>OY728166.1:519132862-520473278 GCA_963277665.1 Viscum album
GGGTCTTTCACGTGACAGTTTTAATCCGTTGGGTAGATGCTTACGTCGCACAATACATGGCCGATTTTTATAAACATCTATAATCTTCCCCCATGGATGTGTATGAAAAAACCTTTCACTTTTATGAGTATACTCATATCTGGACCTTCTGATCCCAACAATGATATAGACGTATACATGCAACCTTTAATAAAAGATTTGAAACTTATTTGGGATGTGGGTGTGCGTACATACAATGCATGTTCGAAAGACATATTTCAGATGAGTTCTGTGCTTATGTGGACGATCAATGATTTTCCTGCTTATAAAATGATGTCTGGATGGAGCACGAAGGGAAAACTATCATGTCCTGCTTGTATGAAGAATACACGATCCAGAAGACTGAAACATCGTTGTAGTTTCAGTTTTATGGGACATCGACGATTCTTGCCAATGGACCATCCATATAGAAATAATCGTCGAAGATTTAACAATACCATAGAGACCGATGATCCACTGGAACTGATGTGCTTAATGAATTGAAAGATTTCAGTTTTTCATTTGGGAAGGGTCAAATGAAATATGAAAAGAGAAATATGTTTCCACTGAAACCTGTTACAATTGGAAGAAGAGAATTATCTTATTTGATTTAACTTATTGGTCAACCAATTTGTTACTTCATTGCTTAGATGTAATTCAAATTGAAAAAAATATATGTGAAATGATGATTTCAATTCTTCTAAATGTTAAGGTAAAGACAAAATATGATTTACGGTCTCAGTGTGACTTGGTGGATTGGGGCATCAGACCGGAATTGCATCGTATGCATATCAGTGAAAATAAATGGCAACTTATATGTGCTTCTTATGTGATGACACCTATAGAAAAAAGAAATTTCTAGAAGTACTAGAGACTATTAAAGTTTTTGATGGCTATTCAAGCAACATATCCAAACGGGTCAACAAAAGAGAGTTGAAGCTAAAATTTTTGAAGACTTATGATTATCACATCCTTCTGCATGAGTTGATTCCAATATCAATTCATCAAATTTTTTCCAATAATGTAAGGGTGGATATTATTTGGTTGTGTCATTTGTTTAGAGATCTTTGTGCTAAGAATTTTTCCAAGTCTTTCTTGAAAAAAATGTTGGCAGATGCCCCATTAATTTTGTGTGATTTAGAGAAAATATTTCCTCCATCATTTTTCACATGCATGTTGCATCTGACTGTCCATATTCCAACTGAAATACTTTTCAGAGGACCTATTTATTTTCATTGGATGTATCCAACTGAAAGAAATATGTACACATTAAAGTCTTATGTTTGTAACAAGAATTATCCCGAAGGTTCTATCGTGAACAGTTACTTGGCTCAAGAATGTATGGATTTTTGATCTATGTATTTGTCTGATCTTACTACA
The DNA here is from genome assembly GCA_963277665.1 of Viscum album. Lineage (NCBI taxonomy): Eukaryota > Viridiplantae > Streptophyta > Magnoliopsida > Santalales > Viscaceae > Viscum > Viscum album. Next base: position 519,134,261 of record OY728166.1, read on the forward strand.
AGAATGAACAGACCAATGAGAAATGAAGAAGAACAATATGAGAAAATTGAACCCAGTTTTCCATCACCACCTCAAACAGGAGGAATTCCTGGATCATATACATTGACGACATTAAGCATTGAAGAGCGAGAGATGACACATCGCACAGTTTTGTTCAACTGTTATTTGTTCGATGACTACATATTGTAAGTAAATTGTATATTTATATCTTATATATATATATCTTTTAAAATATTTATATTTTTATCTACATGGATCATAAAGTGATGATAAATAGAAAGCATCGTTCTTTAACTTTGAGAAGGAGGGAGACTTTACATAACAAAGAGTTTTATGCTTGGTTAAAATTGAAGGTACTAATATTACTATTTAAAATAATTAAAACAATAATTAATTAAGTTTAATATTGATTTTATATTTCAGGTATTGAGTTTTCCTGCTGACTCTGTCTCTGAGGAAATAAGAGCTTTGACTTTTGGTCCTAATACCGTGGTTTGTGACTGTAAATCAATTGTTATCAATGGGTACAAATTTATTATCACTGAATGAGAAAAGAACATGAGAACACAAAATGATGGTGTTATGGTTACTACCACAATAGACTGTTATGCTAGTGCATCATATAGTAGACCGCGATTTGAAAATGTAGGTTATTACAGAGTCGTTGAAAAAATAATAATATTAGATTATTATTCTCATGGACGAGTCACAATGATGAAATGTAAGTGGTTTGATTCGATGACAAGGAATGACACATTTATTGATGATTATGGATTTTGAGTAATTGATATGACTCACACTCTTGCTGCCGATGAACCATATGTATTGACATCAATGGCGAAACAAATTTTTTATGTCAATGACCATCTTCGACCTGAATTTGGTGTCATTATTGAAGTAATTCAAAGATATATTTTTGATGATGGTGATGATGGAATTGACACCATCCCTACTACCATTGGATATGATCCATTTATTACTTTTGATGACTCCAATAGCTCAATTTTCGGAGTTTTCTGTGAACCTGAAGTTGTGGTGGGAAATATATAAAATCATTCATTCATGTTCTCAATTATTTTGGTTTACCTCGACTTGGGCTGTTAAGGTTTGTACTATTCAAATTGATTTAATATTGATTACAAATATGTTGTATCCAACTTGACCATTATGTGAATTTTCAATGTTTATTGGTTGCAATTTTATTTGAACTGCATTTTCTAATTTGGAATTGAACTGTATTAAAACTTACAAAACCAATATTTCTAACTTGTTGAACATTTCAATTCTTCAACTGTGATTTGTATAAAATTTGTATGACTCTAAGACCCATCTTTAAAATTTTACCAGGTAATGAACATGATGGTTTGTATTCTTCTACAAAATATGTATTGAAACCTGCATCATCTACCTGGGCTAAAGAAATTAATTTTTTCCTTAATTTTGACAATTACTTTACCACTTATGAATCTGGTAGAATCAATGTTCCATGATTTTAATAGACTGATGACACTTAGTAAATAACAATCCTACTAAAAATTAAATTTCTTTATTACATCTTGTATGATTTATTGACTTCACTATATATTTTTTCAAGCTCACCTAAAACAATGGTTAGTTAAATTATCCATGAATCCCCCTATTCCCTCTCATTTATTTTGTTTTTTGGGTTACATATTAGTTATCCTTTTCTACAGTGAGTATTTTATTTCAAATATATATATTTAAATAATATATAATGTCATGTGATTAATTTTTTTAAAACATTTTTATAGGATCCATCTATTAGGAAACATTTATTTGACGAGCAACCTAGTAGTGGTCCTAGTACTCAAGGTGTTCGTACAAGGGGGGTGGTACGAGAGCTAGACGATCTGGTCAGCGTACCCGATTAGACCTTGACCCTCCCACTGACATACCATCCATCCCATACGCTGATCCCGGTGTGTCGTTAAGGACAAACGGAATATTTAAGACTCCCATTTTTTCACCACTGTTTACATCTGTGCCTCCTCACCCATCTGTACCATATCTGATGATGATTCCCACTACCCATCCAGCATTCGGCCAACCATCCCTGTCATCTTATTTTACTTCTGCTTTTTTTCTCTCTGGGCTTTTATATTCCATCTTCTTCGACTCCTGCTCTGCCAGATTCTATCCCTACAGAGTATACATTGGGACCCACTCTATCTGTACATGGTGTTCCTTCAGTTTTTGCGGATCCAGTGGCGCCCATTGATCAGACTACCATAGGTATACTTATACAACCCTAACAAATTTTTACACCATTATTTATTTTCATTATAACATGTATTGATAAAATATTTATTTTTATTTCATAATAAATACATCTACTGATAGGAGGTGGGGGTAGGGGCGTACACGCATGCGTGTAGTGTGGAACCGCCGCATACAGTTGATGGTGGACTATAATGAAGATAGTCAGATGATTGAAAAATCAGGCCACTAATGTCGGAGTTTTTTGGCGACGCTTGCCAGATACTCCGACATCATTCCTATCAGCCCGGTCTCATAGAGACAACTGCCAAATGAAGTCAAGGATAAATCCTAGGCAGAGATATGGGTAAAAAAATCTATTGTATTTAATGAAATATATTATTTTTTTCATTTATATGAATTAATATTTTGGTGTCAGCTGCGGTTTAATTTCCCCAATGGTGAGGGTGCATGGCCAGCACGTCTAAAGGATTTAGGCGAGCTTTAGAGAGCTTATAAGCATGAGTTGTACATTGGCAGGCGTGCTAGAGTGGGCACAGAGTTAGAGGCAGTCCCTGTCATGGATGATTGTCTATTAGAACAGTACCAATAGATGATTACTCATTGGACGACTAGCCAATTTATGGTATTAATCACATTAGAGGTATTTAAATAAAAATTTTCACGTTTTTCATTAATACCAATTATTTAATTTTATTTAGGATTCATCTGGAAGAAATAAAAAAACATTGATGATAAAAAATACATCCACACATTGGGACGTACTATGATGCCAGATCATGAGAGGCATCAGGTATGACAATTTATAATATTTCTTTAAGACTTGCACTTTATATTACTTCCTCTATAATTTATTCGATTGAAAAAGTTGTTATATAATTTTAGTTATGCAATTAATATTTTTTTGGTATCCTATTTTTAATTATGGTTTCCTATATTCAATGTCATTGTAGAGGCATAAATTGAATATAGAAGGACGTATTCCTCGAGCAAAATTGTTTTGCTCGAGTAGAAAGAAGAAAGATGGAAGTGCGATTAATAAACCGACTTAGCAGCAGATTGTAAGTTTTACTTTGTAGATTTAAAATTTTAATCTCTACTTTATAAATTAATAATCTATTTATATTTGTAACAGGATGCTTTAGAGGCCCTTGATGCCCAGGAACCTGACAATTTTGGGCCAAATGATCACTTACATCAGGTGTTGGGAGATGAGCACCCTAGTAGAGTACACTGCTGACCTGGGAAGAGTATAGTTCCGACAAGGTATTGACCCTCCTCAGGTACGAGTTTTAGTGCCACCGAGTTGTAGCAGGTTAAGGCACAAGCAGAATAGGCTGAAAAAAGGACATAGAGATGACATAATAGTCTGCTAGGGCAAACACTGCATTTATGAAACTGATGGAAGTTTTACGTCTAACACTTCCACCATAGGCCAACACTTCTTGTGATGAATATATGTTATCGATGCGTTCTATATATGGTGCACCAGGTGGCAGTTCTAGTGGTGGTCGAAACGATAGCGAGGAGGAGGTCGAGGCGGCGAAGGAGGAGGGTGAGGAGGAGGCCGAGGCAGAGGAGGAGGGCGAGGAGGAGGCCGAGGCGGAGGAGGAGGGCGATGAGGAGGCTGAGACTAAGCACAAGGGTGGGGAGAAGGGTAGGGATGATGATGGGGACAATGATGAGGACGATGGTGAGGGTGATGATGATGGTGATGATAATGATGGTGATGAGGGACAGATTGATCCGTTACATTTTTGACTGATATTACTGACCTTTGATGTTTATTGATTTGTTGTGCCTGAATATATGTGTGATTAGGTAGGTCACATTATCTTTATTTTTTTTATCTATAGATAATAAAACTTGACTTGATGATTTTCTATGACTGATTCACTCCTCCCCTAGACAACCCCCACCCCCTGGACACCCCGTACCCCCCTAGACATCCCCACCACCCCCGTCGACAGCCCGACCCCCCCAGACAGTCCCTCCCCCTATGGACAACCCCCCACCCCCTAGACACCCCGTACCCCCCGAGACAGCCCCACCCACCCCTGTGGATAGCCCGCCCACCCCCTGGACACCCCTACCCCCTGAACAGCCCAACCACCCCCATGGACAGCCCACCCACCCCATGGACACCCCTCCCCTCGTGGACAGCCCCCACCCCCGTGGATAGCCCACCCACCCCCTAGACACCCCTACCCCCCATGGTTAGCCTGCCCATCCCCATTGGACCCCCTACCCCCTGGACAGCCCGCCCACCCCTGTGGATAGCCCGACCACCCCCTTGGACACCTTGTACCCCCCTGGACAGCCCCACCCACCCCCGTGGATATCCCAACCCCCCTGGACACCACCCCACCCCCTAGACACCACCCCACCCTGGACACCACCCCACCCCCTGGACACTCCCTCAGACACCACCCCATCCCCCGGACACCCCCATGGATAACCCCCCACCACCCTGGACAACCCCCACCTCCCTGGACACCCCCATTGATAGCCCCCCCCCCCACATCCCCCCATGGACACCCATACCCCCTAGAAAGCCCCGCCACCCCCATGGATAGCCCACCCACCCCCCCTGGATAGCCCCTCCCCCTATGAACAACCCCCACCCCTGGACACCCTGTACCCCCTGGACAGCCCCGCCCACCCCCTAGACACCCTACCCCCTGGACAGCCCCACCCACCCCCTGGACAACCCCGCCCACCCCCTGGACAACCCCTCTCCCTGTGGACAGCCCCCCACCCCCGTGGACAGCCCTCCCACCCCCTATACAACCCTACCCCCCATAGATATCCCACCCAACCCCCTAGACACCCGTACCCCCTTGACAGCCCCACCCTCCCCCGTGGACATCCCCTACCCCCTAGAAAACCCCCACCCCCATGGATAGCCCCACCCACCCCCTGAACACCCTGACCCCCTGGACAGCCCCACCACCCCCATGGACCACCCCCACCCCCTGGACAACCCCCACCCCCCTGGACAACCCCCCCACCTCTGTGGACACCACCCCACACCCTTGGACAACCCCCACCCCCTGAACCACCCCCACCCCCTGGACACCACCCCACCCCCACCCCCTGGACACCACCCCACCCCCTGGACACCCCACCCCTGGAAAGCCCCCCAACCCCCTGAACACCACCCACCCCCTTGGACACCCCTATGGACAGCCCCCCCGGACACCCCCCGGACACCCCCATGGACAACCCCCCACCCCCACCACCCTTGATAGCCCCCACCCCCATGGACATCCCCCCACTACCCTAGATAACCCCCCCACCCCCACCTCGGGACACTCCCACCCCTACCCCCCTTGAACAGCCACCCCAAACCCCTGAACATCCCCCAACCCCCTGAATTCTGAATTTAATTCTTTATGTATTTAATCAACTTATAAATTATGTGTTAATGGCGTATGGGTATACTTGTTGTATGTGTATACTTGCTGTAATTACCTTATGAATTATGTGTTAATTCTGTTAATGGTGTATGTAACTCTGACTATGACGAGATCTCAGAAATGTGATTGTCCTCTCACCATTATGAGATGTCTCCACCAAAGAAATTGAAATGGGTTAGTTGGAAGAGTGGTTTTCATGTGAAGATTGAAATGGGGAAAACTATGTCGTGGTAAATGTCATGGTTGGAAGACTTTACTGTTTTTATGCGATATTGTAGGTGTTTTTTTATTCAATTTTAAGTAAATTTTTTTCTATTTTAAGTGTTATGTTTTTTTGTTCTATTTTAAGTGAAAAGTGTTCTATTTTAAGTGTTGTTTGCAGCTATGTTTGTAGGTGTATGCAGTGAAACCTATGTTTGCAGGTGTATGCAGTGGAGGGAATGGGTGGCTACTGTGCTGTTTTCTGAAAAAACACTGTACCAATGGTTTTAAACCGTTGGTAAAGTGTTTTGGAGAATAGTTTTACCAACAGTTTAAATAAATCGTTGGTAATACACTATACCAATGATTTTGAATCATTGGTATAATGTATTTCCAGAATATTTTTCCCAACGGTTTTAAGGAACCATTGGTAATACTATATACCAATGGTTTGAAACTGTTGGTGAACTACATGTAATATATATATCCCAATGGTTTATCAACCGTTGGTATAAATATATACCAATGGTTTCTATAAAACCGTTGGCATACTGAACGTTAGAGTGCCATATACCAACGGTTAGAGGAAAACCGTTGGTATATGCCTTTTGTAATGGCTTACTAGCCAACGGTTTGCAAAACCGTTGGTATATAGTATACCAACGGTTTTGAGGCCTATACCAATGGTTTCAAACCATTGGTATATATTGTATTTCCAGTAGTGGTGCCCAATATGAATTAAAGTGTTCATCAACAGTCTAAAATTTAAATTTTAGTTCAAAATGAACATCACTCACTGAAAACCAAGAAAACATGCTCATATTGTCATGATAATTTAGGAAAATAATTCATAAGATATTTTTGATGTGTAAGAATCAGTCCCATGTTAAAACGACACATGATGTGACTAGTATGAATCAAAGTGTGTGTTTTTAGTTTAAAATGACATTTTAGTAAAAAATACAAGTGAGATACTCAAAAATGAGAAAAAATCTTTTTTATTATTTTGATAATTTATTAAAATGATCCATAATTCATTTGTGACATGTAGGAATTAGCCTCACCTCAATCCAATGCAAGGTGTGACCAGTATGACTCAAAGTGTATCCTTTTATTTAAAATTGAAATATTAGTAAAAAATACAAATGACATACTCACAACTAATAAAAAAATTGTATTATTTTGATACTTCAGTATAATGATCCATAAGTCATTTGTGATGTATAAGAATTATCCTCACCTCAATCTAATAAACGATGTGCCTGGTATGACCCAAAGTGTCCATTATTAGTTTAAAATTGACATTTTAGTTCAAAATGTGCGTCACTCACTGAAAACCAATAAAATATGCTCGTATTGTATTTATAATTTAAGATAATGAATCATAAGTAATTTTTGATGTATAAGAATCAATCTCATGTTAAATCGATATACGATGTGACCGGTATTACTCAAAGTGTATGTTTTCTGTTTAAAATGACATTTTAGTAAAAAACACAAGTGACATACTCAAAACAAAGATAACACATTATGAATATTTTATACTTAAGGATAATAATTTGTAAGCCATTTTAGACATGTAGGAATCAACCGCACCTCAATCCGATGAATAGTGTGATCAGTATGACTCCAAGTGTGTCTTTTTATTTAAAATTGTCATTTTAGTAAAAAAGACAAGTGACATACTCAAATATAAGAAAAAAAATTCATATTATTTTGATACATTAGTAAAAAAATCCATAAGTCATTTGTGATGTGTAAGAATCAACCATACCTCAATCCGATACACGGTGTGACTTGTATGAAACAAAGTGTCCGTTATCAGTTTAAAATCGATATTTTATCAATGTATTATTTTATATTTATGTTTAATTTATTTATTTATAGTATTACTAACATAAGAATTATTTTTTTATATAGGTGTATTCTTTTTCTTGAGTTGTGGTGTTTTTTTGGCAACTGATACCATGATCAGGTGTTTTGAGAGGGGGTTGGTTACCAAAGATAATGAAACCACTGATGTTTTTGAATGTTTGTGATAAATTGTACTTGTTAATGTAATTGTACAAAAAAATGTTTTAAATTTCTATAATATAGTGTTTTTTTGTATTTGTGATCTAATTTTTATTTTAATTAAATTATTAATTTTCCATATCCTGTATTTGTTGTTGTTGCTTCATGTATTTGTTGTCTATTTGTTGCTAAAGTGTTTTATAATATCAATAACACACTATATTAGCATGGCCTTTATCAATATTTTTTAACATAAATAAAGGACCCCCTTTATCAGTTCTTTTTTAGCGTTGATAAAGGGGCCCCCCTTTTAAAGTCACTTTGGACATTAACACTTTTTTTAGCATTATTAAAGGTTTTTTTCTAGAATTGTCTTTATTACATTCTACAGTAGTGGAAAAACCCATTTTGGGTGAATAATACTATTGCTACAGTACTTGTATTGCTAAAATACTACAATACTATTATAGTATCTTCGATATTCTCTTTTGGTCAGTTTTGGATATGGGATTCATGCAGGATTACGAGGAGTCTTTACCACTTAGGTAAGCCCCCAACTAAACTCTTAATTAGTTACTAATTATTATTAATTACTTATTAAAATTAATCATTACTTATAATTAATTACTTATTAATTACTACATCTTATTAATTACTAATTATAACTAATTATTATTAATTAGCATATTAATAAATAGTAGTTAATTACTAATGATTATTATTAATGTAATACTTAATAATTACATTATTAATTGATATTGGTTAAATTTTTATTAGGTGATATTAATAACATCACTATTATTATTAAGTAATATCAATTTTGTTGTTATTTATTATTATTTATTACTGATAATATATTTTTATCAATAATTTATTATTAATAATGTGTTGTTATTAATAATATATTATTATTTCAACACTAAAAAATGAGAACCTCATAGTTGTTAATCGGGTGGGTTGGGCCGACCCACTAGGCGAGTCATGCAAGTCACGAATTCAACGTGGTAGGTTGACTCAATCCATATAAAATGCCCACTGCTAAAATAATGGTCCTCATCCCACCTGAATGGGACCTATAGACTCACGAGTTGACCCACAAACCTAAAAAGGTCATATTAAAAAGTATTTTTTCTTAAAGTATCAAAAATGACAATTGAATTAATAGAAAAATAGGCTTTTGTGTTTGGGGAAGTCAGGTGACTATTATTTGACATTCAATAATAAAAACAATAAGGACTACTAAATGGTGGTTGCTACACTTGCTCAAAAAACACAAAAGTCCTCCCTCGACATATACCCTACACCATTTATCCCCTACCATACCCCGCGTGAAGTCTTCCCTATTGGCCTGCATGCAAACTCTCCCTTATCACCGCATGATTCCCCTAGTTCAGGGTATCCCTAAACTGGGCACCAAAGCCAGACTTTAGAAAATCCTAGAGAGTGTTATCAATCCCCACGAATAGACAACGAGAATCAAAGCATAAAAACAAAAACTATGGGAAAAAATTCACCCAATAAATAAATGTAAATTAAATAGAAAAATTATACTGGAATTCTGGCATGAAGCATCCATAAATTGGACATTTATGTTTTGACAAGATAAATAGTTTACATTTAAAACATGATTAAACAATGTGTAACTAGAATAAATAAACATCCACTAAAATAAAAAGGAACCGACTATGACCTAATCCAGAATAGAAGAAGTGTAACACCAAAATATTTTAGAATATATTTTCTTTTAAAATAAATTTGATGCATTCAATAGCTTATGATGCATGAAACACCAAAATTAAGTGAATAATGCTTTACCACTAAACAAAATGGAATAAATTACTATATAGTTAAATGATATTGATAAGTAAATGACTTTGTAAAATAAAAGAGGCCAAATTCAATTAATAAAATACAATTGATTGTAAAGAGGAAGTTTTGAACTATTTTGTTAAATCATGCATTTTCGTTAAATTTAATACTTATGAGGAATTATATAAATAAAATTTATTGATAACATTGAATTAATAATTAATAAAATCAACTAAGGGCATTCATGAAATGGTTAAGTAATACTAGTCTAATAATTTTTGGTTAAACAAAAATGTTTTGCTTACAAAAATTGTTTTATTATTTAAAAGGTAATATATATTATTTACAGTATTAAACTTATGGAAAATTATTGTTTACACTTGCATAAAAAAATAAGAATCATTCATACATTTATTATCAAATGGTTATAAATGGAGATAAATTCATTTGAAGGTAAACTGGATATTTTTTAGAAAATCGTTTTTATTATGCACACATTATTTTTATCTTAATAAATTAAATTGACCAGTTTTAAAATATGATTATGATAATATATAAGATTTAAATGAGTGAAATAATATATTCACACTCAATTAATTAGAAATTGATATGAAATAATATTAATAACACTTAAATTTTAAAAGGACATTTTTTTTATAAAAGCGATTTTCAATATATTTTATGTTTTTATTTAAAAGTTAAATTTCAAAATTTAATAAATTTAATTTGATGAAATTAACTCTATTTTTAACATTAACATGTCAAAATAAGATCAAGATATTTTTTTGTGGTTTTCTAAAATAGTTTGTTTTTGGGTGAATAACAAAAATACTAAATTTACAAATATTGTCATTTTTATGACATTATCATGATATAAACCAAATAATTTAATTTTGTGAAAACTTCATGAAACCTTTTTTATAGACCAAATATGTGAGTAACCAAATCCTAAAAACCCTCCTTTTATATTTTCCCAGGTCTTGGTGGTTTCATGAGGGAGTTTGGAGGTGTTCTAGAGGCTATAAGAGAGTTATGGCCATTCAGAGGGTCAACCTGCCATGGTGGTGGGTGTGGTTCTAGCCATTTTAGCCTTGGGTGCTTGGATGTTGGTCTTGGGGTTGGACATGTGGTACTAGGATGCACCACGATGAGCGAAACTGTCTGGTTGGTCGTGTTGTTGGTGATGGTTTCGAGCACAATGGAAGCGTGCAGTGGTGAATGATATATTAATTTTTTTAATATTGAGTTGCCCGAAACCCTAATATAGGATCTTGCATGTCAAATTTATAATTAATTTATTTAATATCAAAGAAAAAAAATACATGATCTAAGGATTATTTCTTCGATGTAGATGTCAATCATATGAAAAGACCCTTTCAGTTTACCTTCGTTGCATTATGAGGATCCAAGGATAAAATCCCTCTAGTAGTGATCCACACATACTCCTTTAATCTCCAAGTAATGCCAATTGATCACTAGGTTATAGCACGACAAAGAAATTGTCTTGAGTTATTCAATTTTATTACTAATCTTCCAATATTTAAGGAATCTATCCTTTGTTTCTCATTTTTGAGAGGGAGAGAGAAGGAGGAGTCAATAGAGAAATCATTGTGCGCAACAATTCTCTATTTTCGATTGCACACCCTACACAATAGACATAACCTTCTATTTATAGAGTTAGGGTTTAAGTTAAAATATTATTTAATTGTATTCCACCCCTTAAACAATATTATAACCTTTAATAAACCCCATGTCACATAATAATAATAATATTATTATTTTGTGGCACATTCCAACTTGTGCAATAAAAAATATTATTTAACCGAATTGTTAATTAATACTTATCACTGGACACAGTCTTGGTCTGTTCGAACTCCTCTATCATTTATTAAGCACTTGAATAAATATTTAAATATTTCATTAATTAATAAATATTTGTGATCGATAAAACATGAATAAAATTATCCCTCAGTCTTGAGAGTAATATTTATTCAATTAATTAAATTCAAATAGAATTTAATTGAGATCATAAAAAACACTTAGTGTGCAACCCTCTAGGATTATTTTTCAATTTCATTAAGATGAATTGCCTAAAGTCCAAGATTATTGTCTAGAAACAGGTCAAGACACACAATAGGAACAACTTAATGTCATAATAATGACAACCACATATGAATACTAACTGTGTAATATAATCCCTTTGTCGCAATATTTCATCAAGAAGGCCACACATCTATATCACCAAACTATATTCTTGATATTTTTTTTTTGATTATATGAAATAAATGTGTCTTTTCACCATGGTCATAGAATATAATGCAATGGTTTTATTCCAATCAAAGGGCTGAGATATCAACTTCTATAAAGGTGTAAAAGACAAATCCTTCCTCAACTTATCCATTAACGACATGTAAATCCCAACACACCCAATGTACCATACCTCTATAAAAACATATATCATCATGGTTTTTATCAGAAAATATAATTGTGCAAGTCATGAAATTCATTAATGATAATCTTAAAGACTAAGGACCATTACACATGCTCATAGATAGGAATATCCGATGAAACCAAAACATACAGAATTCACACTGGTGGGTCTATTCTCATAATTTCCCATGTTGGAGATTACCAAGTACAAACTTCATGAGAAGAAGCATCATCCACTTATGAGTACTTTCACTTGAAAATCTATGTACCATGTATCCCATCACAATATGTTATCAAACCACAAAACATTATTTAATAATATCATCACACTAATTCAAGGTTCTCATCATAGAGGGAAGCTGTTATGGCCTTATCAATGCGATACATACTCTAGGACATTATTATATTAGAGTAATGTATAATAATTAAAAATATGTAATAATAAGTTTTATTAATATTAGTTCTTTGTTCGGGTGAATTTTTTCTTCTAGTGGCACTTATTACTACATGCGAAATAAATAACATCCTGTTCACTTGCTTGCCCCTTGATCTTCCTCTTCTTGGAAGGATATGAAGAAGCTTTGGCCTTAGAGATCTTCACTTTTTTTTCCATTTTTTTACCATAAGAACTGAAATATTTTCATGATTCATCTCCTTAACTAATTGGAAAAGCATATTGAGAAGATCTGGATGAGACTTCTCAATGTTTTTTTTGTATTAAAATTTACAAAAAAGTTGGTGAATATTTGAGGGGGTGATGCTAGAATGAGATCGATGCCCAATTATTTAGGGATTTTAAACCCTAGAACCTCTAGAAACTCAATGCAGCTAATAAGCTTGACTATGTGAGGACCAACTGGGGAACCCTTTCCAAGATTTCTCTGAAAGAGTGCCTTGTAATTCTTAAACCATTATTGTCTAGCTATCTCTTAGTAAATACCATGGAGTTTATCAATAATTCTATACACATATATGTTTTTGTGAGACTTCATGAGTTCACATGAAATAGATGAAAGCATTAAGCATTGAATTTTTACCATGTTGTTCAAGTTTTTTTCATTGATAAGGAACTCTTCATCCCTCGCCTCCTTAGTTGGCGGATCAAGAATTTATGATTCTAGTACGTAAGACTTCCATTCATGGTTAAACACAACCCAAAGGTGTCTGAACAACTCCTGGAAACTACTGCCAGTGAGGATATGGTCTTTCTCCAATATATATCAAAGGGGTAATGTGGATGAAAAACTTTCAATTTATTTTAGAATTAAAAGAGCAGATTCTTAGTACTTTTATTGATTACATATTTTGTGATAAATAATAAATTAATTGATTTTTATTAAATCTCTCAATATTTTATCAAGTCCCAATAGCAATCACCATTGAACTTAGAATGTCTAGTTGTTGGGACATTCAAGTATCAAGGATCCATATGCCTCTTTTCATTACCCTGATGAGGGTTGGTCGAGCTACTTAAAGGTGTTTAGGTAGGAATGTATTTGAAAACTATGGGATTTCATCTCCTTGATCCATTGAGTGGACTCCCCTATCCTAAAATACTAACTTATATTTCCTCAACACTTACCTCTAAGTTACATCAAGTCTATATAGGGGTACTTCTCTTGATGTAACATGGTTAATTCAATCCATAATCTTCATAAGAACTCCACGTTAAAAGTAAGTGTCCTAACGAGGGTTGGTAAAACACTTAGTTCCAAGTCTTTCATTTATAATAATGGAAGGCCAAGTATGGATTAATATTTAATTGAGGTATTTTAATTTATTATAAATAAATTTTATCTTGTTTTATCCTTTACATGTCTTGTTAATATTAAGTGAATGTTACTTAATTAATTAACCATGCTGGATAAAACATTTACGCATAATCCATTTATTTAAATTCCATATTTGCATATTAATTCATTAATTTATGTGATAACGGTCTTGCATCCATAAAATTAAATAATTCATAGATATAAATAAATAAATAATAAAATGAACCATTCATGATATTTATCTAATGGTTTATTTAATGAGCAAATTTTAAATCAACCTATGACCTAGGGGAAATAACTCATGTTATTGGTCTTGGCATGAGTTATAACATTCCACATGTACACCTGTGTAACACCTAGGTTGGCATAATTATGGTTCCATCTTGAACCACCTCCAGGAGCCTTAATAAACTCTATTAATTATAAGTATTTATAACTCACACACAAGTGATGGTAACCATAAGATTAGTTAAAGGGGGATTACATAAATATATTTAGACACGAAAGTCCTATATAATAATGGAGGGAGGGATGAATCATTGGACACCAAATTTAATTTAATAATAAATAATTGTAAACCCATGCAATAAATTAAATTAAATAAATTCCAACACATACAAAGGTCTTGGTCTAGCTCATTAATGGTCATACATGCAACGTATACATAAAATTAAATGGATAACATTCATTTATTTATCTGTTTTTTATTATTAAGATAAACACATTTTCATTAATTAATTAATTAATTCCCTTACATCTTAATAACCATCCAAATTCATTTAGAGATAACTATCATAAAGGCATTAGTGGAAAATAAATGACAGAACCAATAGTTTTTTATTTATTACAATAAATCAATTGAGCATTTAAAATTCTTTAAAAACCTTATTAAATTATCAAAAACTTAAAGTGCCAATCAAATTAATGGGGTTTTAATGCTGAAATTTTCAATTTAATGTAATTTAATTTTCCCAGTAATTGGGAGACTACATAGTGTGTACTATCTAGCTACATGCCATGCAACTCTATTGCCGTGTATCTGAGTCACATGTCTGAGGCTTCTCCATGTTGACTCAGCCAGACTACATGATGTAAACATGAAAGCTACATGCTATGTATCCACTTTACATGTGCCTAAGATACTTGTTTGGGTCTTTGTCATATATATTGGCAAATTACATGATGTGTATAGGCTAGCTACATGCTGTGTGGTATGAATTTCACATTCTTATACAACCCACCGAAATACTTGGTGTGTTCTTGGGTGAGAGACTACATGACATGTGCTGCCAGCTACATGATGTGTATGTCTAATGCTATGTGTCTAGATAACAAGACTACATACCCAATATGAATCTTATATGTGGTAATTGATGAAATATACACTGTGTACATTACATACACATCATTTATATCATAAATGCTCCAGGTTGTTAGTCTCATGTAGTTTGACCATGTATAATGACCATGAAAATTGCATGATTTATGCCGCTAACCTATGTAGACTACATGGTGTGTATTCTGTATACATGCCATGTATTCCAAAAACCTTGTGCTAGGTTGGATGGTCAACATGTGACATACAGTTCATGTAATAACTATGTGCCATTCCATGTATCCTGTGACATGTCCAGGTGAAATAAACTAGGGTACACAACATGTACTCCTGCTACATGCCTTATAACCTTGTCTTACTGGCCAAAAATTTGGTAGTTTCCGATGATATCTTCGGTAATTATTTATATTTTCTTAGAACTTTAAGAAAATTAAACACTAAATGAACATGATTAATATGTTTATAACATGTTAATTTAAAATGGATTAAAGAATAAATAATGTGAAATGAAAATTCAACCATGATTACATATGGAACAATAATCAAATAAATAATTATAAATTTAAATGCGATCACTCTGATATCATTTGATGGTTTCGAGATAACAGAAGCATGTAGTTGTGGGTGATATATTAAAATTTCTTTTAATATTGAGTTTACCAAAACCCCAATATAGGATCATGCATATCAAATTTATAATTAATTTATTTAATAATGAAGAAACAAATACCTGATATGAGGATTATTTCTTCGATGTAGATGTTGATCATCCAAAAAAGTCCCTTTTGATTGTCTTCATTGAGCTATGAGGATCTAAGGATATAATCCATCTAACGATGATCCACATGCACTCCTTTGATCTACGAGTAATGCCAATCGACCTCTGGGTGTTACCGTGGTGAATCAATTGTCTTATGTTATTCGTGTTGATCACTCATCCTTCAATCTTGAAGGAATCTCTCTTATATTTTTCATTCTTGAGAGGAATAAAGAAGGAAGATTTGAGAGACAATTCACTGCATGCAACAATTCTCTATTTTCGATTTCACACCCTATATAATAGACACAACCGTCTATTTATAGAGTTAGGGTTTAAGTTAAAATATTATTTAATTACATGTCAACCCTTAAACGACATTATAACCTTTAATAAACCCCATGTCACATAATAATAATATTATTATAATTTTGTGGTGAACATTAACTTACACAATAACAAATATTATTTAACCATCTTGTTAATTAATATTTTTCACCAGAAATGGTATTTGTTTGTTTGAACTGCTCTAGAATTTATTGAACACCCAAATAAATATTTAAATATCTTATTAATCACTAAATATTTATGATCTATAGTCTATGTACTATGTGTCCCATCATAGTATGTTATCCAAACGATGACCATTATTTAATAATATCATCATAACACTTCAATGTTCTCATCATAGTGGGGAACTTCTATGACCTTATCAATGTGACATATACTCTAGGACATTATTACATAAGAGTTATAAAGAATAATGAAAAATATGTAATAATAATTTTTATTAATATTCAATACATCAAATATATATGTAATCAAAGTACAAATATTTGGTTCTAGGAAACCAAATCCAATGATGCCCCATATGGTACTTTGACCAAAAAGGAAAGTACAAACAAACATATATGTATTCAAAGTACAAAAAGTTTGGAGGAATCTCTATTGGTCTGGTATACTTTGTTCAGTACCTCTTTCCAATGATGCCTGATATGGTACTTTGATTAAAAGGAAAAAACCCTCTCAAGCTTCATGCCTGACACCTCACTTATTTAATGAAAATGATAGCAGCAATAACTTCTTAATTGCACTCATATTCCCCATTTATATAGGCATCATTTCTTTGAAAATCAAGGGATAAGTGTGAACTTCAAATCCAAGTTTTCTACTCAAAATTTGAATCCCCCGCTTTAAATTTTCTTCAGTTGACTTCCTTTAAACCTCTGATTAAATCAAATTCGATAAAATTCGTAAAGACTTCCCTCAAAAATCGACATCAAAAAACTTATCCAAACCTTCCTCAAATATTATATAGATTTACAAATGTTGAAAATACAACTCAACATCACCACATTGAATGGATTTACGAAATTCTTTGTAAACACCCCCAAAACTTTGTTTGCTATATCTTAATAAAAACTACTCTGATCGGTAATTCTCTATTCAATATAAAATTTAAGGAACTTTCTCTATTTAATAGGCTCTATCCAAGAAAATCTATTTTATGTCTCCATTAGGAAGCCTTTATCCGATGACTTCATTTAGAAACTCCATCTGCTAACTTTGTTAGTAAAGCTATATTTGGTAACTTTACCAAGTTTTTTCTGGTAGACTTCATATGGTTCTCCATATGATGCAACTTCTTCCAATCAGAATAACCTCATATTCATTTCACATAGACTTTTCTTCTAAAAATATCTAGCTTAAATCACAGTCACAAGGCATTGTGATATTTAATCAATGGGGAATATATCACCAAACATTGACTGATATTATTTTTCAGATCATTTTCTAATGTAACTATGAATGAAATCATACAAAAATTTGGTTCCACCTTTTGTATAATCACCTTAGTCTAATTGAATCTATCTGATCACCTCTATTTAATCATCTCTATATGTTATCCCCATTCTTCTCTTTCTAGAAAACTTTATAAGGAAACTTCATAATGTTGTTAACAAATTTGATTCTCTAAACATCAAGACACATTTTTGATACATTAAGACTAGTTCAATAATCATCATAAATAATAAACTATTACTTTTAAAACTTACTAATTCATGTCTTAAAAACAAAAGAAAACATCATAAACAACCCTTGTTTCTATCAACCGGCTTCTTTTTTCTCAAACATAACACAACACCTCTTAGTATCGACAATCCCCCCTTTGGATTTTATTGTCAACTAAGGAACATAAGTTAATAAATCACTTGAAACTCAATAATTGGATCACTACCCAAAAATTATAATCCCATGTGAGAAAAATCAGTGTAGGAAAAAAGAATCATTTAACAAAAATACCTTATTATCTATAAAATAGTGATTATAAATCATTCCAAACTTATTTATAAAATAAAAAATTCATCATCAAAAAAATATTCAACCTATAAAGAACAAGGTTGTGCATCCACTTCAATAAATTGTTAAAATAGTTCACATAATGACATCATAACTTACCCCTTTTAAAAAATTCCTCTAAATATATGATCTCCCAAAATAGGTAAAGCACAAATCAATGGATAGATCCATGTTACATATTTTCTCCCCCTTTTAAAACACTATCCAAAGATAATATGAGAGAGGGGACATATATCACATACCTTATCCTTTAATAGAGTGAGGTTTAACACACATAATCAAAATCATCTTTTGAAATGTTTCCTTCGACAACAGTTTAGTGAAGATATCAGTTACTTTATCCTTTGTAGGTACAAAATCTAGTTTTAGTTAAATGATTTCCAAACATTCTTTTATAAAGTGACACTTAATATCAAAATGATTAGATGTGGAATGTTATACTGGATTCTTGGTGATATTGATAGAACCTTGATTATCAAAACCCAAAAGAAGGGGCAATTTCACATCAACCAACAAATATTCTAGTTGCGTCTTTATCCATATCAATTATGTTGCACCTTGAGTGGTGGCTACATACTCATCTTCTGTAGTGTTTAGAGTCACAATACTTTGCTTCTTTGTATGTCAATAAACACGTATTTCTCCTAAAAATAATACTCTAATAGATATTTATCTTCTATCATTGACACAACCTATCCAATCTACATCATTGTAACTAAAAAGATAAATATTTCCCATGCTATCATATTTCAACCTAAAATTAATTGTTCCTTTAATATATATGATAATTATTTTTCTATATATAATGTGAGACTCTTTTGGGGCACTTTGATACCTAGAACAAAGTGTAACAATATACACTAAATATGGACTTAAAGATGTGATATATAATAGACTTCCAAACAACATTCTAAAATATTTAGGATCAAATCCTTTCATTTCCCATATTTTGATAATTTTGTTCTCACTAAAATGGGTGTGGAAACAATCTTTGAATCTTCCGTGCCAAATTTCTCTAATATTTCCTTAATATAATTTTCTTGAGAAAGAAAAATGTACCTTTCCTTTTGATACATTTTTATGCCAAGAAAGTATTTAATTTCTCCAAGAATAGAAATTTCAAATTACTATTTCATCTCCCTAGATTTTTTTACACATTTCTTCATCATTACCTATGAATATGATATTATCAACACAAACAATTAAAATGTGTGAAACATATTGATTTTCTTTTATATAGAGGTTTATTGTCAAACCTTCCTTTCTTAAATTTAACTTCTTCAAAGAAGTGCCCTTCTTAGAATAGCAAGTTCTTGGGGCTTGTTTTAACCCATACAAATCCTTTTTTAACTTGCAAAAATATTTTTCATCTTGACCTTTTAAGAAGACACATGGTTTCTCAATATAAACTTCTTCTTTTAACTCTCTGTTGAGAAAAGTAGACTTGAAATCCATTTGGAATATATTATATCTTCTTTGTGAAATAATAGTAAGAATGATCCTAATGGTTTTAAGACTTAATATTGGGGAAAAGGTCTCAAAAAAATAAATACCTTCATCTCATGAGTATCCTTTACAAAATAGTTTTTCCTTATTTCTTATTAGTTCGCATTTTTATTAAAATTATTCTAGAAAACCCACTTTTTTCCAATCACATTTTTATCTTTTAGTTTGAGTACAAGTTCTCATGAATCATTTTTATCAATTTGATTTAATTTTTAATTCATGGAATCAATCCACTCTTTATACCATAAAGCTTATTTAACATCTCTTGGATCATCCTGTGAATACAAAGAGGTATGTGAAACTATCCTCAATGTTATTTATAGTGACTAAACCCCAGAATCTTGGAGCGACTGTCGTGATACCATTACATTTTCATTATTATAAGGAATCAAATCGTGAATGATTTAAGAGTTTAGTAGTCTTGGTAAACCTTATACATACATGGGTCTTGTTTTATAAATGAATACACTAATTACAACATATTTTTTTGAGGATAATAACTTTATTATATCAATATTATCCTTACATATCTTTCTTATTACACTTTAGAGAATCCTGGGGAAAGGAAACATAACAAGGGTGAGCTCAAATTCTCAATAAGGGTTAAGTATATTAGAATCAATAATAAATAATTGAGAATAAATCAATTTGGAAAGGTAAATAATTGAAAACACATGCCATTAAAATAATTATATAAGTCATAATCAATATGGAAAGGTATGTAACTAAAACACATGAAATTTAATCAATAAAATGAGAATAAACTACATCCATAGAAAAGGTCGAAGTAATAATCTCATGGATAAATAATAACTAAATCTAAAATAAGGAAATGATTAATTATTAGATTCCATGTTTTCTAGAAATATGGTACCTTTTCTATTAAGACCTTTCACAAGACGGTTTAACATATCAGGTAAAAACCCATCTAAGTCTAGACAATTGACTCATCTCATGAGACTATTGATGCATTGAGGGGATATCTATACTTAAGCCCCACCTATGTAGTACCTATCCAAACCATTCCTCATATATCGAATAATTGATTTAACAATGAACCTTATCAAATATCCATATGGATCAGAAGATACAGACTTATAAATATTTCCCCAGTTAATCAAATAACCATCATGTACATACCGTATGTAAAAATGGTATATTTTTTAGGCAATAATCATATCCATGATCAATGATATGAATATTTAGGAGAAAATTAATGTCCAATGATCACTAGAGATTGAATATTTCAAGGGGACTAAAAAAGGAATCGAGGAAGAGAATTTCAATACTAACCTTGACTAAATCAATCAAAAACCATCCAGAGGAAGAATAATGATGTTATCAAGAAAAAATATCCCAAGTGGATTAAAATAAAGGGTTATTGTTGTTTATGAATTACAATATTATAAAAATATATTTTAAAAACATTATTGAGGAAAATATCATTTTCATCATTATTATTTTTGAAAATAATTTTATTTAAAAATAAATTTTAATTTTTTTTCATTAAATATCAACCTTTTAAACTTGCAAAGGAAGCTTTGAAGAAATTATGGTGGGTAAATCAGTACATTCTGTACAAGGTAAAAAGACCATTCATTTTTCATGGTAAAAAGGTTAGAAAAATGCCTTGTTCAGAAAGAGACAAGAATATTCCTTTGAAAAAATATGTAAAAGAAAAAAAGGGTAAAAATTTATTTAATAAATAATTTTTTAGAGGTTAAATACATTTTTTAAAACCTTTTTAGAAAACCGGTTTTTAAAAGAAAACAAGTTCTCCGACTAAAGAGATAAATGAAGTCAAGTTTTCTTAAAAACATTTGGAGTACCAAAGAGTGGAAAAAATGGTATTATTACTTGGAAAAGGTCATGGATAAATAGATTATAAGAAAATTGAAGGGTTTATTATATGGTTATCAAATAACTTCTTCCTATGTAAATTCAAGTGTAAAAAATCTCGAACAAAATGAGATTATGAAGTAAACCCTTGAAAAGACCATAACATTGACGTGAGAATAAATAAATGAATAGATTATGTATTTTAAATGTAAATAAACATAAAAAAGTTTAAATAAAACAATATATATTAAAAATTTATTACACATGTAATATTATAATATTAACAACAACAATTAAGTAATATAACCCAATGAAAAGGAATTGAGTTACAAAATTATTTACGACTTGGTAACTTCAAATTAAAATCTAATTATAAGAAATAATTCACATTTTAACTAAAAATTCCATTAATATAAATCAATTCATGATATAATATATCAATTTTTTAGTATGTACACCACACAAAGGGAGTAAGTGGTGAATATGACATTTATCTCACAGATGTAAAAAGTTAGATGAAAATACATTACCTTGCATTTTCTTTCAAGTAAACATCCTTTAAATTATTTTATAATGGTTTTAAAAATATTATTAACATATTAAATAACCATATTAATATTTATTATATCATATATGATCTTATTATAATATCTTATTACCTTTTTGTTAGTAATCTTTCATTATTTTCACTATTTTGGGTGTTAATTGCCTAGTTTCTCAAGTATGTTTTGACTTGTTACTTGTTGTTCCTATCATGGTTTCATCATATATATAATGTAATAAATTATGTAAATATAATATATATTCATTATATATGTATTTATAATAATCCAAAATATTTGGAGATAAGAAATGGAATGCACCGTTCATGGAGACGATAGGACGTACGTATGCATGAACACTACTTTCATTTCTTTACCATATTAAGAGAATGAAAATTAAATGATATATATATATTTATATTATAATTAAAATATTATATATGTGTCATATATTTCATATAGGTTTATTAAAACCATCCTTTATACATTCCATGTATAACATGAATGAATCACACCGCTTTGAGGAGGCGGTAGTCCACACTTCCACAATCTATGTTATCGTATTTACACAAAATAGAAAGCATAAGGGTATGTGTTATATAAAAATTAAAAAAGAATAAATAAATTATAAATATAATATATTTAATATATAATTATTGTGTCTATCATAATTTCCAACCATGAGAGGTGGTAAAGGAAAAACGAACGACATCGTTTTGTGAGGCGATAGTTCGCCGTACACATAAACGGTAAGTTTGTTACCCATTAGATGGAAGTGTGTGTAAGTGTAGGTAGAAACATTAGAATAAAAACATATAAATATATTTAGGATAAGTTTTTAATTATATAATCATGGAATAAGAAGATTTTAGGGGGTGGATAATGAAAATAAAACAAAATAGCATAACGAATGATGTTACCTCTTATTCGGGTAACTCCTTTTGGTTTGCACCAAAGGGATTCATTGGACGGATTACTACTAAAACTTAGTCTTATAATATGAGGGGATATATGTTTATGATATATTTGGTTAGATATTTTTTGATCTAAAGTGTCATTAGAGGTACAAGGAAGTGGGATGGGTGAGTGCATTTTTATAGTAGAGGAAGAGTGACATTCTTGTAAATTTTTGAAAAGAGAATTCCACTCACGTTTTCCTATGAAAAGTGGATCCAATAATTAAGAAAATTCTAGAAAATGGATTATAGGGTTGAAATATTAACATACAATGTATTTTTAAAAAAATTACTAGTTCATTTTGGCTCTTAAGTTTAAGGTTTAGTCCTATGTTAAGCTAATTTTTCTCTTAATCAAAATAATTAATTTGTAATTACTTTCACTAATAGTTTTGTCAATTTTTTTTGAAGTTATTATACATTATAAACTATTATGATTCCAAATATTATTTTTTCCCTAATTCCAATCACATTAGTGGTATAAATTAATTTAAATTTAATCCCACAGACGAGACGACAAAGCGAGTTTTTAAAGTAAAAACGTTCAAAAGTTTGAGATGTGTTTATATCCAATTTCAAGGAGAAATCGATTCCAATGACCTATATTGGATTATTTTTTTATAAATGATATAATTTTACTTTAAAAAAAACTTTAAATATAATTTAACCATATAAATAAATTATATGAAAAATATTTTTGAATTAAAATTAAGCATTTTCACTATTCATTAAAAAATGAAACTTCACAGAAAAATATCAAAAATTCACCCTAAGCTAATTTTTATGTTAATATTTAAAAAATAAAGTTTATTTATATATATAAAATTTATAAAAGTTCCAAAATTTTTATTTAAAATAGTTTCACCATTAATAGGCAAAAAAATTACCTTTTTAGAAGAATACAATTTTTAAGCATAAAATTGAATTTATTCTTATCTTATACTTATAAAACCTATTGGATGAATATAAAAAATATTTAATTGAATATAAAACACATATATTTCATTAATATAATTCTTTAATTTTAATTAATTAAATTTAATAAGACAACACACCTTTGGGAGCATAAAAACACTTCCTTTATATTTAATCAGTTTATATTTTCATTTCTAATTAATTGGTTACCAATGAATTCATCTTATATTTTTATAGACCACATATTTTTACAATTTATTTAATAATATTAATAAAATATAATTTAATGACTATTTTATGTCTTATTATATTAAATAATAACATTTTAGTAATATATTATTACTCGATAAAACTCAATCTTGCATGCAACTCAAGCCATTAAAGAAACTCGTTGTTGCGTATGACACAATATAACTCAGTATTGCATGCATTGAAATCTATATCATGGATTAATTTTATTTTAAATAGTAAATATATTATAAATTATCAAGATATTATATTCCCTTACACACTTGGTGTTGCGTGTCATACACACTATCGAATACAATGTTCTTATTTTATAATTTCAAGGCATTAAATTCCCCCCACTTTAATTAAATTGTGTCCTCACAATTTAAACTGAATTTTGGTAATATATTGTTTGATATTTCCTATTTTTAAATCCTAAACCATGATAAGGGTTCATAAAACATCCTCTAGAAAAGAGAGAATGAGAATTACAAAGGTCACATGGACTAACATATAACTAGGTTTCTAAGTAAGAGAACATTAGTGGAAAGTAGAGATACGTACATAGATAAAAAGAATAAATAATTATAGGGAGTTATTGAGGTCATCAATCACAAATAAGTGAATGATCAATGGAAATTTGAGAGCCTCAAATCCATAAATATTTGACGATTTAAAAGATCACTGGTTCAATAAAAATTAAGGTATTAGGGCAACATTTTTGTTTTGTTTTTTGATCATTTTCTTAATCTTGGGTAATTATTTTTTACTTCCTAAGAATATAAGGAAATATACTTACTTGACATATTTTTATTTTATAAACATAATTTTCATCCTTTGTTTAGTGATATAAAATGACCTCGTGGCTCGTGGGCTTTGTGGATATGGGGAGGATGCAGGGCGGGGCAAGGTGGGCCTAAAAATTTTGACCGTTAAGAGAGTGGGCCATGTGGGTTGAGCCCGCATGGGTGCGAGACAAGGTGGGTTGTTCCCATGTGGGTGAGGACTTACCCACATGCCTTATTTTAAAAAA
The DNA here is from genome assembly GCA_963277665.1 of Viscum album. Lineage (NCBI taxonomy): Eukaryota > Viridiplantae > Streptophyta > Magnoliopsida > Santalales > Viscaceae > Viscum > Viscum album. The sequence goes on from OY728166.1 coordinate 519,159,616, forward strand.
ATTATTTTTTACAATATATTCTTCTTTAACATTTTAGTTTTTTTAATAAAAAATTATGATGAAACCATGAAATATGATTTATCATTATAACGATTATACTAATTCACCATTCATTCACATGTGAATTTTCAATAGGTATATATTTATTGTTTTTATATGATACTATAATATTTATATAGTAATTATTAACTATATTCACATGGTGTGTCATCCCACCTCTCAAAAAATTGAACTCATCTCCCCTGCACATGATTTCAATTCTAAAAGAGTTATTATAATCATAATATTTTTTGGATCAATTTAATTTTGGTATCATTTTATTTTATTTTGTTATTAAGAAAGTAAAAAAGGGCCTCATGAGAACCCTAATAGTATCCTTTGAAATTGGTCATTACCTAAAGAGTCATTGTTCATTCATAGGCTCAACCGTTCTCATCGCATCATCACACAACCAACATCATTATTCATCTCCCCTCACCGAACACTCACATACTTTTCATCGCAATAGTTCACCACCACATTGGAATTGCCACATGCCACCATTAATCCATAAAAAAATGTTCCATAACATCCCTTAAAACTCTATCTATTTTCAACCCATAATTCTCCCCATAACTACCATTAAGAATGAAAAAATAAAATATTTAAATGATTATAAATAGTATATATATTATTTAAATGTGAGTAAGCCTGCAGGCTACCTGTGGGTTTATGTGGGGTGAGGAAGGCTTTATTTTTTTGTTCATATTATATGAAGGCTTTTTCAGAAAAACCCACATGGTCTCAAACCTTCATAGGCTTAACCCACCCCACCCGAGTTCACTAGTTACGCATTAATACCTTTGTTTTTGCTTTGATCAATTCTAATTCATCCAAAAATAAAATTTGATGCTTGAAGTAGTAAAATACAGTTTTAAAAAATCACAAGGCCCATAAAATAGTGACAAGTCTTTACATTTTTCTCTAACTATTTTCCAAAATCAAAATGGATAATAGATTAATCTCTAAACCAAAAAAGCGATACTACTAGTTTATAATTAATATTTATTCATTAAAATTTTCAACTAGAAATAATGAAATATTTACAAGGACATTTCATAAGTTAGAGGTTGGCATTAAACCCTTATCTTCCTTTGGTTACGAGTTCCAGTCCCACGTCCATAGATTTTATGGGTTGTCACCCAGAATACAAGTTGTCCTTTTCAAAAACCATATTAATAAATATAATGGAAATTCTTAAAATTTAGTCATTAAATAACTTTTTAACTAAGGTTTTCAATACAAACTTAGTGCATAAATACTTCATCCATTTATTTCCACATATTTCCTTGGTCTAGGGTTTATATTTTAGAAGATGAAATTGACTCATGTAATTCCTAGGTTCACCAAATTAAAGGAAATGAACCATAAATGGATCCTTAAGATGAGATTTATTTCCTTCCACCACACTCTTCAATTTTCCTGGATAATTCTTTATTTAATGTCATTCTTTCCCACACATAAATCATTTCTTCATTCTATTGAGACACTTTCCTAGGTATCACCTTACACATTTCTTGCATGATGGAAATTAAACCTTCTTCTCTCCATGGTATCCACCATTTGAGCTCTTATAAAACTCAATCCTTCTCTTCCTTGGTGAGCTAAGAAGTTGGTAAATTTATATGTTGTTAATCATATTTTAGGAAATCTTATTAGGTATAAACATGATATCTTTTAATCCTATAAACATTAAATTTGGTTTCTATTTATCACCACCTTTTCCATCTTTCAATGTTAACCTAACTCCTTAGGGTTCCATCCATTTACTAAAACTAGAAAGCATAGTGCGAGTAGCAATAGTCACAATGAGAAAAGAATAGGATCATTTATAGTATATCTAAATCATGACACCTTATTTTAAATATAAAAAAACTTAGGTTTAACCTAGGTCATACTTTGTCATTATATATTCAAATCCTTCATAATAGTTTGTAAAGAAAATGTGATTTATCCTAAGCATATCCCCTGGGAGTGTCAAACCAGGTGCGTAGTAAGACTCGTTGTCATGTACCAGGTTACACCGAGTCAGGCCTGATGAACCGTGTCAGAGTTGTTACCCATATGTACATCTGTTCTAGAACCACATCCACTTGTAGTACCTAGATAGGGATGTATTAATAGGAATACCTACATAATATCTACCTTACCAAAATTCTAGGATGCTCCTCTATACTTATCCTCAAAGTCTATATTAGGGTTATATTCCCTAATCTAAGTTTTCTAAATCTAGTTTCCAAGGTTTCTAATAAACTTCCTATAATACTAACTATAGTGTACCAACCCCATAAGTCTAGAGTCAATGTCGTGCTACCATTAAATTATCATTATTACAAGGAATCAAATTTAGAAGGACCAAATAGTTTAGTAGTCTTGGTTGTAAGATACCAAAATTTTCTGGAGTCATCTTAGGCATGTTTTCAGGTAATTTTGAATCTTTTAATTACCTTTGATTTGGAGTAGTGCCTTGGGGTGAATTTGGGTGAATTTTTAAGGAACTTGGGAAGACAAGGAGCTGTGCACGTTTTGCGCATAGTTTGGCCAAATCGTGCACAAGCTAACCGTGCAAACAATGGAGATCGACATAGTTGACACAGGGTTTTCCTAATCATGAACCATCAATCCATGTGGGTAGTGTAAGACCTCATGATTGGAACATGGTTTGGCCTAACCATGCGACCTCCCAAGTGAAACTGTGCGTGTGAAGCAGTTTAATCCAAAAATTGGTTTTAAAGCCACCCAAACCACCAAAACAACTCTATTTCGAACTAGGATCAGGATTGATAGTTTCTAGGTGTTCCTAAATACTTTAGTAGGGATTAAAATTCAATATGAAAACTTTTATTTGAGATTTAAATTCAGTATTGAAGATCCACTCTCTTCTTGGTAAGTGGATTTTATCCTGTTGCTTCTCCCGTTCTTTCCTCAATATTTTATTGATATTTTCATGGAAGATCTCCCCCATTTTATAGTATATAAACCCATTATTTGAGATCTAGATCTAGGATTGTGGATCAAGATCTATATTTTCAATATATTGATGCTTCTAATCTCAATTTTGGTTTAGGGATTTAGATCTGAAGCTTGATCGACAGCGTTTTGCCACTCAGATTTTGAGGATTTCTGTTGGTCTAACTTCTATCAGTAAACTGAGGTAGGTGGTATAAATCAAACTCCAATAGTCATGATTTTGATATGTGTATGTGATTTTATCATTTTCTATATTTCATTGATAACTGATTTCCTAAATTGGAGTAATTAAGAATGAGGATTTGACTTGTGTTTTCTTTGGTGATTAATTGATAGTTGAATCACAAAACAAACAAAGGGGGGGTTTCCCAAATAGATATTTTGGAGATTTGTTATTGTTTGAGATATTATAATTGACATATTTAATTAATGGTGTGAAGATAATTAATTTAGGGGAATTAATTATGAAATGATGTTTGGTTGCGAAAGATAATTAATTGGGAGAATTAATTATGCGCCATGATGTTGACCAGAGATAATTAATTGGGATAATTAATTATGTGCCATGATGTTGACCACATATAATTAATTGGGATAATTAATTATGTTCCATGATGTTGATCAAAGATAATTAATTGTGAGAATTAATTAGGACAAGTTGAGATTTTATATGGATAATTAACTGTGAAGAATTAATTATGGAAATAGAATTATGTTGATTGATTAATTAATTGATGAATTAATTAATGGGTTATGTGCTTAGTTAATTTTTGAGTTAACTAATGGAATTTGAACTATTTAACTAATCATTTGATTAGTAATGGAATGATGTGGCAGATTTTTGTGAATTAACAAATGATTAAATGGTTGAGATTTTTGTGGTGATAGACATGGCGTTCTAAACCAAATAGAAGTTGGGACTTGGACATAGAGTTCGTCCCCAATAGTTATCCAAGCTTGATATTATGGGGTTCTAGGAATTATGACCTACACCAAATGAGAAAATAAGTGTTAGGCATGATGATCTACACTTAATGAGATTTTGGGGTGTTAGGCATGACGACCTACACCAAATTAATGATAATAATGAATAATGATTCAAATGATATTTGGGGTGCTAGGCATGACGACCTACACTGAATGATTGATAATGATGAATTATGATTAAAATGGGAAATATGAATGGAAGTTGTCCTAATGTGATGATTAAATATTAAATGAAAATGTGATAACTGTTTAAATTATGCATTGTATTTATTACTTCATAAAATTGCATGCACTATCTTTTGATTGAAATTGTTTTAGACATTGTTGGTGGTGACTTACTGAGTTGTACTCACACCCTATTTGGGCTGCTTGATCAGCATCTGAGTAAAATTTGTTGTTGTAGGACATGATAAGGGAAATGCCCTAATATAGGTTGCCTTTTGGGATTGGAGCTTGGGAGAGGGAAGCTGATGTGGTTCGAGACCCGTATTTGGAGTAGTTGTGTCTTTACTTTTAGTTTCATTATAAACACTTGAAATTTTCATTATCATATCATGTTTTACCTTTTAGTTGAGTATTATATCTTCATGTTTTGGTTATCATATAACATAGATTTATTCTAGTTATTTATATGCTTTCGTACTTGGTTATTGTTATTTGCTTCCATCGGTGTTTTATTTTGATAAAAGAGGGTATAGTCTCCCCAAGACCGACTTACCAGACCCTCACTGCTTGTCTGCACCCTCTGGAATATGGGGAGGCACACTTGAGGGCATGTGACCAACTAGCCTGGGGCACCGTTTAGTGGTTCCCGAGATGAGGCGTCCTAAAGTGGTATCAAATGAGTTTTCTTTTCTTTCTTATTATTTTGTCTTAATATTTTGGGAAAGGTAGAAAAGAGACTAGGAAGAGTCGAGGCTTGGTAATGATCTTGTGCATGGGATTTTCAAACCCATGTATGGGAAAAAATCCAAGTACTTAGGGTGGGATTGTTGTGATTGTTGTTTATTGTTACAGTTGCATATTATTTCACCTTGGGTGATGCACTTGTGGTGTGATGTGATATTTGTTTTGAAAAAATTATGAATTTTGATTTGTGACCTAAAGAGGAGCGATACTTGATTCTGCATGAATCATTCTAGGAACTCAAGGCTATTGCGACATGCATCATTCTAGGCACTCATAGGAAAACGGGTCATGGGTAAGTTGTTGAACTTGAACAATTTTTCCTTGATATGAGATTGAAATAATGATGAAAATGAGAATAAATTAGCGTCTAATGAGAAAATTTATTGATAAAATGAGTATGATTAATTAATTAATTTTTGATAGGTAATGTTATTAATTAATGGTTGAATTAATTAATGAGAAGGAATGCACCCTTGTTAACCAATACCTAGGAGTAGGATGGTTGAGGGTAGTGTTAAGGCCTTGGTGTTGACCGTTTGGCGAGTAAAGGGAGAAACGACATGTGGAAACTTGTTGTGTTAGTTTCTTCCCTTAAGTAAATGTTATAAGGCTACATTATGATACCTAATACATGTGTTTGTCTTTGTAGAGATATGACTCCACGATGCTTGTTGAGGGAGAGACCAAGGGGTATGGCCCAGAACGAACTTCCAGATAGGGAGATTGAGGAGACATTGGTGAAAGATGAGGAGGAAGGGAAACAATTATGAGATAAATTTTCTCATTTCATACAATTCATGGAGAGAGAACCATGGCAGGTTCAAAAAATCATGTCGGAGTTGACAAGGGAGTTTCAGCTGTAGCACCCTCCTACTTTTATTGGAGAGGGTGGACCAGAGGGAGCTGTATTCTGGATTGAATCCAAAGAGACGATACTTTAAAATTTAGAGAATCTGACTAAGAGGAGGTTCAAGTTGGCTGATTATATTCTACAGGGGTCAGTGAAGCACTGGTGAGACATTCAGGTATGATCTGGACAGGCTAATGATATGTTATGGAAGGATTTTCTGGAGAAGTTCTTGGAACACTTCTATCCAGACACACCAAGACAAGAGAAGGATTCAGAGTTTATGCATATGATCCAAAGAAGCATGTCCATAATGGAATACACTATAAATTTCGTAGATTTATAGCATTTTGCTACAGCTTTGGTGGTAGATGAGGCTTCTTCGACAAAATGATTTCAGTACAAACTTAAGTGTGAAGTTAAGTCCCAGGTGAATATTTTTAGGCTAAAGAAATTATTAGAAGTGGTTAATCAGGCTCTCATTTTAGAGGGGAACCTAAAGGAGGCTTCCAGTACTGGACATGTAGTTGTAACTAGACGATCAGGGAGTGTGGCTTCCGAGAGTAGGAAGTGCCATTACGAGAACCCTAGTCAGGACAGTGGGAAACAAGGTGGATAGTTAGGAGTAACACTTGCACTAGATCTTACTCATGTAATTTTACACCAATGCGGTAGGCAGGGAAACAATCACACACATTTTCCTCGATCACCAGTGAAGTGCCAGTTTTGTAGCAAGATGGGGCAACTACAGAAGTTCTATAGGAAGCAATGATAAGATGGTGTTGAGGGAGTAGCTGCTTAGAGTCAGAGTGTGGGAAGGGGGTCTTCTACACCATATAGGTCTAGCAGTTGGAGTTCTACTGGTAGAGGCAGTAGATGTAACACCTCGACCCCTCTAGACTAGAGTTGGTGCATTACATGTTATATTGGAATGGTTAGAAGGAAAGAAATCTTGAGAAAACGATCAGTTTAGTAGTCTTGAAGAAACTAGATATATAGATGTACACTCTGTGGGTACTGTAGCAGAACTGTACACTGTATAGGCACTATAGCAGAGACTGTACACTGTGCGGGCACTGTAGCAGGTACTGTTTGGTACTGTAGCAGCTGGAACTATTCACCTTGGGCCACCGATTTAGGCTTGGAGTCCTTAAGGATTTCGGGACACCCAAGCCTTTGGGTCAGTAGGGATTTCGGGCCACCTTTAAGGCCTTCGGGCTACCTCAAGGCCTTCGGGCCACATGCAGTTTCCCCAGACACACTAAAAAAAAGGAGCAACCCCATAAGAGGATTCAGAGCAGGTGCACTCACTAGAGCAGAACCAAATGGATTTTTCAGAATGAGAGGGTATGGCTGTGCCATTGGGACTAGCTTGTGCTTGCACGGGAAGCCTGGCCAGACGACCATGCGAAGATGGAGAGCTACTATCATGATGCAGATGCTGGGGAGGGGCAGTTCCTTGTAGATAGTCTGGTTGAATTCCCTAATACATTTGGGTCATGTAATATCCTAAGCCTACGGTCCATGTAATATTTGATACTACATGCCTTGTAAGGGTTCCCTATCATCCCATGAAAGGGGGTTATCAAAAATCAATAAAAATGAAGGCCTTCGGGCCATTCAGGCAATACATGAAGAACTCACGCCATCAATAAACTGAGAATGAAACTGCATCCATAGATTTTTTCATAATGAAAACCTCATGGATATTAATAAGTAATAATAAATAAAGAGAATTATTATTAATTGGATGTCATGTATCTGAAACATTATACCATAGTACCATTAAAATGATTTAGTTCTGTGGGTAAAAACTTGTCTGATTTTTTGGAAACAAACTCGAAGAGTTTGTCACCAACTGATTTGTCTCATGAGACCTGTTGATGCATCAAGGGGATATAACAGACTCTACCCTCCAATTAAAGTCAAAATAATTATTTATACATATATTTAATATAAGTAAAATCTGCCTTCTCAATATTCGTATAGAGTAGAGGATACAAATTCATCAATATTTCCATAGTTAAAACAACTTTCCAAATAAACACTGCATGTAAAATGGTATAAGGCTTAAAGAAATACTCATATTAATGAAACCATAATATGGATATATAATATATTTCCAATTAAATTTTTTTTTCTCAAATGGATAGTGGATACACCAAATAATAAATATTAGGTGCACAATACCATGAAACTAACAATGAAATTAAATTTGAGACAAAGTCTCTTACCCTGTTGTAATCAATCGAGTCGTATGACCAAAAAATAATAACCACCAAATTAATCACAAAATAAAATGAATATAAATATAATCATGATAATATATATCAAAAGGTAGTAAACAATACACCACATGCAATAAATAAGTGACAAACAATGAAAATCTCACAGAAATGAAAGTGAGATGAGAAACCCCTTACCTTATGCTCGAGTGTGTTCTTTGTTTTATTTAATGACCTGAATATTAAAATTTAGATTAATTAATTAATAATATTTGAACCTCATATACATTTAATTGATTTAGTATAACCTTATTAGGTTTATTCTCAGCCCTTTTTATGGGTTTAAGAGGTTTAATTTTATTGTTTTGGAAGCATTTTCTTCCTTGGTTTTCATGATTCGTTTACTTGTATTCATGAATGGAAGTTCATTTGAAATGTGGTTAAACATATATAATTGTTAATATATATTATTAGTTACATTAAAGAGATAAAAATGATCTTATAATAATTTTGTGTTCAATACTTTAGGATGAATCATTAGTTAAAAGTTATTGATAAACACTTGGATTTAGCTTGGCGGTTTTGTGCACAATGAACTTATTTTGTATTATTATTCCATATTATGAGTGTGTAGGGATTCCATAACATTAATGAGATGAAATAAATATATTCTTATCTATTTCAACCATAAAAATGGTTTCATGACCATAATTGAAGATGGTAAGGAAAGTTGAGAACCTGTCGTCCTTGAATGTGATAAATCAACACATCTCAGACGGTGTTTTCATTTTTAGTATAGGAGGAGGGGAAAGAGATGATTATGAAATATTAAATTAGCATAATATAATTACAGTTCATGTAAGGTAGTATAATTATTATAGTATTTGGATTAGGTGAGATTAGAAAATAAGTATAAAATAAAGGAACTCAAAATAGAAGAAAAATTGAGAAATCTCTCACGAAAATTCGGCAGCCTAACGAAGTCACTTAAAATTTCATAAAATAGTTTGATGAGAGAAAGGGGGTATCTCATCACTCTGAAATAATATAGACAGTAATGGGGATATGGAATGGCATATCCCAACATAATCCAATTTAAATTTAAAAATAATAATATAAAATGAATGAAAGGAAATAAAACTAAAGAGGATGTTTACCTCTTGATCTCTTCTCCTTGAGATCCTTCTTAAGGTCTTTGTTTTTGGCCTTTAAGTGAGACCAGAAGCTCTAGTAAGTGAGGAATAGGTCTTGGAAAGTGTATTTGGCAGAATTTAGGTAAGGCTTAAGGCTTGATAGGTGTGGGAGGAAGAGGGTAATGAGGGTGGTATTTATAGTGGAGAAGAGGAGGTATTTTTCATTATTTTAATAATTATTATAATATTTTTGTTCAAGACTATGAATAATATTAATTAATGTAACCCCAAAAAGTAATAATGGAATTTGATTTTGAACTAAGTGGTCTTACATCACTTATGATTTCATAAATAGTGTATTTTACTGATAATTTGAATATACGGTATTTTACCGTATTTCACTATTAATCGAAAATTCTAGAATTTTAGAAAAATAACAAAAATTCACCCTAACCATTTTTCGATGTGGAGAATTCAAAAATGAACACCATTTTTCAAAAATAATTTTCTAAATATTATTAATTTAAATTTTAAATAAAATCATAGTTAATTTGAAAAATAACAATTTTAAAGGTATAATTAGTTTTATATCACATTGAAAAATGGGAACTGTGGCATGATGGATGATGCGGTTCTGATGGGTAACATGTGGCGGCTCGTGGCTCCAAGTTTATGGCAGTTTATCAAATTTTGAATTCCATTTGGGTGTTTCATTTTAAATTTTGAAATTTGCAGTTGGATGTTTTTTTGATTTTTGGAAGAGGTGGTCTGTGGTTTTTGTTTTTATGTATGTATAGTTCCCACTCAACCTTAAAGTGGCTTTTCAAAAAATACAAAAAAATGGTTTATAAAAATTAATTAAGATTTTGTTATCTTATTACCTTAAGAAAATAAAATATTATCATTATTTATTATTCATAAGGGTCATATTACTATTCATATTACTATTCATAAGGGTGTGTTACTATTCATCAAAAAATCAAGTTGGTTCTATCAGACTCCAAATGACTTACTGGTCACAACTCTCGATGACCGTTTTTTGAAATTCAAAACATAGAATTGGAAATTTTATGTTTAATGGCTAGGTTTTGACTATCTCCTAAATAACCCAGCTTTGTTTCAAAGGAACATAGTGCTTTATGAAATATAGGCTATGAATAGAATGTATTTAAGAGAAGTATACCATAAAATATTTGGGGTCTTATATTATTACCTCCTTTATAATTTTTTTCCTCAAAATTTTATGTATAAATCCCACCAAAAAGATGTGGGTGGTTCTTCTTCATAACATCCTTAGGTTCCCATGTTGCTTCCTCCATTTTCTAGTTTCTCTAAAGAACCTTTACTAGACGAGTTTTCCAATTTCTCAATTCCTGCTCCCTTGTGTCAATAATCCCAATAGGCTTTTCACGGTATGACAAATCATGTTCCAGCTCTATTTCTTCATAGGTGAGTACATGCATTGGGTCTAGCATATATTTCTTCAACAATGACACATGGAACACATCATGAACTTTGGAGAGATTTGGTGGCATTGCTAAAAGTTAAGATATAATTCTGATTATTTCCAGAATTTCAAATGGTTCGATATACCTGGTGCTCAGTTTCCATTTCTTACCGAACCTTAAGACACCCTTCCATGGAGATAATTTCAGAAAGACATGATCACCCACTTGGAATTCAAAATCCTTTTTCCAATTGTTAGCATAACTCTTCTGCCTACTTTGGGATGCTTTAATATGGGCTTGTATTATCTTCACCTTTGTTGTGGTCTATTCAATAAGTTCTGAACCTATAAGTTTCTTCTCACCAACTTCATCTCAACAAGTTGGAGTTTGACATCTATTTTCATATGGAGCCATTTGAATACTAGAATGGAAACTATTGTCATAGAAAAATCCCACCAAAGGAAAGTATTGATCCCACATACCTTGGAAGTCAAGAGAGAATGACCTCAGCATGTCTTCTAGAGTTTGAATAGTCCTTTCAGACTGTCCATCGGTTTGGGGGTGATAAGTAGTACTCATACGAAGCTCAATATTCAAATCCTTTTGGATACTTTCCTAGAATTTTGATGTAAACCAAGGATCTATATCAGACACAATAGATATATGTGCACCATGAAGTCTTACAAATTCATTAATATAAAGTCTTACCAGGTGATCAAGTGGTAAATCCTATCTTATAGGAAGGAAATGTGATGATTTTATGAGATGATCAACAATTACCCATATTTCATTATTCCTTATAGGTGTCCTCAGTAGTCTGGTGACAAAATCCATTGTAATGTTATCCCACTTTTACATAGGAATAGGTAGAGGTTGCATCAATCCTCTAGGATGTTGTCTCTCTTCCTTCACTTGTTGAAAAACTAGACACCTTGACACGTAGTTAGCAATTTCCCTCTTCATATTATTCCACCAAAAATATTCATTCAGATCTCTATACATATTTTTGCTACTCGGGTGTATAGAGAAATTTGAGCTATGATCATCGTCTAATAGATCCTTTTTTAGCTCAGGTTCTGATGGAATTCATAACCTCTTCCCAAACTTCATAACTCCTTCCTCATACACGAAGTCTTCCAATCTCCCGTCCTTAAAAACAATAATTTTCTTATGTAGATTTTCATCATCAGATTGAGAGATTTTTATCTTCTCTAGTAAAGATGGTTTAGAAATCATTTGAAAGAGGTAATATGTTTCCCCTTTCTTAACAATTCCCATATCCATATTTAGTAGATCCATGATTATAGGATCTCTCTCATTCTTCATTTGAGTTAGAAGTACATGATCTTTCTTGGTTAATGCATCTACCACCTTATTTTCCTTTCCTGGGTGGTAGTGTATTAAACAATTATAATCTTTGAGTAACTCAAGCCATCTCCTTTGTCTCATGTTGAGTTCCTTTTGTGTGAAAATATATTTTAAACTCTTGTGATCTATGTATATCTCACATTTTTCACCATAAAGATAATGTATCTATATTTTGAGAGAAAATATTACAGCTGCTAACTCAATATAATGTGTTGGATAATTTTTATCATGGGTCTTCAACTACCTTGATGAATAAGAAATAACTTTATCATTTTACATAAGGACACAACCCAACCCATTCTTTGAGGCATCACTGTATATTACAAATCCATCCTTTCCAGATGTAAGAGTAAAAATTGGAGCATTGACCAATTTTATTTTCAATTCCTCAAAGAATTCTATACATTCTTTTATCCACACAAACTTAACTCCTTTACGTGTGATCTTGGTTAGTGGGTTAGCCAGTTGGGCAAAATTATGGACGAAACACTGATAATAACCTGATAAGCCAATAAAACTACATACCTCAATTATGTTCGTTGTCTTGGTCCATTCTTGGATTACCTTTGTATTCATAAAATCAACTAGGATTCCATACTTATAGAAAATATGGCCTAGAAAATAAACTAATTGAATCCAGAATTCATACTCGTTAAACTTCCCATATAATTCATTTCTTCTAAGAGTTTTCAGAATAATATGCAAGTGATTCTCATGGTCTTAATATCTTTTCAAGTATACTAGGATATCATCGATGAATACCACAAAAAAGTTATCAATATGTTCCTTGAAAACTCTACTCATTAAATCCATGAAAATAAATGGTGCATTCATCAGTCCAAAAGGCATCACTGTAAACTCATAATGCCCATACCTAGTTCAAAATGCTGTCTTAGGAATATCTTCCTTTCTCACATGCAACTGATGATATCTAGATCAAAGGTTAATATTTGAAAAATACTGGGCTCCCTAAAGTTGATCAAATAAATCATCAATTCTTGGAAGAGGATAATTATTCTTTATTGTAATAGAATTTATTTCCCTATAATCAATGCATAGCCTCATGGATCCATCTTTCTTCTTGAAAAAGAGGATGGGGGCTCCCCATGGAGAAAAACTAGGTTGAATAAATCCCCTTTTCACTCAAATACTCTAGTTATTTCTTTAGATCCACTAGTTCCACAATGGCCATTCTATATGGAGTCTTTGATATAGGTATTGCATCAGGAATTAAATCAATAGATAACTCAACTTCTCACTATGGAGGACGTACAGGTAAATCCTCTGGAAATAAATCAATGCATTCTTGCACTATATACACATATTCAATTTGAAGATTTATTTCCTCACTCATATATATTGGTTTATCTTCCTCTCCAAGTATTGAATTCAGTAGAGCTACTGGGTGTGGACCTAGATAAGAATCAAGTGGCAAGGTTTCTTCTCTAAAGATAAGGGATTATACCCCATTTTAAAAAATTGTAACTTCATTATTCTTGCAATAAATCTTCGCATCATAGTTTGACATCCAATTCATACCAATAATTATATCAAAGTTAGTCATTGGTATGATGATAAGGTTAGAAACTGAAGCACATTTATGTGTCATGAGGTGGACTAATTGACATGCCTTTATTGCAATGATGCATCCCCTAGGAGTTTTGACTGATAACTACTTTATTAAATCAAATTGGACATGTCTAATTTTCTTAGAAAACTAGGAAGATATAAATGAATATGATGATCTAGAATCAAATATTTCATTGGCCAAGTTTGAGGAGATAATTAAAGTACCTTCCACCATGTCATTAGGAACTTCAACCTCTGCGGTTGTAATCACACAAGCTTTCCCTTGATCTCTTGGAATTTTCTGAGGAAAATTTCCTTGGAGATTAGGACACTCATTTGAATAGTGTCTCATCTCTATATAATTATAGCATTGAACATCATTGAATTGTTTCATCCCCTTGCATTCATTAGATCTATGACCCTTTTCTCTACACTTGTAGCAGACTCCCATGCCTTTCAAGCATTTCCCAAGATAATTCTTTCCACAGTTCTCACATAATGGGAATTGCTTTGTTCCCTTGTTCTTCTTTGGAATCACCTTTTCCATGGTTATCAGAGTACCACTTCTTATCTTGGTTTCCCATGAACAAATTTGATCTAGAAAATTTCTTCTCTATTTTGATGACACTTGATACAATTTCATCATATGATGAAAATGTTTGAGAAGCCAGTGCCCTTCAAATACCTTTCTTAAGACCTTAAAAGGAATGATAAATATTTTCTTCTGAGTCTCATACGTAATCTATGGAATACATGGATAGTATTTTGAAGGTATCCTCATACTTTTCAACAGTGTCTTCTTCCTTTTTCTTTAAGCTAAGGAATTTACTCTTCATTTTGGTTCGTTACTCATGAGGGAAATATTTTTCAAAGAATATTTCCTTAAAATTATTCCATTCCATATCTTCTATTTCTTCTTACTTAGTGGTATTATGAATCAAGGACCACCATTGATCATCACCACCCTTGAGACAATATACTACTAACACTACCTTTTCATTTTTATTGCATCTTAATGCCATGAATATATTTTATAGGGAATTGATCCACTGATCATCAACCACTAGATTAGTAGTCCCACTGAAATATAGGGGCTTCTACCGCATGAAACGATCCAACATAGGCGTGTCATGGTTATTCGTCACAACCTGAGTAAGTTGCCCTAATATGGTCATGATCTGATATACTCCAACATTGACTATGTTGACCTACTCAGTGGGGAGATCCCTACATTGCCCATGAGTATTGATTCCCTTTCTTCCATTAGGCACCATTTCTAAATAATGGAATATACTATATTATGTTATGAATCTCAAATAGAAATTCACTTAACATAGATTTCAATTCTATGCATAACTAATATCATAAACATGGTTTCTCTGGGGGAAAAAATTACATTAAAATCCTTCATAATGGATTGTAAAGAAAATTTGAATTATCCTAATCATATCCCCTGGGAGTGTCAATACCAAGATTGCAACAAGACCCATTGTCGTGTACCAGGATACCTCTGGTCAAGCCCGAAACTCCTTGTCGGAGTTTTCACTCCTAGGTACATCTGTGCCAGAGCCACCTCTACTTGTTTGTATATAGACAAGGATGTATTTTCTAGAAAGATTCACATAATCTATTCCTTACCAAAATAATAGGACGTTATTGTATGTTTATCCTAAAATAATACCTTAGGGCTTGGTTCCCTACTATACATTTCCTACTCTAGTTTCCACATTTTCTACTAAACTTCATCTGATACCAACTATAACACCCAGACCCCTCTAGACCAGAGTCGGTGCATTACTTGTTATATTTGCATGGTTATAAGGAAATAAATCCAAAAGTAATGATCAGTTTAGCAGTCTTGAAGAAACTAGATACACATATGTAACTCAAATTACATTGGAAAAGGTTAAAATACAATACATAACAAAAACTAAAAAACTGCATCCACAAAACTCAATAAATAGTCTCCTCTTCATAACCTATTGAAGGTAAAAAAATGAAAGGGGTGAGCTAAAATTCTCATTAGGGGTTAAAAATGGTGGAATAATGAATCAATAATAACTGAATCATAATTTTTTTACATAATCAATATGGCATGGTGAATAAATAAAGAACTCACGCCATAAATAAACTGAGAATGAAACTGCATCCATATGTTTTTTCATAATGAAAACCTCATGGATGGTAATAAATGATATTGAATAAAGAGAATGATTATTAATTGGACGTTATGTATCTAGCACATGATACCATAATACCATTAAAACAGTTTAGTTCTGTGGGTAAAAACCCGTCTAATTTTTTGGAAACTAACTCAAAGGGTTTGTCACCAACTGATTTGTCTCATGAGACCTGTCGATGCATCGAGTGGATATAGTAGGCCCCAACCACCAATTAAAGTTCATAGCATTATTTATACATATATTTAATAAAATTACAATCTTCCTTCTCAATATACATATAGAGTATAGGATACAGATTCATCAATATTTCCATAGTTAAAACAACATTCCAAATAAACACCACATGTAAAATGGTATATGAATTAAGGAAATACTCATATCCATGAAACCAGAATATGGATATATAATATATTTACAATTTAAAATGAAAAATGATCTCAAATGGGAAGTGGATACACCATATAAGAAATATTAGGTGCACAATACCATGTAACTGACAATGAAATGGAATTTGAGAGAAAGTCCCTTACCCCGTTGTAATCAATCAAGTCGTATGAAAAAAAACTAGTAACCACCAAATTAATCACAAAATACCATGAATATAAATAGAATAATGACAATATGTATAAGAAGTCAGTACACAATACACCACATGCAATAAATAAGTGGCGAGCAATGAAAATCTCACGGAAATGAAAGTGAGATGAGAAACCCCTTACCTTATGCTCGAGTGTGTTCTTAGTTTGTTTTAATGAGCTAAAAAATAAAATTTAGATTCATTAATTAATAATTCCATAACCTCATATACATTTAATTGATTTAGTATAACCTTATTAGGTTTATTCATGGACCTTTTATGGGTTTAAGAGGTTCAATTTTATTGTTTTGGAAGCATTTTCTTCCTTGGTTTTCATGATTTGTTTACTTGTATTCATGAATGGAAGTTCGTTTGAAATGGGGTTAAACATCCAGAATTTATAATATATATTATTAGTGAAATTAAATTGATATGAATTATCTTATAATGATTTTGGGTCATATACTTGAGGATGAATCATTAGTTAAAAGTTATTGATAAACGCTTGGATTTAGCTTGGCGGTTTTGTGCACAATGAACTTGTTTTGTATTATTATTCCATATTATGAGTGTTTAGGGATTAAAAAACATTAATGAGATGAAATAAATATATTATTATCTTTTTTAACCATAAAAAATGGTTTCATTACCAGAATTGAATATGGTAATGAAAATTGAGAACCCGTCGTCCTTGAATATGATAAATCAACACATCTCGGACGATGTTTTCATTTTTAGTATAGGAGGAGGGGAAAGAGATGATGATGAAATATCCTATTAGAATAATATAATTATATTTAATGTAATTTACTGGAATTATCATAGAATTTGTATGAGGGTATATGAGAAAAGAAGTATAAAATAAAGGAACTCAAAATAGAAGAAAAATTGAGAAATCTCTCATGAAAATTCGGCCACCTAACGACGTCACTTAAAATTTCATAAAATAGTTTGATGAGAGAAAGGGGGTATCTAATAAATCTTACATAATATGTAAAGTAAGGGGGATATGTAATTAAATATTCCAACATAATTCAAATTAAATTTAAAAAGAATAACATAAAATGAATGAAAAGAAAGAAAACTAAAGAGGATGTTTACCTCTTGATATCTTCTCCTTGAGATCCTTCTTAAGGCCTTTGGTTTTAGCCTTTTGGTGAGACCAAAAGCTCTAGGAAGTGGGGAAGAGGTCTTGGGAAGATTATTTGGAAGAATTTAGGTAATGCTCAATGCTTGAGAGGTGTGGGAGGAAGAGGGGAATGAGGGTGGTATTTATAGTAGAGGAAAGAAGGTATTTTTCATTATTTTAATCATTATTGTAATATTTTTGCTCAATACTATGAATAATATTAATTCACACGACCCAAAATAGTAATAATTGAATGTGAGTTCGAACCAAGTGGCATTACATCACTTATGATGTCATAAATAATCTATTTTATTGATAATTTGAATATACGATATTTTACCATATTTTCACTATTAATCGAAAATTCTAGAATTTCAGAAAAATCACAAAAACTCACCCTAACCATTATTTGATGTGGATAAATAAAAAATGTACTCTATTTTTCAAAAATAATTTTCTAAATATTATTAATTTAAATTTTAAATAAAATCATAGTTAATTCAAAAAATAATAATTTTAAAGGTATAATTAGTTTTATATCACATTGAAAAAATAATTAAGATTTAATTATATTATTACCTTAAGAAAATAAAATATTATCATTATTTACTATTCATAAGGGTCACATTACTATTCATAAGGGTATGTTACTATTCTTCAAAAAATAAAGTTGGTTCTATCAGACTCCAAATGACTTACTAGTCACAACTCTAGATGACTATTTTTCAAAATTCAAAACATAGAAGTGGAAAATTTATATTTAATGGCTAGGTTTTGACTATATCCTAAATAACCAAGTGTCATTTCAAAGAAACATAATTATTTATGAAATATAAGCTATTAGTATAATGCATTTAAGAGAAGCATACCATAAAATGTTTGGGGTGTTATAGTAGAGGTAGTGGATGTGGTGCTTCAGGGTATAAGCGCCCATATCAGCAGAGTGGTGCTACTCAAGGGAGTCAAATGACACCATAGGGAAGAGGAGAAGGATAGTTACATGTAGTGAAACCCACACTAGTGGAGAGTGAGGATAGTCCATCGACAGTGAGAGGTACTATTTTAGTTGCTTCTACTTTAGCTACTGCCTTGAGCAAGAAAACTCAGACTCAGTTGGTACATGAGTCGAGTGCATAATGGAAAATGATGACCTTGTTGACAGAAATGCATATACTCTAGGAAATTATTACATTAGATTCATTTAGAATAATTAAAAATATGTAATAATAAGTTTTATTAATATTCAATACATCAAATATACTTGTAATCAATGCACAAATAGTTGGTCCTAGGACACCAACTCTAACAAAATACCAATTGGACTAGAGACAATTGCTTGTGAATTTTAGTCTTCTAGAACTCACATGATAATTATATTTCTTCCGAGTTAAGGATTTAGTTAAGGGGTTCTCTACGTTGTCTTCTATGAAAATACAGCTCACCAAAACATCACCTCTCTAAGAAAAATCCCTCAAGAGATTATACTTCCAAAGTACGTGCTTCATCCACTGATGTGACCTTGACTCTTTTTTGAGAGTCACCACTATAGTATTATCAAAATGGAGTGTGATAAGATCTTTAAAACTAGGTATGAAATCAATCTCTTAGATAGAGTTGTGCATCTACATTACTTCTTTAGCTGCCTCAGGAGCTGTAATATACTCATACCCTACTGTAGAATCTATGACCATAGTCTATTTTGAGATTTTAAATCTCAAAACATCTCTATTAAAATGTATCCCATTTATGACTTCATGTTATCTTGATCTATTTGGAAACTATCATATACATATCCTCTGATGACTAGTTCCTCGTCTCCTCTATAAACCGGGAACATATCCTTAGTACACCTTAGATACTTAAGGATAGTCTTTATTTTCATATAATGGTGGTCAAATAGGTTAGTTTGATATCTTATTACCACACTTAATTTGTAGGATACATCTATCTTATTACATAATATAACATACATGTCTGACCCAATCGCTAACATGTATGGTATCATTTCAATTCTATTTATTTACTTACATGTCTGAGGACACATTTTCCTAGAAATATGAATGCCCTATGACACAAGCAACAATACCCTCTTGGATTGTTCCATACTAGATCTATTTAGTATATTTTCAATGTTTTTATTTTTACTTAGGCCGAGAAACCTCTTGGATCTATCATGATGGATCTTGATCATAAGAATATATGTTGCCTCATCCAAGTCCTTCATAGAGAAGCATTTATTCAACCACACCTTAACATACTGTAAGACCGGTATTTCATTTCCAATGAGTAATATGTCATCAACATATAATATTAAAAAACAATTACACTCCCATTAAACCATTTGTAGACACAAGACCCACACTCATTCTTTATAAAACTAAATTCTATTATGGCATCATCAAAATTAATGTTCGATAACCTAGAATATTGATTTAATACATAGATAGATTTTTTGAAATTTTCATATCTTATTGGCATACTTTGGAGTAAAAAACCCTTCATTTTATGTCATATATACATATTCCTGAAAGTTACCATTAAGGAAGGCTATTTTGACATCCATTTTTCAAATCTCGTATTCATGGTAAGCCTTAATGGAAATTATAATTCTGATGGATTTTAGAATTGAAATTAGTGAAAAGGTTTTGTCGTAGTCAATGCCTTGACACTGTTCAAACCCTTTTATAACCAGCCATGCCTTATAGGTACTAACTTGTGCTTCCATATCCAGTTTCTTCTTGAATACCCATTTTAAACTAATGGGATTTATATGCATTGGAGGATCTACTAGAATTCAAACTTGGCTTTGGTATTTGAAATCCATTTTAGAATTCATAGATTCTTTCCACTTGGAAACATATGTGGAACTTAGTACTTTATTTTAGGTTATAGGATCGTTATTATAAACTAATAATGAGTCACCATACTCAATGACTAGAAAAACATATCATTATGTTTCTTTAACCTCTCTAGTATTCCTACACAGTACTCATGTCTCTGTAAAAACTTCTTCTTCCACAAGGATTTGTGAAATTTGTTATTGTTCCAAATCTTGTGTACCTTGATCCTTAACTTCATCAAATTCTATATTGACCCCACTATATATTTTAAAGATGTGATCCCTCTCAAGAAATATTGCATGTCTTTACACTATTTCCTTTTCGTATGATGGGTCATATAGGTAATATCCCCTTTTTTCTTTGGGGTATCCTATAAAGGTACACTTTGTGCCATGAGGTGAAATTTTGTTACCTAAAGAGGCCTTAACAAATGCTTTGTAACCCCAATCATGTAAGCATGACAAGATGAGTTTCTTTCCATTCCATAAATGGTATGGTATACCATCTATCACTTTAGTTGGCACTTGGTTTAATATTTGTGTTGCGGTTTATAACGCGTATCCTCAAAAAGATAATGGAAGACTCACATGACTCATCATTGATCTCACCATATATAAAAAGGCCTGGTTCCTCATTTCACTTAAACTGTTCCACTAAGGTGTACAAGTAAGAGTGAGTTGAGATAGGATCCCAAACTCCCATAAGTAATCAAAGTCTTGACTAAGATATTTTACACCATGGTTTGAGTAGAGTTTCTTAATCTTTTTACCAAGCTAGTTCTTAACTTCATTTTTGTATTCCTTGAATTTATTAAAATAATTTGAATTATACCTCATTAATAATACATATCTATATCTACTAAAATCATCAGTAAAAGTTATGAAGTATGAGTACCCACCATTTTCCTCAATAATAAATGACCTAAAAACTTATGTATGAACTAATTCAAGAATCTATTTAGCCCTTTAACATTTTCCATTAAATGGGGATTTGGTTATTTTACCTTGTTAACATGTGTGACATATACCAATTAGTTTTAATTCAAAATAATATAAATATCCATCTTGGTATAATTTATTCAAGAACTTTTCGTTTACATGACCTAACTAGTGATTCCATAGTTAAGTGTGGTATGAGTTATATGAAGTAACTTTTTTATCGATTCCCATTTCTTGTTTAGTGTAGTATAACACATAAATATCGTTATTTAAACATTCCCTACCATAAAAAATTCCATATTTATAAAATAAACAACATTTATTACCAAATTTTAAATTAAATCCATTTGTATCAAGTATGGGTACATAAATAATGTTTTTGGTAATGAATGAAACATAATAAAAACCCTTCAAAACCAATATCATTATGGTTGGAAACTTGAGGTGGTAGTCCGTGATAGTTACAAAAACAAGTTTAGCTATGTTAGATACTCATAGATCTACCTCCACTCATTCAATATTTTTAAATATACTTGGGTCCTATATTTGAATACATATGTGAGCACAAAAAGCTATATCTAATACCCAATTTATAGAAATAGATAAATTTCAATCAATAAAAATACACATGAAGCTTCCACTTTCTTATTTGGTTGGGTTAATTTTTTCTTCTAGTGGCCCTTATTGCCACCTGTGAAATATACAACATCCTGTTTCCTTGCTTGCCCCTTGATCTTCCTCTTCTAGGAAGGATATGAAGAATCTCTGGTCTTAGATATATTTACTTTCTTTTTCCATTTTTTTACCATAAGAACTGAAATATTTTCATGATTCATCTCCTTATATACTTGGAAAAGAAGAGTGAGAAGACTTGGAAGAGACTTCTCAATGTTTTTTGTATTAAAATTTACAAAAGAGTTGGTGAATATTTGAGGGGGTGATGCTAGGATGAGATCGATGCCCAATTATTTAGGGATTTTAAACCTTATAACCTCTAGGAACTCAATATAGATAATGAGCTTGACTATGTGAGTCCCAACCAGGGCACCCTTTCCAAGATTTCTCTGAAATAGTGCCTTGGAATTCTTAAACCATTATTGTCTAGCTATCTCTTGGTAACGACCATGGTGGTTCTCAATAATTCAATACATATATATGTTTTTGTGAGACTTCATGAGTTCACATGACATAGATGAAAGCATTAATCATTGAATTTTGACCACATTGTTCAATTTTTTTCATTGATAAGGAAATCTTCATCACCCACATCCTTAGCTGGCGGATCAAGAATTTAGGATTCTAGTACATAATACTTCCATTCATGGTGAAACACAACCCAAAGGAGTCTGAACAACTCCTAGAAATTAATACCAGTGAGGATATGGTCTTTCTCCAATATAGATCAAAGGGATATTGTGGATGAAAAACTTTCAATTTATTTTAGAATTAAAAGAGAAGATTCTTAGTACTTTCATTGATTACATATTTTGTAAGAAATAATAAATTAATTTATTTTTATAAAATCTCTCAATATTTTATCAAGTCCCAATAGCCCTCAACATTGAACTTAGAATGTCTAGTTGTTGGGACATTCAAGTATCAAGGATTCATATGCCTCTTTTCATAACCCTATGAGGGTTAGTCAAGCTACTTAAAGGTATTTAGGTAGGAATGTATTTGAAAACTATGGGCTTTCAGCTCCTTGATCCATTGAGTGGACTCCCCTATCCTAAAATCCTAACTTATACTTCCTCAACACTTACCTCTAAGTTATATCAAGTCTAGATAGAGATACTTCTCTTGATGTAATATGGTTAATTAAATCCATAATCTTCATAAGAACCCCACGTTAAAATTAAGTGTCCTAATGAGGGTTGGTAAAACACTTAGTTCCAAGTCTTTCATTTATAATAATGGAAATCCAAGTATGGATTAATATTTAATTGAGGTATTTTAATTTATTATGAATAAATTTCATCTTGTTTTATCCTTTACATATCTTATTAATATTAAATGGATGTTACTTAATTAACCATACTGGATAAAACATTTAAGTATAATCCATTTATTTAAATTCCATATTTTAATATTAATTCATTCATTTATGTGATCACAGTCTTTCATATATAAAATTAAATAATGCATAGATAGAAATAAATAAATAATCAAATGACCCATTCATGATGTTTATCTAATGGTTTATTTAATGATCGGATTTTAAATCAACCTATAACCTAGGGGAAATAACTCATGTTACTGGTCTTGGCATGAGTTACAACATTCCACATGTCCACCTATGTAACACCTAGGTTGGCATAATTATGGTTCCATCTTGAACACCCTCCACGAGCCTTAAGAAACTCTATTAATTATAAGTATTTATAACTCACACGCAAGTGACGGTAACCATGAGATTGGTTAAAGGGGGATTACATAAATATCTTTAGACACATAGGTCCTACATAATAATGGAGGGAGGGATGAATCACAAGCCATAAAATTTAATTTAATAATAAATAATTGTAAACCCATGTAATAAATTAAATTAAATAAATTCCAACACATACAAAATCCTTGGCCTAGCTCATGAATGGTCATACATGCAACGTATACACAAAAGTAAATGGATAAAATTAATTTCTTTATCCATTATTTATTATTAAGATAAACATATTTTCATTAATTAATTAATTAATTCCCTTACATCTTAATGACCATCCAAATTAATTAGAGATAACCATCATAAAGGAATTAGTGGAAAATAAAGGAGAGAACCAATAGTTTTTGATTTATTACAATAAAACAATTGATCATTTAAAATTCTTTAAAAACATTATTAAATTATCAAACACTTAAAGTTCCAATCAAATTAATGGGGTTTTAATGCTGAAATTTTCAATTTAATGTAATTTAATTTTCATAGTAATTGGGAGACTACACAATGTGTACTATCCAGCTACACGCCATGTACTTCCATTATTGTGTATCAGAGTCACATGTATGAGGCTTTTAGTTGTGTATTTATCCATATTAATTATGTTGCACCTTGAGTGGTGTCTACATACTCAGCTTTTGTAGTGTTGAGAGTCACGATAGTTTTCTTCTTTGTATGTCAATAAACACATATTTCTCCCAAAAATAATACTATAATAGATATGTATCTTCTATAATTGACACAACCTATCCAATATAAATCATTGTAACCAAAAAGATCAATATTTCCCATACTATCATATTTCAACCAAAAATTAATTGTGCCTTTAATATATATGAGAATTATTTTTCCATCTATAATGTTAGACTCTTTTGGGTCACTTTGATACCTAGAAAAAAGTGTAACAATATACACTAAATATGGAATTAAATATGTGATATATAATAGAATTCCAAATAATATTCTAAAATATTTCGGATTAACATCCTTTCCTTTCCCACATTTTGATAATTTTGTTCCCACTGAAACGGGTGTGGAAACAATCTTCGAATCCTCCATGCCAAATTTCTCCAAGAGTTCCTTAATAAAATTTTCTTGAGAAAGAAAAATGTACCTTTCCTTTTGATAAATTTTTAAGCCAAGAAAATATTTCATTTCTCCAAGAATAGAAATTTCAAATTACTATTTCATCTCCCTAGATTTTTTACACATGTCTTCATCATTTCCTATGAATATGATATTATCGACACAAACAATTTAAATGTGTGAAAACTCTTGATTTTATTTTATATAGAGGTTTGTTTTCAAACCTTCATTTCTTAAATTTAACTTCTTCAAAGAAGTGTCCTTATTAGAATATCAAGTTCTTGGGGCTTGTTTAAACCATACAAAGCCTTCTTCAAGTTGCAAAAATATTTTTCATCTTGACCTTTTAAGAAGCCACATGGTTTCTTAATATAAACTTCTTCTTTTAGCTATCCATTGATAAAATTAGACTTGAAATACATTTGGAATATCTTATATCTTCTTTTTGAAATAATAGTAAGAATGATCCTAATGGTATCAAGAATTTCTACTGGGGAAAAGGTCTCAAAAAAAATCAATAACTTCATCTCATGAGTATCCTTTACAAAATAGTTTTTCCTTATTTCTTATTAGTTCACCTTTTTATTAAAATTATTCTAGAAAACCCACTTTGTTCCAATCACATTTTTATCTTACATTTTGAGTACAAGTTATCATGACTCATTTTTATCAATCTGATTTAATTTTTCATTCATGGAATCAATCCACTCTTTATACCATAAATCTTATTCAACATCTCTTGGATCATCCTGTGAGTACAAAGAGGTATGTGAAACTATCCTCAATGTTATTTATAGTGACTAAACACCCGAATATTGGATCGGGTGTCGTGATACCATTACATTGTCATTATTATAAGGAATCAAATCGTAAAGGATTTAAGAGTTTAGTAGTCTTGGTAAACTGGATACATACATGAGTCTTGTTTTGAAAATGAATACACTAATTAAAACATATTTTTTTGAGGGTAATAACTTTATTATATCTAGAGTATCCTTGAATATATTTCTTATTACACTTTAGGGAATCCTAGGGAAAGGAAACATAATAAGGGTGATCTCAAATGCTCATTAAGGGTTAAGTATACTAGAATCAATAATAAATAATTGAGAATAAATCAATATGGTAAGGTAAATAATTGATAACACATGCCATTAAAATAACTAGATAAGGCATAATCAATATGGAAAGGTATGTAACTAAAAAAAATTCCATTTAATCAATAAAATGAGAATAAACTAAATCCATTGAAAAGGTCGAAGCAATAATCTCATGGATAAATAATAACTGAATCTAAAATAAATAAATGATTAATTATTAGATGCCATGTTTCCTAGGAATATGGTACCTTTTACATCAAGAACTTTCACAAGACGGTTTAACATATCAAGTAAAAACTCAACTAAGTCTATCCAATTGACTCATCTCATGAGACTACTGATGCATTGAGAGGATATCTATAATTTAGCTCTACCCATGTAGTACCTGTCCAAAGCATTCCTCATATATCGAATAATAAATTTAACAATGTAACTTATCAAATATCCATATGGATTAGAAGATGCAGATTTATAAATATTTCCCTAGTTAATCAAATAACCGTCAAGTACATATCATATGTAAAAATGGCATATGTTTTAGGCAATAATCTTATCCATGATCAATGATATGAATATTTAGGGTAAAATTAATGTCCAATGATCACTAGATATTGAATATTTAAAGGGGACTGATAAAGGAATCAAGGAAGAGAATTTCAATACTAACCTTGAATAAATTAATCAAAAACAATCGAGAGGAAGAATAAGGATGTTATCAATAAAATATATCCCAAGTGGAGTAAAATAAAGGGTTCTTTTTGTTGATGAATTAAAATAATATAAAAATATGTTTTAAAAACATTATTGAGGAAAATATCCTTTTCATTATTTTTTTGAAAATAATTTTATTTGAAAATAAATTTTAATTTTTTTCATTAAATATTAACCTTTTAAACTTGAAAAGGAAGATTTGAAGAAATTATGGTGGGTAAATCAGTACATGCGGTACAAGGTAAAAAGAGCATTCATTTTACATGGTAAAAAGTTTATAAAAATGCCTTGTTCAGAAAGAGACAAGAAGATTACTATGAACAAATATGTTAAAGACAAAAAGGGTAAAAATTTATTTAAGAAATAATTTTTTATCGATTAAATACATTTTTTAAAACCTTTATAGAAAACCATTTTTTAGAAGAAAATAGGTTCTCTGACTGAAGATATAAATGAAGTAAAGTTTTCTTAAAAACATTTTGAGTACCAAAGAGTTGAAAAAATGGTACTATTACTTGGAAAAGGTCATGGATAAATAGATTAGAAGAAAATTAAAGGGTTTATTATACAGTTATAAAATAATTTCCTCTGATGTAAATTCAAGTGTAAACAATCTCAAACAAAATGAGATTGTGAAGTAAACCCTTGAAAAGACCATAAAATTGAAGTGAGAATAAATCAATGAATAGATTATATATTTTAAATGCATATACACATAAAAAAGTTAAATAAAACAATATATATTAAAAATTTATTACACATGTAATCTTATAATATTAACAACAATGAGTAAGTAATATAAGCCAATGAAAAGGAATTGAGTTATGAAATTATTTTCGACTTGGTAACTTTTAATTCAAATCTAATTATAAGAAATAACTCACATTTAAACTAAAAATTCCATTAATATAAATCAATTTATGATATAATATATCAAATGTTTTAGTAGGTACACCACACAAAATGAGTAAGTGGTGAATATGACATTTATCTCACGAATGTAAAAAGTGAGATGAAAATACCTTACCTTGAATTTCCTTCCGGGTGAACATCCTTTAAATTATTTTATAATGGTTTTAAAAATATTAATAAAATATTAAATAAACATATTAATATTTATTATATTATATATGATCTTTTTATAATATCTTATTACTTTTTTGCTAGTAATCTTTCATTATTTTCACTATTTTGGGTGTTAATTGCCTAGTTTCTCAAGTATGTTTTGACTTGTTACTTGTTGTTACTATCATGGTTTCATCATATATATAATTTAATAAATTATGTAAATATCATATATATTTATTATATATGTATTTATAATAATCCAAAATATTTGGAGATAAGAAATGGAATGCACTGTTCATGGAGACGGTAGGTCGTACATATGCATGAACACTACTTTCATTTCTTTTCCATATTAAAAGAATGAAAAGTAAATGATATATATGTATATTATAATTAAAATATCATATACGTGTCATATATTTCATACAGGTTTATTAAAACCATATTTTATACATTCCATGTATAGCATGAATGAATCACACTGCTTTGAGGAGGCGGTAGTCCACACTTCCATAATCGATGTTATCGTATTTACACAAAATGGAAAGTATAAGGGTATGTGTTATATAAAAATTAAAAAAGCATAAATAAATTATAAATATAATATATTTAATATATAAATATTGTTTCCATCATAATTCCAAACCATGAGAGGTGGTAAAGAAAAAATGAACGACATCGTTTTGTGAGGCGGTACTTCGCCGTACACATAAATGGTAAGTTCGTTACCCATTAGATAGAAGTGTGTATAAGTGTAGATAGAAACATTAGAATTAAAACATATAAATATATTTAGGATATATTTTTTATTATATAATGATGGAATAATAATATTTTAGTGAGTGGAGAATGAAAATAAAACAAAAGAGCTTGAGGAATGATGTTACCTCTTATTCGGGTAACTCCTTTTGGTTTGCACCAAAGGGATTCCTTAGATGGATTACTACTCAAATTTAGGCTTATAAGATGAGGGTAGGTATGTTTAGGATATATTTGGGAAGATATTGGTTGATAAAAAGAGTCTTTATAGGTGTGAGAAAGTGAGAGGGGTGAGTGCCTTTTTATATTAGTGGAAGAGTGACATTCTTGTAAATTTTTGAAAAGGAAATTCCACCCACGTTTTCCTATGAAAAGTGGATCCAATAATGAAAAAAATTCTAGAAAATGTATTATAGGGTTGAAATATTAACATCCAATGGATTTTTTAAAAATTACTAGGCCATTTTGGATCTTAAATTTAAGGTTTAGTCCCATGTTAAGCTATTTTTTCTCTTAATCACTATAATTAATTTGTAATTACTTTCACTAATATTTTTTTCAAAAAATAATTTGAAATTATTATAAATTATAAACTATTATGATTCTAAATATTATTTTTCCCTAATTACAATCACATGAGTGGTATAAATTAATTTAAATTTAATCCCACAAACGAGATGACAAAGTGAGTTTTTAAAGTAAAAACGTTCAAAAGTTTGAGATGTGTTTATATCCAATTTCAACGAGAAATTGATTCCAATGACCTATATTGGATTATTATTTTTATAAATGATATAATTTTACTTTAAAAACAATTTTAAATATAATTTAACCTTATAAATAAATTATATGAAAAACAGTTTTGAATTAAAATTAAGTATTTTTCACTATTCATCAAAAAATAAAACTTCACAGAAAAATATTAAAAATTCACCCTAAGCTAATTTTTTTGTTACAATTAAAAAAAAGTTTATTTTTATATATAAAATTTATAAAAGTTCCAAATATTTTATTTAAAATAGTTTCACCATTAATAGGTGAAAAAATCACCTTTTTAGAAAAATACAATTTTTAAGCATAAAACTGAATTTATTCTTATCTTATACTTATAAAACCTATTGGATGAATATAAAAAATATTTAATTGAATATAAAAAACATATATTTCATTAATATAATTCTATAATTTTAATTAATTAAATTTAATAATACAACACATCTTTGGGAGCATAAAAATACTTCCTTTATATTCAATCAGTTTATATTTTCATTTCTAATTAATTGGTTACCAATGAATTCATCTTATATTTTTATAGACCACATATTTTTATAAGTTAGTTAATAATATTCATAAAATCTAATTTAGTTACTACTTTATGTATTATAATATTAAAAAAAATAACATTTTAGTAATATATTATTTCTTGATAAAACTCACTCTTGTGAGTAACTCAAGCCATTAAAGAAACTCGTTGTTGCATATAACGCAATATAACTCAGTATTGCGTGCATTGAAAGCTATATCATGGATTAATTTTATTTTAAAAAGTAAATATATTATGAATTATCAAGATATTATATTCCCTTATCCACTTGGTGTTGCGTTTCATACACACTATCAAATACAATGTTATTGTTTTAGAATTTCAAGGCATTAAATTCCCCCCACCTAAATTAAATTGTGTCCTTGAAATTGAAACTAAATTTTGGTAATATATTGTTTGATATATTTTTAAATACCAAATCATAAGAAGGGTTCATAAAACATCCTTAGAAAAGAGAGAATGAGAATTACAAAGGTCACATGGACTAACATATAACTAAGTTTCTAAGTAAGAGAACATTAGTGGAAAGTAGAGATATGTATATAGATAAAAAGCGTAAATGATTATAGGGAGTGATTGAGGACATCAATCACAAATAAGTGAATGATCAATGTAAATTTGAGAGCCTCAAATCCATAAATCTTTGACGATTTAAAAGATCACTATTTCAACAAAAATTAAGGTATTAGGATAATATTTTTGTTTTTTGTTTTTTGATCATTTTCCTGATGTTGGGTAATTATTTTTACATCCTAATAAAATAAGGAAATATACTTACTTGACATATTTTTATTTTATAAACATAATTTTCATCCTTTTTTAGTGATATAAAAGGACTTAGTGGCCCGTGGGATTTGCGGATATGGGGAGGTTGCGGGGCGGGGTGAGGTGGGCCTAAAAATTTTGACCGTTTAGAGCGTGAGCCAATGTGGGTTGAGCCCGTATGTGTGTGAGACAAGGTTTGTTGAGCCCATGCAGGTGTGGACTTACCCATATTCCTTATTTAAAAACAATATTTTTTTACAATATATACTTCTTTAACATTTTAGTTTTTTTAATAAAAAATTATGATTAAACCATGACATATGATTTATCATTGTAATGGTTATACTAATTCACCATTAATTCACATGTGAATTTTAAATAGGTATGTATTTATTGTTTTTATATGATACTATAATATTTATATAGTAATTATTAACTATATTCACATGGTGTGTCATCCCACCTCTCAAAAAATTGAACTCGTCTCCCCTGCACATGATTTCAATTCCAATAGAGTTATTATAATCATAATATTTTTTGGATCAATTTAATTTTGGTGTTATTTTATTTTATTCTGTTATTAATAAATTAGAAAAGGACCTCATAAGAACCCTAATCGCCTCCTTTGAAACTGGTTGTTACCTGAAGAGTCATCGTCCATTCACAGGCTCAACCATTCTCATCGCATCACCACACAACCAACATCATCATTCATCTCCACTCACCAAACAATCACATACTTTTCATCGCAATAGTTCACCACCACATTGGAATTGCCACATGCCACCATTAATCCATAGAAAAATGTTCCATCACATCCCTTAAAACTCTAGCTATTTTCAAACCATACTTCTCCCCACAACTTCCATTAAGAATGAAAAATACAATATTTAAATTATTATAAATAGTATATATATTTTTTAAATGCGAGTAAGCCCGCAGGCTACCTGTGGGTTTATGTGGGGTGAGGAAGGCTTGAATTTTTTTGTTCACATTATATGAAGGCTTTTGCAGAAAAAACCATGTGGGCTCAAACCCGCGCAGGCTTAACCCACCCCACCCCAGTTCGCTTGTTACACATTAATACCTTTGTTTTTTCTTTGATCAATTCTAATTCATCCAAAAATAAAATTTGATGCCTGAAGCAGAAAAATAAAATTTTAATGATTCATAAGGCCCATAAAAGAGTGACAAGTCTTTACATTTTTCTCTAACTATTTTCCAAAATCAAAATGGATAATACATTAATCTATAAACCAAAAAAGTGATACTACTTATTTATCATTAATATTTATTCATTAAAATATTCAAATAGAAACAATGAAATATTAACAAGGACATTGTGTAGGTTAGAGGTTGGCGTTAAACCCTTATCATTCTTTGGTTATGGGTTCAAGTCCCGCGTCCTTGATAGATTTTTTGGGTTGTCACCCAGAATAAAATTTGTCCTTTTCAAAAACCATATTAATAAATATAATGAAAATACTTGAAATTTAGTCATTAAATAACCTTTTAACTAAGGTTTTCAATACAACCTCAATACATAAATACTTCATCCATTTATTTCCACATATGTCCTTGGTCTAGGGTTTATCCTTTAGAAGATGACATTGAATCAGGTAATTCCCAGGTTCCCCAAATTAAAGTAAATGAACCATAAATTAATCCTTAAGATGAGATTTATTTCCTTCCACCATACTCTTCATTTTTCCTTGGAAATTGTTGACACCATAAAATGTGTTCCATGCACTTTCCATAGAGTGAAGATATGATTCTCACATAGACGAAAGTTGTCAAGTATGGGTAAAGATGTTTTCACCATGAAGGAAGAAGATTCAAGATGGATTTATACATGCCAAAGTACAACTCCATACCAACATATAAGTGGAATGATTTCCCCATCTAGGAGTATGAAGTGGATTTCCAAGATCGATAATGAAAAGGTTTTGATTGAGTAGATTTTAATTTCTGAGATTCATCTGAGAAGGCTTAGTTTATTCACTATTTCAAGAAGTGTAGATCTCTTTGAGAGCTTAGATTTGATAGGTCATGGAGCCAAAATAGACTTATTGATCAAAATTTATGGCACCCAGAAGACAGATAAATTTAAAAAAGGGACCTACACGGTGGACCTACGCGGAGGACCTACGCGGCGGAATATGTTTGTACACCTACGCGGAGCACCTGCATGATGGAGCTGCATGATATACCTACGCGAGCAATATTTCTTCAACTAGGCCTCATCTGTGCCTATAAATAAATCCCTTGGGCTCCCCATTTCAAGACTGAAAAAATTGAAGAGACTCTCTGAAGCTCCCATTGCATAGTTATTTCGCTTAGATCCCTCAAATTGTCTCAGGTAGCTCTCTAAACCATGAGAGAAGAGATAATTAAATGGGATAAGCATGTTTTGAAAGTCTTTGAACAAATTTTACAAAGGTTTGGTCCTCCTATGTAAAACATATTCTTCAGTCATCATTCATACCTGTGTGCCATACCTACGTGGTATACCTACGTAGTACATCAACGCGAGGTACCTATGTAGCATACTTACACGAGGGACCTACGCGACCAACTCAAGTACCCTTTTTAAAATCTATTCATGGTAGGGTATCTCCTTCCTTAGTTCCCTTATTTGAAATGGAATAAGTTGAAGCCTCCACCAAAACATCCTGACTTGTCAAACCTTTGGGAAAGACACATTAGCATGTCTCCTATTTGGGTTTGTATTTCCACAGTCAGAGGTTTCCCATTTTTTTTTTCGCAATGGGTTTAGGATTCATAAAGTGTCTGTGAGTTTGTATATCTACAGTCACATGGAACTTTCTACCAGAAATAGTGCTGGGAAGTTCCCGATTTTGAGAATGAGGGTTTGGGTTCTGTCCTCCCCTTCTCATATCTAAGACTCAGAACCTCAGGTCTTTGGTAGGGAAGGTACATTTCACACTTACTTTTTCGTGCAAGCAAAGGAGAAGTCTCCCTCTCCTACCAAGATCAATTTTAGGGCAGCCATCCTAGTATAAGCCCCTCACCTTTATCCCTTCCTCCCTACATTGGACCCTTGTCCAATGTAAATAGAACAGAGGGAAGGCTTGTCGCCTCACCCTCTTCCATGGCCAACGCGCCCTCTTCCATCAGCAGAGGATGAAAAGTGTGAAGTGTCATTTTTTAATCTTTTACATTATCTTGTTTCTCACACCGAGCATGAATCATGTGGTCTTAGAGATACGTGATGGTTACAACATGTGCACAAACACTCATTGGAAGGAACTATGAGAACTCTGATTCCCATCATAACTGGGATACATAGGAAACTGTCTCAAGGCCCGAGCTCACTGGATATCCTCCTCAGGAATACAACCCTAATTATTTTAATTTGGGAATCCTCCTTAGGAATAAGCCCCAAATTAATCTCCAAATCACCAAGGAATCCTTTTTAGGAAGTAAGCCTAAACGCATCTCTCTCAAAGGACCATACTCTCCTATGAGACTTGTCGAACTACGTGGGATTTGATTCCCATTCACATGGGATACGTAGGAATTACCCTTGAGGTTCAAACCCAACACTTCAAATAAACCCTATTCTCCTTGGGCCATATTCCCAATAGAGTCAAATCTTACTTGGAAACCCATATCCATTCCAAGTTCCTTGGGCTACTTCAGCATAAGTCCCACACTAAGTTTTTGATTAATCATCTTCTGCTTAGAGGTCCTTATCACATGAAATTAAAAGGTATGATGTGTCCCATTCAGTGGCACCAAACTATGAGGGTTCTGATTCCTTTCACAAGGATATGTAGGTAGCTCATTTTATGGGAACAATCCCAAAATCAAACCAAACCTTCATCTTCCTGGATGAAAATAAAATTATAGAGTGCCCGACTGAGTGGATTAAAAACAAGTATCATCACAAAGATGATTAAAAGAATCTATAAGCATTATATTAGAGGATACCATTGATGGAAAACCTTGAATACATACGAATATTTCCATTAATGAAGAACCTTGAATTCATACTGATGATTCTAAATTTTACACATGTTAATAAGTGATTGTAAATTTCAAGGGATACTTATGATATACTTGGTGAATTAATAAGGATTCATGAAAATATATTAAATTTACAAAGAGATTCCCGGAGTAGACAATAAATCCCCCCAAAAGGGTGTGATGAGTCCGACCTCCCATCCTCTCGACCAATGAACGTTCTTAAGTATCGTAAAGTTCAAACATAATGAATGCCTACCTTTGGAAAGTAGGCAATCTTTGGATAAATAACTATTGGAAGTTTCTAGTTCCATAAATAAATCCAATAGAAACCGCCCGGAAACAGTGATTCTTAAAACTAGAACACACGTTTCAAGGAACTACGAAACAAAAATGGTGAACCTTACGTGAATCCTTAACCAAGTTAATAATGTTACCCACCTGTTAGGCCCCTATCAATTGATAAAGGAAGGTCATAAAAAGGAATTATTCACACTTGTTTCCATCTAAAAAGATTTTGTTTTAATAGATCTTGTTGTTGTACTTAGTTTTCTACATAACTCCCTTTAATCCAAAGAATGTATTTCTCTAAGACAACATCTATGAACTTCCCGACAACTGCTCAAGTTAGATCTCCATCCATAGGATGGATGTCATCACCAAACCAGTGTCTTCAACGCTGGGTCTCTAATGTGTTGGTAAAGGAATATTGCCAGCATGGTACAATCCCAACTTTGGAGGCTGCTCGACAAGCCCTACAGGTCAACAACAATCCTTGATTATCTGGCCAACGACAACCAATGATCAAGAAGAAAATGGTGCCAACCACTGTCTCCAACCATTTTGGGTCTTTATCCCTGAAACACAATAATCAATTACTCCCGTACTATAGGGAGGTGGATCAAGAGGTCACTCACTCAATTAAAAAATACAAGAGTCCTTCCTAAGGACTCCCACTAACAATCTCCACCAGAATCACATGGTAGTGTACCCACAACATGATGGGGGTGTTGCGTCTGGACGTTTGGCCCAGGTCTCTCAGACCCGGGCATGCAAGATGAACCACTAGGGACAACTTCTGGTCAATAGAGAGTAGGTTCTCACCTCTACCTCCTCTAGATAAGTCCATCAATTTAATTTGATGTCAAACAACAAGTGGGCAAATAAACCCATTTGTCCTAATTTTGATGCTCAATAGACTCATCTAACAACAACCTACCAATCCTACTAGATAAACCCGGTGGAGAATTGTGAATAGGAACATACACCTGCTTACAAGTCATCAACCAGTCGGCAGGCTCGTCTGATTGCATTTAAAGAAGCCCGTCAATCTAATGTGGTGGAAACTGGTAAACAAGAACATACACCTATTTACAATCAACAATTCTATTAGTAGTCTCGTCTTCCAGTAATGAAGGAAGTCCGTCAACCATACTTGAATGAAAATAGACATCAAGCACATACACCTGCCAATGTTCATCAAGTCTGCCAACAGTCTTGTTTGGCAGCACCTAGAGAAGTCAGTCGGAAAGTTACAATGAAAAATTTGGGGCAGACCCAACTATCTGCCCCCATAAGTGAGTACTGTCAATATCCATTGACTAGAAAAGGAGGACAGGAGCAGGCACATACACCTACTCCAGATACGAAATGGACGTATATTCCCATTCCAGCTGTTGAAGTCACCAAACACATCTTATCAATGGTGAAAGGGTATACACATATCCCTACCCATATTCTGGAAGAATGCTAGGATATTTTAACAACTACTTTAGAAATATCAGGGAAACTGACACATAAATCTGTCCCCACACATAGGATGACACACTGACATGCCATCCTGGAGTAGATACATACCTCTGTTCTAGTCCAGGAGGGTCATAGAGCATATTCCCCCATATCATACGGACAACAAGATCGGGAACATACACCCTTTCTAATTGGAGGTAATCGGTTCGTTCTAGTAACCACTAAAAGGCATACACATATACCTACCAATGATAACCACTTTTCTTAGAAAGTGGCCCCAACTAAGTATAAGAGAACATCCAAGAAAAAGTTTCACCAAACATTGTTGGAAAATCAAGAGTTAAGCTGCGATGCGGCTCCTCTTAATGCTGGAGTTCTTGAAGCCCTCAGATTGTTATCTATTTCCACTCAAGATCCTATCCTCTCATTACCAAATTATGGGAGTGGTAGTTGTAATTCTGAAGTTCCTTGTTAGACACTTCATAATGACGACTTGCTTCATGAAAATTTGGTCAATCCAGAGTGCCTATCTCTAGATGAGAGCGATGACAACCCTCCGTGTGTCCATAAAACCAAGGAGCAAGAATATTTATCCATTGCTATAATCCATCATGGAGATCCTCCCCATGTTGGCATTTGCTGCGAAATTCCTCTCCATAGTAGTATTTCACATTTTCAAGACAATTCCATAATTGACAATGTAGCGATGAGAAATCCCTCCTATCTTGAGTCACTTGAAAACACAAATCCAGTCATGTTTGATGCCTTTTCATTTACAGGTGAAACAATTTATCAACCATAAGAAGTCTTAAGGGAATGGTCATTCTTTGAACCTCCTTTAGGTCATTTATCTTCTAATACAGAGCATCCACTCTGGTCAGATCAAGTGGAGAAACCTCTTGTGAAAGATAATGAAGATGTGTTAAACATGAGGAAACAATTAGCTAAAGGAGAAATCCCAATCATGTTATAGACTTTGGAAAATTCTCAGTATAACATTCCAGAATTGATAACAGAAGATTGCATTCATGACATTATTCTCAACTTATGGAAAACTCTTCATCATTTGAAAACCAAATTCTTACCATATGATGAATATCAAAATCATGTAAAGGTAATAGAAGGGTTGCAGCGCCAAATTGACTTGAAATCTCTCTCAGTTTCTCAACATCTAAAGGTTAAAAAATAGCAGAGAACCCTTCAGCGCGCATGTATCAATGATCTAAAGAGGCTACACTAGTTAATTTATGATTCCCCATCTAATGTTCGTATTAGAGGATAGGGTGCATATGGATCATTGCATTTCACTGCACTCCAAAATCAGAAAAGTCTGCCAAAAGTGGTTTTATGCAATGTTATTGCCCACGATCAACCAAAATCAATAGGTTTTGTATGTAATCAAATGTACGCTCAAGAATAGGCCTCAACCAATTCTCATCAGAATCAAGACCAAAGAAAAGAAGTTGTTGAGAAAATTTTACATCAAGCATATGAGAATCTTAAACAAGTATCCCGTTTAGAGGATGTTAGACATCAAAGGATACAAATATCTAAAAATAGCACAATAATCTTCTGAAATAGGTGGTTTAAGTGATTTCTAGATGATGCACCCAGCTAATGTTCGAACCAAAATCCGCAAAATCAGAAGAGCAGTTGCACGAATTTCAGCCATAGCAGTTCAAGAATCACCCTAGCTTGCACAGATGAGGGCTCATTTAATTCAACCTTCAAATTCATTAAACAATGTTCAAAGATTTGAAGAAGAAGAATAAGAACAACCCCAGCCTGTAGGGTTGAGGGCTTTTTCATATCTGCAATCCACTCCTCAACGGAAGTCAGTATTCTGCCGATTAGAGAAGAAGCCACAAGGAAAGCGTACAACTAAACTATCCAAGGATTCCCTTCGAGTTACTATCCATCAAACAGTTCTAGGGAATTATTTATATAGGTGAACATAGTTTCATGGAATATACAAAGGGAGACGATCTAGTAGAAGCACTGACAGAATACCATCAATGCATTATCTATCAGTAAATGTTATTAACAACATTGCAGAAGATACTCTAGGAAATAAGTCTAGTTTAAGGGAATTAGATGATGAAGTTATTTTCCATAATATGGTACACACCGAGGAAAATAAAGAAGGTGTGCGTACTCGAAATTAGAGGCTTACCCAGAATCTAGGTATGCCTTAAAATAACTAACTCCCCCGCTCTGAAAGGAATCTAACAATGGGAAAAGAAAAATTCAGATTACGTCTCACTTTTCCACTGGAGAAGGTCAATCTCTTTATATTGAAGAGAGATTTTCACAAAAAGAAGAGGAAATGAAGGATTTGAAAAGACTCAACATAGAGTTACTTAGAAACAACATTTCTTCTAGACATACTACCTAGGAAAGTCCTCAAATTGCAAATCCTGTTGGATATCCTCAGAAAATAGGATTTTTAGTAACTACAAATGCATATAATGAATTTAGTCCATTAGGTATACAACCAAGGTAGTTATTAGCACCACCATTAGTGGTTTTAACAGTCGCTGCACCAGCTCAAGCTCCAATTGCTATACCTGCACAGGTTCCAGCTCATTCAGATGTTCCCCAAATGATTATGAACACAATTGAGGCATTAACGACTCAATTGGAATCTATGGAGGAACGATGTAAGAACCCAGATCTTCTTTTCAAGTATGTTTTTCCTTTTCTGGTCATTTTTTGAGAAAAAGAGGAAAATCTGGAAACTTTAAAAGTAAACACTGTGTACTTTATAAGTACACGCCATGTACTTTGATGCCGCGCCAGGCCGTGTACTGGCCGTGTCTGGGCCAGACACACGGTGTGTAAGGGCGATGTGGAGGCCGCTTAAAGCAGAGTACAAAAAAGCTAAGTACACGCCGTGTACCCTAGAAGTACACGCCATGTAGTTTTTTTTTCATTAAATGGACCTGGGTCGTGCCTAATCAACAAAAACACCTTCTTCTACAGGCTCCTCGACCGAGAGCGACCCATACGGCTACGAACACCCTTTGATCCCCCAAGCCTCTATCTGTTTTCTGAATCGATCGCCGTCAATTGTGTTGGAACCGCAACAGTGAGCTCTTCCTTCTTCTTGAGTTTCATTCCATGATTCTCCCTCTTTCTCAAGATATCATGGGTTGAAAGTTTTTTTTATTTTTATAGATGTACACCATTCTAAGGAGAATCAAGCCTCATGGTCAAATTATATTGATCTCCTAGCATCAAGTTAGGTGGTTTGTGCCTTACCTTTTGAAGTCTTTGAGTTTTATGTACAAATTCCACCAATACCCGTGAACGTGGTATTGCGTGTTTACCTTTTTGCCCCTGTTGTTTTCTTTACTTGATTGTATGCTTTTGTAGAGGTAATTTGATCATGTGTGAGGATAATTGGTTGTTCTTGGATGTTTTGCCCATGCCTTGTTCTGTTTAAGACCCTTTGGGTCTTGTTTAGATTTTGGTCGTTATACCTGTTTTCTATGCCTTGTGACCATACGGTGGAATGATATTTCTTGACATGCTTGTTATGCTATAGAATGGTTAGGCAAGTAGCTCTATAGGTGTACTTTGGCCTTATAGCATTATTATGCACTGATTGGCACGGGACCATGAGAACCTGGTGCTATAGACTATAAGGGATAGAACGAGTGAGCTTCCCAGAGAGTCTTGGATATTATAGACTACAGGAGGGTAGATCGAGTGGGCTTCCTTAGAGAGTCTTGGAAATTATAGACTACATGGGATAGACCGAGTGAGCTTCCCAGAGAGTCTTGGATATTATAGGATATAGGAGGGTAGACCGAGTGAGCTTCCTCAGAGTCTTTACTTGTTTGAATTTCCTTAAAACCTCTCTAGGATAGAGAAGGAATTGACTGAGTGAGATTCCTTAGAGAGTCTATGATAGACCTGAGACTATAGGAGGAATTGACCGAGTGAGCTTACTCAGAGAGTTTCTAGACCTTGGGGCTATAAGAGGGTTAGACCACATGATCTTCCTCAGAGATTCCCTGAATACCCTAGACTATAAGGGGAATTGACTGAGCGAGATTCCCCAGAGAGTCTTATAAATTTGAATGACCAAAACAGAGGGGTTAGGCTGAGTGAAATGCCCAGAGGGTTGTGGGTACTTCTTGGATAGGACCAGAGGGGTTGGCTGTGAGTACTTCCCAGAGGGGTTCCTGTTGTGGTTAGTTGTTTGATTCACTAATGCTTGTTGTTCTGTGGATTGATTACTGTTGCATATAATCTTGTTACTGCTTACTGATTATTGTCTGCTGTTTACTGTTACTGTTTACTGCTTACTGCACTATTACCTGCCATATGCTCACTGAATGTGAGGCACCGATCTTTGGGTGGTTTCCTACTGGAATTTAGTCTCACACCCTATTTGGGTCATGCTTTTGGGCCCAAAGAGACTATTTTGTTGCTGGTATAGACAAGGGAAAACACCCTTCGACTTCTGGTACTTTATTGCTTTGGAGAAGGAGAGCATGGGACCAAGTTTAGGATTGCGATGCTGGGGAGCTCTTTACCTTTTCTTTTGTACTTGTTTTGGTACTGTTTGTATTTCCAGCATTGTGAACAGTTTGGCTATTTTCCTAGATATGTATCATATATCATTTCATATATACACATGTGCTCCAGTGGTTTATTGTTTTAGTCTTCCACTGTTTACTTGTGCATTGTTGTTGGATATTTACTACTTCCGCTATTGCATGTTTTGTTTATTTCTGCTGTGTACTCTGCCCATGTGGGCATAGTTTTCCCACTATCACATCCAAGGCCATCGTTTCTAGTCAACAGCCTCTGGCATTTAGGGAAATGTGCTTGAGGCCATGTGACTAACCAGGTACGAGGCACCCCTGGGTGGCTTCCGGAACTGGGACGTTACAAAGTGGTATCAGAGGAATTATTTTCTCTTAATTTAATGTTTGGAGCCTTTATCTAGGGATATGACAGATTCAGTACTTGGTAATAATCTGTGCTTGGGAGTATCTAACCCGTGTACAGGGAAAAACCAATCTACCTCGTTTATTACAGTTTTCTGGTTTTGAGATTTTACGGTTGATATGATTTCACCTAGAGTGATTAACATGCCTTATGTTGTTATTGTTGTGCTATTGCGATTCTATTTCTGTTGCAACCCGATGATATGAGAGTATTCCATATCATGCATCATATAGAAACTTGTTAGAAATCACATGCCATGCATTCTTTCCATGCCATCTAGGGTGCATTAGCGATTGCATGTTGTTGTGATAGATGTTTTGTAGATTGTGCATGCTGTTGTGATAGATGCTTTGATAGAATCCCTGCAGTTTGATAGAGAATTTTTTTGTATTGTACCTTGCTTAAATGAATGTCAAATTTTGGTTCTTGAGGTGTTATGGGCCCTCATGAATCAGAACTTGGTGGATCATTGACTTGTTACCCTTGTATTTGATATGTAGGAGATGTCAAGATTTGATTCGCGGGGAGTATGGGCCCTCACAGATCATAATTTGGCACCTCCATGTTTGTTTTTTAGTGTTTTTTGGGATTCAGTGCAGTTTCTGAGCTACTTCCCGGAAAAACCCAGAATACACGGTATGTACTTGACTACACGCCATGTAGTTTTAGACTGCATCACTGACTGTATGAGCAGAAACACGGGGTGGTGAAAAAGTTTTCAGGAACACGCCGTGTATAGTAGTTACACGCCGTGTAATAGTGAGCCGTGTACCCGACCGTGTCACTAACAACATGGGTCGGGGAAGCTCGTACAAAACACATTGTATTTGGTAAGAACACGCCGTGTAATGTTGTTCTAGGTACCCGTCCGTGTCACGAACAACACGAGTTGGTGTTATCTCTCCTATACATTCCATGTTTGTTCAGAACATGCCGTGTAAGGGTCCTCCGTGTAGCCGACTGTGTAACTAACAACACGGGTCACCAAAACCTTTTTTAGTACACGCCATGTCCTTAGTGAACACGCTGTGTAGTCTAGGGTTAAGAGGACCGTGTGAGTTAGCCGTGTAAAGAGACTCGGGTAGGGGAATAGAGTTAAAGTACACGTCGTGTGTGGGGGAAACACGCCGTGTAGTTGGGGGTGTTACACAAACAGCTGTGGCTGAATTACACGCCCATGTGTCTGGCTTAAAAGGACACGCTGTGTAGTTTTTATACACGATGTGTAGTCGTGTTTGGTATAAATTTCTTGTTATTTTCTCCTATTCCCATTTTGTACTCTTGTGTTCTCTGTCCTTGATAATCTTGACTTAAGGTGTGCTTTTGTTCTTTCAAAGCTATGCCACCGAGACGTCCTCCGGTTTTTCGTTAACTTCCAGACGGTGATCAAACACTGGACATGGCTGACCAGGAACCTCCTGTAGATTCTCCTACTATTCCAGCCTTGGCACCAGCAGTTATACCTGTTGCAGGCGCCGATGCGCAGTTCAGGGGGGACTTCTTTAGGTTGATGCAGACCTTTCAGGGAGCACCGCCTCCTGCCCCATTGATGGCTGAGTTGACGCAGGTTTTCCAGCAGCAGGATCCTCCAACTTTCTCAGGGGATGGAGGACCCCAGGCTGCAGAGTCGTGGTTAGAGGCCACATTGACGATCTTCAAGCATCTGGAGATACCTCTAGAGAAAAGGGTAATGCTTGCTGCTTATATACTCCGAGACACCGCCAAGAGGTGGTGGGAGGTGATCTCACAGTCAGGGCGCCAACAGAGTATGACTTGGGATGAGTTTCGGTGCATCTTCTATGATTACTTTTATCCAGATACCTTGAGGGCCGACCAAGCCCGGGAGTTTATGAGTCTTGAGTAGGGTACTCTTTCTGTTATGGAGTACTCATCTCGCTTTACTGAGCTGCAGCGCTTCACACCGATTCCAGCAGGTGATGAGTTGTTCCTTGCTAGGAAGTTTGTGGATGGTCTCAGGCAGGAGATCCGTTCCCATGTGAATATCTTCAGGTTGACTTTGATCTTTTCTATCATCAACCATGCGCTAATCACTGAGCGCAATCTGAGAGATTATAGAGCAGTGGGCTAGGGCAGTTCGATATCTAGAGTCAGTGTTCCTCCCACTAATAGCAGGAAACTCCGTAGAGAGTCTACATGAGGAGATCAAGGTAGGTGGAATGTACATTCGGGCAGCCAGGTTGTATGCTACCAGTGTGGTAGGAGTGGGCATACTAGACCTCAGTGCCAGAGAGACCCGATGGAGTGCCGATCTTGCGGCAAGATGGGCCATCTTCAGCGTTTTTGTCAGATCTTCTCACCTACAACTGGTGGTATGGGTTCTTCTATGACCCCATGTGCAGGAGATGTATCACTATTTTCTCACCAGTTTGGGAACTGGAGTTCTTCCGGTCGTTCGGTCCGAGGTGGAGGTTGCAGCCGTGGTGGTCATTCACCAGGTTACCAACGACATCAGAGTGGATCAACTCAGAGTGGTCATCCAGGGGTGCAGGGCTGCAGTTCAGGCCAGACTTTCGCAGTGGATTAGACCCATCTGGAGAAGGATCCCGACCCTTCCACAGTTCGAGGTACGATCTTAGTAGCCACAGTTTTATCTTCATCCCTTTTCGATACTGGTGCTTCTTATAGATTTATCTCTATTACTGTTGTGGAGAGCCTTGAGCTCTGTATCTTTTCGTTGGATGACATATTTACTCTTGATACACTATTGGGGATGAGGAAATCTAACATAAGTCAGTGCAGAGAGTGTCTTCTTGAGGTTGCAGGGTGTCACTTATTATGGGACCTTTATGTCCTAGAGATGATAGGCTATGATTTCATTCTCAGTATAGACTGGTTAGTTCCCTTCCAGGCAGTCGTCGATTGCTATCGCCACAGGGTGAGTTTCGTATCACCAGAGGGCAGATCTTTTCTTCATAGAGGTGAGTGGGATGTA
The DNA here is from genome assembly GCA_963277665.1 of Viscum album. NCBI lineage: Eukaryota > Viridiplantae > Streptophyta > Magnoliopsida > Santalales > Viscaceae > Viscum > Viscum album. The sequence continues at coordinate 519,203,676 of OY728166.1, forward strand.
TAGGCGGGTAGAGATGGACCAGAGAATCATGGGATAGGAGGATTTACAACCCAGATTGCCAGTCTTTATCTGGATGACCAGGGGACTTCACAGTTAGACTTTCCTCCAATGGTGGATAGTTTCAGGGATGTCTTTCCAGAGTACTTTTCAAGTTTACCTCTGGAGCGTGAGGTATAATTCTCGATTGATCTCGTTCCAGGAGCATCATCAGTGTACATTCCTCCTTATAGGATGGCTACACCTGAGTTGTAGGAGCTCAAGAAGCAGTTGGAGGAGTTGCAGGAAAATGGTTTTATTCGACCCCGTACTTCTCCTAGGGGTTTGCCTATCCTATTTGCGAAGAAGGCAGATGTCACCCTTAGGCTTTCCATGGATTACCAGAAGCTGAACCAGTTGATGGTCAAGAACCGATATCCCTTGCTGAGGATAGATGACCTCTTTGACCAGCTTCGAGGATCCTGGGTGTTCTCGAAGATCAACTTGAGGTTCGGTTATCATCAGTTGCACGTTATACCATCAGATATACCTCTTAAAACCTTCAAGATCAGGTATGGTCTATAAGAGTATACATTCATTCCATTCAGTCTCATGAATGCGCCAACAGTTTTTATGGTACCGATGAACCGAGTGTTCCATCCATACTTGGAATCTTTCGTGGTGGTCTTCGTGGATGATATCTTGGTGTACTCTCACACTCGACACGACCATGCTACCCATATTGAGATCGTTCTGAGTACAATGAGAGAGCATTAGTTATACGCTAAGCTCTCGAAATGCCACTTTTGGATGGATCAGATTCACTTCTTGGGTCACGTTATCTCAGATACAAGAGTATATGTAGACCTAAAGAAAGTGAGATCTGTAGTTTCCTGGGAGCAGCCGAAGAATGTATTTGATGTGTGGAGTTTTCTAGGGCTAGCTGGATACTATAAGCGTTTCATATAGGACTTTTCACACCTTGCAGCACTGTTGACAGGTCTGACCAAGAAGGGGGTGAAGTTCTTATGGTCAGATTCTTGTGAGACAGCCTTTTAGGAGCTGAAAGGGAGGTTGACATTATCACCTATACTAGTCTTTCCAGAGCTGGGCAGGAGCTATACAGTCTATTGTGATGCTTCAGGTGTCGGGCTGGGATCTGTGCTTATGCAGGGATATGGAGTTGTTGCTTATGGGTCTCGGCAGTTGAGGCCACATGAGAGGAACTACCCGACACACGATCTGGAGTTGGTAGCTGCTGTTCATGCCTTACGCTGTTGGAGACACTATCTTCTGGGAGAGCACTTTGTGGTGTTTACTGACCACAATAGTCTCAAGTATATCTTCACTTAGCGTGATCTGAATTTGAGACAGCACAGGTGAGTCGAGTATCTTTAATCCTTCGACTTTGAGCTTGCCTATACGCCGGGGAAGGGCAACGCAGTGGCTGATGCGTTGAGCAGGAGAACTCAGATTCAAGTAGTTCAGGAGGCCATCAGTGAGTGGAAGCTTATGGCTCTGTTCTCTGAGATTCACTTGGAGGTGTACGACAGGCAGGGACATACTTTTCTATCTTCTCTAGTTGTTACATCTACCCTTCTCGATCGGGTACAGATGAGGCGGCTATCAGACTCAGAAGGCCTAGTCTTGTGAGAGAGTGTGTCAGGAGAGGACCCTCTTCTAGGATGGATAGTGGGCGAGGATGAGATCTTGCGTTTCCAGGGACACGTATGGGTGCCAGTAGACATTTGCGAGGAGCTGATGCAAGATTTTAATTCTTCAGTTTGGACAGTTCATCCTGGTGTCACCAAGATGTATCGTGACCTACACCACTAGTATTGGTGGCCAGGTATGAAGAGATATGTCGTTGGATTTGTCATGAGATGTTCTACTTGTCAGTAGGTGAAAGCGGAACATCAGTGACCAGCTGGGCTTTTACAGCAGTTACCCATTCCCGAGTGGAAGTGGAACGATGTCGTGATGGACTTCGTTACTGGGTTATCGAGGTCACCTCAAGGGAGTGATGCTGTTTGGGTTGTCGTCGACAGGCTTACGAAGGTTTCTCACTTCTTTCTGATCAAGGATACCTTCAGTGTTGATGATCTAGGGCGGTTGTACATTCGAGAGATTGTATGTCTGCATGGAGTTCCACACTCTATTGTTTCAGACAGGGATGCGCGTTTTACTTCTTGGTTCTAGCAGGGGATTCAGAAGGCTTTGGGTACACAGGTACTTTTGAGTACAACATACCATCCCCAGACAGATGGTCAGTTCGAGCGTACGATCCGGGTGCTTGAGGATATGCTCCGAGCTTTCATTCTATACTTTGGCGGTTCTTGGGAGAAGCATATTCCTCTCGTGGAGTTATCCTATAACAATACTTTTCAGGAAACTATTCAGATGACACATTACGAGGCTTTGTACGGTAGGCCATGCCAATAACCTTTGTGCTGGATGGAGGCAGGAGGGGTAGCTTTTCTGGGACCTCGTCTTGTTCAGGATACCTCAGAGCAGATAGAGTTGATTCGGAAGAGTATGGATAAAGCACAGTCTCGAGATAAGTCTTATGCTGATCAGCGGATACGACCTCTGGAGTTCGAGGTCGGGGATCAGGTTTTCCTACGTGTCGCACCGAGGTTGGGACACAAGAGGATTCAGAAACAGGGTAAGCTTTCACCGCGGTATGTCGGACCATTTGAGGTATTGGAGAGAGTTGGGCCGGTTGCCTATCGGTTGTAGTTACCTCAGAGGTACCGGGCTATGCATGACGTCTTCCATGTTTCTCAGCTCCGACGTTACTTTTCAGACCCGTTTCATGTCTTTCAACCCGAGGAGGTTGAGCTTGAAGCAGATGCATCATTTTAGGAGCATCCTATATGGATTGTCGATCGTAGTACGAAGGTTATCCGTGGCCGGTCTATTCCTCTGGTATGAGTGCTATGGCAGCATAGGCGACTACAGGACGAGACCTGGGAGAGGGAGACCAATGTACGATTGCAGTGGCCGGATCTGTTCAGGGATTCTTCTTCTACGCCTCACTAGGGAAATTCGGAGACAAATTTCTTTAATGGGGGAAGTTTGTAAGAACCCAGATCTTTATTTCAGGTATGTTTTTCCTTTTCTGGTGATTTTTTTGAGAAAAAGATACAAATCTAAAAAATTTCAAAGTACATGACATGTACTTTATAAGTACACGCCATGTACTTTGATGCTGCCCCAGGCCATGTGCTGGCCGTGTCTGGGCCACACACACGGTGTGTAAGGGTGATGTGGAGGCCGCTTAAAGCGGAGTACAGAAAATCTAAGTACACGCCATGTACCCCAGAAGTACACGCCGTGTAGTTTTTTTTTCATTAAACAGACCGGGGTCGTGCCTAATCGACGAAAACACCTTCTTCTCCAGGTTCCTCGACCAAGAGCGACCCGTACGACCATAGACACCCTCCAAGCCCCCAAGCCTCCGTCTGTTTTCCAAATCAATCTTCGTCGATTGCGTTGGAACCGCAGCGGTGAGCTCTTCCTTCTTCTTGAGTTTCATTCCATGATTCTCCCTCTTTATAAAGATATCATGGGTTGAATGTTTTGTGAATTTTTATAGATCTACGTCATTCTAAGGAGAATCAAGCCTCGTGGTCAAAGTATATTGATCTCCTAGCATCAAGGTAGGTGGTTTGTGTCTTAACTTTTGAAGTCTTTGAGTTTTATGTGCAAATTCCACCAATACCCATGAACGGGGTATTGCGTGTTTACCTTTTTGCCCCTGTTGTTTTCTTCCTTGCTTGTATGCTTGTGTAAAGGTAATTTGATCATGTGTGAGGATAATTGGTTGTGCTTGGATGTTTTTCCCATGCCTTGTTCTGTTTACGACCCTTTGGGTCTTGTTTAGATTTTGGCCGTTATACCTATTTTCCATGCCTTGTGACCGTAGGGTGGAATGATATTTCTTGACATGCTTGTTATGCTATAGACTGGTTAGCCAAGTAGCTCTATAGGTGTACTTTGGCCTTATAGCATTATTATGCACTGACTGGCACAAGACCGTGAGAACCTGGTGCTATAGACTATAAGGGATAAACCGAGTGAGCTTCCCAAAGAGTCTTGGATATTATAAACTATAGGAGGGTAGACCAAGTGGGCTTCCTCAGAGAGTCTTGGACATTATAGACTACAGGGGATAGACTGAGTGAGCTTCCCAGAGTGTCTTGTATATTATAGGCTACATGAGGGTAGACCGAGTGAGATTCCTTAGAGAGTCTTTACTTGTTTGAATTTCCTTAAAACCTCTCCAGGCTAGAGAAGGAATTGACTGAGTGAGCTTCCTTAGAGAGTCTATGATAGACCTGAGATTATAGGATGAATTGACGGAGTGAGATTCCTCATAGAGTTTCTAGAACTTGGGGATATAAGAGGGTTAGACCGCATGATCTTCCTTAGAGAGTCCCTGACTACCCTAGACTATAAGGAGAATTGACTGAGCGAGCTTCCCCAGAGAGTATTATAAATTATTATGACCAAACCAGAGGGTTTAGGCTGAGTGCACTTCCCAGAGGGTTGTGGGTACTTCTTGGATAGGACCAGAGGGGTTGGCTGTGAGTACTTACCAGAGGGGTTCCTGTTGTGGTTACTTGTTTGCTTCACTACTGCTTGTTGTTCTGTGGACTGATTACTGTTGCATATCATCCTGTTACTGCTTACTGATTACTATCTGTTGTTTACTGTTACTGTTTACTGTTTATTGCACTATTACCTAACATATGATCACTGACTGTGAGGTACAAATCTTCGGGTGGTTGCCTACTGGGATTTAGTCTCACACCCCGTTTGGGTCATGCTTTTGGGCCCAAACAGACTATGTTGTTGCAGGTATATACAAGGGAAAGTGCCCTTCGACTTCTGGTACTTTATTGCTTTGGAGAAGGAGATCATGGGACCAATCTTAGGCTTGTGATGCTGGGGAGTTGTTTATCTTTTCTTTTGTACTTGTTTTGGTACTGTTTGTATTTCCAGCATTGTGACCTGTTTGGCTATTTTCCTAGATATGTATCATGCATCATTTCATATATACATATATTCTCCAGTGGTTTATTGTTTTAGTCTTCCACTGTTTACTTGTGCATTTTTGTTGGATATTTACTGCTTCCTCTATTGCATGTTTTGTTTATTTCTGCTGTGTACTCTGCCCATGAGGGCATAGTTTCCCCACTATTACATCCAAGGACCTCACTGCTAGTCGGCAGCCTCTAGAATTTGGGGAAATGTGCTTGATGCCATGTGACCAACCGGGTACGGGGCACCTTTGGGTGGCTTCTGGAACCGGGACATTACAAATGACGTGCACCGATTCATCCAAAAAAGTGAGATTACCCTGAATAGGTGGATGCAATTCCTCCCCCACCAAATTTTGTGAATACCACATTCCCAATATTTAATGGTTTGGGAGATCCAGAACAACACTTAATACATTTTGTTTCTCATTTTGATCCCATGATGGGAACTTCTAAAAAATAAGAAGCAGTTAAGCTTAGGTGTTTTGTGTAGTCATTACAAGGACCATCTTTTGTCTGGTATACAAGTTTTCAATCTCAATTAATTACTAGATGGAAAGATCTCCATCATATATTTCTTCTCCAATTTAGCTCGACACTACCAAAGATGATAGTTTTTGATCTTACTAATTGTAAAAAAAGGGATAATGAAAGAGTTTCAGATTTCATTGAATGGTGAAAAGGATTAACATATTCCTTAAATATAGAACTCCCTCAAGAATAATTTCTGCCAATCTATGTGGAAAATATGCTTGACGAATCACACACACCATTGATCCCTATGAAATACATAGGAGGGCTTCAAGAACTTACTTCAATCGCTCTACAGATAGAAGACTCTATTATAGAAACTAAGGCTAAAACTAGTGTAATTCCATTAGCTCTGGGGAGGAGGATAGTAAAAGTAGAAGCTGATACAATCACCCTCAAACATGCACCTATACCTGCTTCTACTTCAATACCCTCATCATATCGAAGGGCTCCACCTCCTGAGCATCAGCAGCAATGACTTCCTCATCAAGATGATAAAAGAGATCAAAGGTGTAAACAGTTTGAGGAATTAAAGAATAAATTTTATTCTTTAAAGAACAAACAAGTTCCTGGTTACTTCATCTCAGCCTTAGAAAACAATTTGGTTCATTTTCCAAGGCCGAAAATCCAAATAAACATGGAGATAAAGATCATCCGAATTATTGTCCCTTTCATTAGATGTTGGGACACCCCATTCAGGAGTGCTTTGTTTTCAAATACCTTCTGTAAAATATTGTAGGATTTGGACAATTGAAATTGAAAATATCATCAGCTCAAGTAGCATGTGTTACTGATACCAATCCAGAGGAAGAGGGAGAATAAAAAGAGGTTAAAAGTAAAAATGTGCAAATATATGCTGATTGGATGATCAGGAAAACGACCAACCAGACTCATTCTATTTTACGAACACAGTTGAAACAACCAATTGTGTCTTCTTCCAATCCTACCACATAAAAACCATCTTCATCAAAAGCCTATTCCTCAAAGAAGAAAAGTGAATATAAGAACAAAGAGCAGTCAGAAGAAGACAATCTCATGTCAAGGACAAAGTTGTCCTTGACCCTGGCATATTTTATGCCATCTATTTCAAAAGTACGAGAACCACCCTGCCAAATGGTATAACCAGAATTAACCTATCAAGAAGAATCTTCATCAGATGAAGAATTGATTTTTGGTTATATTAATGTTATCCATTTAATGGATCCTTATGCCAATGATGATTTTGATTATAGTGATCCAGAATTCCTTGTACCTAATTGGGGAACAAGTGGAAGGGGCCAAGGTTAAGGATACAGGGGAAGACATGGGAATTCTAGAAACCACCATTTTAACTCTACCCCTACTCGAACCATATATGTGGCAGAAACTCATGGAATATCCCTTCAGAAGGCTCAACAGGAGCAAGGAGTTTCTTCCATGAAAGACAGGTTTAGTTCTGACACAATTATTTTGGAAGACCAATTAGAAGCCACACCATCTTCTTCTCATCAAATGAATAGACCTAGTCAGTCTAATTTACCAAATCCAGCAATATTTACAGCTTCTGCTCCAACACAGAGTACATCTATATTAGAAGCATCAACTTCCAAAGCACCTACAAAACCACATCTCCATGCTGGGAAACACAGAACTTTGAACCAAAAATATGATGTCTTGAAACAATTGTCCCAATTACTGGCCAAGTTATAAATTTTTTATGCTTTGAATCTATCAAAATATCTTCGAGAATCACTCATTGAGGCTTTGTTAAGTTCTTAAGAATTTGAAACTGAAGTTGCTACTGCTGAGGTTTACCGTATAGAGAATGATCCTGCAGAATTTCATGAAGTCATATCTTTTACAGATAAAGACAAAGATGATGTTGTACATAGAAATATTAGGCATTTATATCTATCTAGAAAGGTCAATGATGTAGACATCTGACGAGTCTTCATTGATAATGCCTATAGAGTCAACCTCATTCCTATTCATACACTTCGTTGATTGGGCCTGACTGAATCTGACTTATCTCCTTCAAATTTAATATTAAAAGGATATGACAAGAATGAACAAGAACCTTTGGGTGATATTACACTTAGAAATCAGTTTGAAGATATTGTGTCTAATTCAGATTTCATGGTTGTTCGTCAGGACACAACCTTCAATATTCTGCTTGGAAGGCCTTGGTTGAATCAACATGTAGCCATAACTTCGTCATACCACCAATGTATGAGATACTATTTCAATGGTCAAATCGTAAAATTTTATGGTGACAAGGATTCATTCAAAACATGTGAATCTCAATACATTGAGGCAGAGTTTTATCACACAAAAAGAACAAAGACCATAACAAAGGAGATAACCAGAGTTAATGATTCAAATGGACTAGAAAAGATCCCAAAAAATCCATTCATACATTTGAGTACAGATTATGTGTCACCCATAAATCAAATTGAAGGGGTAAAACCAAACCTAAAGAATCATCTAGTAACTTTCATAATTTCAATTACAATAATTGATCTTGAAAACATAGGAGAAATTATTGATACACCAAGAAATGATGGAAGCTTGAATGGAGATGTTTTCATCTCATCTGCTGAACTACAACAAGCCTCTACTTCATCAACTAGAGTAGAAGATATAATGGTAATGCTAGAGGAAAACAAAGATGTTGATTCTAAATCCATCAATCCCTCTTTATTACCACAGGAAGATCCTTTGTTATCAGTAGGGTCAAATATGGTGGCCTTTTCTTCGGGATGTTCAAATACTAATTTATACCCAAACACTAGAAGTTTTGCCTCATCATCTACAATGAATGTGGAAATAGAAGAGGTAATACATAATGAAGAAGAGGAGGAAGATCTCGGGGATGCTCCTCCAGAATTTGAAGAAGGTGTCTCTACCACCGTGGATAAACTCAAAGAAATAAATCTGGGTACAGAAGAAGATCCACACCCTACTCTAATTAGTGCGGCCATGACCTCTAAAGAACAAGAGGTGTATACTTCCTTTATAAAGAAATATCAAGAAATATTTTCTTGGAATTATACAGAAATTCTAGGTCTTAATCCTGATGTAGCCACCCATCATTTGGGTTTGCCAGAAGAACATTGTAGATTTAAGCAAGCAGCAAGGAGAACACACCCAACTCATGCCTCTAAAATTGAATCTGAAGTTGATAATATTATAAAGGATAATTTTGTCAGGGAATTTCAGTATCCCAAATGGATGGCCAATATTATCCCAGTGAAAAAGAAGAATGGGAAAATTAGAGTCTGCATTGATTCTAGAGATCTTAACCGACATTGTCCTAAAGATGATTTTCCAGTCCTGATTACAAAAATTCTAATTGATGAAACAGATGGATATGAATCTATTTACTTCATGGATGGATATTCTGGGTATAATCAAATCCATATGGCCCTAGAGAATGAAGAATCTATAGCCTTTAGAGACCCTCAATGTGTGTTTTTCTATTGGGTAATGACCTTTGGTTTAAAGAATGCTGGTGCAACATACCAACTTGTCATGTACCATATATTCAAACCCTTATTAGGGAAATTTGTTGAATGTTATGTAGATGATTTGGTGGTCAAATACAGACAACGTTCCAATCACTTGGCTGATTTGGAAACCATATTCAATAAACTTCGGCAACACAGTTTGAAGATGAACCCCTTGAAATGTTCTTTCGGGGTAACCTCAGGAAAATTCCTTGGTTTTGTTGTACTCCATCGTGGTATTGAAGTTGATCCTAAGAAAACAAAATCAATCATTGGTATGTCACCTCCTTGAAATTTGAAATAATTAAGAGGACTCCAAGGACACTTGGCCTATATTTAGCGCTTTATCACCAATTTGACAGGAAAGTGTTTACCCTTCACTAGATTAATGAAAAAGGGAGTCACCTACCAATGAATTGAATATTTCCAAGAATCACTTAATAACCTCAAGAAATATATCTTGAGTCCACCAGTATTAATGTAACCTATTGAAGGAAGACCACTTATTATCTATGTGATAGCTTTAGAGTGATCACTAGGTGCCTTCCTCACACAAAATAATGATGCTAAGAATGAAAAAAAGCCTTTACTATCTCAGTCAAACTATACTTGATGCAGAAACTCAATATTCAAGTATTGAAAAGTGCTGCCTAGCATTAATATTTGTAGTTTAGAAGTTGAGGCACAACCTGAAACATCATGAGGTCTAATTGGTGTCTCATAATAATCCAATAAAATTTATCCTCAGCCATCCTATGCTTACAGGACGTCTGGCATGGTGGGTTGTTATTTTGAAACAATTTGAAATCCTGTTTGTACCTCAAAAGGCAATAAAAGGCCAAGATCTGGCCGAATTCCTTACTGATCATCCATCTGTGGAAGATACATCATTTAATACCGAGCTTCTTGATGAAGAGGTCTTCTCTATTTAAGATAATTCCCAAACATTGGAAATGTATTTTGATGGTGCTTCCAGAAGTTCAACATAAAAGAGAATGGAAAACCCTAAACTCAACAAGGTTGGATTAGGAATTATCCTTATTTTCCCTAAAAAGGCAGTATTTCCTTATTCTTTCATATTATCGAAAGGTGGTACCAAAAATGAAGCAGAATATCAAGATCTCATCGTAGGTTTGGAATTGGCCCTTCAGGTGAAAATGGAGCATTTAAAGGTAAAAGGTGATTCAAAATTGGCAATCAAACAAATTAATGAGGAATATTCTATCAGAAAAGAATAATTAATTCCTCTGTGTGATTATGTTAGAGGGTTAATGGCTAAATTTCCCTTAGAACCAATATTGTATTATGTCCCATGATCAAAAAATGCTCAAGCAGATGCACTGGATAATGAAACTATAACTTTGGTAGATCCAAATTGGGATGAGACAGTTATCAGCATAACCCATCGCCAGGTGGTCTCACCTTTTGTCCAAACTAGAATGGAGGAAATTAATGAAATTTTCCCTATTTATGAACCATATGGTCATACCACGGGATGAAGAACATCCATCATGGAATATCTTCAAAATGAGGTACTTCCACCAGATAGGGATAAGAAAGAACAGATTCAGCGACGAGCAGCCAATTTTAATCTTTATGATAGTCCATACCGCCAAAAGATCCTTTACAAGTGAGGCTTTGATGGAATTCTCTTCAGATGTATTGATGGAGAAGAGACTAAAACTATCATGAAAGAAGTACATTCAGGAGCTTGTGGTGCCCACCAGTATGGGCATAGACTCTCTGATCAGATCCGAAGGCTTGGATACTTTTGGCCTTCAATGATGCAGGATTGTACAAATTTCACTAAAAAATATCATCCCTATCAAGTGCATGCCAACTTCATTCATCAACCCCCAGAGTTTCTACATAAAGCTAAATACTCTTGTCCATTTTCCACATGGGTAATGGATGTAGTAGGGCCTTATCCTCCAGCCACGATTAAGCAGTTCAAGTATATTATCACTGCTACCGACTTCTTCTATAAATGGGATGAGGAAATACCTCTCAAGGAAGTCGGAGCAAAAAACATTGTTATTTTTTTTCAAAACTAATATCATCACTAGATTTAGCATCCCTCATACTATTTTGACAGATGATGGCACCAATTTTTGTTCTGATGAAGTAAAAAAGTTGTATCAGGAACATAATATAAAATCCATCCATTCATCTCGCTATCATTCGACAACCAATGTACAGATAGAGGCCTTCAATAATACCCTGTCAAATATACTCCAGAAGATAGTGGATAAAGATAATAAATCATGGCCTGATAATATTTTTAATGCTTTGTGGGCTTATCGAACAACTACCCATACTGCTATCCAAGAAACTCCTTATTCATTGGTATATGGAACCAATGAAGTTTTTCCAATTGAAATACAATTTCCTTCACTTAGAGTTGCAATCTGTGATCAGTTTTCTATAGATGAAAGATCTCAGAAATAGTTTGATGAGTTGGAAAGATTAGACGAGAAAATATTGCATACTTTGCATCATCTAGAAGTCTATCAGAACATAATAGCACGATCTTTTAATAAGAAAGTTTGCCTTCGTTCATTTATTCATGGAGAATTTCTATTGGTCCTTAGGACTCCAATGATACCAGGAAAGAAACCTCCAAAACTTGAGCCAAAGTGGGAAGGACCATATTCCATACATAAGGTCTATTCAAATGGATCCTATTCCTTAATCTCAATGGATGGAGAGATTATCACAACTCCAACCAATGTGAGATTTTTGAAGAAATACTTTGTGTAGTTTTGTACAAATAGTCCTCACTGCAAGACTTTAAACAACACAGTACCATTGTGTAACACCCCGAGATTTAATGAGAAATAATCTTTTTAATTTCTTTGATGTCTTGTGTTGTACGCTACAACAAAATTAGCCTACGCTATAAACAAAAACAAGTATATATTTTGATCAATGTATAAATGAAATATATTTTGATTATGTTATACACAACACCGAAGGAATCTTTCACTACATGCAACCCTGACTTAGCTTGAATTACACGCAATAGTGACCTTCCTCGATAGCGTGTGTTGTATGCAATACTGAGTTTCACTAAACAACGATATATTGTTATTATGAACCAGATGTTATGAATATTAGTAACTAAATTTTTAATTTTATGACATTATAATTCATCTTACACATTTTATATAACATGGTATGAGAACAAAATAATTTTTTCGGGTAAAATAAGTATTTTTCAAAAAATGCAGTTTTGCCGCCTTTTGATGGCGCACCCACTTTAAATCTAGTTTTTGACACGTTTATAAGTCCAATTTGACGAAATAAACTTATTCATTTCAATAAGGATATAAAAATTAACTTTGGATAATTTTTTAATATTTTTCTGTTAACTTTCATATTTTGATGAATAGTAAAAATACGTTAAATTTTAATTAAAAATAACTTTTTTCATCAAGATAATTTATATGGTTAAATTATAATTTTGAATGGGTTTAAAGTATAAATATTATATATTTTTACCATTTAATATAATTCAAGTCATTATCATTAATTTTACATTGAATTCATAGGTAAAAACATTTCAATCTTTTGCAACGTTTTAACTTTTAAAACCCGTTTTCTCAACAGCGGGATTAATTTTAAATTAAATAATGCCAATTCTGTATTTTGGATTTGGAAAAAATGGATTCCATATTTGGAATCAGTTGGTCCAAATTATGCTAATAGGCTACTTTTATTTTTTAGACATTATGAATAGTAACTACGGTAAATTTTATTTACTACAGTTAAAGGTAAATCAGGTAATTAAGTGTAAAAATAAGATTATAAAATTACCCTAACACCTACCAAAATTCTATTGGATGAATAAAAGTCGACCCATATCACCTAAGGGTCGGAATAGATTTATTTCATGGACTTTTGACCATGAAAATGATATAATTATTATTAAAACCAAAGAAAGTGACTACATGTCACTCTCTTATATCTTATAAGTGTAATAATTTTAATTTAGTGATAAAACTCATAAAACTTAGAATATAAATATTATCCATAAATCTAATAAAATTATATACATAATGATAATTTATTTATAATTTTTAGGGATTAAATAATTATCATTAATGATGACACAATAGTGATGTATAAATTATTTTATTGATTGAAATATCAAATAAATGGTTTTAAAGATATTAAAATAAATATTATATGAATTAATTAATGTTCTCAAAATTTTTTATAGATTAATATTACATGTTAGGAGTATATTAAATATTTTTTTTTGAATATATCCTTTGTGTGGATTTTATTTAAATTCAAATAAATGAATAGTTTCAAAATTGACACTATTGTTATTTTATAAAAATAACATATTATAAAATTGTTTAAAAATCACAAAAATATTTAAAAATTATAAATTGAAATTTATATGGTCTAAAATTTCATAAATTATCCAATTATGGATAATTAACAACACATAAGTAATTATTTATAACAATTTAAAATTTAGAATATTATTACCACAAATAAAATTAAATAGATTAAATAAGGATAAATCAAGTTGATAAGGTTTAAAATAAATTACCAAAATGTATAAATCTTATTTTTTGATAACATTACAACCCTATATAATCTAATATTTTAATTTGAGTCATTTTTGGAGGTTTTTAAGTGGGGTTTGAGTTTATTATAAATTAATATTTTAGAGGTTTCCAAAAGTGCCCCTCTCCTCTCTTATAAAAAGGTACCTCCTCCCTCTCCTCCTCACACCATTTTGAGCCTTAAATCTCGGAAAAAACCTAACCATTTCCATTATAAACTTCCATAGATACATAATATAGGTCTGAGTCTTCTCAAAAGACCAAATTTAGTGCCCTAAGAGGAGGTTTAGAAGAGGCGTGTTGAAGAAGAGGTAATATCTTCTACCGATTCTTTCAAAGTTTCTTTATTCTTCTACTTCCTCTTATTTAGTTGTTTCATTATAAAGTAATAACATCAGTATAACTAATATACTGATATGTTATTATAAATATGAAACAACCCTATTTCACCTTCTACCCATCCTACGAAAAATGAAATCACCGTGCATGCGTACGTACAAAATACCGTCTCCACGCCGTGGTGTAATATGTTTTTCCACCACCACCTTAATTGGATGGGTATAATGGTGGAAATAATAACTATATATTCTTATTATAACATGATTATAATTATGAGATATTATATCATCCACTCCAATACCATTCAATAATTATGGGAATGATATCATCGCTCGTGCGTATGTACGGATTACCGTCTCCACGACGCGATGAGATTCATTCTCCATGTTAACCTTTCCAGAATGATTATAAAGTATATATATAATAAATAATGATGAAATTTATGACATAATAATGCTACTATATATATATATATGTCATCTACTTACTTCCATTCAATTCAATAAGGAAATGAAAACAACGTTCATGCGTACGTATGGTCTACCGTCTCCATGAATGGTGTATTTCATTTCATTTATCTATCTATTATATACATATATATCCTGAATATATATGATATATAAATCATGTTTTACATTTTGGAAGTAAGTAAATTATGATATAAGTAATAATAAAATCAAGAACAAAAATTCCAAACACGTACGATAAATGAAATGATTTTACCAATAACACTACTTTAACGTGGAATTGTCAAATGCATGGGTAATATAAAGTCGTAAGTGAATCATATATGATATCATAAATATTATTATGGTTTTGTTAAAATTTAATAATATGTTTAAACCCACTATACAGGAGTCTCAGAAACATACGAAAGAAATTGGACATAAGGTAAGGGATAATTATTCCAATCTCGTTCTTATCTGAGATTGTTTATTCGTAAGTATTTACTGGGGTTATGTTTACCATCCATGTACATGTTTTATAAAAATGTTTTCATAAATTTTTTTCTATTCTTCCATTTATGTTTAAAGTCATTTTTACCTTTTGTTGACTTTTACCACATTGTATGGAATAAATCTTTCCTTTGTTTACCATATAAGGTACTTTTTGACTTTTCCGACAAAAGTACGAGAAGAATGTTTTTTAACTTATACAACATGAATGGATTTTTATAGTTTCATAATGCCTTATTTCTGTGAAGCTTACTCTACAATATTTCATGATTATTTTCAACAAAATTCTTTTCTTTTAAAATCACACATCATTTTGAGAAAAGAAAATGATTTTGAAGAAGAAAGGATATTTTCCTCAAGAATTCATTTCAAGTGTTTATTCAAAACTATTTCCCATCTAAGATGAAATTATTTAGTATGATTATGTTTCAAGTATAATGTCTCTATTATTTACATGTTTTTATTTTTTCTTATGATGAAATGATATCCATTTGTTTTATATAGATTATGTTAAGATGGGATGATGTTTATGAAACCCATTTTATTCTTTGGGTTATGATGCATGATTTATGATTGTGTTGTGGCACACTTAAGAATGATTTCAATATGAGATGGGTGGGACCTATATCTCCCTATAATGCATTGGGTAATGATTTATATCTCATGAGATAGACATGGATGGAACGACACGTAAATATGGTTTAGTAATACAGGGTTGGAATGGAAAGTAAACCTGATTCAGTAAGGGACTTTGTCCACTATGATGGTCTTGGAAGCAATGCCTTGGATATTATGGAAATAATATCATGTGATTAATGGTTTTCCACAATTACATGTTTTATTCCCATGCTATTTTATCATGATTAATGTTCCTTTATGATCTATGCCTTACGTATTTCCAAGATTTATTTCACAACTCAAGATTTTAATGTTTAAACATTATGTTCATGTTTTTAAGTTCAAATATATATGGTTTGTTTTATTTTCTCCATGCTTACCCTTACTGAGCATTTGAGCTCACCCTTATTATGTTTTTTCCCCAGGATATAAAGAAAGGTTTTAGGTAAGAAAACAAAAGGGAAAGATCTTTATGGGAGATGCTGAAGATCTTTCACCATGATTAGAAGATTGTGTTCCAAGTTTCCAAAGACACTAAACTATTACGGTCCTTAGATGTCTGTTTTTGTTATGTATTAAGTATTCCGCAAAAGTAATGTAATGTCCATGTACATCAAGTTTGGGTCTCTACACATCGTCCTCACTGCAATACTTTAAATTTCATAGTACCATGTCCTTGCTACAAGACATTAAACTGCACATCCCCTAGTCCTAGTTACAAGACATTAAACTGCATAATAACCTTCATCATCCATACTGCATGATGTTAAAATGCATAGCATATTTTTCCTTGTCATATGATGTTAAAATGCATGACATCATTTGTACAACTAAGGTTTTCTCTATTTGATGTTAGAAGCTTCCATAAACAAAAATCATTAACATCATCACTACTCCATAGTAGTACATGAGTCCCTCTCTCTCCAATTTTTGAGTCATATTTGCATAGGGACCATGTTTCAAGAACTACGTATAGATTTATTCTCATTTTCAATGAGGTATGTAGAGACACATAAATCTCCATTTTTTGGGCCTAGCCACAATCAAAAAATATTCTTATTTTCTTTTCTCCTCCTGTATATGAATCAGATCTATAAAAAGTGTTTTATTAAGATATATGATTTGGTCCTTATACCATTTTATGTATTAAGATCTACTATTCTCTCAGAACGTGTCAAAAATCCCCCATTCTTCATGTCAAACTCCATTAGCATGAGGAATGATTGTTTAAAGAACTACGTACAGATTGATTCTCATATATTTTGAGATACGTAGAGACGCCTAGATCTCTAATCTTGGGCCCATCTGTGATAAAAAACCCTTTTATTTCTTGTATAAGAATCAAATCTGCATAGAGAATGTTTTAAGAACTATGTATGACTTGATTCTTTCCCCAACAAGACATATAGTGAAACTTGGGTTTTATCCCTTAATACAGTTACAATATTTCTTTCCTTTAATATTAGTTCATTTTCATCCTTACCGCATGATGTTAAAATGTATGGAAATCTGATACCCCTATTCTTTATCTATCTCACCTTTGTATTATAGAAAAGACCCTTACTACTCCTTATTTCTCACACCGAGCATAGATCAAGTGAGATTAGGAATTGGGTAAAAGTATTATTTATATAAGTAAGGTATTTCAATTCCTTACGGGGGTGAAAATATCCTCACTTCATGACTTAAAACTTCATAGTAAAATTTCCTCACTGCATGACTTAAAACTATATGTCACCATATTAATTCAAAGGAAACAAAGAAAGTCTCTGTTTTACATATGATTCAGATCTATGTAAAGGAATTCAAACTCATGGATAATACTGGTTCAAATATTTCTCATATGCATTGAACATAAAACCTTTCCATATTTCATACTATTAATATTGAATATTTTCAAATCTTCATAATCTTTCTTACAGTTTTTGGTGACAGAGTTTCTAATACATGAGGACTCTTTTTATTGACTATACAACACGTTCCCTTAGGTGGCCTTGCATAAGTTGCCTATATAACAAGCTCACCAGTCAAAAGATGCTACTATTTGACTATACAGTATATGCCCTAGTTGGATCTGCATAATACAACTCCCATAATGGTTTTTTCAAATAATGGTAACTTCATTCTTGGTTATAGTATATTTTCCCCTTTAATATTTGATGACAATATACAATAATCTGTATTTTAAAACAGTCATTCAAGTATACTTGTATCATTATCTTTCTCACAATCTAAAAGTCTTAAAGACCATGGTTTACACATTTCTCTCACCATGTGTTTGATGCACTATGAAATAACCTTGAAATAACTTAGCCACATGTTATATATTGTTTCCATTTCTGGTCATAGTTGTATGAACTAAAAATACAGACACCATACCTCTTATGTTTGGGTCTGACCTTCATAAAAGTATTATTCCTCGAATTATTTGGACACTCTTGGTTGGAAATATCCCTTCCATATTTAGGTACCTTTCTCCATAAATCAAACTCTGTGCTTTGGAAAATCTGAATCCCCATAAACTTTCTTCAGCCTTTAGCAATAAAAAGTTAAAATTATAAGAGTTCTTTTGTTTGACTGTGTAGTATGTTCCCTTAGGTGGCCTTGCATAAGTTTCCTATATAACAGGCCTGTTAGTCAAAAGATGCCACTATTTGACTATGCAACATATTCCCCAGTTGGCCCTGCATAATACATCCCCCATAATAATTTTATCAAATAATGGTAACTTCGTTCTTGGAAAAGACTTTCTCTAATGCTTTTAGACCTTTTCCCATATCATTCCTCGATTCCAGAAATTCCCAAATCATAGTTTACAATTTTCCATTCTATACCTGAATATGATAGTATATTTCCAAACAAATTTTGAAGAAATTGGGAGAGTTTTGTACCTTTGGTCAAAGCTAAAGACTTTAAATTAAAGCTACAAAATGTCATCACTTCATGACTTAAAACTGCACAACACAATGTCCTCACTGCATGACTTAAAACTTCATAGTATAATGTCCTCACTACATGAATTAAAATTGTACAATATGATATTATAAATTCTCTTTTCTGATAAATTTTAACCATTACTCATACACCAAATATGTATAGAAATGGTTTTACTATTCATGACTTATGTCAGTCTAAAATAGCCCTTTCATTATTTAAATTCCTTTCCTTGAAAGAAAAAACACCCACTATGGTCTTGAGTCACCCAAATATTATTTTCCCCTCTCTATCAACAGTAAAATGTTAAAACATCATAGTGATCTTTTGTTTGACTATGCAGCATGTTCCCTTAGGCAGCTTTGCATAATTTGCCTATATAATAGGCTTGTTAGACAAAAGATGCCATTATTTGGCTATATAGCATATACCCAAGTTGTCCCTACATAACACAGCGCCCATAACGGTTTTGTCAAATAATGGTAATTTAGTTCTTGGAAAAGACACCCCTTATGTTGACATGAGTTTTAAAATTTGGTAACCATAAAAATCATGGATCAAGATTCCCCTTGGAAATATTTAAAAAATACTAAAGCAATTCTTAGCCACAGAGTTTTTTTTGGGATTTAATTTCAAAATTTATGGTTAAAGCTATTTGACCTTAAATACTATCCCTTTATAGTCTAACATGAATGACTCTAAACTTCCAACAACAAAAGGCTTGGTAATCATTAGATTGAGAACCCGCAAATGGAACTCTGAACAAAAGTCAAGTCTTAGCTCACTAAACATACATTTTTGTATGGTTTAGGTAATATTTAGCAATGAAATTCAAAAAACACAATGTATGTAGGGTTGTCTATATGACCCTAGCAACAGTCAAACTATGCTCGCTAAGACATATGGCTTAGGCAAAAATCTGATCATCCTTCCAAACTTGATGTAACTCAAAATCTCACCAAATGATGTGGGAATGCATCAAACTTCCCTACTTTTACCTTAGAACAAGATTATTTTTATTCTGAATGAATCAAATTCTAAGGGGGGCTTCTATTGACACCATGAAATGTGTTCCATGCACTTTTCCGTAGAGTGCAGATATGATTCTCACATAGACGAAAAATGTCAAGTATGGGTAAAGATGTTTTCAACATAAAGGAAGAATATTCAAGATGTATTTCTATGTGACAAAGTAGAACTCCATACCAACGGATAAGTGGAATTATTTCCTCATCTAGGAGTATGAAGTGGATTTCCAAGATTGATAATGAAAAGGTGTCGATTGAGTAGATTTCAATTTTTGAGATTCATCCGAGAAGGCTTAGTGTATTCACTATTTCAAGAAGTGTAGATCTATTTGAGATCTTCAATTTGACAGGTCACGAAGCCCAAACAGACTTACAGATCAAAATTTATGGCACTCGGAAGATGTATAAATTTAAAAAAGGGACCTACGTGGTGGACCTACGCGGAAGACCTACACAGAGGACCTACGTGGCAGAATATGTTTGTGCACCTACGTAGAGAACCTGCATGAAGGATCTACACGGTATACCTATGAGAGAAACATTTATTCAACCAGGCCTCATCTGTGCCTATAAATAGATCCCTTGGGTTCCCCATTTCAAGACTGAAAAAATTGAAGAGACTCTTTGAAGCTCCCATTGCATAGCTCTTTCACTTAGATCCCTCAAATTGTATCAGGTAGCTCTCTAAACCACGAGAGAAGAGATAATTAAATGGGATAAGCATGTTTTTAAAGTCTCTGTAAAAATTTTACATAGGTTTGGTCCTTCTATGTAAAACATATTCTTTAGTCATTATTCATACCTGTGCGCCATACCTGCACGATATACCTACACGGTACATCAACATGGGGTACCTACGCAGCATACTTACACGAGGGACCTACGCGACTGACTCAAGTACCCTTTTTAAAAGATATTCATGGTAGGGTATCTCCTTTCTTGGTTCCCTTATTTGAAAGGAACTAATTTGAAGCCTCCACCAAAACCTCCTGACTTGTCAAACCTTTGGGAAAAGCACATTAGCGTGTTTCCTATTTGGGTTTGTATTTACAAAGTCATAGGTTTCCCACATTTGTTTCACAATGGGTTTAGGATTCATAAAGTGTCTGGGAGTTTGTATATCCACAGTCACATGGAACTTTCTCCTAGAAAAAGTGCTGGGAAGTTCCCAGTTTTGAGAATGAGGGTTTGGGTTCTGTCCTCCCCTTCTCATCTCTAAGACTCGGAACCTCAGGTCACTGGTAGGGAAGGTACAATTCACACTTACTTTTCTGCACAAGCAAAGGAGAAGTCTCCCTCTCCTACCAGGATCAATTTTAGGTCAGCCATCTTAGTATAATACCCTCACCTTCATCCCTTCCTCCCTATATTGGACCCTTGTCCAATGTAAATAGAATAGAGGGAAGTCTCATCACCTCGCCCTCTTCCATGGTCAATGCACCCTCTTCTATTAGCGGAGGAGGAAAAGTGTGAAGTGTCATTGTTGAATATTTCACATTCTCTTGTTTCTCACACTGGGCATGAATCACATGGGCTTAGAGATACATGATGGTTAAAACATGTGCACAAAAACTCATTAGAAGGAACTACGAGAACTATGATTCCCATCATAACTGGGATATGTAGGAAGCTGTCTCAAGGCCTGAGCTCACTGGATATCCTCTTTAAGAATCCAACCCTAATTACCTTAATTTGGGAATCCTCATTAGGAATAAGCCTCAAATTAACCTCAAAATCATCAAGGAATCCTTTTCAAGAAGTAAGCCTAAACTCATCTCTCTCAAAGGACCATACTCTCCTATGAGACTTATCGAAGTACATGGGATTTTATTACCATTCACATGGGATACGTAGGAATTCCCCTTGAGGTTAAAAACCAACACTTCAAATCAACCCTATTCTCCTTGGTCATATTCCTAACAGGGTCTAATCTTACTTGGAACCCAAATCCCTTACAAGTTCCTTGGGATTCTTCATCATAAGTCCCAAACTAAGTTTTTGATTAAGCATCTTCCGCTTAGAGGTCCTTATCACATGACCTTAAAAGGTATGATGTGTCCCATTCTGTGGCACCAAACTACAAGGGTTCTGATTCCTTTCACAAGAATATTTAGGTAGCTCATTTTATGGGAACGATCCCAAAATCAAACCAAACCTTCATCTTTCTATATGACAATAACATTCTAGAATGCCCCACGGTGTGGCTTAAAAACCAGTATCATCACAAAGATGATTAAAATAATCTCTAAGCAGTATATTAGAGGATACTATTGATGGAAAACCTCGAATACATACAGATATTTCCATTAATGAATAACCTTGAATGCATAATGATGATTCTAAATTTTACACATGTTAATAAGTGATTGTAAATTCTAAGGGATACTTATGATATACTTGGTTAATTAATAAGGATTCATGAAAATATATTAAATTTATAAAGAGAGTCCCAGAGTAGACAATAAATCCCCCCAAAAGGGTGTGATGAGTCTGACCTCCCATCCTCTCGACCAATGCACGTTCTTCAGTATCATAAAGTTCAAACATAACGAATGCTTGCCTTTGGAAAAAAGGTTCTCTTTGGATAAAGAAATGTTGGAAGTTTCTAGTTCCATAAATAAATCCAATGGAAACTTCCTGGAAAAAATTATTCTTAAAACTAAAACACACATTTCATGGAACTACGAAACAATAATTCTTTTCTTTATGTCCTTCTTTCCCACACATAAATCATTTATTCATTCCGTTGAGACACTTTCCTAGGTGTCACCTTACACATTTCTTGCATGATGGAAATCAAACCTTCTTCTCTCCATGGTCTCCACTATTTGAGCTCTTAGAAAACTCAATCCTTCTATTCCTTGGTGAGTTTAGAAGTTGGGAAAGGTATATGTTGTTAATCATATTTTATGTAAAATGATTAGGTATAAATACAATATCTTTTACACCGATCAACATTCCATTTGGTATCTCTTTATCACCACCTTTTCCATCTTTCAATGTTAACCTAACTCCTAAGGGTTCCATCCATTTACTAAAACTAGAAAGAATAGTGTAAGTAGCAATAGTCATAGTGAGAAAACCATATGATCATTTATATTATATCTAAATCATGACACCTTATTTTAAATCTAAAACTACTCAAGTTTAACCTAGGTCATCCATTATCATTATCTATTAAAATCCTTCATAATAGTTTTTAAAGAAAATGTGATTTATCCTAAGTGTATCCCCTGGGAGTGTTAAACCGGGTGCGTAGTAAGACCCGTTGTCATGTACCCGGTTACACCGAGTCAGGCCCGATGCATCATGTCAGAGTTGTTACCCATATGTACATCTATTCCAGAACCACATCCACTTGTAGTATCTAGATAGGGATGTATTAATAGGAATACCTACATAATATCCACCTTACCAAAATTCTAAGATGTTCCTCTATACTTATCCTCAAAGTCTATATTAGGGTAATATTCCCTAATTTAAGTTTTCTAAATCTAGTTTATAAGGTTTCTACTAAACTTCCTCTAATACTAACTGTAGAGACCCAACCCCATAAGTCCAGAGTCAATGTCGTGCTACCATTAAATTATCATTATTACAAGGAATCAAATCTAGAAGGACCAAATAGTTTAGTAGTCTTGGTTGTAAGATCCCAACCTTTTCTGGAGTCATATCAGAAATGTTTTCATGTACTTTTGAAGATTTTAAGTACCTTTGATTTTGAGTAGTGGCTTGGGCTGAATTTGGGTGAATTTTTAAGGAACTTGGGAAGACATGGAGCTGTGCACAATTTGCACACAGTTTGGCCAAATCGTGGACAATCTAACCATGCAGACAATGGAGGTCGACACATTTGACACAGGGTTTTCCTAATTTTGTGCCATCAATCCATGTGGGTAGTGGAATACTGCACGATTAGTGTATGGTTTTGCCTAACCATGCGGCCTCCTAGGTGAAACCGTGCACGCGGAGAATTTTAATCCGAAAATTGGTTTTAAAACCACCTGAACCCCCAAAACCACTATATTTAGACCTAGGCTCAAGATTGATAATTTATATGTGTTCCAAAATCCTTCAGGAGGGATTCCAAGGAAATATAAAAACCATTCTTCAAGACTGAAATCCAGGATTTAAGATCCTCTATCTTCCTGGTAAGTGAATTTCACCCTGTTGTTTCTCCTATTCTTTCCTCAATCTTTTTTAGATATTTTCATGGAATATATTACCCATTTTATTGTATCTAAACCCATGAGTTAAGATCTAGATCCAGGATTGTGGATCTAGATCAATATTTTCAATATATTGATGCTTTTGATCTCAATTTTGGTTTAGGGATTTAGATCTGAAGTTTGATTGACAACGTTGTGCCACTTAGATTTTGGGGATTTCTGTTGGGCTAGCTTCTATCAATAAATTGAGGTAGGTGGTCTAAATCAAACTCCCATAGTCATGATTTTGATATATTTATGTGATTCTATGATTTTCTATATTTCCTTGATAATTGATTTCCTAAATTGGAGTAATCAGGAATGAGGATTTGACATGTGTTTGCCTTGGCGATTAATTGATAATTAAATCACAGAACAAACAAATGGGGGTTTACCAAATAGATATTTTGGAGTTTTTTTATTGGTTTTGATATTATAATTGAGATACTTAGTTAATGGTGTGAAGATAATTAATTGGGGGGAATTAATTATGAAATGATGTTTGGATGTGAAAGATAATTAATTGGGAGAATTAATTATGTGCCATGATGTTGACCATAGATAATTAATTGGGGGAATTAATTATGTGCCATGATGTTGACCAAAAATTATTAATTGGGATAATTAATTATGTGCCATGATATTGATCAAAGATAATTAATTGTGATAATTAATTATGACAAGTGGAGATTTGATATGGATAATTAATTGTGAAGAATTAATTATGGAAAGAGAATTGTCTTGATTGATTAATTAATTGATGAATTAATTAATGGGTTATGTTCTTAGTTAATTTTTGAGTTAACTAATGGAATTTGAACTGTTTAACTAATCATTGGGTTAGTAATGTAATGATGTGGCATATTCTTATGAATTAAAAAAATGATTAAATGGATGAGATTTTTGTGGTGCTAGACATGGCGTTCTAGACCAATTAGAAGTTGGGAATTGGACATGGAGTTCCTCCACAATAGTTATCCAAGATTGAGGTTATGGGGTGATAGAAATTATGACCTACATCGAATGAGAAAATAAGTGTTAGGCATGATTACCTACACTCAATGATATTTTGGGGTGTTAGGTATGATGACCTACACCAAATTAATGATAATAATGAATGATGATTCAAATGAGATTTGGGGTGCTAGGCATGATGACCTACACAAAATGATTGATAATGATGAATTATGATTCAAATGGGAAATATGAATTGAACTTTTCCTAATGTGATTATTAAACATTAAATGAAAATGTGGTAACTATTTAAATTATGCATTGTATTTATTACTTCATAAAACTGCATGCACTATATTTTGACTGAAATTGTTTTAGAAATTGTTGATGGTGGCCTACTGAGTTGTACTCACACCCTATTTGGGCCACCTGATCAGCACCTGAGTAGAATTTTTTGTTGTAGGACATGATAAGGGAAAGTCCCTAGGATAGGTTGTTGTTTGGGATTGGAGCTTGGGAGAGGGAACCTGATGTGGTTTGAGACCTGTATTTGGAGTCGTCGTGTCTTTAATTTTAGTTTAATTGTAAAAACTTGAAATTTGAATTATCATAGCATGTTTTACCTTTTAGATGAGTATTTTATCTCCATGTTTTGGTTACTATATGACATAGATTTATTTTGGTTATTTATATGCTTCCGTACTTGGTTATTGTTATTTGCTTCCATCGGTGTTTTATTCTGATTAATGAGGGTATAGTCTCCCCAATACTGAATTACTAGACCCTCACTGATAGTTGGAATCCTCTAGAATATGGGGAGGCACGCTTGAGGGCATGTGACCAACTATCCCGGGGCACCATTCAGTTTCTCCCGGGTCAGGGCGTCACAAAGTGGTATCAAAGGAGTTTTCTTTTCTTTCTTCTTAGTTTGTCTTACTATTTTGGTAATGGTAGACAAGAGACTAGGAAGAGTCAAGGATTGGTAATGAGCTTGTTCATGGGATTTTCAAACCCATGTATGAGAGAAAATCCAAGTACTTAGGGTGGGATTGTTGTGATTGTTGTTTTTTGTTACAGTTGCATATTATTTCACCTTGGGCGATGCACTTGTGGTGTGATGTGATATTTGTTTTGAAAAAATTTTGAATTTTGATTTGTGACCTAAAGAGGAAGGATACTTGAGTCTTCATGCATCATTCTAGGAACTCAAGGTTGTTGTGACATGCATCATTCTAGGAAATCATAGGAAAACGGGTCATGGGTAAGTTGTTGAACTTGAACTATTTTTCCTTGATGTGAGATTGAAATAATGATGAAAAATGAGAATAAATTAGTTTCTAATGAGAAACTTGATTAATGAAATGAGTATGATTAATTAATTAATTTTTGATAGGTAATGTTATTAATTAATGGTTGAATTAATTAATGAGAAGGAATGTACCCTTGTTAACCAATACCTAGGAGTAGGATGATTAAGGGTAGTGTTAAGGCCTCGGTGTTGACCGTGTGGCGAGTAAAGGGAGAAACGACATGTGGAAACTTGTTGTGTTATTTTATTCCCTTATTTAAATGTTATATGGTTGTGTTATGATACCTAATAAATGTGTTTGGATTTGTAAAGATATTCCTCCAGGATGCTTGTTGAGGGAGAGACCGAGGGGTATGGCCCAGAACGAACTTCCAGACAGGGATCTTGAGGCACCATTGGTGAAAGATGAGGAGGAATGGGAAAAATTATAAGATAATTTTTCTCATTTTATACAATTCATGGAGAGAGACCCATGGCAGGTTTAGAAAAGCATGTCAGAGTTGACAAGGGTGTTTCAGCTGTAGCACCCTCCTACTTTAATTGGAGAGGGTGGACCTGAGGGATCTGAATTCTGGATTAAATCCATAGAGACGATACTTGAACATTTGGAGAATCTGACTGAGAGGAGGGTCAAGTTGGCTGCTTATATTCTATGGGGGTTAGCGAAGCACTGGCGGGACATTCAGTTATGATCTGGATAGGATTATGATATGTTATGGAAGGATTTTCTGGAGAAGTTCTTGGAACACTTCTATCCCGACACATTGATACAAGAGAAGGATTCAGAGTTTATGCATATGACCCAAGGAAGCATGTCCATAATGGAATACGCTGGACATTTCATAGATTTACAGTGTTTTGGTCCAACTTTGGTGGAAGATGAGGCTTCTTTAGAAAAATTATTTCAGGACAAACTTAAGTGTGAAATTAAGTCCCAGGTGAATATATTTATCCTGAAGAAATTTCTAGAAGTGGTTAATCAGTCTCTCATTTCAGAGGGGAACCTGAAGGTGGCTTCCAGTACTAGACATGTAGTTGTCACTGGATGATCAAGGAGTGTGGCTTCTGAGAGAAGGAAGTGCCTTATGAGAACGTCAGTCAAGACAGTGGGAAGTAAGGTGGACATTCAGGAGGAACACTTTCACCGGACCTTACTCATGTACTTTTCCACCAGTGCGGTAGGCGGGGACACTATCACACACATTTTCCTTTACCACCAGTGGATTTCCAATTTTTTAGCAAGATGGGGCACCTACAAAAGTTTTGTAAGAAGCAATGACAGGCTAGTGCTGAGGGAGTAGCTGCTCAGAGTCATAGTGTGGGAAGGGGTTCTTCTACACCATATAGGTCTGGCAGTTGGAGTTCTACTGGCAGAGGCAGTATATGTAACACCCCGGCCCCTCTAGACTAGAGTTGGTGCATTACTTGTTATATTGGAATGGTTATATGGAAATAAATCTCAAAGAAATGACTAATTTAGTTGTCTTGAAGAAACTAGATACATAGATGTATCACAAATTACATTGGAAAAGGTTACAAATACAGTACACAACAAAAACTAAAAAACTGAATCCACAGAACTCAATAAATAGTATCCTCTTCATAATCTGTTGAAGGTAAAAAAAATGAAAGGGGTGATATCAAATGATCATTAAGGGTTACAAATGGTGGAATCATGAATCAATAATAACTGAATCATAAACAATTTAACATAATCAATATGGCATGGTGAATAAATGAAGAACTCACGCCATTAATAAATTGAGAATGAAATTGAATCCATAGATTTTGTCATAATAAAAACCTCATGGATATTAATAACTGATAATGAATAAATAGAATTCTTATTAATTGGACATCATGTATCTGGCATATGATACCATAGTACCGTTAAAACGGTTTAGTTCTGTGGGTAAAAACTCGTCTTATTTTTTGGAAACAAACTCGAAGGGTTTGTCGCTAATTTATTTGTCTCATGAGACTTGTCGATGAATCGAGGGGATATAGTTGGCCCCACCCTCCACTAAAAGTACAAATAATTATTTATAAATATATTTAATATAAGTACAATCTTCCTTCTCAATATTTGTATAGAGTAGAGGATATAGATTCATCAATATTTCTATAGTTAAAACAACATTCCAAATAAACAATGCATGTAAAATGGTATAAGGCTTAAGGAAATACTTATATCCATTAAAAAAATATGGAAATATAATATATTTCCAATTTAAAATAAAAAATTATCTCAAATTGGTAGTTGATACACCGCATAATAAATATTAGTTGCACAATACCATGTAATTGACAATGAAATGGAATACGAGACAAAGTCCCTTACCCCGTTGTAATCAATCGAGTCGCATGACCAAAAACTAATAAACACAAAATGAATCACAAAATACCATGAATATAAATATAATAATGATAATATATATCAAAAGTTAGTACACAATACACCACATGCAATAAATAAGTGGCGAACGGTGGAAATATCATGGAAATGAAAGTGAGATGATAAATCCCTTACCTTATGCTCGAGTGTGTTCTTAGTTTGTTTTAATGACCTGAATAATAAAATTTAGATTAATTAATTAATAATTCCATAACCTCCTATAAATTTAATTTATTTAGTATAAACTTATTATGTTTATTCATGGCCCTTTTATGGGTTTAAGAGGTTCAATTTTATTGTTTTGGAAGCATTTTCTTCCTTGGTTTTCATGATTCGTTTACTTGTATTCATGAATAGAAGTTCATTTTAAATGTGGTTAAACATCCAAAATTGGTAATATATATTATTAGTGAAATTAAAGAGATATAAATGATCTTATAATTATTATGGGTTATATACTTTAGGATTAATCATTAGTTAAAAGTTATTAATAAACGCTTAGATTTAGCTTGGCTGTTTTGGGAATAATAAACTTGTTTTGTATTATTATTCCAAATTATGAGTGTATAGGGATTATAGAACATTAATGAGATAAAATAAATATATTTTGATCTGTTTCAACCATAAAAATGGTTTCATGAACAGAATTGAAGATGGTAACAAAAATTGAGAACCTTCCGTCCTTGAATGTGATAAATCAACACATCTCAGACGATGTTTTCATTTTTAGTATAGGAGGAGGGGAAAGAGATGATGATGAAATATTCCATTAGAATAATATAATTATAGTTAATTTAAGGTAATGTAATTATAATAGAATCTGGATGAGGGTAGATGAGGAAATAATTATAAAATAAAGGAACTCAAACTAGAAGAAAAATTGAGAAATCTCTCACAAAAATTCGGCAGCCTAACGACGTCACTTAAAATTTCATAAAATAGTTTGATGAGAGAAAGGGGGTATCTCATCACTCTTATATAATATGGAAAGTAAAGGGGATATGGAATTACATATCCCAAAATAATCCAAATGAAATTTAAAAATAATAACATAAAATGAATAAAAATAAAGAAAACTAAAGAGGAAGTTTACCTCTTGCTATTTCTCCTTGAGATCCTTCTTAAGGCCTTTGGTTTTGGCCTTTTGGTGAGTCCAAAATCTCTAGTATGTGGGGAAGAGGGCTTGAGAAGATTATTTTTCAGAATTTAGGTAAGGCTCAATGCTTGAGAGGTGTGGGAGGAAGAGGGGAATGAGGGTGGTATTTATAGTGGAGAAGAGGATGTATTTTTCATTATTTTAATCATTATTATAATATTTTTGCTCAAGACTATGAATAATCTTAATTAATTTGACCCTAAATATTAATAATGGCTTGTGAGTTCTAAAAAATTTGTCTTACATCACTTATGATGTCATAAATATTTTATTTTACTGATAATTTGAATATACGGTAGTTTACCGTATTTCACTATTCATTGAAAATTCTAGAATTTCAGAAAAATCTCAAAAATTTACCCTAACCATTTTTTTGATGTGGAGAATTCAAAAATGAACTCCATTTTTCAAAAATAAATTTCTAAACATAATTAATTTAAATTTTAAATAAAATCATAGTTAATTCGAAAAATAACAATGTTAAAGGTATAATTAGTTTTATATCACATTGAGAAATGGGAACAGTGGCATGATGAATGATGTGGTTCTGATGGGTAGCAGGTGGCGGCTCATGGCTCCAAGTTTGTGGTGGTTTCTAAAATTTTTAATTCCATTTGGGTGTTTCATTTTGAATTTTGAAATTCACAGTTGGATGTTTTTTTTTTGAATTTTGGAATAGGTGGTCCGTGGTTTTTGTTTTTATGTATGTATGGTTCCCACTCAGCCTTAAAGTGACTTTTCAGATAATACAAAAAAATGGATTGGAAAAATTAATTAAGATTTAATTATCTTATTAGCTTAAGAAAATAAAATATTATCATTATTTACTATTCATAAGGGTCATATTATTATTCATATTACTATTCAAAAGAGTATGTTACTATTCATCAAAAAATAAAGTTGGTTCTATCAGACTCCAAATGACTTACTGGTCACAACTCTAGATGACCGTTTTTCGAAATTCAAAACATATAAGTGGAAAATTTATGTTTAATGTCTAGGTTTTGACTATCTCCTAAATAACCAAGTGTCATTTCAAAGGAACACAATGCTTTATGAAATATAGGCTATGAATAGAATGTATTTAAGATAAGCATACCATAAAATTTTTGGGGTGTTATATTATTCCCTCCTTCAGAAATTTCATCCTTGAAATTTTATGTATAAATCCCACTAAAAATATGTGGGTGGATCTTCTTCATAACATCCTCATGTTCCCATGTTGCTTCCTCTATATTCTGGTTTTTCCAAAGAACCTTTACTAGACGTGTTTTCCAATTTCTCAATACCTTCTCCCTTGTGTCAATAATCCCAATAAGCTCTTCACGGTATGAAAAATTAGGTTCCAGCTCTATTTCTTCACAGGTGAGTACATGCATTGGTTTTGTCATGTATTTCTTCAACAATGACACATGAAACACATCATGAACTTTGGAGAGACTTGGTGGCATTTCTAAAAGGTAAGACACAGTTCTAATTCTTTCTAGAATTTCAAATGGTCCGATGTACTTGGGGCTCAGTTTCCCTTTATTACCAAACCTTAAGACACCCTTCCATGGATATACTTTCAGAAAGACATGATCTCCCACTTGGAATTCCAAATCCTTTATCCGATTGTCAGCATAACCCTTTTTCCTACTTTGGGATACTTTAACATGGGCTTGGATTTTCTTCACCTTTTTCATGGTCTCTTCAATAAGTTCTGGGCCTATAAGTTTCCTTTCACCAACTTCATCCAAACAAGTTGGAGTTTGACATCTCTTTTTATATAATGCTTCATATGGATCCATTTGAATATTAGAATGGAAACTATTGTTGTAGACAAATTCCACCAAAGGAAAGTATTGATCCCACATACCTTGGAAGTCAAGAGAGCATAACCTCAGCATGTATTCTAGAGTTTGAATTATCCTTTCAGACTGTCTGTCAGTTTGGGGGTGATAAGTAGTACTCATACAAAGCTCACTATTCAAATCCTTTTAGAGACTTTTCTAGAATTTTGATGTAAACTGAGGATCTTGATCAGACACAATCGATATAGGTGCACCATGAAGTCTTAAAACTTCATTAATATAAAGTCTTTCCAAGTGCTCAAGTGGTAAATACTCTCTTATAGGATGGAAATGTGATGATTTTTGAGACGATCAACAATTACCCATATTGAATCATTCCTTCTAGGTGTCCTCGATAGTCTGGTGACAAAATCCATTGTAATGTTATCCCACTTCCACATAGGAATAGGTAGAGGTTGCATCACTCCTCTAGGATGTCGTCCCTCTGCCTTCACTTGTTGACAAACTAGACACCTTGACACGTATTCAGCAATTTCCTGCTTCATATTTTCCCACCAAAAATATTCCTTCAGATCTCTATACATCTTTGTGCTACTTGGGTGTATAGAGAAATTTGAGCTATGAGAATCGTCTAATAGTTCCATTTTTAGATTAGGTACTGATAGAAAGCATAACCTCTTCCCAAACTTCATAACTCCTTCCCCATACATGAAGTCTTCCAATTTCCCATCCTTAACAGCAATAATTTTCTTGTATAGATTTTCATCATCAGATTGAGTGCTTTTTATATTCTCTAGTAAAGATGTCTTAACAATCATTTGAAAGAGTAAATATGTTTCCCATTCCTTAATAATTCCCATATCCATCTTTAGTAGATCCATGAATATAAGATCTCTCTCAATCCTCATTTGTGTCAGAAGTCCACGATCTTTCCTGCTTAATGCATCTACCACCTAATTTTCCTTGTGATCTGTGTATATCTCACATTTTTTACCATAAAGATAATGTCTCCATATTTTTATAGAAAATATTATAGCTGCTAACTCAAGATCATGTGTTGGATAATTTTTCTCATGAGTATTCAAATGCCTTGATTCATAAGCAATAACTTTATCATTTTTCATAAGGATGCAACCCAAACCATTCTTTGAGGCATCACTGTATATTACAAATACATCATTTCTAGATGGAAGAGTCAAAATTGGAGCATTGACCAATCTTATTTTCAATTCTTCAAACCATTATGTACATTATTTCATCCACACAAACTTAACTCCTTTACATGTGAGATTGGTTAGCAGGTTAGCCAGTCGGGCGAAATTCTAAACGAAATGCTGATATTTAACTACTAAGCCAATAAAACTGCGTACCTTAGTTATGTTCATTGGCTTGGGCAATTCTTGGATTTCCTTTGTATTCATAGGATCAACTAGGATTCCATCCTTATAGAAAATATGGTCTAGAAAAGAAACTGATTGAAGCCAGAATTTGAACTTGCTAAACTTCCCATATAATTTATTTATTCTAAGAATTTTTAGAATAATATGCAATTGATTATCATGGTATTAATATATTTTGGAGTATACTGGGATATCATCGATGAATAACACAAAAAAGTTATCAAGATTTTCCTTGAAAACTATTTTCATCAAATCCATGAAAACAGATGGTGCATTTATCAGTACAAAAGGCATCACTGTAAACTCATAATGCCCATACCTAGTTCAAAATGATATCTTAGGGATATCTTCCTTCCTCACATGCAACAGATGATATCCAGATCCAAGGTCAATCTTCAAAAAATATTAGGCTCCCTGAAGTTGATCAAATAAATCATAAATTCTTGAAAGAGGATACTTATTCTTTATTATAATAGCATTGATTTTCCTGTAATCAATGTATAACCTCATGGATCCATATTTCTTCTTGACAAAGAGGACAGGGGATCCCCATGGAGAAACACTAGGTTGAATAAATCATTTTTCACTCAACTCCTCTAGTTGTTTATTTAGATCCACTAATTACACAATGTCCATTCTATTGGGAGTCTTTGATATAGGTTTGGCATCATGAATTAAATCAATAAAGAACTCAACTTATCACTGTGGAGTATGTACAAGTAAATATTCTATAAATACATCAATGTATTCTTGCACTATATACACATCTTCAATTTGAAGATTTCTTTCCTATCTTATATACATTGGTTTATCTTCCTCTCTAAGTATTTAATTTGGTAGATCTACTAGGGGTGGACCTAGATAATAATCAAGTGGCAAGGTTTCTACTCTAAAGATAAAGGATTCTACACCATTTTCAAAAATTGTAACTTCCTTATTATTATAATAAATCTTTTCATCATAGTTTGATAACCAATTCACACCGAGAATTATATCAAAGTCAGTCATTGGTATAATGATAAGGTTAGAAACTAAAACATGTTTATGCATCATGAGGGGGACTAATTGACATGCCTTTGTTGCAATGATACATCCCATAGGAGTTTTGACTGATAACTCCTTTATTAAATCAAATTGGACATGTATAATTTTCTTGGAAAACTGTGAAGATATAAATGAATGCGATGATCCAGAATTAAATAATGCATTGTCCAAGTTTGAGGAAATAATTAAAGTACCTTCCACCATGTCATTAGGAACTTTAACCTCTGCAGTTGTAATCGCAAAAGCTTTCCCTTTATCTCTTGGCATTTTCCGAGGAAATTTTTCTTGGCGCTTAGGAAACTCATTTGAATAATGTCCCATATCTCTACAATAGTATCATTGAAAATCATTGACTTGTTTCTTCCCTTTGCATTCATTAGATCTATGACCCTTTTCTCCACACTTGTAGTAGACTCCAATCCCTTTCAAGCATTTCCCAAGATAATTATTTCCACAGTTCTCGCATAATGGGAATTGATTTGTTCCCTTATTCTTCTTTGGCACTTCACCTTTTCCATGGTTATCAGAGTACCACTTCTTATCTTTGTTTCCCATGAACAAATTTGATCTAGAAAATTCCTTATCTTTTTTGATGGCACTTGATACAATTTTATCATATGATGAAAATGTTTAAGAAGCCAGTGCCCTTCAAATACTTGGCTTAAGACCTTAAAATAAATGATCAATCTTGTCTTCTGAGTCTCATACGTAATATATGGCATACATGGATAGTATTGTGAAGGTATCCTCATAATCTTCAACACTGTCTTCTTCCATTTACTTTAAGCTAAGGAATTTACTCTTCATTTCGGTTCATTTCTCACGAGGGAAATATTTTTCAAAGAATATTTACTTAAAATTACTCCATTATATATCTTCTATTTCTTATTTCTCAGTAGTATTCTGAATCAAGGACCGCCATTGATCAGCGTCACCCTTGAGACAATATACTACCAACACTACCTTTTCATTTTCATTGCATCTTAATTCCATGAATATATTTTCTAGGGACTTGATCCACTGATCAACAACCACTGGATTAGTAGTCCCACTGAAAGATGGGGGATTATACCACATGAAATGATCCAACACAGTTGTGGCATGGTTATTCATCACAACCTAAGTAAGTTGTCCCAATATGGTCATGATCTGATTAGCTCCAACATTGACTTTGTTGACTTGCTTAGTGGGGAGATCCCTATATTTCCCACGAGTATTGATTCCCCTTATTACATTAGGTTCCATTTCTAAATAATTTCATACACTAGATTAGGTTATGAATCTCAAATAGAAATGCACTTAACATAGATTGAAATTCTATGCATAACAAATCTCATAAACATGGTTTCTTTGAGGAAAAAATTACATTAAAATCCTTCATAAAAGATTGTAAATAAAATATGAATTATCCTAAGTGTATCCCCTAGGAGTGTCAATACCAAGAGTGTAGCAAGGCCTGTTGTCATGTACCAGGATACCTCAGGTCAAGCCTGGAACTCTTTGTCGGAATTTTCACTCCTAGGTACATTTGTGCCAGAGCCACCTCTACCTGTTTGTATCTAGACAAGGATGTATTTTCTAGAAATATTCACATAATCTATTCCTTACCAAAATACCAGGACATTATTTTAAGTTTATCCTAAAATACTACCTTAAGTATTTGATCCCTACTATACATTTCCTACTCTAGTTTCCAAGTTTTCTACTAAACTTCCTCTGATACCAACTGTAACACCCTATCCCCTCTAGACCAGAGTCAGTGCATTAATTGTTATATTGGCATAGTTATAAGGAAAGAAATCCCAAAGTAATGATCAGTTTAGTAGTATTTAAGAAACTAGATACATATATGTAACTCAAATTACATTGGAAAAGGTTATAAATACAATACATAACAAAAACTAAAAAACTACATCCACAGAACTCAATAAATAGTCTCCTCTTCATAATCCATTGAAGGTAAACAAATGAAAGGGGTGAGATAAAATGCTCAGTAAGGGTTACAAATGAAGGAATAATGAATCAATAATAACTGAATCATAAACAATTTTACATAATCAATATGGCCTAGTGAATAAATGAAGAACTCACGCCATTAATAAAATGAGAATGCAACTGCATCCATAGATTTTTTCATAATGAAAAACTCATGGATAGTAATAACTGATAATGAATAAAGAGAATGATTATTAATTAGACGTCATGTATCTATCACATGATACCATAGTACCGTTAAAATGGTTTAGTTCTGTGGGTAAAAACCCGTCTTTTTTTGGAAACAAACTCGAAGGGTTTGTCACCAGCTAATTTGTCTCATGAGACTTGTCGATGCATCGGGGGGATATAACTGGCCCTACCCTCCACTGAAAGTCCAAATAATTCTTAATACATATATTTAACACAAGTACAATATTCCTTCTCAATATCCATATAGAGTAGAGGATACAGATTCATCAATATTTCTATAGTTAAAACAACATTCCAAATAAACACTACATGTAAAATGGTATAAAACTTAAGGAAATATTCATATACATGAAACCAAAATATGGATATATAATATATTTAAAATTTCAAATAAAAAATGATCTCAAATGGGTAGTGGATACACCGCATAAGAAATATTAGGTTCACAATACCATGTAACTAACAATGAAATGGAATTTGAGACAAAGTCCCTTACCCCGTTGTAATCAATCGAGTCATATGACAAAAAACTAATAACCACCAAATTAATCACAAAATACCATGAATATAAAGATAATAATGATAATATATATCAAAATTCAGTAAAAAATACACCACATGCAATAAATAAGTGGCAAACAATGGAAATCTCATGGAAATTAAAGTGAGATGAGAAACCCCTTACCTTATGCTCGAGTGTGTTCTTCGTTTGTTTTAATGACCTGAATAATAAAATTTTTCTTAATTAATTAATAATTCCAGAACCTCCTATACATTCAATTGATTTATTATAACCTTACTAGGTTCATTCATGGGTCTTTTTATGGGTTTAAGAGGTTCAATTTTATTGTTTTGGAAGCATTTTCTTCCTTGGTTTTCATGATTCATTTACTTGTATTCATGAATGGAAGTTCATTTGATTTGTGGTTAAATATCCAGAATTGTTAATATATATTATTAGTGAAATTAAAGAGATATAAATTATCTTATAATGATTTTGGGTTATATACTTGAGGACGAATCATTAGTTAAAACTTATTGATAAATGCTTGGATTTAGCTTGGCGGTTTTGTGCACAATGAACTTGTTTTGTATTATTATTCCATATTATGAGTGTTTAGGGATTAAAAAACATTAATGAGATTAAATAAATATATTCCAATCTGGTTCAACCATAAAAATTGTTTTATGATCAGAATTGAATATGTTAACAAAAATTGAGAACCCGTCGTCCTTGAATGATAAATCAACAATCTCGGACGGTGTTTTCATTTTTAGTATAGGAGGAGGGGAAAGAGATGATGATGAAATATTCCATTAGAATAATATAATTCCATTAAATTCAAGGTACTATAATTTTTATAGAATTTGGATGAGGGTATACGAGGAAAGAAGTATAAAATAAAGGAACTCAAAATAGAAGAAAAATTGAGAATTCTCTCACGAAAATTCGGCAACCTAACGACATCACTTAAAATTTCATAAAATAGTTTGATGAGAGAAAGGGGGTATCTAATCACTCTTAAATAATATTTAAAGTAATGGGAATATGTAATTAAATATCCCAACATAATCCAAATGAAATTTAAAAATAATAACATAAAATGAATGAAAAGGAAGAAAACTAAAGAGGATGTTTACCTCTTGATCTCTTCCCCTTGAGATCCTTCTTAAGGCCTTTGGTTTTGGCCTTTTGGTGAGACCAGTAGCTCTAAGAAGTGGGGAATAGGGCTTGGGAAGAGTATTCGGCAGAATTATGGTAAGTTTCAAGGCTTGATAGGTGTGAGAGGAAGAGGGGATTGAGGGTGGTATTTATAGTGGAGGAGAGAAGCTATTTTTCATTATTTTAATCATTATTATACTATTTTTTCTCAAGACTATGAATAATCTTAATTCATGTGACCCCAAATAGTAATAATGGAATGTGAGTTCGAAATAAGTGTCCTTACATCACTTATGATGTCATAAATAGTGTATTTTACTGATAATTTGAATATACAGTATTTTACTGTATTTCACTATTCATCGAAAATTCTAGAATTTCAGAAAAATCCCAAAAACTCACCCTAACCATTTTTCGATGTGGGGAATTAAAAAATGAACTCTATTTTTCAAAAATAATTTTATAAATATTATTAATTTAAATTTTAAATAAAATCATAGTTAATTTGAAAAATAGTAATTTTAAAGGTATAATTAGTTTTATATCACATTAAAAAATTAATTAAGATTTAATTATCTTATTACCTTAAGAAAATAAAATATTATCATTATTTACTATTCATAAAGGCCATATTACTATTCATAAGGGTATGTTACTATTCATCAGAAAATCAAGTTGGTTCTATCAGACTCTAAATGACTTACTGGTCACAACTCTAGATGACTGTTTTTCAAAATTCAAAACATAGAAGTGGAAAATTTTTGTTTAATGACTAGTTTTTGACTATCTCCTAAATAAACAAGTCTCATTTAAAAGGAACACAATGATTTATTAAATATAATATATTAATATAATTTATTTAAGATAAGTATACCATGAAATGTTTGGGGTGTTATAGTAGAGGTAATGGATGTGGTGCTTCAGGGTATAAGTGACCATATCACCAAAGTGGTGATATTCAAGGGAGTCAAATGACACCATAGGGAAGAGGGGTAGGATAGTTACATGTTGTGCAACCCACACTAATGGAGAGTGAGGTTGGTCCATTAACAGTGAGAGGTACTATTCTAGTTGCTTCTACTTTAGCTACTACCTTGTTTGATACTGGTGCCTCTTATTCCTTTATATATGCAAATCTTATTAATGGTTTGAGCCTAGAGGTGGAGTCTGTGAGCGGGGTGATGAATATTGATAGACCGTTGGGAACACAATCTAGGGATATCTGTTTATGAAAAGGATTTTCTCTAGATATTAGAGAGTATAATTTTATTTAGTATATCTATGTCCTTGTTATATCAAGCTTCGACATGATTATGGGTATGGATTGGCTAGTCTCATACCAAGCCCACATAGATTGTTACTGTGAGAGAGTGAACTTTGTATATCCTAAGGGTGATGATTAGACACTAAATGAGGCTAATATTCATTGTTAATATATATAATATTCATGTGATTTATTATTCATAAACACCATTTTAGTGCATTTTACACTTTGAACATCATTTCACATTATGATTGTAATTCCTTCTTAAAATGCACTATTATGTGGTACATTTTTGAACATCATTTAAAGTACCCAATGATTCATCTAATTTTAAGGAATATAATTATACATATTTTAATTTTATATTTTTTGAAATTTATCTACACTTCAATATGAACATGTTTGATTCAGGGATCAATGGAGAATTCATGGAAGAAGATGACGATATTTTGTGATGAAAGGAAACAATTCTGGAGAAGTCGGATTGGACACCAGCCCACTGATGAGAATGTGGGGCCCAACATATAGGCCCAATGGATCCAAAATTTCGTGTTCTACTATAAGAAATGTATAGAAACAAATAAATATGCAGGATCCAAAGCTAATTAGGCCTCCTGGTAGTCATTAATGCGGACCAATTTAGAGATAAAATTTTGGGCCAGATTCTGTGGCCCAGAAAAAAATCCTACCAATATAATAATATATCATAATACACAACTCCAAATTGTCCCAAATCTTTTAGTCTGTTAGAAGACATCCGGGGATAAATTTTCTTCTTCTATGGCCTACTTTGATTTGGACATCTAGAAGGTCTTCCAAGCATGTCTGTTTGGTGGATGAAAGCTGGATGCCACCTCCGGTCAAGTGTGAAAAAGTCCAGGTTCCACAAGCTTTCCACCAACCTAGGCCTACCATAATCAAGTGGGATGATTTTTACTATTGGAGGATCTACCCAAGACTCCCAAAATTACTATTTAAGGTAGTGGTGGTGGAGTATTTGATCATTTTTGAGCTTTGTTTCTATCTTAATGTTATGCTGCCAATTTGTCTTTGTAACGTTCTTCCTTCACATGAAAGTTGTTTTTAATTCATCCTAGTTTCTTAATAAAAGTTATTCTTCTCATATTATTCTATTTTTATCCATCTAAATTTTATATTGTTGCCTCAAGGTGTGAATTAATTCACACCAAACCTTGTGAAATTATTCATACAATGGTGGAGTGATCATTTTTTTCATTATTTTTTTACTTCTCTATTTCCTCCCTCATGAGTCTACTTTCTGCTTCCATTGAAACAATAGAATCAATGGAGGGCTAACCCACTTATGGGTTGATCCAATTGAATATTAAGGGGATGGATTGGATGTTATTTATCACCCCATTAATGTATAATCACTTCTTTTAATTGAGATTTTTAGTTGATTATTTTTTAAACTCCATTGTCCTTGTCGAATTTAAGGCCACACACTTCAAGTGCTAATACGAACCTTTACCATGAAGTACTCAAAACTTTGATCCTTCAAGTGTATAGGTGATTAGTATTAAAGTGTGTAGGTATTAAACTAGTAAGTGAGGATGTTGTTTGATCTTCTTAAATGAACCCATCTCAAATATTAGAAATTGAAATAGTTGAAAAAGAATTTCATCCAATCCACCCTGAGTGATAACCTAGGATCAACTCATTATTTTTAAATTGAATTCACTTAATCTGTTAGTTATACTTTAAACCCATATAAAATAAACCCATGTTGGTCACTTCATAGCCAAAAACTGTCCATAAAATGTACGTGTCTATAGGTTACTTCTTAGGTCTCTAAGGATTCGACAACCAAAGATAAACTACAAGGATCATTCTACCTTCATCTCTTGGGTAAATTTGAGCATGAATCAGGTGACTGGTATGTTATTTGAGGAGAATGAGATATATATATAGGATGATCTGGGCCAATTACTCAGTAACTAGGAGAGTTCATATCCCAAGTTTCTAGTCTTTTTCTGAATGATGGGAGCAGTAGGCAAGAATTCCTTCCACTAGTAGTAGAACTATTTTAGGATGTATTTCCTGAATACTTTTTAGGGTTCCCACCTTAGAGAGATGTGGAATTCACTATTTATCTCATGCCAGGGGATGATCCAGTATCTATTCCACCTTACAGAATGGTACTGACGAAGCTGCTAGAGCTCAAAACAAAGTTAGAGGAGTTGGAGGATAAAGGGTTTATCTATCCAAGTACATCACTTTCGGGATCACTGGTCTTGTTTGAG
This sequence comes from Viscum album, assembly GCA_963277665.1. Taxonomy (NCBI): domain Eukaryota; kingdom Viridiplantae; phylum Streptophyta; class Magnoliopsida; order Santalales; family Viscaceae; genus Viscum; species Viscum album. Next base: position 519,244,805 of record OY728166.1, read on the forward strand.
AAGAAGGCCAATGGGTGTTTATGCTTGTGTGTCAATTACCAGAAGTTTAATAAAATTACAATGAAAAACTAATATCCTCTTCTGCGTATTGATGATCTGTTTGACCAGCTGAAGGGGGCTTGTGTGTTATCAAAGATCGATCTAAGATTAGGGTATCATCAAGTTAGAGTTCAGACCTCTGATATAATAAGAACTCCTTTCAAAATTAGTCATGGCCTTTATGAGTATTTTTTAATGCTATTTGGGTTGACAAATTATCCAACAATTTTTTTGACCTTGATGAACATGATCTTTCATCCGTACTTAGATCAGTTTGTGGTGGTGTTTGTGGACAACATCTTGGTGTACTCTAAGACTCATGATGATCATGCCCAAAATCTTAACATCATCCTGGGTACACTAATAGAGAATCGTCTATACAAAAAGATATCTAAATGTTAATTTTGGATTGACATGGTACACTTCTTTGGAACATCATCTTAGAAAAAGGTGTGGTAGTGGACCCATAAAAAGTATAGGAAATGGTTTCTTGGGAGCATCCCAAGAATGTTTTTGATATCTGAAGATTTTTGGGATTAGATGGTTATTACAGGAGGTTCATCCAAGACTTTTCATGATTGGAAACACTTATTTCAGGTTTGAAAAATAAAGGGGTAAAGTTTTATTGGATAGGATCAGGCGATAATGCTTTCCAAAAGTTGAAGAAGTTATTGAAATCATCACCAATTTTTATCTTACCTGAGTTGGGTGAGGAGTACATGGTGTATTGCGATGCTTCTGGGATCGGACTCAGAGCTATGTTGATGCAAGGGGATCGAGTCATTGCTTATGGGTCTCAGAATCTGAGGTCACATGAAAGGAATTACCCTATGCATGACATCGAGTTGGAAGTAGTGGTATATGCTCTTAAGTGTCAGAGACACTATCTTTTGGGTGAAAAGTTTATAGTTTTTATGGATAAAAAAATCTTGAAGTATATCTTTTCACAACGCGACTTGAATCTTCAGCAGCAAAGATGGGTAAAATATATACAATCCTTTGATTTTGAACTGGAATATACAACCAGGAAGGGGAATAGTGTGGCTGATGCCTTGAGCAGAAAAACTTAGACTCAGTTGGTACATGAGTCGAGTGCACAGTGGAAGATGATGACCTTGCTGATAGAAATACATATGGTAGTTTTGGAGAGTTAGGAGATGATGACTATGGTTTCTATATAAGCGGAGTCTACACTCTTGGGAAAAATCAAGGATAGGTAGTATAGGGATCCAGAGTGTTTATCCTTAAGGGAAAGCCTTAAAGGTGGGGAGACACCTTTAGGATAGATAATATATGAGGATGAGATCATCCATGTGAAAAATCGAGTTTTTGTGCCTACGAGTATGCGAGAGGAACTCATGTGATAATTTCACGCTTCAAGGTGGGTAGTATATCCTGGGGTGAAAAAAATGTACCGTGACCTATGATGACAGTTTTGGTGTCTAGGCATGAAAAAGAAGATATCAAGGTTCATAAAAAGATATTTCACCTATCAGTAGGTGAAGGTAGAGAATCAATGACTTGGAGGCCTATTACAGCCATTGCCTATTTCGGAATAGAATTGGGATGACATGACTATGGATTTTGTGATAGGATTTTCAAATAATATTAGGAATAATGATTCTATTTGGGTTTTTGTGGATAAACTAATGAAGGTATCACATTTCTTACCAATTAGGAAAACCTTTACTGTAACATCCCGGTTCCGGAAGCCACCCAGAGGCACCCCGTACCCAGTTGGTCACATGGCCTCAAGCACATTTCCCCAAACGCCATAGGCTGTCGACTAGCAGCGAGGGACTTGGGTGTGATAGTGGGGAAACTATGCCCTCATTGGCAGAGTACTCAGCGAAAGAAAAACAAATAGACAACAGCAGAAACTGTAACCATCCATACAAGAGTAAACGATAAACAGTGGAAGACTAACAGTAAGCAACTGGAGCACACACACATGTATATAAAATGATGCATGATACATATGTCTAGGAAAGCAGCCAAACAAGTCACAATACTGAATACAATACTAAACTAAAGTGCAAAAGAAAACTGGTAAACTCCTCAGCATCACTAGCCATAGCTTGGTCTCATGCTCTCCAGCCCCACAACAAGTCAAGTACCTAAAGTAGAAATGCGCTTTCCCTTATCTATTCCTATAAAAATATAGTCTGTTTGGGCCCAAAAGCATGGCCCAAACTGGGTGTGAGACAAGGTCCCAGTAGGCAACCACTCAAAGATCTATACCTAACAGTCAGTGAATACATGGTAAGTAAAAGTACAGGAAGTAGTAAACAGAAAAGCACACATCAGCTACAATCCATAGTGTCTATCATATAAAGTATACAAGTAATAGCCAATCAACAATTAGAACAACAGGTAACCTCCTAGGTAGCTCTCACAGCCTAACCCCTATGGTTCAACCTATAAGTACTAGCAACCCTTTTGGAGGCACACACAATCTCACCCCTCTGGTTCAGCTGAAGAAAGAATAGACTCTCTGAGGAAGCACTCACTGTCAATTCCCCCTATAGTCTCGTATCGTACTAAAGGCTCTCTAGGGAAGCAATCAATGTCTCATTCCCCCTGTGGCCCGCGTTGAGGAACTACAGACTCTCTAAGGAAGCACTTATCATCAATTTCCCCTTTGGCCTCGCATCGAATTAATAAGACACTATGGAGAAGCCCTTACGTCCATTATCTCTATGGTTCACTACACTAGGTTCTCACAGCCCTGTGTAAAACAAACATACATAGCGCGCGTATCACTCCAAGTAAACCTCCAGAAATACTTGGCTATCATTCTAAGGCACAACAGCATAACAGTACAATAGATCCACTATCCTACAACTAGGCATGGCAACTAGAAAAATGCCTAACAGGCAAAAAATGCATGGAAAAAAATCCAAAGCATAGTAAAAATTACCCTATTCACAAGAATTAACCTCTACTCAAACAATCAAGCAAAGAAGACAAACAACAAGGGAAAAAATAGGAAACACACAATACCCTATTCAAGGGAATTGGTATAATTGCACAAAATATTCAAAGAATTCCTACATAAAGGAAAAAACCACCTACCTCGATCCCAGGAGATCGATATACTTGAACCACGGGGATTTATTCTCTTTAGAATGACGTAGATCTATGAGAATGCACAAAACGATCAACCCACGATATCTTGAGAAATAGGAGGAATTGGAAACAAATATCTAGGAGAATGAAGGAATTACCGTTGCGGTTCCAACACAATCAATGGCGGTCGATTCGGAGAACGGATGGAGGCTCAGGGGCTTAGAGAAGTTTTGCGGCCGTACGGGTTCTCTCAGACGAAGAACCTGAAGAAGAAGCGAGTTCTGTCCGTAAGGCCCAACCCTGGTCCATTTAATGAAAAAAAAGAAAGTACATGATGTGTACTTCTGGGGTACATGGCGTGTAATTGGCCTTTCCATACTCCGCTTTAAGCGGCCTCCACATCACCTCTACACACCGTGTGTGTGGCCCGGACATGGCCAGCACATGGCCTGGCGCTGCATCAAAGTACAGGGCGTGTACTTATAAAGTTCCCATATTTTCTTCTTTTTCTCAAAAACGACCAGAATAGGAAAAACATACCTGAAAAGAAGATTCGGGTTCTTAAATTTACAGTAGAACAGTTGGGAGAACTGTATGTACAATACATAGTTCTTTTTCATGGGGTGACATAAACTATATTTTCAAATAATGATTTTTTCTTTACATCATGCTTCTGGTAGGGATTATAGAATGTTCTTGGTACACAAATTCTGCTAAGTACATCCTTCTACCCATAGACATATGGGCAGTCGGAGCGTACCATACAGGTGTTGGAGGATATGATGTGAGCATGTGTTCTTGACTTTGGTGGTTCTTGGGAGAAGCACTTGGATTTAGTGGAGTTCGCCTATAAAAACAGTTATCAGAAAACTATATAGATGAAACCATATGAGGAACTTTATGGCATACTTTGTAGATCATCTTTATGTTGGTTATAGGTGGGTGATTCAGAGTTGTTGGGACTGAGTCTCGTTCAGGAGACATCAGAGCAGGTACAATTGATTTAGAAATGTTTGGATATGGTTCAGAGTAGGAAGAAGTCGTATGCTGATAGAAAGAGATGACCCCTAGAGTTTACAGAGGGTGATTGTGTATTCTTTTAGGTGTTGCCTACATTGGGTCACCATAGGATACAGAGGTAGGTCAAGTTGACGCCCAAATTCATAGGACCGTTTGAGGTGTTGGAGAGAATTGGGTCGGTGGCGTACTGATTATCAATTCCATAGAAATTCAGTACTATGAATGATGTTTTCCATGTGTCACAACTATGGGGGTATCACCTCTACCCTTCTCATGTGATTGATGTGGACGAGTTTGACCTCAATATAGATATTTCCTTTGAGGAGCATTCAATACATGTGTTGCATCGCAGTGAGAATGTGTTATGGGGAAAGACTGTGCTGTTAGTTCATTTATTATGAAAAAATGGAAATGTTCAAGAGGAAACTTGGGAACATGACATAGACATGATGGCTCAATGGCCCAATATTTTTGGATAATAATCTTAGAGAAGTTTGAGAGTGCAGTTCAAGGATGAGTTGTTATAAGGTGGGGAGATTGTATGATCCCAACCTTTTCTAGAGTCATATTTGGCATGTTTTTAGGTACTTTTTAAGCTTTTAAGTACCTTTGATTTGGAGTATTTTCTTGTAGTGAGTTTGGGTGAATTTTTAAGGAACTTGGGAATATAGGGAGCTGTGCATGGTTTGCGTACAGTTTGGATAAACCGTGCACAAGATAACCGTGTAGACAATGGAAGTCAGCATAGTTGGTGTGTGGTTTGCCTAACCATGAACCATCAAGCCATGCGAGTAGTGGAAGACTGCATGGTTGGGGCACGGTTTGGCCTCCCAGGTGAAACTGTGCATGCAAAGTATTTTAATCTAAAAATTGGTTTTAAAAACACCCGAACCCCCCAAACCAATCTATTTCAACCTAGGATCAGGATTGAAAATTTCTAGGTGTTCCCAAAGCCTTAAGTAGGGATTCCAAGGCAATACAAACACTATTCTTCAAGATCAAAATTCCAGATTGAAGATCCACTCTCTTCTTGGTAAGTAGATTTCATCCCGTTGCTTCTCCTATTCTTTCCTCTATCTTTTCTAGTTCTTTTCATAAAAATATATCCTCCGTTTTCTTGGATCTAAACCCATGAGTTGATATATAGATCTAGGATTGTGTATCTAGATCTATATTTTCAAGATCTTGATGCTTTTGATCTTAATTTTAGTTTAGGGATTAAGATCCTAAGCTTGATCGACAACGCTGTGCTGCTCGGATTTTGGGGATTTCCATTGGGCTAACTTCCATCAATAAATTGAGGTAGGTGGTCTAAATCAAACTCCCATAGTCATTATTTTTATATGTGTATGTGAGTTTATGATTTTCTAGATTTCCTTGATAATGGATTTCCTAAATTGGAGTAATTAGGATTGAGGATTTGACTTGTGTTTGCCTTAGAGATTAATTGATAATTGAATCACGAAACAAACAAAGGTGGATTTCCCAAATATATATTTTGGAGATTTTTTATTGGTTTAGATATTGTAATTGAGATATTTAATTGATGGTGTGAATATAATTAATTGGGGGAATTAATTATGAAATGATGTTCATCTGTGAAGGATAATTAATTAGGAGAATTAATTATGTGTTATGATGCTGACCAAAGATAATTATTTGGGATAATTAATTATGTTCCATGATATTGACCAAAGATAATTAATTGGGAGAATTAATTATGTGCCACAATGTTGATAAAAGATAATTAATTGTGATAATTAATGATGAAAAGTTGAGATTTTATATGGATAATTAAATGTGAAGAATTAATTATGGAAAGAGAATTGTGTTGATTGATTAATTAATTGATTAATTAATTAATGGGTTATGTGCTTAGTTAATTGTTGAGTTAACTAATGACCTTTGAACTGTTTAACTAATCATTGGATTAATAATGGAATGATGTGGAAAATTCTTGTGAATTAACAAATGATTAAATGGATAAGATTTTTGTGGTGCTAGACATGTCGTTTTAGATTGATTAGAAGTTGGGACTTAGACATGACTTTCCTCCCTAATAGTTATCCAAGCTTGAGATTATGGGGTGCTAGGCATGATGACCTACACCGAATGAGAAAATAAGTTCTAGGAATGATGACCTATACTGAATGAGAAAATAATTTCTAGGCATCACGACCTACACTCAACGAGATTTTGGGGTGTTAGGCATGATGAACTACACCAAATGAATGATAATAATGAATGAAAATTCAAATGATATTTGGGGTGCTAGGCATGATGACCTACACTGAATGATTGATAATAATGAATGAATATTCAGATGGGAAATATGAATTGAACCTGGCCTAATGTGATGATTAAAGATTAACTGACAATGTGATAAATGTTTTAATTATGAATTTTATTTATTGCTTCATAAAACTGCATGCACTATCTTTTGGCTGGACTCGTTTTAGACACCGTTGGTGGTGGCCTATTAAGTTTTACTCACATCCTATTCAGGATTCCTAATCTGCACCCGATTATAATTTTTTGTTGCAAGACATGATAAGGGAAAGACCCTGGGTTAGGTTTCTTTTTGGGACTGGAGCTTGATAGAGGGAACCAGACGTGGTTCAGGACCCGTATTTGGAGTCGTTGTGTCTTTACTTTTAGTTTCATTGTAGACACTTAAAATTTTCATTTTCATAGCATGTTTTACCTTTAAGTTGAGTATTGTATCTTCATGTTTTGGTTATCATATGACATGGATTTATTCTGGTTATTTATATGCTTTTTTACTTGGTTATTGTAATTTTCTTCCGTTGGTGTTTTATTCTGATAAAAGAGGGTATATTATCTCCAAGACTGACTTACCAGACCCTCACTACTAGTCGACACCCTCTGGTGTATGGGGAGGCACACTTGAGGATATGTGGACTACTGACCTAGGGCACCATTCAATGGATCCCAGGTCAGGGTGTCACATTAGTAAACTAGATACATACACGAGTCTTGTTTTACAAATGAATACACTAATAACAACATAATTTTTTTTGAGTATAATAATTTCATTCCACCCAGTGTATCCTTGCATATCTTTCTTATTACACTTCATAAAATCCTAGGGAAAGGAAATATAATAAGGGTAAGATCAAATTCCAAATAAGGGATAAGTATAGTGGAAACAATAATAAATCATTAAAAATAAATCAACATGGAAAGGTAAAAAATTTAAAAAACATTTCATTCAAATAACTGGATAAGGCATAATCAATATGAAAGGTATGTAACTAAAACACATTCCATTTAATTAGTAAATTGATTATGAACTAAATCCATAGAAAATGTTGAAGCAATAATCACATGGATAAATAATAACTCAATCTAAAACAAGGAAATGCTTAATTATTGGATTCCATGTTTCCTAGGTACATGGTACCTTTATCTTCAAGACCTTTCACAAGGTGGTTTAGCATATCGAGTAAAAACCCATATCAATCTAGAAAACTAAATCATCCCATAATACTACCGATTCATATATGGGATATCTATAACTAGGCCGCACCCATGTCGTACCTATCCAAATCATTCCTCATATACTGAAAAATTGATTTAACAATGCCCCTTATCAAATATTCATATGGAGTAGAAGATACAGATTAATCAATATTTACCCAGTTAATCAAATAGTTTTCAAGTACATACTGTATGTAAAAATGGTATATGGTTTAGGAAATAATCATATCCATGATAAATTTTATGGATATTTAGTGGAAACTTAATGCTTAATGATCAATGGAGATTGAATATTTCAAAGGGACTAATAAAGGAATCAAGGAAGTGAATGTCAATATTATACTTGGATAAATAAATAAAAAACCATATATAGGAAGAATAAGGATGACATATGTACAAAATTTCCCAAGTGGAGTAAAATAAATGGTTGTTGTCATTGATGAGTGGAAATATTATAAAAAGATCTTTTAAAAACATTCTTGAGAAAAATATATTTTCATCTTGAAAAACATTTTGAAAATAATTTTATTTGAAAATATTTTTTAATTTTTTTCATTAAATATTAAACTTTTAAACTTGAAAAGGATGATTCTAAGAAATTATGGTGGGTAAATCTATACATGTCGTACAAGGTAAAAGAGCATTCTTTTTTCAAGGTAAAAAGTTTAGAAAAGTGCCTTGTTTGGAAAGAGACAAGAATATTACTTTGAAAACATTTGTAGAAGGAAAAAAGGGTAAAAATGTATTTAATAAATCATTTTTAAATATTAAAAACATTTTTTAAAATATTTTTAGAAACTGGGTTTTTAGAAGAAAACAGGTTCTCTGACTAAAGTGAGAAATGAAGTTAGATTTTTCTTAAAAACATTTTTTAAAAAATTTTGAGTACCAAAGATTGAAAAATGGTAATATTACTTGGAAAAGGCAATGAATAAACATAGGAGAATAAAATTAAAGGGTTTATTATAGAATAATAAAATAATTTCCTCTCATATAAATTCAAGTGTAAACAATCCTGGACAAAATGAGATTGTGAAATAAACCCCTGAAAAGACCATAACATTGATGTGATAATAAATCAATGAATAGATTATGTGTGTCAAATGTAAACCCACATATAAAAATTGTAAATAAAGTGATATATAGTAAAAATTTATTACACATGTAATATTATAATATTAATAATAAGGAGGAAGTAATATTACCCAATGAAAAGGAATCTGGTTATGAAATTATTTACCACTTGATAACTTTTAATTCAGATCACCTTAGAAGAAAAAATTTAAAATCAAAATCAAAATAACATTAATATAAATTAATTAATTATATATTATATAAAAGTGCTTATTAGTTACCCCATATAAAAGAATTAAGTGCTGAATATGACATTTATCTCATGGATGTAAAAAGTGAGATGGAAATCCCTTACCTTGCATTTCCTTTTGGGTGAAAATACTTTGAATTATTATATTATGGTTTTAAAAATATTAATAACTTATTAAATAACATATTAATATTTATTTTATCATATATGATCTTATTATAATATCTTATTACTCATCTGTTATCAATATTTCATTATTTTCATTATTTTGGGTGTTAATTGTCTAGTTTCTCAAGTATGTTTTGACTTGTTACTTGTTGTTCCTGTCATGATTTCATATTCTAAAAAATATAAACCATGATTTAAATTTCATATATATTAAGTATATATGTATTTATAATAATCTATAATATTTGGAGACAATAAATGGAATGCACTATTCATGGAGACGATTGCCGTACATACGCATGCACGCTACTTTCATTTATTTTCTGTATTGAAAAATGAAAATTAAATAATATATATGTATATTATAATTATAGTATCATATATTTTTCATATTTTTCATATATTTTTATTAAAACCATCCTTTATACATTCCATTTATAGCATGAACGAATCACATTTCTTTGAGGAGGCGGTAGTCCACACTCCCACAAACGGTGTTATCATATTTACACAAAATGGAAAACATAAGGGTATGTGTTATATAAAAATTATAGAAGAAAAAATAAATTATAAATATAACATATATCATATATAAATAGTTTTTACATCATAATTACCAACCATGATAGGTGTTAATGGAAAAACAAATGACATTGTTTTGTGAGGTGGCAGTTCACGGTACACATAAACAGTAAGTTCGTTACCCATTAGATGGAAGTGTGTGTAAGTGTAGGTAGAAAACTTAGAATAATAACATATAATTATATTTAGGATAATGGTTTTATTATATAATCATGTAATAAGAATATTTTAGGGGATCGATAATGAAAATAAAACAAAAGATCTTGAGGAAGGATGTTACCTCTTATTTGGGTAACTCTTTTTGGTTTGCACAAAAGAGATTCATTGGATGACTCCCTAACAAAATGAATGATTATAGGATTAGGGTATGGATTTTTAGGATCTATTTTTATATATATTGGTTGTAAAAAAGTGTCTTTAGAGGTGTGAGGAAGTGGGAGGGGTGAGTGCCTTTTAATAATGGAGGAGGAGTGACATTCTTGTAAATTTTTGAAAAGGGAATTCTACCCACATTTTTCCTATGAAAAGTGGATCCAATAATGAAAAAAATTATATAAAAGGGAGTATATGGTAGAAATATGAACATACAATGGATTTTTGACAAGTTTATAGGTCATTTTATGTCACAAACCAATCCGGGTCAACCCCGAACTGGTCACCCGAGCCGATCCGTGGGAAGGCCCGAGAGGCATTCCCGATCCTCCCGGGCTGGCGCCAAGAACCAAGGGAATCAAAAGAGTATCAATGGGAATTATTTTTCCCAATATATATAAACAAAAGTAGTATAATAATAAAATATAAACCCAAAATAAATATGATTACCAATCTGAACTTCATTTACACTGAAACTGATAATACAACAAGCTAGATAACAAAACTATACAGAAAAACTGAAAACTAAACCTAACATCTACAACATCTCCATGTGACCCCAAGGGTCACTCTATAACCCACAACCAACCATTTCCCAAGGTTATTAAAACAGATCTTTAACCTACAACAGAAACTAAAAATAATAAAGAACTATAGGTGCGAGTATTAAAACTCAATAGGTAAGCTCAGATAAATCTATTCCCAATGAATTTTCTTTAAATAAAGAAAAATTATTTTTTATGTTTGAAATAAAATATTTAAATATAGGTTTTACACACTTTTAATTTTAAATAATAAAAATCACAATCCATTTCCCTTATAATTTTAGAACAAGCTTCCATTCATGGGGGATATTTATGTTCACAAGGAAGAGGGGGAAAGGGAACCAAATAGGAAATGTTAATTTTCATAAAAGTGAGAAAGGGGAGAAAACTTGTTCCTTAAAAACATATTTCTTGAAAACCTCTTTAAAAAAAATCACACATTCTCTATTTACTAAGAAAACACCAAAACCAAGAGAAAAGAATACGATTCTAAACAATGGGGGAAATGGGACTAACGATACTAGAGCCGGAGAAACATGGGAATACCTAAGAACTCAGAGTAAAACCAAAAAATACTATACATGTGAATCATCCTAAAGGAATTTCCTACTTAATTACATCATAACGCCCAAACACCCGATCATCGCCTTACTTGGCCTGATCGAGGGGTTCGATCCTATAACAATAATAACAAAATAACCCCTACTATAGACCACTAGCTAGTGCATAAACTAAACTAGTGCATCAGTCATTCTCAGAAATCCTAATAGTTATTCTAGGTTTCCATGTCATGTTAAAAAATGGGTGTGCCAAAAAAACCAAGAAAAAACCATACATACATGCTATCATATAAGTCACACAACTGGAACCACTTCAGCCTCCTCAAGGAGTAGTCCCTTGCCTTAAAACAATTATCACACAAGTGGAGTCCCAAACCAAGGACATTCCCACCTATTTATCAACCAACAAGGCAAGTGACTTAATCCAAGAAGGGTTTTCCAATAAATCCATTTCAAAAGTTCCAATTGGGCCTCAAAATAATTTCTCATATCAAACCCTTTCATATATAACCATAAAAAATTCATTTCCAAAACCAAAATCCACTTAGGAATCCTTTTAAGAAACCCAAAACATCACCTCACTTCCAAAACACGTTTATAAGATCCAACCAAGCATTTTTGTCAAGAACTTGATGTGAAAAATCCATTCCAACCATTTCAAAAAATTAAAACCAAGTAGAAACCACCTCATTTCACATAAAACAATTATTCTAAAAATGATGCATCACTATTTAAGAATTAAGGAAGGTCAGAAAATAAAAAAAACAATGTAATATTAAATTTGAGAGATACAAAGAGATCCCACCTCAAATCAATTATGTTTCAACAACACCCAACCTAAAATACTCTACAAAGGTTCTGGGAAGCAAGAAAATCCCCAAGAAACCATAAGAATGAAAACCCCCCAAATTCACATTACCCTAGGCATGAAAATGGTCCAAAAATGGAAACTAAGGTTATAGGAGAAGGGGAAAAGGAATAAAATCAAAGGATAATAAGAAGGGAGACCTAGACTTTTGATCTGAGTGTATAATCACCACAAAATCACCTTGAATCCCACTTGGAGGGGCTTGGAGGTGCCAAAACCCCCAATGGAAAAAATGCCAAATACCACCCAAAACTTCCAAGAATAAAAATTTAAATCAAGAACACCTAAAACAACATATTTAAACCTAAAACACATGAAACCCAAGAGAAAGACTAAGAACCAAAAGAAAATTCAAAATAAAGGATGGAAATGAAAACCTAGGTGTGACAATTATCCCCACCATTATGCTTTCTTCCCCTAGAAAGCCAAAATATATTCCAGTTGATTGATAAAAGACTAAGGATTTCCACATCCTCATAATCCAACCTCTAAAACCAAGAACAACTCAACCAGAACCTAACAGAACTCATGCCTCTTTCCAAAAAAAAAAGAAAAAAATAAAAACCATTTCATGTTAGACCAACATCTGAAATTAAACCACATCCTCAACATGGGAGGCCGGAACAGACTCCCCACCAATAAGAATGAACTAATACTGATCAGATTGGAAGAAACTTTATTGAGACCCGTAGTGGGTCTCCCCACCATTAAGAACCAACTAGCTTGAACCAATAACACAATCCAACATGGAAATTCCAATAAGATCCAGCAAAAGAACTCTCCCACATGGGCCAAAAAATCCCACCACAAGGGGAGGATGGGGAGGGAAACAAAAGAAAAACCAATCCTAACAGCAACCCAAACCCAACTGATCCACAAGGAAGAACTTTCCACAATAAAATAAAACTATAACAAGAAAATTTATACCAAACAATCCAAAATATAGAAGACAAAAACTGATCCAAATCTCCCAACACCCCTAGTAGTTTACTGACTATCTGAAAAAATTCACTCTGAGACCTATGGATGGATCCTTGATGTTTGAAGCATCTACTACCCCGCGGTCGAGAGCTAACAACCTTCGACTACCAATACATGAATTTAAGTGATAAACCTATAAGAAACATCTATTTAGAATAGAATAAATTCAGAGTTTTTGAAAGAAAACATGATTCCATTAAAATAAGAGTTCTCAGAAAATTTACAACATTCATTCTTACAATTCAAAGAGAATGAAACACCACAAAACAATACTAGATACAAATGTTTCAATAAAGAAACATTACAATGAGATAGACTCTAATATAATCCCAAATAGATCCCTACTCCTACAAACAGGCTGGGGTTTCCTTCAAAGAGTTGGATTTGGCTCCACAATGCTTCCTAGAAACACCCTGATAGAACTGTTGAAAGTGACCTAAGAACCCACAAGCATGGAAGGTATTTGGTGCACTTGGAAATGATGACTTCTTATAACCAAACTTACCGCACTGATTACACATCAGGATATTTCACCCTCAAGAGGTTGATGAGAGGTCTGAATACCTCTTAATCCCCCTACCAGCACCACCAGCTTCAGGATTATTCCCATTCCTATTACTGTAATTCCCTTCACCATTCCCAGATACTAGAGGAAGGGTATCCATATCAACCACACCTGATAGTACATCTGCAACATGAATGGATTGCCTCAACACATCAGAAAAAGCGGTTAAGTTGAGCTTTGACACCTTCGATAGTAGATCAAGACGAAGCCCATACTCGAAATGTTGAGCTTTCAAGGGATCATTCACAACATAACCTAGATCATATGAAACTAGATATATAAAGTAACAATAAAAATCCAACAGTGATCCAACACCCTATTAAATATAGTACATCTTCATCTTCTTCCTTACCTTCATCATATCATAAAAGTACTTTTGGATGAATGAAGACTTGAAGAACTCCCAAGTAAGATATTCCAAAGGCTTGTTTTGAGACACTGACTTCCACCATTTTTAGTTTGGAACTTCGATTATAAAGGTATCAAACTTTACCTTTAATGAATCAGGAAACTCAAGGAAAATGAATTTTCTCTCAGTCTTCTGCATCCATTATTCTTCTTTGAGAGGATATGCTTGACCATAAAATAGAGGAGGATTCAACATCCGAAATTCAAGAATGTAGTCTATGGGTTGATCAACTAGAAAGTTTTCTAATGGTGAACCACCCACAACTACACCTTGGATATCCATCAAATCTTTGTGGGGGTAGACACTAAGAAACAAGAAAATAATGAACTCAATCAAGACCAATCCATCAACGGGAATCTATAAATCTCAAAACACTGACTAGAAACATCATTACCAAAACACAAGAATACCAAAGGCCAACATAAACTTCTTTTCCAATATGAAAATATAGCATTCAAACCAAGTTTTCAAAATTTTAAGATAATTGGGAACTATGTACGGTTAGGCCATACGATTTACCAAATTGTGCGCTAAACATACACCCCTTACGGGATAACATAGGCACCTGCACGGTTTGGCCACACAGTTTAAAAAACTATGCGCCAACCATGCGATATGGTTTTGTCCCAAGGTAGTGGCTCCCCACACACTTTAAACATAGTTTTACTTATAGTGCATAGGCCGTGCGCCCTCAACCAGAAGCAAACCAAAGATCGCATGGTTACCTGTAGAAATCCACACAGTTTTCCCAAACTTTGCGCTGAACATACGCTAAGGGAAAACACCCAAAAACTCAAAATTTAAATCTGAATCACACCAAACTCAAAAGAGAAACCAAGAAAAAAGGAATTAACCATAATAAATCTAATACATCTCATTCAAAACATTTCCACTAATTCTAGAAACCTCATTTCATCAATAGTCATTTGACTAAAAACTCATTTCTTCTTATTTAGAATGAATTCCAAAACTCTATTCAAAACAATTTTCTATTTTTCCCAATAAATGATTTTAATAAACTATGTATTCAGGTTATAAAAAATCCAATCCTATTAAACCATTTTTGTTTCACCCTAAAAATCATCTTAAAAAACCAACTTTTCTAAACCTTCCTTAAAATAAGTTATGAAAATCCATTTTCCACTTTCCAAAACAAAGTCATTACCGCTTTAAATTCAGATTTTCACAATTACAAAACAAGATTTTTGAAAGCAATTTTCAGAATCAAGTAAGACCTAAAACAACTCATAAGGGGAGACTAGTGTCGATGGTTGACTTGGCTATATGGTTTGTGTCTATATGCCAATCACACCACCACTATGGGGAGTCCCTTAGAACCATGTACCTTGATTCACATGGCTTTCCAAGCCCTGTAAGCTCACGAAGGCCACTTTCCCAACTACCCTTTCATTTCCTAACACCAAAAAATCCACAAGAATCAAAGGAAACAAACAAAACTAGACTTCCCATGGAAACCTGAGGATCAGAACAAGCAAGGGTTCATGACGTCCTTCCTGTTCCTAAATCTCGAGACCTGAAAATCCTATGCCTTCTACCTTGACATCCCCAAATAAAAAAGGGAACTCTGAATAGTAAGGTACTCTAAAGATAAAGCCTACTCTGATACTATTTTGTCACAATCCAACAAGGGTCGACCCCGAACCGGTCACCCAAGCCGATCCATAGCAAGGCTCGAGAGGTGTTCCCAATACTCCCGGGCTAGCGAAAACCACCAAGGGCATCAACAAATTATCAATGGGAACAATTTTTCCCAATATATATAATTAAAAGTAATATAATAATAAAAGATCAACCAAAAATAAATATGATAACCGATATGAACTTTATTTACACTGAAACTGATAATACAACAAGCTGAATAACAAAACTATACAGAAAAACTAAAAACTGAACCTGACATTTACAACATCTCTATGTAAACATAAGGGTCACTCTCTAACCCATAACCAACCATCACCCAAGGTGATCAAACCCAAGCTGGAACCTGCAGCAGAAACTAAAAACAATAAAGAACTATAGGTGTGAGTATTAAAACTAAGTAGGTAAGCCCAAATAAATCTATTCCCAATGAATTTAATTTAAATAAAGAAACATTTATTTTTTAGGTTTGAAATACAATATATAAATATAGGGTTCCCACACTTTTCATTCTAAAGAATAAAAATCCCAATCTATTTCCATCACAATTTTAAAACAAGATTCTATTAATTGGGGAGAGTTAGGTTCACAGAGAAGAGGGGGAAAGGGAACCAAATAGGAAGCATTCATTTTTCATAAAAAGTAAAAAAGGGGAGAACACTTGTTCCTTCAAAATATCTTTCTTGAAAACCTATTTAAAAAAGAAACACACTCTCTATTTACCAAGAAAAATACAAAATCAAGAGTAAAAAATATGATTCCACACAATGGGGGAAATGGGACTAATGATACTTGAGCTGTAGAAACACATGAATACCTAGGAACTCAGAGTAGAATTAGAATATACTATACAAGTGACTCATCCCAAAGGCATGACCTAATTGATGATGTCATAATGCCCAAAGTCCCAATCGTCTCCCTACTTGGCCTGACCAAGGGGCCCAATGCCGTAGTAATAATAACAAAATATCCCCTTGCTATGGCCCACAAGCTAGTGTGTAAACTAAACTAGTACAATAATCGTTCTTAGAAATCCTTGTAGCTATGCTAGGTTCCCATGTATTGTTCACAAAGGGATGTGACAACAAAACAAAGCAACAACCATACATACATTCTATCATATAAGTCACACAACTGGCACCACCCAGGCCTCCTTAAGATGTATTACCTTTCCTTACAACAATTATCACACAAGTGGAGTCCCAAATTGAGGACATTCCTACATCTTTATCAACCAACAAGGCAAATGACTTAATCCAAGAAGGGTTTTCCAATAAAACCATTTCAAAAGTTCCAATCGAGCCTCACACTGCATTCTCATATCAAACCTTTTATAGATAACCATGAACAAGATATTTACAAAACCAAAATCCACTTAGGCATCCTTTTAATAAACCCAAAACATAACCTCACTTCCAAAACATGTTTACAAGATCCAATTGGGTATTTTTTCAAGAACTTGATGTGAAAAATCCATTCCAACCATTTCAAAAAATTAAAACCAAGTAGAAATCACCTAATTTTACATAAAACAATTATTATAAAAAAGATACATCACTATTTAATAACTAACGAAGGTTTGAAAATAAATAAAACAATGTAATCTTAAATTTAAATGAGAGATGCAAAGGGATCCTACCTCAAATCACTTTCACTTCAACAACACCCTACCGAAAAGACTCTATAAAGGTTCTGGGAAGCAATAAAATACCAAAGGAACCCTAATAAGAAAAAACACCCAAATTCTCACCACCATAGGCATGAAAATCATCCAAACATGTCTACTTGGGTTAGAGGAGAAGGGGGAAAAGGAAGAAAAGAAAAGGAGAATAAGAAGGAAGCCCTAACCTTTTAATCCAGGTGTAAAATCACCTAGAAATCACCTTAAATCCCACTTAGAGGGGAATGTAGGTTTTAAAAACCCCCCATTGAAGGCATCAAGTTTGAGGGAGTTTGAATGGGGGTCCAAGGGAAGAAACCCCAATTAGAAAGAAGGGAAAACCCCCAAAATACCCTTTCCTGAGTGAGTTACATGGTTAGCTTGAATGGTTTAACAAACCATGCGAAAACCATGAAATTCACCACTTTCTAGTACTACATGGGCTGAAAACTTTGGATGAATGGTCAGTTGAACCATGAAAAAACCTTGAGACCCCCTACACACCTACTACATGGTTAAAATAACCACATGCCTTAACAGTGCAACTTAGAAAAAGTCCCCCAAAATCACTCTTTTCACCCAAAACTCGTCTAACTCAAGGGGATAAACCATCCAAAAAAAATATCCAATAAAAATTTTCCAATAGGAGCATTACAAACTCATTTTACAAGTCACCTAGTCCTCATACATTCCTACTAACAATGGACAAGGACAAATACCACCCAAAACTTCCAAGACTAAAAAATTAAATAAAGAACATCCAAAACACCATATTTAATCCTGGAACACCCATAACCCAAGAGAAAAACTAATAAATAAAAGAAAATTCTGAATAAAGGATGGAAATTAAAACCCAAGTGAGAAATTTTGTCTCTTAAGTTTAAGGTTTACATCCCTGTTAAGCTAATTTTTCTCTTAATCGCTATAATTAATTTTTAATTACTTTCACTAATCTTTTTATAAAAAAATAAGTTGAAATTATTAGACATTATAAATTATGATTATTAAAAATATTTAATCCATTTTTACAAATTCCAGTCATATAAGTGGTAGAAATTAATTTAAATTTAATCCCACATATGGGACGATAATAATAGTTTTTAAAGTAAAAATGTTCAAAAGTTTGAGATGTGTTTATATCTAATTTCAATGAGAAATTGATTACAATGACATACATTGGATTAATTGTTTCATAATTGATATAATTTGAATTTAAAATAAATTTAAAATATAATTTATCCTTATAAATAAATTAGATGAAAAATCAGTTTTGAATTAAAATTCAGTATTTTTCACTATTCATTAAAAATTGAAACTTCATAGAAGAATATGAAAAATTAACCCCTGAGATAATTTTTATGTCAAGATCTAAAAAATTAAGTTTATTTTGGAATATAAAATTTATAAAATTTCCAAAAATTTGATTTAAAATAAGTTCACAATTAAAAGGTGGTAAAATTCCCTTTTTAGAAAAATACAAATTTTAAGCATAAACCGAATTTATTCTTATCTTATGATTATAACACCTATTAGATGAATATAAAAGATATTTTATCGAATATATAACACATATATTTCATTAATATCTTTAAATAATTATAATTAATTTAATTTATTAGGAAAACACATCTTTGGGAGCATAAAAATATTTCTTTTATATTCAACCGGTTTATATTTTCATTTTTATTTAATTGGTAACCAATGAATTCATATTATATTTTTATAAACCATATATTTTCATAAGTTAGTTAATAATATTCATAATTACTAATTTAATGGAAATTTTATGTCTTATTATATTAAATAATAATATTTTAGTAATATATTGTTATTTAGTAAAACCCAGTCTTGTTTGTAACACAAGCCATTGAAGAAACTCGTTGTTGGGTGTGACACATGATAACTAATTATTTCATGCATTTCAAGCTATATCTTGAATTAATTTTATTGAAAATAGTAAATATATTATAAATTATTGGGATATTATATTTTCTTAGGCATTTGGTTTTGCGTGTCATACACACTATTGAATATAATGTTCTTATTTTAGAATTCCAGAGCAATAAATTATTATGGTTTGAGCCTATAATCCTTGATCTCCTAAGATATTTTAGACTAATAATTGATTACTCAGCCTTAGATGAGATGAAATTTGTTTCCTCATCACTTGAAATAACTGAATCAATATCTTCATCATAAATATCTTTCATATCATCTCTCTTGTTATAAACGTTGTTATGTTGTTTAACAATAACAAATTCATATCTTAACTTCCTCTAATATATGCAGCTAATCATAACCCCTTTCTATCAGAATGTTCCAACACTTTCACATCTATAGAGTCAATAATATTTCATTTTTTTACTTGTTATAGCACATTTATCCTTTACTGTTAGGAGTGTATCTAAGGAAAATACCATCAACACCTCTTTGATTGAATTTCCCAGGATTCTAACCCTTGACTTTGATAATGTAG
The DNA here is from genome assembly GCA_963277665.1 of Viscum album. Lineage (NCBI taxonomy): Eukaryota > Viridiplantae > Streptophyta > Magnoliopsida > Santalales > Viscaceae > Viscum > Viscum album. Next base: position 519,264,603 of record OY728166.1, read on the forward strand.
GGAATGATAAACAACCTTAAGTATTTCAAATTTGTGTTTTATTTTTAATATATCTCATATGAAGTAATATTAGAGTTTATCCTATAAAAATAAATATTTTGAATGTAAACTGCAGCTCCAATAGGTTTCCTCTAGAATAATTGAGAAGTATCATGTTTAATCAGCATGGTTTGGGTCACTTCAACAAAAATTATATTATTTATTTATAAAAAACCATTTTTTGGTGTGTATGGTGTACTGAGGTCATAAATAATTCCATGAATTTTAAGATAATCTTTAAACTTCCCATTTTTTTACTTATCACCATTATCATTTTTAAATTTCTTCATAGAATATCCAGATTCCTTTTTAGTAATTCTCTTGAAACACTTAAACATTTTGAGATCTTATAATTTACTCTTCAAAAAAATAATACATGTAATATGAGTGAAATCATCAATAAATTAAATAAACTACTTATCTCTATATATAGATTACTTTATCATGGTCCCATAAATATGATAATGAATAATCTCTAAGGGATGAGTTGTATCTATCTCTAAGGGATGAGTTGTATCTATCAGTAAACTGAGTATAAACTACATATATATAAAATGTTGAAGAAATAATATCATGGATAAATAATAACTGAATCTAAAATAATGAAATACTTAATTATTGGATTCCATGTTTCCTAGGTACATGGTACCTTTACCGTCAAGACCTTTCACAAGATGGTTTAGCATATCGAGTAAAAACCCATCTAAGGATAGACAACTAAATCATCCCATGAGACTACTAATTCATCTAGGGGATATATATAACCAGGCCCCACCCATGTCGTACCTGTCTAAATCATTCCTCATATATCAAATAATTGATTTAATAATACCCCTTATCAAATATTCATATGGAGTAGAAGATACCGATTTATCAATATTTCCCCAGTTAATCAAATAAATTTCAAGTACATACTACATGTAAAAATGGTATATGGTTTATAAAATAATAATATCCATGATAAATTATATGAATATTTAGGGGAAAATTAATGCTTAATGATCACTGGAGATTGAATATTTCAAGGGGACTAATAAAGGAATCAAGGAAGTGAATGTCAATACTATACTTGGATAAATAAATCAAAAACCATCTAGAGGAAGAATAAGGATGGCATTAGTGAAAAATTTCCCAAGTAGAGTAAAATAAAGGGTTGTTGTTGTTGATGAATGGAAATATTATAAAAAGACCTTTTAAAAACATTCTTGAGGAAATATATTTTCATTTTGAAAATAATTTTGTTTGAAAATAAATTTTAATTTTTTTTTTCATTAAATATTAGCCTCTAAACTTGAAAAGGATGCTTCAAAGAAATAATGGTGGGTAAATCCATACATTACATACAAGGTAAAAATAGCATTCCATTTGTGTGGTAAAATGGTTAGAAAAATGCCTTGTTTGTAAAGAGACAAGAATATTCATTTGAAAACATTTGTAAAAGAAAAAAAGGGTAAAAATGTATTTAATAAATCATTTTAAAAAATTTAAAAATATTTTTTAAAACATTTTGAGTACCCAAGAGTGAAAAATTGTACTATTACTTGGAAAAGGAAATTAATAACCAGAGGAGAATAAAATTAAAGGTTTTATTATAGAATTATAAAATAATTTCCTCTGATATAAATTCAAGTGTAAAGAATCCTGAACAAAATGAGATTGTGAAGTAAACCCTTAAAAAGACCATAACATTGATGTGAGAATCAATCAATGAATAGATTTTGTGTTTCAAATGTAAACCCACATAGAACAAGTGTAAATAAAATGATATATAGTAAAACGTTACTACACATGTAATCTTAGAATATTAATGATAATGATTAAGTAATATTACCCAATGAAAAGGAATCAGGTTATTAAATTATTTACCACTTGATAACTTTTAATTCAGATCCCCTTAGAAGAAAAAAAATAAAAATAAAAATAAAAATATCATTAATATAAATAATTTAATTATATAATATATCAAAATGGGCAGTAGTTACACCACATAAAATAAGTAAGTGCTAAATATGACATTTATCTCACAGATGTAAAAAGTGAGATGGAAATCCCTTACCTTGAATTTCCTTTTGGGTGAACATAATTTGAATTATTATATTATGGTTTTAAGAATGTTAATAACTTATTAAATAACCATTTTAATATTTATTATATCACATATGATCTTATTATAATATCTTATTACTTATTTGTTAGCAATATTTCATTATTTTCATTATTTTGGGTGTTAATTGCCTAGTTTCTCAAGTATGTTTTGACTTGTTACTTGCTGTTCTTATCATGGTTTCATATACTAAAAAATTAAAACCATGATTTAAATTTCATATATATTCAGTATATATGTATTTATAATAATCTATAATATTTTTACATAAGAAATTAAATTCACCGTTTATGGAGATGGTAGCTGTACGTACGCATGCACGCTACTTTCATTTATTTTCCGTATTAAAAGAATGAAAATTAAATGATATATATGTATATTATAATTATAGTTTCATATATGTGTCATATATTTCATTTAAAACCATTATTTATGCATTCCATGTATAGCGTGAATGAATCACATCTCTTTGAGGAGGCGGTAGTCCAAACTTCCACAAACGATGTTATCGTATTTACAAAAAATGTAAAACATAAGGGTATGTGTTATATAAAATTTATAGAAGAAAAAAGAAATTATAAATATAATATATATCATATATAAATATATTTTCCATCATAATTACCAACCATGATATGTGGTAAAGGAAAAACAAATGACATCATTTTGTGAGGCGGCAGTTCATCGTACACATAAACAGTAAGTTTGTTACCCATTAGATGGAAGTGTGTGTAAGTGTAGGTATAACCCTTATAATAATATCATATAAGTATATTTAGGATACTAGAGTTATTATATAATCATGTAATAATAATATTTTATGGGGTGGATAATGAAAATAAAACAAAAGATCTTGAGGAAGGATGTCACCTCTTATTTGGGTAACTTCTTTTGGTTTGCACCAAAGGGCTTCCTTGGATGGCTTCCTGCCAAAGGAAATGCTTCTAGGATTAGGGGAGGGATATTTAGGATCTATGTTTATAGATATTGGTTGGGAAAAAGTTTCTTTATAGGTGTGAGGAAGTGGGAGGGTTGAGTGTATTTTTATAGTGGAGGAGGAGTGACATTCTTTTCAATTTTTGAAAAGGGAATTCCACCCACATTTTTCCTATGAAAAGTGAATAAAATAATGAACCAAATTAGAAGAAAGGTATTATATGGTCGATATATGAATATACAATGGATTTTGGACAAGTTTATAGGTCATTTTATGTCCCAAATCAATCCGTGTTGACCCCGAACCGGTCACCCGAGCCGATCTATGACAAGGCCTGAGAGGCATTCCTGATCCTCCCAGGCTAGCGCCAAGTGCCAAGGGAATAAAAAGAGTATCAATGAGAATTATTTTCACAATATATATTAAAGAATGTAGTATAATAATAAAAGAGAAACCCAAAATAAATATAATTACCAATATGAACTTCATTTACACTGAAACTGATAATACAACAAGCTAGATAACAAAACTATACAGAAAAACTAAAAACTAAATATAACATCTACAAAATATCCATGTGACCCCAAGGGTAACTCTAAAACCCATAACCAACCATCACTTAAGGAGATAAAACCCAATATGGAACCTATAACATAAACTAAGAATAAGAAAGAACTATAAGTGTGAGTATTAAAACTCAGTAGGTAAGCTCAGATAAATCTATTCCTAATGATTTTCCTTTAAATAAAGAAACATAGATTTTTAGGTTTGAAATACAATATATAAATATAGGTTTTACACACTTCTCATTTTAAATAATAAAAATCAAAATCCATTTCCCTCACAATTTTAAAACAAGCTTCCATTCATGTGGTAGATTTAGGTTTATAGGGAAGATGGGAAAAGGGAACCAAATAGGAATTGTTAATTTTTTATAAAAGTGAAAAGGGGAGAAAACCTATTCCTTCAAAACATATTTTTTGAAAACCTCTTTAAAAAAAATCACACATTCTCTATTTACTAAGAAAACACCAAAACCAAGAGTAAATAATATGATTCCACACAATGGGGGAAATGGGACTAACGATACTAGAGCCGGATAAACATGGTAATACCTAGGAACTCAGAGGAGAACCAAAACATACTATACATGTGACTCATCTTGAAGGCATTCCCTACCTGATAACATCATAACACCCAAATTCCCAATCATTTCCCTACTTTTTCTGACTGAGGGGTCTGATCCCATAATAATAATAACAAAATACCCCCTGCTATGGACCACTAGCTAGTGTATAAACTAAACTAGTGCATTAATGGTTCTCAGAAATCCTCATATCTATTCTAGGTTACCATGTAATGTTCACAAAGGGGTGTACCAACAAAAACAAGCAAAAACCATACATACATGCTATCATATAAGTCACAAAAATGGAACCACCCCAGCCTCCTCAAGTAGTAGTCCCTTACCTTAAAACCATTATCACACAAGTGGAGTCTCAAACCGAGGACATTCCCACCTCTTTATCGAACAACAAGGCAAGTGACTTAATCCAAGAAGTATTTTCCAATAAATCCATTTCAAAAGTGCCAATTGGGCCTCAAAATACTTTCTCATATCAAACCCTTTCATACATAACCATGCACAATCCATTTCTAAAACCAAAATCCACTTAGACATCCTTTTAAGAAACCCAAAACATCACCTCACATCCAAAACATGTTTAAAAAATCCAATTGGGCATTTTGTCAAGAACTTGATGTGAAAAATCCATTCCAACCATTTCAAAAAATTAAAACCAAGTATAAATCACCTAATTTCACATAAAAAAATTATTATAAAAAAGATACATCACTATTTAATAATTAAGTAAGGTTTGAAAATCAAGAAAACAATGTCATATTAAATTTAAATGAGAGATGAAAAGGGATCCTACCTCAAATCACTTCCACTTCAACAACACCCAACCGAAAAGGCTCCACAAAGGTTTTAGGAAGCAAGAAAATTCCCAAGGAATCCTAAGAAGGAAAAACCCCCAAATTCACATTACCCTATGTATGAAAATTGTCCAAACATGGACACTAGGGTTATAGGAGAAGGAGAAAAGGAATAAAAGCAAAGGTGAAGAAGAAGGGAGCCCTAACCTTTTGATTTGGGTGTATAATCACCACAAAATCACCTTGAATCCCACTTGGAGGATCTTGGAGGTGCCAAAACCCCCCTGTAAGGAATCTAGGCTGGGGGAGTTTGAATGGGGGGTCCACGGGAACAAAGCCCAATTAAAAGAAGGAAAAACCCCAAATAACCTTTCCTGAGTGGGTTGTATTATTAGCTCACACGGTTTAACAAACCATGTGAAAACCATGAAATTCACCACTGTTTAGTGTTGGATGGGCTGCACACTTTGGCTGCATGGTTATTTAAAATCTATGAAAACCATGCAACCCCATCTACACTTACTGTATGGTTAAACTAATTGTGCACCTTAACCATGTGACCTAGAAAAAGTCCCAAAAAATCTCTGTTTTCACCCCAAAACTCATCTAACTCAAGGGGATAAACCATCTAGGAAACATAACTCATAAAAAGGTGCCACTAAGAGTGTTAGAAAATCATTTTCCAAGCCACCACCTCCTCATACCTTCTCACTAACAATAGAAAAGGCCAAATACCACCCAAAAATTCCAAGAATAAAAATTTAAATCAAGAACACATGAAACAACATATTTAAACCCGAAATACCCAAAACCCAAGAGAAAAACTAAGAACCAAAAGAAAATTCAAAACAAAGGATGGAAATGAAAACCTAAGTGTGACAATTATACCCACCATTTTTCTTTCTGCCCCCAGAAAGCCACAACATCTTCCAGTTGAAAGATCAAAGACTAAGGATTTCCACATCCTCATAATCCAACCTCTTGAACCAAGAACACCTCAACCAAAGCCTAATATAACTCACACCTCTTGCCTGAAACAATGAAACAAACATAAACCATTTCATGTTAGACCAACATCTAAAATTAAACCACATCCTCAACATGGGAGGCCGAAATAGACTCCCCACCATTAGGAATGAACCAATACTGATCATATTGGAAGAAACTTCATTTATACCCGTAGTGGGTCTCACCACCATTAAGAACCAACTATCTTTAACCAATAACACAATCCAACATGGAAATTCCAACAAGAGCCATCACAAGAACTCTCCCACATGGGCTAAAAAACCCCACCACAAGAGAAGGAGGGGGAGGGAAACAAAATAAACACCAATCCAAATAAAAACCCAGACCCAACCGATCCACAAGGAGGAACTTTACACAATATAGAAAAACTAAAAAAATAACATTTAGACCATCCAATCCCAAATAGAGGAGACAAAAACTTAGCCAAATCTCCCCACACCCCTAGTGGTTTCCTGAATGTGTTAAAAACTTAACTTTGAGACATATGGATGGAGCCCTAATGTTTGAAGAATATTCTACCCCGCAATCAGAAGCTAACAACCTTATAATACCAATAAAAGAATTTAAGAGATACACATGGAAGAAACCTCTATTTAGAATAGAAGAAATTTAGAGTTTTCTATAGAAAACCCGATTCCATTAAAATAGGAGTTCTCAAAAAAGTCACAACATCCATTATTATAATTCAAATAGAATGAAACACCAAGAAACACCACTGGATACAACCATTTCAATAAAAAAACATTACAATGAGAGAGAATCTAATATGATCTCAAACAGTGCCTTACTCCTGCAAACGGGCTGGGGTTTCCTTCAAAGAGTTGGATTTGGCTCCACAATGCTTCCTAGAAACACCCGAATAGAACCATTACAAGTGACCTAGGTGCCCACAAGCATGGAAGGTATTTGGTTAACTTGGAAATGAAGACTTCTTATGACCACACATACCACACTGATTGCACATCAGGATATTGCACCCTGAAGAGGTTGATGAGAGTTCTGAAGACCTCTTAATTTCCCTACTAGCACCACCAGCTTCAGGATGCTTCCCATTCCTCTTACTAGAATTCCATTAACCATTCACAGAGACTAGAGGAAGGTCATAAACCTCAATAACACCTTCTAGCACATCTTCAACATGAATGAATTGCCTCACCACATCATAAAAATCAGTTAAGTTGAGCTCTGACACATTCGACTATAGATCAGGAAGAATCCCATACTTGAAATGTTGATCCTTCAAGGGATCATTCACAACATAACCTAGATCATATGGAACTAGATCTATAAAGTAATATTTAAACTCCAACACTGATCTAACACCATATCGAAGACAGTACATCTCTGTCTTCTTCCTTATCTTCATCATCTCATAAAAGTACTTTTGGATGAATAAAGACTTGAAGAACTCCCAAGTAAGATATTCCTTAGGATTGTTTTGAGAGAACAACTTCCACCATTTCAGGTTAGAACTTATATCATAAAGGTATCAAACTTTACCTTTAATGAATCAGGAAACTCAAGGAAACTGAATTTTCTATCAGTCTTCTGCATCCACTCTTCTACTTTGAGAGGATCTGCTTGACCATAAAAGAGAAGAGGATTCAACATCTGAAATTCAAGAATGTAGTCTATGGTTTGATCAACTAGAAAGTTTTATATTGTTTCACCACCAGAAACTACACCTTAGATATCCATCAAATATTTTTGGGGGCAGACACTAAGAAACAAGAAAATAATGAACTCAATCAAGACCAATATATCAATGAGAATTTATCAATCTCAAAACACTGCATAGAAACATCATTACCAAAACAAAAGAATAACAAAGTCTAACATAAAATTATTTTTCGATATCAAAATATAGCATTCAAACCAAGTTTTCACATTTTTAAGATACTTGGGAACTATGAACGGTTAGGCCTCACGATTTACCAAACCATGCGCTAAACGTGCGCCCCTTACTGGACAACATGGTAACCTGCACGGTTTGGCCACAAAGTTTAGAAAACTGTGCGCCAACCATGAGATATAGTTATTTCATGAGGTAGTGGCTCCCCACATGCTTTAAACATGGTTTGAATAACCGTTCATAGGCTATACTCCCTCAACCAGAATCAAACCAAAGCTCGCATGATTACCTGGTAAAAGCCGCACAGTTTTACCAAACTGTGTGCTGATCGTACACTAAGGGAAAACACCCAAAAACTCAAAATTTAAATATGAATCACAAAAAACTCAAGAGAGAAACCAAGAAAAAAAGAATGAATCATAATAAAACCAATCTATGTCATTAAAAACATTTCCAATAATTTAAGAAACCTCATTTCATCAATAATAATTTGACTAAAAACTCATTTCTTCTTATTTAGAATGAATTCCAAAACTTTGTTCAAAACAAATTTCTATTTTTCCCAATAAAAAATTTCAATAAACTCCATATTTAGGTTATAAAAAATCCAATCATGTTAAACCATTTTTTTTCACCCCAAAAATCATCTTAAAAAACCAACTTTTTCTAATCTTTCCTTAAAGTAAGTTATGAAAATCCATTTTCAACTTTCCAAAACAAAGTCATTACCACTTTAAATTCATCTTTTCACAATTCTAAAAAAATATTTTTGAAAACAATTTTCACAATCAAGTAAGAACCAAAAAAACTCATAAGGGGAGACTAGTGTAGATGGGTGACTTGTCCATATGGTTGGTGGCCATATGCTAGTCACACCACCACCACAGGGAGTCCTTTAGAATTGTTTACCCATATCCACATGGCTTTCCATGCCCTTAGAGCTCACGAAGTCCACTTTCCCAACTCCATTTTCATTTCCCAACACCAAAAAATCCATAAGAATCAAAGGAAACCAACAAAACCAGACTTTCCATGGAAACCCGAGGATTGGAATGAGCAAGGGTTCATGACGTCCTTTATATTACTACATATTGAGCCCTGAAAATCCTACAAATTCTAAATTGAAATCCCCAAATAAAAAAGGGAACTATAAATAGTAATGTCATCTAAAGAGACAACCTTCTCTGATACCATTTTGACATGAACCAACCCAGGTCGACCCCAAACCGGTCACCCGAGATGATCCATGGAAAGGCCTGTGAGGCGTTCTTGATCCTCCTAGGTTGGTGAAAAGTACCAAGGGAATCAACAAAGTATCAATGAGAACAATTTTACCAATATATATAAATACAATTAGCATAATAATAAAAGGGAAACCAAAAATAAATATGATTTCCAATATGAAATTTATTTACACTAAAACTGATAATACAACAAGAAGGATAACAAAACTATATAGAAAAGCTAAAAAATAAACCTAACATTTACAACATCTCCATGTGACCCTGAGGGTCACTCTCCAAACCATAACCAACCATCCCTCGATGTGATCAAACCCAAGATGGAACCTGCGTCAAAAACTAAAAACAAGAAAGAAATATAGGCGTGAGTGTTAAAACTCAGTAGGTTAGCCTGAATAAATCTATTCCCAATGAATTTATTTAAGTAAAGAAACATTGATTTTGAGGTTTGAAATAAAATATATAAATATAGGGTTCCCATACTTTTTATTATAAAGAATAAAAATCCCAATACATTTCTATAATAATTTTAAAACAAGATTCCATTCATGGGGGAGAGTTAGGTTCATAGAGAAGAGGGGAAAAGGGAACCAAATGAGAAACATTAATTTTTCATAAAAGTGAAAAATGGAAGAACACTTGTTCCTTCAAAAAATATTTCTTGAAAAACTCTAACAAAAACCACACATTCTCTATTTATTAAGAAAACACCAAAATCAAGATCAAAGAATATGATTCCATACAATGGGGGAAATGGGACTAACAATACTAGAGCTGGAGAAACATGAGAATACCTAGGAACTCATAGGAGAACCAAAACATACTATACAAGTGACTAATCCTGAAGGCATGCCCTACCTGATGACATTATAACACCCAAAATCCCAATCATTGTCCTTCTTGGCCTGACTGAGGGGCTCAATCCCATAACAATAATAATAAAATATCCCCCTAATATGGGCCACTAACTAGTTCATAAACTAAACTAGTGCAACAATTATTCTTATAAATCCTCGTAGCTATGCTAGGTTCCCATGTCGTGTTCACAAAGGGATGTTCCAACAAAACCAAATGAAAACCATACATATATTCTATCATATATGTCACACAATCAGTACTAACCAGACCTCCTCAAGGATTAGTATCTTGCCTTAAAACAATTATCAAACAAGTGAAGTCCCAAACCAAGGATATTACCACCTCTTTATCAACCAACTAGGAAAGTGACTTAATCCAAGAAGGGTTTTCCAATAAAACAATTTCAAAAGTTCCAATCAGGCCTCACAATACTTTCTCATATCAAACCTTTTCATAGATAACCATTCATAATCAATTTACAAAACCAAAATCCACTTAGGAATCCTTTTAAGAAACCCGAAACATCACCTCACTTCCAAAACACATTTACACAAGCCAACTGGGCATTTTGTCAAGTACTTGATGTGAAAAATTCATTCCAACCATTTCAAAAAATTATAACCAAGTAGAAATCATCTCATTTCACATAAAAAATTATTCTAAAAAATATACATCACTATTTAAGAACTAAGGAAGGTTTGAAAATAAATAAAACAATGTAATCTTAAATTTAAATGAGATATGCAAAGGGATCCTACCTCAAATCAGTTCCACTTCAACAATTCCCAACTAAAAAGACTCCACAAAGGTTTCAGGAAGAAATAAAATACCAAAGGAACCCTAATAAGAAAAAATACCCAAATTCACACCATCTTAGGCATGAAAATTATCCAAACATGGCCACTAGTGTTATAGGAGAAGGGGAAAAAGTAAGAAAATAAAAGGAGAAGAATAAGGAAACCCTAACCTTTCGATCTGGGTGTAGAATCACCTAGAAATAACCATGAATCCCACTTGGAGGGGCTTTTAGGTTTCAAAACCTCCCCATGGAAGGCGTCTAGTTTGGGGGAGTTTGAATGAGAGGGTTTAAGGGAAGAAACCCTAATTAAAAAGAAGGAAAAACCCCCAAAATACCCTTTCCTAAGTGAGTTGCATGGTTAACTCACATGGTTTAACAAACCGTGCACAAACCATGAAATTCACCACTGTCTAGTGCTAGATGGGCTAAAACCTTTGGATGCATGGTTAGTTAAATCATGCGCAAACCTTGTGACCCCTTACACACTTACTATGGTTAAACTAATAGCGTTCCTTAACCATGCAACCTAGAAAAAGTCCCCAAAAAACACCCTTTTTACCCAAAACTCATCTAACTTAAGGGGATAAACCATACAACAAACACACCCCATAAAAAGGTTCCAATAAGAGTGTTACAAACACATTTTAAAAGCCAAATCCTCATCATACATTCTTAATAACAATGGATAAGGCCAAATACCACCCAAAACTTCCAAGACTAAAAAATTAAATCAAGAACACCCAAAAAACAATATTTAAACTCAGAAAACCCAAACCCAAGAGAAAAACTAAGAACCAAAAGAAAATTCTAAATAAAGGATAGAAATGAAAACCTTAGTGTAAAATTTTTTCCTTTAAGTTTAAGTTTTAGATCTTTGTTAAGATAATTTTTCTCTTAATCCCTATAATTAATTTTTTATTACTTTCACTAATATTTTTATCAAAAAATAAGTTGAAATTATTAGACATTATAAATTATGATTATTCAAAATATTTAATAAATTTTTACAAATTTCAACAATTGAAGTGACAGAAATTAATTTAAATTTAATCTCACATATGGGATGACCATGAGAGTTTTTAAATTAAAAACGTTCAAAAATTTGAGATGTGTTTATATTCAATTTCAATGAGAAATTGATTCCAATGACATATATTGGATTGATTTTTTTATAATTGATTTAATTTTAATTTAAAATAAAATTTAAATATAATTTATCCTTATAAATAAATTAGATGAAAAAGCAGTTTTGAATTAAAATTTAATATCTTTCACTATTCATCAAAAAATGAAACTTCACAGAAAAATAACAAAAATAAACCCTAAGATAATTTTTATGTTAAGGTTTAAAAAATTAAGTTTATTTTTACATATAAAATTTATAAAATTTCTAAATTTTTTATTTAAAATAGGTTCTCCATTAAAAGGTGGTAAAATTCCCTTTTTAGAAAAATAAAAATTTTAAGCATAAAACCAAATTTATTCTTATCTTATGATTATAAAACCTGTTGGATAAATATCATATTTGATTGAATATATAACATATATATTCAATTAATATCTTTCAATAATTATAATTAATTTAATTTATTAAGGCAACACGTCTTTGTGAGTATAAATTTTTTCCTTTATATTAAACCGGTTTATATTTTCATTTCTAATTAATTGGTAACCAATGAATTCATATTATATTTTTATAGACCATATATTTTCATAAGCTAGTTAATAATTTTCGAAAATAATAATTTAATGTCTATTTTATGTCTTATTATATTATGAAATAATATTTTAGTAATATATTTTTGTTTGGTAAAATTCAATTTTGCTTGTAACACAAGCCATTGAAGATACTCATTGTTGGGTGCAACACATGATAACTGAGTATTGCATGCATTGAAAGATATATCATGAATTAATTTTATTTAAAATAGTAAATATATTATAAAGTATTGGGATATTATATTCCCTTACGTGTTCAGTTTTGCGTGTCATACACTCCATTGAATACAATATTCTTATTTTAGAATTCCAGATCATTACATTATTATGGTTTGAACCTATAATCCTTGATCTCCTATGATATTTTAGAACTATAATTGATTCCTCAACCTTAGATGATATAAAAATAATTTTCCCTCATCACTTGAAATGACCGAATCAATATCTTCATCCTAAATAGCTTTCATATCATCTCTCTTTTCAGAAACTTTATTATGTTGCTTAAGAATAACAAATTCATCTTCACTTCATCTAATATTTGAAGATAATCATAAAACCTTTCTATTAGAATGTTCCAACACTTTCACATATATAGAGTCAATAATCATTCCATTTTACTTGTTATATCACATTTATCCTTTAATATTAGGAGGGTATCTAAGGAAAATACTATCAATACCTCTTTGATTGAGTTTCCCAAGATTATAACCCTTGAATTTGATAATGTAGGGAATACTAAACAAACTTAAGTATTTAAAATTTGTGTTTTATTTTTAATATATCTCATATAATATTAGATTTTATCCTATATAAATAAATATTTTGAATGTGAAGTGCAACTCCAATAGGTTGCCTCTAAAATAATTGAGAAGTATCATGTTTAATCAGCATGGTTTGGGCCAATTCAACCAAAATTCTATTATTTCTTTCAAAAAAACCAATTTTTTTGTGGTGTGTATGGTGTACTGAGGTCATGAATAATTCCATGCATTTCAATATAATCTTTAAACTTCCCATTTGTTTACTTATCACCATTATCAGTTTGAAATTTCTTCATAGAATATCCACATTCATTTTTAGTACTTCTCTTGAGACTCTTAAACATTTTGAGATCTTATAATTTATGCTTCAAAAACATAATACATGTAATACGAGTGGAATAATAAATAGAGGAAATAAACTACTTATCTCTATTTATCAATTGCTTTATCATGGTCCCATAAATATGAGAATGAATAATCTCTAAGGGATTAGTTGTATATATCTCAAACCTATTATATACTAAATTTGTATTCCTCTCTTTATAGCATATAAAACAACACCAATATATTATTATTTCCATTTAAGGAACATCATGAATACTTTATCTCTTTGTTAGCTTGTTCATACTAACACATATGTCCAAGCCTTTTATACCATAATTGGGTTTCTTCCATCATGATCAAATAAAATGAAACCTATGTATCTCTAATCTAAAATAAATTTCCCTTGTTTTATTTTCCTCTTATTATAACTTTCCCATCCACAATAATTTTAACAAAAAACCTTCTATTCTAAAAACAACTTTATTTACTTTATAAAAAATCTTTGAAACACTAATTTTTTTTTGTTTCACTCTATTATCAAATAGGAAACTTCTAGATTTCAAGTTTTATTTTCCAATGATAGAAGATATAATGCCTTTGATTATAAGTGACTAATCACTTCTAAAAGTTACCATAACTTCTTTTTAATATTTTATATTCTTCAACAATTTGAAATATCTGTCTATATGAAAAGAACACCCACCATCCAATGTCCAAGGTCATTCTCATTTTACAGCGTCAAGATCAGTTTCAAAAAATAAAGCCTTATTATTTCTTTTTTCCTCCTTCACATACATATTTTTATATTTGTTATATAAATTTTTTTGAGTTGGTATAATTACAAGACATCCTTTAGAAATATTTCTAGTCTGATCACATATTTCAAAAATAGTTTCTAGAAGTTGGAATCTATCTTAAATTTTTAAATAGTATTTATCAGTTTATCTTCTCTGAGTGGGTTAAATCCCCCTAAAACTATTAATCCACTTTCTTCAAGATTCATTGTATTATTTATGATTAAACCAACACATTTTTTATATACCCAAAGGCTCTATAGTTTAATAAATATCAATAGAAATCATATTTTCCTCTGTAAACTGCATGATGTCTAGAACTATGTACCTATATTTATAAAGACCTAGCCTTAAAAATAACATAATCTTGAGTTTTAGTAAACAATTCTCTTTCTTTCACTTTGAGGATTTTTTTGGTTTAGATTTTTAGAGAATTAGGTCATATATCATACATTACAAAACTATATAATATAAAGTGGATACTTCCAATTAGTATCCATTTTTCCCATAATATGAAACTTTTTAAAATAAATAATGATTTATTTTCATATAAAATCTTCAAGACATTAAACTTGACGTCTTCCTTTCCTTTACTCATCCTTAAACCTTGTAAAAAACATTTTAAAACATGGAATAAACACAAAAATCTCAGTAAGAGACATAAAAGAAAGAAAACCATTAGTCCAGTGAAAAATATAAAAAATAATGTAATATTTACCTTTATCTTTAAAGTTATTTGAGTGTATGAAATAAAACATTTTCACATTAAGAACACACACACTTTTTCCTCAAATAAATCCTTTAAAACCCATAAAAATCAATTAAAAACCTTTTTTTTGGTAACTTAGAGCATCATATTCATAAAACCCTTTCAAAACCTTTTAATTAGAATAAACATATGGTTGACTTCTAATATAATCATTACCTAATGAATTGAAGAGATATAAGGGAGATCAACCTTCATATAAGATATATCAAGCTCACCTATGAGATATAATGGGGCACAAACTGTCATATAAGCTGTATCTGGATCACTCATTTTTCACGAGTTATAATGGGGATCAACCCTTCATATAAGTTATATGTGGCTCACCTATGAGCTATAATGGGGATCAACCCGTCGTATAAGCTGTATCGGGCTCGCCCATTTTTCATATAAGGCTCAAGTACCATATCATGAATAATTTTTTTTATGATTTCACTTTTTCATCGTGAAACCCTTTTGAAAAACTCTTTTAAACTCATATGAAAAACCTTTTTGGATATCAAAATAACCTTAATAAAACCATTTTCAATACCAAAATACCCAAAAGGGAAAGAGGGTTTTTAATTGAAGAATATATGAAATATTTAAAAGGAATATAAAAATAAAATAATGGTAATAACAATGATAAAATTTGTTGTTACTGTATACATTAAAAATAGAATGTTTCTTTTTTTCATTTGTCAAAATGTTCTGTATAAACTCATAAAAATATTCCTTTTAAAAAAATTTCAAATAAAGTAACAAGAGAAATAAAATTTACTTTATAAATATTTTATGTCCATATAAAAACTTTAATAAAATCATTTTAATAACATGGACATGGAATAGAAAGTGTTGGAAGTAAAACTTTAAAAGAATATTTTTTAAGAAGTGTCCCTTATCACTTGGGAAAAACTTGAATTGTAAGCCCCATAAAAGAAAAACATTAAAGAAAACATTTAATATGATGTGAATAGATAAATTCATAATATAACATATTAAAGGGGATGTATATATACCTTATAAAAGAATATAGGTTCATAACATCAAAATAATCCTCAATGAAAGGAAATCGAGATGAAGTCCCTTACCTTGAGTCCGACTTGTCATGTATGTTATTTATCTTCCTAAATAAAAAATTATGTTAATTATTTACTTGATTAAGAACCCTTTAAAGTTTATTATTCCTTTTATTTCACTTATTACCATGTTATATAAGATTACTTAATCAATTAAGTTTACATCGAATGTTTTGATGATATTTGGATTATGTGTCAAAAATGACTTTCGTAGGTTGACCATGGTCAAAGAGGTTAGTATTTAAAAGTATAAAGAATAATAATAATTAAATAATTATCAAATTTATATTAATTTTAACATTTTTAGTATCATTTATTTTATTTTTCTATTAAATAAATAATTATTGTTTCGTTGTTACATAAGCATTTGAGTCATTATATAATTACTAGAAATTAAAAATAAGAAACCCACATGAAATTAACTTCATTATTTTCAAAAATCACCATCTTTTTTTATATCATTATTTTGACCCTATGTGAACATGTAATTTAAATTTAAAAGTAAGAAGGTGACATTTTTCCTTTTTCTTTACTTAAATTATTTTATTGGTAAATTTCCTAGAAATGTGTAAAAAAATAGTATAAAATTAGAAAATAAGGTAATAAGAGTTTAAATAGTCCCATAAAATATAATTTAGATAAGTTTTTAGGTCATTTTAACCCTATTTTTTTTTGTTTAATCCCATGGTAAATCTATTTTTACCTTAACAATGATAATTTGATTTAACTTTTCATTATGGTCAAAAATTATGTTGATCTTATTATATAATATAAATTATTATAATTGAAAATACGAGATCCATTTTATCAAATTTAATTCATATAATTAGAAAAATTTAATTTAAAACAAAACCCACAAACGTGATGAAATAATAGTTTTTTTTAAGAAGTGTATTTTTGGAGAAAAAATGATTTTATATTAAATCCAAGACTAATAAAAATCATTGAATGAATTAAAATTAAAATTTTATTATATATAATCTAAAATTTCATTTAAAACATTCCATGTTAGGGATTAATTTAATTAATTAAAAATGACCAACATTATGCACTTTAAAACAATTTCAGAAAAATCCCTTTTTAAACCCAAAAATAAACTTATTCTAAAATACAATATAAAATCAATTCAAAATAATTTATTTTGATTAAATATAACTATATAATACTTAATATACTTTAAATAAAATTCAAAACATAATAGTACTTTTAAATTACTTAAATATTGAAAAGAAATGACTTTTTTTACAAAAAAATCGGTATTTACACTATTCACTGAAAAATCAATATTTCTCGAAAAATCCCAAAATTTTACCCTAAATAAATTTTTATATTATGATTTAAAAAATTAATTTAATTTTATCAAATACATTTTCTAAAATTTTCTAAAATTAATTATAATATTTTCTTATAAAATCAATAAAAATCATTTTTGAAGAAAACCTATTTTTAAAGAATAACATTACTTTACTAAAAAATGATTAATATTTTACTAAGAATTTATAAATAATTTATATTGAATAGGATATATATATAATAAATTAGTTAATACTATTCACTCCTTCCAATTTAATGGCTAGGTTATAGTGGTTATATATTTCACATGTCTTTTAAGCTTGGTGTTGTGTGTCTTATACACTATTGAGAATAAAAATATAAGGGTTGCGTGTATAAAAATATATTGAAGATATTAAATTTATTTAAAATTAAATATAGCTTAATGTCTTGGGGTGTTATATTCTCTTCTATTATTAGTGATTCATGTCGAACATGCTATCAAACATAATTTTATTTTCTAAAATCTCAGGGTGTTACATCCCTCACCTTTATTAAATTACATCCTCACAATTTGAAATTAACTCGATAATCAAAGGTTGGATATCTGAAAATAACTTTGTTGGAAAACCACATCAAAAAAAGGTTTAACAAAACATCCTCTTGATAAGATAGAAAAGAAAGTATGAAGTTCATTTGGAATAACGCATAACTAGGTTTCCAAGTAGGAGAACATAGGTGGGAAATGAATATTTGGACATGGATGAAGGGATTAATGTCCAAACAATGATGTAGAGTTATAGAGATCATTGATCATAAAAAAGTGAATGATTAATATAATGTTAACGACCTCAAAACCATAAATATGTGATGAGTTAAAAGACCATTTGATTCATAAAAAATGAACGTAATAGGATAAAATTTTCATTTTAAAGATATTTTTATTAGAGTTGGGTATTTACTTTACCGTATTGACTAAAGAATAAGGAAATATACATACTTATCTAGTAGAATTTCCTCAATTAATCAATTTCCACCACTCTCATCTTTTTTCTAATGATGTTTCTCCAAGATGAGTTTTTCATTCCTAAAGCACTAAAATCAACTTATAATAGATCACATAATCCCTAAAAGGATAACCAGATATTCCTCATATCATTAGAAATTAACCACAAACAAAATTTTTTGGCATTTATTATCTCAAGAATTGATAAGATTATCATATTTATAGGTTATACTATTTTCTAAAGTATTCTAAATCCATTTAGAATGTATTTTAGAAACACTGTTCATACCATATGTTTATAAGTGTAAGAATAGTGTATGGTTCAGAAACCCTATGTTTGAAACAACACATATGGATCATGTACCCAACATTGTTGGAATATTATTATTTATCGACCCTACATTTATATGGAATCCTATATTTTAGAAAAGGGAATGTATGGATAAACAACCCTATGTTTTTAAGGAACCCTACATTTGAGTAAATAAACATATGAAACATTAACCCTACTTTTATAATCAATCGTATATTTTTAACCCTACTTTTGGAATTTATTCATCACATGAAGGAACCCTACATTTTACTATTCAAAAACAGAGTTTAAATTAAATCCATTTTCCATGATTACGACAATAATATCAATGAAAGTAAATATAGTTTTAAAGTTGTTTTACGATGAATTTAAAGGTTCGTATTCAACAAAATGAATCATTCCTATTTTTAAGGGTAGTTATGAATCTCTTAAATAATTTAAATTTTAATGATTATGATTTTTCAGGCGATATTTGAGGACCTACTCAACCAAAGGAAATCCAAGATTTATGTATAAATATCAAAAGTTTTCTCACTTTATTTTATCATATGCATGTAAAAAATATTTTTGAATACAAAAAATACTGTAGATAAAAAAATATTGAATGAATATAATATTCTAAATAAGATACACTATGAATCCACACGTGTTTTAACCCTATGCTGTGTAAACCGCTGTTGTTTTTTTATTACTACTTTTATTAAATATCATTTGCAACCTGAATATTTTTGAAGCAATTATTTATTGAAGAAATTTATATTTAAAGAAGAAGATCCATATTCTAATAGTTTCTATTACAACTGCATACAAAACCTATTGATTCAATCAAATCAAACTCTTTTGATTTATTAGAGTTTTGGATACTTAGACTCAGTCATGGAAGAGTATCAACTTCTCAAGCTAAACCATGGAAAATATTATTCCCTATAAAAGAACCATAAGGCTATATAAATCCTTACTGTAAATATTTCAACTGACTACACTCATTTGTGAAGGTCTTATTATAAGAGGACATTTCTAGTGAAAATCACCAAACTCACAGAGAGAGCATCAGTGGAGTGGACTCAGAGATATTTTTGCCCCAAACCACTATAAAAGTTGTTGTGTTCTTATTTACTTTTTATCCCCTACTTAATTTAATTACAAAATTGAATGCTACATATCTGTATAAATCACAAAGAAAGATAAAATCCAAAATCTATCAAGATTACTAAGAAGACACAATTTACCTCCTCTTGTGTATCTTTGTATTATTCCAACCTAAAAATTGGTATCAAAGGAAAGATTTTTTGAATAAAGAATATAAAGCTCTAGAAAGATCAAAGTATAAGGTCTATACAAAGATAGATATCAATGGATGATCCTAGAGAAGGTATTTTTATGATACATACTCTATAATTTAATGGTGATAACTATGGATGCTATAAATCTCATATGATCATCTATTTGAAAAATATTAGATTTAAAGTATATAATAAGATTATCACTTCGTATGCAATTCCTGAAAAACCAGAAACATTGGATGCTTCTAAAGAATATAAGTATGAAATCAATTAAAAAGAAATGAATGCTATCATTTTTGGACTTGGTCTAGATAAATTCAATCAAGTATCACAATGTCCCACTTCTTATGAAATATGGAAGATGATTGATATTGTATATGAAGGAACTTAAAATGTCAGACATTTGAGGTACACTACTACAAAACTAAAGCTTGACACCTTTAGAATGTATGATGGTGAGAGAACCACCCAAATGAATGGGCAGTTGACAGAAATAATCAAAGTTGTTTCAGCCTTAGGAATCATAATTACTCAATTATATCAAGCACTGAAAGTACTTAAAGTACTACCATAAAAATGGAATGGGATATATGCAACTATAAGAAAATTATCACCAGTTAAATATTTGACAATGAAATAATTTATTGGAACCCTGATGATGTATGAAGCAGTGATACATGAAGAATCTTAAGATCATAAGATAATAAAAAGGGAAAATACTACCCTTAAAGTTACATCTTAGAAGCATGAAAAGAAAGTAAAATAAGATATCAAAATCTCAAAAGACCAATATTTCTCGTATTCTAAACTGGAACTAGTCCAGTTAGGTAAAAAATTTATCAAATTCTACTATAAAAAGATAGGATTCAAAAAATCCTTCAAGAAATATAAAAAAAATATCTAAAGAAATATGATGCAATGAATGAAAATAGATGAGTCATATCAAACATGATATTCTATAGTTAAAAGAAGAAATAATAAATATGGATAATAAAAATAAAAATAAATATGATTATGAGAATAAAGGGAAAAATACCATGAAGGCTACTTGGAGGATATTCGAAGACTCCAAAAGCTCTTCCAAATCCAACTCAGAAAATGAGACAAAAAATATAAAAGCAAACATGTGATTTAAGGATAAAGAAGATAATGTGGTACAATCCTATTCTTCTGATTTTGACAGATACTCAAGTATAAAATTAGCTTCTTATTTCTCAATGATTGAAGAAAAATACGAATCATTAGTAAAAAATTATAAGTTACTAAAAAATATTCATAATTCTATTTTAAGTGAAAATGATGTAATAGTAAAACAACATCAAAAATTAAAAAAATACATCTATATCAAATTTTTTAGTTTATGAAAATTGAATAAAATAATTACAAGATGAAGTAGAATCATTTAAAAGTGACACTAATATTTTAACCAAAGGAGAAAAATCTAAATTATATAAAAATTATTTTGTGAAAAGTTCTAAAAATGATACCCATTTTTATTGTGGAATAAAAGGACATTATTCTAACAAATACCATTTAAGAAATTATCAGATTTGTGTAATTAAGAATAATTTTATTTCCAAAAACATGTCTGAAGAAAGTAATGTAATTTTTTTTTAAAATAAGGAAAATATGGATTCTGAGATACTTTTTTGCTGACACAGCTGGACCCAGGAAAATATTGCTACCAAAACAAAATCTTGTATAAATAATTTTTTTGAAAAAAGATCACAGGAACAAAATTTTTTTATGGTATATGGATAATAGATTCTTAATACACATGAGTAGAGACTATTCCAATTTTATTACACTTTAAAAACTGGATGGAGGATTAGTCGCCTTTGGAGGAAATTATAAAGGGAAGATAGTTGGAGTTGGATCAATTGGATATCCAAAGATAATTTCAATCAACAAAGTGCTTTATGTTCAAAGGATAAAGAACAACCTGATAAGTATTTCTTAACTCTATAATGATGGTTTCTATGTTTATTTCTCTAACAATTATTTCTCAGTTTTCAGAGATAAACCGATTAAATTTTGAGTACATAGAACTGAAAATGTTTATACCTTGGATCTTGATTCCCTGTATAAACAAAAGGTGAATTGTATAACTGTTGAGACAAATGAGACTTGGATATGATTGGTAGTTTATTATATCTTATTATTAGCAGACTAGACATAATGTTTTATATATGTTTATGTGCTAGATTTTAGTCAAACCCAAAATATTCCCATCTTACTACTGTTAAAATAATTTTTAGATATTTAAAATGAATTATTTTTCAATCTCTACTTTATAAAAAAAATTCTGATTTTAATTTAATTTCATATTCAGATACTGATTTTGGAGGATGTAGATTAGATAGAAAAAGAACATTTGGAACCAACCACTTTTTAGAAAAATATTTTGTTTCATGGTTGAGTAAAAAACAACATTCAATTGCTCTATCAACATCAAAGGTAGGATATATATTTACTGGTAGTTGTTGTGCACAAGTGTTATGGATGAAATACACCTTACTATATTTTGAACTTAATTTTAATAATATACCTATTTTATGTGATAATACAAGTGCAATTAATATTTCAAAAAATCCTATAAGTCCCTCAAGATCCAAGAATATTGATATAAGACATCACTTTTTAATTGATCATGTTATTAAAAAGGATATATCTTTAGAATTTGTAAATACTAAATATCAACTTGATGATATTTTTACTAAACCACTTTCCACTACAAGATTTTATTTTATTAATGGGGAGTTAGGAATATTTAATTTAAAATAAATGTTTATTAATTTGTTTTGTTAATTTATATATTGATAGTTTTTATTTTATTCATTAATTCTTTTATTTATTTCTATTTAGATTATTTAAATAAAATAAAAAATTTGTTTCATTTTTTTAAAAGCACGTCTTTACAAAATAAAAACTAATAATAATTACGGTGAGTAAATTGGCTCGAGAAACTAGAACCACATCACCAAAAATAGCCAGAAAATTCTTCCTTTCTCTCTCTCTCTCTCTCTCTTACTTACCCTCAGATTTGGACCCCTTCAACTTCTAGAGCTTTTTTTTCCTTTGAAACCCTAGAATCAAAAACTTATACCTTTAGATTCGTAGAAATGTTGAAGAAAAAGAGGATAGATAAAGGTGAACCAAGTGAATCAAAATGACAGTGCACCCCCTTCAAAAAAATACTTTAAGGAAAAGTTATTGTTTTTGACTGGATTTATCAGACAAATCCTTTACTGAAGAAAGACCTCACCATTCAAGGTTTGTAATTTCTTTTTAATGAAGAAAATAGTGAATTTATTTTTGAACTAGAACTAAAACAGTTCCATAAGATTATTCAGTTAAGTTTTGGGGAAACAGAAGATGTCATCACTTCATGGGTAGATGATAAAAAATTTTCCATTTCCTTTGTATAAATTGAAAATATCTTAAAATGTATTCTTGAACGAGTATTTCATTTTTATCTTCAATCAATTAAAAATTAAGAACATAAGTTAGAATATAAAATTTAATTTATTTTTGGTTTGAAATTGATTTAGAAAATGATTTATATGGATATTGAGGCTGACTAGAAGATACTAGTTAAGTTCATCCAATCTACAATCCTCCCAAGAATTTCAGAACTAGAAAGTTTTTTTAACCTGACATGTATGTCATGTTATTTTTCATAAGTGATATCAAGATAAATTTACCTATGTATATGATTCAATATCCGAATCACTACTATCAGTCATAGGCACAAATATATTTATATTTGTATGGTAGAATTATTTCTCTTATTTTGTACAAAAAGAATAAGATTCACCATCTAGATATTTACACTAAGTTTCATCACAACAAAATTCTTAATGTTGGTACTTTAAGAAAGTTTGGTTTCCTTTTGATAAAAGTAAAAGGAAAAATGTTACCTATTGGCATGAATAACCAACAAGAATTTGGTCCTATTACTCTGAGGGATCAAGGAAATCTAAAATCCACCGGATCAGTTCTCCTATGAAATGAGGAAGTTAGAGAATCTAGAGTAGAAGATGTTTTTCAACCAATAAAAACGAGACTCAGATATGATATTACTAATCAAGATGAGGTAGATCCTGAAGAATTATACAATCAGGTCCTTGTCACATGACCTAGGAATAGAGAAAAACCTACCAATAAGAACCTATAAATTTAAACTGATGCACCTGGAGAGGAAAATCCATCAGTGTTTTTTGGAGTCTCAATCTCTCCTGAGGAATATCAAGTTGACAGTCATCCATAAGATAAAAATGTAGATCCTAAAAAGAAATAAGTTTAGGAAACTTCTCAAGGAGATAAGAAAATTCAAATTTCAGTAGTTGAAACCACTAAAATAGTTGAGAATCAAACGGTCCCTACAAATGTACCATTCTTATACAAAACAACTTCTGTTACTAGAGATAAGACATGAGTTATTAATAATATTTCTTTATCTTCTAGTAAGAAGAATATTGGAAAGTCATTAGTTATAAAGGAAGAAGCCCAAAAATCATAACCCCAAGAAAAAGATTCTTCTAATTCTCTGAATAATTAAATTAAAGATATAGTAATCAAGTTTAATATAATGAATTAGGAGAACTGAAGTTTACATCATGAGTTAGAATCTATAAGATTTTTTTTGAAGATTTGAGAAATTCAACTATTCCCATAGAAGAATTTGAATCTTTTCAGACTCATCTACTCAATATCAGAGAAAATTCAGTTTTTGGAATAGATTTTCATGGTAGTTGGGGTTTGGCTTAGTGGTAAACACCCCATAATCCTACATGAAAAATGGGGGTTCAAAACCCATGGGGCGCAGGGTACTATAGCGTACTGTAGAAGTGGTGCACTATAGCAATGTCAGGCACTGTAGCGGCAGTAGGGTACTGTAGTAGTGTGCGGGTACTGTGCGGTACTGTAGCAGGTGGGTACTATAGCAGTACTATTCACAAAATGGGCCTTGGGCCAAAAATTTGGGCCTACGGGCCATGTAATGGGATAAATACCCATTGGGCCTTCAGGCTATGTAATGGGTCTCCCTCTACCCAGTTTAAAGAGGTCTTTGCTTTTCTTTAATAATAAATGAGGCTTCGACCCCAACCTTTTTAAAAAAAAATTAATAATATCAGAATAGATTTTGATGCTTTTCAAAGAGAAATGTTAGATCAGTTTTGAAAAACTAAAAGCAGAATCAGTCTCAAAGACATATTTTAGGGATATAAAGAGGTATTTAGGAAATAAATTTGAATCATTGAGGAACAACTCCAGTCAATTCAGAGACTCTGCCTATACTTCTCAAACATCACCAGATTTAATCATGAGGTTTTAAGCAATTACTACCGTGATGTCTGATATGAATGATAGGCTTCATTCACTTTTGTGTAATAGTAGACCTCTGAATGTGCTGTTAGGTAATCAGAAAGAACTTATTGAGAAGTTAACCTCAAGTGAACCTGGAATTAGAATACCTTTCAATAAGTTATATGAAAAGTTTTTTAAGTTTATTCATAATGAGAAAAATCTACACGACTTTCGAAAATTCAATCTGATTGAAACTTTAAAAGTGGGTCAAGAATAATGAGTTTTGATATGATAATTGGATAAAAACCTTACTAAAAGTTTACAAGGACAAATGACATAATTAAAGGAAGTTCTTCAATTTGTTCGAGCTTCACTAGAACATGAATCCTCTTATGAACGAAACCTTTCACCTTCATCTAAACCTTTTATTTAAACATTTCTTATCCAACTTAAAACTTGTAATTATAGACATCTTTCAATGAAATTATTTTATTTATTAATATTACTATTTATCATTATTTCTATTTGTTTATACTTCCATAACACACATCTTATTTTTATCTTAATCAGAATGTAACATTGATTTACATTTATGTGCCACATTAAATGTGTTTTAATCCATTTTCATATACTTTTTTTATCTCAAAAAAAGGGGGAGAAAATTGGGTAAACACAAAATTATTAATTCTATTATTCAAACTATAAGTTTCTATTATCAATTAAAAAAAATTAATTTTGACATATAACTATAATCACTATATTTTTTTAACAATATTTTTTTTTTTACAATTCCTATATTTTTTATAAGTTAAGTTATGGGTTTTATGATCATAAAAAAGGGGGAGATTATTGGGCATGCATTGTCTCAACAGAACTCTCTAAATCTTATTGATTTTGATACTCATAAATACCCTTGTTTATTTTACTGATGAAATTACTTTAAGTATTTTTTAGGAATATATTTCTTGAGAAGATCTTATTTATGGGTTATAATATTTTCTAAAGTATTTTGAATGTGTTTAAAATATTTTTTAAAAACACTATTCATACCATACGTTTGTAGGTGTATGTGTAGTGTGTGGTTCAGAAACCCTACATTTGAAACAACATATATGGATCATATACCCAATGCTATTGGAAAATTATTTTTTATCAACCCTACATTTGGATCAAATCCTACATTTGAGAAAAGGGAAAGTATGGATAAACAACCCTACATTAGTAAATAACCTTACATTTGAGGAAAAAATCATATGATACATCAAAAATAATTTTGTAATCAACCATATATTGTCAACCCAACATTTAGAGTTTTTTCTTTACATGAAGGAACCATATGTTTGACTATTCAAAAACAGAGTTTAAATTAAAGATATTTTCCATGATTACTACAATGATCTTGATAGAAGTAAATATCATTTTAAATATTTTTTATGAATGATTCTAAGCCTCATATTAAACAGAGTGATTTTTTCCTATTTCAAAGTGAAGTTACGACTCTCTTAAATAATTTAAATTTAAATGATTACGATTTTTCAGGTGACATTTGTGGATCAACTCCACCAAAGAAAATCCAAGATTTCTGTATAAATAGAAAATGTTATCTCACTTTATATTATCATATGTACATGAAACATATTTATTAATATAGAACTATTATAGAGAGAAAAATATTTAATGACTCTATTATTATAAAGAATCTACACTATGAATCCATACATGTTTCAACACTGTACTGTGTAAACTACTTCTGTTTTTTTGTTAATACTTTTATTGAAGATCATTTGCAACTAGGATCTCTTCAAAGCTATTATTTTTTGAAGAAATTAATCTTTGAAGAAGAAGATACATATTATATTAGTTGTTTCTACAAGTGTATACAAGAACCTGTCAATTCAATCAAATAAATATCTTTTGATTTATTGGATTTTCTGCTACCCGGACTCAGTTATGGAAGAGTATCATTTTCCCGGACTAAGTTGAGGAATGTATGGTTCCCTGTAAAAGAACTAGAAGGCTATGTAATGTACTATTGTAAAGTTGTGAACTGCCTAAACTCAATTGTGAAGGTCTTTTGATATGAGGACCTTTCTAGTGAAAATCACCAAGATTATAGAGAGAGAATTGGTGGTGTGAACTAGGGGGTGTTTGTGCCCCAAAACACTATAAAATTGATGTATTCTTCTTTATTATTTATCCACTGCTTAATTTACTTACAAAAGAGAATGATGCATATCTGCATAAATTGAAAAGAAAGATAAAATCCAAAATCTATCAAGATTATAAAAAATACACAAATCACCCCCTCTTGTGTATATTTGTATTATTCCGACTTAACAAAAATGGTTATAATAAGTTAATATATTTTAAAAAATTATAGTTCTCATTTTCTAGAATAGAATTAATCACCCAATTACCCAATCACCCAATCACTTTTCAATCCCATGGTTATCTATATGATAAAACATATATTCTAGAAATAAAATTTATCACTATATTTTAAAAAATGTAATTTATAAAATCATTTCATATTAACTAGGATATCACATAGGCTGGTGGTAGGTGTTTATCCCTTTCCAAACTTCGATTGTGGGTTCAATCCTTAGCATTTCTGGTTGAGATTGGTTATCACCTGTCCTTCAATTTTTTCTTTTTTCATAAAATTTCATCCTTATAACATTCCCAAAAATATGATGAACACCCTTAAAAAAACTTTAATCGTCAAAGATCATATAAACCCTAAATGTTATCAATACCTTAAAAATTATGTAAAAAAAGTAAAGTCATACTTCACATTAAACCATAGACTTACATATACATAAACCCAAGAAAAATGTATCCAAAAATGTCATTAATCACTTTAATATATAATCACTTAAAACCTCAAATGGAATATCTAAAACTTTGTACATATGATTAACCTTCAAAAAATATCGAGATCCCTGAAGATTTTATCACTTCACTATGTGGACCAATATCAACTATGATAGTGGCAAATGACTTTTCCACACCTTTATATTCTCAATCCTGATGATTTCGACCCTAATTAAGAAACTTCAGGCACACATTAGCATAATATCACAAATAATTTTTGCTAAAAAATATCATTGTTGACTGGATATCTGTTATCTCATTCTTTTATTATCCAAGATTCTTTTTATTATAGTCACAAAACCTGTGAACAAACTTACCATACTGGAAACACTTTCTAGATCCTGAAAAACATTCAACAAAATTTCTTTTACCACACATGGAACATGTTTTAGGCTTACCTCCATAATTTTTAGTTGGTTACTTCTCCATTTCTTTCCACCTTAACCATTTATTACTCTTTTCATCTCGTGGCACATAATTGTCAGCGAACACTAACTCAACTTTAGTAGCACAATGAACAAATTTCTCATAACTCATAAATTCTCATACAACCAAAGATCTTTGTAAACTTAGTTTTAATCAGAAGTAAAATAGATTAATCTTACTATCAGTGTCTTGAATAAAATCTGGTACGTTCATGTCCAAAAATGTTAAGTTTTCTTCATATGAGACCATTGAATATTAAAACTTTTGCTTCAATTCCAATAATTGTTTCTCCTTCCCAATACAAAAAAATTTAGGGAAATATTTTTCAAGGAGTATATTCATAAATGTTTCTCAATCCATGGAATCAAGACCATCTTTCTATTTTGTATTATTAACCAAATACCACCATCGATCAAATTCACCTTCAAAATGATAAATGTAAAAGGTTAACTTTTTATGTTATGAACATACCATAACTTAAAATATATTCTCTAGGGGATTGATCCATACTTTAGCTACCACTGGGCCAAATGATCCATTGAATGATGGGGTATGTTTCCTCATGAAATTATCTATTATATACATGTTCCTTTGGGGGTAGATTATGTTCCTCTCTAGCATGGATACCACTACCATTAATAACTTGTGTCAACTGATCCATCACTATAATGAACTATTTTATTACAATTCCAACCATATCAGGATGCTAATTTGGAAGTATATTTTCCTTTCAGTGCCTTTAAATTATAGTTTACTTATCTCATATATGGAAAACCATTCTGAATATAAATATTTTAGATGAATTAGCATGGTAATATTCAAATGCTATATAATTTTTACTTAACCATAATGAAAAATATTTCAATGGAATGATATTATCATTATCCTAAACTCTAATATTATCTAAACCATCCTCTAATACCAACTATAATGACTCAACCTTAAACATAACATAATATTTAGTTTTATTCAATAATTCACTTTATTTCACTTTGAGGATATTTTTAGGTTTATAGATTTATAGAATTAGTTAATAACTCATATATTACAAAACCGTGTTATACTAAGTGGATACTTCTAGTTAGTATCCATTTTTTCCATAATATAAAACCTTATAAAATAAAGAATGATTTATTTTCATGGAAAATATTCACAACATTTAACTTGAATTCTTCTTTTCCCTTACCCATCTTTAAACCCTATGAAAAATATTTTAAATTGTGGGATGAGCATAAAAAGTTTAGTAAGGGACATAGAATAAAGGAAAATGTTAGTCTAGTGAAAAAAATGAAAACCCATGTAATGTTTACCTTTATATTCAAATTTATTTGATTGTATGAAATACAAAAATTACACATGAAAAACACGCACTTTTTTATCAAAGAAAGTCTTTAGAACCCACAACAAGCAATTAAAAACCCTATTTGGTAACTTAGAGTATCATATTCATAAAAACCATTAAAACCCTTTTAATTAGAATAAACATATGGATGAATTCAAATATAATCATTTCCCAATTAATTGAAGATCTATAATAGGTCACACCCTACATATAAGCTATACCAGGCTCACCTGTGAGCTGTAATGGGGTTCAACCCATCATCTAAGTTGTATTGGGCTAACCCATTTTTCATGAGCTATACTGGGGCTCAACCCTTTGTATAAGCTATACTGGGCTCACCTGTAAGATATAATGTGGATCAAACCATCGTATAAGCTGTATCGGGCTCACCCATTTTTTATATAATGTTCAATTTCCATATAACGAATAAAACATTTTATTCTTGCACCTTTTCATTATAAAACCCTTTTGAGAAACCCTTTTAAACCCATACACAAAACCTTTTAGGATATCAAAATACTCTTAAAAAAAACCATTTTCAACAACAAAATACACAAAAAAAGGTAAAGAGGTGTTTTTATTAAATAAAATATGAAATCTTTCAAAGGAATATAGAAATTAAACAATGGTCACGATGACGGGAAAATTCATTGTCCCCGTATACACTAAAAACAAAACATTTCATTTTTCATTTGTCAAAACATTCCATATAAAACACATAAAAATATTCATTTTGAAAACATTTTAAATAAAGTAGAAAGTGACATAAAATTTTATTTTTAAATCTTTTATGCCCATATAAAAACTTTAATAAAATCATTTTAAAAACATGTAGATGGAAGAGAAAGAGTTCGAAGGAAAACTTTAAAAGATGATTTTTTTTAAGAAGTGTCCATTATCACTTTGGACACACTCGAATTGTATGCCCAATGAAAGAATAATATTAAAAAAAATTAAATATCATGAGCATATATAAATTCATGATATAATATTTCAAATTATTTTTATATACACCTTATAAAATAATATAGGTGCATAAAATCAAAATATGCCTAAAAAAATGAAATGAAGTCTATTACCTTGAGTACAAATTGTCATGTATATTATTTATATTGTTTAATAATAAAATTATGTAAATTATATTAATAAATAATTTTCAAGTTTATTCTTCCTTTTATTTCACTTATTGCCATGTTATATATTATTATTTAATCAATCAAGTTTATGTTGAATGTTTTGATGATATTTAGCTTATGTGTCAAAATTGACTTTGGTTAGTTGACTATAGTCAAAGAGGTAATTATTTAAAAATATAAAGAATAATAATCATTAAATAATCATTATATTTATACATCTATTATATATTTAATATCAATCATTAAATATGGTTATGAAAAATGAACTATGTTATAATCATGGAGACAGTGGACCATACATATGCATGTGTAACGTTTACATTCTTTAATGATCATTATGGAAAGAAGGTAAGTAATATTTTTTCTTTAAATAATGATTATAATATCATAAATAAAATATTATTTAATTAAATATAATTATATATATCAGTCATGTGGTGTGTTGATAAAAAGATAGTCACATCGCTTCATGAAGGCGGTAGTCCACACATACACGAACAATGTTATCATTTTTTAATGAGTGAAAAGGTAAGAATGAAAATGATATATTATTCTTTAATAATGATAAATATATAAATAATATAATTATTATGTCATTTATAACACATATATTCATTAAAATTATCCTCATTACCTTCCATATAAAATGTTAGTGAAAAATGAATCACATCGCTTCGCGAGGTGGTAGTTCATCATACACATGAGAGACATTATTGTATCCCCTAAAAAATATAAAGTAAAGAGGAATATATAATATAATGAATATAATGGTATAATTATGTTATAAATATCAAATATATACTTTTGATTCATCATTATAACAAGTTGTGATTAGTGATGATGGAAAAAAAATGACGTCAGTTCATGAGGCGGTTGTCCACCGTATACACGAATGATGATTTCATATCCAATTTTATAGAATAAGAGAAGGGTTTAAGTTATGAAATTAACATAATAAAATCTTAGTATATGATATATAATTTTGTTATTATATAATCATAATTGAATGTAAGAACCTGGGTTTTTAGAACGGGTCAAAATCTCGACCCTGTTTGAATTTTTGACTTGTTTTTGAGAAAACTAGAGAAAATGGGCAGTTTATGGAAATTTATAGACTACACGCCGTGTAATTTAAGTATACACCATGTATATGTTAAGTGAGTACCAGCCGTGTGCTCACCGAGTATATGCTGTGTGATGAACATGTAGAAAAATTTCTGACTACACGACGTGTAGTTATAGACACGCCGTCTACCCGCGACCGTGTGGAGGCCATACATGGAATGTAGGCTTGTTGGCAGGGGATAATCTTTGAAACTAAGTACACACCATGTTTCCCTTGCACACTCCATGTAGTCTAGCTGTGTATAAGGGATGTACATGGCTTGTGGGTAAGTCGACGGGGAAGAGAAGGGAAACCAAGGACATGCTGTGTACCCAGAGGTATACACCGTGTAATCATGTCAGCAGGTTCAGAAAGTAAGTCGGAAGAATTTCAGCCACCAAATGAACAGTTAAATGATATACACGGTGTGTAGTCATGAAGTACACACCGTGTACTTTTTTTTTTGCGTTAAAACGGGCAGTAGCCTCATTTTGAGGTGGAAATCGTTTTCTTCCGCCGGGTTTCGCAAACCAAGTCTTCCGGGACTTAAAATCCCTCCCAGATCGTCGTCTGAACTCTGTTTCGATCACTGATTGTTCCATCAGAACCCCCTCGGTAAGGCCTCAATTCCGCTTGAGCCATTTTGTTTGACCTCTGTTCTAAAACGAGTTATAGGGGTTTGAGCAGTTTAGATTCTTTTGTATATCTATCATGTTTTAGACCAAATTGGAGGCTGTTAATGGAGGAGTAGAATCGTACGAGTCTCAGGTAGGTGGTGCATACCTCTTTTTGTGTTTCTGTGGTCTTTTGGGTAACGCGGCCTTCGGCGCATTTTCGGGTATTTTGAGCGGGACCCGGTTTATCTGCTATTTCATATTGAATTGTTTATTGGACCTATGGGATGCCTTTGGGTATGCCTTGTTTCCAGTTTGCTTGAGTGGGGCCGGGTGCAGGGCTGTAGCTCATCGGGGCATTTTGGCCGGGGGATGCCAAAATGGTTAAATTGGAATTATATTGTTATAACTATTGAGTTTAATTTATTAAGCCTGATATAAATTTTTAGAGGCACTTAAGACCTCAGTTCTGGTATGGGATAACACCTTGCATAGTGCAATTCAACTGTTTAGTTTGTTTTGCCTATTTATGTTTTCTGTTTAAATATTTTATATATGCAATTGCTGAATTGCATCTCCTGGACCCTTTGGGTGGTGTTGGGCATGACCTGGATATTCTTGAGTGATGCGGATCACAGGTTGGTCTTGGCTCAGGTGACTTTGGGTGGTTCTGACCACGGTATTGGACGTCATGGACGTCGATTTGAGCCATGATGACTGTCAGGTTGGGCATGGCCTGGGTTACTAGGATGGCGATGCCATCGGATTTGAGCAACAAGGTCATAGGGACATGAGGTGTCAGAGGTTTTGTGGCTTGGGTACTATTTTGGTGATTACCGCTCACCAGAAACTTGAGTAGTGTGCACACATAGATACTCCGTGATGAGGTGGTTTTGACCACTCGTGTGGTTATAGGCCCCCGTAGTTGCAGTTTATGTATTTTGGTTGGGGGTGCTTGTCATAGGAAGCCACGTGGAAGGTGAGGAAACTTAGGGGGATAGAATCGAGACTATTGGGTTGGGGGCTGAGGCTCATCGTGATTTGAGGTCAGACATTGCTGTCCCTCCAGTTACATTATTTGAGGGCAGATATCGATGTCCCTCTGATTTCTTATTGAGGACACGTATCGCTGTTCCTCCATGTTAATTCTTGGGCATGCCTTCAGGATGTCGGTACTTGAGACACGTGATGCCAGGGGGTACATGGTGCTGGGTTAAACGATAGATATTCCGGCATTGGGCAAAGTAGGTGACACTCTGTGGTGGATGTTGAGCACCAGTGGAGTTAGTGTTTATTTGTGCATTGTACTATTTACTGCTTCCTTATAAATGCATGACTGCTTAAACACTCATATTAGGTATGAACTGTTGGGTGATATCCTACTGAGATTT
Source organism: Viscum album (assembly GCA_963277665.1). NCBI lineage: Eukaryota > Viridiplantae > Streptophyta > Magnoliopsida > Santalales > Viscaceae > Viscum > Viscum album. Next base: position 519,298,894 of record OY728166.1, read on the forward strand.
GTCTCACAACCTACACGGTCCCTTCGGGACGCATGTAGACTTTATGGATTTATGTGCAGGAAAGAGGCCAGCTTCAGGAGCTGGGATGTATTAGTTGTTGCATAGAGATGGTATGGACCTTGAGGTCTTACCTAGCTGGGGTTACTCTGTTTTGTTTCTTTACTAGTATCAGCATGATTACTTGTTTGTAGCTATTGTTGGTTATCCATTGGCACCCCTTTTTTTAGTGACTTGCTATGGATGCATGTTTGGTTTGTTTAGAAGTTACCAGTGATCAGCATGCTGTTGTGTTTACTTTCCAGTGCTGTTGTTTATATTGTATTTCTTCCGCTGTTTATTGAGACTGATTGTGCTTCTGCTCTGCGGGTCTGGTTCGAGTTTGCTGAGTCATTTGTTTTGCTGCATCGTACCATTATTATCCTCTGAGAGGGTATAGCCTCCCCAATATACCTATAATACCCTCAATGCTAGTCGGCATACTTTGGCGTTCGGGGAGGTGCACCTAAGGTAGTAACACCCGACCCGTTTAGAACTGTTCGGGTGGCTGCTCAGGTCTGGGTTATTACATTGAAGAACATTTTAAGGAGGTGGAAGGAGAAATAAAATAAAGACACTTGGTTAAGCATGATACCTCTTCTTCAGACAACCTCCTTAGGTATGCTCCTAAATCATTTATAGGATGGATTTATGATAAATAAAATGATTTTGGGATATGGGTATTGAATTAATTAAGGAATTTGTTTAGGTTTTGGTCAAACCAAAAGGGTTTTAAGGTGTGAAGAGAAGAGAGAGGATGTGTCCTTTTATAATGGAAAAGGAGTGACATTTGTGTAAAAATCCAAAATTATTCAATAATGAGAAGTCAATTTCACCCCAAGTAGCTAAAAAATTAACAAATAATTTATTGGAGGGAATTTATGGTTTATAATACCACTAACACACAAAAAAACACATTTTAAACATGTTTCTAATTAATTTATAAGTTTCCTTACTTTTACCATTATTTTTTTCACTACGGTAACTGTAAGAACCCAGATCTTCATTTCAGGTATGTTTTTCCTTTTTTGGTCATTTTTGAGAAAAGTGGAAAATCTGGAAATTTTCAAAGTACACGCCGTGTACTTTATGAGTACATGCCATGTACTTTGATGCAGCACCAGGCCGTGTGTTGGCCGTGTCTGGGCCACACACACGGTGTGTAGGGGAGATGTGGAGGCCTCTTAAAGCGGAGTATGGAACGGCTAAGTACACGCCATGTACCCCAGAAGTACACGTTGTGTAGTTTCTTTTTTTCATTAAACAGACTGGGGTCATGCCTAATCGAGGAAAACATATTCTTCTTCAAGTTCTTCGACCGAGAGTGACCCGTACAACCACGATCATCCTCCGAGCCCTCAAGCCTCCGTTTGTTTGCCGAATTGAGCATCGTTGATTGCATTGGAACCACAACGGTGAGCTCTTCCTTATTCTTGAGTATCATTCCATGATTTTCCCTCTTTCTCAAGATATCAGGGGTTGAAAGTTTTGTGCGTTTTCATAGATCTACGCCGTTCTAAGGAGAATCAAGCCTCTTGGTTCTAGTATATTGATCTCCTAGCACCAAGGTAGGTGGTTTGTGCCTTACCTTACAAATTCTTTGAGTTTTATGTGAAAATCACACCAATACCCATGAACGAGGTATTGCGTGTTTTCCTTTTCGACCCTATTGTTTTTCTGCCTTGCTTGTATACTTGTGTAGAGGTAAATTTGATCATGATTGTGTGTAATTTCTATGCTTGGATGTTTTTTCCATGCCTTATTCTTGTTATAACCTTTGGGGTTTGTTAGACTTTGGCTGTTATACCTGTTTTCCATGCCTTTTGACCGTTGGATGGAATGATATTCTTGACCTGCTTGTTATGTTGTAGACTGGTTAGCCAAGTATCTTTGTAGGTGTACTATGTCTTTATACCATTATTATGCACTAAATGGCATGGGACCATGAGAACCTGGTGCTATAGACTATAAGGGATAGACTGAGTGAGCTTCCCAGAGAGTCTTGAATATTACAGACCACAGAAGGGTAGACCGAGTGAGCTTCCTCAGAGGGTCTTGGACATTATAGACTACAGGGGATAGACCGAGTGAGCTTCCCAGAGAGTCTTGGATATTATATACTACAGGAGGGTAGACCGAGTGAGATTCCTCAGAGAGTCTTTACTTTATTTTAATTTCTTTAAAACCTTTCCAGGCTAGAGAAGGAATTGACTGAGTGAGCTTCCTTAGAGAGTCTGTGATAGACCTGAGACTATAGGAGGAATTGACCGAGCGAGCTTCCTGAGAGAGTTTCTAGACCTTAGGGCTATAAGAGGGTTAGACCGCGTGATCTTCCTCAGAGAGTCCCTGAACACCCTAGACTATAAGGGGAATTGACCGAGCGAGCTTCCCCAGAGAGTCTTATAAATTCGTATGACCAAACCAAAGGGGTTAGTCTGAGTGCACTACCCAGAGGGTTGTGGGTACTTCTTGGATAGGACCAGAGGGGTTGGCTGCGAGTACTTCCCAGAGGGGTTCTTGTTGTGGTTAGATTTTTGATTCACTGCTGCTTGTTGTTCTGTGGATTTATTACTATTGCATATCATCCTATTACTGCTTACTGTTACTGCCTACTGTTTACTGTTACTGTTTACTGATACTGTACTATTACTTTCCATATGCTCTATGACTGTTAGGAAAATATCTTTGGGTGGTTGCCTACTGGGATTTAGTCTCACACCCTGTTTGGGCCATGCTTTTGGGCCCAACCAGACTATGTTATTGTAGGTATAGACAAGGGAAATCACCCTTCGACTTCTGGTACCTGATTGCTTGGAGCAGGAGAGCATGAGACCAAGCCGAGGCTTGTGATGCTGAGGAGTTGCTTATCTGTTTACTTTTCTTTGTACTTTGGTTTATCATTGTATTCAGCATTTTGACTTGTTTGGCTTCTTTCATAGACATATTTATCCTGCATCATTTCATATATACATGTGTTCTCCAACTGTTTGTTGTTTTAGTCTTCCGCTATTTATTGTTCTTGGATATTCACTACTTCCGCTATTGCATGTTTTGTTTACTTCCGCTGTGTACTCTGCTAATGAGGGAATAGTTTCCCCACTATCACACCCAAGGCCCTCGCGCTTAGTCGACAACCTCTAGATTTTGGGGAAATGTGCTTGAGGCCATGTGACCAACTGGGTACGGGGCGCCCCTGGGTGGCTTCCGGAACCGGGACGTTACAAAGTGGTATCAGAGGGATTCTTTTATCTTGATTTACTATTTGGATCCTTATCTAGGTATAGGACGGATTCCGTACTTGGTCATAAGTTGTGCTCGGGAGTAGCTAACCCGTGTACAGGGAAAATTCAATCTACCTCGTTTATTGCAGTTTTATGGTTTTGAGATTTACGGCTGATATGATTTCACCTTGAGTGACTCACATGATTTGTGTTGTTATGGTTGTTTCTATTGCGGTTCTATTTCTGTCGCAACCCGATGAGATGAGGGTATTCCATCCCATGCATCATATAGGCACTTGTTAGAAATCACATGCCATGCATTCTTGCCATGCCATCTAGGCTTTATTAGCGATTGCATGTTGTTGTGATAGACGTTGTGTAGATTATTCATGCTATTGTGATAGATGCTTTGATAGAATCCCTGTAGTTTGATAGAGAAATTGTTTTTATTGTACCTTGCTTAAATGAACACCAAATTTTTGTTCTTGAGGTGTTATGGGCTCTATGAATCAGAACTTGGTTAATCATTGACTAGTTACCCTTTTATTTGATATGTAGGAGATGTCAAGCTTTGATTCACGGGGAGTATGGTCCCTCATGGATTAGAATTTGGAACCTCAATTTTTGTTTTTCAGTGTTTTCTGGGCTTCGGTGCAATTTATGAGATACTGCCCAGAAAAACCCAGAATACATGGCGTGTAATTGACTAAACGCCATGTAGTTTTAAACCATGTCACTGAAAGTGTGAGTAGAAACATGGAGTGGTGAAAAAGTTTTCAGAAACACGTCGTGCACTGAAGTTGCATGCCATGTAATTGTGATCCGTGTACTCGGCCGTGTCACTAACAACAGGGGCCGGGGAAGCGCGTGTGGTACACACCATGTTGGGTATGAAAACACCATGTAGCCTCGCTCTAGATACCCATCTGTGTCACGAACAACACGGGACAATGTTATCTTCTCTTATACACACCTTGTTTGTTCGGAACATACCGTGTAAGGGGTCAGCCATGTAGTCGGCCTTGTAACTAACAACACGGTCGCCGAAACCTCGTCTAGTACACACCATGTCCTTAAGTGAACACGCTGTGTAGTCTAGGGTTAAGAGGACCATGTGGGTTAGCCATGAAAAGAGAATCAGGTAGGGGAATGGAGATCAAGTACACGCCATGTGTGGGGACAACACGCCGTGTAGTTTGGGTGTTACACGACCAGTTGTGAAGGAGGTACACACCCATGTGTCTGGCTTAAGAGGACACGCCGTGTAGTTTTATACATTATGTGTAGTTGTGTTTTGTAGAACTTGTTTTTTATTTTATCCTATTTCTGTCTTGTACTCTTGTGTTCTCGGTCCTTGATAATCCTGATCTAGGGTGTGATTTTGATCTTTCAGAGCTATGCCTCCAAGACATCCTCTGGTTGTACGTCAACTGCAAGATAGTGATCATACACTGGATTTGGCCAATCAGGGATCTCCTACAGATCCTCCTACAGATCCTCCTGCTGTTCTAGCCTTGGAACCATCAGTTATACCCATTGCAGGTGCTGATGCCCAATTCAGGGAGGATTTCCTAAGGATGATGCATACCTTTTAGGGAGCACTGCCTCCTGCCCCGTCAATGGATGAGTTGACGCGGGTTTTCCAACAGCAACATCCTCCTACATTCTCAGGGGATGGAGGACCCCAGGCTACAGAGTCTTGGTTAGAGGCCACACTGACAATCTTCGAGCACCTGGAGATATCTCTAGAGAAAAGGGTGTTGCTTGCTACTTATATGCTTCGAGAAACCACCAAGAAGTGGTGGGAGGTGATCTCACAGTTAGGGCACCAGCAGAGTATGACTTGGGATGAGTTTCGGCACATCTTCTACGGTTAATTTTATCTAGAGACCTTAAAGGCCGATCGATCCCAGGAGTTTATGAGTCTTGAGCAGGGTACTATTTCTGTTATGTAGTACTCGTCTCATTTTTCCGAGCTTTAGTGCTTCACGCCGATTCCAGTAGGTGATGAGTTATTCCTTTCTAGGAAGTTTGAGTACGGTCTCAGGAAGGAGATCCATTCCCAGGTGAATATCTTTAGGTTGACTTCGATATCATCTATCGTCAACCAGGCGCTGATCACTGAGCTCAATCTGAGAGATTCTAGAGCAGTGATCCAGGACGGTTCGACATCCAGAGTCAGTATTCCTCTTACTGATAGCAGGAAGCATCACAGGGAGTCTTCTTGAGGAGATCAGGGTAGGAGGAATGTATCTTCAGGCAGCTAGGTAGTATTCTACCAGTGTGGTAGGAGTGAGCATACTAGGCCTCAGTGTCAGAGAGACCCAATGGAGTGACGATCTTGCAGCAAGATGGGCCATCTTCAGCGTTTGTTTCAGATCTTCTCACCTACAGCTGGTGGTAGGGGTTCTTCTATGACCCCATGTATAGGAGATGTATCGCCAATTTCTCACCAGTCTGGGAACTGGATTTCTTCCAGCCGTTCGGGCCGAGGTGGAGGTCACAGTCATGGTGGTCAGTCACCAGGCTATCAATGACAACAGAGTGGATCAGCTCAGAGTGGACAACTAGGGGCGCAGGGCTGTGGAACATGCCAGACTTTTTCCATGGAGCTGACCTATCAGGAACAAGATCTCGGACCTTCTACAGTTCGAGGTATGATCTTAGTAGCCTCAGTTTTATCTTCAGCCCTTTTCGACACTGGTGCTTCACATAGTTTTACCTCTTTTGCTGTTGTGGATAGCCTTGGGCTCTGTATCTTTTCATCTACCGAATTGTTAACTCTTGATAAACCGTTGGGAATGAGGACAACTAGCGTACTTCAGTGCAGAGAGTGCCCTCTTGAGGTTTCAGGGTGTCACTTGTTATGTGACTTCTATGTCCTAGAGATGACAGGCTATGATTTCATTCTCGGTATGGACTAGTTAGTTCCCTTCTAGGCAGTCGTAGATTGTTATCGCCGCAGGGTGAGTTTCGTATCACCAGAGGGAGGATATTTTCTTCATAGAGGTGAGTGGAATGTCCAGGCGTGTAGAGATGGACCAAAGCATCATGGGATAGGAGTAGTTACGACCCAGATTTCTAGTCTTTATCTGGATGACCAGGGGACTTCACAGTTAGAATTTACTCCAGTGGTGGATCGTTTCAGGGATGTCTTTCCAAAGGACTTTTCAGGTTTACCTCCAGAGCATGAGGTAGACTTCTCGATTAAGCTCATGCCAGGAGTGGCACTGGTGTCCATTCCTCCTTATAGGATGGCTACACCTGAGTTGCAGGAGCTCAAGAAGCAGTTGGAGGAGTTTCGGACAAAGGGTTTCATCCGACCTAGTACTTCTCCTTGGGGTTCACTTGTCCTGTTTGCGAAAAAGGTAGACGACTCCCTTAGGCTTTGCGTGGATTATCGGAAGCTGAACCAGTTGACAGTCAAGAACCGATATCCTTTACCGAGGATCGATGAACTCTTTGATCAGCTTCGTGGAGCTTGGGTGTTCTCGAGGATTGATTTGAGGTCCAGTTATCATCAGTTGCGCGTTATATCATCAGATATACCTCTTACAGCCTTCAGGAGAAGGTATGGTCTATACAAGAATACAGTCATTCCATTCAGTCTCATGAATGCGCCAACGGTTTTTATGGCACTGATGAACCGAGTGTTCCATCCATACTTGGATTCCTTCATGGTTGTTTTCGTGGATGACATATTGGTGTACTATCACACTCGACATGACCATTCTACCCATCTTGAGATAATTCTGAGTACACTAAGAGAGAACCAGTTATATGCTAAGCTCTCAAAATTCCACTTTTGGATGGATCATATTCACTTCTTGGGTCATGTTATCTCAGAGACAGGAGTATCAGTAGATCCAGAGAAAGTGAGAGCTTTAGTTTCCTGGGAGCAGCCAAAGAATGTCTTTGAGGTGAGGAGTTTTCTAGGGCTGGATGGTTACTATAAGCATTTTATATAGGACTTTTCATTCCTTGCAGCACCGCTGACAGGTCTGACCAAGAAAGGTGTGAAGTTCTTATGGTCAGATTCCTGTGAGTCAGCCTTTCAGGAGATGAAAGGGAGGTTGACGTCAGTGCCAATACTAGTATTTCCAGAGACGGGAAAGAGCTATACAGTCTACTATGATGCTTTAGGTTTCGGACTGGGAGCTGTGCTTATGCAGGAAGATGAAGTCGTTGCGTACGGGTCTCAGCAGTTGAGACCGCATGAGAGGAACTACCCGACGCACGATCTGGAGTTGGCAGCTATTGTTCATTCCTTACACTTTTGGAGACATTACCTTCTGGGGTGGCACTTTGTGGTTTTCACCGACCACAAGAGTCTCAAATAAATCTTCACTCAGCATGATCTGAATCTGAGACAGCGTAGGTGGGTTGAGTATCTTTGGTCCTTCGACTTTGAGCTTGCCTATACACCGGGAAAGGGAAACACAGTGGCTAATGAGTTGAGTAGGAGAACTCAGATTTAGGAAGTTCAGGAGGCCAATAGTGAGTGGCACCTTATGGATCTGTTCTCTGAGATGCACTTGGAGGTGCAGGACAAATAGGGATAGAATTTTCTATCTTTTGTACCTGTTACCTCTACCTTTATTGATCGGGTGTGGATGAGGTAGCTATCGGACTCAGAAGGCCTAGTCCTGCGGGAGAGTGTGTTAGGAGAGTATCCTCTTCCTCGGTGGAGAGTGGGAGAGGATGAGATCTTGCGTTTCTAGGGACGCGTATGGGTGCCAGTAGACATACGCGAGGAACTGATGCAGGATTCTCATTCTTCAGTTTGGGAAGTTCATTATAGCATCACCAAGATGTATCATGATCTACACCGCCAGTACTGATGGCCAGGTATGAAGAAATATGTCATTGGGTTCGTCATGATATGTTCTACTTGTTAGTAGGTGAAAGTGGAGCATCAGCGACCAATGGTGTTTTTATAGTAGTTACCCATTCCCGAGTGGAAGTGGAATGATGTCACGATGGACTTCGTGACTGGGTTACTGAGGTCACCTCAAGGGAGTGATGCGGTTTGGGTTGTCATCGATAGGCTTACAAAGTTTGATCACTTCTTGTAGATCAAGGAGACCTTCAGTGTTGATGAGCTGGGACGATTGTACATCTGAGAGATTGTATGTCTACATGGAGTTCCACACTCCATTGTTTCAGATAGGGATGCACATTTTACTTCTTGGTTCTGGCATGGGATTTAGAAGGCTTTGGTTACACAGGTACTTTTGAGTATAACATACCATCCCCAGACAGATGTCCAGTCTGATCGTACGATCCAGGTGCTTGAGGATATGCTTCGAGCTTGTATTATAGACTTCGGGGGTACTTGGGAAAAGCATATTCCTCTTGTGGAGTTTGCCTATAACAACAGTTTTCAGGCAACTATTCAGATGGTACCTTACGAGGCTTTGTACGGTAGGCCATTCCAATCACCTTTATGATGGCAGGAGGCAGGAGAGGCAACTTTGCTGGGACCTCATCTTGTTCAGGAGACCTCAGAGCTAATAGAGTTGATTCAGAAGAGGATGACTATGGAACAGTCTCGATAGAAGTCTTATGCTGATCAGCGGAGACAACCTCTGGAGTTCGAGGTCGGGGGTCAGGTTTTCCTATGTGTCACACCGCGGTTGGGACACAAGAGGATTCAGAGACAGGGTAAGCTTTCACCGTAGTACGTCGGACAGTTTGAGGTATTGAAGAGATTTGGGCCTATTGCCTATCAGTTGTAGTTACCTCAGAGGTACCGGTCTATGCACGACGTCTTCCACATTTCTCAGCTCTGACGTTACTTTTCAGACCCGTCTCATTTCTTTCAACCCGAGGAGGTTGAGCTTGATGCAGATGTGTCATTTGAGGAGCATCCTATCAAAATTGTCGATCGTAGTATGAAGGTTCTCTATGGCCGGTCTGTTCCTTTGGTACGAGTGCTATGACAGCACAGGCGAGTACAAGACGAGACTTGGGAGAGGGAGGCCGATGTACGATCACAGTTGTCGGAGCTGTTCAGGGCTTCCTCTTCTATGCCTCTCGAGGGAAATTCAGGGATGAATTTCTTTAAAGGGGGAAGTTTGTAAGAACTCGGATCTTCATTTAGGGTATGTTTTTCCTTTTCTAGTCGCTTTTGAGAAAAAAGGTAAATCTAGAAATTTTCAAAGTACACGCTGTGTACTTTATGAGTACACGCCGTGTACTTTGATGCAGCTCCAGGCCGTGTGCTGGCCATGTCCGGGCCACACACACGGTGTGTAGGGGAGATGTGGAGGCTGCTTAAAGCGGAGTACAGAAAGGACAATTACACATCATGTACCCCAGAATTACACGCCGTGTAGTTTCTTTTTTTTTATTAAATGGACCGGGGTCACGCCTAATTAAGGAAAACGTCTTCTTCTTCAGGTTTTTCAACCGAGAGCGACCCGTACAACTGCGATCATCTTCTGATCCCCTGAGCCTCCGTCTGTTTGCCGAATCGACCGCCGTCGATTGCATTGGAACCGCAGCGGTGATCTATTCCTTCTTCTTAAGTCTCATTCCATGATTTTCCCTCTTTATCGAGATATCGTGGGTTGAAAGTTTTGTGTATTTTCATAGATATATACCGTTCTAAGGATAATCAAGCCTTGTGGTTCTATTATATTGATCTCCTAGCACCAAGGTAGGTGGTTTGTGCCTTACCTTACGAAGTCTTTGAGTTTTATGTTCAAATTCCACCAATACCCGTGAACGGGGTATTGCGTGTTTACCTTTTTGACCCTATTGTTTTCCTTCCTTGCTTGTATGCTTATATAGAGGTAAATTTGATCAAGATTGTGTGTAATTTTGATGCTTGGATGTTTTTCCCATGCCTTGTTCTTGTTATAACCTTTGGGTTTTGTTAGTCTTTGGCCGTTATACCTGTTTTCCATGCCTTGTGACCATAGGATGGAATGATATTGTTGACCTGCTTTTTATGATGTAGACTGGTTAGCCAAGTAGCTCTGTAGGTGTACTTTGGCCTTATAGAATTATTATGCACTGACTGGTACAAGACCGTGAGAACTTGGTGCTATAGACTATATGGGATAGACCAAGTGAGATTCCTAGAGAGTCTTGAATATTACAGACCATAGGAGGGTAGACCGAGTGAGCTTCCTTAGAGGGTCTTGGACATTGTAGACTACAGGGGATAGACCGAGTGAGCTTCCCAGAGAGTCTTGGATATTATAAACCACAGAAGGGTAGACCAAGTGAGCTTCCTCATAGAGTCATTACTTTATTTGAATTTCTTTAAAACCTTTCCAGGTAAGAGAAGGAATTGACTGAGTGAGCTTCCTTAGAGAGTCTGTGATAGACCTGAGACTATAGAAGGAATTGACCGAGCAAGCTTCCTCAGATCGTTTCTAGACCTTGGGGCTATAAGAGGGTTAGACTGCGTGATCTTCCTCAGAGATTCTCTAACCACCCTAGACTATAAGGGGAATTGACCGAGAGAGCTTACCCAAAGAGTCTTATAAATTCGTATGACCAAACCAGAGGGGTTAGGCTAAGTGCACTACCCAGAGGGTTGTGGGTACTTCTTGGATAGGACTAGAGGGGTTGACTGTGAGTACTTCCCAAAGGGGTTCCTGTTGTGGTTAGCTATTTGCTTCACTACTGATTGTTGTTCTATGGATTGATTACTGTTTCATATTATCCTGTTACTGCTTACTGTTACTGCTTGCTATTTACTGTTACTATTTACTGCTACTTTACTATTACCTGCCATATGCTCACTGACTATTAGGCACAGATCTTCGGGTGGTTGCCTACTGGGATTTAGTCTCACACCCTGTTTGGGACATGCTTTTGGGCCCAAGCAGACTATGTTGTTGCAGGTATAGACAAGTTCAAGTGCCCTTCGACTTCTGGTACTTGATTGCTTGGAGCAGGAGAGTATGAAACCAAGCCGAGGCTTGCGATGCTGAGAAGTTGTTTATCTGTTTACTTTTCTTTGTACTTTCTTTTAGCATTGTATTCATCATTGTGACTTGTTTGTCTATTTTCCTAGACATATTTATTGTGCATCATTTCATATATACATGTGTGCTCCAGCTTTTTGTTGTTTTAGTCTTCCACTATTTATTGTTCTTGGATATTCACTGCTTCCGCTATTGCATATTTTGTTTACTTCCGCTGTGTACTCTGCCAATGAGGGCATAGTTTCCCCACTATCACACCCAAGGCCCTCGCTACTAGTCAACAACCTCTGACATTTGGGGAAATGCGCTTGAGGCCATGTGACCAACCGGGTACGGGGTGCCCCTGGGTGGCTTCCGGAACCAGGACGTTACAGTAACTAGCCTTTTTTATCTAGGTAATTTATCATTTAAGAATAGAAATAAAATTATAATTATAAAATAATTTTTACCCATTGGTTCTAAATATTAAATCCAATTTATAAAATAAAAATATAATGTGTGTGGAAAATTAATTTTAACACAAGCGCATGAAATGTGCAAAACCCTGTTTTACCCTTTACTATGGTAATTGAGTTTTTTACTATGCAAGGATCAATATAATTATTATAAAAGGAACATTGGTCCATAAATTGAATATAGTTGACATTTTTAAACATATTCCAATAAATTTTCAGAGTATATTGTTTTTAGGAATTTTAAATCATTTAATGAAATATTATTTATATTAAAATAACATTAATTTCAATTTTGACACTATTCATTTAATTTGACAATAATAACATAAATAAAAAGGTTGAATTCAAATATACTATTTTCACACATGTATATCGTGTTATAGTTATCTAAAAAATTCATGGAGTAAAATAATTCATTAAATTTATATTACTTCTAACATTTTTAGTATCATATATTTTATTTTCTATTAATTAAATAATTATTGTATTGACATCACTTAAGCATTTTAATTAAATATATTATTATTAAAAATTAAAAATAAACTAACCTCCTGAAATTAACTTTATTATTCTCAAAATTACCATCAATATTCATTCACATATTTCTTTTGTACCTATGCGAACATATAATTAAAATTTAAAATCAAGAGGGCGACATTTTGTCCTTTTTTTAATTAAATTATCATATTGGTCACTGATTAGACACTTAAATATGATAATATTAATTTATTTTATTTTAATATTAAAGTGTTTAAAAGTCCATAAACACCATTTTTAGTGCATTTTATAAATTGAACTTCATTTCACATCATTTGTACAATTCATGTTTAAAATGAAAATTTGGGCCTAATAAATCATCTTCTTGTAAAATTAATTATATTAATTATTTTAATTTGATGTTTTTGTATATAATTGTTCACTTATATTGGAATTTTTTTCTTTTAGTATTGATGGATTAAGCTCAAAGGAAGATGAACATTTTTGGGCATGAATGTAGAAATTTATGGACAAAGCATAATGGGGCTTAGGTCCATCAACCAAATTCGGGCCCACAATACAAGCCCAATGAAGCTAAAATTTTAATTGTATAAATATAAAATTATTAGGATTATTTCATTAAATTTTTTCCAAATCTAATTCTGAATTTTCCATGATGATCCAGGCAGTCAAAGATGAAGATTAAATTTATGGCCATATCTGAACACCCAAAAAGTCAGCCAACCATTTTGAGTATAACATCAAAAAAACTAAACCAATTATTATTAAATTTTTACAGGTGATATAGGACACCTAGATTAAGATATTTATCTTATATGACCATCAATTATTCATCCATATATAATGAATTATTTTCACACCAAGAGGGGGATGAATCTGGTCCTATTTTTGTGGTCAACTTTGAAACGTCAAATTTCTTTTATTCTTACCCACCTTTTGACTCTCTTAATTAATGAGGAGGGAATTTATTGTTGGGGGATATAAAATAGGCTCCTAATATTTATATATAAAGAGATGGTGGTGAAGATATTATACATCCAAAGTTTTTCTTTCAATTTTATTGTTAAGATTTCATTTTGTAATTTCTTGTTTATTTTTTTCATGCAAGTTTTTCAATAATTTTAGTTTATTAATAAAATATGTTCTTATTATTGACTTATTATTTTACTTTTCTTAACATGTTGATACCATTGAATCAAGGTGTGAATTTATTCACACCATCACTTGTGAATTCTTTACACAACGGTGGAGTGATCGTTTTTCTTAATGTTTTTATTCTTCAATCCTGCTTCTTTAAGTCAACTTCCTACTTCCATTGATAGAATAACATCAATGGAGGGATAAAAATTTATGTTTTTATCCTAGGGAGTTTCATGGGGTGTATTTAATGTTATTTTATGATCTCAAATTATTTAATTTTTTCATTATTTTAAGAGTTCATTTCTTTGACTTATCTTCTTATTTGTCTTCACCGACTTTAATGACTACACATTTTGATTCCTGGTACAATAAAATTACTTGGATTTATCATAAAAGTGATCCTATAATTTCATTGGTTATTAGCCTTGGTATTGTGTATGGATTAAATCATAGAATGATATTGGGGAGTTATCTCATTGATTTGATACCTCTTGAACTATTGAACGGAAAATTCATAGAAGAATAATTACATCCATTCTACCCCTAAAAAAACCTTATATCAACCAATATTATTTAATTATTTCAATTCAAATAATTATATGTTTCATTCATATATTTAAAACCATTATTTTATGAATATTAGTATTTTTGTTTCATAATTTTAAATCAACACCATAGTTGGAAACTTCATAGCCAATCCTCCATCAAATATTAGTGTCTATAAGTTTCTTCCTTGATCCCTATGGATTTGATCCCTACTTGTAATTCAACAACCACTTATACTAGTAGGTTAAATTTGGGTACAACTGGTCACTTTTATGGAAAAGAATATCATAATCACATAAAAATCAATCCTAAGGTAATAAGGGTCAAAATATATTCATCCAATATAATTTTGAAAAGTGTTTTTGTCATTTTAACCCTTATTTTTTATTTTAACCCCCCAGTAAATCCATTTTTAACTTAACCACAATAATTGATTTTACCTATTAAATATGGTAAAAGATTAATTTGACCTAAATAGATAATATAAATTATTATAATTCCAAATATCTAATCTATTTTACCAAATTCAATTCCCTCTTATTTTTAATCTCCTTGAGTTTGGGATCTCTCGCTCTAGTTTCTTCTCATCTGTGCTCCATGGATGGGGTCATTTTATTCTTTTTGGTGGTGTCGTTGTTCTTGGTGAAATCTCCATAGGGATGTTTTGATGGTCCTAATAAATATTGTTTATTGCTGAAGCCCCTAGATGCTCCAACCCTGATCTGACCTCGAGTTTCTCCGTACCTCTCTAAGTTGGATATGGAGAGGGGGTAACAAATTGGTTTTGGGTTTCATGGTTCAATATTTGACAATTTTTCAGGAGCACCTGAGTCAACTTGATTTTTTTTGGGATTCTAATTTTAGTCACGTCGATGATGCCATCGTCAGGAGCCCTAGGCTGCTCAAATCACTGCTCTGGCCCAAAGTTCCTCTGCTCCTCTCCCATTTATATCTGGAGTGGTGGTAACTAAGAGGTTTTAGTATGCATGATTTGGTGGATGACAATGTTCCTTGTGTGAATTGAGTTGATTTTATCTAATGAAGATGATCTGTTTCTCTCCCTTTTTGATGATAGTAACTTTTAGAGATGGAAAAAATAATGATAATGGATATGTTTTTGGTTTTACATATTTTTTTAGTGTTTCTTCCTCAAAGTCAACAGTTAAGGTTTGATTGTTTGTTTATTTGGGTGACCAATCTTTTGTTCTTTTTCGGTGAAGGTTTCAACCATGAGTATGGATGTAGTTTCCTTTTCTCTCATCGAAAAGGTTTTGAATTCTATGATGTTCTGTTATAATGCTTTTACGGTGGCAACGATGGAGTTTTACAACGGCGAAATGAAGGAATCAATGGTGAATGTCGATGGTGAATTTTAAAGGTTGAATGGTTCTTCTTCATTTTGATTTCTTTGGTCATTATCTCCAGTAGTGATGGGTGGTAATGATGATGGTGGTGTACCCACACTGATGATGATAGATGGCAGGCGACGTGACCCCGACTGACACTAGTGACTCAAAAATCGAGGCCTCAGGTTTGGTGTTTGTGTTTTTGAATTTCAAATTCCATAAATAGATTTTTTAAATTTGTAATCCCATCTGAGGTTTGTGGTTACCGCTTAACCTTAAAGTGACTATTTTGAAAATCAAAAAATAGAATTTTTAGTTAGAAAAATCTTATTTTTAAACCTAAAAATATACTTATTATAAAATAAAATATAAAGTTGACTCAAAATTATTTAATTTGATTAAATATAAAAAAATAATACTTATGTTACTTGAAATAAAATTCAAAACATAACGGGACTCTTAAATAAATTAAATTATTGAAAAGAAATGATTTTTTTTTGCAAAAATCAGTATTTTTCACTATTCACCAAAAATCAATATTTTTTAAACAATCAAAACATTTCACCCCAAATAAATTTTGATATTATGATTTTAAAAATTATTTTAATTTTATCAAATACATTTTATAAAAATTACTAAAATTAATTATAATATTTCCTTAGAAAATCAATAAAAATCATTTTTGAAGAAAAACCATTTTTGAATAATAACATTACTTTAATAAAAATTGATTGAATGATTACTAAGAATTTATAAATAATATATATTTATTAGTATATATATATATTTTATAAAGTAGTTAATACAATTCATACCTACCAATTTAACAGCTCAGTTATAATGGTTATATATTTCGCATGTCATTTAAGGTCGATGTTGCATGTCTTATATTCTATAGATAATAAAAATCTTAGGGTTGGATAGAGATAAATCTATTTAATAGATTAACTTTGTTAAAAAATAAATATATATTAATGTCTTGTGGTGTTACATTCTCTTCTAATCTTGGTGTTTTATTTCAAACATGCTATCAAACATAGTTTTCTTTTCTAAAATCTAGGGGTGTTATAGTTTTTTATAATATTTCTCACCATTTACCTTGGATACTTACTATGAACCAAAATTTTGATATCCTTATAATATATTTTCCTTATACTTTGACTTATTCTCATCCTTAATAGAGTCTCAAGTTGTAGAATTTTTTCTTCAAACTTTTATTCCTAAATTTTTTAAAAGTTTTGGCTCTTCTTTTTTTGGATACACACATGACCCTCTTGAATTTATTCTTCTTCTAAACATTTTCAACCTTATTGTTAACCTCTAAGGATGATATTTTTTGATCCTTCTAATATTTACACTTCTTATAACTCTCAACAACTTTTGAAATAGAGTTTTTAAACTTAGTTATTCCTTGATCATCTTCTACTAGTTTTTATCTAAAAAGATAAAACTATTTATCCTTAACCCTTATCTTTTCTACATGCTTAATATTGAGTTTTTTCTCTTCATCAAGTAACTTATTAAGATCATAAATTTCTTTTATCTACCTATATTTTTATTTAATCATTGATTCCTTTTTTGCTGATAGATCTTTTTTCTTCCACATATCTTTCTCTTTCCCAAGTTTAAAAATTTTAAAAATACATTCTTTAAATTATTTATTAAGCATAAAATCCATCTGATTTTCTTCCTCTTCCTATTCTTATTATTCTTCAGAGTTTCTTCTTTCATCACTGGTAAAATTTTAATCATTCACTTTTGCAACAAGAAACTTCTCAACACCATCATCATTAGGGTTTTCAACTTCCACTTCATTATCATCATCTTCCTAACATTTGGATTTTTTTTCTTTTTATATTTAGATAAATTCTTATCCTTTAATTTTAAATAATAATTTGATTTTTCCATCTTATTATTCAGATATTTTCTTGAATTTCTTTCTTCTTCATCACTATCTTCATCTTTATTTATCCTTAGACAATTTTATATGAAATGTCCAATGACTCCATAGTTAAATAAATTTACTGATAACTTTCCTTTATACGTCCCTATGCCTATTTCCTCCTTTTTAGAAAATAAAGAAATGAATTCATTAAAATTTATACTTACTTCATCTTGAGTGTTATATTCACTGAATTATTCCTCAGGAACTTTCTTAGACTTTCCTTAGTGCTTTGAATGATATTTCAAGATCAAATATTTCTTTATTCTTTATAGAATTTTCTCTTATAATTACATATGTGGTGAGAATACTATGAAAATCATATAGAGAGATAGTTTTAGGATCTTTATCCTCTAAATTTGATTCCTTGTTGTCAAATGAATAATTATTTTAATATTTTAAAAAATAATTGAATATTATAACTTCTCAAAAAAACTTATTATGGTACTTAAAATGTCATTAAACATTGTAAATAACTTATAAACAAATTTATCATCTCTTATTTTGAGATCTTCATAATTCAATCTCAAGATTTGTAACTTTGATTTATTCAATTTATTATTTCCTTCATAAATATTCTTCAAATTATTCAATATAACTTTATCTATGAAAATTATTTTAACCCATATAAATCCACTTTTATAAAGAGAGGAAGGTATAACATTTCTATCTCACCCATTATTATTTAGGTTCTTCTTTTATGTAACTGTTAAGGGAGAACCCTTAGTAGGAGGAGTGAAACCATCTATAGCAGCTTCAAGAACTTCATAGATAATGGGTAATAAATAAGGCAACATTATATATTTCTAGATATGATAGTTATTGCCATCAAATACAGGAACCCTCTTACCATTAATTGAGTTCTAAACACCCATGGTAGTCTTCATTGTTTTCAAATTTCACACAACTAAGAGTCAACAAAATAACCTCCCTCTGATTCCAATTGAAATGACCTATCAGGATTTGTATGATCATTTGGGGGGGGGGTGAATTAGCGATCTTCTTTTATATGTTTTCTAATTAAAAAAAATTATCTTCTGGTTAGAAAGAATTGACTCTTCTGAAAAAACAACACACAAACACACCAATAGGAATGCAAGAATTTACAAGGTTTACTAATCAATAATAGTATCTAGTCCTTAGAATGGTTTGGAAATAATCTAAGACCACACTCCACTAGAAAAAAATCCTTTATGTTTTATAAAAAAATAGAATACCCATCACTTGAATAACACTATATCCCCTCAATAGTTCATGTGCTCCTCAAAGTTAAAATGATAAAACAATTTTTGTAATAATGAAGTGAACCTTCACCAAAAGGCTTCAACACATCATCACTATACTGCTTGAACTTTCTTCACACTTACCTTCCTAAAAATTATTCTTCCTCCACTTCACTTTCTTGCATAGTAATGAGCAATAAATTATATCTGAACTTATTTTTATGTACCTATCCATATGATAACATCTTCATATTATACCTATCCATTTGATATCCTATTTCTAGTATCCTTCATTTGATACCCTCTATATGAAACCCTGTTCCTATAATACCTTCTATTCAGTATCCTTCATCTGATACCATTCAGTCCAATATACTCCATCCAATACCTATGAATGATACTTCCCCATTAATTACTTTGAATGAAAGGAAAAAACCATCTCAAGATTCATGGTTTACACCTCACTTCTTCAATGAAAGCCACAACAACAACAACAACTCATTCATATTGATCATGATTCCCCTTTATATAGACATCATTTCTATGAAAATCAATGTATAATCACGGACTTCAAATTTGAATTTGCGACTCCAAATTTAAAATCCCTGATCAAAATTTTCTTTAGTTTATCACCTTCAAACCTTCAATTAAATTATAGTCAATAAGATTTGTAAATAAATTTCTCAAAACTTAGTGTCAAAAAAATTATTTAAACATTCATAAAATGTTAGATAGATTTACAAATGACGAAACTATAGATCAATATTTTCACATTGAATACCATTACAAAATACTTTACAAAGATCCCCAAAACTTCATCCATTACATATTTGTAGGAACTAATCCAACTAGTATTGCTTCATATGATACAACATTAAAGGAACTTTCTCTGCCTAGTGGGATCTATCCAAGAGAATTTGTATGATGGTTTTATTAGGAATCCTTTGTATGAATACTTCACTCAAAAACTTCATCTGGTGAATTTTTTAAGAAATATCTATATGATAAAATTACCATGTATTTCTAGAAGACTTCATATGATTCTCCATCTGGTGCAACTTCATTCGATTAGAATAACCCTATCACCATTTCACAGAGACTTTTATTATTATAATATCCAGCTTTAATCATAGCCACAATGCATTTTGATGTTTAATAAATGAGGAATACGTCACCAATAAACAACTAATATTCTTTGTAAAATCATTATCTAATGTAACTATGAATGAAATCATACAAAAATTTGGTTCCACCTTTCATCTAATCACCTTAGTATGATCAAATCTGTTCGTTCACCTCCATCCAACCATCTCTGTCCAATAGCCCCATTCTTCTTTATCAAAAAAAAATTCATAAGGAAACTTTATAATGTTGTTAAAAATATTTATTCTCCAAATATCAAGACACATTTTTGATACATTAATTAAAACTCACCAATCATCATAAATAACATTGAAACTTATTTATTTATGTGTTTAAAACTAAAGAAAACATCATAAATAACCATTTTTTTCTATCAACCAGCTTATTTCTGCTCAAACATAACCCAAAACTTCTTGGTATCAATATTAGTTATGTGATATGGATATTTAATGATGATAGAATAAAATTATAGAACCTTCTAGAGTTTGGGATAAGTTGGCATGTATCCGTACCCACATTAGAGATGGTTGGATATATGATACGATGACATGGATGGTATGAGAGTACAATACATTTAACATTGGGGTGTGGGAGAAACAAATCCTTGGAGAAGTGGTCATGTTGAACCTTTATTATTTTATTTAGAGGCTATATTATTATTCTTGGATACATTATTTTCTTAGAGTTACATGAATATGTTGGGAATGGATAATTGAACTTTCAAGGTGCTTGTTGGTTTTATCATTTTCTCACCAGTGCATTAGTATGATTTTTTATATATTCATGCGTATACATGTTATGCTCACCCTATGTACATATAAACTATTTTTTATGTTTCCAAGAAGACTTTAAGAGCTGATCTAGACACTACTAGCTTGGGAATTGGAGTTATTGCTGAGTTATTGCCATATGATTGTATTTTGGTTCTTTACTTGGAGACTTTTATTTGTATTCATTAAATTGGTTCATGCATTGTGGGGTGGTTTTTTCTTGATTTTATTTTATGTGATGGAGTTTTCCAATATTTATTATCCTATATCTTGATCCTATTTTTCTATTAAGGGCAATGGATCCCATATGTGTGACTTTCTTTATAACTTTAGTTCTAATCACCAACCTAAGGCCTATTAGAGGTAGGACTTGAGGTTCATCATCTATATTAATTTATTACTATCCTAGGAGGGGTAAATTTGGAGGTATGGGGTTGTGATAGAGTGGTATTAGAGGTTTTGGTTGAGAAATAGGATGGATCTTAAAGATAGGCACTTCTAAGGACTACATGGGTTGGTAAGGAAATGGTATCAACATTTCGAGGTGTGTGATATAGGCTAGAAATACTATCTAGGACATGGGATTTTATCCCCCCATGATATAATGAAAGGAATATGAGCTTAGTGAATTACTAAGTGTATTTTTTACTTATTGTAGGGTAGATTCCTAGGCAAGGTACACACATCATGATTGTTTTTTCTTATGATTGAATGAGGTGGTTTTGGAATTTTAAAATGAATTTAATTAAATAAATCTTAAAATTACATGATTTTAGGGTTAGGGGATATAATTTAATTTTTAGGAATGAATCTCAACATTTATTCGCATGCAATCCAGGTAATAGAGGTTCAACAGGCAAATCCAGTTGATTATTGTAAGGTTAATCCGATAGAGGAGGATGAGGCATGACAGAGATCCTTACATGGTTTTTAGTAGTAGAATCTAGTGAAGTATGTGGGGAGTGTCTCCGATCTAAATATTGAGTGTTGGATGGAGAAGCTTGATATTTAATTCGGTCTAATTCAAGCCTGAGATGAGTTCTAGGTTTTTTTAGTAGTTAGTTATATGTGAGGAGTGGTGCATTAGTGGTTGATGTTATATCTCATTAATTGAAATAAGGTATATTTTATATGGGCTAAATTATAAAGTGAGTTTTTTCTGTATTTCTAGTCATCGATAATGAAGGAAGAAAAGAGGCAGGAGATGATCTCCCTTCATTAGGGGACTCTAAGCATGTGAAAGATTGAGATTAAGTTTAATGACCTTTTATGTTTTTCTCCCAACCACTATTTGAATAATGAGTTTAGGGAACGATGTTTGGAGGAGGCATTATATCCAATGATCAAATACACAGTCACCCTATTTACACTTCCTATATACTTAGAAGTGTATAAGAAAATAGAGGCGATCAAGATAATTTACCCTCATGGATGAGAGCCTCAAGAAGTAGGATAGTAGGGAATACAAAGGGGTATTTCTTTAGAAAATGAAACATAAATGTCAGGGTAGTTGAGATTTCGATCAGTAGGGGGTCAATCACAATAGACTGATTTGTGATTTTTCATGGCTAGTGGTTTCATAGAATTTACCAAGGGATTTATTTTGGTGTTTTATGTTTCCAGGGGTCTAGGTCATCATAAGACTTATTGCCTAAATGCTTAGGGAGGCTAGTTTGGTTTGAAATTCCAAGCCCATTTTCAATAGTACCAGTTGTTTCCTCTAGGGTAGTATTAGGAGTAGGGGATGATTTTTTTCAATGGCTAGTTCTATAGGATTATTCTCATTATAGGGGATATTAGGCTAGTAAAGGTCAACCCTATGATGTACCTCACCTTCAAGTACCTATACTAGAGTATGTATGTGGAGGGAGTCAGCAGTAAGGAAGAGGAGTTGGATGCAGGAAAATGTATTCTATAGAGGTTATAGTTCTAGAGGGGACAAAGGGTGTTCAAGGTATGATCATTTTCTCATTTACCTTAGTTTATTTAATTTTTGATTATAGGTATTTTCACTCCTTCATTTATCCTTGTTTGGTTAAAATATTATGACTGGTGGTATAGAGGCATCTAGTTCCCTTAGTGTTATCCATTCCAATTGAAGGTCAATATTGCTTATTTGATGTATGCCAGGGATGTTAAATGATGACGGGGAAACACCAACCTATGGAGGGAATTTGGCTTATTATAGAAACAACCATACGATTTTATCCTTAATATAGATCAGTTGTATTCTATGTATGTAGTTGTTGTTTTCTTTTGGAGGAGAGTTTCATTATCTGAAATGAGAGGCCAATTAGTGGTGTTATTTAGTGAGCGGAGATATTGAATGGGAAACTAGTGAGTATAAACTATTTTGCCTCATTTGGAAAAGATATTGGTAGAAGCCTAAGTAGTGTATATTTATATGGTTTTGATGAGTTCCTGAATGTCTTACCAAATTAGGTTGTGACACTACCCTCTTTGTTGTCCTGATAGGTTTGAAAAAGAATCAAGGGGGGGGGGGGGGTGAATTGATTTCTTGAAATTTTCTCCACTTATACAACCACCCTCTCTTTGGTTATGACTAAATTCTATTATTTCTTAAAACATAAGTAGAAAAAGAAAATAAAAGGATAAGGAAAATAAATAGACATGAATATTTATAGTGGTTCTAGGAATAGAAGTATCCTATTATACTCCACCAACAATATTCTCCACGAGTATGTTGATTTTAATTAGACCATTCCTTTTACCCAGGAATGGCAATCCATTTTCTAGGGACTACATGATTGAATGCAAGAAGTCTAAACTTATTACAATATCACATGATATTTAAACTGGGATCAATTAAGGATTTATAACCAATAGTCTTTAGGTTATTTTACCGAGAAACTTTACAATAATAGATAAGAAAATAAAGAGATTACAAGTTTAACACATAGTTATAAGATACAACTGACAGAAGGAAGAAATATCTAGGAGAGATGACTATAAAAGAATGAATCTCAGGGATATTCTTCTAAAATAATAGAAAATATGATTGATATTGCACAAATTTATATCACAATGCTTATTCTTATTTTCATGAAAAATAAAGTAGTGTAAAAAAGATTCAAGAAGGAATTATTATATATAAATAGTCACTTATCTTCTTCTCTGTATGTATCTATTTTTCTTAAGATCTCATACTGTATTATGATACTTGAAAATTCATGAAAAACCTTTCACTTAAACACCCAACACGTGATTCGTAAAATATGATATCAAAGACAAGTCATTTTATAGAAAATAACTCAATAAAAGTAAAGATAAAAAATTATCCTCGCACTTTTTTCCTTTCTTGGCACTTACCACTTATTATAATCTTTTTTTCCATAAATAGGAAATTCAACATTTAAATATTTCATGATAGTATTAAAAGTTCACTAAAGTGATTCAATGAAAATAAATATAGATTTCAGCATGATATATACAATTTTAGATCATCACAAAGCCAAATTTCATATTTTAATTCATGTAGCCAAATTATCTATGTAGTAGAATTCATGTAGGCCTTCTTCACATATCGAGTTTACTTAACTAAATCGATTCACATAGCCAAAATAATCCACGTAACCTATTTAATCACGTAGCCAAATATGACATAGATGAATGGAACCACATATCCTATTTTACCACATATCTAATTCATGTATCTAATTGATCTATTTTTTTGATTTCTCATGTAGCTGAATGAATGAAAAACAATTCTACAACGTAACCAATTTATATAGGTGATTCCTTCATGTATATGGTTTATGTATCCAAATACTATAACAACCCTTTTATTTATTACACTTTAATTAATGATTTATTATATTAAAGTACACATAATAAAACCTAAAAGATCAATAATTATAGTGTCTTTGTGAATTAGGTATATAGAATAACATCTTGAACATGGGATACACCAATATTATTAAAAACTTCCCTAACATTGCTTCTAAAATTTCCATGGCTTTTAAAACTGCATGGGATAACCTGGGGAAAAACATAAGAAAGGGGTGATCTATAAATCCTAGTATAGTAATAAACATGGAATAACATGAAGAAGATAATACATGTTATAAAATAATCATATCTATGGTGGATAAAAGAAACATGAATAAAAAGGAATGATATATCATGATAATCATAACATGGGAAATGTGGAAACAACTTAAAAAACTTAATCATAAACATAGGTCAAGGATAAACTGTCAAGAAATTAGGGTGAAAAAAGCACCACAAGAGGAATTAGGTTCACTCCCTATCCCAATATTACGTATCATAATACTAAACATTACCCAATTCATTGGAGTGCTATATAATTCTGGGTGCACCCTCACATTCATTTTATTCCCATGATTAAGTGTGCTATATAGATCGTACAACATGAGTTAATTTATCATCATAATTTATTCCAAAATCAAGGAGTTTATAATACATACTTTTAATTCACCAATAAAAAAGTATATGTGCACAAAGTTGAACACCCTTGATAGGAAATGAGTATGGTATTCACTACACAATTGTTTTGGCATGGAAAATCGAGGTCAAATTTCAGCAGCATAATGACGTCACTTAAAGATTCATAAAAATGGGTTGATGAGAGAGAATGTGTTTCTCATTATTTGAACATAAAATGGTCAGTAATAGGGACATGTAAAAACATATCATATCAAAATTAATTGGAAACATAAGGTATAGGATAATGAAGAAACTTGAATAAAGAGGAGAAATAAAAGAATCCTTACTAAATTTCAGAATGTTTATGGGTGTACATAAAGGTTAATGGAAGGATTTATGAAATTTGAATTAATATCTCATCATTTATACCTAAAATTTATTTTAAGGGGGACATGTAAGAACATAACCCAATATAAGAAAAATGAAATTTAGAGACATAATAAAAAGAAGTGCTTGATAAAAAGAGGAGAGTGAAAGATCCCTTACTCGAGTGAATGATTCCAAAAGCTTAAGAGAGGATTTTTGAGATCTTGGGGGTGCCTTGGGAGGACTATATAAATTTTAGGTCATAGTATGGATGTTACATAGGGGTTTTTAATGAAGAGAAATGGGATATTGAGTTATTTTATATAGGAAAAGAGGGAGATTTCTTTATTATTTATGTTTTGGACTCTGCATAATAAAATAACCAAAACCACAAACCATAACATGGTTTCTTAAAAATGGTAGTGGTTCTAATTATTTTATAATTAAAATTTCCTAAATTAATAAAATAATTCCCTTACTTATGTGGAGGTGAATCATACCCTTAAAGAAATGATTTTAAAACCTTAAAATATATTAATGGTTTTGGAGGATTCATAATGGATTTATAAAATCAATAAATAAATATAAAATCACATTATTTTAAAGGTAAAACATTTATTTTGTCATGTATACCCTTTATAGTTTTTATTACATCAATTTTAGGTCATTATGATGTCATAATACACAAAGTATATTTATACAATATTTAATTTTAACCTAAAGATTCAGTTCTCTCATAAAATTATGAAAAACTATCCATTGGATAATTTTGATGTTATGATTACAAAAATAATATTGATTTTATCTAAATAATTTTTTTAGATATGTGAATTTTCATTTTTAAAATAATAACTGACATTTATTGAAAATGCTGGAATTTTTGACAATAACAGTTTTTGAACCCTTATAAAAATTAAATTTGAATTATTAAAAATTATATGATCATTTATATTTAATAAAAAATTATTTAATAATAATATTTTATTAAAATATTATTTATTTAAAAAATACATCAATTTATCGAAATAAATTCATTAATTGAATTTGAATATTACCCAAAAAAATTATTTATGTTTTATTATATTGAAATAAAAATAATTTATAAAGTAACTATAATAGGATGAAAATATATTCATTATTCTATAAAAAATAATTTACATACTCATATTTATAGGGTATTGATACATATCCCTTTAATACACCTGAAAATTCCCTAAGGGTAAGGTGTGTGATGGTGGGACTTTCATGGGGTGGTTCGA
Source organism: Viscum album (assembly GCA_963277665.1). NCBI lineage: Eukaryota > Viridiplantae > Streptophyta > Magnoliopsida > Santalales > Viscaceae > Viscum > Viscum album. Next base: position 519,325,189 of record OY728166.1, read on the forward strand.
CGAACATGGTTTGGTCCGTGATCTTGATGAACTTAAACTTCTGCCATATACAGCTTCAATCATACCTTTGTTTTTGGATATCATCTTGGGCTTGGTAAAGGGAAAATCCCATATATTATATCTCCCTTAGAATCTCTAATAAATGGGATTCATAGGGTACAATCCTACTGGTTGAGGCTATCACTTCCTTTGTCCATGTCTTTTGGATTTGTTAAAACCCTATATTTATACTAATCATGTGATTACTCTTCAATGACTATATTATCAATGGTAATGATACTTAATGGTATTTTAAATATAATTGGATATAATAAAACATAATAAGTTCATGTGTTTTATATAACCATATTACATAATAATACATTTAATTAAATCAAAAAGGAAATTCTATTTAAAACAGATCAGGTCGTTACAATCTTTCCCCCTTAATAAATTTCACCCTCGAAATTTTCATTTCCCACACTAAAACGGATGGGGGTAACTCTGTTTCATCACTTCCTATGGCTCCCATGTCGCTTCCTCAAACTTTTGGTTTCTCCACAATACTTTAACCAGGTGAATTGTCTTATTTCATAGAACTTTGTCTCTACTATATAAGATATTCACTGACTATTCCTCATAGGAAAGGTCATTATCTAGTGATACTACATCTGTATTAATTACATTTTAGGGGGTATGTTATATACTTTCTCAAGAGGGATACATAGAATACGTCATTTACTTGAGATAGGTTCAGTGGGAGTGCTAGTCGATAGACCACTGCTCTGATGCGATCATGGATCTCAAAGGGGCCAATGTATCTTGGAATAGGCTTTCCCTTATTCAAAGATATCATCACTTTATTCCATGAAGACATTCATAGGAATACCATGTATCCAACAACAAACTCTAGGTCTTGTCAATGATTATTATCATAGCTATTTTGTTGACTCTGGGAATCCTTGATGTGTTGCTAAATGTTCTTGAAATTTTCCACCATTTCTTCGACCATTTCAGGACCTTGTAGTTTTTATTACCCAACTTCACCCCAACATTCATGTATTTTACACATCTTCCCATAAATGGATTCATGGGGGTAATTTGGATGCTTGATTGGAAACTTTTGTTGTATGATAACTCGACCAGAGGCAGATATTGGTCCCTCCCTCTTTTGAAGTCCATAAAACATAGTCTCAACATGTCTTCTAGTGTTTGAATAATACGCTTAGATTGGCCATCAGTTTTAAGATGATAGGCCGTACTAAAGTTCTAATTAGTGTTTAGAGCATGTTGGATACTTTTTTAGAACTTAGAAGTGAATCTTGGATATCGATTGAATATAATTGATAGTGGTACTCCATGTATCCTTACCACCTCTCTAATGCATATCCATTCAAGTTTATCCAATGATAAATCCTATCGAATCGCAATGAAGTGAGCTATATTTTTAAAATTATCCAAAACAACCCATATATAATTGTTTCTCCTAGATTTCTTTTTAAGTCTAGTGACAAAGTCTATGGTGATGTTTTTCCATTTCAATGTTGGTATGGGTAATGGTTGCATCATCACCTTAGACTTATACCTTTTAGCCTTCACTTTTTGACATACCAGACACTTTGATGTATATTCAATGATATCATTCTTTATTTTGTCCCACCAATAATTCTCTCATAGATCTAGATACATCTTTGTAATTCCTAGGTGAATGGAGAAAGTTGAACCATGTGCATTATGCAAAAATTACTTCTTTAACTCAGGATTTTATAGTACACATAGTCATGACCCAAATCACATGACTCCTTCTTAATTACCATGAAAATATGAGGATTTCCCTTTTCTTATAGTTTCCCTTTTCTTATGAATTCCCACATCATCCCTTTGAGAATATTTTAAACTCTCTAGAAGGGATGGATGAGGAATAATTTGTGAAAGGATTGATGATGTCCCTTCCTTTATGATTCCCATGTGCATCCTTTCTAAATCTAAGAAGATCAGATCCCTATCAATTCTCATCAATGATAGAACTTATAGATCCTTTATACTTAGAGTGTCTTCAACTTTATTCACTTTCCTAGGATGGTAGTGAATTGAGCAGTCATAGTACTTGATCAGCTCTAACCATCTTTATTGGTACATATTTAGCACTTTCTATGTAAATATATACTTGAGGATTTTGGGATCCATATATATTTCAAACTTCTCCCCAAAGAGATAATTCCACCATATTTTCAAAGTGAATATCATTATATCCAACTCTAGATCATGCATTGGGTAGTTCTATTCATGAGATTTCAACTTCCCTAATGCATAATATATGACTTTGTCATTCTACAATAACACACAACCCAATCCCTTCTTCGAAGAAGCACTGGATACTATGAAAAGTTCTCAACTTGTGGGTAGTTTGAGAACAAGGGCAGTGATAAGCCTCCTTTTTAGTTCTTTTAATCTCTCTTTATACTCATCATTACAAGAAAACTTTACTCCCTTATAAGTTAGCTTTCTTAGAGGGTTTGAAAATGATGAGAAATTTCTCACAAATCAAATATAATACCTTGATAATCCAAGGAAACTATTGATATTTGTCATATATATTGGCCTTTTCCATCATTAAATTGATTATATTTTTGAAGGGTCCACAAATATTCCATTTCTTGTGATGATATACCCTAAGAATGAGACTTCATTCAACCATAAATCACTTTTTATGTACTTGGAATAAAGCTTCTCCTTTCGTATGGTATTTAGCATAGTGCTCAGATAATCCTCATGATCCTCCTTGGTTTTGGAATATATTATAATATCATCTATAAATAATACCAAAAAAATTTCAAGGTAATATCTAAAGACTCTATTCATCAAGTACATGAAGATTTATGGAGAATTAGTGTGTCTGAATGACATTACTATGAACTTATAGTGCCCATACCTTGTACAAAAAGCAGTCTTAGAGATATCCTCCTTCTTCACCCTAACTTGGTAATTTCCTAACTGCAGATCCACCTTGGATAAGTATTGTGCTCCACGTAGCTAATCAAACAAGTCATTAATCTATGGAAGCAGATACTTGTTCTTTATTGTGATCTTGTTGAGCTCATGAAAATCAATGCAAAGGCACATTGACCCATCCTTATTCTTGGTGAAGAGGACTAGTTCACCCCATGGAGAAACACTTGGGCATATGAACCCTTTATCAATATTCTCTTGTATTTTTTTCTTCATCTACTCAAGTTCCATAATAGACATTCTATACGGAGTATTGGATAAAGGTAACACCCCATGTATAATCTTGATTGAAAATTCAACCTCTCATATAGGAGGAAGACCATACAATTTCTCAAGAAAAACATCAACATATTCCCTTACAATAGGCATGTATTCAAGGAAAATTCTTTCCTTAGACTTAATTATTTGATCTAGATACACTTACTCATATGGAAATAATATCCATGGTTGAGTTATTGGTGCTAAAGAAGATTCATCCTCCTCCTTGCACTTATATGGAATTTGGGGTCAATTTACAATACAAAGAGTGATTTCATTCTCATAGTAGTTTATGTTGGATCTATATAGGGAAATCCAATACATTTGTAGAATTGCATCAAAATAAACTAAAGGGAGACTGATATTACTTTCATGAAGAAAATTTTCACAAAATTCAACATGTGATAAATAATCATAGAAGTTTTCCCTGATGATATAAAATCATTTCAGGTGGTGACTCGATGTTCTTATAAAACATAAAAGATATGCTAGTATGACATGAATTGAAATACAACATGACATACATAATTATTGAGTAGAGGTTACATGTACTTCAATCATCATGATCCATCTCAGTAAAGGAATTTACCTATTTCCTTGTTCTTGGAGATTGTTGATGCTCATCATGCTTCTCAACCCTTGGAATAGAGAATTGGCTTGGAAAATAGCCAAATTCTCCACACATATGACATAGAACTATATAAGGTACATTAGACAGACCATTATTTCCATCCATACCATTATCCATTTTTCTATGGAATTTGGATACATTATGCCCTATCTTTGCACACTTAAAAAAATATCTGAATCCCTTTATGACATTCCCCTTAGTTCCACTTTCCTCACATTTTTCACAAAGGAAATTGGGACTTCTTTCCCTTATCACCATTATCTGTTGAACTTCCTTGAGACATTGTCTTCCTATTCCTTAACATCTTTGGGTATTAAAAAAAGTGCCAATTTTTAATTGTAATTTTTGATAGATAGTTTGGCATAATCACAATATGCCCAACTTGATCTCCCATCTGATTGAGCATCTTGTTTGGGTAGTCATCACATTTCCCTTCACATTAGCTTTTTACTCGATTCCTCCTATTTCTAGCCATTGGATAAAATAAATGGAAAATTAGGTATGAGTATTTTTAAACCATTAAACACATAAAGGGAATCCAATGACATTAAAGAGATAACTTATAAATTATGTGTATTTCCTTAACTTATTAATTAATAGGATTCAATCTATGTTATCCGTGATCTATTTCATTACATTTACTCTTATGAATTTTTTTTGTTACATTAATAATGGTTCATAATAATTTTATGATTTTACCAAATTATATCCCCTAGGAGTATAAAAACAGGTGTGCAGTAAGGCCCATTGTGGTGTACCAGGTTACACTGAGTCAGGCCTAACACACCTTGTCAGAGTTGTTACCCCTAAGTACATCTGTGACATAACCACGTCCACTTATAGTATCCAAACATAGATATATTTGTTTTATAAAACAATTAATCTATAATTAACAAAATTTAGGGATGTTTTCTTATATTTAGTCTTATTCCTAATTCTTTTACCGTAGTTTTTTCTAATCCTAATCCCAAAAATAACTTAACTTTTCCTTTGATACCAACTATAAAAACCCTATTCTTTATTACATATTAATTCATGCTTTATCACATAAAATTAACCATAATAAAACCCAAAATATTGACAAGTCTAGTGTATTTTGGAATTATGTACATATTATAACATCTTAAACATGGTATATAACAACATTATTGAAACCTTCCTTAACATGCTTCTAAAATTTCCATGGCTTTTAAAACTGCATAGGATAACCCAGAGGCAAACATAAGAAAGAGGTGAGCTATAAATCCCAGTAAGGGAATAAACATGGAATAATAAAATACATGTTAGATAATATTCATATCAATGAGGGATAAAAGAAATATGAATAATAAGTCAGGATATATCATGATAATCATAACATGGGAAATGTGGGAACAACTTAAAACACTGCATCATAAACATAGGTCAAGGATAAATCACCAAGACATCATGGTGGAAAAAGTCCCATTAAAGAAATCATGTTCACTACCTATCCCAAAATTATGTATCATGATACTAAACATTACCCATTCATTGGAGTGCTAAATAATTCTGGGCGCACCCATAACATTCATTTCATTCCCATGCTTAAGTGTGCCACATAGATTGCACAACATGAGTTCATTAATCATATTGATTTATTCCAAGATTAAGGAGTGTGGAATAAATACATGTAAGTACTCAATAAAAAATTATATATTCATAAATTTGAACAACATTGATAGTAAATTGGTATGGTATTCACTATACAATTGTTTTGGCATGGAAAATCATGGTGAAATTAGTATGGTATCACTTAAAGATTCATAAAAATAGGTTGATGAGAGATAAAAGGGTATATAACCATTTTTACATAAAATTTATAGTAATAGGGAAATGTGAAAAAATATCACATCAAAATTAATTAAAAATATAAGTCGTATGATAATAAAGAAACTTGAATAAAGAGGAGAAAACAAAGAACCCTTACTAAATTTCGGCATGGTAATGGGTGTACATAAAGGTTCATGGAAGGATTAATGAGAGTGAAAGGAATATATAATAATTAATAAATTAAATGTTAAGTTATGAGGATATGTAATAATATATCCTAACATAATCAAAATTAAATTTAGAGACATAATAAAAAGAAGCGCCTGATAAAAATAGGAGAGTGGAAGATCCCTTACTTGAGTGTGTGACTGCAAAAGCTTGGGAGGGGATTCTTGAGAGATTTGGGGAAACTTTTGAGGACTCTATAGAGTGTATGGAAGATAATTAATGTGCTCCAATGAGTTTTAGTGAAGATAAATGGGATATTGGGTGGGTTTATCTAGAAAAAGTTGGGGATTTTTTATTATTTATGTTTTGGACTCTACATAATAAAATAACCAAAAACACAAACCATACCATGGTATTTTCCCATGGTTTCTAACTATTGGGATTTTTTATAATTATTTTATATGTACAAGTTCTGAAATTAATAAAATAATTCCTTTACTCATGTGGAGGTGAGTCATACTCTTAAAGAAATGATTTTCAGACCGTAAAATATATTAATGGTTTTGGAGGATTCATAATGGATTTATAAAATTATTAAAATAAACATAAAATAACATTATTTTAAAGTTAAAACACGGATTTGGTCTTGTATACCATTTATAGTATTTATTACATCACTTTTTGGTCATTATTATGTCATAATAAATAAATTATATTTACATGGTATTTAATTTTTACTCGAAAATTTGATAGTCTCAGAAAATTATGAAAAATTCACCCTTGGATAATTTTGATGTTATGATTCCAAAAATAATATACATTTTATATAAATAATTTTCTAAATATTATAATTTTCACTTTTAAAATAATAATTTAGATTTATTGAAAATATTGGGTTTTTTGACAATAATAGTTTTTGAACCCTTATAAAAATTACATTTGACTTCTTAAAAATTATATGATAATTTATATTTAATAAAAATTATTATTAAAATTATTTTATAAAATTATTATTATTTTAACTAATCCATCAATTCATAAAAATAAATTCCTTAATTGAATTTGAATATTTTCCAAAAATACTATTTGTGTTTTATTATATCAAAATAAAAATCATTTGTAAATTAATAATAGTATGATGAAAATATATTGATAATTCAATAATAAATAATGTATATATTCATATTTATATGGTATTGATACATATACCTTTAATACACTAGCAAATTTCCTAAGGGTAAGGTGCGTGATGGTGGGACTTTCATGGGGCGGTTTGACAAACATGGTTTGAGCTGTGATCTCGATGAGATTAAACTTCTCTTGTAAACAGTTTCACTTATGATTAAGTTGTTGGATCTTATATTGGTATAGGTTAATATAGAAGACCATAGATTTTATCTCCCTTAGAAGCTTTGGTAAATAATCTTCATAGGGTATGATTCCACTGGTTGAAGCCATCATTTCCTTTGTCTATGTCATTTGGATTTGTTAAAACCATATATTTATACTAATCACATGATCAATATTCAAAGACTATATTATCTATGGTAAGGATAATTAATGTTCTTTTAAATATAATTAGATATAATAAAACAAAATAAGAAAATTTATTTTCAATAACCATATTACATAATAAGAAATTTAATTAAATCCCAAGAGAAATTCTATTTATAACAACTCAGGTCGTTAAAAATACTCATATATCCATTTATCCGTGTAGCTAATGCCTCACATAGATGGTTTTTCGAGACTTATGAAAATTTTATCAAAACTTTATAGAATTCATACTTAGTTAATTTAATAGTTAAAACACTTAAAATAGAAATAAAACCTGATGAACACACTTAAAAAATCATCAGTAAAGTATAAAGGGTATCTTAGATCATAAAAATTTAAAGTACCTGAGATATGTTAGAACAAAATTAGTAGTCTAACAATATCCCCCTTTTTAATGATCACAAAAACCATTTGATATTAAAAATGAATTTTTAAAAAGTTTAATCATTATTTTTCAAAAAAACTATATATAGTATATATTGTTTTAAAAATGAAGTGTTTGTCTTTTATTTCTACCCCTTAATTTGAAACTTATCCCATGTTATATAAAAATTTTCCCCCTTTTTATAATAGTTTAAAACTTACCCCCTTGGATTAAACTTAGGGTAAATAATATCTAACTTCTATCCCTTTTTATTCCATTAAAAAGGTAGGGAAATAAATAGTAGAAATGAATAACATGAAATGAAAACAATACCTAAGGAAAACATAACAAATTTATAAATAAGTATTTTATTTATTTTCATCATGTAAAAAATATAAATTTATTCAATAACCACAAAAATAAAATACAATATATTAACCTAGGTTTATGTATGGATTCAAACTAAGCAGGTAGTTTGGGTGGTGGTAGCTTGAAAGTAGGTTTGCTTTGTGAGGTGGTTGGATTCTCCATTGCGGATGAAATCAATTCATTTCCTAGCACTAAAACAACTCCTCTTCTTGATCCAAGATCAGTTTTGACATGTAGGTGTTGAGTAGGATAACTGGAAATATTTTCAACATGACCTTATCCTAGACTGAAATCATAGTCTCTAACAGCCTAAAAAGGTACTTTCTTGATAGGATCAGATGAAGAGGATCCTTCCTTATAACTCTTAGGAGATAAATATGTATCAAACCTTTCTTGATCTTTCCTATATACTGAGTATGGATCATAAACACCTTTTATTATTTATTTAGTACCTATAAAATAAGCAGGAGGATCAGGACCAAGAGGAATTCTTCTTCTCATATCAAATAAGTCTTCAACACATATCTCAATCCTTAGAATAATGTATGACTTTCAGAACTCAAGAAGAATCATAGGGGCCTAATTTCCTATTTGATAAATAGATGATAAAACATTTCTGATAATTCCTTTAAATGATTCAATCTATCTTGATGAAAAACTTGAAGTGGCACTGACTACATTAGGACTGAGTAGATGATAAATTCCAATATCAGATAGATATGATGACATATCTACTAAAATATTCTTCAAAATCTAGTCCACTAAACTCTACATGATAATAATTTGACCATTCACAAACTAAAACTTTCTATCCTTACCTTACACTTACTTGATCAATTTTTTAACAATTTATTTTAACAAACTAATAGAAGATTCTAGAATTTGAGAACTAACAATATTAAGAATAGATACTAGGATAGGTGACAGAGAGGGAACTAGGGAAATTGGAATAGAGAAATTTTGAATAAAATAAATTGACCTTAGAGGTCTATTGACTAACAAATCCTTTCCTCTAACTAAAACTAGCACTGCTGGATCTTCTTCTGATTCTAAACTTGATTCATCCTATGAATATTCATAATTTATATCCATTATTTAAAGATAGATCTCCTTTAGTATCTTGAATTTTTTTGGAGTGTTTTTATTTATTGACCCAATAGAGAATGAAATCACATCCCTTGTTTTCCTAGATACTCCCTAGTTTTATTCTACCATTCTACCAAGAGTTTCTTGAAGATAACCAACATGGTCATTCAAGAACTTGTACATTCCAATGCTCTTCTTACTTATATATTATTTGGTGTCTTGGAACTCACCCATCATATCTTTCTTGAAATGTTGAAACTTAACTAATGTAAGTAAATCACACTGAATACATTATATCTAAGAAGAAAAAAATTGAACTACGATGGTAGCTAATAAACTCTTCTCTAAAAATCAGGAACAACTAGAGGTTTCGAGGGAGCATTTGTATCATGTTGAATCTTCTTGATGAATTAAAACTTTCTAATAACAACACTTTATAAAGTGTGAAAAAATTATTTTATGTTAGTCATAAAAGACTTAATTTCATCAAGAACTTATTGAGATAAGTTTTATTGTACTGAAGGAAAATTTCAAAACACATATCTTTGATATGAAACCATTGTACAAAGCTTATTAAATGTAACTATGGTAGGTAAATAATCCTTAAATCCTCTCACCAGATATTTAATTTCTTAAAGTTCCTTAAAACTTACCTCAGGAGAATCTTTCTAAATAGCAGGTACTGATTGAGTATTCTTTATCAATTCTTTTTGGGTAGCTAAAAACCTAACCAAATTATCAAAATCAGATTTAGAAATAGTGGAATCCTTGAGTTCTCTGGTCTCATCCTTAAAAGAAACAAATTTCACCTTCAAATCATAATAATATGCTTTGAGATTATCAAACTCCTATATTATAAAAGAATAAAAAGATGGATTTATTAAGATATGTAAGCTCTTACTGTCTGAGGATGCCTCATCATGCACAACTATAGGTGGTAATGGTGGAGGTGGTGTATGATAGTGATCAACTGTCTCTATAACTTCATCAATAACTCTTGTTCCATCAGCAGGTGATCCAGGGAGAATCAGATCAGCTGCCTCAACTTTAGTTTGGGATTTAACACCAAAAACACTAGGCACCATATCAACTGGACTCCCCTCAAGAAATACTATAGTTTTCCCAACAACTGGTTCCTAAAAATGTTGACCAATAATGAAAAATTCATCAACTTGGATATGATCAAACTCATCCATTTGACTCTGAAAAAGCTCAACCACAATAGGACTCACCACTGGAAATTCAGGTTCAAATCATTCAGAAACTACCTCCTTCACCACCCTAGAAGGCACTGTCTTAATAGGTGATGCTTCCATAGGTAGTGAGGTTTGTGATGGATCCCCCTGATTCAGAACTTACTATCAAATCAGCTTCAAGGAATTTGAAGTAAGGTCCCAAATATAACTAATTATATTCAACAAAATAGAAAAAAATGTAACTCTTGCAACACTTTATTGCATCTCCTTCATTGATATTTAGTTCTCATCTCTTAATAACCAAGGAGACCAGTCTACCATGAGGATAATAGTTAAGATTATGCTTTCCTTTACAACAATAATGCATAAAATGAATCATGTACCTTGGAAAATTTAATTTCAAGTTATTTATTATAACATATAAAAAATACATGTCCTAAAATAAAACCTTTTCCATTTCACAAGATCTTTGAACTATTTCAGTCTATAAAAACTTACCAAACACTTTACATTCTTTTGGTAAATCTTTCACATGATTATTCTCAAATGCAGAGGTACCAAAAAAAAACTTGAACACCATTATCGGACTAACAAAACTTGTTTCCACCAATTTATAACTAAAATTATACCCCCCTCATAGGGAAAATGGAAAATATCATTAATTTTGATAAATGAAACCATCACTTTCTTTCCATTCACATTTGAAAAAACCACATCCTCTGTTTGATTAAAATGGAACTCGACATTACTCAAAAACTCATTTACCTCTTCCTTAAATAGAAATTCAGACTTATTTTTATAAAACATATACTACCATAATTGAAATTGAAATACTTTCTTTATAAAAATATCTTTTGTATTAATCTATGCTTTTTTGATGGATTTTATAGTGAGTACCATTTGATACACACTTTGGATTTCTTGGAAGAACCCAAACTTCCTTCATCAACACACTTCGACTTTCCCATGCCAGACTTGGTCAGTTGAAGGTCGAGAGAGGATTGATAGGTTCAAGGAGATTATTTATCATTAGGAATATGATACGTATGAAAATAGATAAAGGGTCGAGTGATGTTTGTGTTTTAGGTCACATACTTGAATCCCAAAACGCTTACATACCCAAATAGGTTTTCGAGTTGATTCTAACTAATAAATAAATAAAATAAAATAAAATATAAACAAAATAAATTTTATTTCCTAAACACATTACATTTAAAAAAAGAATATAAAATAGACTAATTAAATATTTTTAAATAATTAAAATAAATATTATAAAATTGATCACAAATTTAAACTTCATGGGCATAAAATAAATTAAAATTCATTTAAATTAGAATAATCCCAAATCTATTTTGATAAATTCAAAATGATCACAAGAAAGGGTCTTAGTAAAAATATTCACTAATTGATTCTTAGTAGAGATAAATTCAAGATTAAAATCATCTTTTTTAGCATGATCTCTCAAGAAATGATTACTTAGGTCTATATACTTTGTTCTTGCATGATTTATCAAATTCATAGAAATATTTATTGCACTAGTGTTATCACATTTAATTGATACTTGATTATACTTTAATCCAAAATCCATCATGGTGTGTTTCATCCAGAATTCCTATGAATGAAAACTACTAGCAGTAATATATTCTGCTTCAGTAATAGATAATACAAAAATGTATTGTTTCTTACTAGACCTAGATACTATATGTTTTACTAGAAAATGGTGGGTTCTATAAGTAATATTTCTATCTAGTCTCTAAACACAAAAGTCAACATCCGAATAAAAATTAAAATTAAAATAATAAGTTTTTGGAAAAATTAAGGAAAGATAAATTTCTCCTTTTAAATACCTTAAAATTATTTAGGTAACTTTCAAATGAGATTCCTTAGGGTTTTCTTTAAATCTAGCAAAAAGAAATAAAAAAACATAATGTTATATCTATTAGTATTTAAATACAATAAAATTCCAATTATTCCTCTATAAATCTTATTGTTAACTGGTTTCCTAGCTTCATCAAAGTTAATCTTTTCATTAGAACTCATAAGAGTTATATGTACTTTACCAATTTTAATTACAAATATTTTAAGTAAAGTATGTACTTTATTTGATTCATCACATTACTAGTCTTTTTGATAAATTTTAAATACTATAAAAAATTTAACTCACTTGTAATTCTCATTTAAAATTCTTTTTTCATGAGTTTTGAAAATTAATTACATAATTTTTTATTTGTAGAACCAAAGATCAGATCATAAAAATATATCTAAACTAACAAAATATCAAAATATTAAGTTTCCTTAAATAAATTAGGATCTTAATTACCTATTGAAAAACAATTTTATAAAATAAAATAACTTAAAAATTCATACCAAGGTATAGCTTCTTGTTTAAGGCCATAAAAAGATTTCGTAAGTTTAAAAACTGAATTTAGATAATGATGATTTTCCAACCTAGAAGGTTTATCTATATAAACATCCTCAATAAGAAAACCATTTAGAAAATTATATTATACATCCATATGATATAATTTGAAATTCATATATGATTCATAGTTTAGGAGAATCCTAATAGCTTCTAATCTAGCTATAGGTTCAAAGGTATCTTTATAATCTGTACCTTCTTCCTGATTATAAATTTTAGCTATAAGTATATCCTTATTACTATTTATCACACCATGATCGTAATGATTATTCCTAAAAACCCATTTTGTTCCTATAAGAGGATAATCATAGGGTCTATCAACTAATTCCCAAACCTTATTCCTCTTGAACTAGTTTAATTCCTCTTGTATTTCTATAACCCAACTCTCATCTACTAAGGCTTATTCTATAGACTTAGGTTATCGTTGAGATATAAAAGTACAAAACACTATAAGGTTTCCTATACTCCTTATACTTCTAATCCCTTCATCTAGTATTTCTATAACCATTTATAAGGGATGGTTCTTAAGGGTTCTATGTTATCTAGGAAGCACACTTTCTAGTTCACTAGTATCCAACCTTTTATGAATTGGTTATGGAAAATAAAGTTCAAACTCTTTATACCTTTTTTACTTTCAAAGAGAGGTTCAAGTATCATGTTTTAAAAATAATCACTTATCTCATAAACTTGGATCATTTTATGATCAAAGGGACCACTTTCATCAAATTCCACATGAGTTGATTCTTCAACAATATTCGACATTTTATTAAAAAATATTTATGAAATGAAAGTTTTAGAATAACTTAGAAAGATTACTTCATCAAATTTTGGATAAAATTTACCAAGATTATATTTGGTATTTAGAATAAAAACCTTGTATCTAAATACTTTAAATTAACTAACTTTTGGATTTCTATTATTCCATAGTTCATAGGGTGTTTTATTCAAAATAGGTCTAGTTATAAATCTTTTTATGACATAATATGATGTATTAATATATTTATCCCCAAAATTATTAGGCATGTTATATCTCATAATGTTGTTCTTACAATTTCTTGTAAAGTCCTATTACTTCTATAAAAACACCATTTTATTGAGGTGTTCTAGGGGTAGAAACATTATGTTTGATACCATATTTTGAACAATAGTAATTGAACTCATGGTTTTAAAATTCTCCTCCATGGTCACTTGTTAAATCAATAATTTTGGAATTTTTATCTTTTTGAATCAGTTTGCAAAAACTTATAAAAATAGATAGGATTCACTTTTAACACTTAAAAAGAAAATCCAAGTAAATCTAGAGAAATAATCAACAATACATAAACAAAATATTTCCCTATTAGGATTTTAAATCTAGATGTCCCAAAAAAATCCATATAAAATATTTCTAGGGCTTTATAAGTAGAAACCTATTTAATTGGTTTAAAATATGACTTATTTTGTTTTCCCATTTGACATGCATCACATAGCATCTTTTTATTCAATTTAAGTTTAGGTAAATCTGAAACTAAATTCATTTTTGAAAATTTTCTCAAAGAATAAACATTATGATGTACAAATATTTTAATCTATATCCAAAATTTATCAGTTTTATCATTTAAAAAGTTAACTTTTTGTCTACTCAAATAATTAATATCTAGACAATAGACATTCTTTATTCTAGGTACCTTAAATTTAAGAATTTTATCGTTAAAAATTGACAAAAATTACTTGAAAACTCAAAAAAATAACCTTCATCACAAAGTTTAGAAATAATTACCAGATTTTACTTTAATCCCTCCACATATATAACTTTGCTGATAAGAACTGATCCGGGATTACCAACTGATCCAACTACCATAATATTTTATTTTGAAATTTTCACCAAAATTGATATAACATATGTCAACTTTTGATAAGGAGTGGGAATTAGAGAAATCTCTACTCACATTCCTTAAACATATACTGTCCATGTACTATTTATCATCAAAACCCTTAGACCTTTTCCCCTACAAAGACAAATCAAACAAGAAATTGTTTTGGTATCCATAATTTCGTGGGTCCAACAATATTAAAACTAAATATTTGGGAACCCAAACCTATATGTGCTATTCAGAAATTCTAGAACTGATTTTTTATTTTTTTTGAAATATTTTTTTACTCTATATAAATATGGGTTTTTAAAAGTACAATTGTTTTAATAATGTCCTAACTCTCCAAAATGAAAACAAGTAATTTTAGAGTGGTTTTTTTTGAAACTAAGCATAAAATAATTTTTATAAATTTTTGGATTCTTAACTTAGATTCCTATTCCAGTTTTTTATGATAGTTATTATTTCAAATAATTTTATTTAGATAATGTTCACCTTTAGTGAAAAAACTGGCATCATCTTTTAAATCTTGAACTTCTTTTTTCAATTCTTCAATCTTATTTACATGTTTAATGAAATATGTAAAATAATTTTCCAACCTAGTTTTTAACTCTGAAATTTGTTTGTTTAAGTCCTCTTTTTAATTTACCATATCACTATTATAAATTTTTATAGGTTCATTTTTCTTTTTGAAATATTCATACTTAGTTTATAGAATAGTTCAATATTAATTTAATTCCTCATATAATAAATTTTTATTTTCAGATTCAGACTCATACTAAGAAGAATAATATGAATGTACCTCAATAGAATATTATATAAAGCACATATTTCTCTTATGATTAGAGTTTTGAAATTATGATTATGAATATATAACATCACTATAATCCTCAAAAGAAATCCATGTTACCTTCATGGATTTCTTTTCTTTCTTTTTGTAACCAACCTTATTAAAATAATTTTTCTATGACTTCTTGCTATCTTATAGCTGTAGAAAATCTGGTTTGATATGTACAAGCTTCTTGCATTCATGTCATCTCACTTTTTTAGAGTTTCCATAAAACTTACTGTACTTTTTTAAGGGTTCCTTAAAAACTATTAAATTATTATAAGACTTTATGAATTTCCTTTAAAAGTGAGCAAGCTCACTATCCAAATCATAACAATTTTGAAGTTTCTTCATCAAATGACCCATCTTTTTGAAATTCATTACACTAATTATAATCTTTTGAAGTTAAGACTTCTAAATAATCATTTTAATTCTTAACTAACCTATGGTATCAAGGTTCAACTTCCATCTCTATCTCATAAATCATAAGAGTTACAATGAGATATTTGATTTTAAAATTCTTGGACTCTATATATTGTCAAATAGAAGAAGCAATATCACCCCACTTAAGTGGTAAAACTTTTAGAACTTTCAAAAATTTCTCTAGCTCAATAATTGGTGTTTCTATAGAGAAAACATTATTTTCATTCTTTGTAATCCTTTCATTTAATTTTGTGATACTATCTTATTATTCTGTTGTGGGGGTGGCCCTGATCCAGTCTTCTATGGTGTAGGCCGGTGGTGATCTAGGTATTTCGCATAGTGCTCAGCTGGGTGAGTTCTTAGGGTGGATGGTTGTGGTCTCCATGAGCATATTTTATGGCAGTGATAGATATTCAGTGATGTTTATTTCATCGATCCTTTGACTCATTATTGATTTTTAACATGAATGGTCATTAAAGTTAGAAGGCTTGTTGGGGGTGATGACCAACACATGGTGGAATTTTTCAAATTATGAAATGGTGGAAGTGTTTTGGGTGGTTGTTTTTTTAGAGGTGGGAAGGCTGTAAAACTAGAATTGACTTCTTAGAATGAGCTCCAGAGGAGGATCCAGAGCTAGTAGTTCATCCATGCAAAGAGTTTCAGATTTGATTGATTGAGAGTGTATGGCATCAACCATCGGATTGGGCCTGTGCTTTAACACAGGACACTTTCTTGCCGAATGCCTTGCAATGGTGGAGAGCCTCATCATGATCAAATTATTGGGAGGAGAAAATTCATGTTGTAATTCTGTTTTTACTCTTTTTTCCTTTGAGTATGACTTGTCCTATGTCCATGAAGTCTGTTTGGGTTTTCCCCATTCTTCCCTTAAAAGGGGGGATTTATCATATAATAAAAAAATTTAATGCCTTCAGGCCATTGGATGGAGGGACTACATGAATGAGTACAAGAAGTCAACACTTGTTACAATGATATAATATATTTTAAATGGTCTCCAAAACAACTTTAAAACCAATAGCCTTTAAGTTCTTTTATTGGGAACCTTTATAATAAGAGATAATAAACAGAGAAATTATAGGTTCAACAGAAAATTATAAGATACAACTGAAGAAAGGAATAAATATTCCGGATAAATTATTAAAATATAATTCAGATCGAGGAGATTCATCTAAAACAACAAAAAAGATGATCAATATCGCACAACTATAGATCATGATGCTTCCTCTTCTTTTCATAAAAAGTAGAACAATGTATAGAAGATTCAAGATGAAATTATTATATATAATCATACTCTTCTATTCTTCTATTCTTGTCTCTATTTTTCTTAATAGATCATTTTTTTATTCTAATAATTGAAAATGCATTTAGAATTTCTCAATTAAACACATGACACATGATTTTTAAAGTTACATCTAGGCACATCTCCAATTTTTATGGCTCCTTATTAGATGAAACCCACAAAGTTGTGGGATTTGAGGCTTAAATTTTATGATCTTATAACATCCCTTTGTTTTCTTACATTACTATTACATAATTTTAATGATAAAAAACATAAAATCATTACATTACCAAGATCCAAAGTTATAGTGTCTTGGGAAAATTAAGTTAATACATATAATTTAAAAAATAAAACATAAATGTTTATTTAATTATTTATTCTTCATATTATTATTAGCCCTTGAATTGTCCTTAGTACAAGTAGTCACCTGAGGATATACATCAAAGAAAGGGGAGAGATAAAATCCTAGTAAGAGGATATATAAGAACATGAAACAATATAATATGGGGTGAGCATAATCATAAAATCATCATCATAATCATGAGAGGAAGCATTAGAAAAAGGATTGTAATGTGGAAATTCATAAAAATTAAACATCATGTCAAAGTATTTAACTACCATACATATTTGTGAACAAATATAGAATCATGTTCACACATATTTCAGCATTTGGGAGTGTTCATTTTCTTAGTTTTCATGATTGGTTCACTTGTATACATGAGTGGAAGTTCATGTAAAATGTGGATAAATACCCATAATTGTTATTATATGTTATTAATGATCTTACATAATTTTAAATGATCTTATAATTTTTTTTGAAGAGGATGAATCATTAGATAAAAGTTAATGATGACAATTTTAGGTTAATTTTGGCGGTTTTTTGATCACAAAGAACTCATTTTGTTTTATCATTTAGTATTATGTATATAAGTTAGTTACAGAACATAAAAAGGGTCATAAAATATAATTTAAAATCTATTTTCAAACATTTAATGGTTTTATTAACATCCCTAAAGGTGTTGAAGTAAAATTAAAGTGCATCGTCCATGATGTTGGTAAATTGACATATCACAGGTGAAGATTTCATTTTTTGAATAAAAGAAAGATAGTGAAGAGTTTGAAAATGGATATTACATTAACATGATATAATACTAGTATATCAAACATACTAGAGTTATCATTCCATTTGGATAAGATAAGGCGAGGATAAGAGAATAAAATAAATGAAACTGAAAAGAAATTAAAAGTAAAAGTAAGAGGGTTTTACCTCTTTGATTTATCCTTCTTGAGAACCACCTTAGGACAATGGTTTTGGTCTTTTGATGAGAACAAGAGATCACATATGTGGGGAAGGGGCTAGGTAATATTATTGGGTAGAATTTGGACAAGTCTCAAATCTTGAGAGATGTGAGGAGAAGAGGGGGGGAAGGGTGGTTTTTATAGTGGAGGCGAGAGGTGTTTTCTCATTATTATATTCATTAGTTTATTTTTTTTGGATCAAGATTATGAATAGTTTGAGAATTATATCTAAATATATTAAAATAATTAAGGTAAGTTAGATATTATGGTGCTTATATCACTGATTACTCAATGAATAGTGTATTTAACTTATTATGTATATATACCATAAATTACCATATTTCAATATTCATAAAAATTCAAGTATTTTATAAAAATACCAAAAATTCACCCGAACCATTTTAAATGAGTATAATTCAAAAATTAAATCAATTTTATGAAAACAATTTTCTAAATATGTGTAATTTAATTTTAAATTAAAATCACCATTTACTTGGAAAATATAAATTTTAAAATTATAACCGATTTTATAACACTTTGAAAAATTGATTTAGGTCTCATAAAATTATATTAAAACCATAATAAATCAAAATATTAATTTATGAATACATTTTATGAAAATAAAATTTCTTTTAAATTATTAAATTAATCATAAAATTGTAATTAAATATTTATGACTTACAAAAATTCCAACACTTAATTAATAAATTTTAAAATATTTATTTACTTAAACTCTAATATAATTTTACCATACATTATTTTATAAGATGCCTAAATTTTATTTATTCTTTCATGGGTGAGGTTACTATTCATTTGGCTAGTTTACTATTCATAAGGGTCATATTACTATTCCTAAGGTCAAGTTACTATTTCATCGGTATTAGTTCCTTAACTTATATAAATATTTCTTATTTCATTAATTATTAATTTATAATGTTTTTATTATGGTTTATAATTGATTTTATGTGATTTATACTATATGAAATTACTATAATAAGGGAGAAATTCCATTGATAAAAGTTTGGGTCGTTACAGATCTGATGCAGAATAGTTTCATATGATGTAATGTTTCCCCTTAGGGTGTTGTGGTGTTATCTTTCAGGAAGGAGGATGGTAGTATGAGGCTGTGCATGTCTACCATAGGTTGGATCATGTAATAGTCAAGAAGTACTACCCTCTTCTAAGGATAAATATTCTATTCAACCAGCTAAAGGGATCCAAATGATTTTCAAATATTGACATGCAGTTTGGATATCATCAGATGAGGGTAAAGGATAAGAATATCTCTAATAATACCTTCAGATGTCAATATGGGTACTTTAAGTTCATGGTCATTAAATTCCGCATCACAAATTCACCAACAATGTTCATGGGACTCATTAACTTTATTTTCAGTGAGTTCTTGGATTAGTTGATGACTGTGTTTATTGAAAACATCCTTATCTACTCGAGATTAGAGGAGGAACATGCTAAGTATATTAGAGGTGTACTTTAGGTTCATCAACACCACAAACTATATAGTAATATATCCTAGTGAAAATTTTGTATAAGAGTAGTACATTTTCCTTGGGTATGTGGTGTCTCAGTAGGGTGTTTCCATGGACCCTTCAAAGGTAGAGGTGGTTTTTTTCTTGAGAGGAACCCAATAATATGGTATAGGTTCACAAATTTCTTGGTATTGGGGGATATTACCAGATTTTTGTGTACCATTTCTCTTATATTAAAACCCTGATAACCACTTTGACTAGAGAAGGCCATAATTTCATCTATACTGATTAGTGTTAGGTAGATTTCAACTACTTGAAGGAGAGGTTGATCAGTGCTCTAGTGATTCAATTACCCAAAGAAGGGGCAAATTTCAAGGTCTTTTGTGAGGCTTCCTATATGGGATTGGGATGAAACTTGATGCAGAAAAGGGTGGTGATACATTATGGGTCAATGTAGTTGAGTTCCCATGAGTGTAAATATGCCACTCATGATCTGGAGTTGGAAATGATGGCGTTTTCACTGAATTTGTGCAGACATTATCTCACCAGTGAGCATTTTTTGGTTTTCACAAACCATAAGAGCCCAATGTATGTTTTCTATCCGTGAGATCTAAATTTTTTGATAGTATAGGTGGATGGGGTTCCTCCAAGATTACAATTTTGAGATCTCCTATAATCCAGGATAGGGAAATATTGTGGCCAATGTTCTGAATAGGAAGTTGAGAGGTGAAATCGTTTGGGAGTCTGGTGATGCTTGAAAAGGGATGGAAGAGCTTGAAACAAATGTATCTCGATACAGTGGAGGTCAATAGTAGATGTTTTATTTATTAGATGATTATGGAATTTTCCTTGATGTGGAAAGTGTAGGAGTCTCGATGGGGAGACTCAAAGGTGGAAGTGATGTGGGATCATGTCATCCATGGTAATGCTTCATAGGGCCGGTTAGAGGATAGTTATAACCAGATAATGTTTCGAGGTAGGAAATTCATTCTGTTGGTGATGTGAGAGGTATTCCTCCATGATTTTTGAAACTTAACCTTAGTGGTACACCCAGGTGTGACCAAGATGTACTTTGGATTGAAGATGTGTCTTTGGTATCTTGGGATAAAGCAACCAATTGTAGAGTTGTTAGCATGATGTTTGGTTTTTCAGTAGGTGAAATCCAAGCACCAGGTTCCTAGAAGTTTGTTTTAGCACCTAGTTATCCCTAAGTGGAAGTGGGAGGAAATTTTAGTGGGTTTTTTTTCACTAGGTTACCCTGGTCCCAAGGAGGATCTGATGTCGTTTGGGTGATCTTGGACCAACTTATGAATTTAGATTATTTTATGGAAATTAGGGAGTTGAGTGATACTCCTGTGAGGTGGTTTGTGGATGAAGTTATGTATCTTTATGAGGTGACATGGACCATCATTTCTAATCATGATCATCATTTCACCTTATGAGTTTTGAAGGGATTGCATCATGCCGTTGTCTCACAGTTTCACCTCGTCACTACTTTCTACCCCTAAATTGATAAACATATAGAATGAACTATCCAAAAACTAGAGGATATGTTGTAGGAAAACAGACTATATTTTAGTGGTTCGTGGGTAAATAACTTACCCTTGGTTTATTTTAGAAATAATAATAGTTATCACTCATCTATTGGAACATCACAATTTGAGACATTGCATGGATGGTCATTTCATTCTCTATAACATTGGAATGAGGTTGGGGAGTAGGTAGATCTTGGTCCTGATGTGGTATAGAGCATATAAGAGAATATCTAGATGCTTTTAAAGTGGATAAAGTTATATTGGTTCCATTATAAGAACTATTTTGATCATAGAAAATGGCCCCTAGAGTTTTAGGTTGGAGACAATGTTTTGTTTAGGGTTTCTCCTCATCGAGGGAAATAGAGGTTTAATAGAGGGAGTAAAATTCCCCCCAGTCTATTAGAAATTTCGAGGTGTTAGAGCCTATTAGAAAGGTGGGAAATTGGTTGGCACTCCCACCATGTCTAGATAGGACCCACACCATATTCTATATATACTAGCTTCTTCAGTGTATTCACGATGACTCCCTTGTAATTGACTTGGGAGAGTTGGATATCAAGGATGATGCAATGTTCATGAAGTGACTGATTGAGGTCCAACACTTTTGAGATAAGGTGATGTGTGGGTGAGTTATTCATTTGATTCATGTTCTATATAGTCATGGTGGATTAGAGGAGAGTACCAAGGAACATGAGACACATATTCATGCTTAGTATCCTAATTTATTTTTGGGTTTAGTTTGGTTTTGTTTTCCTTGAGTGATGTACAACTTGGTTTGTTATTGTTTTTTGAAATATTCCTTTTCATATTACAAATCATTCTTTATTGATGATTGTGTTTGGACAGTAATGATATCCCTGAGTGGTATCTCATGGTATATTTGTTCGGAACTTTCCCTTTATACTCTTCCCTTCTAGGTTTTGTTTTGATTCTCTAGGATGAGAATTGTTTGAGAGGTATCCAATGTGAGGGTTCAAATCTATAAACCCCCACTTATGTTTTCACAAGTATTTGTGGTGTTTTAAGGGAGTTTATAGGTGTTTTAGATGCTAGGGGAGAGTTTTGGACATTCAGAGTGTCACTATGCTGTGGTGGTAGGAATGGTGCTGGCTGTTTTGGCCTTGGGTGCTTGGAGGTTGGTTGTGGGGCTGACCATGTGGTGTTGGGTTGCACCATGATGAAAAAATAGCCTGGTTGGGCATGTTGTTGGGAATGAAACTTGGATGGACCCATTGTGAGGAAAAAGTAGTTTGGAAACACCCAATGAAGGGAGTGGTGTTGGGAATGGTGTTTTGGAGGACCACCTATTTAACATAGGGAGATAGATCTAACCACACTTTGGTGTTGGGAATGGTGATAAAAAAGGCTAAGATCTTGGAAATACACCATAGTATATATTTATGGTAGGTTTTAGAGGATTCAATATTCCTTAGAACATGACATAGTCAAGGTCATGATGACAGTCAAAATAGTTTTTAAAACATGCAAAAAAGAGGGGAAATGGCCGTAGGAGATTCATATCTCCTTTGATTAAGGGAGACCATGATATAGTGGGTTGTCTCAACGTCATGACAAGTCCATTTTGGATTCCTCTATAAATAGAGGGACTATCCTCCCTTATTTTGATTTCCCTTCTCCTCCTCCAATATTTGGCCATCTCCAAACCCCCTTGGCTCCCTTTGATCATCTCTCCTGGGGGATCCAACCTCTTGGATTGTTAGGATCGAGTGTCCTTGATTCAATGTACCTTCTCATATCCTTTACTCTTTTGTCTGGTTGTTTTTAAGGTGAAACACTCTATTTTGGGTTGAATTCTAAGAATGGGTTGGTGATGGGATGCTATGGATAGATTCTGGTGGTTTTCCATTTGATCTTGGTGAAGTTTAACCCCCCGATTCTTTAATTGTGAGCATGGTTCTCTTGAATCTCCAATCAAGGTAGGGTATCCTTATTCTCTCATTATTATGTGTATTTGTGGGTATTAAATACTTTTTTCTTCCTTTGGGTGGATATAATGGTTTGAAATATTCATATAATGAAATGGATTTAATTGAAATTGAAGGGTATGTGAGTTTTCACATGTGTTTACTAATGGGTTTCATATGAATATCATATGATCATAAAAAGAGGAATAAAATACAAAAACAATTGATCTATCTTAAAGAATAAATAATGCACAAATAATATTGTAAAAAAAGTACCTGGTATTCAAAGGTTTTAGTGAATTGTATCTTCCTTCATGGAGAAAGTTTGAGTAATATCATAGGAACAATGAACAAAAGCACCCTACCTTCAAGGGATTACACTGAAAACTTGGATCCCCTATCATATCATGATGACACCCGAGTATTGAAGGGGTTCTAGCATATTAATTTGTGAAAAAATGAACATCAGTATGGGAGGAATATAGGTTTTCAATATCCACCACCCACAACATAAGAGGACCCCACCCTCTTTTATATTCAAATCCCAAGGATCCTTGCATCAAATGTGTTTCATAATGTTAGATATAATTTATTGAATGATTTCAATAGATTAATGAAAATCCTTTAATCTATGCATAAATGGATTATAATCGATGAAACCATTCAATAAAAATAATATATATATATATCACACACACACACACATATTTATTATTCTTATGCATCAAATGCATAATAAATATATATCATATATATATATATATATTTCATGTATCACATGAATTAATTATAATATGTTCCAAATATATATATATATAATATAATATATTGTGTATATATATATTTATCTCATGCATTACATTCATGTGTATGTGTATCACATTCACATATATTTTAGTGCACATATAACAATCTCCCACTTGAACTAAATCCTATAAGTACTTTATGAAAAACTTCACAACTCTTAATGAATCCATACAAACTCTTTTGTATATGATTTTTCATCAAACTCTATTCATTTTAAACAAACACTTTTTACAAAATTTTATCCTTATCGAATGTAATAACCGTGTTACCCTACAAGCCTTAGTAGCATTGACAATAATTATGAAATACCCCTTTCAAAGATGCAAGCAAAGAGTGACCTCTAGCAAAAAATTACTGTTACTAAATCTACTAAGTGGTCTGGTGTGATCTCCATAAAACATACTCATATCTCTATATAAAAATTCCCATGAAAAGATGCATCATATAAATAATATATATCTTATATAATCCATTTGTCCATGACATTGAGGGACTACTAGACATGGAATATATCACTATAGTATTGGTCTCTCATCATTAATTGATTCTTCAAAAAAGTTTGACCAATTGAATGAATACATCACATGTCATTCAAACATATAATAAGCACATGACATGTCACTTATAAAATTAGTTGAAAACATCATATGCAAAATAATTAATCATGCACATTCATTTACTCATTCGAAATCAATTAATGTATATATGTATTTTCTTTCCATACAAGTGGACAAATACTATCTTGGTTACACTCCAACTGATGACATGATCAACAACATACCTAACCACCTCCTGATTATCTATTTTCATATTTTGACTTATTTAAGTAGGGTATTAAATTATTAAGGTTATCATGCTAGGTATCTCTCAAACCTCAAGTAAGAAAGATTGATAATAAGAACACATCCCTAAGTATATCTATGACCGTATGACATTATATGAGAAAGATTGATAATAAGAACACATCCCTATTGTTTGGGTGGATTTCGAACCCTTATCACCTTATCCCAGAAATATATAATTTTGGGACCTCTGATATCCGAAAATCATTTTATAATAAAGTAACTTTTCAAGACTTTCCAAGAGTGCCCCTCCTCCCTCTTATAAAAGGCCCCCACCTCAACCTCCTTACCCACACCTCTCAAGCCATTGGATCGGCCAAAATCTGATCATTTTATCTCTCCACATCCCTCTCTTCATCCTATAACCCTTCCCTTATGCAGAATACTCTTCAAGAAACCCTTTTGGTTCAAACCAAGGGGAGTTACCCGATTTAAAGGTAAAGTCTTCCCTAATGTTCTTTTGTTTTATTTTGATTCTACAACCCCATAACCTATTTTTATTCCTTTATTTTGTAACAAAAACAGTATATTAAATATACTAGGATGTTTTTATGAGAAGGATTTGAGCTACACTTACACACACCTCCGTCTAGTGGTAAAAGAACATACTGTTTCTGTGGATGGTGAATTACTGCCTCACAAAACGATGATTGTTCTATCTTCTCATACCACCTCTCATGGTGGCCATTATGATGGAACTATATTTATTTATGATATATATCATATTTATTTCTTATCTATTCTTCTATATTTTATATTTAATACATACCTTTATGATTTTCATGTTGGGCAAATGTGATAATTTAATTTGAGGAAGTGTGGACTACCGCCCCCTCAAGTGATGTGAATCGTTCATGCAATACATGGAATGCATAAAGAATGAAATTGATGAACTTATGTGACCTATATAACATATATATTATACTGGAATTATAATATATATATATATATATATATATATCTCATCTAGTTTTAATTCCATTAATGTTCCAAAGAAATGAAAGTAGCGTTCATGCGTACGTACGGCCTACCGTCTCCATGAATGGTGCATTTCATTTATTTTTATCTACAAATGTTATGGAATAGTATAAAATGAATATATAATGGATATATATGATATTTAAATCATTAATACTATTCTGGAGATTATTTACTTATAACTACATGGAAAATTCTTTTCCAACAAGTTCAATTTTTACTCATGTACTGAACATCAACAAAAACGTATGATATGAAATCGCATTATTAACCAATTATTATAACATTATAATATGTGATATAAACTGAAAATGAGGTCCTTAATCAATTATAAATTGACCAAAGTATATTATTCAGGAATATAAAGAAACGAACAAGACAAGTCAGACTTGAGGTAAGGGATCCTACCTCTCTCTTTCTTTTTAAGTACTCTCTTTTATGTCATTTCTTTTAAGCTCCTATTTCTTATGTTGGGGGATGTTATTTTATATTCATCTTACTGTAAATTTTATGTTCATATTATGAGAGAAACTATTTGATCTCATCAATCCATTTTTGGATGTTTTATGTGGCGTCGTTAGGCTGCCGAGTTTTCGTAAGGGATTTTTCATCTCACTTTTATTCCCATGAGATTCATGCTACATTTGCCACTATTTACTTTTGTGTGGTGTTGTACTGACCATTGTTGTATTATTTGTGTAATATACATTAATTTATGGGCATTAACATCTTTATTTTATGACCCTTCTTTCATGGGGTGTACATTTCAGAAGTTACCCAAATCGGTTAGGGAACCGTTCACCCTCCTCTTTTTAAAAGACTTCTTTTGTTATGTCTTTTAATTTACATATTGTTATGTTGGGATATGTTATTATATATCCTTAATTGATATAAATATTATTTCCAAGTGTTGATATACCATTTTCTCTCTCATCAACTCATTTTCTGAATTTTAAAGTGACACCGTTAGGCTGTCAAATATTTTGCAAGGGAACTTCTTAAATTAATTTCAATTATTTGGGTTAAACTTGTACTCCTTGAATATGTAATTCTATGAATATGTGTGAATTAATATGACTTTTTTTCACTTAATATCCACTTATATTGGGTGTATTTATATTTTTCACACATAATTAAGTAATTGATTTATCCTTAATCTAAGGATATCGTCTTTGAACGGGACTTCGTCTCAATCTCCATTCATTGAGGAATATTTTGTTCTAATAAAAGTCTTTATTTTATATGGTGTATAACCCCCTTTTACTTTTACTTTTATTCAAAAGTAATCTTTTCTATACGAAGCGTTTTAATAAATGACACAAAGTATGTTTCTTTTTAACGTACGCGGTGATAACGACATTTCTGCCGCCATGAGTATTATTTGATCTTTGGCTTCCTCAACAAGCTGTAATGTTTTTAAACGAAAATAAATATCATATACTTTTTTTTGTATTTTGGTATTGAAAATGGTTTTGATAATTTATTTTCTATGTCAATATATTTAAGTGATATATTTTGATTGAAATGTGGAAATGTTTTCATTCCTTTATAATTGTTTTATGTGTTATGATTTTATAATGGTACTTGGACATTTTACGTGTGGTTACATGATAAACCAAATGATGGGTGGTGCCATGAATACCAGGATGGGTGGGTATGTTATAACCTACAATGCATTGGGTATGGAAGTCGGTCGTATGACTATTCCATTTAAGGATATGTGTGGAAGTTGACCATAGGGTTATTCCATTTAAGTATGTTTATGTCCCAAGTTACCTTTATATGTTATGTGTTCTTTATATGGGTTTATGGTAATATTTTGGTTACAAAGGATAAGTGGTGATCTTTTATTCAGTTAAGAGTATTTACTTCTTCGTAAAGGTGAAAAGTATTACTTTGATAAAGTATTCATGGTTTACTTGTTGTTTTGAAAAACTAACAGTTTTCCTTTTTTGTGTATCCTTTACTGGACTTTTTATGATCATACCAAGTTTTTGAAATGTTTTCCACAGGACTTAAATATGAATAGGGTCAAGGATGGGATCAAGGAAATACATGCTATCTAAAACATGGAACTAGACATGTTTCTTTTTAAGAGTTTTTATTTTATGGAAACTTAGTAGAAGTGTCTACTTTGTAATCTTTGAGATGTAATAGGTATTTATTAATTCTCCAAAACTCTAAACCTGAAAAGATACTCTATGTGAATTATTCATTTAATTTATGATTATGTAATGTTATAAGGCTAGGTCCTTATAAGTAGTATTAGTCCCATGAGTTATTGCATGTTGTGAGCAAGAGCATAAAAAATATTTAGTGTTTTTAACTACATGAATGAATCTTCTATTTTTTATTCATTGTATACATACTGGGTAATAATTTATAGGTTGTGTTATTATATAATTTTAAGAATTTTATTTCACTATAATTTAGGAAGTGTATCAAAATTTGTTGGTTTAAGTTACATCCTTGGATAGATTTTCAATCTATTTTAACAAGTGGATAAAATCTAAAGAAATAAAGATGAATTGAATTGAACCAAATCAAACTAAATTGGCCTAAATAGACTCAACCATATTTGAACCAAATTGAACAATATTAGACTAAAATAAATTAAAAAAAATAAAGTAAATTTATATGGGATGATAACTTTTAGGGATAACTATTAACCATGTTCAACAAATTTATAATAAAATATAAACTAATAATTGAATAAAATCAAAAAACTAATTAAATGATAACTAATATATCTTGAAAATTTAGAAAAACCTCACAAAATTCAGAGTTTAACAAGAAAATAGATCCAAATATGAACTTTGCTCCATAGAATGCTTTGGAAGATTAAATGGTGAAAGATCTATAAAAAAATGATTGTAAGAATGAAAAATAAAAATGAACAACAAACTAAAATAAAACTGTGGTTGAATGTTTCCAGAAATTAGCTTCGAAAGAAAACATAACAAATAGATGATGAAAATGGCGAGATAATCAAGAAATCAGACTATAGATCATGAAAATAGAAGGAAATCGATAAGAACGGTGGTTCAAGAACACAGATACACCTTCATAGTCATTGCTAGTTGAGAGGAGTCATCACAGTTTATCTTTCGAAGATCCAAAAACATGATGGTTTCCTGATCATGACTGATTTTAAAAGACTATTGGCATCAATTTTTATAAAAACTGACCTCGAAGAGTCCAAAAAGTATTTTCAGCGTCAGTTTTTGGGAAAACTGATGCTGATTTTTTTAATATATGGCATTGATTTTATGAAAAACTGACACCATAATTATATTTTTTAATATTTGGAATAATTTTTTATAAGAACCAATGACAAAAGGTCTTGAGTTTGGGATTAATGGCATCAATTTTTGTAAAAACTGACGCCAAAACTTTTTTTTTATTTTTGGTGTCGGTTTTTTGAAAAACTGACTCTATATATCATACCTTTCATGGTTTTTGTCGTCAGTTTTACTAAAAACCATTAAAAAAAATCACTCTTAAAAATTTTTGGCGTCAATTTTTAGTAAAACAATTGCTAAAAATTTCTCCCACATACTATTGGAGTCTATTTAGAAAAAACCTACATCATTACTTCAATGTTAAATATGGTATTTCCACTAGTGATATGATGAAAAAGATTTTTTCAACCACCATGATTGTTATTTGATTTATGGAATCCATCTTAATATTTCACATTTTCTTCAATAAAAAAACATATTTCCCATTTTTTGGGTATTTTGATATTGAAAATGGGATTTTAAATGAAAATTTTATTTTAATATCTAAAAGCGAGTTACATATGATTTTAAAAGAGTTTTTCAAATGTTTTATGATGAAAATTTGAAAGCATAAATTTTTTTATCCCTGTTGTGGTTCTTGGAAATTATATACAATGGGTTCACTAAGAGAGAATTAGGTGAGCCTCTTATATATTATACAATGGGTGATCCCAAATAACTCTCCAATCAATTGGATAATGATTATGTTCTCTTGATAATTATATTTGAAGTTGTAATTATGATTATTCCAATTTATAAGGGTTATATGAGATGATTTCCCAAGGTACCTACATGAATTTTATATGCTTTCTAATGAGTTTTATTGGAAATAATTTGTTTGCATGAGTTAATATAAATGATATTTTTAAAATAAAGATAATCCCATTTCTTAGTAAAAAGTTATTTTTTTAAGAAAAGGTTTTTCAGGGGTTTTCATGTTTTTCACTAGACTAATGGTTTTATTCTCTTTTGTACCATAATGAGATTTTATGAACATCCCATGTTTTTAAAATGTTTTTGATAGTTTTTAAGGATGGGTAAGGAAAAGGAAGTGGTAAATTTAAAATTCATGAAGAGTTTTTTTGAAAATAAATAGTGAATTATTTTAAAAGTTTTATATGGTAGAAAAAAGGATACTAGTCAAAAGTGTCCACTTTATATTATATGGTTTTGTTATATATGATTTATGACCCAATTCTCTAAAAATATAAACCTTAAAATATCCTCAAATGTAATATAATGAATTCTTGACTTAAAAATCAAGATTATGAAATGTTTAAGGCCAGGTCCATATACTTTGTATCATAGGATGGTTTAGATATAATTAGTGGTTAGTATAATGTTAATATCCTGACCGTGAAATATTTTACATTATATTCAAGTTGAAATGATATAGAATATAAATAAAACAAAGGATTTTCTTCTAAAACATGTCTGTTCAGAATTGTTTTCCATAAAGGAAATATGTAATCTCTATTGCAAAGAACTATGAGGAAAATATTCTTCCAAATCAGCATCCCAAGATTGTTATAATTGGAAAAAATAGTTTTTTGTAGTGTTGTATTAGTTACCAAAAGCTATAAATGGTGGTGATATCCATGATAGAGAGAAACCTAATCTACCACAAATAAAAATTTCTATTTTGTAAACTTTAATGAGGAAAAATCCCCCATTATTCAGTGGATAATCTAAGACTATGGTAGATTAAGGATTGATTGATGCTCTTGAGAAGATATTTGAAGTCGTGGGGTGTTCAGAATGTCAAAAGGAAACTATTTCCATTTATTATTTTGAAGGTGAAGTTAATCTATTGTGGTATTTAGTTAAGAATACTAGAGAGAAATATGATATTGATGATATGGAATGGGAAAATTTTAAGTATATTTTCCTTGAGAGATATTTCCCTGAGGATGTAAAAATTAAAATGGTTTTTTTGGAATTAAGGAAAAAATATGAAGATTATATGGAAACATATGAATCCAATTTTACAAGACCGACCATGTAAACACCATATTTTGTTTAGGAAATTTATTTTAAAATTAATATATTTTAATCAGGATGAAAACCAAGTATACAAAGAGATTTTTCCACAGTAGAATTTAAAATCCAAGAGAAAGTTGTTCATTTTTATAAAAAAGTTGAGATGGAGTTTTCTAACATTTATGTGCCTCATGATGATGAAAGTAAGAAGTGTATATGATGGAAGGAGATGGGTAAACATTAAATAAATAAACCTAGGGGTAAGAAAATAAAGTTCTAATATTGTGGTAAGTGTGGTAAAAATCACCCTGGATAATGTCTTATGAAATCATGGATATGCTACTGATGTGGATAGTTTGGCCACATAGCCCCTGATTTCATGTAAAAAATCATGAATAATTAAATAATGGTGTAACCTATAGCTATCCAATGCTGAGTTGTTTTAGTTTCAATTAGTTGGGCATTATGATAATGTTTGTCTGGGGCTAGTAACTTAGGCTAGAAATCATCAAGAATATAGGAAAAAGGGTGTGTCAAAATCTTTTTCTACTACTATGGTAAATGTTGAGCCATAAAATTAAGCGGTGACATGTATGTTACTTGTGTATTAAAATTATTCCAATATCATGTTTGACTATGTATATTCATATTCTTTTATTTTTGAGAAAATTTTAAGTAAATTGGGAATATCAGCACATGAATGTAATATATAAATTTTGGTGAAATCTTAAGGTGAATGTGTTAGAGAAACCAAGATTTATAGGAATATTCTTATTGTTATTTGTGGGATGGTATTTCTTACAAATCTTGTTGAACTGGTAGTATTAGATTTTGATATCATTTTGGGTATGGATTGGATTTCAGTCTATCATGCTAAGATATATTATAAAGATAATAAAGTTTTATTCAATGATTTTATTCCATTTATAATATACCAAGAATATGAAAAGTTGATTAGAGATGGAAGTGAAAGTTACCTAGCTTATATTGTTGAAAAGAAAGAAACCATTAAAATTAGTGATGTTCCATTAGTGAATTAATACATGAATCTTTTTTTTAGATGATTTTCTTTATGTTATTCCTAATCGATAGCTTGAGTTTATAGTTGAATTAGTACCCGATGGTAATAATATTTACAAGACCCCTTATCAAATGGCTCAAGTGGAACTTTTAGCATTGAAAGTGAAATTACAAGGATTATTAGGTAAAGGTTTCATTCGACCTAGTACTCCACCATGAAGTGATCCTATTTTTTTTTATTAAAAATAAAAATAGTTTAATAATACTTTTCATTGACTATTGAGATTGGAATAACATCATTGTTAAGAACAAGTATCCATAGCCTCATATCGATGATTTTTTTGATCATCTCTAGGGAGAAAAATATTTTATTAAGATTGATCTGACGTTCAGGTACCATCAACTAAAGGTTAAGGAGAACAAAAGTATGAAGAATTCTTTTTAGACTAGATATCGGCATTATAAGTTTGTAGTTATTCATTTTGGGTTGTCCAATGCACCTTATGTATTCATAAACCTTATGAATAGAGGTTTTCATGATTTCTTGAAATTTTTTTGGTTTTGTTTATTGATAAAATTATGGTATATTCTAAAATTCACGAGGAATATGAAAGACACCTAAGGATTATTTTGAAAACATTAAAATAAAATAAATTATATGGGAAATTTAGTTTGTGTGAATTTTGGTTGAAAAAAGTTTATTTACTTGGAAATATTCTTTCTAAATATGGAGTAACTATTTACACTTCTAAAACAAAAGTTTCTGAAGAATGTCCAATACCTAAAAATATCATAGATATTCACAGTTTTCTTGGATTAGAGAGTTACAATCAACAGATTGTTGAAAACATTTCTCAGTTATCTAGCACACTAATTAAGTTAACTTGAAAAGGAGTTAAATTAATCTGAAAAAATAATGTGATGATTGTTTTTAGGAACTAAAAATAAGATTGCGAATTCTCTAGTTTTTGACCCACATTTTTGAAATTGATAATTTTTCATCTACAATTATTATTCTTTGAAAGGAATTGGTTTTTTAATGTAGAATGATTAGGTAATTGGTTATGCTTCATGTTAGTAGAAACCTTTTGAGTTAAATTATATTACACATGATTTGAAATTAGGTACTATGGGTTTTTATTTAGAAATTTTGAGGCATAATTTATATAGAGTAATTTATATTAATAAAAAATAATTGAAGTAAATATCCACTAAGAAATAATTGAACAAGATATAGTGAAGATATTTTGAACTGATCAAGTATTATTATTTCAAGATTCATTACCATCCTGAAAAAGAAAACAAAGTGGATGATACTTTAAAAAATAATGCTACATTAACGATGTTATGTTTGGAATGTGACCCATTGGTTAATGATTTGATAAATTTTTGCATAGAAGTTGTGGATACAGGGACATCATCTATTTTGTTTTAGGTTTCAATATAGTTGGATTTGTCCAAAAGAATCAAGAAATATCAAAAGGAGGATCAATTTTTTAGAAAAAAGGTATAATTCATTAAAAATGGTAAGTTTTCCGATTTTAATATTAATGAAGAAGGTGTTTTATTATTTAGAAAAGATTATATGTGTCATGTGATTCCCAGTTGAAGAGAGAGTTGTTGAGTGAAGCTCGTAGTTTTCTATTTTCTGTTTATCCGGGTAGTATTAAGATGTATAGAAACCTTAAGAAATATTAATGGTGGGATTGAATGAAAATAGATTTGACTAAATTTACCATGAAGTGTTTGAATTGTTAGTAGGTTAAAGTATAACAATAGTTACCAAAGGTAATGCTTTGATTTTTTTAAGGGTCTGAGTAGAAATGAGAAAATATATCAATAGATTTTATGGTGGGATTACCAAAGACTTCTCAAGGTAACAATAATATTTGGTTTATTTTTGATCGATTAACTAAATCTGTGCATTTTATTCCCATTTGAGACATTATTTATTTCGATCATCTTTCTCAACTGTATATAAAGGTGATAGTTTAGTTACATGGAGTACCTCTCTCCATTATATCAGACAAGGATCCGAGGTTCACATCCATTTTTTGGAAAGGACTTCATAATTCATTGGTTACTGAATTAAATTTTAGTACAACTTTTCATCCCTAATCTGATGTGAAATATGAGCTGGAAATTAAGATTGTGGAAGAAATTCTTCATTCTTGTTCAAAAGATTACTATGGAAGTTTAGATCAACATCTTTAATTGTTTTATTTTTCTTATAATAATAGTTTTCATTCCAATATACAGATAAAACATTTTAATAATTATATAAAAAGTGTTTTCAGATGCCGTATTTTTGAGATGATGCAGGACAAAGTACGTTGATGGGACTAGAGTTGGTAGAGGAAATGTATGAGAAGCTTTAGTTGATTCAGTAACTTATAAGTATGGACCATAATAGATGAAAACATTATGCAAATAACTAGAGGAAAGATATTTCTTTCAAAATATGTCATTATTTCTTTCTCAAAGTATCTCCATGGAAAAGTGTTACACATTTTGTTAAAAATATAAATCTAATTCCATGGTTCATTAGACCGTATGAAATACTGGATAAAGTTAGACCAGTTTCCTACTAATTGTCTTTGCCTATGATTTTATCTTTGGAATACAACAAATTTCCTGTTTTGATGTTAATAAAGTATGTTACAGATTAATCTCATATTTTGAGCCTTGAAGTAGTTTAGTTGGAAGATAATATTTCTTTTGAGGGAAAACTATTTCAGATTATAGACCATAAAGTGAAAGTGTTTTGGAATAATTTGATTCACTAGTTTAAGTTTTTATGTAAAAACCATATGGTTGGAGAGGAAAATGGGATTTTGAAAATGATATGAGGGAAAGATATCCCCACTTGTTTAATAAGTGAATAAAATTGAGAGGAAAAAATTTATAAAAGGCGAAAGAATGTAAGAACCCATGTAATGATAAAATAAATCATTTTCATATTTATTAATATTAATTATATAGTTATATTAGTTATAAATATATTAAATATTTTTTATTTCAAAAAGAAAATAGTTTTATCTAAACTCTTTTCTTATACGGTTTTATTTAAAAGTTTAATTTATAATTTTTTGAATTTAAATATGAAAATATTAATATCCTTTTTTAAATAATAATATCAAAATGTAATAATGGTGAAATTTTTAGTATTTTTTTAAAAATATTGATTTTTTAGTGAATAGTGAAAAATACCTATTTTTGTAAAAAATTCCTTTATTTTTAATAATTTAAGTATTTGAAAAGTACCAATATGTTTTGAATTTGATTTAAGGTAGAATAAATTTTATTTAATTATATTTAATACACTTAATTAATTTTGAATGTGATTCCATCCTTTAGAATATCCATATGGTGAATCCCATGTGGATATCTAGTCATGAAAGAACTCATAGTCAATGTATCCCAACCTGGACTCCCTCACATGCTCGAGAAGCGAAGGAGTCAACACCATCGACTAAAGAAATGATACACCCTTTTAATCCATCAAGGCCAGTTGTAAGGGAGCCAAATACTCATAATCTTCCTACACAAAGCAAGCATATGACTTCCTACTAAGGGAATATGCTACCACACTACACTTACCCAGAGTATAGATTATCTCAAAGACATATTCCTAAAGGAAGTCTAACAAGTTCCACTGTCTCAGGTTCAAGTATCTCTATGTGAAGACAAACCTGAGACTCTAATGGTCTGAGTAAACCATGAAGCACTATCCAAGAAGATAATGTCTCCACATCCTTAGGGTAAAGAACACTACTTCCATATCTATGTCATGAGTCTCATAGTTCTACTCATGGGGTCTCAACTACCTCAACCCATATGCAGTAAATTACTTCCTCTACATCAACACATGGTCAAGACTAGATCCCAAGACATCACAATACACTACATACTCTATGCCCTCCTCTGATATTCTCAACTTAAGATCACTCATTAGCCTCATTATCAACTCCTCGAAGGCCATTTAACACTGCTCAGTCTAGGTAAATGACTAGCCTTTCTACATCAGGGTAGTTAAATGGGTTTAAATCCTTGATAAGTATGCCATAAACCTCTGGTAGTACCCTGTCAATCTAAAAAAACTACTCACCTTTGATATTCTCTGAGGTGCCTCACAAGAAATCACTACATCAATCTTCTCTAGGTCCATAACAAAACCATTCTCATAAATGACATGCCCTATAAAGTGAACCTCTTGAATCCGCAACTGGAACTTCGAGAGCTTACCATAAAGATGGTGCCCATGAAGAAAATTTTGGACCATCCTCAAGTGCTCTTCATGATCCAATTCTAATGCAGAGTATACGAGTATCTCATCAGTAAAGACAACCAAAACCGGTCTATGTACATCTATAAGATCTGGTTCATCAATTCCATAAACATGATAGGGAAATTCTTCATATCAATGGGAGTCACTAGGAAATCATAGTGTCCATAGAGATATCAAAATTCCAGCTAAGGAATACCATCCTTGATAAATATCAACCAGTGGTAGTAAAACTAGATATCAATCTTCGATAACCATATCGCACCTCACAACTAGTAAAAGTGATCTTAAATACTTGTAAAGGGTTAATTTTTCTTTATCATGGAATAGTTTAAAAGATGAAAATCCACACAAATACACAAACCCCCCATCTTCCTTTTTGATGAACAAAATTGGAGCTACCTAGGGGGACACACTAGGCCTAATGATACCCTTATCTCAAAGGTCCTCCATCTACAACCATAGACTAAAAAGCGTTGTAGGGGCCATATGATATTCCAATAGAAGATACAGGAGTATTCATGAGGTTCAAGTCGATATAAAACTATATTTTATACCTCATAGGTAGTCCTATAACAACCTCAACAAATAAATTCATTAAATCATAAAAAACTAAAGGAATACAGATGCCTAAAGATCTAGATACACCAAGGGATACACTCAACAAATAATGGGTGATGAACTGTAGCTTCCTTCTCATACAATCTACTCATCCTACCATAAGATCTCTCTCACCCATAAATAAGAATCTTATCCCGGTAGTGAAAAGGCATCTTAATCATCAGTAGTGACAATAAATCTGTGATTAACCAATGGAAAACCAATCCATACCCAAGAAAAATTCACAGAGTTCCATCATGACAAATGAAAGGTTTCCTATGAACCTCTCTACACCAAGTGGTAACTTGCACTGCTGGAAGATAAATGATATAGAAGAAGCATTCCCCATAGGAATCACAAGAAAATATGCTAGGCTAAAACCTCAATTGGGAGCTTCATATCTCACATAAAGAGTATATAGATTAATTAACGACTCACACCCATGTTTACTAATACTAATAAAAGAGTATAATAAACATATATCATAACACTAATCATCTCGTGTTCTATACGGTGATAAGATTCAATAGCCTAAAGATGCCTGCAACCCTGACCTATAGCTCCCTGAGACCGATGTGGGATGCTTGGTGGTGGTGGTGGAAGGATATTATAGTATCATATAACAACCATATCTCCTCCTTTTAGAGCTATAACTCCTCTTATTCTAGCTCTGCCTCCCAGGGGACCACCCTGCCCTCTCTTGGGAGATCCTAGATCACGACGCTGCCTCTACCATGGCAGTCTATCTACTATCTTCCTCTACTCCTCAGTACATCTAGTTAGGAATTCATATTCCATGCGGTGTCACCCATCACAAGAATAACACAACCCCTTTTCGGGCTTCCATGGTCCTCTGTACTTCTCCTGACCACATGCCTGAGCCTAATACTGGGAAGATCTCCTGCACTGAGATCCTATTAAATGATTTATGCTAGCTATTACATACAAATAATATCTATAAAACTAGTGAAAGATCTATATTCATAGCACCCCTATTACAATAATCTCTTCATCACCATCACATTATGTAACAACCCATTATAGGTGGGAATGCACAATGGTACCACACTGGCACAAATCTCTCTACGGAGTCCCTGCTCAAAATTCCTTGATTGAAAGTAGCCATCTGAGATCATGTCATGGGAGTACCGTGTAAGTTCTATGATCCTTAACATGTAATCATACATTGTAATCCCTCCCTGTTGTAGTTCCAGAATCTCCTAAATCCTAACTGAGTGGAAACATGAGGGGTAGTACCTCTCACGAAAAAACTGTTGGAAGTCGATCCATGAGAGT
Source organism: Viscum album (assembly GCA_963277665.1). Classification (NCBI taxonomy): domain Eukaryota; kingdom Viridiplantae; phylum Streptophyta; class Magnoliopsida; order Santalales; family Viscaceae; genus Viscum; species Viscum album. Next base: position 519,363,750 of record OY728166.1, read on the forward strand.
ATTGACTAATTGTGAATCTAGGTAACAAAACTCCACCAGCGCTCAGCCACTCCATGGAAATGGATAACTTCCAACACAACGACATGATCCTTCAATGTATAGATAATCCTAAAAACATGGACCACCAACTCTACCCAATACTCTGCTGCCTGGAGATTTGGCTCACTATGGAATCTCAATAGCCTCTGGTGTTGGAACTCGTGGAGTGCGCTAAGCATGAATTCATCTTTATCCTACCCTACTATATGATATACTACTCAAAAAAGTTGGGGTTCTAATACCTAAACACCTAGAGGAATGATCTCATGGGATAGACCCTAAACTAAGGCCTCATCACTCATCAAATCATTATCACAAGCCAGAACTGGTAGCTAGGATGACCGTCATCGTGGAGGCATCCTAAAAGTTTAATCAAGATGTACCATAGTCAGACAATCACATATATATATAAAATGGGGAGATGAATCAATAAGTACAATCAAATACTGAATCCTATATGATACATGTACCATTGATCCTTACAACCAATGTCTCAATATACTGACTCAACAAGCAGGTAGTCAAGGTCTTGGTTAATTGATACGTTAGATACCCATACCATCACCAATTTCCCTAGCCTAAGAGAAAAAATCAAGACACTTTGACACTATTTACCTAATTCCTATCTAAATACTTATAAGGGGACTACTCCAAACACCATCCAAAGGATTGAACCAGCTCTGACACCAATCTATCACATCCTGACACAATGGGACTTAAGCCGTAACTACCCCAAGACCACCTCTATAGGCTAAGGGTGGCGATAAGTGTTGAAAGGAATATCTAACATGGGGGAATTTTCCAAAATATACCTGTATTAACATACCCAACTATTTAAATTAATAATTATAGAGTAACAATAATAAAAATATTCAATAGCTAGAATATAAACAAAGAATACAAAGCCACTAGTGTGTACAAGAGTACAACAGTGAAAAATTAAGTTAAAGGGAAAAAATACACGCCAAACCAAAAATATATCCCAACTAGACAAAACTAGAAAATCAAATGTGATGAGAGAGCCAAGATCCTAATCTCCAAGCTTTGACCATTGTACATGGTCCAAAACACCAGGTATCCCTATGCTCCTCTATAGTCCCTGCCAACTTTTCTGTCATCTTCATAAGACACGAAACATATTGAAGAATACCATATAGGGGTGAGTATATACATACCAAATAGGATTCCCCTAAAGCTAAATGGGTAGAAGTAAGAGACACGATAAGAAAATATTGATAATAGAAAGATCAACCCAAATCAAGTGAGAAAACAAAATCTAACAACATGGATATATATATATATATTCTCAAACTAAAGAAACCCAAAAAAGAGAGAAGGGGGGTCTCCATATCATACACCATCATAGGAAAGAGTGACATAAATTATATAAGTCTATCAATTATTCCCATAATCTCATGCATCTTCCCACCATAAAACATCTAAGTCAAGCCACACCTCGCCACTATTATGCATAGTCAAGGGGAATAATCTCTAGGTAGAGGACTAATGACCTAGTATAACAGAAGGGTGAAACTCAATATTCGATATAGGACCCATTACCTACCTATAAGGAGGGTTATAATATAATGTATTAGGACCCATTCCATGACTCTGTAGGTGGGTTCCACTTAAGTTATCAGTAGAGGACCCTTGCCTAGCTCGGCTGAAGGGTGAAAATCTAATGGTCGATAGAGGACCCATGACTAACTTGGATGGAGGGATCCACTATAATAGTAAATGAACCATACCCTAATACCACATCAGGGTTCCACTCAGATAGCATATAGAGGACCCGTTCCCTACCCAGTTGGAGGGTTCTACTCTCGTTGTCATGGACCCACGCCCTGTCTCCACTAGTGGGTTTCAATCAGAGAATAGATAAAGGACCCATGTACTATCCCATTAGGAGTGTGACACTCCAAGAAAAGATAGTGTAACCATAACCTTCCCCATATAAGGGTTCCACTCTATATATAGGTAGATGACCCATGCCCATCCTAGCTGGAGGGTGCCACTCTAAAGTCCTTGGTGATCCTGCCTGATCACTACCATCATTGAGTGTCACATAAAGAAGCATCCCACTCTAATTTTTTACATCATATCTCAAAATACACTATGAAGGACACCATTATATTATAAATGAAAAATCACTTAGGATATAATACCACTAGGCCAAATTCCATGTCCAAATGAAGGAGATACAAGATATTGAAGTTTATAAAAAGAAAAGTAGGGGTACATAGTGTGTTGGGGACCCAAAAGACATGTGGTCCTACTATTTTTAATGGTTGTGTCTCTAAAGGTACACAAATTTCTTTCCATGTAGGGATACATGGCATGTAGATGGTATACGCAGGGTTTTCGATCCACTCAAGGTCCTGCCCATGCTCCCTGGTCGTGTTCGTGTATCTAGCCCATGTCTGTGTACTTTGGCACATGACATGATCCTGACCATTCCCATGCCCATGTAATCCCAGAGTACATATCGAGTTTCAAGCACACATCTCACATGGTGTGTGGGGTTCCCACATGGTGTGTGATACTCATCTCTCCCGAAACCCTATTCACCATAGCCAGGAGCCTACATGCCGCATGTTCTTCAAACTACACAACGTGTAATCATGTTTTTTATAGAAAGTTAGATATGGTATCCATGATCCAGATATGGTATATCTACATTCCGATCCATTGTTTTACCACCTAAAAATGGTGGAATATTTCTCTGACTATTGTTTCCAACCATCCAGTGGCTAGAAATCAGACCCTAAATTCATTTGCATTAAGCTATACACACATCTCCACTCGAGGTAACCCACCACCTCATTGGATCAATAAATCCATAGTGGATTAATTCATATCCCACAAATCATATGAATCCATCCCTTATTTGTTGTCCCATTCATCTCACATGAATTCATCATGATTTCGGGGGTCTAATTGGGCTCGGTGTTTCCCAACAATGTCAAACCAAGACCCCGTAGGCCTATCAACAAAGAACGTGAAGAATCAATAGTATAAAGGCATAAAAAGGTGAATGATTATTAGAAAATCATTCTTATCCAATGAACACAATTACGGATATTAAGAGTGAGAGACAAAACAATAACCAATTAAATAGTTACATGGGTGCATGCAACATCTAGCAATTGGCACAAATAAAAGAAAGGGTTGATCATGCTAAAAAAATTTAATAAATAGGGGTATAAATCAAAAATTGATGATTACTATCTAGATATTAGATCATTCTTAATTGAATATCACATTCACCAATGATTGAGAGGATTATTTGCATTCACTATGCTTCGATATTCTTCGATTTGGAGTCTCATCGTAATCAGATCTCGATTCATCAATAGAGGAGGAAAAAATACTATCAATAATTCCAAGGTTTATGCAGCTAAAACTAGAAAAATATCCATAATAGGGAATATATAGAAAATATATTTAGGTCATTTTAAATTAAATATTTAAAATTAATTAATTAATTTAAATTAAAACTCACCTTCTAATGGTAATTTTATCCTAACACCCCACAACGACCAACTTTAGGTCGCGTATAGGGTAAAATTTACTTTATGGAATCAACCATGGTCATGGATTCATGATTTGAGGTCATATTTACGTGTTTTCCCATATTATTTAAGAAACTACACATGCGTAACACATAATATATTTAATATTTTTATAAAATTAATTTCAAGCACACCAAGCCTCAGAATTTCATGTCGTCTCAATGTCTGGTTTTGAAAATATATATAGAAATATTTTAAAGTATTATAGGGGTAAATTGGGTCTCTATAACCTACATGAATTTTCTATGCTTGGGAAATCATTTTTTTAAAAAGGTAATATAAATTATCTTTTTAAAGTAATGATATTTACCTTTCTAGGTAAAAAGTTATGTTTTTAAGAAAAGGGTTTTTCATGTATATTCATGTTTTTCACAAGACTAATAGTTTTATTCTTTTTATGCACCTTATTTGTACTTTTGTGCTCATCCCATGTTTTGAAAAAAAAATTCATAGGATTTAAGTATAGGTATGGGAAATGAAGAGGTTGAGCTAAAAGTTGTGACTAGTTTTTATAAAAATAAATAATGATTTGTTTTAAAAGTTTTATATGGTTGAAAAAATGGATACTGATCGAAAGTGTCCACTTTTTATTATATTTTTTTTATATATGAGTTATGACCTAATTCAATAAAACTTTAAACATAAAAAATATTCTCAAATGTAAGATAATGAATTCTTGACTTAAAAATCAAGATTATGTAATTTTTAAGACCGCGCCCTTATATGGTTTTACCATTTAGATACTAGATATTTGACTATAACTCATTATAACCGATTCTACCCAAATTGACCTAATATAAACAAGTCTATGTGAATTTAACTAAACTATACAATCTACAAAAGTAAAACAATGATGAACCAATGTATAATACCTAAATCTAGTAGAACCCAACCAACTCAAACCAAACCAAACCAACTAGAATTATCTTAATCTAAAAATCCACCAACCTATATGAACTGAATTGAATTTTCTATACCCATATGAAAATAATTGAAATGAATAGAAATAATATAAAGTCTCTCAATTTTAATCATCATAAAAAAATATAAAAAAATTATTTTCTTTATTAATTTTTGAATTTTATTCCAATTCATTATCTTAACTTTTCCTAATTTAGAATTTATATTCATTTAAAATAATACACACATGTTATTTTTACTTCTAAAAAAAACTAAACACAAAAATGGGAAGGAACTAATTATGGGTTGCCTCACATGAAGCTCTAAGTTTTATTTCTTCATCAAGGAGAATGTATAGAGATCAATTAGTTTGTTCTATTGGTTTAGAATTCTTTGATATATTTTATATGCATGAAGTGTTTTCCTCTAACTCTATAGATTTTTTATTGAGGTTGAACTTCTCTAAATTTCTAGTAATGAATCATTCATGATAAAATTTTAACTTCTTCCTCTCACCCCTTCAATATATCTCGTGATTTTGTTTAAAATATTAGGAGAGTAATTGACCATCATATATGACTCATTTGACCAAGGAATATTCTTTAAATACACACACAAAGTGATATCCAATAAAAATTGATAATGGAATTTAAAATTATTTTAGTTTCTTCTTAATTAGTTCTATGTTTAACATATTCATCCAAAGTATTAACCTCTTATTTTAAATGGATTTATTCAATGATGGATATCATATATGAAGTGTGATAGAGTTTGAGGTGGGTTATATTCACCTTAAATATATGAATATTTCAATAAAAAATTCAAAAACACCATGGGGATATACAATTATGAATTTGTACGGTCCTTAATAATTTTATTTTATTTTTACTACCATAAAAGAAAAAATGTGTTTTTATAGACTTACTGTTCACTTAATTTTATTATGTTTCATTAAAAAGTTAATTAAAATTTCAAAATTTAATTAAAGATAAAATGAGTGGAACATATTTATTAATTTAAAAAGTAATTTATTCCATGATTATTGTTTTTTCATGCTTAGGGTATTTTCATAGAACATTATATTGTTCATCATAGTGAAATATAAGTGCACTTATGGGAAGGAAGATATTACTCTTATAGAATTTAAATAATGCGAGTTAAATAATAAAGTCTAATTAATAAATATTTTTTTTATTAAGAAACATGATCTACTACAATATCAAAATAAGTTGGGGTAAGAGGATATCTTTATACTAATTAGAATACATGGGTGAAAAGAATAAAGTTTGAGAATAAAAATGCGGTTGAAGTTTCTTTCATGGAAAGTGATGGTGATAGAATATGGATACTTAATAGTTGTTGTTATTCCAATATAATAGGAAATAATAATTTTATGAAGAATCAAAAATCAAAAGTATATTGGTAATATGATTTTTAGAAAATAAATATCTCTTAAAATAAAAGGATCTAGAAAATATAATATTGGTGGAAAGGATATGTATAATGCTTATGTAAATTAAATAAATTGAGTTATTATTATGAAAGGAATTAAAAAAATTTAAACTTTATTATTTTGATAGAGATTAAAACCATGGTTTCATCTCAATGGAGCAAAATAACATATCATGGCTCTAATTACTTATCCACGTAAACCAACATTTAGTGTAACAATTATCAAATAATATTGTAGAAAAAAATATTCCCACAATGTTGATTGATCATGAGCATACTTGTATTGAATTTCAAGAAGGGAAAATAATCTTTGATAAATATATGTATAAATAGAACAAATCTAGAGTTTTTTCAGAGTTAGTTCATTAAACACCTTGTGTGAGATATTATTTTAAAAATTTTCTTAATGGAAATTTAAGGAAAAACCACAATTTATCACATTAAAACAAAAGTAAAATAAAGATATTACTATCACTATTTAATAATAAATATTCATTATAATTAAATATTTAAGAAAAATATACTTAAATTAATTCAATTAGTCAAGGTGATTGAAAAAATGGAGGTATATAGAACCACCTACCAGAAAATATGAATCGACCGATTCTCAGTGTTATTCTTCTAATAGAAACAAATAATGATTTTTTATGTTTATGAACTATAAAAATAAAAAACCACAATGAAATTAATGTAACATGAAACCCTTGGCCACCATTTCAATATAAGACCTAAAAATATAGAAATAAGATAATAAAATAAGAGATAAGGTAAAAAGAAACAACATACCTTAAAAATAATTGAAAAAATGATCAAGAACATATTAAGACCAAGGGGAATTGAAGGGGATTGAAATTGGCGTACAGTGAACAGAAGATCATAGGCTATGAATGGGGGGTCATGTGACTGGTACATGATGAACCCTATGCCAATAGTTTTAAAAAAACCATTGGTATCAGGAGAATAAAGGAATAAGTGTTTGGGGGATACATAATGGTTGGGGGGTATATACGGGTCAAGGGGAAATATATAAGGGTCAATGGGGGTTGGTATGAGGATAAGATAGACTGACATTTTTTTAAACCGTTTGTATAGAAGCATTAGTGTAGATTGGATTTTTAGTATTTTAGGGTTAATTATCTATTTATAAGACCATATAGAATAAATTAATTAACAAACATGATTGAATAAAAATGGATAATGGGATGTTTGTTTTATTATAGATGGTTAATTATCTGTGTAATTTATCACATGGAATAGTTAACAAGAATTCTCAAAGGTAAAACTGGATTACTTACACCTAAAAAAACTCCTCAAAGATTATATTAATTCAAATGAGTTTGATAATTGTTTTGGGATACAACCATAGATTGAGGTACTGGACTAGCCATAGTCGAGTGCACTTCTAGTTGTTTAGGAGTTCTTACCAAAGTGATGGGTATAATTAAACAAATTGGGATCAAGGGAAGTGGTCATAGCCTATATAGTATAATTAAAAGGAATGTTTTGGGAAAATTCGAGGATAAAATTTTGAGGTTTGGGGAGTACACTCAACATATCAAGGATATATGAGTAATTGTAGTTCACTAGATATTTTCCCACATAAATACCTCAAAGTAATAAAATGTTTATATTCTATAAAAAATAAAGGAAATGTGGATCCTTGAAACTAGAATATCCAGTTACATGATATTTCAAATCCACTTATGATTGATGTCAGGATTTAATAAAATAATCGGAGACATATTTAATTAATTAATAATGTATAATTACTTGTTGTTTGAAGACCACAAGACCAATAAACAACGTCCCAATAGAAGTATATCACAAGAACTTAGGTGTTCGTCCAAATATGCTAGAGGTTACTGACTATAAATAAAGGTTTAAGATGTTACCATGGGGAGAATATAACCTCATATCACAGTAAAACCCCAATATAAATAAAAAAAATTCAATTATAAATAACCATAGTATATATAATCAATAAACATATCCATTCTATATCAAATGAAAATTATACATACAAGTATACATCCCACTAATCACCAACCAGGATGATCACATATACAAAAACAAATAAAAGAATAAAAAATAAGAGAGGATCTACTACTATAATTGAGATTAAACTCACCCTAATATTCAGGCTCTAAACAATCTCCCTATCCTGATAATGCAACACTATGCCTATTCCATAACAAGACCTTTAACCATGTGGTATGCTTGGGTAACAATGTTCCAGGGTTGACCAAGTATGGTGCAAGTATAATTTAAAGGGACACCACCAATGATGAACCTTACATAACTAGTATTTGAATTGTATATACATGTGATATGATCAACATAAATAATTAAAAACAAAGTGAAATAAATTGAAGGTTCCAAGGGCAGTGGAAGCACAGTTGGGATGGTGCCCAAAATTTATTTTTACCATGATCAATGACTATTATAAGATCAATACAATGATGAACTCCAGTCTATACAAAATAGAATCAAAGATTTAGATAAAGAAGGAAGATTCCTAAAACCTTTAGAGAGGATATTTTACATCATGTTTATAATTAATTTAATTAATTTCATAAAGAAAATAATACCTAGATCTTAAATACTTTCTTCATTGATGATGTTGATCATCCAAAATGACCCTTCTGGATTGTATCATTGCATTTGCGATGATCCAAACCAGAATCCCTATAACGGTGATCCACAAGTGCTTTGATGGCCTTAGATCAACACCACTCATTCTCTGGGTTCTAGCATGATAAAGCGAGTGTCTTGTGTCAGTCTTTATTGATCGCTTATTCTTTGGTATTGAATAACATCTCTCATTATTGAGAGGGGTGGGAAGAGGATTTGAGAGAGAAATCGTTTATCTAAACAATTTTCAATTCACTGGGCATGCAGTTCGGTACATGCCACAACAGACATACATGTCTATTTATTGACATGGAGGTTTGGTTACAATATTTAATTGTCTAACAACAATTAAATACATTCATAACCTTAGATAAAACCTGTGATTTTAATAATAATAATACTACTTCATTATTTATGGTGCACCAAATTGCACAAAATAGAATTATAAATAAAATTCCGCATCACAAAATAATAGAAGCATTATTATTATTTTAACTTGTGCCTACTAGTTAAATAATTATTTACCATATTCCAAATAATTATTTTACTACTAGACCGACCTTGGTCCTCTTTAACTCCACTTACATTTATTGAACACCCGAGTAAATAAATAAATAAATTATTCTCTTAAATACATATTTTATTTACAAACTAGTAAATAAATATTTATTAAATACTCAATAAATTAAATAAATATATTTTAACCACAATCCAATGAATAAATATTAATTTAATTTATGAAATCATTTTAACTTGAATAAAATGATTCCACTATATTGAGAATAATATTTATTCCCTTAATTAAATTCAAATAAAATTTAACTGAGATCACTAGAAACACTTAGTGTGTGACCCTCTAGGATTCTTTCTTCTTGGCATTTGGCGAACTTGCCTAAAGTCCAAAAGTATTGTCTGGAAACAGGTCAAGGTACCAAAGAGAAAGAACTTCAAGTCGAAATAATGACATCCACATACGAATGGTCACTGTGTAATATAATCCCTTTTTCTCAATATCTCATCAAGTAGGTTTCATTATAGTTTCATCAACCTTTGTGCTTGATACTTCATTCCTTGATTACCTAAAATAAACTCGTTTGTAAACCATGGCCCTGGAATCTCGGACGACGGTTCTATTTCAATCAAAGGGACAAGATATCAACTTCCATAAATAGAAGGAAAAATCATTCCTTTAATTATCCATTAATAACATGCCACTTGTGATGCACCCAATTTACCCTACACCCTTCCAATATATGACATGACATTTTTCATCATTAAATCAAATTTTGGGAGTCTTGAGACCTATTAATGGTAATATTAAAATCTAAGGACTATTACACATGATTGTAGATAGGAATATCTAATGACACTAAAAAATACATAATTTCTACTGGTGGGTCTATTCTCATAATCTCCCGTCTTGATGATTACCAAGCATGAAATTCATGAGAGGAATTCTCATCTTCTTACAAGTACTCACACCTGACGACATATATACTATGTGTCCCATCATAGTATGTCATCCAATCATAGAACTATATTTATGAATATTTTTATATCATTTAAAGGTTCTCATCATAGAGGGAAAGTACCATGACCTTATTAATGCAACAAATACTCTAGGACATTGTTACATCATAGTCGTGAGGAATAATGAAAAATATAAAATAAGATGTTTAATATTATATACATTAAATATCCATGTAATCAAAGTACAACCAGTTGGTTCTAAGACACCAAATCTTACGAACTCCCACTTGGACTATAGCCAACTACCTATGAATTTCAGTTTGCTAAACCTCACATGATGATCATGTTTCTGTTGAGTTAAAGCTTTATTCAAGGGGTCCTTCATGTTGTCTTTCCTGGAAATACTGCTCATTGAAGCTTCACCTTTCTGAGAAAAACCCCTCAAGAGATGATACTTCTACAGTATGTGCTTCATCTGCTGATGAGACCTTGTCTCTTTTGCGAGAGACACTACTATAGTATTATCACAATACAATGTGATGGGATCTTTACTAATAGGTATCACATACATCTCTTGGATGAAGTTCCACGTCCAAACTACTTCTTTAGATTCCTTAGAAGCAACGATATACTTGGATTCTACTGTAGAATCTTCGAACACACTCTGCTTTGAGCTCTTCCAGCTCACTGCAGCTCTATTAAAAGTGAATATGTATCTTGTTTGCAGCTTTATGTCATATTGATCAGTCTTGAAACTACTATATTCATATCCTCTGATGTCTAGTTCTTTATCTCCTCCATAAACCAGGAACATATCCTTAGTATTCCTCAGATACCTTCTGATAGTCTTAAATTCCATTCAATGGCGGTCACCTAGGTTAGCTTGATATCTTCCTACTACACTCAATGCATAGGCAACATCTATCTTAGTACATATCCTGGCATACATGACTGACCCTATCACTAATGCGTATGGGGTCCTTTCTGTTATCTTTCTTTCCTCATGTGTCTGAGGATACAATTTCTTTGAAAGATAACTGCCATGTGACACTAGAAACAATCCCCTCTTGAATTGTTCTATACTAAATCTCTTCAGCATCTTATCAATGTATGTACTTAAACTTATGCCTAGTAATATCTTGGATCTATCACGATGGATATTGATCCCAAGAATATATGCTGCCTCACCCAATTCCTTTATAGAGAAGCATTGATTCAACCATGCCTTAAAATATTGAGAGATTCGTAGCTCATTTTCAATAAGTAATATGTCATCAACATATACTATTAGGAAAATGATAGCACTCCCACTAAAAATTTTGTAGACACAAGGCTCACATTCATTCTTGATAAAACCAAATTCCATTATAGCTTCATCAAAATGAATGTTCCATGACCTGGATGCTTACTTTAATCCATAAATGGATTTCTGCAACTTTCATACCTTATTGGCATCCTTTGGAGTCATAAACCCTTCAGGTTGTGTCATGTAGACATTTTCCTGAAGGTTCCCATTAAGGAAGGCTGTTTTGACATCTATTTTTCAAATCTCATAGTCATGGTAAGCAGTAATGGCCAATAGAATTATGATGGTTTTCAGCATTGCAACTGGTGAAATGTTTTCTTCAAAGTCAATGCCTTGACGCTTCTTGAACCCTTTTGCAACCAATCATGCCTTATAGGTACTGACTTGTCCTTCCATGTCCAATTTATTCTTGAATACCCTTTTGAAACCAACATGATTTACATCAAGTGGTGGATCTACCAAAATCAAGACTTGGTTTTGGTCATGGAATCCATTTCAGAATTCATGAATTCATTCCACTTGGCAATGTCTGTGACACTTACTGCTTCCTTATAGGTTAGAGGATCATTATTATCAATCAAAGAATGAGTCACCATCCTCGGTAACTAGAAAACCATACCATTTTGGTTCTCTAACCTCTCTTTTACTCCTACGCAGTTCTTATGCCTTTGAAATGGTTATTTCTTCCACGGGGATTTGTGGAATCTATTTATGTACTAACTCTTGTGTACCTTGATCCTCGAATTCATCAAATTCTATCTCATTCCCACAAACTCTTTTGGATATGTTCTCCCTCTCAAGGAATTTGGAGTGTCTTTCCACTATAAACTTTTTGTCTGAGGGGTTGTATAGGTAATGTCCCCTTGTTTCCTTGGGGTAACCAATAAAGGTGTACTTTGTTCTTCAAGGTGAACATTTGTTACCCAAAGAGGCCTTAACAAACACATCACTTCCACACGCATGTAAATTAGATAACATGGATTTATTTCCACTCCAGAACTTGTATGGAATACCATTTATTGATTCAGTTGGTACTTGGTTTAGTATGTTCATCTATGTTTGAAATTAATATTCCCAAAATGTTAACGTAAGACTCTCAAGACTCTTCATTGATCTCACCATGTCAAAAAATGTGTGGTTCCTCCTTTTTCTCAAACCATTCCACTGGGGCATGTAAGGAGGAGTGAGTTGGGACAGGATCCCAAACTTCCGTAAGTAATCAATGAAGTCTTGATTAAGATATTCTTTACCTCGTTCAAATTGTGGTTTCTTAATATTTATACCAAGTTGGTTCCCAAATTCATTATTTTATTCTTTGAACTTATCAAAATAATCTAACTTATAACTCATTAAGTAGATATATCCATATCTACTAAAATAATCAGTAATAGATATGATGTATGAGTACGCTCCCATCTCTTGAACTGGAAATGGTCCACACAAATCGGTATGAACCAATTCAATAAGCTCTTTATCCCTTTAAACTTTTTCACTAAATGGGGCTTTGGTCATTTTTCCTTGTAAACATGCATTACATACACCAAGTGGTTTTAGTTTGAAAGAATCTAAATATCCATCCTGATGTAACTTTGTCAAGTATTTCTCATTTACATGACCTAGCCGATGATTCCAAAATTGGGTGTGGTATGAGTCATGTGAAGTATCTTTGTAATCAATTTCTATTACTTGTTTTGTGTAATCAAACCCGTAAAGACCGTTGTATAAATGTTCCCTACCAAAACAAATGCTATCTTTGTAAATGAAGAAACATTCATTTACAAACTTGAAAAAAAACCCATCTCTATGTAATCTGGATATAGAAATAATGGTTTTAGTAAAAACGGACACATAATAAAAACCCTTTAAAACCAAGATCATCCCAGTTGATAATGTGAGGTGGTAGTCCCTGATAGCTACAACAGTAAGTCTGGATCTGTTGGATACTTTTAGATCTACCTCCCCTCGGTCAAGATTCTTGAATGTACTTGGTTCCTATATTTGGATATATATGTGAGAGCCTCAATCTATATCTAATACTCAATTTATAGAAAAATATAGATTAAATTTGATAAAAAATGCACCAGAATCTTCGCCTTGATTCTTAGGTTGGGTGTAGTTATTCTTCCAATGGACCTTCTTGCCACATGTGAAATAAAAAACTTTTTATTCCTTTTCCTCCCCTTTGATATTTCTTTTCTTGGAAGGGCGTGAAGAATCTTTGGGATTAAATCTATTCACCTTCCCTTTCCAATTATTCACCATAAGGAAAGAAGGATTTTCACACTTTATATCTTTTTCCACTTGGCGAATGAGGATAAGAAGATCAGATAAATACTTCCCTATGTTGTTCATATTGAAATTTATAACAAAGATGGAGAAACTATGAGGGAGTGATGCAAGAATGAGATCAATACCTAGTTCTTCAGGGAGTTTAAACCCTAGAACCTTTAAGTTCTCAATGTATCGAATGAGATTGACTATGTGAGGCCCAACTGGGTCACCCTATCTAAGATTAATCTGGAAGAGTTCCTTAGAGATCTCAAACCATTCTTGTCTTTCTCTCTCTTTGTTAAGACCGCCAAAGTGCTTGAGCATGCTATAGGCATCTAAGATTTCATGAGACATCATGAGATCAATAGACATTTATGATAGCATCAAACATTGAATGTTGACCGCATTATTCATATGTTTCTTATATACCTAGAACTCTTCATCACTGGCATGTGGGTAGGCAGATCATGTAATGCTGACTCTGACACATAATATTTCTGTTCATGGTGTAGAATAAACCAAAGGCGTCTAAACCATTATTGGAATTTACTGCCGATGAGGATGTTTTACTTATCTAGAATTGATCATAGGTATAGTGTGGTTGAAGAGTTTTTAATTCTATTCTAAAATTAAAAGATCATATCATTAGTACTTTCTTGATTACATTTTATGAGAAATAATAAATTAATTTTATTAAGTCTCCCAATATTTTATCAAGTCCCAATGGATCTCACTATTGAAATTGAAATGTCCAGTTTACATGAAATTCTAGTGACATGGATCCATATTCCCCTTCAAATAACCCCAACAAGGGTTGGTCAAGCTATTTTATGGTATTTAAGTAGGCAGGTCTTTACCAACTACGGGCTTGCAGCTCCTTGATCTATTGAGTAGACTCCCCAATCCAGAAATCCTGACTTTGGATTTCCTCAACTCTTAACTCCAATATTACACTAAGTATATCAAGGGATACTCATCTTGATGTAATATGGATAAGTCAACCCAAAAAATTTCATAAGGGCTTCTTGTATAAAATTAAGTGTCCTAAAATGGTTTGGTCAAACACGTAGTTTTATTGAGTTTTTCTCTTAATCAAGTAACATAAGGCTTGGTATGACTTAATATTTTATTTGAGGGATTTTTATCTCTTATGAATTAATTTATTATTATCATAATAAAATTCTTGTTAATATTAAGTGGAAATTACTTAAGTGATTAAAAATATCTTGATAATATTTATGCATAATCTTGGTTTATTTTAGTTTCATCTTGCATGCTTTTTTAATTCATTAATTATGTGATTGCAAAAACACATCCATAATGATAAACCATGAAACTATGAGAAATAAAATAAAGAAAAGGGCACGATCCTAAGATTTTCTAATGGTTAGTTTATCTAGTGGTTAATAAACTAACCATGATCTAGTGGAGAAACCCCTTTAACCTTTTTGGTTCATGTTTACAACTTTCCACCTATCCACCTCTATATCTCCTGGGATTGGTTTCATCTCAGATCTTACTTGAAATGAATCCACTTGATTGGGAGTTCCATCCATTACATATGATTTTTTTAACTCACATGAAGGTGAGAGAAAAAATGGGTGCTTTACATAAAAGAAACCACTGGTATGTAGAACCTACAAACTAATGAATAAATATGGATTACAGTCCAACAATTAATTTAATAATTAAATTAAAAGGAAACCAATCACATACAAAGGTATTAGTCTAGATCTTGATCACCCACATAAATGTAACGAGTTAAATATTTATTAAAAATAGTATTCAATTCATTAATCATTATTATTAAGATAAATTTCACAAGAATCAATTAATTATTATATTTAATTAATCAATCATTTTATCTTAATCCTTTTCTGAATTTACTTTAGATTATCATCATTGTACATAAATTAACCTTGGAGGTAAGGTGAGGAATACCCATTTGAATCTACACAACATGTATTATATTCATATACTGTTTTACTCTTCTAACATATGGCATACATGATGCTTCAATGAATAGAGTAACAACCTATTGTACGATTTATACATGATAAGAAGTTCTGAACATTACACAAACATTAAAGTTTTAAATTTGTGTAATTTGGTAAAGTACACGGTTTGTAGTTCCGACTACATGACATGTACTAACTTCACCTTCTTTCCCAAAGTACATGCCTAGGGACTCAACATGTGAGGTGTACTTCGGAAATTTCAGAGTACACGGTGTGTACAGTGGGCTACATGTCGTGTTGTCTCCGCGTTACATGGTTACCTGTTGGATTAGCCATGCATGTGATACACGATTTGGACCCTAACCCAAAGAGATTACACTTCATGTCCAGTAGGCCACACTACGTGTAATCCGATATCTGGGTGCCAATCTATCCTGGTCAACATGCAGTATGAAATTAACTACATCACGTGTAATAATTTCACACGGATTGAGTAATTGTTGAATTACTCCTTAGGTGTTGTACACGACTACATGACTTGAAATTCATATTAAACGACATGTAAGGTAGAGAACATGACATGTAAGTCCTAACACATGTCATTTACTTTCATGTCACCTAGGTAGAATATTCGGCACCTCATGATGAGTTCTTTGTTTTAATTTTAATTAAAAAATCATTTATTTAAATGAAATTTTCAAGAAACGGAAATAGAGAGAACATATCTCAAAATATATATTACAAGAACGATTAACCTTGAATTGAAAAACTAAATTATAAAACTATAAATCATCAACAAATTATTTTAATAATTATAAACTATGATGTGACCCCTCTGATACCACTTGAAAGTTCTGAGCATAGCAGAAGCACGGTTTGGATGCTTCCTAACTTTGATTTTTACCATAATCAATGATTGTTATAGTATCAATACAAAGATGAATTTGAGTCTCTATGTAATAGAATCAAATATCTAGATAAATAAATAAGAGGCCCAAAACCTTTAAATAGGATCTTGGACATATTTTATATAATTAATTTAATTAATTTCATAATGAAAAGAATACTAGGATATTTAGAACTTTCTTCATTGATGATGTTGATCATTTGGAATGAACCTTCCAAATTGTCTTATTATGATTGCGAGGATCCAAACCAGAATCCATCTAGCGGTGATTCACATGTGCTTCGATGGTCTCTGATCGAAACCACTTATTCTCTAGGTGCTAGCACGGTAAAGTAAGTGTATTATGTCAGTTGTTCTTGATCAATTATTCTTCGATCATGAAGAACATATCTCATTCTTGAGAGGGGTGGGAATAGTATTCAAGAGAGAAATTCTGGGCTTAAAAATTCTCAATTCATCGGGCATGCAATTCGGTACATGGCACAATAGACATACATGTCTATTTATCGACATGGGGCTTCAATTACAATATTTAATTGCGTAACAAAAATAAAATATATTCATAAATTCAGAGAAAATAAATGCTTTTAATAATAATACCATGTCACTATTTATGGTGTGGCAACCTGTAAAAAATGGAATTATAAATAAAATTCTGCGTCACAAAATAATTGCAGCGTTATTATTATTTTAACTTGTACAAACTAGTAAAATAATTATTTGTCATCTTCCAAATAATTATTTTACTACCGAACTGACCTTATTCTGATCGAAATCCACTTCCATTTATTGAACATCAAAATAAATAAATAAATAATTTATTCTCTTAAATAAAATTTTATTTACAAACTAGTAAATAAGTATTTATTAAATGTTAATAAAATAAATAAATATATTTTAGCCAAAATCCAGTGAATAAATATTTATTTAATTTATGCAATTAATTTAACTTGAATAAAATTATTCCACTTTCTTGAGAATATTATTTATTCCATTAATTAAATTCAAATATAATTTAATCGAAACCACCAGAAACACTTAGTGTGTGACCCTCTGGGATTCTTTCTCATTGACATTAGGCAGGATTGCCTAATGTCCAAGAGAACTATCTAGAAATGGGTAAAGGCACTCAAGAGAAAGAACTTAAAGTTGGAACAATGACATACAACTACAGATGATTACTATGTAATATAATCCTTTTGTCTCAATATATCATCAAGGAGGTTTTATTATAGTGTCATCAACCTTTGTGCTTGAAACACCATTCCTTGACTACCTAAAATAAACTCTTCGTTACACCATGAACATGGAATTTCACATGACAGTTCTATTTGATTCAAATGGCTGAGATATCAACTTCCATAAATGGAAGGGACAAATCCTTCCTTGACTTCTCCATTAATAACATGCCACTTGTGACACACCCAATGTACCCTACTTCCCGCCAACATATGGCATAACAGTTTTCATAAGTAAATCAAAGTGTGCGAGTCATGAGACAGATTAATAATAATCTTAAAGTCTAAGGACTATTGAACATGCTCATAGATAATCATATCCAATGACACCAAAACATGTGGAAATCTCACTGTTGGTTCTGTTCTCATAATCTCCCGTCTTGGAGATTACCAAGTACAAACTTCATGAGAGGCAGTCTCATCTACTTACGAGTAGTCTCACCTGACAGACTGTATACTATGTGTCCCATCATAGTATGTCATCCAACCGTGTAACTATATTTAAGAATATTGTTATATAATTTCAAGGTTCTCATCATATTAGGGAACTTCCATGACCTTATCAATGAAACAAATATTATAGGACATTATTACATCATAGTCATGCAAAATAGTGAAAAATATGTAAAAATATGTTTAATATTTAAATACATTAAATATCCATGTAATCAAATTACAACCAGTTAGTACTAGGACACCAACTCTTACATAAATAACCACTATCAATACTTGGGTTCTAAAGTGACACATGACATTAAAAATACCTACTTATTCTAGTGTAAGATGTCTTTGAGAATGTCAAACTACCGAGGGGGACCATTACCTACCACAGAACTGATAGGATATCACCATGGGGACAAAGTAATACCTTAAAAACTATATCAAAATACCATCTAAGGGGACCAAGTATTACATTGGATCATGTGTTAGTAAAACCATCCACTTGGGGGATTGCATCCCTTACTCCAAACTAACATATCTATCTACTTGAGGGTGGTCACATCCCCTATCTAAAACCAGCATATACTCGGGGATTTGGATCACCCATAACCATCATATAAAATACATCCAAGGGGATTACCACCTAGAAAAATGAAAATACTACCCAGGGGGATATGTTTATAACACCATACTATAAAAATTATACCTAAAGGGATCCACATCTAGCCTTGGAACCTCATAAAAATACAATTAGGGGGTTTTATCCTCTAACCAGAATAGGTAACGGGACTCAATTACCTAGGGTTGTATCCTACCCCTAGTTCCTAGACTGTTATTAATATATCGCATACACCTAGGGGTCATATCGAACCCAAAATCTTGTATATTGTATTTTTATATATACATGAGGAGTGATCTCTCCCTATAACCTCACATGACCTACCACATTGGTTAACCACCTTCCTGAAACCGAAATACATCTCCTTGGATATCCTCTCATGCACACAACCTAGAATCATCTTCTTCAAACCCATAGTTCTATGGTGACACTAAAAATCAAAATACTAGCTCAATTTAACCACCCTCTCTAGGATCAATAGTAAACCAGGGGTACCCACTGAGGTCCCCTATTCCATACCTTTAATCAAACACCCTAAATATGATCCTCAGTTATATTTTCATCTCTCAGGTAAAGCTTATCACTCAAAGAGAATAACACCCCTTATCTTCACTGTAATTGTATCATGGAATTATCCCCCAAAAATACAAAGACATACTGATTCTATATTAGGGAGAAATCATTTTTCACATCTCACTTAATCAATAATTTTTTGTCGGTCCAATCATTACCAACCTACACACAATACTACCCTAGATTTAGATACCTAGGTTCCCTTCTACCAGTGGGGAAGTAACACACACCCCACTATCTTGTTACCAAGGCTATAAGGCATCTTGAAGTTTCTTTATATCATATCCTTAGGTCAATCATTTCCGATCCATCAATCACCCATACTCAGATGGAACTATGATAATATATACCATTGTACTGTTTATTTATTTATTGTGATTATACCCCTCTTGGGTCTTTAGGTCATAAGTAACACATTCATAGTCAAGACCTCAACCACATAAGTTGAGGCATCACACTGGTGTCAAGGGTCCATCCTTCCTCAAAGTGATCTCATTATACTCTTTTGAGTTCAATGAAAATAATTTATTTTTAATTTAATGGTCAATCACTCATAGTGGAGACAACACATATCAAATGCTACATCACATAAGCATAAACATTAGGAAAATTCATAGGGACCACATACCTAATATATAGAGTTATCTCATTTAACAGAAACTTTGACACAACCTAAGTCCATACAAGTCTCATCTATGATTATATCATCACCATAGATTCTATATCAAGAAATTAAAATTAAATAATAAATTATAAAAATGTATAATCCATTATTCAATTTAGTCCAAATGAAAATAATTGCCTAAAAATGAACCTGATGACATAATGGTTCTGAAACCATGAGAAACAAGATGCAGTCCATTCCTTTCATGAACAACCCAAGTCAGACCTAAATCAATAACATGATCTATCCTTTAACAATGACTGAGAGGCATTCTTGATCCTCTTGGGTTGGAAACTAGTGTCAGGAATCGAGAATACTCTGTAAGGAATGATATATAAAATAAAAAAAGAGATAAAATAAATACAAACAACTTGATTAAAAATAAACACTCAAAGTGGAAAATATATAAAACTAAATGGACAAACTTACCTGTAAGTAACCTCATGGGTCACCACCAATCATTGAACTATGCTCGCTCAGAGAGTGATCCAAAACTAGAAGAAGCTAAAACTAAAATGATAGTGTAGGCCTGAGTGCTGGGATGATCAGTAAAGATGCGAAAAGAAGAACAATGCTCTATTCCTTACCCATAAAAGAACCATGTCATTCTAGTTTGAAATACATATATTTAAAATAATGATTTCATTTCCTTTCAAAATAATTATCAAATTAATAATTTCAAAATAACTAGTTTCCTATTATTTTTCCAAAATAGTTTCAAAAGAATGAAAGACCTTACAATAAATCATTTTATAAAGAGTAACATATTGTGACAGAAATACCTCAGTGAAAAATAATCCACAAAAAGCATAGTATAAGAAAATAAGTGTTATTATACAAAATACCAGTAGAAGAATAATAGTTGAAATGATTTCATTAAAAACATCAAAAATTGTGGGAAATTTGAATACACATGAATCAAATATCATGGGATATATCTAGACACCAAGCAAAGGGACCTTATATTTACTCGGTTCAGAATCCATATTCTTGCCTATTGATGCGATCCATAGTCAATAACCAACCTAGCTACTCTCAACTAGCCTCACTAGTGAAACACACCACATGTCCTTTCCCTACCATGGGGATCCAGTATATTTAATCAAGAATAAATAGAACCCATCACTCGACTCCCACTACAATTCCTAGGATCCCATGATAGTAGTATAAAGGAGAACCAAGGAGGTCATCACACACTTGACACTAAAATGAGTGCCAACATGCATGCATTTCCCACTTCCTGAAACTGTCCATGCAGATACCCTCTCTAACTAGAGGAAAACCATTGGGGTTACCATCATACAGAAAACATTTCAAAGGGCCCAACGGTGTCTACACATCATGAGAGTTCAAAATGATTTTCTAAGAAGTACTTAAAAAAAATAAAATGACGCTACCAATTTTCATGAAACATCAGTTTTAAAACCAATCGAACATTGAAAATACTTTACATCTTCTAATATAAGGTTCAAATCATATATTGACATGAAAAAAATCACATTGCATGTTTAGGTAAATTATGAAAAACAAATAAAATTACCATTTCTAAGTGCCAAAAATAATTTTTATAGCATATATGTACCACATAATAATAATTATTTTTTTAAAAAACTCAATAAATCAAGGAAATAAAATTATAGTATTGGACATAGGTAACCCACCTCAATGGGAAGAGAATCAAGCTAAAACACCCCAAAAGTCAATGTATTTGACAATGGTCACTCACACTTACACACATATACACACACTATAAATACATATATACCCTTGATGCAATGTATATATACCCCTCACCATTAAGGAATATGTACAAGGAGTATATATATAAATATATATATATATATATTTATATATATACATATATATGTACATATATACCTATATATGTGTGCGCATGAATTTATGGATCTAAAAAACACCTTAAACAATAAGAGGCATCCAAAAATCACCAAAATACCCCAAAAAATTAGAAATAATAAAAATATTGTGGAAGAAAAATAAGTCAAATGGCAGTGGTGAACCGAAACAAACCAAATCGCTTCACTTTCAGTGGAAGATTCCAAAATATGCAAAAAGCCAACCTTAGAGACCCATCGCATGCCATATTAAGAAAGGAAACATAAAAAAATTTCCCACTCAGAACACTAGGGTTTTGACGAACCAATCAGAGTAAAGGGTAGAGGATAAAAATTCCCTAAATTGAAGGTGAAGCAAATTGGAGACTATACCTTGATGTGTTGACCAAGAAACCAGAATAAATATGGTGAAATCACTAGACTAATGGAGCTCACAGAGAGGGGGAGTGGTGCATGGTCATAGAGGAAGGGATGGGGGGATGTCACATGATAGAGAGAGTAAAGGGGATGGTAAACCCATTTGAGGGTTTAATAATAATAAAAATATAATATTTATTATTATTATTAAAAAAATTGTTATTATTAATATTATTATCTTTATTTTTTTTTAAATGATGGACAAATTGCACGGTTTGGCTGCACGGTATTCCAGACCATGTGCCAACCATGTGGTTGACTCTTTCCCAATGGGGAGGGATGCACAAAATACTGGGGATGGGAAGACACCCATGTTCCTAGTCGTGCACCCTAGATAGTGCCATTTTCTAGGCCTCATATTTTGCACTAGGATGGTGTACAATTTCTCATAACCATGCGCCAACCACCCTCCTTCATCTATCTGGCCAAGAACCATCATTTGTTTTCATAAAAACACCAATATGAAGAAATATAATAAAGTTAAAACCAAAAATAAATAAAATAATAGGTAAGTTTCAGGTTGTGGTGTGAAAATTATCCCCACCATTAACACTTTACTCCCCTATAAATTCTCAGAAAACTCAACTAACTGAGACACAACCAAGTTAGTACCCAAAGAGAAACTCTATCCACCAAAAGACCAAGAACCAAAAACTCACTTTCCATAAAAAGCTTGAAACTCCAAGACCCCAAGAATCTAGTAATACCATCCTTAAGGAACCATATTTACATCCATATAAAAAATTACTATGGACTAATGACTCAAACCACTAAATCAAAGAATTGACAGTAAGGAACTCAAACCTACGAACATAACCTAAAAACAATGAACACACATACCTATGACATATAAATAATAAAATGAACCCATCATTTTCTATTTTTTATCTACATGAGCATCCTTCACACGACCCACTATCCAGTGGAACCATCTTTCATAACTAGGTTAGGGTGGTGTGAAAACAAATAAGAACACTTGTGAAAAAACTCAAAATTCCTAAAAAGGAAGTACAAGAACTAGAATACTAGGTTCATAAAGAGAATTTTTACTTGGTGGTATCCCATACATATTAGTAATCTAGCCAAACATTTATTTCCTAAGTCAAAAAAACTCACAAATATAGAGAAAACCTCTAACACTATCATGATCTCTTAACTTTATGAGTTACACCAGGATAGCTTAATAGAAGATATCAATGAGACCCATTGTGGGTATCCACACCATTAAGGAACTAAATATCATGGAACTTGAACTAAGGGAATAATTCAATGGACTATCATCCACATAAAAGGACCTAACCCAGTAAAACCAAATCGAGATCCAAAACAGATCAAAATTCAATTCTCCAAGATAAAGCATCTCCAAACAGGCACCACTCTAAACCAAAAACACTCCAAAAGAAGGATAAACATTCAATAATTTAAATCCCTATATAAAAAACACATAAATACCAATAAAATTGGACCACAAAGATCTCCCAAAAAGAACTTAAAAAAAATACATAGCAAGGAGAAACTTAAACAATTTCCATTCTGATGTCAGAGACAACTAGTTAAGTCAACATCCACCACACCTGGAAACTCCTAAACTACATTAAAATATTCACTCTAAGACCTATGGATGGAGCATTTATGTATTTAATAATATTATTCCCTTAATTAAGTAGTTGGAGATACCCAAATTAAATTTTCTATTTTAAGAGTGTAACTTAAAGAACCCCCTTTAAGTAACCCAAATGGACACACCGAACTAAACATCTTCTTGTGAGACATTTATGAACAATATATTCTTATGTTTTTAAGATAAAAAATGTGGTACAAAAACCTAGAAGATATGTTCCCACTCAATTCAGAGTATGGGTAGAGTCATCAATGGGAATACCCATAGAAACACATATCCAAAATTTCCTCAAAGAATCTGAACACCTCAAATTTTAAAAGATCAAACCACTAAATGATAACCAACATTGATTTCCAAAACTGAACATCACATAGACTACCAAGGAAGGAACCTCAGATACCAACCACCCACCCATCACTAAGTCTTTTCTCAGGCACACACCAAATATAGGAAACAAAAACTGAATCAAAATGCATCACAATCAAAAGTTACATATCCCAATCAAGAATTAATAACTCAAATCAAACAAAACCTTCAGAAAACTTCCAAAAATACAAACTAAAAATTTCTAAAAATTAAAACTTCAAACATAAGAAAGAAACACAACACCACTCCCATAGTTCAAAAAATTTAAATACCCCATTTTTTTGAAAACCATTTTTAGAAAATTGAAAAACCTTAAGAGGTTAAGTACCCACCATTGATATTACATGAATCCTCACATATATAAATCCCAGTTCTAGATCAATCACCAATCCACACATACCAATAACCACAAATATAATAAATATATACATTCATATATATATATATGTATGTGTTTGTGTGTGTGTGTGATCATTCATAGGGGTATCAAGGGTAAAAAAAGACAGTTCCATTTCAAAAAAAAACATCCAACCTATATTTCAAATTCTTGACCAATTTTCAAATCCACCTCTTATCATTAAAGAAACATGTTTCCAAATTTCTAGTTTTTGGGAAACTTCCACTTCATATTTCAAAATAATTCCAACATAGAAAAAGTTTTCTAAATATATTTCTAATACACTTTTTATAAAACTTTTCAAATATCCCAAAACAATTCCAAAACACTTTCCATTTTTAAAACAACCAATTTCATTTTCAAGAACCCAAGGTTTTCATTGTGAGAATCCAAATTTCAATAAACCAAACATCATTTTAAAATCAAAGGGAAACACCATATACTCAACTAAAAAATATTAAAAAGAAACAAGAGAAACCCAATTACTCACAAAATCAAAAAATTAAAACCTCAAAAGATCCTCTACTACAAACGACTTGAATACATGATTTTATAAGTTGTAAACCAATAAAGTGAGCACATTGGAGGTCATTAGAGGCGGTTTCATGGTCTGTGCATGGTTTTACAGATCATGCACAATAACCATACACCCCTTGAGTCCCTCAAAAATTCCATTCCAACCTTTGTAGATTCACTAAAATACGCACCAAATTTTGAATTCAATCACAAAAAATCAAACAAAGACAAAAAAACTCAAAAATAATATGATATCCAAGATCATATTTCATGGTGAAACCATCCTAGACCACGCTAGAAATTAAATAATCCTTCCAAATAGGTTGTGATCAAGCACCTAACAATAAATGAACACTTGAATTCTAAAAAAATATTATCTATGAAATACTAGATATCACCAAATAATAAGGGATAATTTCTATGATACAGTTTTTTCATGAAAAAACCAGATTAGACCCCAAAACGGTCACCCATGTTGGAATGCAATACGGCCTGAGAGGTGTTCGTGATCCTCTTGATATGAAAGAAAGCATCAGGAATCAAGAATACTCAGTAAAGAAATGATTTATCCCATAAAAATTAGATTAATAAATATAAAAATCATGGATAAAAATAAACACTCAAAGAAAAAAAACTAAATGGATAATACCTCTAGGTGACCTCATGACTCACCCCCAATTACATAACAATGATTGCTCAAAGAGTGAACCAAAACTGGAAGAACCTAAAACTAAAAATATAGTATAGGTGTGAGCATAAAGATTCTCATCAAGGATTCCAAAACTAGAACCATTCCCAATTCCTTATCCTTGAAAAAACCATGTCATGCTAGTTTGAAATACATATATTTAAAATAAGGTTTTCATTTCCTTTTAAAATAAGTAAAAAACTAATAATTTAAAATAAACTATTTTCCTATTCTTTTTCCAATTTTTTCCCAAATAATTAAAGGTTTTACAATAAATAATTTTACCAAGAAGAACATTAGGTGAAATAAATACCTCATTGAAAAAAATTAGTGGAAAATAGAGTACAAGAAAATAAGTGTAATTTTAAGAAATACATGGGTAAACATAAAAGTTGAAATGATTTTATTAAAACCATTAAAAATTGAGGGAAATTAGAATACATGTGAATCAGATATCATGGGATATACCAAGACACCAAGTGAAGATACCCTATACGTAATTGGTTCAGAATCAATATGATCTATAGTCAATAACCAACCTGGCTTCTCTCTACTAGCCTCACTAATGGACTTTCCCAGGGTGCATGTGAGTGAGGGAAACACACACTAAAAAAACATGTGTTGACATGTGGGAATATTCATTAGTTTGATAAGAGACCCTAGTGAGTAATAGGATATGGCGTGATCAGAAGAGAACTAAGGTATTACATGAGACCCTTGGGGTTAGATGACTAGGTTTATAGCCTAGGGAATTCTAGGTCCTGAAAAAATGGTATCAGAGCCAATACCCAACATGAAGTGAAGTGGAACTACCTGGGTTTGGTGTGTGGGGTCTACAGTGGGGATGTTGTGCTATAAAGGGGTAGACAGTGTAACACCCCTGAAAAGTGAGACTTAAAAGGCTAAATGTTACTACCCATGTCAATAAGGAGCACTTTTCTTTTTGAGAGCCTACCTGATTATAACTCTATAGTTAAGTGTGAATGGAATAGGGTAGTGATCTGGATGGGTGGACTTCTGAGATGTTTCCTAGAGTGTGTGTGAGTGAGGAAAAAACACACTAGAAGAATATGTGTTGGCCGTTGAGAATAGTAATTAGTTTGATAAGACAACCCAATGATTAACAGCCTTTGGTGTGATCAGAGGGAAACCAAGTTGTTACAGGAGACACTTGGGGTCATATTACTAGGTTTATGGCCCGAGGAAGGCTTGGTCATAATAATTCCCAACACGTACCTAGACCCAACTCACATAAAACCCACAATTTAATTACTTGTATCAATGGTCAATTAAAACCAATATCACTAAAAATACTAGAAAAAAATCACAGGGTGACTTTGATCTAATGAAATAGTGAGAAAAAACATGCGATCATCTATCCAGGATTTTCTCTATCCACACTGGAAAAAATCCCCTTAATCCTCACCTAATTCCACCATGCTCTATTTTAATCACCACCAAATCCCTAGTTCAAATAATTATAAATCAATTGTATTCAAGGGAAACAAGGATATAATGAATAAGAGGAAGAAAATCACATAGGATAACCACAAAACACTATAAAAAACACCCCTCTCCAAGGGGGATAAAATGGACAAAGAATAAGGTGTAGAACTAACAGAAATGGGCCTCCCCAAACCCTAGTTTATCCAATATAATTAAGTGGCTCTAACCCTAAAATTATGAGTCTTAACTTGTTAAAATAAAAAATAGGAACCTTGTCATTGAATTACCATGAGGGTCATGACACAATTCTTCATTCTCCAAGCCACAATGTAGTGTGGATCACCTGTTTGTGGCATAGTTATCCTTCGAAAGGTAGGGGTTGATTCCCAGAGACCACCTGCATGGCATGAACCCTTTATACTACACCATGGGTCTATCCCTCTAGGTACATGTTGTGGCGTGGCCCATTGATTGTGATTAAACTTCTTATAAAGGATCATAAGGGCGCTAAATTTACTACCTCTCCTCACATCATGGACCCTAAGGGCCATGTTTCTAGGAATCCACCATGCAGGAGCCCCATGAAATAACCTCCCAATATTCCATCATGGATCCATTATGTAATGTCTTTGTCTTAGAGAAAAACCACAAAAAAACATGCTTTGTCATAAATACCTAGGATGATACTTTGTTCATCCACTAACCCCTCATCATAGTGTGACCTACACCTTTCACGACATGCTGAGTATGATACAACAAAAATAAACAAAGGGGACACCCTGACCTCACTCTAATATTCACCTAAGCACCCAAAACACCTCTTGAGGAGTGAACCATATCCAAAAACATTTCCTTGGGATATTCTAACTCTAAAAATTATGATCTAAATCATAGTTCTCAAAATGTTCCCTACTCCAATGCCAAAAATTAATATGCTTTCTAAATTTCACAATCCATAAATATGTGGGCCTTTACACAGTACAAAAAAACTGGGTGATTAGAAGGGGTTATTATCCCCTCTAAATAAATTAGCAGTAGTTAGATCTAACCACCGATAATATGCCCGCTGACTCTGATTATAGGAGGTTTTGGGCAATCACTGGTAAAGTAGACCAATTTTTAGTGGAGGTTATATTAGAAAGGGTTTTAACCCCCTCCAATTCTAGCTTAAATTCGCTTTAAATAGTGGATTAGGGGCGGTTATAGCCACCTCTAAATTTAAACACCTGTTTAGGGGTGGTTATTACCACTATTAATTGATTTAGGGGATCTACGTTTAGGGGTAGTTTCTATAACCTCTCCAAAACTAGCTAACCTTTTTTTAATTTCACCACTCAAGGCCCCCTAGCTGCCAACCATGTGCCCAGGACACCCCCAGTGACACCCCTCCAACCTTCCCCATACACCCTTGGCGACACACCCCATGTCCTCATGACACCCCCGTGAGACCCCCCTAGGCACCCGACACCCCCAGTGACACCCACCCCACACCACCGGTGACACCCCTTCCCCAGACACCCATGACACCCCTTCCCCAAGCCTCTCAACAGCCTCTGTGACACCCACCTGACACCCCCGATGACACCCCTTCATCAGACAGGTGCCCAACACCCCCTGTGACACCCACCCCACACCCACCCCGAGGCTTCCCCAAGACAAAACCCATGTAACCAGCCTGATCATTGTCTGCGAGCCCCAGCATGCGCAGCTGGATTATCACATATGCTACCAAGGTTTTTAAAAAATTCACCACCGTTGGGATTCGAATCCGCCACCGGAAGTATCGAACTAGGAACCTTAACCACTCCTCCAAATTGACTTACAGTTTATATACCGAATAACTTATATTTAATTATATTGAAAATTATTATATAATATATATATATATATATATTATAAAAATTTAAATAATATAATATATTTGAATTTGTGTATAATATAAAATCTTTGTGTAATATTTATATATAATATATATTTGTGTATAATATATATATTATATCTTTTTATGTATAATATATATATATATTTACATATATAAATATATATTTATACATATATTTATAAAAACATTTATATTTGTGTGTGTTTATATATATGTATTTATATAAAGTTTATATATATAATGGAATTATCAAATATATATTTATATAATTATTTTTATATACTTATATATATGTCTGCGTGTTTGTAATAATAATATTATTAATTATTATTATTATTATTACACATTTTTTTAAACTGTACAAATTATATGTTAGTTTTATAAATACTATAAATTTATTTGTTTTATGATTTATATTATACACATATTATATTAAATATATTTATATTATATATTTATGTATTTAATTATATACATTTATATTATATCATGTACACACACACATATATATACACATGAAATTAAATACATTCATATAATTGTAAATATATCATATAATTAAATGATATAAATATATATATATATTTATAAATTAATTTATTATTAATATGGTATACTACAATATATATAAAATAATTATATAATATATATAAATTTATATTTTCTAATATAATATTTATAATATATATATATATATTTAATTTTGTCTATATTAAATATATTTGTATAAATAATATAATATAAATGTATTTATATATTAATATACAATAAAAATGTATTTAATATAATATATGTTTAATATAAGTCATAATATAAATGTATATTATTTATAAAGCCATATATAAATTTTATATATTTGAATAAATATATTTATAATTACAATTATCTTATGTATACTCATATTTATATATGTATAAATTTTTGTTTATATTTATAAGTATTTATTTAAATTATTTATACAATGTCTATATATATATGTTTATAATGCATTTAAATACATTTATATAATGTGTTTATGTGATATATATATATACACACACATGCATACACACACACATATTATAGAATTTGATTTTATATGAGATTTATTTTAAAAAATAAATAAAAATTTAGAGAGGGTTTAAAAACAACTAATCAAAGGGATAAGAAACGATTCATGAACCTCCTCTAATTTCATGAATTAGAGTCGTTTGAAAACCCTATTTAATGTCATAAATTAAAGGGGGTTCACAACCCCTCTAATATATTAAATTATAAGGGGTTCAAGACCCCCTATAATGTCATAAATTAGATGGGGTTCAAAACCCCATCTAATTTCATCAATTAGAGGGGTTTCTAAACCCCCTTGTAATGTCATAAATTAGAGGGGATTCTAAACCCCCTCTAATGTCATAAATGAGAGGGGGTTCAAGACCCCCTCTAATGTAATAAATTATAAGGGGTTAAACCCCCCTCTAATGTCATAAATTAGTGGGGGTTCTCAACCCCCTATAATTTCTGAAATTAGAGGGTGTTCATAACACCCTATAATATATTAAATTATAAGGGGTTCACAACCCCCTCTAATATAAGGGATCAGTGGTGGTTCATGAACTCCCTATAATGTCTTAAATCAGAGGGGGTTATGAACCTCCACTATTGTAATTTAAAAAAACAAAATTCCATTATATATATATATATCCTATAATATCCAAACTAATATTACACACACACACACACACACATATATATACAATTACTCTAAAATCCAACCAAACATAAAGCGCCACTAATTATTTAAATTTTCATGGTTATGACATAACCATCTTTAAAATCCTATCAAATATTCAAAAAAATAATGCTAAAACAATTTGAGGGTGTTGTGACCCCCCTCTAAATTTAATAATTTGAGGGGGTTTTGTAGAACCCCCTCTAAAATATATTTAGAAGGTGTTGTGCACAACCCCCTCTAAAAAACTGTCGCTAATATAATTTTTTTTTGTAATGACACACTCCCTATCATAGAACTTCATATACTTGAAAATATTCGATGGTCCTATAACCATAAATATAAACCTAACTTAGCCATTAATTATATACCAATTATTAATCTGACCTAGATTGATATATGATGTATATGGTTATCTTCTATGAAAGTCTATTGTTTCTATATTTTATATGTCTATTGAGAGTGAAATCACTACCATTTTCCTTTGTATGATACCATGATTCCTATTTAGATCTTGTGGAAATTGGGAACATGCTTATGGATTTATATTGGGATAATTCAGGTGACATTATGGGTTGAGCTGGGTTGGTCTATTGCAAATTAGTATCAAAATGTCAGGTTATCACAAAGAACCATGATAATGCTTGTGTATCATAATCTAATGTTGGGGGGGGGGGGTTGACATGTTCATGTCATGTGGTGTGGGAAAAAAATTATTTCATAAGTTAAAAAGTAGTATAGTGGTCAACCTAGGTTGTCTATAGAGAGGAGCACACAACAATCACATTTATCACTTTAAATTAGAGGAAAAAAGGGGTATTTTTGAAATTGTTTGATTTTAAAAATATAAAAATGTAATAAAAAAATAAATACATTAATCAAGAAATTTAAAACTATTATATGAGATGGGTTATGAGTTCAAGTTTATTTTTCCAATTTTAATTCTATACAAGTTACAATTTATTCAATCCTCTTCTACTAAGATGATTAAAGTGAGATTCAATGATCACTTCCTCTCAATTCCTTGGTAAAATTGTGAGGGTGAGAGTAATCATTCAAAATATATTATCTTAGTCTATTATCAATCATATGTGTGGTAGAGTTATAGTTAATACCCTTAATTGACTTAGGCAATACCCAATCTGGTCTTGTTTATCCCAAAAAATCAAGAATATCCACTACCCCTCCCGAACATACTGACGATCACTGAGTAACTCACAACTAAGCCCGGGTCAATTCTATCATATATAAACTAGAAACTAGTATAGGGATAAAATTATCATTTACCAAATAAATATTAACAACATAATATAAAACCAAATATGATCATACTTAAAAATATAAGCCTCAATTATAAATTAAAACCAACTTCACAGAAGAGAGAAAAATATTTTTATTCCATGAAGTGAAAGAACCCAAGTATTAAAAAAATAAAACATATAATTAAAAAATAATTAATAAGTTTACCCATACATGTGAAGTTTAATCATTAATAAATGGGGAATAAGAAGTCATTATAAAACTAAAAACAATAATAGAGGAAAAAAGCATAAAATTTATACTCTAGAATCTATCTTCCAAACTTTTATCCATTTCTTCCCACTAGAAGGAAAAAAATTTCCAATTATCCGTATTAAAATTTGTTTGGATTCTAGATTTATTCTCGCTATCAAAATTTAAATTTAATTGTTCATGTTTAGAAAAAGTTATTCCCTAATTACTTAATAACAATTTTTATATCCTAAGAGTCCCTTCATCTTCCTTTACATTAGTGTGTTCTATAACTATATTAATGAGTAAATTTCTCCATGAAATTAAACTTTAGCATGGTTATTTGAGTAATATTTCATTTATAGATGGAATAACCTCATCTATAGGTATTTAACTAGATATATTCTTTATTTAATGTGGTGGGGTCCATTTTGTTGACCATAAATATTTTTCAACTTGATCAACTTTTTAGGACTTTATAAGTTCAAATGAGCTCTATATAAATAATCAGAAGTTGAATAACTAGAATAAAGGAATAATTGAAAAAAATAATTAATCCATTTGGATCAATATTGAAAAACGTATTCTTAAAATACAAAAGTAATAGAAAGATTCTAAATTACAAAATTAAGAAAATTTTACATTTTAGCCAAAAATTCTTCAATAATCGAAAAATGATGTAAATAAGATCAAATTTTTAGATTGTAAGGGATTAAATAATTTAAATACACATGAAAAATAATAAAAATACTATCTATATCAATCCACCCATACTTAGAACTTGGAATACTAGAGAAGTAAGAATTAGAATAAAATTAATGAAAATTCAAAACACATACTCATGAGATCCACCAATTTGATAATAAGAAAAAAATATCATGCCTCTTAAAAAAAATTATTTAAATTTAAACATTTAGATCATTTAGTCCATTTCCACTTCATTTCTTCTCCCATTCACACAATATACCTACCTCACATCTATTTTCTCACATCTCACAAATGTCATTTTTCAACAAGGATTTTCTCATACAAACTCATACAAGAGTCACAATAGGCTTGATAAATTCATACATATCAACCTGATATGAGTCAAGGAGATGTGTTTCTCATGAAGAATTTTTATATTTTTTGGTGGATTTTGGTTGGTAGGATTTATTTTTTTAAAATGATAAGGTCGAATAAGGAGGAATTGAGTCTTTTTAAAGAAAAATTGCATGATTCTAATTTTTAGTCAAGTATGGTCTCCTTTTCACTATAAATAATAAAAGATAATATAAAAAATAATAACAATTTTTTTTCATATATATAAAAAACATTATCAAATTCTTCCTCTTTATCACACCAACTACTTCCCAAAATTTCAGATTATTATTTTTTATTTAAAGTCTCCAGAAATGAAAATATTTTGTTTGAAAGCTCCAGGAAGGAACATATTTCAATTAAACGGTACATTTTAGTAAGAAAAAACATATATATAATTTTATTTTTTAACCAAAGTATAAATAAATAATGTATAAAAACAAATTACATCTTCCCCCACACTTAATTTCAACTAGATCCTACAATTTTACTTTAAGAGCAGGTTGGATAGGGAAATTTGTCTTGTAATATGGATAACCTAATAGGTTATTCATGGATTCTAAGGTATATAAGGATTAAATGTAAAATTAAGGATATAATAAAAAGTATTCTCTTGAAAATGTTGATTTAAAACCAAATAAATTCCGCAATTATTTAAAACACAAGTACATCAAACCCTCAAGTTTTGACAGGAATAAACCAAATTATGGTTAAATAAAGAATGGTTTGGTTATATTAAGAAATTAAGTGAATGTAAATAATATGAAAAAAAGGTTTTATAATCCTCTAGGGAAAGTTATTTTAAATATAGTGATATATGTCTTGGGATTCAAAAATTGGATGACTTTTCATAAAATTACCAATGTTTTGAACTTGAAAAAAGAAATTTTCTACATTTATTTAATCTCATTTTCATGATATAAATTTCTTCACTCATTTAAATGGGTTTAAAAAACGTAAAATATAATAATTTAACCTTAAAAGTTTCTAAAACACACAAAAATTTGAAATGAAACACATAAAAATTTGAAAAACACACATTTTTTTGGGAAAAAGAAAAAGATAAATTTAAAAATCCTAAACTAATAAGGTTTCATTCACCCAAACTTAAATTATGTAGTGTATCAATGAATTAAAGTAGATATAACATGTAAATATATATTTAATTTAATCAAAATAAAGAATTAATTGTAAAGTAGAGGCACAACCTAATTTTTTGGTAGTTTATCATTGAGTTAATATCCTAAGTGTTTCTCTATAAAATCATATAAGAAAAATTAGAGAAGATAATATAATAAATTTATTAAAAGAAATTAAAAGATAAATAGAATGGTAAAGGAAAAGAAAATATGGGATGATCTTGGTTTAATCCCCAAGTCAGACCTAGGTTTTTACTTTCATCAGAAGTGTCGTACCAGCTGTTATCCAAAATCGGATGGTGGGTGAAGTTTCTTTGATTTGAACAACCATAACTTATTATTTATAACTCACAATTATACATTTTTGTTGAGGAATCTATATATATATTATATAAAATACACTACCATTGTAATAATATACAAATTTCATAGTTGTGGAAAGACAAAGAATGAGTCCTTCTCTTTCTTGGTTTCCACTTTCACAACCTTTTCTTCATTATAAATTTATTTGTTTAGTTATGCAATATAGATAGAAAAATAAAAGGGAATGACATTGTGAAAGTATATTTGAAAAAAAAATAAAGTATTATAAATCATTATCAAATTATTCCCTTTTAATGTAAGTATATTTTGTAACAATTTCCTCCAACAAAACCACTTAGATATCCTCTTGTACTCTATCTAATAAATTTTCAATGTGTTAAGGGAGCTCTAGATGTTCCTAATTAGTTGAATCTTATTTTTCAATATCTCCCTCCAAGTAAAAAACATTTTGTCTGAATTTAAAAATTTCAAGTAAGGTAAGGTGATACTCAATTCATTTTCAATAAAATTAGAAGATAATAAGTTCAAAAAAATATCATACCTTTGAGATTGTTTAGATTTAATTTCTTTATTAGTGTAAAGTGCCTATTGGAGTTGAATTTGACTAGATAGACGTAGGTAGTTAGGTTACTTTATATTCTCTTTAAATTACACCACATGGGTGGTTTCATCTTCTTTTAAATCTAGTGATAGATACCGTGGTGTTGATTATTCTCCCTTGTAAGTTATGGGGAGATTGTATTTCTCCTCATATTCATTCTTGAAGTCATCCAAATCTCATTGATACCTCTTGCATACTTCATAAAGAAAATTTTATTCATTAATCTCCTTCAAAAATGGATGAGCAGGGATAAATAGATATTATTTGAATTCCATCAAGGTCTCCACAGGTTCTTCAATATAAAATATGAGAGGGGAATCCACTTATATCACTGTCTTAGGTTTAGGTTTGGTTTTCTCTTAGGATGTGTAGACATATTCAATTATCCATTCTATTTCTCTCTCTAGGTCTTGTATTTCTTATCTAATTCCTTAAAACTGAGCATTTATTTTAATTTCTTTTTCTTATTGTGTATATATAATTTCTTTAGAAATATTACTAGGAAAAAGGAATACTCTTTTTGTAACTCGACCATTTCTTGATAAAAAAACATTAAGTACTATTGGAGTTTAATTAATTATCTTGCCAATCCCTCCAACATTGGGTATTTATGGTTTACTTTAAGGTCCTAAATGAGATACTTGAATTCCTTCACATTGATAATTTGGATTCAAGCTGTCCTGGTCTATTTTAAAGACAAATAAACACCTTCCTCCTTACCCAAAGGTGAGTGAAACATTTTTTCTGTTTAATTTTTTTATATTTGGAAAAGGTAAAATATTTACAATTAGATTGTTGGCTCTATATCCCCAGCAACGATGCCAATATTTTTATACAAGCCTATCCAGTGGTGTAGAAAAAAATATATTTCCTAAGTTAAATTGTAGTATAGTGGTCAACCTAGGATGTCTCTAGAGAATAACACACAATAATCACATTTTTCACTTTGAATTAGTGGAAAAAGGGGTGTTTTTGAAATTTTTTTATTTTTAAAATACAAGAAATCAATCAAATAAAATAAAGAATTTAATAATGAGATAGAAAATGATTATATGAGAAGGGTGATTATTTCGTGTTTAGTTTTCCAATTAAAATTCTATCCTAGTTCTAATTTATCCAATCCACTTCTTTTAATATGATTAAAGTGATATTCCATGATAAATTCCTTAAATCCCATGGTCAAATGGTGATGGTGAGAGTAAACCTTAATAAAATATCATCTTTGTCTAATATCCTTACTATGTGCGATATATTTTTAGTTTTCCAATTGCAATTCTATCCTAGTTCTAATTTATCCAATCCTCTTCTTAAAAGTTGTTTGTAATTTATTTTTTAGAGACTCAACATTTAAATGTGATTGGACATGTGTACAAAAATTTATTCCTTAATTACTCAAGAACACTTTTTTCTATTTGAATATACCCTTAATCTTCCTTTAATTTTACGTGTCCAAGAGATACCTTAATGATATAATTTATACACAAAATTTATTATTTGCATGAGGATTTGAGTAATATTTCATTTAAATCTAGAATCACCTAATTTAGAGGTCTCCAGCCTAATATATAACTCATTTAATGAGGATGATTCCATTCTATAATCTAGAAATATTTTTAAAATTTGATTTATTATTTTGTCCTTTTAAAGTTATAATGAGATCTAGTTCTAGAAGAATAAGTTGAATCCCTCAAATAATTGAATACTAAAAAAATCAATATATTTTGATAAATATTGAAAAATTTATACTTTAAATACAAATATGATAGAAGAATTTTCAAATTCCCAAATTAATCAATGTTTATATTTTAAATGAAAATTCACTAAAAATCTAAAAATTATATAGATTATATCTGATTGCTTAATTTAAATAGATTAAATTGTTTAAATACACTTTAAAAATATTTAAAACATTAGCTTTATTAGTTTTTAATAGATTATAGGTAGGGATTTTAAAACTCAAGAGGTACTATGGGATTGTGCCTAGAAAACTTACATTCATGAAAATCCTCATGTTACCATGGGATGTACAGAGTTGTCTATAAACCTTGTTTGTAGTCTAATTATTTTTTGCATTTAGTTTACTACATTTAGTTTACTACATTTATTTTATAATTGATAAATAATTTTTTTGAGTCGGTTTTTTACTCTTTGTTTTATAGAAAATGGATGCTTCGAAAATAATATCTCTAAATACTAGAGAGGAAGCTGTGGAGAAATCCCCATAGGTGAATCCTCCAGCTGAATTGGATTTGGTGGAAACTATAGTATAAATGATTTAGTCCATGGGACAAGTCACCAATGTTGAACTGGAATAGAGGATAGACCATGCTTTAGAATTCACCGAGTAACAGCCATCGATATTTTGTGGTGACAAGGGACACCAAGAATCATAGGAATAAATCAATTGGATTGAAAGTATTTTCCAATTCTTGAAAACTTAGTAAAACTCCATGATTGGTTTTACCACTTATATAATTGATGTTCTTGGAAGGAAGTGGTGGGAATCACTTTTTCAAGCCAAGTTTCATGAAGATCTCACTTGGAACACTTTAAATAAATCCTTCAATCAAAAGTTATATCCTGAGAAATTAAGAGTGATGAAGGTATATGAATTTGTCTCTTTAGAGTAGGGAGATCGTCCTTTCTTAGAGTATGATACTTGGTTTACTGATTTGGTTCTCCTTTCTCTAGAGATTATTTCCAAATACTATCTTAAGGTGTGGAGGTTTGAGATCGTTTTGAGGCATGATATTTAGTTTATACTAATTATTATGTGCATATACACCTTCACAAAGGTTATAGAAAAGGAATCTATGGATGATACATATATTTATGGGAAGATAGGACTCTTAAGAGAATCATTGATAGTATGAGGTAGATGGAGTTCATTTTTTTGGTCAGAAGAGGATGTGGGGTAACCATCGCCAAACTAGTGGTAGGGGTGTGCAATAGATATCAAGGAAGCATTATGTGGTCAATTACCAGTGTGTTAGAAAAGGACACATTAGATATGATTGCAAGGAGGCACCTAAGGTATGTCATTCATGTATGAAATTTGGTCATCTTTAGTATTTCTATGAGAGAACATCCCAACATAGTAGAGATGGATCACCTTAACCAAGGGTTATCAATTTGGATATGTCACAATAAAAGGGGTGGGATATCAAACTAATGCCAAGGGTGTTTCTTAGGATATGAATATAAAATCCCAGGTTTTAAATAAATATTTATTTATTTGTATCTTTATTCTATATTAGTAATAATAATAATATTAATAAAACAAAATTGTAATTAAATTATCAATTAAAAAAGGGAAAATAAATGAAAACATTAAGGTTTTGAAACTTATGTAATAATTTAAATTATTATTTTGATGAAATAAAATTCTTTATATAAATATGGTATTATTTAAATTAAGATAATATTTTAAGGTAAATATATTTATTTGATTTTTTTACTTTTTTATAATAATTCATTTTGAAACTAAAATGTTCATCATTGATCAATATTGGTTGACACATAATTTTCAAAACTATTTTCATTAAATTATGAAATTAAATTTTATATTACCTAAACTCATATAAATTATTTATATTTAAAATATTATTATGAATATTAAAAAATTATTTTTCATTATAACTGTAACTAATATAAAATTTATAAATTATTTTATATAAATAATGTAACATGAAATTATTTATAAGAATTATTAATTTTTATTTTTAATTTATTTAATCACTTTTTAATATTATAAATATATTGTATAGATTATGATAATACTATTATTTTCAAATTTCTAATATAATAATTTTATTTTCAAATCAAATAAATGAAAAATGAACAAAAAAATGAAATCATGATGTTGATTTGGGGGAGAGTCGGGGGTCTGTAGGAGAGCTTGAGTCATGACCGATGTAGGGAGAGGTTGAGTCGAAACTGAGGGGGAAACCAAGGATTGAGTACTGGTCAAGCTCAGTGGAGGTTTAACCACCAGTGAACAAGATGGATTCAAGAACCATATTCGAGCACCATATAGGGTTTGAGTGTGGTCGAGGGTTCTAGAAAAGGGGTACCGAATTCCAGATCTGAATCGTGAAGGGGGTGTAGAGTCATTATTCATCATCCATATCTTATTACTTCCTTGCATTGTTCAGATATACAATTAGATGTTGGTTTCTTTAATTTTTTAGGTGTCAGGATCTATAGTGTTAAATAATATGTGTTGATTTTTTCTTCTCACATCATTTTCATCTTGTGTTCATTTCTCTATTCCTTTCATCATCAGTTTGTCTTTTCCCGGAATTTTTCTTTAAGAAACAATATTGATTTAATTATTAAACTGATTTCATACCAATTTTTAATAATTAGTACTGCAATTTTCCCGAATCAAATTCATTTTACTGAATATTTATACTGGTTTTGTCTGTGTTCAACCAGTTTCTATAATATATATATACATATATTCGTTTTCATCACCCGAGTCTGTGGATTTATTTTGATTTGGTATCTCAAAACTTTACTTGATTCTTTGTTTCTTTTGTTTTCTATTTTATTTGAATTGAAGGATAGAGGGAAGAATTATTTTAATATATATATTGGTTATAATCATCCCACCTTTCATAACAATCCAATATGAGAATTAAATTATCATCATATGTTGAAATATATATATATATATATATATATATATATTAAACAATGAAACTAATACTATAAATAGAGTCTCTACTAGAAATAATATGCAGCACAACCTCACTATTTTCTCTTGGTGAATTGTGTGTATGAGGCAGGTGATGCAGACAATACCCTTTGATTTCATTTCCTCATTCTTGATTTCCAATTATAAGACTATGGGATTTATAGAGAGCAATATAAATAAGAAGAAGAATAAGTTGAAATAAGTCATTTTCACATGAAACAGTTAAGGGAATTTATTTTTATTTTAAGTATTTAATTTTGAAAATTAAAATTCATTAGAATTATAATAATTATTTTTGATTAAGTATTTATTTAAATTATGTTTTAGCCAACGATTATTTATTCTCTTTGCTAATACTAACAATTTTATATTATGAATTTAGTTATTTAATGGAGTTTATGTTTATTTTTAATTAATATATTTAATTGGAATTATATTTTCTTTGTAAGAGAAATTATTTTATTAACTCAATTATTCTATTTTTAAGTTTATAAAATTTTATTCTAATAAAGAGTTATGGATTATGAAAATTATACTTATATATTTCCATAAATTTTATAAATAATGGTAATATTTTCATACTTAATATATTTAAAGAAATTATGTTTTATAAATTTAATCATGATTTTATGTAAAGAGTTTATATTTTCAAAGTTTATTTTTATAATTGGGTTATTATATTTTTTTAGAAAACCTTTTTTTGGAATTAATTCTTAAATCTCATTTTATATGAGAAAATAATTTATGCATTCATGAGTGTCATTTAAAATATATGATATAACCATTATCTATAATTTGTGACATTTCATACATGTACCAGTTTAATTTTTATTAAGTCTTTGATTTATATACCAAAGTGAAAAATTAATTTCATTATAAGAAATTATTTTTGAAGTGGATATTAATTATATTTTAATTAACTTTCCAGGTGTTAAATAAATGTTTGATAAAGATGAGATTCAATTTCTTCAAGTTTTATTATGAATGTATATATAAATTTATTCATACTTGTATATGAATATAAAAATGTTGTTAAGTTTTTAGAGTTAAAAATCTAGTGAAAGTATATATATATATATGTATATATATATATATATATATAAGATTAAAAATGATTTTATAAAATGTGACACTTGAATATTGTAAATATGGTGGCTAATTAGGGAGTAAACACATCCTTTGGCAAGTGGGTAGATCCAAGACAACCTTTAATGTTTAAAGTGACCTAAATGTTTTATTTTTCAAAAGTTTTTATATTTTATTTCAGAAAAATCACCGGATTATTTTTAAAACAATTTTTGAATGCAAGTAATTTCAAGTATTAAAGTATTTTCAAAATCATAAGAGTTTTCAATGATATTTTCATTTCAAAATAATTT
This sequence comes from Viscum album, assembly GCA_963277665.1. NCBI lineage: Eukaryota > Viridiplantae > Streptophyta > Magnoliopsida > Santalales > Viscaceae > Viscum > Viscum album. The sequence continues at coordinate 519,405,401 of OY728166.1, forward strand.
CTCAAAAGTTATTTTCAAAGGACGTTTTCATAAAAGGCATTTCAATGATCTTTAAATCCCTTACTAGGAAAATTAATGCTCATCCCTTATTTTAAATGTTTTTCACAGGTATCCTAGAAGTTTTATAGTGGACGTCCTTACTTTTAGAGTTAGTACACACTTAGAGAAGTATATCTTTCTGTTTTATTTTTGTTTAACTCTGAAAATATGTAAGTTATTATCTAATTCTTCAGAACCTAGACCGATGAAAATTTAAAGATTGTATTTGGTCTTGTGTAATTGTTATGTTTCTTTATAAAACAAATTACATTGAATATTTATGCATAGAATCTTAAAGTGTGAGTTTGGGTATTTACAGTTGGTATCTGAGTAATTTTCTAGAAAACTATAGAGGTTATATATTTTATTTTGAGAAAAAGAAAATTTCCATAATATATTTTTCTTTAGATAATTTATTTTTTTATAGAAATTTAGTTTTTCTTAATTTTAAAGATAAAAATTCAGAATTTTCTTATCTCTGATGAACGAATTGTGAGAGCACAATTCCTTTTAAGGGGGGGGGGGTGGAACATCCTATGATTTGAATAAATATTTATTTATTAGTATCTTAATTCAATATTAGTAATAATAATAATATTAATAAAATAGAATTTCAATTAAATTATCATTAAAAAAAGGGTAAATAAATGAAAACATTAAGGTTTTAAAACTTATATTATAGAATTAAATTATTATTTTTAAGAAATAAAATGTATTTATATAAATATTGTATTATTTTAAATAAAATAATATTTTAATATAAATATATATATTTTTTTATGATAAGTCATTTTGAAACTAAAATGATTTTCAATAATCAATATTGGTGAACACATAATTTCCCAAAACTATTTTTATTAAATTATGAAATAACATTTTATTTTACCTAAACTCCAATAAATTATTTATATTTAAAATATTATTATGAATATAAAAAAAATATTTCATTATAAATGTAACTATTATAAAATTTATAAAGTTTTTATATTCATAATGAAATATGAAATTATTTAAAAGTATTATTAATTTTTATTTTGAATTTGTTTAATAAAATTTTAAAATTATAAAGATATTATATAAATTATGATAATATTATTATTTAAAAATTTCTAATATGTTAATTTTCGTTTCAAATAGAATAAATTAAATAATGAATAAAAACATGAAATTATGATGTCGATTTGAAGGAGATCTGAGGGTTCGTAAGCTTGAGTTAAGACTGATGCCCAGAGAGGCTAAGTTGAAACCAAGGCTGAAACCAAATATTGAGCACTGTTGGAGCTTAATGGAGGTTCGACTGCCGGTGAGCAAGATGGTGTAGAGCACTATGTTTGAGTGTTGTCTAGGGTTCTAGTGTGGTCGAGGGCTCGAGAAAAGGGGTATCAAAATCTAGATATGAATCACAAAGGGAATGCTGATTTGTTCTTCATTGTCCACATATTATTCCCACCCCATGTTGTTGGTATCTTCAAGTATGCATTTGTTTCTTTAAAATTTTAGGTGTCTGGATCTACAGTGTTAAATATTATGTGTCAATTTTTTCTTTTCCCATCATTTTTTCCTGGTGTTTATTTGTCTCTTCATTTCATCATCAAATTTTCTTTGCGCTAAATATTTATTTAAGAAATAATAGTGATTTATTTATTAAATGGATTTCTTCAATGATGGATATCATATATGAAGTGTGATAGAGTTTGAGGTGGGTTATATTCACCATAAATAATGGGATATCCCCTAAACAAAATTCAACAACACCATGGGGATATACAATTATGAATTTGTACGGACCTTAACAATTTTATTTTATTTTTACTTCCTTGAGGTGGATCTAGGTCTATATCCACGGTTGGAAACTATGTCTATAGGGTTTTCCATTTTATAAAAAAAAACACCCCCACCCCCTGCAAAGACCCCACTACAGTACCCCTTCCCCCATGCAAAGAACCCCCCTACTGCACGGTCCCTCTGGACATCCCCCACCCCCTGTAAAGACCCCCACTCCCTACAGCACCCTTCCCACATACAAATCCCCCCTTCCACTCCCTTTGGATAGCCCCCCAGACCCTAGACACCCCCCTGGACAGACCCTGGACACCCCCTAGATAGACCTAGACAGACCCCCCCACCAGACCCTGGACACCCCCCTAGACAGATGGTAGAAACCCCCCGGACTCCCCCCTAGGACAGACCCTGGACACCCCCCAAACAGACCCACTAGACCCTGGACACCCCCACCCTGGACAACCCCCTTGCGAAGCCCCCTCCACCCCCTGGACAGACCCCCCCTACAACACCCCTTCCACCATGAAAAGCCCCCCCAAACCCCACTGACCCTAGAAAGACCCCCAGACCCTAGATAGACCCCCTGGACCCTGGATAGACCCCCCAGACCCTGGACACCCCCCAGGACAGGCCCCCTAGACCCAGGACACCCCTCACCCTGCCTTCCCCATGCACCCCTACCCATTCCCCCTCACCATGCCTTCCCCATGCACCCCTGCACATTCCCCACTCCAGTCCCCCACTTCCATCCCCCCACCCAAGATAGACCCCCAAACCCTGGACACCCCCTGCCGCCTTCCTTCCCCATGCACCCCCAACCCACCCTCGCCTTTCCCATGCACCCCCTGCCAGTCCCCCTGCCCATTCCCCTCTCCACCCCCACCATACCCCACCCACCACCCCCCCGCCATCCCCACCCCCGTTCAACTACCCTGTCCATCCCCCCACCCCTAAACCCTGTACAGACCCCCTAGACCCTAGACAGAACCCCCAAGGATAGACCCCCAGACCCTGGACACCCCCTCACCCTTCCCACTTACTTCCCCATGAACCCCCTACCTGCCCCCTGCATATTCCCCCCTCACCCTTCCCCTTTCCTTCCCCATGTACTCCCTGCCATCCCCTACCCATTCCCCCACCCTTATCTTCCCCCACCCCCTTCCAACACCCCTACCCATTCCCCACCCCACCCCACCCCCTTCCAACCCCCTCCCATTCCCCACTCTAGTCCCCCTGCCCATTCCCCCCTCCAGTCCCCCACTGCCATCCCCAACCCCACCCCCTACCAGCACCCCTTCCCATTCCACCCTCCAGTTCCAGCCCCCACCCCTGCCCATTCCCCCCTCTAGTGCCAGCCCCTCCACCCCTGCCAGACCCCCATGACCAGATCTGCACCAAATCAGTTACAGTAGGGGTTTTCAACTTCCACGTTTTAATCCATGGAATTATTCCATGTATAGAAATGTTTTGAACTATGAAATTATTACATGTATGGACATGAGTTAACCTTGGAAATTATAGTATAATACCATAGTTAATCCCATGGAAATTATAAGATAAATCCATGATCTTAATAATGGTAATTTTTAACTACACCCATAGTTAAACCATGGATCTTGGTCCCTAATAAAACTTTCAAAACCTTGGATCTTGTTCCTTAATAACAATTTAAAAACCATGGAAAATAGACCCTATATCCATAGTTAATAACCATGTAAATTGATTCCTACCCAACTATACTTAATAACCAAATGCTTCCATAATAGCTGTACCTTATAGTGGCACTCACATCCTCTTGCTACAAGAAAAAAAAAACACCACCTTCATAATAAAACTAAACTCAAACATAATAAAATATATATCATAAGAACTCAAACTATCTCCAATATAAACAATAAAAAATTCCAATCTCAATATCATCATAATAAAAAAACTATTTGATAAAATTAAATTTATAAACCAAGAATAAAATTTACATCTAAAATGTAACTCAATATCAGTATCACCAAAACCATAATGACCCTCATCATCTCCTATAGAAACACCAACATCGTTATCACCTCCTCTCAGACCACCACCACCACCACCACCATCATGGTCATTGAAATATTCATTGGTTTATGCACCTAAATCAGTGGAAGGAGTGAAGAATCCTGATAAACATAATGCATACAAATGAGAAAACATTTAACTAATGAAAACATTCAATGTTTATATGGTGATTGATATAATATTATTATGTTACAAATAAAATACTCTAATAAAAATAATTAATATAAATGAGAACACGTATAATTCATGAAAATAACTAAAAACCATTCATGAGGTCTGCCCCCTGGCCTGCAGACCTCCCCTACCCCCTGCCTCCTCCACCCACCCCCATCCCCCGTGACCCTCCCCCTGCTCTGTAGACCTCCCCCTACCCCCTACACCCACCCCAATCCCCCTCCCCCTACCCTGAAGACCTCCCCTACCCCTCCCCCCTGCACCCTCCCCCCTGCAGACCCCCTGTAGACCACTCCCTACCCTGGAGACCTCCCCCCTACCCCCTGCACCCACCCATCCCCCTCCCCTACCCTGCAGACCTCCCCCTTCCCCCTGCCCTACCCCCTCCCCCTGCCATGCATACCCCCTGCAGACCACCCCCAACCATGAAGACCACCCCCTATAGGCCACCCCCTGCAAGAATTATCTAATCACGGAATCTCATGAAATTAGAATGTAAAATTTTAAAATCGTAAATGTTAGTTTTATTCTATGTCATACATCTGTTCCATATCTAAAGACTGTATAAAATTGTGAAAATCTCCTCCCAAAATGGAACACAAACAACACTATACCCATTAGTATTTTTTAAAGGAGAAGATATTAAATCAATTAGATGAATATAAGAATAATGGTTTTTATTTTGGATTTGAATAAGTACCCGTGAACATTATAATAGCTATGAAGGATAATTTTTTCAAAACATTTGGGGCCTAAAAGTCCCAATAAGTTTGGCTTTAGAAACCAAATGAATTATTTAACATTCCATAGAATGTTGGGTCACTCCATTTAGGATTGTTATGCCAATATAGATATTCACTAGAAAGTGGACGATTTTAGTTAGGAATAATATCCATTCTAATGATGCAGGATAAATGTGTTTCTACTTCAACCATGAGGGGAAGAAGGTTAATGGAAATTTTTTACCAATAATAGTGCACAAATGGTAAATGATTATGTGACTAGAAATATGGTCATTTAGACACACACTATACTTAGGGAATAGTTGAACCATTCAATTTTACCCCTGGTTACTTTTACAATTATAAAATCAAACTTTCTGGCACCACAATCCTCTAAGAGATAATCTCCTAATATATGGAGTAACCATAAAAACAAAGAGATTCAATTGGAATATTATCCAGTGTTAGTGATGAATCCATCCATGACCCCTTTATACATCATTCCTATAGTTCTTCAACCTTGGGTGTCACAACATATAAAAAATAAACTTAAAATAATGAATTTCACTTTGATTCCCTAAATTTCATTGACCTAATGGATGCCTTATTTAATTATGAATATGGATATGAACATGTGTTCCTTATGAATGAATTGGGAAATAAGGGGAATGAATATAGAAGTTGAGTGGGTAGGGTATATACAGTAGAGGAAGAACCCAATCATCTAGAAACATCCCTATCATATCTATTTACACAGTCTAATATCACAAGAAATAACTTTAGAAATCCCAAAATTTGTTATAAAATTCACACAAATTCCATATTTTTCATCCAAAAAATAATTTTTTAGAAGACCGGATGGAGGTTGTGTTGAATTACAATCAACCTAGGTGGGTAGGCATACTAAGTCGACATAATTTTTCAGTGATAGGAATTCATTCCATGTATGTTCCGGGGTACGACCTGCCTACATTAAGAGAAGCATCTTTAGAAGTATATTCTAGGGAGTAGCCTTATAGTGGGAAGTGTGGACCTTTGGCTCAAATTTATGAAATAATGAAGCAACTGGATCTAGTTGCAGCCATGTTTTCAAGCTTGTATGTTCTCAATTTATCGAAATACCTATTGGAATCCATCAATAAGGCCTTGATAATCCCTAAAGTGTCTGATTCTAATGCCACCTTTGATGAATTTTTCTGTTTCAAGATCAATCATGTGGAATTCCACATAATTATCTCCATCACATAGTTGGACAAGGAAGATATTATATAGCAGAAGATCAGATCTGTGTATGTTCATAAAATTCTAGAAGACAATGACACATGATGATCTTTCATTAATAATGGTTTGGGATTAAACCTCATTATCATCTGATAATTTCATCAATTAGGTTATGATTATGTTGATTTATCCACATCTTCCCTCACACCCTAGTGTTATGTTAAGATTGAATAAAATCCCCTTGGATGGGTTAGGCTTAGAAACCGATTCAAGAGCTCTGTATCTAACACATGATTATTGTTAGTATGGAAAGATATAGGTTTTATGATCCCTCAAGGAAGTCATTTTTTTCAAAAATCAAGAGGTATTACCTTTATGATATCATCAATATCTCAAATACTTCTCATTAGCAATATCACAACATTTAAAGGTGAAAATGAGCTATTTGATTTGTAAAAATACTAATAAACTGTTGAAGGATTTTACTATAGATAGTGATAATATACCATGGTTGATAATTTCACTTGGGTGTCTACCACAAATGGTCTAAATATAACCTCAACTATCCCATTAAAATATCTTGGGGATGAATACGTTATATCAATTATAAAATCTAGAATCACATGTTTTGATGAAGGTGTTTATTTATCAATAATGATGACATAATTTATATGAACCGAACTTGATGATTCCAAATAGATATTTAAGTTCCATAATGATAAATGAAACCATAGTTAAAGATACCCCTTTTTTCCAAGATATTTTAAAATAATCTCCATCAAAGGGTAAATCAGTAAGAACTCATGCATCACTTATAGTGGGTTGGTACACCACTACTTCATTTTGGAATGTCAGGATACTGATAGTTCATATACCAAAGAGGATAGACCAACACCATCATTAAAATGCTAGGATATTAAAAATTTCCATACCATATAAGACACCCATTCATTAAATAACCCCCCCATGGGTGAATTTAAAGAGGAATAAGAAAAGGTTTGGGATGAGGTTTTCAAATAAGACCATCTTGTATTAGAGGATGGTGTCACTATAACTATCAGTGAAGACCAATGAATAAACCTAGGTATATAAGAATCTACATAACCTACATGGATTAGTGAAATGATGAATCTTTATAGAAATGGGTATACACCATTTATCTAAAAAAATACTCGGATACATCCACTTATAACTATACAAAAAATATTGGTTCTGGATTTTGTAATCAAAACCCACCACTAAGTGAGATGAAATGCGAAACATAGGAAGTCACAGAGTATACTGAATGTACTTTTCATAACATGGTGTGTGAGTCCCAGTAAAAGGTAGGGAATGTAATGTTTTCATATATCCATGCTGATTTAACTATATAGTCTATCCCAATAGGGTACACGACATATGAGACTGATTAGTTACTTAGGCGTCTACCTCCAGTATACATCGAGCTAATGTAACCTAACATAAATGTCATGTTTCTCCTTTACACATGATGTGTGAATCATTAGGGTTAATAGGTGTGTACTCTTCTGATACCTATGTCATGTTATCGATATTATACCTGAAATATACCCTAGAACACACAACATGTGTGTTCGAGTGCGAAATCAGGGTTAGTTGGGAATAAGTGGCTCAAAATTTGAATTATGTATCCTTACAGATTCAGTCCCTATAGTGTGATATGTTCACACCATTACTTATGCTAGATTTCAAGAGGAATATTATGGGTGAGTTCCATGATACCAGAGAAGTTTTAAGTAAGCTTGGTATTGGAACTAATAGATCCATAAATTAAGAAGTGGTCTTTTATGATGAATTTAATGGGAAGTTGAATGAGATCATGAATGTCTCTAAGGATGCTCAATGTATGGTTTTTAGATCAATTTTTCTAGTATCTAGAAACCAATAGAATTTGTTAACCTCTTTGAACAAGGTCTATAAATAAGTTCAAGGGATATAATCATATTCTTCCTTGATACAGCTAATTTTTTTTAAAAAAATAAAGCAATTATGGAAACAAGTTTTTAAAACAATTAGGCAATTATAGAATTCAAATTAAAGGCTTAGGCATAGGTAACCTACCTCAACATCAAGACGTGTTTCTTTTGACGATGACAACTTGAATTTTTCTTGTTTCCTCTTGCACGCATATGCAACTTCACATATATATAAGGACACATAGCCCCTATGTACATATTTTCATGGAAAATATGCACAAGGGGGTCCTTAGATATATGGTTATACTTGCATATACCCCTTTACATGTACACATGTATGCATTTTTCATATCTATATATAAGCACACCTAGCCCCAATATATATATTCACACTTCCATGAGTGAATATATATAAAGGGGGAACTTATATATGTATATGCCTTCCTATATATACACATGTAAGTGTTCATTAACGGTGACTCTAATCCACCTCAACAAAATCCAAAACACACTACAAAAATATAAGGAACACAAAAATAAAAAAATCCCTAATTAAAATTGGGATAAAGAATAAAAATGGAATAAACCTTACCCAAATCTGATGTTGAACTCACTATCTTTGATGGAGGGGGATAGACAAGCATAATTAAGAAGGCACCTAAATGAAATTTAAAAAATTATTTAATTAAAGAGGCTAAGAGAGGGACCCTACCTCAAAGGAGTCAAGACACAGTCGGCGCTTGACACTTTTATCAGCGATAAGTCTAAGTTTCTCCATCCATCCCCCGACCATATGCACATTTTTATATACACAAGGATGTCCTAACCCCTATATATGTTTCCACATGTCCTTGAACACACACAAGACAATCCTTATATATATGCTCACATGAAAAAGCCCATTATCACCCACACACGTATGCATTTTCCGTATATATACATAATCACACCTAGTCCCTTATATATAATCGCACTTCCATGGGCGGACATACATGTAACATGAGAACTTATTAAATATATGCTTACCTATGAATATACAGTGATTCGCCTTCGACAAGAAGCTTGAATCCACCTCAACAAGATCCAAAACACACTAAAAAAATATAGGAACCCAAAAATCACAAAAGCCCTATTTAAAATTAGGCCAAAGAATAAAAACGAAAGAAACCTTACCTAATTCCAATGTCGAACTCACTGCCTTTGATGGTGGTGGATTGAACCAATATCATCATAAGAAACCACATGTAAGTAAATAATGGGAAATTAAGTGAGATATAAAGACTTATTAAATATATGTGATCGGTGTGTCAACTGTACTTGATAAATGATACATGACTCTAATAACAACATGATAAAAATGATAATATTAATGATTACAAAAACATAATATAATCCAAATGATCAAGAGAATTAGTAATATAAAGGACACCTACCTTGATAATCTATATATCGGTCTCAAGCTTGTACCAACCACCAATGATCCTTCTATCCCCTGTATCATCCATGAATACATATGAATCAAACAATTTTTTTTAAAAAAATTAGAACTAAAATTCGTATAATTGATGATAAACTCACTGGGTAATATATTGCATTCAGTTAACAAGCTAAGTGTGGGGTGCACTCTAGACACCCACCCAGACCTAAGAAACATAGAAAATCAAATTTATCAACCCAAAACAACTTAAAATTTCATCAAACTTCATGAAAAAACATAAATAAATCCACTTAGTAGTACACCTAAACTCAAATGACATGTAATAATGAGATTTCAAGATTTCTAAGTCTCCTATATATACCGCACATGAAATACCCATCATATATAAGTGACCCCACCATGGGTTTAAACAACAATACAACCACAATTTTAATTAAACCCATGGCTATAAACAAAACTATAATAAAAAATGTATCTTTGCTTTGGTTTGTTTTAGTAGTATAGGGAGACATGAGTTTCCTTTCTTTGATTAAGGTAGTGAGTTGTCTTTCATCATGTAAATGATACCTATGGGATCATGGGTGATTAGGTAGTTTTTTGTATACACCTAACAGATCATCCAAAATGTTGGGATTATGTCTTTTAGTTTGAAGGTTGTAAAGTGGATATAATATAAGGCTCACCCCCCCCCACCTGCAACCCCACAGCTCCCGAAACTCCCGACCAGCTGCACCCCCTCACTGCCCCCCTGTACACCCCCATACCTGCAACCCCACTACCAATTCAGAAGACAATGATTCAATTGAAGGACAGTGTTTGCAATACTCTTAGCAGTTAACCTCATTAACACAAATATATGTATGAAAGGGATCCAAAGGACTTATCAAATTTAAGATCATTCTTAGAATTAAAATTTATAAAAAATATTAACCTATGTTTAATAAGAAAAATATGATTTAATGGTAAAAAAAGATTGATTTGGAATAAATAGACATGAGGTATACTCAAAATATCCCATCGCCAAACATGTTTTCACTTATCATTTTAAAAAAATTAAAAACTGGACAAAAAAATTTGAAAGGGGAAAACATAAATTGAAAATAAAACAAAATACTAACTTCAAAATCAAACCACCTAAACCTTTTACCCTCCAGAAGCCTCCCCACCAAAACCTATAAAAAGATGCAAAAAAACAGGGGAATTAGATCTTAACAATTTATCATTGCTAGTTAAAATTAAACATAATTTCTTAGGAAATGGATTTCTCCCTGTACCATCCACCAAGGTAGCGATTTAAAGCTCTTAGAAGCCATGGTTTTGGATTTTTGATACTCCTTAGTCCAACATATTTGAAAACTACAGAAAAAAGAGAAAAATATAAAATAATAATACAAAGATATAACCTTAATACAATAAAAAAACTTCCAAAACAAATCTAAAAGAAAAAAGAGTACATACTTGTTGATCAATGTTTCAGTTCAATCCCACACATCTAATTTACAGATATCCTTCTCTATGATATACCATGTAAATCCTTGGTACATAACAGGATTCATCCATGAAAATATAATTTCTACAAATAGGATAAAGAAAAAAGCTATAAGTTGATGCAATACAACTTCAAAAAAAGATGTCATGATTTGTTGAAACATAGGTACTGGTGGGAAAACATCCACAAATTGGGGCCCAAGTTTGTTTGGTCCATGTGGTCATTAAATTCAGTTTCCTACAGATGGAAAAACCATTTTTGATAGAACTCAATAAAAGTGTTTGAATTTTTAAATGACAAAACCATCTAAAATTCGGTCCTCCCACCACTCTTGACACTCATGGTTAAGAATCCTAAAAAAAATATTTTAAAGTCTATAGCCACCAAAAAAAATCACATCCAGACTTGGTCAGACAACCAATGGCCATAAGAAGCATATCAATGGATAGTTTGTCCCATGTCAGCATAAAAATTTTACCCAAAATAAATAGAGTAAAGTCATTTCATAGTGCTTGAAAGTCAAATTACAGTAATACGATGGAGTCCGGAGTTTTATCAAGACAGAAAACTATAATTAAGTCATGAACAAAGACTTCTGAATATTTTAGATCATGATATTTAACAAAATAATGATGATGATGGTGATGATGATGATGATGATGAATACACACTAGAAAAAATGTTAGCATGCCTCTCATGGAATATTTGTTCTCCTCCAATAATTTATTCATATTCAACATTATCAAGAGATTCAACTCTTATGGGAGTGTAACCCAAATAAGGGTTCAGAGCAGGAAACTACACGACCTAAGAGTATTCCAAAAAAAACCTATAAAAAACACATTAATAAATGAATAATATCGACACCTTTTAATTTAATTAAAATATTTTAAAATTTAAATCTTGGGATTTAAAAAAAAATCAATCATCCCTTCCGTGAAAAAATCCCTTTCAGTCTGCTCTGCAAAACTTCTGAGTGAATTAAACCAAAAGACAATCATATCATTAGAGAAAAGTGTCTTGGAAAATCAATAATAGTCCTTTCAATAAGTACTAAAAATGATTCATGATGTTTATCATTGTAATAGAGTTAAATCCTACTTGAAGGAGGACCTCACTATAGTACACATATAGCTCAGATCTGAAAATACATAGAAAAAGGAAGAGGGGGAGAAATCAGAATACTCCAAGAAAAATATGCAATAATTTTCTTGTTTAACCACAAATAGATACACTTAGGGTAGTGACAAAAATCCTTAATTAATGGGAATTTTAGTTCCTAAAGGCCAAAAAATACCAGTGCGAACTATCTAATAACATCATTGAAAATTCCACATTTGTATACATATATATCACTGAATAGTGAAATTAATTATTAAATCCTAAAAAATGTCTTTCCATGACATAAGAATTCACCAAGAAAGCCATCCTGGGAAAGAGATTAAGAGGGAAAGACGAGTGAGCAATCCTTAATAATATGCAGTAAGTTTTTATTTTATGAATAATAGAGAAACCCCTCATGGGTGTAAGATAACTAAGACACAACACATTGTACATGGTTCCTAGTTCTTGTTGTGGGGTAGATTTTTTGTATTTCATTGGTGCTCTATGAAAAAATCAAGTGAAAAAACATCACTATTCTACTATAATTCATATTTCTACATTTTGTTAAGGGATGTACTTCATGAAGTGGTACATAAAACTAAAATACATACCACCCTTTTAAACATAAACAAGAAAATAACCGACATCTTTAAGAACTATATTACATAAAGAATGAGATTGAACAACACAACATCTCCAACCAAGGCATAAATAGCTGGAAATATTAGATACTGCTATAGCTCTAAAATGTAGACCTTAGATTCTATACCAATCATAACCAGTATAGAACACCAATCAAGAGCTTCAATGACCAATGAAACCATGTACATGCTCACAATCCTAGTGAAACAGAGCCATGATTGGATAATCCACGCCGTGAATGAAGGAATCACGATGAGGGATGGAGGAACCAAAGACGGTGAGGATGAATAAGAGAAAACAACAGCGAGGGCGAGAGAGGAAAGGCGCGATGGAATAGAGGAGGGCGTGGTGAGATAGGTCGTCGGGGAGTAGGAGAGGTCATCGGGGGAGGAGGGCACCGTACTGAGATGGTCGACTGTCGGGGAGGAGGGTGCTGCCACTGTGAGAGATGTCATCGGGGAGGAGAGGTCTTCAGGGAGGAGGGTAATGTGCGATGATAGGTTGTGGATAGAGGGAGGTGGAGGAGACCAATATTGATAAAAAAGGACAGTCATGAGATACAATAGAGATAGCCACAGAGGTTTATTAAAACCGTGGAAATAAAAAATCTATATCCACAGACCTATAAAACCTTGGCTATAGGTCTATTTCTATATCCTTAATCTCAAGTAGTTTCCAAACTTGAAATAAAACCCATCTGTATCTAATATGGATACATAAATAATATTTATAGTAATAAAAGACACATAATAACAACGCTTTAATACCAAGATCGTCCCAATTGAAAACGTGAGGTGGTAGTCCCTGATAGCTACAATAGTAAGTCTAGATCTGTTGGCTACTCGTAGATCTACCTCCCCTCAGTCAATATTCTTGAATCTACTTGGTTTCTAAATTTGGATACATATGTGAGAACCTCAAGATATATCTAATACCCAATTTTTAGAAAAATATTGATTACATTAAATAAAAAATACACTTGAAGCTTCCCCTTACTTCTTAGGCTGGGTGCAGTTTTTCTTCCAGGGGCCCTTATTTCCACATGTGAAACAAACAACTTTTTATTCCCTTTCCTCCCCTTTGATCTTCCTTTTCTTGGAAGGGAATAAAGAAGCTTTGGAATTAAAGCTCTTCACGGTCCCTTTCCTCTTATTCACCATAAGGATAAAAGGCTTTTCATGCTTTATATCTTTTTCCACTTGACAAATGAGGATAATAATATTAGATAAATACTTCCCAATGTTGTTCATATTAAAATTTATAACAAGGCTGGAGAATCAATGAGGGAGTGATGCAAGAATGAGATCATTACCCAGTTGTTTAGAGAGTTTGAACCCTAGAAACTCAAAGCACTCAATGTATCCAATGAGCTTGACTATGTGAGGCCCAGTGGGGTCACCCTCTCTAATATTACTCAGAAAGAGTTCCTTAGAGATATCAAACCATTCTTGTCTTTCTCTCTCCTTGTAAAGACCACAAAAGTGCTCGAGCATACTATAGGAATCTATGATTTCATGAGACTTCATGAGATCACTAGACATTGATGATATCATCAAATTTTTAAAATAAAAAACATCATTCATATGTTTCTCATTTACCATGAACTCTTCATCACTCAACTCTTGGGTAGGCGGATCAGATAATGCTGACTCTAGCACAAAATACTTCTGTTCATGGCATATAATAAACCGAAGGCGTCTAAACCATTATTGGAAGATACTGCCAATGAGGATGTTGTATTTATCTATAATTTATCACAGGGATAGTTTGGTTGAAGAGTTTTTCATTCTATTCTACAATTAAAAGATCATATGATTAGTATTTTCATGATTACATTTTATGATAAATAATAAATTAATTTTATTAAGCCTCCCACTATTTTATCAAGTCCCAATGGCCCTCACAATTGATATAGAAATGTCCATTTTCCATGAAATTCTTGTGACATGGATCCATATTCCCCTTCGCATAACCCCAACAAGGGTTGGTCAAGCTATTTAAAGGTATTTAGGTAGGTAGGTCTTTTCCAACTGTGTGCTTGTAGCTCCTTGATCTGTTGAGTAGACTCCCTAATCCAGAAATACTGACTTTAGATTTCCTCAACTCTAGACTCCATTATTACACTAATTATATCAAGGGCTACTCATCTTGATGTAATATGGTTAATTCAACCCGAAACCTTTCATAAGGGATTTCTGTATAAAAGTAAGTGTCCCAAAAAGTTTTGGTCAAACACATAGTTTTGTTGAGTTTTTCCCTTAATAAAGTAACAAAAGGCTTAATATGACTGAATATTTTATTTGAGGGATTGTTATCTCTCATGCGTTAATTTATTATTATCATTATAACATTATTATTAATATTAATTGGAACTTACTTATGTGATTAACCATTTCTTGATCATATTTATGCATGATCCTTATTTATTTTAGTTTCATCTTGTATGCTTATTTAATTCATTAATTATGTGATCATGACAAAAAATCCATAATGATAAACCATGCAACTAACAGAAATAAAATAAAGAAAAGGGCATGATCATGAGATTTTATAATGGTTATTTTATCTATCAGTCAATAAACTAACCATGACCTAGGGGAGAAACACCTTTAACCTTTAGGGTTCGTGTTTACAGCTTTCCACCTATCCACCTCTGTATCTCCTGAGATTGGTTTCATATCAGATCTAGCTTGAACTAACTCCACTAGATTGGGAGTTCCATCCATTAAATATGATTTTTTTAACTCACATGCAAGTGAGAGGGAAAAAATGTGGTTTATATAAAATAAACCATGTGTTTAGAGGACCTACATACTAATTAAGAGAGATGGTTTGTAGTCCAACAATTAATTTAATAAATAAATTCAAAGGAAACCAATCACATACAAAGGTCTTGGTATAGCTCTTGATCACCTAGATAAATGGAACAAGTTACATATTTAATAAAACTAGTATTTGATTATTTAATAATTATTATTAAGGTAAATTTCACTTGAATCAATTAATTATTATCTTTAATTAATCAATCATTTTATCTTAATCCTTTTCTGAATTTCCTTTAGATTCTCATCGTTGTACATAAATGAACCTTGGAGATAAGCTGGGGAATACCTATTCAAATATACAAAACATTTATTATATTCTAATATTGTTTTACTCTTCTAAAATATGGCATACATGATGCTTCAATTCATAGAGTAACAACCTATAGTATGATTTATACATGATAAATAGTTTTGAACATTACACAAACATTAAAGTTTTAAATTTGTGTAATTTTTTAAAGTACACAGCATGTAGTTCCAACTACATGGTGTGTACTACCTTCACCATCTTTCCCTAAGTACATACCTAGGTACTTAGAATGTGAGTTGTACTTTGGAAATTTCGGAGTACACTGTGTGTACAGTGGGCTACATGCCATGTTGTATCTGTGTTACACAGTTACCTGTTGGCTTATCCATGTATGGGATACACAGTTTAGACCCTAACCTGAAGAGATTACACTCTGTGTTTAGTGGGCCACACTTCGTATAATCTGGTATCCATGTGACAATCTGTCCTGGTCAACACGTAGTGTAAAATGAACTAAATCACGTGTAATAATTGCACATGGATTGAGTAATTGTTGAATTACTCCCTATGTGTTGTACATGAATATACAACATGTAGTCCATATTAAATGTCATGTAAGTTAGAGAACATGAAATGTAAGTCCGAACACATGGCATTTAATTTCGTGTCACCTAGGCAGAATCTTCGGTGCCTCCAGATGAGTTCTCCATTTTAATTTTAATTAAAAAATCATTTATTTCTGTGAAATATGCAAGAAATGAGAAAAGGGAGAATAGATATCAAAATCCAAATTACAAGAACGATTAACCTTGAATTAAAAAACTAAATTATTAAACTGTAAATCATCAACAAATTATTTAAATAATTATAAACTATGATGTGACCCATCTGATACCACTTGAATGTTTTGAGTGCAGCAGAAGCGTTGTTGGGATTCAAACTAACTTTGATTTTTATCATAATCAATGATTATTTAGGGATCAATACGATGATGAATTTGAGTCTACATGGAATAGAATCAAATATTTAGATAAATAAGGAAGAGGCCCGAAACCTTTAAAGAGGATCTTGCACATATTTTTTCAAATTAATTTAATTAATTTCATAAAGAAAAGAATACTTGGATCTTCATTACTTTATTCATTGATGATGTTGATCATTTGGAATGACCCTTATGGATTGTATTATTGTGATTGTGAGGATCCAAACTAGAATCCATCTAGCAGTGATCCACATGTGCTTTGATGGTCTCCAATTGACACCACTCGTTCTCTGGGTGCTAGTGTGGTGAAGCGAGTGTCTTGTGTTAGTCGTTCTTGATCGCTTGTTCTTCGATCGTGAGGAACATATCTCGTTTTTGAGAGGGTTGGGAAGAGTATTAGAGAGAGAAATAATTTGTCTCAATAATTGTCAATTCACCGGGCATGCAATTCTGTACATGGCACAATAGACATACATGTCTATTTATCGACATGGGGCTTCAGTTACAATATTTAATTGCGTAACAACAATAAAATCTATTCATAACCTTAGAGAAAAACCATGATTTTAATAATAATATCATGTCATTATTTATGGTGTGCCAACTTACACAAAATGGAATTATAAATAAAATTCCACGTCACAAAATAATAACAATGTTATTTTTATTTTAACTTGTGCCAACTAGTTAAATAATTATTTACCATCTTGAAAATAATTATTTTACTACCGAACTAACCTTGGTCCACTCAAAATCCACTTAAATTTATTTAACACCCAAATAAACAAATAAATAATTTATTCTCTTAAATAAATATTTTATTTATAAACTAGTAAATAAGTATTTATTAAATGTTCAATAAAATAAATAAATATATTTTAGCCAAAATCTTGTGAATAAATATTTATTTAATTTATGAAATCATTTTAACTTGAATAAAATTATTCCACTTTATTGAGAATAAT
This sequence comes from Viscum album, assembly GCA_963277665.1. Taxonomy (NCBI): domain Eukaryota; kingdom Viridiplantae; phylum Streptophyta; class Magnoliopsida; order Santalales; family Viscaceae; genus Viscum; species Viscum album. The sequence goes on from OY728166.1 coordinate 519,423,020, forward strand.
ATTTATTCCATTAATTAAATTCAAATAGAATTTAATCGAGACAACCGGAAACACATAGTTTCTGACCCTCTAGGATTCTTTATCATTGGCATTAGGTGGGATTGCCTAAAGTCCAAGAGTATTGTCTATCAATGGGTCAAGGAACTCAAGAGAAATAACTTAAAGTTACAACAATGAAATACACATACAGATGCTCACGGTGTAATATAATCCATTTGTCTCAATATCTCATTAAGGAGGTTTCATTACACTGTCATCAACCTTTGTGCTTGATACATCATTCTTTGACTACGTGAAATAAACTCGTCGTTATACCATGGACATGGAATTTCACACAACAGTTCTATTTCATTCAAATGGATGAGATATCAATTTCCATAAATGTAAGGGACAAATCCTTCCTCGATTTATCCATTAATAACCTGCCACTTGTGATGCACCCAACATACCCTACTTCCTACCAACATATGGAATGACAGTTTTTGTTAGTGAATCAAAGTGAATGAGTCATGACTCATATTAATGATAATATTAAAGTCTAAGGACTATTATACATGCTAACATATAGAAATATCCAATGACACCAAAACATGTGGAAATCTCTATGGCTGTTCTGTTCTCATAATCTCCCATCTTGGAGATTACCAAGTATGAACTTCATGAGAAGAAGTCTCATCTTCTTACGAGTAGTCTCACCTGACGACCTATATACTATGTGTCCCATCATAGCATGTCATCCAACCGCATAACTATATTTAATAATATTGTTATATAATTTCAACGTTCTCATCACAGTAGGAAACTGCCATGACCTTATCAATGAAAACAATATTCTAGGACATTATTACATCATAATCATGTAGAATAATGAAAAATATGTAAAAATATGTTTAATATTTAAATATATTGAATATACATGTAATCAAAGTACAATCGGTTGGTTATAGGACACCAACTCTTACATAAATAACCACTATCAATACTTGGGTTCTAAAGTGACACATGAGATTGACAATACCTACTTAGTCTAGTGTAATATGTCTTTGAGCATGTCAAACTACCCAGGGGGACCATTCCATACCACAAAACTAATTGTATATCACCATGGGGACCAAGTAATACCCTAAACCTATATCATAATACCATTTAGGGGGACCAAGTATTACATTGGATCATGTGTTAGTAAAACAATCCACTTGGGGGGTTGCGTCCCTTAATCCAAACAAACATATCTATCCACTTGAGGGTGGTCACATCCCCTATCTAGAACCAGCATATACCCGGGGATTTGGATCACCCATAACTATCATATAATATTCATCCAAAGGGATTACCATCTAGAAAAATGAAAATACTACCCAGGGGGATCCATTTATAGCACTATAACTATAAAAATCACACCTAAAGGGATCCCCATAAAGACTTGGAACCACATAAACATACAATTAGGGGGTTTCATCCCCGAACCAGAATAGGCACCAGGACTCAATTACCTAGGGGTTATATCCTACCCCTAGTTCCTGGACCCTTATTAATATATCACATACACCCAGGGGTCACATCACACCCAAAATCTTGTTTGTTTTATTTATATATATACATGAGGAGTGATCTCTCTCTATAACCTCACATGACCTAACACATGACTTAACCACCTTCCTGAAACCGAAACACATCTCCTAGGATATCCTCTCATGCAAACAACCTATAATCATGTCCGTCAAACCCTGAGTTCTAAGGTGACAATCAAAATAAAAAATACTAGCTCCATTTAACCACCCTCTCGAGGATCAATACGAAACCAGGGGAACCCACTGAGGTACCCTATTCCATAACATAATTGAAACACCCAAAATATGATCCACAATTGTATTCTCATCTCTCAGGTAAAGCTTATCACTCAAAGGGAATAACACCCCTTATATTCACCATAATTGTATTATGGACTGATCCACCTACAAAGACATGCTGATTCTATATTAGAGAGAAATAATAATTATCATCTCACTTACTCAATCATTTTTGCTCTGTCCAATCATTCCCAACCTACACACAATTCTACCCTAGATTTAGATACTTGGGTTCTCTTATACTAGTGGGGAAGTAACACGCACCCCACTCACCAGTTACTAAGGAAATAAGGCATCTTGAAGTTTCTTTATATCATATCCTTAGGTCAATCATTTCTAATACATCAATTACCCCTACTCATATGGAACTAAGGTAATATATACCATTGTACTATTCATTAATTTATTGTGATTCTACCTTTCTTGGGTCTCTATGTCATAAGGAACAAATTCATAGTCAAGACCTCAACCACATAAGTTGAGGCATCACTCTAGTGTCAAGGGTCCATCCTTCCTCAAAGTGCACTCATTATACTCTTATGATTTCAATGAAAATAATTTATTTTTAATTTAATGGTCAATCACTCACAGTGGTGACAACACATATCAAACACTACATCACATAAGCATAAACTTTAGGGAAATTCATAGGGACCACATACCTAATATATAGAGTTATCCCCTTTAACTAAAGATTTGACACCACCTAAGTCCATCCAAGTATCATCTATGATTATATCATCACCATAGATTCTATCTCAAGAAATTAAATTTAAATAATAAATTATAACAATTTATAATCCATTATTCAATTTAATCCAAATGAACATAATTTCCTAAAAATGAACCTGATGACATAATGGTTTTGAAACCATGATAAAAAAGATGTGTTCCATTCCTTTAATGAACCAACCAAAGTCAGCCCTAAATCAGTCACCTGATCTATCCCATAACAAGGATCGAGAGGCATTTCTGATCCTCCGAGGTTGGAAACTAGTGTCAGGAATCGAGAATAATCTGTTGGGTATGATTTAGAAAATAAAAAAATAGATAAAATTAATACAAAAAGTTTTATTAAAAAGAAACAATCAAAGTTTAAAATAAATAAAACTAAATGGATAAATATACCTATAAGTAACCTCATGGGTCACCACCAATCATAGAACCATGTTCACTCTGAGAGTGATCCAAAACTAGAAGAATCTGAAACTAAAATGATAGTGTATGACTGAGTGTTGAGATGATTAATAAGGATGCGAAATGAAGAACCATTCCCTACACCTTACCCATAAAAGAACCATGTCATACTGGTATGAAATACATATATTTAAAATAATGTTTTCACTTCCTTTCAAAATAAGTATCAAGCTAATATTTTAAAAGAACTATTTTCCTATTATTTTTTCAAAATGGTTTCAAAGGAATGAAAGGCTTTTCAATATATCATTTTATAAAGAATAACATGCAGTGACAGAAATACTTCAGTGAAAAATATGTCTGACAAGAATAGTATAATAAAATAAGTGTTATTATACAAAATACCAGTGGAAACTTAATAGTTGAAATGATTTCATAAAAAACATCACAAATTGTGGGAAATTATAATACACATGAATATGATATCATGGGATATTCCTAGACCCCAAGTGAAGAGACCCAATATGTACTCAGTTTGGAATCCATTTGCTAGTCTGTTGATGTGATCCATAGTTAATAAAAAACCTAGGTACTCTCAACAATCCTCACTAGTGGAACACCCCACATGTCCTTTCCCTAACATGGGGATCTAGTCCATTTAATCAAGACTAAATAGAAATCATCAGTCAACTCCCACTATAATGCCTAGGATCCCATGATAGTATCATAAAGAAGAATCAAGGAGGTCATCACACACTTTACACTAACAAGATTTCCAACATACACGCATTTCCCACTTCTTGAAACTGTCCATGCAGATACCCTCTCTAACTTGAGGACGACCATTGGGGTTACCGTCATACATAATACATTTCGAAGGTTCCAACCATGTCTATACATCATGAGAGTTCAAAATGATTTTCCAAGAAGTACTTAAAGGAACTAAAATGACCCTACCACTTTTCATGAAACATCATTTTTAAAACCAATCGAACATTGAAAATACTTTAAATATTATAGTATAAGGTTCAAATCATATATTGACATGAAAACTCACTTTAAAAGTTTAGGTGAATTATGAAAAATGAATAAAATTTCCATTTCTAAGCGCCAAAACTAATTTTTATAGCATATATGTACCCCCATAATAATAAAACATTTCTTTAAAATCTCAATAAATTAAGGAAATAAAATTAAAGTATTGGAAATAGGTAACACACATCAATGGGAATAGAATCAAGCTAAAACACCCCAAAAGTCAATGTATTTGACAATGGTCACTCACACTTACACAAACACACACTATATACATATACACCCTTAATCCAATGTATATATACCCCTCAACATTAGGGAATATATAAAAGGAGGATATATATATATATATATATGTACATATATACCGATATATGTGTGTGAAAGCCTTTATGGATCCAAAAAACACCTTAAAACACATGAGGCGTCCAAAAATAACTAAAATGCCCCAAAAAATTTGGAATAATAAAAAAAATGATGGAAGAAAAACAAAAAAAATGGCGGTGGTGAACTGAAACAAACCAAAATGCTTCACCTTCAGTGCAAGATGCCAAAATATGCACAAAGCCAACCCGACAAACCCATCACATGCCCTATTAAGAAAAGAAACATAAAAAAATTGTCCCACTCAGAACCCTAGGGTTTGGACGAACCAATCAGAGTGTAGGGTAGAGAATAAAAATGCCCTAAATTGAAGGTGAAGCAAGGTGGTGACGGTACCTTATGGTGTTGACCAAGAAACTATGAGAAATATGTTGAAATCACTTGAAGAATGGATCTCATAGAGAGGGGGAGTGGTGCATGGCCATGGAGGAAGGGATGGGGGGATGTCATATGATAGAGAGAGGAGAGGGGTTGGAAAACCCATTTGAGGGTTTAATAATAATAATATAATATTTATTATTATTATCAAAACATTTTATTATTATTATTATTATTATTATTATTATTATTATGTTTATTGATTTTTAAAATGATGGACAAACTGTACGGTTTGGCTCCACAGTCTTCCAGACCATGTGCCAACCATGTGGTTGCCTCTTTCCCAATGGGGAGGGATGCACAGATTACTGGGGATGGGAATACACCCATGTGCCTAGTCGTGCACCCTATATAGTGCCATTTTCGTGGCCTCATATTTAGCACTAGGATGGCGTACAATTTCTCATAAACATGCGCCAACAACCCACCTTCCTCTATCTGGACAAGAACCATCATTTTTTCAGAAAACACCAATATAAAGAAATATAATAAAGGTAAGACTGAAAATAAGTAAAATAATAGGTATGTTTCAGGTCGGGTTGTGAAAATTCTCCCAACCATTAATGCTTCCTTCCCCTATAAATTCTCAGAAAACTTGACTAAATGAGACACAACCAAGTTAGTACCCAAAGAAAAACCCTAAACACCAAAAGACCAAGAACCAAAAACTCACTTTCCATACAAAGAATCCTATCTATGAACTACTAGATATCACCAAATAACAAGGGATAATTTCTATGATAGCATTTTTTCATGAACAAACCAGATTCAACCCCAAACCGGTCACCCGTGCTGGCCTGAAATACGACCTGAGAGGTGTTTGTGATCCTCTTGATATGGAAGAAAGAATCGGGAATCAGGAACACTCAGTTAGAAAAGATTTATCCCATAAAAAATTAGAATAATAAATATAAAAATCATGAATAAAAATAAAAACTCGATGAAAAAAAACTAAATGGATAAACATACCTCCAGGCAACCTCATGGTTCACAACCAATCACATAACCTTGCTCACTCAAAGAGTGATACAAAACTGGAAGAACCTAAAACTAAAAATATATTTTAGGTGTGAGAACAAAGATTCTCATTAGGTATTCCAAAATAAGAACCATTCCCAATTCCTTAACCTTAAAAAAACCATGTCATACTAGTTTGAAATATTTAACGGCCCGGTTCTGAGAGCCGCACAGAGGTGCCCTATAAGGCCCCAGCCTTAAACCATACTTAATATTGAATTAAATGAATAATTCACATTTAGGATCTTTTCAGGTTTAGATTTTTGGAGAATTAGATCATAAATCATGAATTACATTCTACATTTAAACAAAGTGGTTACATAAAAGATAGTATTCGTTTTTCCCCATCAACGGAAACATATTTAAAATAAAACATGGATTCTTTCTTAACACTTCCTTGACACTATCATCATAACATTAACCTTTCCCTTGACCTGTGAAAAACATTTCAAAAACTTGGGATGAGCATAAAAAGCTCAGTAATGGATATAAAAGTACGAAAAGAAAACATCCGTCCATGTATGAAATAATACTTTACTCATAAAACATAAGAATTTTAACATACCTCATCAAATCATGAATAAATCATAGAAATCATAAGGCATAAAGGTAACTTGAGGCGTTCATAACATTCTTATGTAGGGAGTAACCCTATTAGTTATGTTTGGAATACCCATCACAGTATATTCCCTAAATCTCTTCGGAGAAACCTTAACGTTTAACTCCTTCGCTTTACCCAATGCATTGGAGAGCTATATCGGGCTCACCCGTCTTCATAACAGTGCCCAAGAACCATAAAATAATCATAGCACATAACTTAAGCATAAAGGAAAGATAACATTCCCACATTTCAATAACAATATAACATTTTAAGATATTGAAATAATGAATCCATTCTAAAAACCATTTTCAAAACCATTTATAACATTTAATAAAGGGATTTTTAAATCAAAGTGTCCCATACCACATTGAAGCTTTTAACATTTTAAACCATTAATATCCATATAAATAAATCCTTAAAACCATTTTGAAAACATGGATATTAATGAGAAATATTTATAAGATTAAATCATTAAAACATTTAAAATGATATTTTAGTTAAAGGGTTTTTAATAAAATGAGAGACACTTGAATACAATAATTGAGGAATAACATTTAATAAAAACTTTATAATATCATGAGAATAAAGGGATTCATTATATATTATTCCAAAGGACAGTATATACACCATATAAGAGTGAATTGGTGCATAACAACAATGAAGTCTCAATAGAATTGTAAAATGAGATGAAATCCCTTATAAAGAAGGTATCCTTAAATTAAGGATAAATCAATCTCATAATTATGTGTGACAAATATAAATACACCCAATATAAGTGTATATTGAGTGTAAAGCAACCATACGTCATTCAAACATATTCATAGAATGACATATTCAATAACTACAAGTTGAACCCAAAGAAATCTAAATTGGGTTAAGAACTTCCCTTGGTAAAATTCGACAGCCTAACAGCGTCACTTTAAGATTCATAACATTAGTTGATGAGAGAGAAAATGGTATCTCATCACTTGGACATAAAATTTACATCAATAAGGATATATAAGAACATATCCCAACATAAAAAGATGTAAATAAAAAGACATAACAAAATAAGTCTTTTTAAAAGAGGAGTGTGAAAGGTTCCCTTACAGATTTGGGCAACTTTCAAAACGTACACCCCATGAGAGAAGGGTCATACAATGAAGATGTAACTACCCATAAATGAGATTTTATTATAAAAATAGTAAAATAATGGGTAGTAAATACAACACACAAAAGGAAATAGTGGCCAATGTAGCATGAATCTCACGGGAATAAAAAGTGAGATGAAAATCCCCTTATGAAAATTCGGCAGCCTAACGGCGCCACATAAAACTTACAAAAATAAATTGATGAGATAAAATAGGGTATCTCATCATATTAAAATACAATTTATAGAAAGATTAATATAAAATAACATCCCCCCACATAAGAAAGAGGATCTTAAAGTAAGTTACATAAAAAAGAGTACTTAAAAAGAAAGAGAGAGGTAGGATCCCTTACCTCGGGTCTGACTTGACTCGATCGTTCTTTAACCTCCTGAATAATAAACTTGAGTTAATTTATAATTTCTTAAGAACATTTTTCAAGTTAATTATTCCTTTTATATCACTTACTAACATGATATGAACACTATGTAATTATTTAAGTTAATAATGGTCGTTTTGTAGATCATTGCTACTTGAGTCAAAAATAAACTCTTTATAATTACAAGTTGTTCATGTGATAAAATATATATTATATAAAGAATTATATTCATTATGTAGATATCATATATATCATATATATCCATTATGTAAATGCATTTATAATGTTACATAACATTTAGAGGTAAGAAATGAAATTAACTGTTCATGGAGACGGTAAGCCGTACGTACGCATGAACACTACTTCCATTTCTATTTCTTATTTAATTGAATTAAAACATAACGATACATAATAGTATTATAATTCCAGTATGGTATCATATATAATATCATTAAATCTATCCTTTATACATACCACATATGGTATTAACGAATCAAATCACTTTGAGGGGGCGGTAGTCCGCACTTCCTAAAATGAAGATATCGCGTTTAACCATAATAGAAACCATAAAGGTATGACATAAATGAAAAATACATAAGATTAAGTAAAACATAAGCATATTATAGATATTATATAAATATAGTGACATCTTAATGGACACCTTTTAGGGAGTTAAAAGAATATTGAACAATCATCGTTTCGTGAGGCAGAAATTCACCATCCACAGAAACAGTATGTTATTTAACCATTAGATGTAGGTGTGTATAAGTGTAGCTCAAATACTTATTATAACAACATCCTAGTATATTTAAGATACTGTATTTGTTACAAAATAAATTAATAAAAAGAGTTTAGGGGGTTGGAGAAGAAAAATAAAACAGAACAACACTAGTGAACACATTACCTTAAAATCGGGTATCTCTCTTTGATTTGAGCTCAAAGGCTTCCTTGGGAAGACTTCTGCCCAAAGTGAGGCTTCTAGAAGTAATAGAGGGATGTGTAGAGACAAAATGAGCTAGGGTTGGCCGAGCCAAAGTCTTGAGAGGTGTGGGTACGGTGTTTGAGGTGGGGGCGTTTTATAAGAGGAGAGGAGGGGCACTCTTGGAAAGTTACAAAATGTTACTTTATCTTCAAATGCGTTTCGGATATTAAAGGTCCCACATTAATGTATTTCGAGGATAAGGTGGTAAGGGTTCGAAATATACTCATCCAATAGGTTTTTGACAAGTGTAAGTTATAGTTTTAACATTATCTTTTCATTTTATTTAAATCCTTTATTAATGAGGTAATCACTGCATCATCATGATGTCATAAATAATTTAATTTATTTAATGTCTAAAAATTATAAAAAAAATATCATGATGTAGGAAATATTTTTATATTTCTAATTAATATTTATAGTAAAATATATTACTTGTATAACCCCATTTAAAAATGGTTTTAGTAAAACAACGCATGCTTGTGACATTTTTATTTTATCTTTAAATAAAACGTTATTTATGTCATTTTCCAACCAAAGTGGCTCCATGGGGTCCCCAAGTTGAACCATGGATTTTCTTGGTCGGACAGGACACATCCAATGAGGGTAGGACATGTATCTAGGTCATTTCATATTATTAAAACATTATTTTTACCTTAAATTACAATAATTACCTCTAATCACGATTAAAAACTTAAAAGTTACTATTCACCAAAAAATTATTTTAATCCCATTGAACCAAATTTTACATCCTAATGACAACCACGTATGTCAGATTTTTGAAATTAAAATCACAGAAGTGGTGAAGTTTCATTTAAACGAAAAATCGGTTTTTAAACTACCACTTAGTGGTTTCACTATTCATCAAAAATTGAAGTTTTTCAGAAAAATACCAAAAATTCACCCTAAGCTATATTTGATATTCTGAATTCAAAAATGATGTCTATTTTACAAAATTCAAAACATATAAGTTGCATTAATTTATTTAATAATTAATTCCCGTTGTCAAAACAAATAGCGTGTTTTTAAGAAACAATATCTATTAAAAGATTGACACTAGTTTAAGTCCAATTTCAAAGTGAAATTATTTCCAATGACCACTATTGGATTAAATGGTAAAAATATATTCTAATTTAACTTTAAAATCAAATCAAAAGATAATATATTCATATAAATAAATTATATTAAAAAGAGGTTTTGAATTAAAATACAATAGTTTTCACTATTCATTAAAAAATGAACTTTATCGGAAAAATACCAAAAATTTACATAAAGTAAATTTTGAGGTCCCGATTCTAAAGAAGAATTTTATTTTGTCAAATATAAAACATAAAATTTTCAAAAAGTGTATTTAAAAGGGGTTCTCAATCGAAAGGTGGTTAATCGACCTTTTAAAGAATATTAGAATGTTTACGCTTAGAATTGGATTTATTCGCATTTTTAATACTCTAACATTTATTGTATAAAGTAAAAATATTTGACAAACATATATAATCATTTTTTAGTTAGTTCTGTTCATTCCCGCCATTACAACGGCTAGACATTAACTACCATTTAAAATAATATTATTTTGTTATTAGAGTCCAACGTAAGATTCCCAAGAAACTCGGTGTTGCGTATTGGGTACGCCATCGAGTATAACGCCCCCTTTATAGTAATATTAATATTTTATTAACAAATATGGATAAATATGAAAATGTCATATTCTTTATTTACCTGGGGTGTTACATCCTTCCCCCCTTTTGGGAATTGCGTCCTCGGAATTTTAAAATTGGGCTTGGAAGCTTCATTGAAAATCCCACATCGGAACAAGAGTCAGTAAAATAATCACTTTAAAAGAATGAGAGAGAAGTACAAATGTCACCCGAGTTAACCCATACTAGGATTAAAAGTATGAAAATATGGATATGGAGGAAAAAACAAAGGGTCATGTTCTGATGGAGAGTGATAGTAAACATGTCTAGGAGAAAGTTAACAACAAGAAAATCAAAAACTTGTGATGGGTTAAACTGTATTTGATTCCCCAATAAGAAAAATTAACAAACAACATTTTCATTTTATGTGAATTTTCATTGAGGAATTTATTTACAAGCTTAACTAAAACATAAGGAAGCATACTTAATTGTCATGTTGAATTTCAACTTTTACTAGATTTCTTACACGAACTCACATTTTATTCAAAAGATGAGTATTTGGGATGACTTGTTCACATTAAGAGATCTATAATCAACTTCTAGAGAATCACCTAATCCACAATATAGAACTATATACTTCCCATGTCTTTAGACCTTAACCAAAACTAAAACCAAAAAGGTTAGTATGAGATCAGATAATACCCAAAAAGGATAATCCTTTACAAAAAAAATCTATTCTTAATCTCCAAAATTTGTCAAACAAAACCCAAAGTTCAACAAAGTCCATTCAATAAACATCTATCCATAAAATTCTACAATGTAAACCAAACTAATTTTGAATCCCAATTCTCCGAAGGATTTAATCACATAGTCTCCTAAGATAAATTTTAAAAATTTTCTCCAAAATAACATCAGTTACTCTTACAGTCTCATATTGAAAAGTAATTAACCTAATCACATATCCTCCATGATAGGCTAATCATTTCCATTGATAACCAAAAATCAAATTACTCTTAATTTATAAAATATTCTAACTAAAAAGAATCATTCAAACTAACCAGGGACTTCACATAGTCCAGTGGTAGGCAATAAATACCAGTTGCACGTTGGTTGTGGGTTTGATTCCCGCAGCTTCGTCCGATGCGACGGGTTGTCACACGGTCTGCATGTTGTCCCTTTTCAAAAACTATATAATTTTATAACATTCCTCAAAAAGAGATAAATTCATCAAAAATAACCATAACATATTTTAACCACAAAGGTTATCTGATAACTTCCATTTTGCAACCCAAAATGTATTAACCAGTAATTGCCTCAAATTCAAGGATGATATAAACCCAAATGGTTCTTTATAACTATATCCACAAAAGAAAGGATAATTATTACTTGAATAAAATTTTCGTATATCAAACATCAGGGCTACTATAAAAAGTCTTTTAATGTAACCCCATCATCAAAAGAGACTTAATACATCTAAGAATTTCACCATCCTAAAATCTACCATAACTCTTGAATCCCTTATATGATGACTTCTTACTCATTCAACATTTTTCATGATCCATTAGCCCTTCCTTTTCAACATATTCTGAAATAATTCTTTCCTACAAACAAAATCATGATTCATATACTAAGATTCCAATAATAGGAAAAGATATGTTAAGAAATAATCCATACCTTTCATTCTTCATTTTCAGTTTCTTCATCCTCAATCCGAATGGCATTAGGTATTGGTAAATGAATATTTGTACGATCTTGGTGACCCCATTCCCGAAACTTCTTCGTAGGAAATGTGTTTGCATATTGACCATGCACACCACATTTAAAACATTCAATTGATCCTTCAGAAAGAACTTCTTTCCCTATCCTAGAGTCAACTAGATGCTTCTTTTTCCGTGGCAGGTTCTTGCTTTATGACCTTCATTTCCAAATCTATAGAATCTTTCTGTCCCTTTGAAACATTTTCCTATGTGTTTCTTTCCACATATTTGAGGCATAGGTTTTTGAACATAATTACCCATATGATTATTACCTGAACTTCTGTAGGGATTTGTTTCTCGCATATACGATGCCTTATAAAAATCACTAAGGTTTAGGTGGTCAATCATGACTCCAGATAGTTGGTTGAGGATAAACACAAGAGTTCTCATTGCAGATCCCATATCATTCAGTTGTTATTTCATAACACCGTCACAGTTTTCTTCAAATCCACTGTTACTTTGGTGCCTGCTAGATCCAGCCATTTACTAAAACCAAAAAGGTTAGTTTGAGTATATCAGTAAAATCATCAAATAAAAAAGAGAAAGATAAACACCAAGATATACTTATCCAAGTTATCTCAAACTCATTCTAACTTAAAAAAAAACGATTACTCCATCTAATATACTAACCATTGTGGTTATACACAACTTGTCACTTTTTCTTAAACAACACTCTAACCTCTAAAGTTATCTAAACCGACCTTTGATACCAACTATAAGGCCCCAGCCTTAAACCATACTTAATATTGAATTAAATGAATAATTCACATTGATGATCTTTTCAGGTTTAGAGTTTTAGAGAATTAGATCATAAATCATGAATTACATTCCACATTTAAACAAAGTGGTTATATAAAAGATAGTATTCGTTTTTCCCCATCAACGGAAACATATTTAAAATAAAACATGGATTCCTTCTTGACACTTCTATGACACTATCATCATAACATGCACATTTCCCTTGACCTGTGAAAAACATTTCAAAAACTTGGGATGAGCATAAAAAGCTCAGTAATGGATATAAAAGTACGAAAAGAAAACATTAGTCCATGTATGAAATAATACTTTACTCATAAAACATAATCATTTTAACATACCTAATCAAATCATGAATAAATCATAGAAATCATAAGGCATAAACGTAACTTGAGGCATTCATAACATTATTACGTAGGGAGTAACCCTCTTGGTTACGTTTGGAATACCCACCACAATATATTCCCTAAATCTCTTCGGAGAAACCTTAACGTTTAACTCCTTCGCGTTACCCAATGCATTGGAGAGCTATATCGGGCCCACCCGCCCTTAGTTTATCACGGAACCACCTGTCTTCATAACAATGCCCAAGAACCATAACATAATCATAGCACATAACTTAAACATAAAGGAAAGATAAAATTTCCACATTTCAATAACAATATAACATTTTAAGATATTGAAATATTGAATCCATTATAAAAACCATTTTCAAAACCATTTAAAACATTTAATAAAGAGATTTTTAAATCAAAGTGTCCCATACCACATTGAAGCTTTTAACATTTTAAACCATTAATATCCATATAAATAAATCCTTAAAACCATTTTGAAAACATGGATATTAATGAGAAATATTTATAATATTAAATCATTAAAACATTTAAAACGATATTTTAGTTAAAGGGTTTTTAACAAAATGAGAGACACTTGAATAAAATAATTGAGGAATAAAATTTAATCAAAACTTTATAATATCATAAGAATAAAGGGATTCATGATATATTATTCCAAAGGATAGTATATACACCATATAAGAGTGAATTGGTGCATAACAACAATGAAGTCTCAATAGAATTGTAAAATGAGATGAAATCCCTTATAAAGAAGGTATCATTAAATTAAGGATAAATAAATCTCATAATTATGTGTGACAGATATAAATACACCCAATATAAGTGGATATTAAGTTTAAAATAGCCATATGTCATTCACACATATTCATATAATGACATATTCAATAACTACAAGTTGAACCCAAAGAAATCGAAATTGGGTAAAGAAGTTCCCTTGGTAAAATTCGACAGCCTAACGGCGTCACTTTAAGATTCATAAAATTAGTTGATGAGAGAGAAAATGGTATCTCATCACTTGGACATAAAATTTACATCAATAAGGATATATAAGAACATATACCAACATAAAAATATGTAAATAAAAATACATAACAAAATAAGTCTTTTTAAAAGAGGAGTGTGAAAGGTTCCCTTACCGATTTGGGCAACTTTCAAAACGTACACCCCATGAAAGAAGGGTCATACAATGAAGATGTAACTACCCATAAATGAGATTTTATTATAAAAATAGTAAAATAATGGGCAGTACATACAATACACAATAGGAAATAGTGGCCAATGTAGCATGAATCTCATGGGAATAAAAAGTGAGATGAAAATCCCCTTATGAAAATTCGGCAGCCTAACGGCGCCACATAAAACTTCTAAAAATAGATTGATGAGATAAAATAGGGTCTCTCATAATATTAACATACAATTTACAGAACGAGTAATATAAAATAACATCCCCCATCATAAGAAAGATGAGCTTAAAGTAAGTTACATAAAAAAGAGTACTTAAAAAGAAAGAGAGAGGAAGGATCCCTTACCTCGGGTCCGACTTGACTCGATCGTTCTTTAACCTCCTGAATAATAAACTTGAGTTAATTTATACTTGATTAAGAAAATTTTTAAAGTTCATTATTCCTTTTATATCACTTACTCCCATGCTATGAATACTATGTAATTATTTAAGTTAATCATGGTTGTTTTGTAGATCATTGCTACTTGAGTAAAAAATAAACTCTTTATAATTACAAGTTGTTCATGTGGTAAAATATATATTATATCCAGAATTATATTAATTATGTAGATATAATATATATAATATATATCCATTATATACATGCATTTATAATATTATATAACATTTAGAGGTAATAAATGAAATGCACCGTTCATGGAGATACTAAGCCGTACGTACGCATGAACGCTACTTCCATTTATATTTCTTATTTAATGGAATTAAAACATAATTATACATAATAGTATTATAATTACAGTATTCTATCATATAAAATATCATTAAATCTATCCTTTATACGTACCACATATGGCATTAATGAATCAAATCACTTTGAGGGGGCGGTAGTCCGCACTTCCTAAAATGAAGATATCGCGTTTAACCATAATAGTAACCATAAAGGTATGCCATAAATGAAAAATAAAGAAGCTTAAGTAAAACATAAAAATATTATATATCATATATAAATATAGTGACATCCTAATTTCCACCTTTGAGTGTGTTAAAAGTATATTGAACAATCATCGTTTCGTGAGGCAGAAATTCACCATCCACAGAAACAGTATGTTCTTTAACCATTTTATGTAGGTGTGTGTAAGTGTAGCTCGAATACTTATTATAAAAACATCCTAGTATATTTAAGATACTGTATTTGTTACAAAAGAAATGAATAAAAAGATTTTAGGGGGTTGGAGAAGCAAAATAAAACAAAATAACACTAGTGAAGACATTACCATAAAATCAGGTATCTCTCTTTGATTTGAGCTCAAAGGCTTCCTTGGGAAGACTTCTGCCCAAAGTGAGTCTTCTAGGAGTAATAAAGGTATGTGGAGATACAAAATGAGTAGGGGTTGGCCGATCCAAAGGCTTGAGAGGTGTGGTTAAGGTGGTAGAGGTGGGGGCCTTTTATAAGAGGAGAAGAGGGGCACTCTTGGAAAGTTACAAAATGTTACTTTATTTTCAAATGAGTTTCGGATTTTAAAGGTCCCACATTGATGTATTTCGATGATACGGTGGTAAGGGTTAGAAATATACTCATCCAATAGGTTTTTGAAAAGTGTAAGTTATAGTTTTAACATTATCTTTTCATTTTATTTAAATCCTTTATTAATGAGGTAATCACTGCATCATCATGATATCATAAATAATTTAATTTATTTAATGTCTAAAAATTAAAAAAAATATCATGATGTAGGAAATATTTTTATATTTATAATGAATTTTTATAGTAAAAAATATGACTTGTATAACCCCATTTAAAAATTGTTTTAGTAAAACAACTCATGCTTGGGATATTTTTATTTTATCTTTAAATAATAAGTTATTTGTGTCATTTTCCAACCAAAGTGGATCCATGGGGTCCCAAAGTTGACCCATGGATTTTCTTGGTTGGCCATGACACATCCAATGAGGGTAGGACATGTGTCTATGTCATTTCATATTATTAAAACATTATTTTTACCATAAATTACACTAATTACCTCTAATCGCGATTAAAAACCTAAAAGTTACTATTCACCAAAAAATTATTTTAATCCCATTGAACCACATTTTACATCCTAATGACAACCATGTATGTCAGATTTTTGAAATTCAAATCACAGAAGTGGTGAAGTTTCATTTAAATGAAAAATCAGTTTTTAAACTAACACTTAGTGGTTTCACTATTCATCAAAAATTGAAGTTTTTCAGAAAAATACCAAAAATTCACCCTAAGTTATATTTGATATTCCGAATTCAAAAATGATGTCTATTTTAAAAAATTCAAAACATATATATTGAATTAATTAATTTAATAATTAATTCCCGCTTTCAAAACAAATAGCGTGTTTTTAAGAAACAATATCTATTAAAAGATTGACACTAGTTTAAGTCCAATTTCAAAGTGAAATTAATTCCAATGACCACTATTAGATTAAATGGTAAAAAATATTCTAATTTCACTTTAAAAACAATTCAAAAGATAATCTAATCATATAAATAAATTAGATTAAAAAGAGGTTTTGAATTAAAATACAACATTTTTTACTATTCATTAAAAAATGAACTTTATCGGAAAAATACCAAAAATTTACACAAAGTAAGTTTTGAGGTCCCGATTCTAAAGAAGAATTTTATTTTGTCAAATATAACACATGAAATTGTCAAAAAGTGGATTTAAAAGAGGTTCTCCATCAAAAGGCGGTTAATCGACCTTTTAAAGAATATTAGAATGTTTACGCTTAAAATTGGATTCATTCGCAATTTTAATCCTCTAACATTTATTGTAAAAATTAAAAATATTTGAAAAACATATATAATCATTTTGTAGTTAGTTATGTTCATTCCCTCCATTACAACGGCTAGGCGTTAACTACCATTTAAAATAATATTATTTTGTTATTAGAGTGCAACGTAAGATTCCCAAGAAACTTGTTGTTGCGTATTGGGTACGCCATCGAGTATAGCGTCCCCTTTAAAGTAATATTAATATTTTATTCACAAATATGGATAAATATGAAAATGTCAGATTCTTTATTTACCTGGGGTATTACATCCTTCCCCCCTTTTGGGAATTGCGTCCTCGTAATTTTTAAATTGGGCTTGGAAGCTTCATTGAAAATCCCACATCGGAACAAGAGTCAGTAAAACTATCACTTTAAAAGAATGAGAGAGAAGTACAAATGTCACCTGAGTTAACCCATACTAGGATTCCAAGTATGAAAATATGGATATGGAGAAAAAAACAAAGGGTCATGTTCTGATGGAGAGTGATAGTAAACATGTCTAGGAGAAAGTTAACAACAAGAAAATCACAAACTTGTGATGGGTTAAACGGTATTTGATTCCCCAGTAAGAAAAATTAACAAACAACATTTTTGTTTTATGTTACTTTTCATTGAGGAATTTATTTACGAGCTTAACTAAAACATAAGGAAGCATACTTAATTGTCATGTTGACTTTCAACTTTTACTAAATTTCTTACACGAACTCATATTTTCTCCAAGAGATGAGTATTTGGGATGACTTGTTCACATTATGAGAGCTATAATCAACTTCTAGAGAATCACATAATCCACAAAATAGAACTATATACTTCCCATGTTTTTAGACCTTAACCAAAACAAAAACCAAAAAGGTTACTATGAGATTAGATAATACCCAAAAAGTGTAATACTTTATAAAAAAAATCTATTCTTAATCTCCAAAATTTATCAAACAAAACCCAAAGTTCAACAAAGTCCATTCAATAAACATATATCCATAAAATTATACAAATTAAACCAAACTAATATTTAATCCCAATTCTCTGAAGCATTTAATCACATAGTCTCCAAAGATAAATTTTAAAACTTTTCTCCAAAATAACATCAGTTACTCTTACAGTCTCATATTGAAAAGTAATTAACCTAATCACATATCCTCCATGATAGGCTAATCATTTCCATTGATAACCAAAAATCAAATTACTCTTAATTCATAAAATAATCTAACTAAAAAGAATCATTCAAACTAACCAGGGACTTCACGTAGTCCAGTGGTAGGCGATAAATACCAGTTTCACTTTGGTTGTGGGTTCGATTCCCGCAGCTTCGTCCGACACGACGGGTTGTCACACAGTCTGCGTGTTGTCCCTTTTCAAAAACTATATAATTTTATAACATTCCTCAAAAAGAGATAAATTCATCAAAAATAACCATAACATATTTTAACAACAAAGGTTATTTGATAACATCCATTTTGAAACCCAAAATTTATTAACCAGTAATTGCTTCAAATTCAAGGTTCATATAAACCCAAATGGTTCTAAAAGAAAGGATAATTATTACTTGAATAAAATTTTCGTCTGTCAAACATCAGGGTTACTATAAAATGTCTTCTAATGTAACCCCATCATCAAAAGAGACTTAATACATCTAATAATTTCACCATCCTAAAATCTACCATAACTCTTGAATCCCTTATATGATGACTTCTTACTCATTCAACATTCTTCATGATCCATTAGCCATTCATTTTCAACTTATTCTGAAATAATTCTTTCCTACAAACATAATCATGAATCATATCCTGAGATTCAAATAATAGGAAAACACATGTTAAGAAATAATCCATACCTTTCATTCTTCATTGTTCGTTTCTTCATCCTCAATCGGAATGGCATTAGGTATTGGTAAATGAATATTTGTACGATCTTGGTGACCCCATTCCCAAAACTTCTTTGTAGGAAATGTGTTTGCATAATGACCATGAACACCACATTTAAAACATTCAATTGATCCTTCAGAAAGAACTTCTTTCCCTTTCCTAGAGTAAACTAGATGCTTCCTTTTTCCGTGGCAGGTTCTTGCTTTATGACCTTCATTTCCACATCTATAGCATCTTTATGTCCCTTTGAAACATTTTCCTATGTATTTATTTCCACATATTTGAGGCATAGGTTTTTGAACATACTTACCTTTTTGATTATTACCTAAACTTCCGTAGGGATTTGTTTCTCTCATATAAGATGCCTTATAAAAATCACTAAGGTTCAGGTGGTCAATAATGACTCCAGATAGTTGGTTGAGGATAACCACAAGAGTTCTCATTGCAGCTCCCATATCATTCAGTTGTTCTTTCATAAAACTGTCACAATTTTCTTCAAATCCACTGTTACTTTGGTGACTTCTAGATCTATCCATTTACTAAAACCAAAAAGGTCAGTGTGAGTATATCAGTAAAATCATCAAATAAAAAAGAGGAAGATAAACACCAAGATATACTTATCCAAGTTATCTCAAACTCATTCTAACTTTAAAAAAAAACGATTACTCCATCTAATATACTAACCATTGTGGTTATACAAAACTTGTCACTTTTTCTTAAACAACACTCTAACCTCTAAAGTTATCTAAACCGACCTTTGATACCAAATATAAGGCCCCAGCCTTAAACCTTGCTTAATATTGAATTAAATGAATAATTCACATTGAAGATCTTTTCAGTTTTATAGTTTTAGAGAATTAGATCATAAATCCTGAATTACATTCCACATTTAAACAAAGTGGTTACATAAAAGATAGTATTCATTTTTCCCCATCAACGGAAACATATTTAAAATAAAACATGGATTCTTTCTTGACACTTCCATGACACTATCATCATAACATGCACCTTTCCCTTGACCTGTGAAAAACATTTAAAAAACTTGGGATGATCATAAAAATCTCAGTAATGGATATAAAAGTACGAAAAGAAAACATTAGTCCATGTATGAAATAATACTTTATTCATAAAACATAAGCATTTTAACATACCTAATCAAATGATGAATAAATCATAGAAATCATAAGGCATAAAGGTAACTTGAGGCATTCATAACATTGTTACGTAGGGAGTAACCCTCTTGGTTACGTTTGGAATACCCATCACAGTATATTCCCTAAATCTCTTCAGAGAAACCTTAACATTTAATTCCTTCGCGTTACCCAATGCATTGGAGAGCTATATCGGGCACACCCGCCCTTAGTTTATCACGAAACCACCTGTCTTCATAACAATGCCCAAGAACCATAACATAATCATAGAACATAACTTAAACATAAAGGAAAGATAACATTCCCACATTGCAATAACAATATAACATTTTAAGATATTGAAATAATGAATCCATTCTAAAAACCATTTTCAAAACCATTTAAAACATTTAATAAAGAGATTTTTAAATCAAAAGTGTCCCATAACACATTGAAGATTTTAACATTTTAAACCATTAATATCCATATAAAAAAAATCCTTAAAACCATTTTGAAAACATGGATATTAATGAGAAATATTTATAATATTAAATCATTAAAACATTTAAAACGATATTTTAGTTAAAGGGTTTTTAACAAAATGAGAGACACTTGAATACAATAATTGAGGAATAAAATTTAATCAAAACTTTATAATATCATGAGAATAAAGGGATTCATGATATATTATTCCAAAGGATAGTATATACACCATATAATAGTGAATTGGTGCATAACAACAATGAAGTCTCAATAGAATTGTAAAATGAGATGAAATCCCTTATAAAGAAGGTATCCTTAAATTAAGGATAAATCAATCTCAAAATTATGTGTGACAGATATAAATACACCCAATATAAGTGGATATTAAGTGTAAAACAACCATAGGTCATTCACACATATTCATATAATTTTATGTTCAATAACTACAAGTTGAACCCAAAGAAATCGAAATTGGGTTAAGAAGTTCCCTTGGTAAAATTCGATAGCCTAACGACGTCACTTTAAGATTCATAAAATTAGTTGATGAGAGAGAAAATGGTATCTAATCACTTGTACATAAAATTTACATCAATAAGGATATATAAGAACATATACCAACATAAAAAGATGTAAATAAAAATACATACCAAAATAAGTCTTTTTAAAAGAGGAGTGTGAAAGGTTCCCTTACTGATTTGGGAAACCTTCAAAACGTACACCCCATGAAAGAAGGGTCATATAATTAAGATTTAACTACCCATAAATGAGATTGTATTATTAAAATAGTAAAATAATGGGCAGTACATACAACACACAAAAGGAAATATAGGCCAATGTAGCATGAATCTCACGGGAATAAAAAGTGAGATGAAAATCCCCTTATGAAAATTCGGCAGCCTAACGACGCCACATAAAACATCCAAAAATAGATTGATGAGATAAAATAGGGTATCTCATCATATTAAAAAACAATTTTTCAGAAAGAGTAATATAAAATAACTTCCCCCAACATAATAAAGAGGAGCTTAAAGTAAGTTACATAAAAAAGAGTACTTAAAAAGAAAGAGAGAGGAAGGATCTCTTACCTTATGTCCGACTTGACTCGATCGTTCTTTAACCTCCTGAATAATAAACTTGAGATAATTTCCAATTTATTGAGAACCTTTTTCAAGTTCATTGTTCCTTTTGTATCACTTACTACAATTCTATGAACACTATGTAATTATTTAAGTTAATAATGGTCGTTTTGTAGATCATTGCTACTTGAGTCAAAAATAAACTCTATAATTACAAGTTGTTCATGTGGTAAAATATATATTATATCCAGAATTATATTGATTATTTAGATATAATATATATCATATATATCCATTATATACATGAATTTATAATATTACATAACATTTAGAGGTAATAAATGAAATGCACCGTTCATGGAGACGATAAGCCGTACATACGCATGAACGCTACTTCCATTTCTATTTCTTATTTAATGGAATTAAAACATAATGATACATAATAGTATTATAATTACAGTATGGTATCATATATAATATCATTAAATCTATCCTTTATACACACCACATATCGTATTAACGAATCAAATCACTTTGAGGGGGCGGTAGTCCGCACTTCCTAAAATGAAGATATCGCGTTTAACCATAATAGAAACCATAAAGATCTGCCATAAATGAAAAATAAAAAAGCTTAAGTAAAACATAAACATATTATATATCATATATAAATATAGTGACATCTTAATGGCCACCTTTGAGGGTGTTAAAAGAATATTGAACAATCATCGTTTCGTGAGGCAGAAATTCACCATCCACAGAAACAGTATGTTCTTTAACCATTTGATGTAGGTGTGTGTAAGTGTAGCTAGAATACTTCTTATAAAAACATCCTATTATATTTAAGATACTGGAGTTGTTACAAAAGAAATGAATAAAAATATTTTAGGGGGTTGGAGAAGCAAAATAAAACAAAATAACACTAGTGAATACATTACCATAAAATTGGGTATCTCTATTTGATTTGAGATCAAAGGCGTACTTGGGAAGACTTCTGCGTAATGTGAGGATTATAGGAGTAATAGATGGATGTGGAGAGACAAAATGAGCAGGGGTTGGCTGAGCCAAAGGCTTGAGAGGTGTGGGTAAGGTGGTAGAGGTGGGGGCCTTTTATAAGAGGAGAGGAGGGGCACTCTTGGAAGGTTACAAAATGTTACTTTATTTTCAAATGAGTTTTGGATTTTAAAGGTCCAAAATTGATGTATTTAGAGGATACGGTGGTAAGGGTTCGAAATATACTCATCCAATAGGTTTTTGACCAGTGTAAGTTATAGTTTTAACATTATCTTTTCATTTTATTTAAATCCTTTATTAATGAGGTAATCATTACATCATCATGATATCATAAATAATTTAATTTATTTAATGTCTAAAAATTATAAAAAAAATATCATGATGTAGGAAATATTTTTATATTTCTAATGAATATTTATAGTAAAAAATATGACTTGTAAAACCCCATTTAAAAATTGTTTTAGTAAAACAACTCATGCTTGTGACATTTTTATTTTATCATTAAATAAAAATTTATTTATGTCATTTTCCAACCAAAGTTGCTCCATGGGGTCCCCAAGTTGACCCATGGATTGTATTGGTTGGCCATGACACATCCAATGAGAGTAGGACATGTGTCTAGGTCATTTCATATTATTAAAACATTATTTTTACCTTAAATTACACTAATTACCTCTAATCGCGATTAAAAAATTAAAAGTTACTATTCACCAAAAAATCATTTTAATCCCATTGAAACAAATTTTACATCCTAATGACAACCATGTATGTAGGATTTTTGAAATTCAAGTCACATAAGTGGTGAAGTTTCATTTAAACGAAAAATCAGTTTTTAAACTACCACTTAGTGGTTTCACTATTCATCAAAAATTGAAGTTTTTCAGAAAAATACCAAAAATTCACCCTAAGCTATATTTGATATTCCGAATTCAAAAATGATGTCTATTTTAAAAAATTCAAAAAATATAATTTTCATTAATTAATTTAATAATTAATTCCCGCTTTCAAAACAAATAGCGTGTTTTTAAGAAACAATATCTATTAAAAGATTGACACTAGTTTAAGTCCAATTTCAAAGTGAAATTAATTACAATGACCACTATTGGATTAAATGGTAAAAATATATTCTAATTTCACTTTAAAAACAATTCAAAAGATAATCCAATCATATAAATAAATTATATTAAAAAGAGGTTTTGAATTAAAATACAACATTTTTCACTATTCATTAAAAAATGAACTTTATCGGAAATATACCAAAAATTTACACAAAGAAAATTTTGAGGTCCCGATTCTAAATAGAAATTTTATTTTTTCAAATATAACACATAAAATTGTCAAAAAGTGGATTTAAGATAGGTTCTCCATCCAAAGGCGGTTAATCAACCTTTTAAAGAATATTAGAATGTTTACGCTTAAAATTGGATTCATTCGCATTTTTAATCCTCTAACATTTATTGTAAAAAGTAAAAATATTTGGCAAACATATATAATCATTTTGTAGTTAGTTCTGTTCATTCCCGCCATTACAACGGCTAGGCTTTAACTACCATTTAAAATAATATTATTTTGTTATTAGAGTGCAACGTAAGATTCCCAAGAAACTCGTTGTTGCGTATTGGGTACGCCATCGAGTATAGCGTCCCCTTTAAAGTAATATTAGTATTTTATTCACAAATATGGATAAATATGAAAATGTCACATTCTTTATTTACCTGGGGTGTTACATCCTTCCCCCCTTTTGGGAATTTCATCCTCACAATTTTAAAATTAGTTTTGGAAGCTTCATTGAAAATCCCACATCGGAACAAGAGTCAGTAAAACTATCACTTTAAAATAATGAGAGAGAAGTACAAATGTCACCCAAGTTAACCCATAATAGGATTCAAATTATGAAAATATTGATATGGAGGAAAAAACAAAGGGTCATGTTCTGATGGAGAGTGATAGTAAACATGTCTAGGAGATAGTTAACAATAAGAAAATCACAAACTTGTGATGGGTTAAACGATATTTGATTCCCCAGTAAGAAAAATTAACAAACAACATTTTTGTTTTATGTTACTTTTCATTGAAAATTTTATTTATGAGCTTAACTAAAACATAAGGAAGCTTACTTAATTGTCATGTTGACTTTCAACTTTTACTAGATTTCTTACACGAGCTCATATTTTCTCCAAAAGATGAGTATTTGGGATGACTTGTTCACATTAAGAGAGCTATAATCAACTTCTAGAGAATCAAATAATCCACAAAAGAGAACTATATACTTCCCATGTCTTTAGACCTTAACCAAATTTAAACCAAAAAGGTTAGTATGATATCAGATAATACCCAAAAAGGATAATCCTTCATAAACAAAATCTATTTTTAATCTCAAAAATTTATCAAACAAAACCCAAAGTTCAACAAATTCCATTCAATAAACATCTATCCATAAAATTCTACAAAGTAAACCAAACTAATATTGAATCCCAATTCTCTGAAGGATTTAATCACATCGTCTCCTAAGATAAATTTTAACATTTTTCTCCAAAATAACATCAGTTACTCTTACAGTCTCATACTGAAAAGTAATTAACCTAATCACATATCCTCCATGATAGGATAATCATTTCCATTGATAACCAAAAATCATCTTACTATTAATTCATAAAATAATTTAACTAAAAAGAATCATTCAAACTAACCAGGGACTTCACGTAGTCCAGTGGTAGGCGATAAATACCAGTTGCACTTTGGTTGTGGGTTCGAATCCCGCAGCTTCGTCCGACACGACGGGTTGTCACATGGTCTGTGTGTTGTCCCTTTTCAAAAACTAAATAATTTTATAACATTCCTCAAAAAGAGATAAATTCATCAAAAATAACCATAACATATTTTAACAACAAAGGTTATCTGATAACTTCCATTTTGCAACCCAAAATGTATTAACCAGTAATTGCCTCAAATTCAAGGATCATATAAACCCAAATGGTTCTTTATAACTATATCCACAAAAGAAAGGATAATTATTCCTTGAATAAAATTTTCGTATATCAAACATAATGGTTACTATAAAAAGTCTTCTAATGTAACCCCATCATCAAAAGAGACTTAATACATCTAAGAATTTCACTATCCTAAAATCTACCATAACTCTTGAATCCCTTATATGATGACTTCTTACTCATTCAACATTCTTCATGATCCATTATCCATTCCTTTACAACTTATTCTCAAATAATTCTTTCCTACAAACAAAATCATGAATCATATCCTAAGATTCCAATAATAGGAAAACATATGTTAAGGAATAATCCATACCTTTCATTCTTCATTGTCAGTTTCTTCATCCTCAATCGGAATGGCATTAGGTATTGGTAAATGAATATTTGTATGATATTGGTGACCCCATTCCCGAAACTTCTTCGTAGGAAATGTGTTTTCATAATGAACATGCACACCACATTTAAAACATTCAATTGATCCTTCAGAAAGAACTTATTTCCCTTTCCTAGAGTCAACTAGATGCTTCCTTTTTCCATGGAAGGTTCTTACTTTATGACCTTCATTTCCACATCTACAGCATCTTTCTGTCCCTCTGAAACATTTTCCTATGTGTTTCTTTCTACATATTTGAGGCATAGGTTTTTGAACATACTTACCTTTATGATTATTACCTGAACTTCCATAAGGATTTGTTTCTCGCATATACGATGCCTTATAAAAATCACTAAGGTTCAGGTGGTCAATCATGACTCCAGATAGTTGGTTGAGGATAACCACAAGAGTTCTAATTGCAGCTCCCATATCATTCAGTTGTTCTTTCATAAAACCGTCACATTTTTCTTCAAATCCACTGTTACTTTGGTGCCTGCTAGATCCATCCATTTACTAAAACCAAAAAGGTCAGTGTGAGTATATCAGTAAAATCATCAAATAAAAAAGAGGAAGATAAACACCAAGATATACTTATCCAAGTTATCTCAAACTCATTCTATCTAAAAAAACGATTACACCATCTAATATACTAACCATTTTGGTTATACACAAATTGTCACTTTTTCTTAAACAACACTCTAACCTCTAAAGTTATCTAAACCGACCTTTGATACCAACTATAAGGCCCCAGCCTTAAACCTTACTTAATATTGAATTAAATGAGTAATTCACATTGAGGATCTTTTCAGGTTTAGATTTTTAGAGAATTAGATCATAAATCATGAATTACATTACACATTTAAACGAAGTGGTTACATAAAAGTTAGTATTCGTTTTTCCCCATCAACAGAAACATATTTAAAATAAAACATGGATTCTTTCTTGACACTTCCATGACACTATCATCATAACATGAAACTTTACCTTGACCTGTGAAAAACATTTCAAAAACCTGGGATGAGCATAAAAAGCTCAGTAATGGATATAAAAGTATGAATAGAAAACATTAGTCCATGTATGAAATAATACTTTACTCATAAAACATAAGCATTTTAACATACCTCATCAAATCATGAATAAATCATAGAAATCATAAGGCATAAAGGTAACTTGAGGCATTCATAACATTCTTACGTAGGGAGTAACCTTCTTGGTTACATTTTGAATACCCATCACAGTATATTCCCTAAATATCTTCGGAGAAACCTTAATGTTTAACTCTTTCACGTTACCCAATGCATTGGAGAGCTATATCGGGCTCACCCGCCCTTAGTTTATCACAGAACCACATGTCTTCATAACAATGCCAAAGAACCATAACATAATCACAACACATAACTTAAAAATAAAGGAAAGATAACATTCCCACATTGCAATAACAATATAACATTTTAAGATATTGAAATAATGAATCCATTCTAAAAACCTTTTTCAAAACCATTTAAAACATTTAATAAAGAGATTTTTAAATCAAAGTGTCCCATAACACATTGAAGATTTTAAGATTTTAAACCATTAATATCCATATAAATAAATCCTTAAAACCATTTTTTAAAACATGGATATTAATGAGAAATATTTATAATATTAAATCATTAAAACATTTAAAACGATATTTTAGTTAAAGGGTTTTTAACAAAATGAGAGACACTTGAATACAATAATTGATGAATAAAATTTAATCAAAACTTTATAATATCATGAGAATATAGGGATTCATGATATATTATTCCAAAGGACAGTATATACACCATATAAGAGTGAATTGGTGCATAACAACAATGAAGTCTCAATAGAATTGTAAAATGAGATGAAATCCCTTATAAAGAAGGTATCCTTAAATTAAGGATAAATGAATCTCATAATTTTGCGTGACAGATATAAATACACCCAATATAAGTGGATATTAAGTGTAAAACAACCATAGGTCATTCACACATATTCATTGAATGACATATTCAATAACTACAAGTTGAACCCAAAGAAATCGAAATTGGGTTAAGAAGTTCCCTTGGTAAAATTTGACAGCCTAACAGCGTCACTTTAAGATTCATAACATTAGTTGATGAGAGAGAAAATGGTATCTCATCACTTGGACATACAATTTACATCAATAAGGATATATAAGAACATATCCCAACATAAAAAGATGTAAATAAAAATACATAACAAAATAAGTCTTTTTAAAAGAGGAGTGTGAAAGGTTCCCTTACCGATTTGGGCAACTTTCAAAACATACACCCCATGAAAGAAGGGTCATACAATGAAGATGTAACTACCCATAAATGAGATTGTATTATAAAAATAGTAAAATAATGGGCAGTACATACAATACACAAAAGGAAATAGTGGCCAATGTAGCATGAATCTCAAGGGAATAAAAAGTGAGATGAAAATTCCCTTATGAAAATTCGGCAGCCTAACTGCGCCACATAAAACTTCCAAAAATAGATTGATGAGATAAAACAGGGTCTCTCATATTATTAACATACAATTTACAGAATGAGTAATATAAAATAACATCCCCCATCATAAGAAAGATGAGCTTAAAGTAAGTTACATAAAAAAGAGTACTTAAAAAGAAAGAGAGAGGAAGGATCCCTTACCTCGGGTCCGACTTGACTCGATCATTCTTTAACCTCCTGAATAATAAACTTGAGTTAATTTATAATTGATTAAGAGCCTTTTTAAAGTTCATTATTCCTTTTATATCACTTACTACCATGCTATGAACACTATGTAATTATTTAAGTTAATAATGGTCGTTTTGTAGATCATTGCTACTTGAGTAAAAAATAAACTCTTTATAATTACAAGTTGTTCATGTGGTAAAATATATATTATATCCAGAATTATATTAATTATGTAGATATAATATATATAATATATATCCATTATATACATGCATTTATAATATTACATAACATTTAGAGGTAATAAATGAAATGCACCGTTCATGGAGACGATAAGCCATACGTACGCATGAACGCTACTTCCATTTCTATTTCTTATTTAATGGAATTAAAACATAATTATAAATAATAGTATTATAATTCCAGTATGCTATCATATATAATATCATTAAATCTATCCTTTATACGTACCACATATGGAATTAACGAATCAAATCACTTTGAGGGGGCGGTAGTCCGCACTTCCTAAAATGAAGATATCGCGTTTAACCATAATAGAAACCATAAAGGTATGTCATAAATGAAAAATACAGAAGCTTAAGTAAAACATAAACATATTATATATCATATATAAATATAGTGACATCTTAATGGCCACCTTTGAGGGTGTTAAAAGAATATTGAACAACCATCGTTTTGTGAGGCAGAAATTCACCATCCACAGAAACAATATGTTCTTTAACCATTTGATGTAGGTGTGTGTAAGTTTAGCTCGAATAATTCTTATAAAAACATCCTAATATATTAAATATACTTTATTTGTTACAAAAGAAATTAATAAAAAGAGTTTAGGGGGTTGGATAAGCAAAATAAAACAAAATAACACTAGTGAAGACATTACCATAAAATCGGGTATCTCTCTTTGATTTGAGATCAAAGGCTTCCTTGGGAAGACTTATGCCCAAAGTGAGGCTTCTAGGAGTAATAGAGGGATGTGGAGAGACAAAATTAGTAGGGTTTGGCCGAGCCAAAGGCTTGAGTGGTGTGGGTAAGGTGGTAGAGGTGGGGGCCTTTTATAAGAGGAGAGGAGGGGCACTTTTGGAAAGTTACAAAATGTTACTTTATTTTCAAATGAGTTTCGGATTTTAAAGGCCCCAAATTGATGTATTTCGAGGATACGGTGGTAAGGCTTCGAAATATACTCATCCAATAGGTTTTTGACAAGTTTAAGTTATATTTTTAACATTATCTTTTAATTTTATTTAAATCCTTTATTAATGAGGTAATCACTGCATCATCATGATATCATAAATAATTTAATTTATTTAATGTCTAAAAATTATAAAAAAACTATCATGATGTAGGAAATATTTTTATATTTCTAATTAATATTTATAGTAAAAAATATGGCTTGTATAACCCCATTTAAAAATTGTTTTAGTAAAACAACTCATGCTTGTGACATTTTTATTTTATCTTTAAATAAAAAGTTATTTATGTCCTTTTCCAACCAAAGTGGCTCAATGGGGTCCCCAAGTTGACCCATGGATTTTATTGGTTGGCCATGACACATCCAATGAGGGTAGGACATGTGTCTAGGTCATTTAATATTATTAAAACATTATTTTTACCTTAAATTACATTAATTACCTCTAATCGCGATTAAAAACATAAAAGTTACTATTCACCAAAAAATTATTTTAATCACATTGAACCAAATTTTACATCCTAATGACAACCATGAATGTAAGATTTGTGAAATTCAAATCAAAAAAGTGGTGAAGTTTCATTTAAACGAAAAATCAGTTTTTATACTACCACTTAGTGGTTTCACTATTCATCAAAAATTGAAGTTTTTCAGAAAAATACCAAAAATTCACCCTAAGATATATTTGATATTCCGAATTCATAAATGATGTCTATTTTACAAAATTCAAAACATATAAGTTTCATTAATTAATTTAATAATTAATTCCCGCTGTCAAAACAAATAGCGTGTTTTTAAGAAACAATATCTATTAAAAGATTGACACTAGTTTAAGTCCAATTTCAAAGTGAAATTAATTCAAATGACAAATATTGGATTAAATGGTAAAAATATATTCTAATTTAACTTTAAAAAAAATTCAAAAGACAATCTAATCATATAAATAAATTAGATTAAAAAGAGGTTTTGAATTAAAATACAACATTTTCACTATTCATTAAAAATGAACTTTATCGGAAAAATACCAAAAATTTACACAAAGTAAATTTTGAGGTCCCGATTCTAAAGAAGAATTTTATTTTGTCAAATATAACACATAAAATTGTGAAAAAGTTTATTTAAAAGAGGTTCTCCATCAAAAGGAGGTTAATCGACCTTTTAAAGAATATTAGAATGTTTACGCTTAAAATTGGATTCATTCGCATTTTTAATCGTCTAACATTTGTTGTAAAAAGTAAAAATATTTGAAAAACATATATAATCATTTTTTAGTTAGTTCTGTTCATTCCCGCCATTACAACGACTAGGCATTAACTACCATTTAAAATAATATTATTTTGTTATTAGAGTGCAACGTAAGATTCCCAAGAAACTCGTTGTTGCATATTGGGTACGCCATCGAGTATAGCATCCCCTTTAAAGTAATATTAATATTTTATTCACAAATATGGATAAATATGAAAATGTCATATTCTTTATTTACCTGGGGTGTTACATGCCCCATACCCGGTTGGTCACGTGGACTCAAGCGCATTTCCACGAACGCCAGAGGCTACCGACATGTAGCGAGGGCCTTAGGTGTGATAGTGAGGAAAATATGCCCTCATTGGCAGAGTATCATAGTAGAAGTAAAACAGATAGAAATATCAGATCCATTAAAACATGCAATAGGTAAACAATGGAAGAAATAATCAATTGTCTCACTCATATATATATATATATGATGCATGATACATTTGTCTAGGAAAATATCCAAACAATTCAAAATGCTGGAATACTATACTAAACCAAAGTACAATAGAAAATAGATAAAATTCTCCATAGCATCACAAGCCTCAGCTTGGTCCCATGCTCTCCAGCTCCGCAGTAATCAAGTACCTGAAGTAGAAGGGCTCTTTCCATTATCTATACCTACAACAAGATAATCTTTTTGGGCCCAAAATCATGACCCAAACAGGATATGAGACAAAATCCAAGTAGGAAACCACCCAAAGATCTGTTCCTAACTGTCAGTGAATATATATGGGAGGATATAGTCAAAATGATGCAGTAAACAAGGAAGTACTCAAAAGTAAACAATCCTACAGTTTCAAATGCATTCAATTATCAGATATCAAGTAAGCAGCTAATCATAAGCAGGGAACCCTCTGGGATGTACTCACAACCTAACCCCTCAGGTCCAACGAAAACAAACACAAGCAACCCTCTGGGAAGTACACACAGTCTAACCCCTCTGGTTTAGATTTTCACAAAATCTCTGAGGAATATCTCATCGTCAATTCCCCCTATATCTCATATCCATTACTAAAAGGCACTCTGGGGAAGAACTCAATGTCCAATTCCCCCTATGGCCTATGTCAAGTAACTATAGACACTCTGAGGAATCACTTACGTTCATTCCCCCTATGGTATCACATTGTAATAGTAAACAGACACTCTAGAGAAGCCCTCAACATCCATTCTCCCTATGGTCTACTACACCAGGTTCTCACGGCCCTATGTAAGTCAATCGAGCACAACGATATATAACTTCCAAATTATACCTCAATAACTACTTGGCTAAATAGTCTACAACATAACATCATGTTAGATAAATAATATCACTCCATCTTATCAACACTATGAATGGAATGAAAGAAACCTAATAGGCTAAGCAAGACCAAACGGTCATAAAAAATACAAGAATGGGAAAGACATCTATAACATAACAATTAACCCTATTCATATTCAATTAACCTCTACTCAGGCATATAAATCATAGCAGGCAATAATAGGGTTAAAACTGTAAACACACAATAACCCGATCAAGGGTATTGGGCACTTTTTCACATATAAATCAATGATTATCTATGGAAAGTTACAAACCACCTACCTCAATGTTGTGAGATTGATATATGTGAACCTTAGGCCTTGAATCAACCTAGAAAGCCATAGATCTACAAAAAACGTCTAAAATTTTCAACAGATGATAACTTGAGAAAGTAGAGAAATCAAGAGATAAAGCTCTAAAAGAAAGAAAAGCTTACTGTAGCTATCTCAATGCAATCAAAGGTGGTCGAATTGGAGAACTAATTCTCAATCGAGGGCTTAGGGAAGTTTCAGTGCCTTAAGAATGCTCTTGGTCAAAGAAGGCGAAGAAGAAGACACTTCTGCCAATTAGAAGCGACCCCAGCCCATTTAATGAAAAAAAATAAAGTACATGGTGTGTACTTTAGAATTACATGGTGTGTACTGGCCCTTACCATCCCCCACATAACGCGGTCTCTAGGTCACCACACACGGTTGTGTGCTCAGCTGTTACACGGCTAGCACACGGCTTTGTGCGGTAAAATAGTACACGATGTGTACATATATGTACATGGCGGGTACTTCAAAAATTTCCAGAAATTCTTCTTTTCTCAAAAACAACAGTGATGATAAAAACATACATAAAAAGAAGATACGAGTTCTTACAAAATACATATATTTAAAATAATGTTTTCATTTCCTTTTAGAATAAGTAACAAACTACTAATTTAAAATGAACTATTTTCCTATTTTTTTCCAAATGTTTTTCTAAATAATTAAAGGATTTACAATAAATAAGTTTACCAAGAAGAAAATTCAAGGACGTAAATACCTCATTAAAAAAATTAATGGAAAATCGTGTATAATAAAATAAGTGTTTTTTAAGAACTACATTGGTAAACATAGAAGTTGAAATGATTTTATTAAAAGCATAAAAAAATGAGGGAAATTAGAATACATGTGAATAATATATCATTGTATATACCTATACACCAAGTGAAGAGACCCTATACGTACTTGGTTCAGAATCCATA
The DNA here is from genome assembly GCA_963277665.1 of Viscum album. Taxonomy (NCBI): domain Eukaryota; kingdom Viridiplantae; phylum Streptophyta; class Magnoliopsida; order Santalales; family Viscaceae; genus Viscum; species Viscum album. Next base: position 519,457,046 of record OY728166.1, read on the forward strand.
CGATCCATAGTCAATAACCAACATGGATTCTCTCAACTAGCCTCACTAATGGCCTTTCCCAGGGTGAGAGTGAGTGAGGAAAATACAGACTGAAAAAACCTGTGTTGACATGTGGGGATATTAATTAGTTTGATAAGAGACCCCAATGAGTAATAGGATGTGGTGTACTTATAATAGAACCAAGGTATTACATGAGACCCTTGGGGTTATATGACTAGGTTCATAGCCTAGGGAAGGACAAGTCATAAAAAAATGGTATCAGAGCCAATACCCAACATGAAGTGAAGTGGAACTACCTAGGTTTGGTGTGTGGGGTCCTCAATGAGGATGTTGTGATTTAAAGGGGTGGAAAATGTAACACCCCTAAAAATTGATAATTAAATGGATAACAATCTATGTCAATAAGGAGCACTTTTATTTTTTAAGAGACTACCTGATTATAACTCTATAGTTAAGTGTGCATGGCTTGGAGTAGTGGTCATGATGGGTGACCTTCTGAGATGTTTCCCAGAGTGTGTTTGAGTGAAGAAAAAACACACTGTAATAACATGTGTTGTCCGGTGAGGATAATAATTAGTTTGATAAGAGAACCCAATTATTAATAGCCTTTAGTGTGCTCAGAAGGAAACCAAGTTTTTATAGGAGACACTTGGGGTCAGATTACTAGGTTTATAGCCCGAGGAAGGCTGGGTTATGAAAATTCCCAGCATGTACCTAGACCCAATTCACATTAAACCGACAACTTAATTACTTGTATCAATGGTCAATTAAAACTAATATCACCAAAAATACTAGAAAAATTCATAGATTGACTTTGATCTAATGAAATGGTGAGAAAAATATATGCAATCATCTATCTAGGACGTTCTCTATCCACAATGAAAAAAAATCCCCATGATCCTCACATAATTCCACCATGATCTATTGGAATCACCAGCAAATACCTAGTACAAATCATTATAAATCAAAGGTCTTCAAGGGAAATAAGGATATACTGAATATGAGGAAGAAACTCACATAGGATAACCAAAAAATACTATAAAAACACCCCACTCCAAGGGGGATAAAATGGAGAGAGAATAAAGTGTATAACTAATTGAAATGGACCTCCCCAAACTATCGTTTAGCCTAAATAATGTAGTGGGTCTAACCCTAAAATTATGAGTCTTACCTTGTTAAAATACCAAATAGGAACCTAGTCATGGAATGACCATGAGGGCCATGACACAATTCCTCATTCTCCAAGCCACAATGTAGTGTGGCTCACCTGTCTGTGGCATAATTATCCTTCGAAAGGTAGGGGTTGATTCCCAGAGACCACTTACATGGCATGGAGCCTTTATACTACACATTGGGCCTATCCCTCAAGGTAGATGTTTTGGTGTGGCCCCTGTATTGCGATTAAACTTATTGTAAAGGAGAATAGGGCCTAAAATTTACAACCTCTCTTCACATCATGGACCGTAAGGGCCACGTTTCTAAGAATCCTACATGTAGGAGCCCCATGATGTATCCTCCCACTATTGCATCATGGATCCATTATGTAATGTTTTTGTCTTATAGAAAAACTCATAAAAAACATGGTATGTCAGAAATACCTAGTATGATACTTTGTTCATCCACTAACCCCTCATCATAGTGCGACCTACACCTTTCACGACATGATGAGTATGATACAACAAAAATAAACAAAGGGGTTACCCTGACCTCACTCTAATATTCACCTAAGCACCCAAAACACATCTTGAGGATTAAACCATATCCAAAAAAAATATCTTGGGATATTCTAACTCTCAAAATTCTGATCTAAATCCTAGGTCTCAAAATGTTCCCTACTCTAAGGCCAAAAATTAATATGCCTCTTAAATTTCACAATCTGTAAATATGTGGGTCTTTACACACTACAAAAAAACTGGGTGATTAGAAGGAGTTATAACCAGATCTAAATAAATTAGTGGTAGTTAGCTCTATCCACCGCTAATATGTCTGCCGACTCTGATTAGAGGTGGTTATGGGTAAGTGCTGGTAAAGTAGACTAGTTTTTAGTGGAGGTTATATTAGAAAGGGTCTTAACCACCTCTAATTATAACTTAAATTCACTTTAAATAGTGGATTAGGGGTGGTTATAACCGCCTCTAAATTGACACATCTATTTAGGGTGGTTATTACCACTCATAATTGAGTTATGGGATCCATGTTTAGGGGTAGTTTCTATACCGCTCCTAAACTAGCCAACCTTTTTTTAATTTTGCCACCCAAGGCCCCCTGGCTGCCACCCATGTGCCCAAGACACCCTCGGTGACACCCCTTCAACCTTCCCAAGACACCCTTGGTGACACACCCCTTGGCCTCTCGACACCCCCATGAGAACCCCCCTAGGCACCCGACACCCCCTGTGACACTCGCCCCACACCATAGATGACACCCATTCCTCAAACACCCATGACACCCCTTCCCCAAGCCACCCGACACCCGCCCGATACCCCCGGTGACACCCCTCCATCAGACAATTGCCCGACAACCCCTATGACACCCGCCCCACACCAACCCCAAGGCTCCCCCAAGAAAACACCCATGTAACCATCCTGATCATTGTCTGCGGGCCCCAGCATGCGCAACTAGCTTATCACATAATCTATAAAGGTTTTAAAAAAATACACTGCTGCTGGTATTCGAATGCACCACCCAAAGAATCAAACCAAGAACCTTAACCACTCCTCCAAATTGACTTACAGTTTATATACTGAATAACATATAATTATTTATATAGAAAATTATTAGATAATATATATATATATATATATTATAAAAATTTAAATAATATAATATATTTGAATTTGTGTATAATATAAAATATTTGTGTAATATTTATATATAATATATATTTTTGTATAATATATATATTATATCTTTGTATGTATAATATATATATATATATTTACATATATAAATATATATTTATACATATATTTATAAATACATCTATATTTGTGGGTGCGTTTGTATATATGTATTTATATAATGTTTATATATATAACATAATTATCAAATATATATTTATATAATTATTTTTATATACTTATATATATATCTCTGTGTATGTAATAATAATAATAATAATAATATTATTATTATTATTATTATACCTTTTTTAAAATATAAAAATTATATGTTGGTTTTATAAATACTATACATTTATATGTTTTATGATTTATATTATACATATATTATATTAAATATATTTATATTATATATTTATGTATTTAATTATATACATTTATATTCTATCATGTACACACACACACACATATATACACATGAAATTAAATACATTCATATAATTGGAAATATGTCATATAATTAAATGATCTATATATATATATAAATTAATTTATAATTAACATGTTATACTACAATATATATAAAATAATTATATAATCTATATAAATTTATTTTTTCTAATATAATATTTATAATATATATATATATATTTAATTTTGTCCATATTAAATATATTTTTATACATAATATAATATAAATGTATTTATATATTAATACACAATAAAATGTATTTAATAAAATATATGTTTAATATAAGTCATAATATAAGTGTATATTATTTGTAAAACCATACAAAAATTTTATATATTTGAATAAATATATTTATAATTACAATTATGTTATGTATAACCATATTTATATTTGTATACATATTTGTTTATATGTATAAGTATTTATTTAAAGTATTTATTCAATGTTTGTATATATATATGTTTATAATGAATTTAAATACATTTATATAATGTGTTTATGTGATATATATACACACACACACACACGAACACACACACACATATATTATAGAATTTGAATTTATATAAGATTTATTTTAAAAAATAAATAAAAATTTAGAGAGGGTTAAAAAACCTCTAATCAAAGGGATAAGATATGATTCATGAACCTCCCCTAATTTAATGAATTAGAGTGGTTTTAAAACCCTATTTAATGTCATCAATTATAGGGGGTTCACAGCACCCTCTAATATATTAAATTATAAGGGGTTCAATACCCCCTATAATGTCATAAATTAGAAGGGGTTCAAAACCCCCTCTAATGTAATCAATTAGAGTGGGTTCTAAACCCCCTGTAATGTCATAAATTATAGGGGGTTCTGAACCCCCTCTAATGTCATAAATCTGAGGGCGTTCAAGAGACCCTCTAATGTCATAAATTAGAAGGGGTTAAACCCGACTCTAATATCATAAATTAGAGGGGTTTCTCAACCCCCTATAATTTCAGAAATTAGAGGGTGGTCACAAACCCTATAAAATATAAAATTAGAAGGGATTCACAATCCCCACTAATATAAGGGATCAGTGGGGGTTCATGAACCCCATGTAATGTCTTAAATTAGAGGGGGTTATGATCCCCCACTATTGTAATTTAAAAAAACAAATTCCATTATATATATCCTATAATATCCAAACTAATATTACTCTCACACACACAACGCCACTAAAATCAAACCAAACATAAAGCACCACTAATTATTAAATTTTTCATGGTTTTGACATAATTATCTTTAAAATCCTTTAACATATTAAAAAAATAATGCTAAAAAATTTATTGTGGGTTGTGAACCCCCTCTAAATCCAATGATTAGAGGGGGTTTTGTAGAACCCCCTCTAAAATGAATTTAGAGAGGGTTGTGCAGAACACCCTCTAAAAAACTGCCGCTAATCTACTATTTTTTGGGAATGAAACACTCCATATCATAGAAATTTAATATCCTTGAGAATACTTAGTGGCCCTCTGACCATAAATCTCAACCTACCTTACCCATTAATTATCTACCAACTATTAATCTAAACTAGATTGATATATGTTGTATATGGTTATCTTCTATGAAACTCTATTATTTATATATTTTATATGTCTATTGAGGGTGAAATAATTACCATTTTCCTTTTTTTGATACCATGATTCTTATTTAGATAATGTATAAATTGGGAACATGATTATGGATTTATAGTGGGATAATTTAGGTGACATTATGGGTTGAACTGGGTTGGACTATTACGAATTGGTATCAAAATGTCAGGTTATCACAAAGAAACGTGATAATGCTTGTGTATCATACTATAATGTTGGGGGGGGGGGGTGACATGTTAATGTAATGGGGTGTGGGAAAAAATTATTTCTTAAGTTAAAAAGTATTATAGTGGTTAACCTAGGTTGTCTATAGAGAGGAGCACACAATAATCACGTTTATCACTTTAAATTGGAGGGATAAGGGGGTATTTTTGAAATTGTTTGATTTTCAAAATATTAAAATGTAATAAAAAAATAAATACATTAATCAAGAGATTGAAAACTATTATATAGGAAGGGTTATCAGGTAGAGTTTAGTTTTTCAATTACAATTCTATCCTAGTTACAATTTATCCAATCCTCTTCTACTAAGATGATTAAAGTGAGATTCCATGATCGCTTCCTCTCACTCCCTTGGTAAAATTGTGATTGTGAGAGTAATCATTCAAAAGATAATTTCTCAGTCTATTATCCATCTTATGTGTGGTAGAGTTATAGTGAATAACCTTAATTTACTTAGACAATACCCAATCAGGTCTTGTTTATCCCAAGCAATCCAGAATATCCACTACCCTTCTCAAACATACTGATGATCACTGAGTAACTCACCGCTAATACCGTGTCAATTCAATCATATATGAACTAGAACCTATTGGGGGGATAAAATTATCATTTACCAAATAAATATTAACAAAAAAATATAAAACCGAATTTGATAGTACTTAAAAATATAAGCTGATATTAGAAATTGAAACCAACTTCACAGAAGAGAGAAAAATATTTTTATTCCATGAAGTGAGTGAACCCAAGTATTAAAAAAATAAAACCTATAATTCACCAATAACTAATAAGTTTACCCATCCATGTGAAGTTTAATCATGAATAAAGGGGGAATAATAATTCATTACAAAACCAAAAATAATAAAAGAATAAAAAATCATAAAATTTATTCTCTAGAATCTATCAGCCAAACGTTTTCTCAATTTCTTCCCAAAAGAAGGAATTTTTTTTTCCAATTTCCATCTTAAAAGTTTTTTGGAATTTATTTTTATTCTCACCCTCAAAATTTAAATTTAATTGTTTATGTGTAGAAAATGTTATTCCCTAATTAATTAATAACAATTTTTATGTCATAAGATTCCCTTCATCTTTCTTTACGTTGGCGCATTCTGTGACTATATTAATGAGTAAATTTCTCCATGAAATTAAACTTTATATTGGTTATTCAAGTAATATTTCATTTATAGCTGGAATAACCTCATTTAGTGGTATTTATCGAGATATATTGTTCATTTAATGTGGTGGGGTCCATTTTGTAGACCCGAAATATTTTTCAACTTTATCAATTTTTTAGGCCTTTATAAGTTCCAATGAGCTCTAAATAAAGAATAAGAAGTTGAATACCTAGATTTAAAGAATAATTTAAAAAAATAATTAATTAATTTGGATCAATATTTAAAAACTTATGCTTAAAATAAAAAAGTAATAGAAAGATGCTAAATTATAGAATTAAGAAATTTTTACATTTTAGCCAAAAATTCACCAAAAATCTAAAAATGATGCAAATAAGATCAAATTTTTAGATTGTAAGTGATTAAATATTTTAAATAAACATGAAAAATAATAAAAATATTATCTATATCAATCCACCCAGACTTATAACTTGGAATCCTAGAGAAGTAAAAATTAAAATCAAATTAAAAAAATTCAAAACACATACTCATGACATCCACCAATTTGAAAATAAGAAAAAAATATCATGCCTCTTAAAAACCATTATTTAAAGTTCTAAATTTATATCATTTAATCCATTTCCACTTCATTTCTTCTCCCATTCACACAATACACCTACCTCACATCAATTTTCTCACATTTCACAAATGTCATTTTTCAACAAGGATTTTCTCATCCAAACCCATCCAAGAGTCACCATAGGCTTGATAAATTCATACATCTCCACCTAATATGTGTGTAGGAAATGTGTTGCTCATGAATACTTTTTAGAGTTTTTGGTGGATTTTGGTTGGTAGGATTTATTTTTTAAAAATTATAAGGTTGAATAAGGAGGGATCGACTCTTTTTAAAGAGAAATTACATGATTCTAATTTTCACTCAAGTATGGTCTCCTCGTCACTTCACATAATAAAATATAATCTCCAAAATAATATCAATTTTTTTTCATAGATATAAAAAACATTATAAAATTCATCTTCTTTATCACACCAACTACTTCCCAAAATTTCAGATAATTATTTTTTCTTTAAAATCTCCAGAAATGAAAATATTTTGTTTGAAAGCTTCAGAAAAAAATATATTTCAATTAAATGGTATTTTTTAGTAAAAAAATCTTTATAATTTTATTTTTTAACTAAAGTATCACTAAATAATTTATAAAAACATAATACATATTCCCCCACACTTATGTTCAACAAGATCCTCCAATTTTACTTTAAGAGAAGGTTGGATGAAGAAATTTGTCTTGTAATATGGATAACCTAATAGGATATTGATGGATTATAGGAGATATAAGGATTAAATATAAAATTAAGGATATAATAAAAAGGATTATCTTGAAAATGTTTATTTGAAACCAAATAAATTCCTCAATTATTTAAAACACAAGTACCTCAAACCCTCAAGTTTTGACAGGAATAAACCAAATTCTGGTTAAATAAAGCATGGTTTCGTTCTATTAAGAAATTAAGTGAATGTAAATAATATGAAAAAAAAGGTTTTATAATCCTATAGGGAATTTGATTTTAAATATAATGAGATATGTCTTGGGATTCAAAAATTGGATGACTTTTTATAAAATTACCAAATTTTTGAACTTAAAAAAAGCGATTTTCTATATTTATTTAATTTTAATTTCATGGGATAAATTGATTCACTTATTTAAATGGTTTTAGAAAATGGAAAATATAACCATTTGAGCTTAAAAGTTTCAAAAACACAAAAAAATTGGAAATGTAACACATAAAAATAGATTTGTAATTTAATCAAAAATAATAAATTAAGTGTAAAGTAGAGGCACACCTTACTTATTGGCAGTGAAACATTGAGTTAATCTTCTATGTGTTTCTACATAAAATAAAATAAGAATAATTATAGAAGATAAGATAATAAATTTATTAAAATAAATTAGAAGGGAAATAGAATGAGAAAGGAAAATAAAAGAAGGGAAAATCTTGATTTAACCCCCAAGTGAGCCCTATGTTTTTACTGTCACCAGAAGGGCAGTACCAACTATTATCTAAAATCCTAGGGTGGGTGAATTTACTTTTAGTTTAACCACCACCACTTCTTATTTCTGGCTTACACTTATTCATTTTTGTTGATGAATCTATATATAGAGTATAGAAAATCCACTCCCATGGAAATAATATACAAATTTCATAGTTGTGGAAAGACAAAGAATGAGTCCTCCTCTTTCTTGGCTTCCAATTTCACAAACTTTTATTCATTATCTATTTCTTTGTTTAGTTATGTAGCATCGATGGAAAAATAAAGGGGAATGTCATCATAAAAGTCTATTTGAAAAAAAAATAAAGTATGATGAATCAATATCAAATTATTCCCTTTTAATGTAAGCAAAGTTTCTCACAATTTCATCCAACAAAACTACTTTGATATCCTCTTGTACTCTATTTAATAAATTTTCAATGTGTTTAGGGAGCTCTAGATGTTCCTCATTAGTTGAATATTATTTTTAATCATCTCCAGCCAAGTAAAAAACAATTTGGCTGAATTTTAAAATTTCAAGCAAGGGGAGGTGATACTCAATTCATTTTCAATAAAATTAAAATATAATAAGTTCAAAAAAATATCATAGCTTTGAGATTGTTTAACTTTAATATATTTTTTAGTGTAAATTGCCGGTTAGATTTTAATTTTACTAGATAGAGGTAGGTAGTTAGTATGCTTTATATTCTCTTTAAATTTTACCACATTGGGGGTTTCATCTTCTTTTAAATCTAGTGATAGATACTATGGTGTAGATTATTCTCCCTTTTAAGTTATGGGGAGATTATATTTCTCCTCATATTCATTCTTGAAGTCATACAAATCTCATTGATCCCTCATGAATACTTCATAAGGAAATTTTTATTCATTAATCTCCTCCAACAAGGGATGAGTAGAGATAAATGGATATTCTTTGAATTCCATCAAGGTCTCCACAGGTTTTTCAATATAAAATATGAGAGGGGAATCCACTTATATCACTGGCTTAGTTTTAGGTTTGGTTTTCTCTTAGGGTGTGTGGACATATTCAATTATCTATTCCATTTCTCCCTCTAGGTCTTGTATTTCTTATCAAAGTACTTAAAAATTGATCATTTATTTTAATTTAATTTTCTTGTTTTTCATATAGAATTTCTATTGAAATATTAATTGGAAAAAGGAAGACTCTTTTTGTAACTCAACCATTTCTTGATAAAAATTCATTTAGTAATCTTGGAGTTCAATTAATTTTATATAAAATCCTTCAAACATTAGGTATTTAAGGTTCACTTTAAAGTCCTAAATAAGCTACTTGAATTCCTTCTCATTGATAATTTTAATTCCAGCTGTCGTGATCTATTTTGAAGAAAAATAAACACTTTCCTCCATACACAAAGGAGAGTGAAACAATTTTTTCTTTAATTTTTTTAGATTTGAACAAAGTAAAATATTTACAATTAGATTTTTAGCACTATATACACTATAATGATATCAATTTTTTATACATGCCTATCATGGGGTGCAGAGAAAAAAATTATTTCCTAAGATAAATTTTAGTAAAGTGTTTAACCTAGGTTATCTCTAGAGAATATCGCCCAACAATCACATTTTTCTCTTTGAATTAGAGGAAAAAGGGGTGTTTTTGAAATTTTTTGATTTTTAAAATACAAGAAATCAATGAAATAAAAGAAATTAGTTAAGAATGAGATAGAAAATCATTATATGAGAAGGGTTATTATTTTGTGTTTAGTTTTCCAATTACAATTCTATCATAGTTCTAATTTATCCAATCCTATTATACTAATATGATTAAATTGATATTCCATGATAGATTCCTCTCAATACTATGGTCAAATGGTGATGGTTTGAGTAAACCTTAACATTATATCATCTTTGTCTAATATCCTTACTATGTGAGATATATTTTTAGTTTTCCAATTTAAATTCTATACTAGTTCTAATTTACCCAATCCTATTCTTAAATGTTGTTTGTAATTTATTTTTTAGAGACTCCACATTTAAATGTGACCAGACATGTGTATACAAATTTATTCCTTAATTACTCAAGAACACTTTTTTCTATTTTAAGATACCCTTCATCTTCCTTTACTTTGACGTGTCTAATGGATACCTTAATGATATAATTTCTATATAAAATTAATTGTTTGCAAGAGGATTTGAGTAATATTTCATTTAAAGCTAGATTCACTTGATTTATAGGTCTTTAGCCTAATATATGACTCATTTAATGAGTATGGGTCCATTCTATCATCTAGAATTATTTTTAAAATTGGATTGATTTTTTGGACTTTTGAAGTTATAATGAGATTTAGTTCTAGAAGGAGTTGAATCCCTCAAATAATTGAATACTAAAAAAAATCAATATATTTTGATAAATATTGAAAAATTTATACTTTAAATACAAATATGACAGAAAACTGTTCAAATTTACAAATTAATCAATGTTTATATTTTATCCAAAAATTGAGAAAAAATATAAAAATCATATAAATTAGATATGTTTTCTTAATTGGAATAGATTAAATCATTTAAATATACTTTAAAAATATTGAAGATATTAGCTTTATTAGTTTTTAATAGATTAGAGTTAGGGATGTTATAACTTGAGAGGTACTATGGGATTGTTCATAGATAACTTACATTCATTAAAATCCTAATGTTACCATGGTATGTCTAGAGTTGTCTATAAAATTTGTTTGTAGTCTAATTATTTTTGGGATTTAGTTTACTAAATTCAGTTTATGATAGATAAATATTTTTTTTGAATAGATTTTTTACTCTTTGTTTTATTGAAAATGGATGCTTCGAAAAGAATATCTCTAAATACTAGAGAGGAAGCTACGAAGAAAGCCCCATAGGTGAATCCTCCGGTTTAATTAGATTTGGTGGAAACTATATTATGAATGATTCAATCAATGGGAAAAGTCACCAATGTTGAATTGGAATGGAGGATAGACCATTCTTTAGAATTCACCAAGTTACATCCATCAATATTTTGTGGTGACAAGGGACACCAAGAATCAGAGGAATAGATCAAGAGGATTGAAAGTATTTTCCATTTCTTGAAAACTCAGGAAAACTCCACGATTGGTTTTACCACATATATAATTAATATTTTGGGAAATAAGTGGTGGGAATCTCTTTTACAAGCCAAGTTTCATAAAGATATAACCTGGAACACTTTCAATAAAAAAATTTCTATCATGAGGCATTGACAGTTATGAAGGTATATAAATTTTTTTCATTAGAGTAGGGAGATCATCCTTTCATAGAGTAAGATACTTGGTTTACTGATTTGGTTCTCCTTTCTCTAGAGAATATTTCCAAAGTCTATCTTAAGGTGCGGAGGTTTGAGATGGGTTTGAGGCATGATATTCAGTTTATACTAATTATTATGTGCTTATCCACCTTCTCAATGGTTATGGAAAAGGAAGCTATGGCTGATGCATATATTTATGGGAAAATATGAATCTTAAGAGAATCAGTGACAGTGTGAGGTAGCTTGAGTTAATTTTTTGGTCAGAAGAGGATACGTGGTAACCATCGCCAAGGTAGTGGTAGGGGTGTGCAATAGATATCAAGGAAGCATTATATTTTCAATTACCAGTGTGTGAGAAAAGGACACATCAGATACGATTGCAAGGAGGCACCCCAGGTATGTCATGCATGTATGAAATTTGGTCATCTTCAATATTTCTATGAGAGAACATCCCAATAGAGTAGGGATAAATCACCTTCACCAAGCATTGTCAATTTGTATATGACACAATAAAAGGGGTGGGATCTCAAACTCATGCCAAGGGTGTTTCTCAAGATATGAATATAACATCCTAAGTTTTAAATAAATATTTATTTTTTAGTATCTTAATTAAATATTAGTAATAATAATAATATTAATAAAACAAAATAATAACTAAATTATAAATTAAAAAAGGGAAAATAAATAAAAACATGAAAGTTTTGAAACTTATGTTATAATATTAAATTATTATTTTGACGAAATAAAACGTTTTTATATAAATAATGTATTATTTAAATTAAAATAATATTTTAATATAAATATATTTATTTGATTATTTTTCTTTTTCCTTTTTATAATAAGTCATTTTTAAACTAAAACGTTTTTCATTGATCAATATTGGTTAACACATAATTTTCAAAACTATTTTTATTAAATTATAAAATTAAATTTTATATTACCTAAACTTATATAAATTATTTATATATAAAATATTATTATGAATATTAAAGAAAATCATTATAAATGTAACTAATATGAAATTTATTAATTTTTTTATAGAAATAATGTAACATGAAATTATTTAAAAGAATTATTAATTTGTATATTGAATTTGTTTAATCAGTTTTTAAAATTATAAATATATTGTACAAATTATGATAATATTATTATTTTCAAATTTCTAATATATTAATTTTATTTTCAAATCAAATAAATTAAAAATGAATAAAAAATGAAATCATGATGTCTATTTGGGGGAGAGTCGAGGGTTTGTAGGAAAGATTGAGTCATGACTGATGTAGGGATAGGTTGAGTTGAAACTAAGGGGGAAACCAAGGACTGAGTACTGGTTGAGCTCAGTGGAGGTTCAACTGTTGGCGAGCAAGATGGATTCAAGAACCATATTTTTGCACCATATAGGGTTTGAGTACGGTCGATGGGTTCTAGAAAAGAGGTACTGAATTCCAAATATAAATCATGAAGGGGGTGGAGATTCATTCTTCATCATCCATATATTATTGCCACCTTGCATTGTTTAGATCTGTAATTAGATGCTGGTTTCTTTAATTTTTTAGGTGTCAGGATCTATAATGTTAAATCCTATGTGTTAATTTATTGTTCTCACATTGTTTTCATCTTGTGTTTATTTCTCTCTTCCTTTCATCATTGATTTGTATTTTCCTTGAATTTTTCTTTAAGCAACAATATTGATTTAATTATTAAATTGATTTCATACCAATTGTTAATAATTTATACTGTGATTTTCTCAAATCAAATTCATTTTACTGAATATTTATATTGTTTTTTTTGTGTTCAACCAGTTGCTATAATATATATATATATATATATTCATTTTCATCACCCGAGTTTGTGAATTTATCTTGATTTGACATCTTGAAACATTAATTGATGCTTTGTTAGTTTTTTTTCTATTTGCTTTGAATTGAATGATGAAGGGAAGAATGATTTTAATATATATATTGGTTATCATCATTCCAACTTTTATAACAAGCCAATCTAAGGATTAAATTCTCATCATATATTGATATATATATATATATATAAATATATTAAACAATTATACCATTACTATAAATAGAGTCCCTACTATAAATAATATGCAGCACAACCTCACTATCTTCTTTTGGTGCATTGTGTGTATGAAGTAGGTGAGGCAGACAATAACCTTTGACTTCCTTTCCTCATTCTTGATTTCCAATTATAAGACTATGGGATTTATAGAGAGCAATATAAAAAGAAAAAGAATAAGTAGAAATAGGTTTTTTTCACATGAAACTATTAAGAGAATTTATTTTTATTTTAAGTATTTTATTTTGGAAATTACAATTCATTAGAATTTTAATAATTATTTTTTATTAAGTATTTATTTGAATTATATTTTAACAAGCGGTTATTCATTATCTTCTCTAACAATAACATTTTCATATTATGAATTTAATTATGTAAGGGAGTTTATGTTCATTTTTAATCTAAATATTTCATTTTAATTATACGTTTTTATAAGAGAAATTATTTTATTTACTCAATTATTCTATTTTTAAGTTTATAAAATTTTATTCTAAGAAAGGGTTATGGATTATGAAAATTATACTTATATATTTCTATAAATTTTATAAATAATGATAACATTTTCATACTTAATAAATTTAAAGAAATTATGTTTTATAAATTTAATCATGATTTTATGTAAATAGTTTATATTTTCAAAGTTTATGGTTATAATTGGGTTATTATAATTTTTGTAGAAAACCTTTTTTTTAATTAATTCTTAAATCACATTTTATGTGAGAAAATATTTTATGCATTCATGAATGTCATTTAAAATATAGGATATAACCATTATCTATAATTTGTGACATTTCATGTATGTACCAGTTTAAGTTTTATTAGGTCTATGATTTATATACCAAAGTGGAAAATTAATTTCTTTATGGGAATTTATTTTCAAATTGGATATTAATTATATTTTAATTAACCTTCCTGGTGTTAAATAAATGTTTGATAAATATGAGATTCAACTTCTTCATGTTTCCTTATGAAAGTATATATAAATTTACTCATACTTGTATATGAATGTAACAATGTTGTTAAGTTTTTAGAGTTAAAAATCTAGTGAAAGTATATATATATATATAAGCTTAAAAATGAATTTATAAAATCTTACACTTGAATATTGTAAATATGGTGGGTAAATGGGAGTGAACTCATCCCTTGGCAAGTGGGTAGATCCAAGGAAACCTTAAATGTTTATAGTGACCTCAATGTTTTATTTTTCAAAAGTTTGCATATTTTTTTCAGAAAAATCACCGGATTATTTTTAAAACAATTTTTGAATGGAAGTAATTTCAAGTATTAAAGTATTTTTAAAAGCATAAGAGTTTTCAATGATATTTTCATTTCAAAATCATTTCTGAAAAGTTATTTTCAAAGGAATTTATCATAAAAGGAATTTCAATTATTTTTAAATCCCTTACTAGGAATATTGATGCTCATCCATTATTTTCAATGTTTTTCATAGGTATCCTAGTAGTTTTATATTGGACATCTTTGCTTTCAGATTTAGCGCACACTTAGTGATGTAGATATTACTATTTTATTTTTGTTTAACTCTGAAAATATTTAAGTTGTTATCTAATTCTCCAGAATCTAGACACATAAAAAGTTATAGAATGTATTTAGTGTTGTGTAATTGTTTAGTTTCTTTATAAAATAAATTACACAACATATTTATACATAGAATCTAGAAGTGCGTGTTTGAATATTTATAATTGGTATCTGAGTAATCGTCTAGAAATATGTGGAGATTATATATTTTCTTTTTATAAAATGACAATTTACGTAATATATATTTTTAGATAATTTAATTTTTCTATAAATTTTAGTTTTTCTTAATTTTAATGGTGAAAATTCAGAATTTTCTTATCTCTGATGAATGAATTGTGAGAGAATAATTCATTTTAAGGGGGAGGGGAATGTAACATCCTAAGTGTTAAACATATATTTTTTATTAGCTTCTTAATTCAATATTAGTAATAATAATAATATTAATAAAACAAAATTTTAATTAAATTATCATGTAAAAAAGGGTAAATAAATGAAATAATTAAGGTTTTCAAACTTATATTATTACCTTAAATTATTATTTTGAATAAATAAAATGTTTTTATAAAAATATTTTATTATTTTAAATAAAATAATATTTTAATATAAATATATTTTTTTGATTTTTTTATAATAAGTCATTTTGAAACTAAAATGTTTTTCAATGATCAATATTGGTGAACACATAATTTCCAAAAACTGTTTTTATTAAATTATGAAATAACATTTTATTTTACCTAAACTATAATAAATTATTTATATTTAAAATATTATTATGAATATCAAAAAAAAAATATTTCATTATAAATAAAACTAGTATAGAATTTAAAAAGTTTTTATATACATAGTGAAATATGAAATTATTTAGTAGTATTAACAATTTTTATTTTGAATTTTTTTAATCAAATTTTAAAATTATAAAAATATTGTACAAATTATGATCATATTATTATTTTCAAATTTATAATATATTATTTTTTTGATTTAAATAGAATAAATTAAAAAATAAATAAAAAATGAAATTGTTATGTCGATTTGGGGGAGATCTGAGGGTCTGTTAGCTTGGGTTAAGACTGATGCAGGGAGAGGCTGAGTTAAAACCAAGGGGGAAACCAAGGACTGAGCACTATTGGATCTCAGTGCAGGCTCGACTATCGGTGAGAAAGATGTATTTTAGCACCATGTTTGAGTGCCTTTTAGGGTTTGAGTGTAGTCAAGGGATCGACCAAAGGGTTATCAAATGCTAGATATGAATCACGAAGGGGATAACAAGTTTTTCTTCATTGTCCACATATTATTCCCACCTCGTGTTGTTCATATCTTCAAGTATTGGTTGGTTTCTTTAAAAATTTAGGTGTCTAGATCTATAGTGTTAAATACTATGTGTCGATTTTTTCTTTTACCATCATTTTTTCCTGGTGTTTATTTATCTCTTCCATTCATCATCAGTTTTTTTGCCGTAAATTTTTATTTACCCAATAATAGTGATTTATTTATTAAATGGATTTCTTCAATAATGGATATCATATATAAAGTGTGATAGAGTTTGAGGTGGGTTCTATTCACTTTAAATAGAGAAATATTCCCATAAAAAAAATTCAACAACACCATGGGGATATACAATTATGAATTTTTACAGTCCTTAACAATTTTATTTTATTTTTACTTCCATAATTTTTTTTTTATTAACATACTATTCACTTAATTTTATTATGGTTCATTGAAACGTTAAATAAAATTTCAAAATTTAATTAAAGATAAAATGAGTGGAACACAATTTTTAATTTATTAAGGAATTTATTCCATGATTATTGTTTTTTTATGTTTAGGGTATATTCATAGAACATTATATTGTTCATCATAGTGAAATATAAGTGCACTTATGGGAAGGAAGATCTCAATCTTATAGAATTTAAATAATGTGAGTTAAATAATAAACTCTAATTAATAAAAAAATCTTATTAAAAAAAGATGATCTCCTACACTATCAAAAATAAGTTGGGTTAAGAGGATATTTATATACTAATTAGAATACATGGGTGAAAATAATAATGTTTGAGAAGAAAAATATGGTTGAAGTTTCTTTCATGGAAAGTGATGGTGATAGAATATGGACACTTAATAGTTGTTATTATTCTAGTATAACAAGAAATAATAATTTTATAAATAATCAAAATCAAAAGTTTGTTGGTAATATATTTTTTAGAAAATAATTTTCTCTTAAAATAAAAGGATCTAGAAAATATAATATTGGTGGAAAGGATATGTATAATGATTTTTTAAATTAAAGAGATTGAGTTATTGCTATGGAAGGATTAAAAAAAATTTAAACTCTATAATATTGTTAGATATGAACACCATGGTTTCATCTCAATGAGGAAAATAACTTATCATGGTTCTAATTACTTATCCATATAAACCAACATTTAGTATAGGAATTATCAAAAAATATAATAGAAAAAAATATTTCCATAATGTAGAGATATCATGAGCATAATTATAGTGAATTTCAAGAAGGGAATTTTTTTTAATAAATATATGTATAAAAAGAACAAGTCTAGAGATTTTTCATCGTTGGTTTATTAAAAACCTCATGTGAGATATTATTTTAAAAAAATTTAGTGGGTTTTTAAGGAAAAACCACAATTTATCACATTAAAAAAATGTAAAATAAAGATATTACTATCCCAATTTGACAATCAATAATAGTTATAATTAAATATTTAAGATAAATATACTTAAATTAATTCAATTAGTCATGGTGATGGAAAAAAGGGAGGTATATAGAACCACCTACCAGAAAAGATGAATCAACCGATGCTCAGTGTTATTCTTCTAAGAGAAAAAAATAATTTTTTTTGTTTATGTTTATGAACTCTAAAAATAAGAAACCCCAATGAAGTTCATGTAACATGAAACCCTTGGCCACTGTTGCAATCTAAGACCTAAAAATATAGAATGAATATAATAAAATAAAGGATAAGGTAAAATGAAACAACATACCTTAACAATTCCACCTAACAATCATTGAAAAAATGATCAAGAACATATTAAGACCAAGGTGAATTGAAGGGGATAGAAATTGGATTTCGGTGAAGCGAAGATCATAGGCTATGAATGGGGGGGGGGTCATGTGACTGGTATAGGCTGAACCTTATGCCAATAGTTTAGAAAAAACCATTGGTATAGGGGAAAGAAATGAATAAGGGTTGTGGGGATACATAATGGTTGGGGGTATGTAAGGTTCAAGGGGGAAATATGTAAGGGTCATTGGGGGTTGGTATCAGGATAAGATATACCAACATTTTTTCAAACCATTCATATAAGAGCATTAGTGTAAACTGAATTTCTAGTATTTTATGGTTAATTATCCATTTATGAGATAATATAGAATAAGTTAATTAAAAATCATGAATGAATAAAAATGGATAATGTGTATTTTTGTTTTATTACACATGGTTAATTGTTTTCTGTAATTTATCACATGGAATAGTTAGCAAGAATTATCAAAGATAAAACTAGATTACTTACACCTAAAAAAACTCCTCAAAGATAATATTAAGTCAAATGTGTTTGATAATTTTTTTAGGATAAAACCATAGATTGAGGAAATGAACTAGCCATAGTCAAGTGCACTTCTAGTTGTTGAGGAGTTATTACCAAGGTGATGGGTCTAATTAACCAAATTGGGATCAACAGAAGTGGTCATAACCTACATAGTACAATTTAAAGGAAAGTTTTTGGAAATTTTGAGGATAAAATTTTGAGGTTTGGGGAGTACACTCAACATATCAAGGAGCTATGAGTCAATGTAGTTCACTAGATATTTTTATACATAAATACCTCAAAGTAATAAAATGTTTATAATCTATAATGAAATAAAGGAAATGAGGATCCTTGCAACTAGAATATCCAGTTAAAAGATATTTCAAATCCTCATTTGATGGATGTTGGGATTTGTTAAAATAATGGGATAAATATAAAATTATTTAATAATGTGTAATTACTTGCTGTTCAGAGACCACAAGACCAATGAACACTGTCCCAATAGAGGTATATCCTAAGAACATAGGTGTTCCTCCTCATATGCTAGAGGTTACTAAATATAAATGAAGGTTTAAGATGTTACAATGGGGAGGAATATAACCTCATATTAGAGTAAAACCCCAATATAAATAAAAAACTTCAATTAAAAATAATCATAGTATATATAATCAATAAACACATCCATTCTATGTCAAATTATAATTATACATACAAGTATTCATCCCACTAATAACCAACCTGGATGATCACATATACAAAAATGAATAAAATAACAAAAAATAAGAGAGGATTTACTACTGTACTTGAGATTAAACTCACCCCAATGTTCAGACTCTAAACAATCTCCCCATCTTGGTCATGCAACACTAGGCCTATTCCATTCCGGGACCTTTAACCATGTGGTATGCTCAGGTAAAAATGTTCCAGGGTTGACCAAGTAGGGTGAAAGTATAATTTAAAGGGACACCACCAATTATTTACCTCACATAACTAGTATATGAAATGTATATTCATGTGATATGATCAACATTAAAAATTAAAAATAAAGTACAATAAATTGAAGGCTCTAAGCATAGTGGAAGCACAGTTGGGCTTGTGCCCAAAATTGATTTTTACCATGATCAATGATTATTCTGGGATCAATACAATGATGAAATCCAGTCTCCACAGAATAGAATCAAATATTTAGATAAAGAAGGAAGGGGCCTGAAACCTTTAGAGAGGATCTTGCATATCATGTTTATAATTAATTTACTTAATTTCATAAAGAAAATAATACCTGGATCTTCAATACTTTATTTTTTGATGATGTTGATCGTCCGAAATGACCTATTAGGATTTTCCCAGTGTTCTTGCGAGGATCCAATCTATAATACCTCTAACGGTGATCCACACGTGCTCCGATGACCTCAAATATACACCACTCTTTCTGTGGGTGCTAGCATGAAAAAACAAGTGTCTTGTGTCTGTAATTCTTGATAGCTTGTTCTTCAGTCTTGAAGAATGACTCTCGTTCCTGAGAGGGGTAGGAAGGGGATTGGAGAGATAAATCATTTATCTCAACAAATTTTAACTCACCGGGCCCGTAGTTCGGTACATGACATAATAGGGGTACGTGTATATTTACTGACAAGGGGGTTTGGTTATAATATTTAATTGCGTAATAACAATTAAATACATTCACAACCTTAGTTAAAACTGATGATTTTAATAATAATACTACGTCATTATTTATGGTGCACCAATTTTCACAAAATAGAATTATAAATAAAATTCTGCTTCACAAAATAATTACAGTGTTATTCTTATTTTAACTTGTGCCAACTAGTTAAATAATTATTGACCTTCTTTCAAATAATTATTTTAATACCAGACCGACCTTGGTCCACTTGAACTCCTCTTTCATTTATTGAACACCTGAATAAATAAATAAATAATTTATTCTCTTAAATAAATAATTTATTTAAAAACTAGTAAATAAATATTTATTAAATATAAAATAAAATAAATAAATATAATTTACCCAAAATCCAGTGAATAAAAATTCATTTAATTTTTGAAATCATTTTAACATGAATAAAATTATTCCACTATCTTGAGAATAATATTTATTCCAATAATTAAATTCAAATAGAATTTAACTGAGACTACTGAAAACACTTATTGTGTGACCATCTAGGAATATTTCTCATTGGAATTAGGTGGACATAACTAAAGTCCAAGAGTATTGTCTAGAAACAGGTCAAGGCACCCAAGAGAAAGAAAAAAAAGTCTCTACAATGACATCCACATACGAATGCTCACTGTGTAGTATAATCACTGTCTCAATATCTCATCAAGCAGATTTCATTATAGTGTCATCAAAATTTGTGCTTGATACATAATTCTTTGATTACCAGAAATAAACTTTTCATTACACCGTGTCCATGGAATTTTGTGCAACATTTCTATTTTAATAAAAGGGAGGATATATCGACTTCCATAAATTGAAGGGACAAATCATTCCTCAAATTATCTATTAATAACATGCCACTTGTGATGCACCTAATATACCCAATATCCCGCCAACACATGGCATGATGGTTTTTATCAGTAAATAAAAGTGCGGGAGTCTTAACACGTATTAATGATAATATTAAATTCTAATGACTATTACACATGCTTGTAGATAGGAATATCTGATGACACCCAAAAATGCGGAATTCCTACTGGTGGGTCTGTTATCATAATCTCCTATCTTGGAGATTACCAAGTATAAAATTCATGAGAGGAAGTCTCATCTGCTTACCAGTACTCTCACCTGACAAACTGTATACTATGTGTCCCATCATAGTATGTCATCCAACCACATAACTGTATTTAAGAATATTGTTATAGCATTTAAAGGTTCTAATCATAGAGGGGAACTGGCATATCCTTATCAAATGCAATAAATAATATATGACATTATTACATCATAGTCATGCAGAACAATGGAAAATATGTAATAATTTGTTTAATATTTAAATACATTAAATATCCATGTAATCAAAGTACAACCAGTTGGTTCTAAGATTCCAAATATTACAAACTCCCCCTTGGACTAGAGCCAACTGCCTATGACTTTCATTCCACTAAACCTCACATGCTGATCATGTTTCTATTGAGTTAAAGATTTAGTCAAAGGGTCCTCCATGTTGTATTTCATGGAAATACTTCTCATTGAAACTTCACCTCTCTAAGAAAAATCCCTCAAGAGATAATACTTACACAGTATGTGCTTCTTCTACTGATATGACCTTGTCTCTTTTACGAGAGCCACCGCTGCAGTATTATCATAGTACAATGTGATGGGATCTTTACTGCTAGGTATCACATCCAGCTACTGGATGAAGTTCCACATCTAAACTACTTCTTTAGATGCCTTATAATCTATGATATACTTGGATTCTTCTGTATAATATTCAAACACACTCTGATTTGAGATCTTCCAGCTCACTACAGCTCCATTAAAAGTGAATATGTATCCTATTTGTGACTTCATGTCTTCTTGATTAGTCTAGAAACTAGTATATTCATATCCTATGATTACTAATTCCTCATCTACTCCATAAACTAGGAACATATCCTCAGTATACCTCAGATACCTTAGGATAGTCTTGAATTCCATCTAATGGCAGTCACCTGGGTGAACTTGATATCTGCCAACCACACTTAATACATAGGCAACATCTAGCCTAGTACATATCAAGAATACATGACTGACCCAATCACTAATGCGTATGGACTCCTTTCCATTATATTTCTTTCCTCATGCGTTTGAGGACACATTTTCTTGGAAAGATGAATGCCATGTAGTGCTGGAAACAATCCCCTCTTGTATTGTTTCATACTAAATATCTTTAGTATCTTATCAATGTATGTTCTTGGACTTAGGCCCAATAATATATTGGATATTGATCCCAAGAATATATGATACCTTGAACAATTAATTCATGGATAATAATTGATTCAACTATGCCTTAAAAGACTGTAAGACCGGAATCTCGTTTCCAATAAGTAATATGTCATCAACATATCTATTAGGAAAATGACTGCACTCCCACTAAACTGTTTGTAGACACAAGGCTCGCATTCATTCTTAACAAAACCAAATTATGTCCTGGCTTCATCAAAATGAATGTTACCAGACCTGTATGATTATGTTAATCCATAAATATATTTCTACAACTTTTATACCTTATTGGCATCCTTTAGAGTCATAAACCCTTCAGGTTGTGTCATGTAGACATATTTCGGAAGGTTCTTGTTAAGGAAGGCTATTTGGACATCAATTTTCCAAATATCATAGTCATGGTAAGAAGCAATGGATAATAGAATTATGATGGTTTTCATCATTGAAACTGGTGAAATGTTTTCTTCATATTCAATGACTTGAGGCTGCTTGAACCCTTTTCCAACTAGTCATGCCTTATAGGTACTAACTTGTCCTTTTATGTCCATTTTCTTCTTGAATACCCATTTGAAACCAACATGCTTTACATCAAGTGGAGGATCTAAAAAAATCAAGACTAGGTTTTGGTACTTGGAATCCATTTCAGAATTCATGGATTCTTTCCAATTGGAAATGTCTGTACCACTTACTGCCTCCTTGTAGGTTAGAGGATCATTATTATCAACCAAAAAATGAGTCACCATCCTTGGTAACTAGAAAACCGTACCATTATGGTTCTCTAACCTCTATTATACTCCTACACAATTATTATGTCTCTAAAACAATTACTTCTTCCACAAGGATTTGTGGAATCTATTCTTGTACCAACTCTTGTATACCCTGAGCCTTGAATTCATCAAAGTCTATCTCACTCCCACTTTCTCTTTTGGAGATGTTCTCCCTCTCAAGGAATATGGACTGTCTTTACACTATAAACTTTTTTTTGAGGGGTTTTATAGGTAATATCCCCCTGTTTCCTTAAGCTAACCTATAAAGGTAAACTTTGTGCCTCAGTGTGCAAGTTTGTTACCCAAAGAGGCATTAACAAACACATCACTTCCCCACACATGTAAATTCGATAACAAGGATTTCTTTCCACTCCAGAACATGTATGGAATACCAATTATTGATTTAGTTGGTACTTGGTTTAGTATGTGAACCTCTATTTGTAACGCATATTCCCAAAAGGATAATGTAATACTCATAGAACTCATCATTGATCTCACAATGTCTAACAATGTGTCGTTCCTCCTTTCGCTCACACCATTCCACTGGGGCATGTAAGGTGGAGTGAGTTGGGATAGGATCTCAAACTCCTGTAAGTAATCAATGAAGTCATGATTAAGATATTCTCCACCCCAGTCTGAGCTGATTTTCTTAATTTTCTTAACAAGTTGGTTCTCAACTTCATTCTTGTATTCTTTGAACTTATCAAAAGAATCTGACTTATAACACATTAAGTAGATATATCCACATATACTAAAATCATCATTAAAAGTTATGAAGTATGAGTAACCTCTCCTTTCTTCAACTGGAAATGGTCCATAGACATTAGTATGAACCAATTCAAGAATCTATTTATCCCTTTCACCTTTCCCACTACATGGGGCTTTGGTCATTTTTATTTGTAAACATGCATGACATACAACAAGTGGTTTTAGTTTTAAAGAATCTAAATATCCATCTTGATGTAACTTTTTCAAGTGTTTCTCCTTTACATAACCTAGATGATGTTTCCAAAATTGGGTGTTGTATGAGTGATGTGAAGTATCACTGTTATTGATTTCCATTACTTGGTTTGTGTAATCCAACATATAAAGATCATTGTATAAATGTGCCCTACCAAAACAAATTCTATCTTTATAAAAGAAGAAAAATTCATTTACAAACCTGAAAAAACCCCATCCGTATCTAATTTGGATACAGAAATAATGTTATTAATAACTAAAAACACATAATAACAACCTTTTAATACCAATATCATCCCAGTTGGCAATGTGAGGAGGTATTCCCTGACAGCTACAGTAGTAAGTCTGGATCCATTAGCTACTCGTAGATCTACCTTCCCTCAATCAAGCTCCTTGAATATACTTGGTTACTATATTTGGATACATATATGAGAACCACAATCTATATTTAATATCCAATTTTTAGAAAAAGATAGATTACATTTGATAAAAAATTCACTTGAATCTTCCCCTTGCTTCTTAGGTAGGGTGCAGTTCTACTTTCAGTGGCCCTTCTTGCGACATATGAAACAAACAAATTTTTATTCACTTAGCTTCCCTTTGAACTTCCTTTTCTTGGAAGGGCGTGAAGAAGCTTTGGGCTTAAATCTCTTCGCATTCCCTTTCCTCTTATTCACAATAAGGACATTAAGATTTTTGTTCTTCATATCTTTTTCCACTTGGAGAATGAGGATAACAAGATTAGATAAATACTTCTCAATGTTGTTCATCTTAAAATTTATAACAAATCTGGAGAAGCTATGAGGGAGTGATGCAAGAATGAGATCAATACCCAGTTCTTTCAGAAGTTTAAACCCTAGAACCTTCAAGTGCTCAATGTATCCAATGAGTTTGATTATGTGAGGACCAAATAGGTCACCCTCTCCAAGATTGCTCTGAAAGTGTTCCTTAGAGATCTCAAACTGTTCTTGTCTTTCTCTGTCCTGGTAAAGACCACGGAGGTGCTCGAGCATGCTATAGGCATCTAATATTTCATGATATCACTAGACATTGATGATAACATCAAACATTGAACGTCGACCACATCATTCATATGTTTCTCATAGACCAAGAACTCTTCATCACTCTCCTCTTGGGTGGGTAGATCAGGTAATGCTGACTCCAACACGTAAGACTTCTGTTCATGGCGTAGAATAAACTGAAGGCATCTAAACCATTATTGGAAGTTACTACCGATGAGGATGTTATATTTATCTAGAAATGATCATAGGTATAGTGTGGTTGAAGAGTTTTTCATGCTATCCTATAATTAAAAGAGCAGATCATTCGTACTTTTTGGATTACATTTTATGAGAAATAATAAATTAAATTTATTAAGTATCCCACTATTTTATCAAGTCCCAATAGCCCTCACCATTAAAATCGAAATGTCTAGTTTCCATGACATTATAGTGACATGGATCCATATTCCCATTCACATAACGCCCAAAAGGGTTGGTGATGATATTTGAAGGTATTTAGGTAGGCATGTATTTTTCAACTGTGGGCTTGTAGCTCCTTGATTTGTTGAGTAGACTCCCCAATCCAGAAATCCTGACTTTGGATTTTCTCAACTCTGGACTCCAATATTACACCAATTATTTCAAGGGCTACTCCTTCTAATTAATATAGTTAATTTAACCTGAAACCTTTCATAAGTGATTCCAGTATAAAAGTAAGTGTCCCAATAAGAGTTGGTCAAACACATAGTTTTATTGAGTTTTTCCCTTAATCAAGTAACATAAGGCTTCGTATGACTTAATATTTTATTTAAGGTATTTTTATCTCTTATTCGTGAATTTATTATTATCATTATAACATTCTTGTTAATATTAAGTAGAACTTACTTAAGTGATTAACCATGTATTGATAATATTTATGCATAATCCTAGTTTATTTTAGTTTCATCTTGCATGCTTGTTTAATTCATTAATTATGTGATCGCGACAACACATCCATAATGATAAACCATGAAACTAATATAAATAAAATAACGAAAAGGGCATGATCATGAGATTTTATAATAGTTAGTTTATCTAGTGGTTGATAAAATAACCTGACTTTGGCGAGAAACACCTTGAACCTTTTGGGTTCGTGTTTTTAGCTTTCCACCTTTCCATCACTGCATCTCCAGGATTTGTTTCATCTCAGATATAGCTTGAACCATCTCCACTAGATTGGGAGTTCCATCTATTACATATGATTTTTTAATTGAAACACATGTGAGAGGAAAAAATGGTGGTTTACATAAAATAAACCATCGGTATGCAGACCCTACATACTAATGAGGAGAGATGGATTGTAGTCCAATAATTAATTTAATTAATAAATTAAAAAAAACAATCATATACAGAGGTCTTGGTCTATCTCTTGATCACCCACATAAATGGAATGAGTTACATATTTAATAAAACTAGTATTCAATTCTTTACTCATTTTTATTAAGATAAATTGCACTTGAATCAATTAATTATTATCTTTAATTAATCAATCAATTTATCTTAATCATTTTCTGAATTTCCTTTAGATTCTCATCATTGTACAAAAAATGAAACTTAGAGGTAAGCTGGGTAATACCCATTCAAATATACCCAACATTTATTATAATCATATACTATCTTACTCTTCTGACATATGGAATATGTGATGCTTCATTACATAGAGTAACAACCTATAGTACAATCTATACATGATAAGTAGTTATGAACATTACATAAACATTAATGTTTTAAATTTTTTTATTCCGGTAAATTACATAGAATGTAGATTCGACTACATGGTGTGTACTACCTTCACCATATTTCCCAAAGTACATACCTAGGGACTCAGTATGTGAGGTGTACTTCAGATATTTCTGAGTACATGACATGTGTAGTGGGCTACACGCCGTGTTGTCTCTACGTTACACAGTTATTGGTTGTCTTAGCCATGTAATGGATACACGGTTTGGACACTGACCTAAATAGATTACACACCATGTCTAGTGGGCCACACTACATGTAATCTGGTATCCTAGTGACAATCTGTCCTAGTCAACACACAGTTTAAAATTAAACGCATCACATGTAATAAATTCACATGGCTTGAGTAATTGTTGAATTACTCCCTATGCGTTGTACATGACTAAATGACGTGTATTCCATATTACACATCATGTAAGGATGAGAAAACAACATGCAAGTCTGAACACATGGCATTTACTTTCATGTCACTTGGGCAGAATCGTCGGTGCCTCCTCATGAGTTCTCTTTTTTAATTTTAATTAAAAAATCATTTGTGTCTGTGAAATCTGCAAGAAACGCGAAGTGGTAGAACGTATCTCGAAATCTATATTATAATAATGATTAAACTTGAATTGAAAAACTAAATTATTAAACTATAAACAACCATAAAATTATTTAAATAATTATAAACTATGATGTGACCACTCTGATACCACTTCAAGGTTCCGAGCGCAGTAGAAGCGTAGCTGGGACGGTGCCTAATGTTGAATTTTACCATGATCAATGATTATTCTGGGATTAATACGATGATGAATTCCTGTATCCATGGAATATAATCAAATATTTAGATAAAGAAGGAAGATTCCCAAAACCTTTAATGAGGATCTTGCATATCTTTTTTTATAATTAATTTAATTAATTTCCTAAAGAAAAGAATACTTTGATATTTGGTACTTTCTTCATTGATGATGTTGATTGTCTAGAATGAACCTTCTTGGTTGTATTATTGTGCTTGCAAGGATCTAAACTAGAATCCATCTAGCAGTGATCCACATGTTCTCCGATGGTCTCTGATCGACACCACTCGTTCTCTGGGTGCTAGCGCAGCGAAATGAGTGTCTTATATCGATCGTTCTTGATCACTTGTTCTTAAATCTTAAAGAACATATCTCGTTATTGAGAGGGGAGGGAAGAATATTCAAGAGAAATATCATTTATCTCAACAATTCCCAATTCACCGGACATGAAATTCGGTACATGGAATAATAGACGTACATGTCTATTTATCGACATGGGGCTTCAGTTACAATATTTAATTGTGTAATAGAAATAAAATATATTCATAAACTTAGATAAAACCCATGATTTTAATAATAATATCATGTCAATATTTATCGTGGGCCAACTTGCAGAAAATAGAATTATAAATAAAATTTCACATCACAAAATAATAGCAGTGTTATTATTATTTTAACTTTTTCCAACTAGTTAAATAATTATTTACCATCTTGCAAATAATTATTTTACTACCGGACCGACCTTGGTCCGCTCAAAATCGAATTCCATTTATTGAACACCCAAATAAATAGATAATTAATTTATTCTATTAAATAAATATTATATTTACAAACTATTAAATAAGTATTTATTAAATGTTCAATAAAATAAATAAATATATTTTACCCAAAATACAATGAATAAATATTTATTTAATTTGTGAAATCATTTTAAATTGAATAAAATTATTCCACTATATTGATAATAATATTTACTCCACTAATTAAGTTTAAATAGAATTTAATCGAGACCACTTGAAATACTTACTGTGTGACCCTCTAGGATTCTTTCTTGTTGGCATTAGGTGGGATTGCCTAAAGTCCAAGAGTAATATCTAGCAATGGGTCAAGGAACTCAAGAGAAAGAACTTAAAGTTTTAACAATAACATACACATACAAATGCTCACTATGTAATATAATCCCTTTGTCTCAATATCTCATTAAGGAGGTTTCATTATAGTGTCATCAACCTTTGTGATTGATACGTCATTCTTTGACTACCTGAAATAAACTCATTGTCACACCATGTACATGGAATTTAGCACAAAAATTATAATTCAATCAAATGGATGAGATATCAACTTTCATAAATGGAAGGGAAAAATCAATCCTTGACTTATCCATTAATAACATGCCACTTATGACGCACCCAACATACCCTACTTCCCATCAACATATGGAATGACGGTTTTTGTCAGTAAATCAAAGTGTGTGAGTCATGACACATATTAATGATAATCTTAAAGTATAAGGACTATTACAAACTCTCACAGATAGGAATATCCAACGACACCAAAACATGTGGAATTCCCACTGGCAGTTCTATTCTCATAATCTCCCATCTTGGAGATTACCATGTACGAACTTCATGAGAGGAAGTCTCATCTGCTTAAGAGTAGTCTCACTTGAAAGCCTATATACTACGTGTCCCATCATAGTATGTCATCCAACCATATAACTATATTTAAGAATATTGTTATAGAATTTCAAGGTTCTCATCATATTAGTGAACTGACATGGCCTTATCAATGCAACTAATATTCTAGAACATTATTACATCATAGTCATGAAGAGCAGTGAAAAATATGTAATAATATGTTTAATATTTAAATATATTAAATATCCATGTAATCAATGTACAACCAGTTGTTTCTAGGACACCAACTCTTACATAAATAACCACTATCAAAAATTGGGTTCTAAAGTGACACTTGAGATTGACCATACCTAATTAGTCTAGTGTAAGTTGTATTTGAGCAAGTCAAACTACCTAGGGGGGACATTCCCTACCATATAATTGATAGGATATCACCATGGGGACCAAGTCATACCCTAAAACCTATATCATAATACCATCTAGGGGGACCAAGTCTTGCATTGGATCATGTGTTAGTAAAACCGTCCACTTGGGGGGTTGCATACCTTACTTCAAACTAACATATCTATCCACTTGAGGGAAGTCACATCCCCTATCTAGAACCACCATATACCCAAGACTTTGGATCTCCCATAACCATCATATAAAATACATCCAATGGGATTACCACCCATAAAAATGAAAATACTACCCAGGGGTATCCATTTATAGCACCATAACTATAAAAATCATACCTAAAGGGATCCACATATAGCCTTTGAACCACATAAACATACAATTAGGGGGTTTCATCCCCTAAAATGAATAGGTACCTGGACTCAATTACCTAGGGGTTGTATCCTACCCCTAGTTCCTGGACCCTTATCAATATATCACATACATCAAGGGGTTGTATCGCACCCAAAATCGTGTATATTGTATTTAAATATATACATGAGTTGTGATCTCTCCCTATAACCTCACATGACCTACCACACGGGTTGCCCACCTGTCTGAAAATGAAACACATCTCATAGGATATCCTCTTATGCACACAACCTAGAGTAATCTCCATAAAACCCTGAGTTCGAAGGTGACACTAAAAATAAAAAATATTAGCTCCATTTAACCACCCTCTCTAGGATCAATAGGAAACCAGGGGAACCCACTGGGGTCCCCTATTCCATACCTATATTCAAACACCCTAAATATGATCCTTAGTTGTATTCTCATCTCTCGGGTAAATCTTATCACTCAAAGGGAATAAACACCCCTTATCTTCACCAAAATTGTATCACGAACTTGTCAGCCTAAAATACAATGACATACTGATTCTATATTAGAGGGAAATCATAATTCTAATCTCACTTACAGAGTCAATTTTGGTCAGTCCACTCATGCCCAACCTACAAAAAACTCTACCCAAGAATTAGATACTTGTGATCTCTTGTACTAGTGGGAAAGAAACACACGCCCCACTCTCTAGTTACCAAGGCTATATGGCATCTTGAAGTTTCTTTATATCATATCCTTAGGCTAGTCATTTCTGATCCATCAATCACCCCTAATCACATGGAACTACGGTAATATACACCATTGTATTGTTAATTAATTTACTATGATTCTACCCCTCTTGGGTCTCTATGTAATAAGGAAAAAATTCATATTCAAGACCTCAACCACATAAGTTGAGGCATCACACTAGTTTCAAGGGTTCATCCTTCCTCAAAGTGCTCTCATTTTACTTCTGTGAGTTCAATGAAAATAATTTATTTTTAATTTATTGGTCAATCACTCATAGTGGTGAAAACACATATCACACACTACATCACATAAGCATAAACTTTAGAGCAATTCATAGGGACCACATACCATATATACATAATTATCCCCTTTAACTGAAGCTTTGAAACCACCTTAGTCCATCCAAGTCTCATCCAAGATTATATCATCACCATAGATTCTATCTCAATAAATTAAATTTAAATAATAAATTATAAAAATTTGTAATCCATTATTCAATTTAATCCAAATGAACATAATTTCCTAAAAATGAACCTGGTTACTCAACGGTTCTAAAACCATGAGAAATAAGATGTGGTCCATTCCTTTAATGAACCAACCCAAGTCAGCCCTAAATTGGTCACCTGATCTATCCCGCAACAAGGATCGATAGGCATTCCTAATCCTCTCAGGTTGGAAACTGGTGTCAGGAATCGAGAATACTCTATTGGGAATGATTTACAAAATAAAAAAATAGATAAAATAAATATAGACAACTTGATTAAAAATAAACATTGGAAGTGGAAAATAAATAAAACTAAATAGATAAACATACCTATAAGAAACCTCATGGGTCACTAGCAATCATAGAACCATGCTCTCTATGAGAGTGATCCAAAATTAGAATAAACTGAAACTAAAATGATAGTGTAGTATTGAGTGCTGAGATAATTAGTAGGGATGCGAATAGAAGAACCATGCCCTATGCCTTACCCATAAAAAACCACATCATGCTATTATGAAATACATATATTTAAAATAATGGTTTCATTTAATTTAAAAATAAGTATCAAACTAATAATTTCAAAAGAACTATTTTCCTATTATTT
The DNA here is from genome assembly GCA_963277665.1 of Viscum album. NCBI lineage: Eukaryota > Viridiplantae > Streptophyta > Magnoliopsida > Santalales > Viscaceae > Viscum > Viscum album. Next base: position 519,489,236 of record OY728166.1, read on the forward strand.
TTCTGAAATGGTTTCAAGATAATGAAAGTATTTCCAATAAATAATTTTATAAATAATAACATGCAGTGATAGAAATACCCCAGTGAAAAACAATCCACATAAATCATAGTATAAGAAAATAAGTGTTATTATAAAAACTACCAGTGGAAACATAATAGTTGAAATGATTTCATTAAAAACATCACAAATTCTAGGAAATTTGTATACACATGAATCATATATCATGGGATATACTTAGACACCAAGTGAAGAGACCCGATATATACTTGGTTCTAAATCCATCTGCTAGCCTATTGATGCGATCCAAAGTCAAAAACCAACCTAGCTACTCTCAACTAGCCTCACCAGTGAAACACCCCACATGTCATTTCCCTACCATGGGGATCCAGTACATTTAATCAAGAATAAATAGAAACCATCACTTGACTCCCACTACAATTCATAGGAACCCGTGATAATAGCATAAAGGAGAAGCAAGGAGGTCATCATGCACTTGACACTAACTTGAGTGAAAACGTGCATGCATTTCCCACTTCTAGAATCTATCCATGTAGATACCCTCTCTAAATAGAGGACAACCATTTGGGTTACCATCATACAAAAAACATTTCGAAGGTTCAAACTATGTCTACACATCATGGGAGTTCAAAATGATTTTCAAAGAAGTGCTTAAAGGAACTAAAATGACCCTACCACTTTTCATGAAACATCATTTTGAAAACCAATCAAACATTTAAAATACTTTACATATTCTAATATAAGGTTCGAAGAATATATTGACATGAAAAAATCACATTTAAAGTTTAGGTAAATTATGAAAAACGAATAAAATTACAATTTCTAAGTACCAAAAATAATTTTTATAGCATATATGTACCACATAATAATATTTTAAAAAAAACGCAAAAAATTAAGGAAATAAAAAGAAAGGATTGGACATAGGTAACCCACCTCAATGGGAAGAGAATAAAGCTAAAACACCCCAAAAGTCAATGTATTTGACAATGGTCACTCACACTTTCGCACATATACACCCACTATATATACACATATATCCTTAATCTAATGTATATATACCCCTCACCATTTGGGAATATATACAATGAGGATATATATATATATATACCTATATATGTGTGTGCATGCCTTTATGGATCCAAAAAACACATTAAACAACAAGAGGCATCAAAAAATCACCAAAATATCCCAAAAAATTTCAAATAATAAAAAATGATGGAATAAAAACAAAAGAAATGGTGGTGGTGAACCGAAAAAAATCAAAATGCTTCACCTTCAGTGGAAGATGCCAAAATACACACAAAGCCAACCCAAGAGACCCATCACATGCCCTATTAAGAAAAGAAACATAAAAAATTATCCCACTCAGAACCCTAGGGTTTGGGAGAACCAATCAGAGTGAATGTTGGAGGATAAAAATGCCCTAAATTGAAGGTTAATAAAGGTGGAGACTGTACCTTGAGGTGTTGACTAAGAAACCAGAATAAATAGTGTGAAATAACTAGAAGAAGGGGGATCACACAGAGGGGGGGGGGGGTGTGTCCATGGAGGAAGGGATAGGGGGATGTCACATGATAGAGAGAGGAGAGCGGTAGGAAAACCCATTTGAGGGTTTAATAATAATAATAATATAATATTTATTATTATTATTAAAACATTTTATTATTATTATTATTATTATTATCTTTATTTTTTTAAAATGATGGACAAACCACACGGTTTGGTTGCACGTTCTTCCAGACCGTGTGCCAACCCTGTGGTTGCCTCTTTCCCAATGGGGATGGACGCAAAAACTATTGGGGATGGGAACATGCCCATGTGCCTAGTAGTCCACCCTAGATAATTCCATTTATAGGCCTCACAGTTAGCACTAGGCTGGTGTACAATTTCTCATAACCATTCGCCAACCACCCACCTTCCTCTTTCTGGCCAAGAACCATCATTTTTTCTGAAAATAACAAATAAAGAAATATAATAAAGGTAAGAACAAAAATAAATAAAATAATAGGTAAGTTTTAGGTCGGGGTATGAAAATTCATCCCCCACCATCAACACTTTCTTCCCCTATAAATTCTCAAAATACTCAACTAACCAAGACACAACCAAGTTAGTACCCAAAGCGAAACCCTAACCACCGAAGGACCAAGAACCTAAAACTCAGTTTCCATAGAAAACATGAAACTACAAGACCCTAAGAATTTAGTAATACCATCTTCAAGGAACTATATTTACATCCATATAAAAAATTACTATAGCCCAAAGACTCAAACAACTAAATCAAAAAAATGACAGTGAGGAACTCAAACCTCCAAACATAACCTCAAAAAATGAACACCCATACCCATAACATATAAACCATCAAATAAACCCAACATGTTCTGTTTTTATCTACATGAGAATCCTTCATATGACCCACTATCCAGGCCAACCAACTTCTATAACAAGGGTAAGGTGAGGAGAAAACAAATAATTACACTTGTGAAAAAACTAAAAATTACAAAAAAGGAAATAAAAGAACTAGAATACTAGGTTCATTATGAGAATTTTCCCATGGTGGTATCCCCTCCATATTAGGACTCTATCCAAAAATTGATTTTCGAAGTCAAAAAAACTCACAAATCTAGAGAAAACCTCTAACACTATCATGATCTCTTAACTTTATGAGTTACACCAGACTAGCTTAATAGAAGACAACAATGAGACCCATTATGGGTCTACCCATAATTAAGGAACTAATATCATGGAACTTGAACTAAGGGAATCATTCAATGGATTAAAATCCACAGAAAAGGACCTAACCCAGTAAAACCAAACCGAGATCCAAAATAGATCAAAATTCACAATTCCTTAAGATAAAGCATCTCCAAACAGGCACCACTCAATACGAAAACCACTCCCAAAGAAGTGTAAACATTCAAGAATTCACATTCCCATAGAAAAACCACATAAATCCCAATGGGGAGGGACGAATAAACTACTGAGTATGGGAAGACACCCATGTTCCAAGCCGTGCACCCTAGATAGTGGCATTTTCTTGGCCTCATAGTTAACAATATGATGGAGTACAATTTCTCATAACCATGTTCCAACCACCCACCTTTCTCTATCTGTCTAATAACCATCATCTTTAAAAAAACCATTATAGAGAAATATAATAAAGGTAAATAAATAAATAAATAAAATAATAGGTAAGTTTCAGGTTGGGGTGTGAAAATTATCCCTACTATTAACACTTTCTTACCCTATAAATTCTCAGAAAACTCGACTAACCAAGACACAACCAAGTTAGTACCCAAGGAAAAACCCTAACCACTAAAAGAAAAAGAACCAAAAACTCATGTTCCATAAAAAACATGAAACTCCAAGACCCCAAGAATCTAGTAATACCGTCCCCATGGAACTATATTTATATCCATATAAAAAATTACTATGGCCCATTGACTCAAACCACTAAATCAAAGAAATGACAGTGAGGAACTCAAACCTCCAAACATAACCTCAAAACAATGAACACCCATACCCATAAAATATAAACCATAAAATAAACCCATCATGCACTATTTTTTATCTACATGAGCATCCTTCACATGACCCACTATCCAGGCCACACAAATTACATATCTAGGGTATGGTGGGGTGAAAACAAATAAGAACACCTGTAAAAAAACTCAAAATTCCTAAAAAGGAAATACAAGAACTGGAATACTATGTTCATCAGGAGAATTTTTCCTTTGTGGTATCCCCTCCATATTAGGAATCTATCCAAACATTGATTTCCGAAGTCAAAACAACTCACAAATATAGAGAAAACCTCTAACACTATCATGGTCTCTTAACTTTATGAGTTATACCAGACTAGCTTAATAAAAGACATCAATGAGACCCATTGTGGGTCTCCCCACCATTAAGGAACTAAATATCATGAAACTTGAACTAATGGAATCATTCAATGGACGATCATCCACAAAAAAGGACTTAACCCAATAAAACCAAAATGAGATCCAAAACACATCAAAATTCATAATTCCCCAATATAACGCATCTCCAAACAGGCACCGCTCGAAATGAAAAACACTCCCAAAGATGGATAACCATTAAATAATTCAAATCCCCATATAAAAACCACATAAATCACAAGAAAATGGAGCCACAATGATATCCAAAAAATAATTTAAAAAAAATCCATAGCAAGGAGAAACATAAGGAGTTTCTATTCTGATGTCGGAGACAACTAGTTAAGTCAACATCCACCACACCCATAAACTCCTACACTACATGAAAATATTCACTCTGAGACCTATGGATGGAGCTTTTATGTATTTAAGCATATGATTCCCTACAGTAAGGAGTCGAAGATCTCTGGATGAAACTTTCTATTTTAATTGTGCAACTTACGGAATCCCCTTTAGGTGACCCAAACGGCCACGCCAAGCAAAACGTCTTCTTGTGAACCAATTTTGAACAAGATATTATTTTTTTTTATGATAAAAAAAAGTGGTAGAAAAACCAAGAAGACTTGGTCCCACTCAATTTAGAGTATGGGTAAAGTCATCAATGGTAATACCCATAGAAACACATATCCAAAATTTCCTCAAAGAATTAAAACACCTCCAAATTGAAAAGATCAAACCACTAAATGATGACCAACACTGATTTCCAAAACTGACCATCACTTAGACTACCAAGGAAGGAACCTCAGAGACCAACCACCCACTCCTCACTAAGAATATTCTTAGGTATACACCAAAGACACGAAACAAAAAACTGAATCAAAATGCATCACAATCAAAAAATTAAATATCCCAATCACGAATCAATAATTTAACTCAAACAAACCCTTCACAAAACTTCCAACACATCCAAACTAAAAAGTAATAAAAATTAAAACTTTAAAAACAATAAGGAAACACAACACTACTCCCATTGTTCAAAAAATTTAAATCCCCGATTTTTTTGAAAACTGTTTTTAGAGAACAGAAAAACCTTAAGAGGTTAAGTACCCCCCATTAATATTCCATGAAGCCTCACATATATAAATCACTATTCTAGATCAAGCACCCATCCATACATACCAATAACCATAAATATAATATATATATATATATGTCTGTGTGTGTGTGTGATCATTCATAGGGGTACTAAGGGTCAAAACAAGACACTTCTATTCCCAAAAAAAAAATATCTAACCTAGATTTTAAATTCTTGACCAATTTTCAAAGCCACCTATTGTCATTAAAGAAAGACATTTCCAAATTCCCAATTTTTGGGAAACTTCCACTTCACATTTAAAAAAAAATTCCAAAATAGAAAAAGTTTTCTAAATCTATTTCTAATACACTTTTTATAAAACTTTTCAAAGATCCCAAAACAATTCCAAAACACTTTCCATTTTCAAAACCACCAATTTCATTTTCATGAACCCAAGTTTTTCATTATGAGAATCCAAATTTCAATAAACCAAAAATCATTTTAAAATCAATGGTAAACACTATAAATTCAACTAAAAAACACTAAAAAAAAAGAGAAACCCAGTTACTCAAAAAATCAAAAAAATCAAAACCTCAAAAGATCCAATTCTACACACGACTTGGATATATGATTTTACAAGCTGTGAACCAATTGAGTGAACAAATTAGAGGTCATTAGAAGGTGTTACATGGTCTGTGAATGGTTTTACAGATAGTGCACAACAACCATACACCCCTTGAGTCCCCCCAAATGTCTATCCCAACCATTGGAGATTCACTAAAAAACCCACTAAATGTTGAATAAAATAAAAAACTCAAACAGAGGGAAAAAAACTCAAAAAAACTATGATAGAAAAGATCATATTTCAAGGTGAAATCATCCTGGACCACCATGGTAATTAAGAATCCTTCCAGATAGGTGGTGATAAAGAACCTAATCATGAATGACCACTTGAATTCTAAATAAATCCTATCTATAAACTACTAGATATCACCTAATAACAAGGGATAATTTATATGATACCATTTTGTCATGAAAAAACTAGATTTGACCGCGAACCGGTCACCTGTGCTGGCCTGCAAAAAGGCCCAAGAGGTTTTCGTGATCCTCTCGATATGGAAGGAAGCATTAGGAATGTAAAATACTCAGTTAAAAATGATTTATCAGATAAAATATATGTTAACAAATATAAATATCATGAATAAAAATTAACACTGGTAGAAAAAACTAAATAGATAAATATACCTCCAGGTGACCTCATGGTTCACCACCAATGACATAACCATGCTCGCTCAAAGAGTGATAACAAATGGAAGAACCTAAAACTAAAAATATAGTGTAGGTGTGAGAACAAAGATTCTCATTAGGGATGCCAAAAGAAGAACCATTCCCAATGCCTTAACCATAGAAAAACCATGTCATGATAGTTTGGATTACATATGTTTAAAATAAGTTTTTCATTTCCTTTTAGAATTAGTAACAAACTAATAATTTAAAAGGAACTATTTTCCTATTCTTTTTCCAATTTTTTCCAAAATAATTAAAGGTTTTATAATAAATAATTTTAAAAAGAATAAAATTCAGTGACATAAATACCTCATTAAAAAAAATTAGTGGTAAATAGAGTATAAGAAAATAAGTATTGTTTTAAGAACTACTAGGGTAAACATATAATTTGAAATGATTTTATTAAAAGCATAAAAAATTGAGGTAAATTAGAATACATGTGAATTATATATCATGGGATATACCTAGACACTAAGTGAAGAGACCCAATACGTACTTGGTTCAGAATCCATACGTTCCATAGTAAATAACCAACCTGGCTTCTCTCAACGAGCCTCACTAATGAACTTTCCCAGAGTGCGTGTGAGTAAGAAAAATACACTAAAAAAACATGTGTTGATATTTGGGTATATTCATTAGTTTGATAAGAGAACCCACTGAGTAATAGGATGTGGTGTATTCAGAAGGGGACCAAAGTATTACATGAGACCCTTGGGGTTATATGACCAGGTTCATAGCCTAGGGAAGGCTAGGTCATGAAAAATGGTATCAGAGCCAATACCAAACATAAAGTGAAGTGGAAATACCTGGGATTGGTGTGTGGGGTCCACAGTGAGGATGTTATGCTTTAAAGGGGTGGACAGTGTAACACCCCTGAAAAGTGATGTTGGATCGAAAATATAGATGTATATATATATTAGATGGAACAATACAAGGGGGGTGGGGGTGAATTGTTGGTTTAAAAACATTGTGTTTAAACACAAGAAATTAGTTTAAATGATCTTAAACTAATACAATTCACAACAAAAACTAACAACCAAAATTGTATTGAATACAAAGGTATGATATGATGTAATACTATAAGAAAAGTAAAGAAATTTTATTCAAGATGAATACAATAATCAGAGTAATACAATAGTGAAGGATTCTACGATAAAGAGTATAGAATCAATCGATACAATATGTAACGGTATGAATGTAATTGATACAATTACAAATGAATATTTAATGAAGAAAAGAAAACAATACAATTCCCTTTCTTAAAAAAAACAGCAGCGGAAATGTAAAAGTATTATAATTCTTTTGACCCAAAGAGAAGGGTTATCCTTTCACCTAGGATAAGAGGTCTATCTTACTACCACCTTGGTAATCCCTCGATACGATGATCAGTATATCTGTCTTGCTATCCCCGCAAGCCCTCAATTTTGTAGGTAATTACCACCTCTGTCTTTCAATCACTTGAAATCCCTCGATACGATGATCGGTAGCACCGTCTGCCTATCCTCGGCATCCCTCAATCGTTATCACCTGATCGGACGCACAAAGCAAAACAAATCACTTATAGAAATACAAAAACTAAGAATGAGCCGTTCACATTTTGCAATCTCAAGGCTTTCGCACGAAGCAAGAGAGAAGTCACAATATCTCTCTCTAGGACTTGATATAAGAAAATTCTCACACCCGTATGTCTTCTTGGCTTCAAATGACCTCTTATTTATAGGCCTTAGGTTCCAACAGTCATATTTCCTCCAACGGTCATATTTATCCAGAAAACTCGAAGGGACTTGGACACCTGACATTATAACGGTCATATTGAAACAGAAAACACGACATTGTTTTGATTAGTTTATAACTAACTCCATGACATCATTTTTGTTAAAACAAAAGATATATGAAGATGATAAACATGAGTACGATTAATATGAAATATGTGTTTTTGATAAAGTACCAAAACAAGAAAGTAATGAAAGTAAAGTAGGAGTACTATAAGTATTACTTAGTGTAATGTATTGATATGATACAAACTGAGTATGATTCATAAAACTCAGTATGATTAACAGAGTCAATACGATTGCTAGAGTTAGTACGATAATTATAGTCAGTACGATAAACATGGTCAGTATGATCAGCATGATCATTATGATAAGCATGGTCAGTACGATCAGCATGGTCAGTACGATAAGCATGGTCAGTATGATCAACATGATCAGTATGATCAACATGGTCAGTATGATAAGCATGGTCAGTACGATCAGCATGATCAGTACGATCAACATGGTCAGTAAAATAAGCATGGTTAGTATGATCAGTATGATCAGTACGATAAGCATGGTCAGTACGATCAGCATGGTCAATATGATAAGCATGGTTAGTACGATAAGCATGGTAAAAGGCATTTGTGATTTCCAAAACAAGATATAAAAGTCAAAAGAGAACTTTTGACTCAACAATCTCCCCCTTTTTGGAAAGCACAAAACATAAAGTAAAAACAAAAAGAAAAAATTATCCCCCCCTTAGTTATTAGAAACTCTTATGAATATGAAATTGAATACAACTAACTCCCCCTTAGGTATGTATTTTCCTAAGGATTGTATTCATAGATTTTCATTGATTTAGAAGTATTTTATTAAAACATTCTACCTATATAAAACATTTTCCCCTTTGTGATTTAAAAAAAGAATGGGGTAATCTTGAGTTTCTTGAAAGAGTTAGATAAAAGAAATGCAGGACAAAGGAAAGGGTAACATAAATCTCATTACGATAACAAAATTTTATAGATCTCATGAAAAGAAAACAAATACAACAGTAATTTGTTTTCTCTTTCCTTTTCCTTATTTATCAACTCATTAATAAAAACTTCCATATTTTTGATTTCCTTCTTGTCTTCAGATATAGAATCACCCTGAGATCTGAGAAGCTCTTATTGGTCGGAAAAAAGCTGATCCTGATTCTTGATGGTCTCCTCCTGGACTCTGATTACTTCTTCAAGAGTATCAATTCTGTTATGTAAATTCTTTTTGCCTTTGGATAACATAGAATTTTGTTTCTTCCACAATAGTAATTCATATTTGAATAATGAAACCTTAAAAAACTCAGACTTAAAAGTATTCATTCTCTCTTGCAACTCTTTCTCTGAAGAAATATCGGCTCCATGGGTATTTGACAATTGATTCATCCTTTCAACAGTTTCTTTGTCAAGATTATTGAAAGCAATTGTGAGATCATTTGAAAGAATCCTTAAGTCTTCAATTGACACTTCATGATCATTCACTGAGCCCTGTGTTTTTTATGACCACTTAGTCATTCTGTTGCAAGCCTTCTTATGAGCAACGGAACTTTCAGATAGAACTTTCAAATCGGCTTCAACTGAAAAAACTCTCTTTCTCAATTCTATTACAGAGCCAAACTTCTTTCTTTGATTTTCAGTAATGAAATCAATTTTCCTTAAATCCTGGGAAAATAAGGAATGGTCTTCTCAATTCTCCTTAAAACATGAACAATGTAATCACTTTTCTTGAGAGAAATTGTCACGACCCATCCTCAGGACCCATGCCATGACTACCCCAAGCCCTCCTTCCATAGGCCAGGGGCTGGCGACTAGCACCAAAGGCGTAAAACCCGATATAAGAAAAGGAATTGCCTTTAAGTAAGAAAACAAACACCACAGAGTATGCAAGAAGAAGTAAACACTAAGTAAACTGAGTACAATAGTAATTGCTGGAAAGAAAATGGGCCAGAATACAAACCCAACTGAAAGTAAAGTACAACTTAAAAGTATGTACAACAACAAAAAAGTAAAGCAGCGAGTCTGACCCATCCTCTAGAAATCCCACCTAAAGGGTGGGTACAGATAGTCTCCTCTGCTCCTCGGCTCCAGCCGTCTGCTCCGAGTACGTCCTGTCCAGTGATCCACCTCCAGGTACCGTCCACCTCTACGAGATCCCACCTCGATCAGCGCTGTCTGTCGTCTGCATCCAACACAATGTAGTGTGGGTATAGCCCGTGCAGGGGTGAGTATACGCTACTCAGTAGGGACCTCGAGACCCACGAAGGTCTCCCAGAATCCACGAAGGATAAACCACAAAGGAAAGATACAATCACGAAGTAACAACCAACTCTACTTAGGTATTTGCCCATACATATACCTAAGTCATTAATTCTAGCTCATCTCCAGCACACGATCCCAAGTACAACCCAATCCACACAGGAAAACATAACCCATTCCACCTAGGAAATCACAACCCAATCCACACAGGAAAGCGCAACCCAATCCACACTGGAAGGCACAACAATCATGTCGACGATAATGATTGCAAGTCAAGACTCAGCTCACACAGGTATACTTATTCGTAAGATGATAGAGATGATCAGATGTAGCCACTGATTCATCTAATCTGTTGGGCCCACATAGGATACAAGACTCGCTAAGCTGTTAGACCCATAAAGGATTCAAGACTAGATACTTTTCCAGACCCACATAGGATACAAGTACAGAGTCAAATACTGCCAGAACCACATAGGATACAAGAATAGTAGTCAAGTATTTCTGGACCCACATAGGATACAAGAATATTAGTCATAGCCGTCGAACCCACGGAGGATTCCAGTACGGTCTTCGTCGCTGCCGAACCCATGGAGGATCCTAGTACAGTCGTCATCGTCGTCATAGTTGCAGCCAGCTCTAGGGTTCCCACACACAGCATGCTCGATTCCGAGAGGGTCCACTTCACAAGCCAAGGGGGGTCGATACATCAACTGACACGAAGTCCGGAGTTGATGTATCCCAAAGTTCAGTCTTTTCAATAGGAACTCAACGCGACAGACGAATCGTCAATCGGACGCCCGGTCTGAGAGTTATTGGCTTTTTCGTCATAGGGGCCCGGTTGGTTTTAAAGCTAAAACCAACCAGACAGTACTCCAGCTTCATTCTAACCTCAAGCAGAGTAAGCCAAAATAATCTTCTCACTAAGATGTATCCAAAAAAGTTGACGGCACGTCAATCAGACGTCTGCAGCTCAAGTTATATGCGTTTCTGCTCCGAGGGCCCGGTTGGTTTTGTGTTCGAACCAACACGACCATACCCAAATTCTCCAAAACCCTGAGTGTAATATACCGAAATGACCATATCGATCCAAGGATCGCTAATCATTTGACGGTATGTTTATCGGAGGTCCGTATCCCATGTTATGAGCGTTTGAACAGATCTGTCCGGAAAATAGGGGGTTCGGGCCCGGTCCGACCTGGCCCGAAGCCCCTGAGTCGGCCCGAACCGGGTCGACACGACTCGGGTCCGGGTCCGGCCCGGCTGTCGTGGCCCGGCCCAGCCGGTGCGAGTGTCCGGCCTAGAGCAGGCGGTCCAGCCCGGCGTGGGCGGTCCGGCCCGGCGAGGGCGGTCCGGCCCGGCGCGGGCGGTCCGGCCCGGCGCGGGTGGTCTGGCCCGGCGTGGCCGGTTCGGCCCGGTGCGAGCACCTGTGCGTTGGGCGGATGCGGAAGGGGGGCGGCGCTGCCCCCCCTCGATTCGAAATAGAAGCCCCCCATTAATGGTGGGGTCTGCCCTAATTAAACTGGGGGCTTCGCCCCCTGGATTCTCAAAAACGGCTGGCCGTTTGTGGCTACCGCAGGACCTACCGGTGCCGCCCCCCCTGGAGCGCTGGTAGCCAGAAGTCTGGCCGCCCCCTTGCTGAATCACTGCGGCTGGAGGCTGCAACTTTCTTCTGTCCGGCGCAGTGCGACGATGCCTCTCCCCTACGTCGTGGCCCGCCCCGGCCGCAACCCTCCTTGGCGCTCCAGTGCCGCGCGACAGCGCTGCACCCCTTCGCCGCGGCCCGGCTTCGGCCACGGCCTCTTTCGGCTTCACCGGTGTGGCGCAACGACACCGCTCTCCTTCTCTGCGTCCCACTCCGGCCGCGGTCCTCTTTACCTCACGCGGTGCAACGGTTCTGCCTCCGTTTCAAGCAACGAAGAAAAAACAATCAACAAAAAGGGGAGGAGGTTCGGCCGTGTTCGTGCGGTCCGACCTCCACCCGTTATATTGATGACAGGAAGCCAATATTAACAATGAACGTTGAAATAATCATGAATGTGAAAACAACCCCTACCTCAATTCACGAAGGTTGATCGCTTGATGAAGTAAGGGAAAGCCGCACTGTTCCGTAGATGTTGCCGCGGAATGACAGCGTCGCTTCGTCAAGCGTCGAGAAGAAGGAAGTCAATGTTGGCACCGACGTTCTTCACGTTCTTCAACGTAGAAGATGAAGATATTCAAGACTTTGAGTATTCTCTCCCAAGTCTCCAAACAATGAAACAACCAAAAATAAAATAAGGATTTTTCCTTATTTTATTACTTTTTCCAACACTTTTAAAAATTCAAAAGTTGAATTCACCCAATTAATTAATCTTAAGTTGTCATAATAAATGGTGGAATAAGTTGGCATCAATAATGTGGAAGAGGAGTTAAGAAAATTTCAAGTGGTGGGGATTGTGTGTTCCCCACCACACTAATATCCTATCAAGAGGATTTAGGTTCAAGTGGGTCCCACTCAACTCCCACACATAGGGTTAAACCACTTGGATGTGAAATAAAATTGTAACACAATTTTTATTTCACTTTAAACTTAATTCACATTTTTTAACAACTCTTCCCGAGAAAACACAACTCCAGAAAAGGTCTTCTGAAGAAATTATCGGTGTTGTGGTTTCATCAGTGCCCTCAGATTTTGATTCCGAGCACCGGTTAAAAAGTTATAAAAACCCGCTCATTCATTCACTGAACGTACCCAAGCTGAACTTTGGAAATTGATTCCGGGCACACCGGGCCTTGGAATCAGGTGGCGTTTGAAACTGCCTACTCGTAAAATCCCAAAGAAATTAAGACAAAAATTTCCTTGAAATTTACTGGTCTTTACATTACTTCCACCTCAGGGATTTACGTTTCCATAAAGATACATCTCAAACTAGGGGAAAAAATGAGGGTACTGTGCACGCATCTGAGCCTCCCACTACCAAATGCTCTCCTGGAGGTTCCCGTGCTGCCACCAGATGAGCACTAGAGGAATAGACCATCCACGTAGGACTCACTCCTGTCGATCCTTGATCTCCATCAGGTCCTCCGAAAAGGTCGCCCCGTCATCGATTTCCAACTCCCCCTACTCGATGATATGCATCGGGTCATGCACGTATCTTCTCAATTGAGATACGTGGAAGACGTCATGAACTCGGTGCAACTGAGGTGGTCGAGCCAGGCGATAATCCACCTCACCTATCCTGCTGAGAACCTGGAATGGTCCTATGAAGCGCAAAGATAACTTGCCGCCCCGGCCAAACCTCTGTAATCCACGTCAAGGTGAGACTCATATGAAAACATGGTCACCATCCTCGAACTCTAGTGGTCTCCGCCTCCTGTCAGTATAAGACTTCTGTCAGCTATGAGCTGTACTCATCCACTCCTGGATGACCTGGACCATCTCTGTCATGGCCTGGACCATCTCTAGTCCCACAAGTGCTGATTCCCCAAGGTATATCCAGCACAGGGGTGATCTACAAGGTCGGCCGTACAATTCCTCATATGGTACCATCCCGATGGTGGAGTGGTAGCTGTTGTTGTACGCAAAATCCACCAAAGGTAGGCGATTCTCCCAGCTGCGACCAAAGTCGAGGACACATGCACGGAGCATGTCCTCGAGGGTCTGAATGGTCCTCTCTGTCTGACCATCCGTATGAGGGTGAAAGGTAGTGCTCAGGCATAGCTACGTCCCAAATGCCTCATGCAACCCCTTCCAAAGCTGGGAAGTAAAGCGAGCATCTCGATCGGAGATGATAGATGATGGAACACCATGAAGTCGTACAATCTCCTGAATGTAGAGGCGTCCCAAGCTATCCACTGAGCCCTGCTCTCTGATGGGTAATATGTGGGCCGACTTGGTGAGTTGGTCGATGATCACCCAAATGGAGTCGTGTCCTCTAGATGTACGTGGAATCCCAGTCACAAAATCCATAGATATCCCGTACCACTTCCACTCCGGGACCTCTAAGGGTTGTACCATGACTACTGGTACCTGGTGCTCCGCCTTCACCTACTGGTAGGTGAGGCATCGAGAAACGAACTCTGCCACAACCTTCTTCATACCCGGCCACCAGTGATGTCGTCTAAGATCCTGGTACATCTTCGCCACTCCTGGATGTACCGCTAAAGGGGAAGTGTGAAACTCCCTCAACACCTCCTCCTGTAATGCAGCTGGTACCATGGTACGTCCTCTGAAAAGGACGATGTGCTCTCATCTTATAGAGAATCCATCAGGTGCCTATCCTGTAGAAATCTGTGCACGCCGCGTCTCACAGTCAACATCCCCACGCTGTGCCTCCCTGACCCACTGGAGAAGTGGAGGTGTGACTGTGAGCGACTGTAGAATGGATGCCCCATCTCTATCCACAAAGGATATCTGCAACACGGCTAGCTGCTCCGTTGCCTCTCCAAGTAGATAAATTCCCGTCCTCCTGCTGAGAGAATCAGCTACTACGTTCCCCTTTCCAGGAGTATAGACTATCTCAAAGTCATAGTCCTGGAGGAACTCGAGCCATCGCCGCTGTCTTAGGTTTAGGTCCTTCTGCGAGAAGATGTACCTAAGACTCTAGTGGTCAGAATAGACTGTAAAGCGCTCTCCCATCAGATAGTGCCGCCACATCTTTAGAGCGAAGAACACTGTTGCTAACTCCAGGTCATGGGTAGCATAGTTCTTCTCATGCTACCTCAACTTTCATGATCCATAGGCGATCACTGCCCGCTCCTGCATCTGGACACACCCGAGTCCGGTCCTTGATGCATCACAGTAGACCACATACCCTACTCCCTCCTCAGGTAGCCTCAAGATGGGTGCACTGGTCCATCTCTGTCTCAGCTCCTAGAAGCTCTGCTGATATCTATCTGACCACATGAAGGGTTTCCCCTTCTTCATCAAAGCTAAAAGCGGTGCTGAAACTCTGGAGAATTCTGTCACAAATCTCCGATAGTACCCAGCTAGACCTAAGAAACTCCACACCTCCATCACGCTGCTGGGTGGCTCCTAAGATTGCACTGCCTCGATCTTCGCAGGATCCACCGCAACTCCCGCCTCAGAGATGACATGTCCTAATAAGTGGACCTCATGTATCCAAAACTGACACTTTGAGAGCTTACCATAAATCTAGTGCTCTTAGAGTGTGTCCAGTACAACCCGCAAGTGGTAGGCATGCTCCTCCTCAGTGGTCGAGTAAATCAATATGTCGTCAATGAAGACCACGACAAATCAATCGTGGTAGGGCTGGAAGATCCTGTTCATGATACTCATGAACACTGCTGGAGCATTTGTTATGCTGAAAGGCATAACCAAGAACTCATAGTGGTCATACCGACACCTGAAGGTCGTCTTCTGCACATCCTTGTCTCGAACTCTGAGCTGATGATAGTCTGACCTGAGGTCTATCTTCGAGAACCACCATGCTCCCTGGAGCTGATCGAAGAGGTCATCAATCCTCGGAAGTGGATACTTGTTCTTCACGGTCACTTGGTTCAAGTGATGGTTATCGACACACAGTTGCAAGCTCCCTTCCTCCTTCTTGGCGAACAATTTCGGGGAATCCCAGGGTGAAACACTGGGTCGAATGAATCCATTGACCTGTAAGTCCTCTAGATGTACCTGTAGCTCTCTAAGCTCAGTGGGAGTCATATGATATGATGGAGTAGATATCAGGGTTGTCCTGGGGTACATGTCAATATAGAATTCTACCTCTCTGTGAGGAGGTAGTCCTGGAACGTCGTTAAGAAAAACGTCTTCATACTGATCTACCACAACAGGAAAACTCGGACTCCGAATGTCCACTGCTAATAGGATGAGGCTAGGCAACTGATGAGTGATCGACTGTCCTCTCCTCTACATGTGTCCATCCAGCGTTGCAAAGGCTCCCTTCTCACCGGTGAAGGTGAACCTGCTCCCATCGGTGCGAACACACCGTACCTTGCGCCTAATACAGTCAATCTGAGCATGAACTATAGATAACCAATCCATGTCCAAGATGACATTGTAAGGCCTCGACGCTGCTACAAGAAGATCCCAGCCGAAGCTCTTGCCTCCTAGAGTAAGCTCACACTACCGGCACCAGTGTGTAATCGTCGAGTCTGCTCCTGTAGGAGTCTATAGCCATAAGGATCGAGCCAACGGATCTGTCAGAATCTCTAAGCTCCGAACAAGGGCAGCAGCAATGAAAGAATGAATCACTCCTATGTCTATAAGAACTGAAACAAGGGTGGAGTAGACACAGATAGTACCTCGAATCATCTCAGGTGTGTTGTGGTCGTTGGCCTCCACTGCCTGAAGCTGAGCCTGCCTCTGTCCGCCAGGTCCCTGTGGTCGGGGTGGACCTCCTGGTGGTGGTGGTGGTAGAGCCTCAAAGTGTCACCCACCACCTGCTACTCGGCTAGCTCCTCTGCCTCGTCCGGCTGCCCCCTGCGCATCGCCACAACCAAACCTCTGTCTCTGCCTGGGTGGTCCCTAAACCGTCTGCTGCTCCTCTGCATGGCAGGTCAGGCAGTCACGAGCCATGTGGACCTTCCCACCGCATTCATAGCATTGTCTGGTCCTCGTAAGGCTGGCTCTGCACTGTGTGCCCCACACCTCTGAGACAGTATCATGAGGTCATCCGCCTGATGGTTTGGTCTGCTTGGACCCCTGTGACATCTGTCGACTGCCAGCTGTGGAAGACTCTGCAATGTGCCACCCTGCGGTAGGTCTCCCTGCTAGTGTAGGCTCAGCAAAAAGCTCTCTACAAGAAGGGCTTGCTCCATTACTCCTACCTATGTCATAATGCTGTGGGAGATCATCGATGCCCTGATCTCATGCCACAGTCCCTGCTCAAAGGTCCGATCCCAGAAGAATGGGTCATGTACCATGTCCGTGGAATAGCGTGAGAGATTGGTAAATCTCTCCGAGTACTGGGCTACCGTCATGCTGCCCTACCGCAGCTATAGTAACTCCTGAATGCGAACCACACGGAGGGTGGCCGGAACGAACTCCGAGCGGAAGAGGCTCTCGAAGTCCAACCAAAGGAGAGATGCCTCGTCGTGAACCTGGAGCATCAGGATCCACCATATACCTGCTACCGCATTCAGGAGACTCACTGTAAGGATCACCATGAGGTCCGCTGGGGTCCCTACTAACCAAAAAACTCGAACAACAGCCTCCGGCCAATCCTCGGATGCCTGAGGGTCCATCTCCCCGCAGAAACTGGGTGGTCTCTGACGCTGAAACTCGTGCAGTGCACTCAGGCGACGTGCACTCTCAGCTACTGGGGCTGGTGGCATCGGAGGCTCGGCGGGTAGAGGTACCGCTGGTGCCTCCGCTGTAATAGGGCCCTGCACCGAGGCCTCGTCGCTCAGTGGGTTGTCATCTCGTACAAAGCTCGGAACCCTAGCTGGCTGCCGTCAGGGGGCCATCCTAAAAAGAGACAGGTGCGCCACAGTCAATACAGTATACCTGATGAGCTGACAAAAAGTAATCACAAAGAAAACTTTGAAACACACATAAAATCAATGTTTTCATGTATTGAGTCAGAAATAAAAATTCAGGGTCCTAGTGTATAGATACGTCGGCCTCCGCACCAACACTAGACTCCCTGGACTGATAACCACATTTAATACCCCTAACATTATTGCTTCACATAGAAGGAAGATCAGAGTCCTGAGTTCTGTGGTATAACCGAACTCCTCTGATACCAATTTGTCATGATCCGTCCTCGGGACCCATGCCGTGACTACCCCAAGCCCGCCTTCCATAGGCCAAGGGATGGAGACTAGCACCAAAGGCGTAAAACCCGATATAAGGGAAGACATTTCCTTTAAGTAAGAAAAAAAACACCACAAAGTATGCAAGAAGAAGTAAACACTAAGTAAACTGAGTACAATAGTAAGTGCTAGAAAGAAAATGGGCCTGAATACAAACCCAACTGAAAGTAAAATACAACTGAAAAGAAAGTACAACAACAGAAAAGTAAAGCAGCGAGTCAGATCCGTCCTCTGGAAATCCCACATGAAGGGTGGGTACAGATAGTCTTCTCTACTCCTCGGCTCCAGCCGTCCGCTCCAAGTACGTCCCATACAGTGATCCACCTTCAAGTACCGTCCAACTCCACGAGCACCCACCTCGATCAGCACTGTCCGTATTCTGCATCCAACACAACATAGTGCGGGCATAACCTGTGTAGGGGTTAGTACACGCTACTCAGTAGGGACCCCGAGACCCCTGAAGGTCTCCCAGAATCCACGAAGGATAAACCACAAAGGAAAGATACAATCACGAAGTAACAACCAACTCTACTTAGGTATATTACCATACATATACCTAAGTAATCAATTCCAGCTCGGCTCCAGCACATGATCCCAAGTAAAACCCAGTCCACACAAGAAAACATAACCTATTCCACATAGGAAATTACAACCCAATCCACATAGGAAACCGCAACCCAATACACACAGGAAGGCACAACAATCATGTCGACGATAATGATTGCAAGTCAAGACTCAGCTCACACAGATATACTTCTTCGTAAGACAATAGAGATGATCAGATGTAGCCAATAATTCATCTAAGCTGTCGAACCCACATAGGATACAAAACCAGTTAAGCTGTCGGACCCACAAAGGATACAAGACCAACTATTCTGCCAGACCCAATAGGATACACGTACAAAGTAAAATACTATAGGACCCACATAGGATACAAGAACAGTAGTCAAGTACTTCCAGACCCACAAAGGATACAAGAATAGTAGTCATCGCCGTCAAACCCATAGAGGATTCCAGTACGGTTGTCATCGCTGCTGAACCCACGGAGGATCCCAGTAAAGTCTTCATCGTCGTCGCAGTCGCAGCCACCTCTAGGGTTCCCACACACAACTTGCTCGATTCCAGGAGGGTCCACTCCACGAGCCAAGGGGGGTCGATACATCAACTGACACGAAGTCCGGAGTTGATGTATTCCAAAGTTATATCTCATCAATAAGAACTCAACGTGACAGATGGCGCGTCAATCAGACGCCAGGTCTGAGAGTTATTGGATTTTTCATCACTGGGGCCCGGTTGGTTTTAAAGCTAAAACCAACCCGACCGTACTCCAGATGCATTCTAACCTCAAGTGGAGTAATCTAAAATAACTTTCTCACTAAGAGAAATCCAACAAAGTCGACGACACGTCAATCAGACATCCAGAGCTCAAGTTATATGTGTTTCCGCTCCGAGGGCCCGGTTGGTTTCGTGTTCAAACCAACCTGTCCATACCCAAAGTTCTCCGAAACCCTAAGTTTAATATATTGAAATGACCGTCTCGATCCAAGTATCTCTATGCAAATGAAAGTGCCTTGATCGGAGGTACGTAGCCCAAGTTATGGGTGTTTGAACGGATCTGTCCGGAAACCAGGGGGTTCAAGCCCGGTCCGACCCGGCCCGATACCCCTGGGTCGGCCCGGCCCGACACGGGGGTCCAACCCAGTGTGGGCGGCCCAGCCCAGTGCGGGTGGTCCGGCCCGGCGCGGGCGGTCCGGTCCAGCACGACCGGTTCCGCCCGGTGTGAGCACCCGCGCGCTGAGCGGACGCGGAAGGGGGGAGGCACTACCCCCCCCCCCTCAATTCAAAATGGCGACCCCCCATTAATGGTGGGGTCCGCCCTAATTAAACCAGCGCCTTTGCCCCCCGGATTCTTAGAAATGGCCAGCCATTGGTTGGCCTTTTGTGACTTCCACGGGACCTACTGGTCCCGCCCCCCTGGAGTGCCGGCGGCCAGAAGTCCGCCCGCCCCTTGCTGAACCGCCACAGCTGGAGGCCACATCTTTCTTCTGTCTGGCACGGCGCGACAGTGTCGTGCCCCTCTTCCATGGACCGGCTCCGGCCGCATCCTCTTTCGGCTTCACTGGGGTGGCGCAATGGCTCCTCTCTCCTCCGCCGCAGTCCTCTCGACCTCACGCGGTGCAATGGTTCCGCCTCCGTTTCAAGCCACGAAGAGAAAACAATCAACAAAAAGGGGAGGAGGCTCGACCGTGTTCGTGCGGTCCGACCTCCTCCCATTATATTGATAATAGGCGGAAAATATTAACTATGAACATTGAAATAATCATGAACGTGAAAACAACCCCTACCTCGATTTACGAAGGTTGATCGCTTGACGAAGTAAGGGAAATCCCCACTGTTCTATAGACATTGCCGCAGAATGACGACGTCGCTTCGTCAAGCGTCGAGAAGAAGGAAGTCGAGGTTGGCACCAGCGTTCTTCGCATTCTTCAATGTAGAAGATGAATATATTCAAGACTTTGAGTATTCTCTCCCAAGTATCCACGCAACGAAACAACCAAAAATACAATAAGGCTTTTGCCTTATTTTATTACTTTTGCCAACACTTTTAAAAATTCAAATGTTGAATTCACCCAATTAATTAATCTTATGTTGTCATAATAAATGGTGGAATAAGTTGGCATCAATAATGTGGAAGAGGAGTTGAGGAAATTTGAAGGGGGTGGGGCTTGTGTGGGCCCCACCTCACTAATATCCTATCAAGAGGATTTAGGTTCAAGTGGGTCCCACTCAACTCCCACACATATGGTTAAACCACTTAGATGTGAAATAAAATTATAAAACAATTTTTATTCCACTTTAAACTTAATACAAATTTTTTAAAAACTCTTCCCGAGAAAACACAACTCCAGAAAAGGTCTTCCTAAGCAATTACCAGCGCTGCGGTTTCATCGGTGCCCTCAGATTTCGATTCCGAGCACCAGTTGAAAAGTTTGAAAAACCCGCTCATTCATTCACTGAACGTACCCAAGCTAAACTTAGGAAATTGATTCTGGGAACACCGGGCCTCAGAATCACGTGCCTTCAAAAACTGCGTACTCGTAAAATCCCAAAGAAATTAAGAAAACATTTTCCTTGAATTTGACATGTCTTTACAAAAATTGTCTGTTCTGAATCGGTATCCTCATCGTACGAATCCAGTTCATTTGATCGGCTTAAGTCTACAACTGGATGTTTTCCTTTTTTTTCAATCCCCTTTATTTCTTCTGCTTCTTTGTTACTGATAATGATTGTTTTTTTCATATGAGAAGATTGTGGACGTTTATTCCCTTGGGAAAGAATTTTTTCTGGAGTTTCAAAAGATTCATCTGGTTCTTGATCGACATGAGGAGAATGTTGAATACCTTCACTTTATTTTTGAAACGATTCTTCTATACTTTTATTTGAGCTCTGAAGGAATTCCAAAAATAAATCTCCTTCATCTTATTTAACTTCTTGGATTTCTTCTAAAAAAAGTTTCTCTTTTTCTGGCTCTGGAAGACTCTGCACGATGGGTTTTTGATATACTTCTTCGGTTACTTGAGCACTAGCTTCCTCAACCATTTTCATGACTTTTGAAACATCAAATTCATGAGCTTTTCTTTTTAAAAGATTCTTTTTTTATTTTCATCCTCAAGAGTATCCTCAACCCTTAACCTCTCTGCAAAATCTTCAGCTGGGTCAAGACCAAACTTCAGATCACCTTCCTTTCTCTATTCTCTTTCTTTTTTCCACCTGGCTACAACCTCTTTACTTTACTTAGGTTTGTTCTTTGGCTTTGAACTGGTTTGCAGATCTGACTTTTGAGGGGCACCAACAGATGGATTATCTTTGACTGGCATAGGTGCCGATTGATTCTGTGCCGATTCAGCTTCTAAATCCTTAACAAAAAGCTTTGAATTCTGATTAAAAAATACATTCAACTTCTTCAACATACTCTTACTTATCCAGGAAGGCTTCATCTTTTCAATTTTCCTTTCAAAGGAATATTACAAAACTTCATGTTCTCAAGAATGAACTTTGTAAGAATAGATGGATACATGATTAAATGGGACTTAATCACTCCTGATTTCACATTCTTGATTGTTTCAAAAATGTATCCCATGAGATTAACTTTTCTCATGTTGAAAAGATAGTCAAGCATGATGATATCAGAAACTTTCAGAGTTTCTCTATCCCCTTTCCTTGGGATAAGAAAACCTTGCATCCAAAGTGCCACAAATCTATTATTTGGAGAAAGATGAGCCACTTTCCTCTTTTCATTATTTATATGAAACAAGGAATTTTCAGCACTTTATTTATTAAACGTACCAACTTCCTCTGGTAGTTTATGAGATGGAAAATAAGAATCACCTTCTGTTGGAACATTTAGAAAGTGGGCTGCTTGTTTCACAGACATTGATATCTTTATATCGTACACAACAATGTTGATAGTCATGTTTTTGTCGAAATACAAAGTTTTATAGAACCGAATGACTTCATCAATAAGAACCAGATCTTGAGACATGTATTTTTCGAAACACAAATTCTCCCAGCCTTGAAAAAAAATAATTCTTCTAATTGTAGAATCGTACGAATCAAAAAAGTCCCGAGAAACTAACCTTTCTCTGAGAAAGTATTTTTCTAAATTTTTTTTTGAAGACATTACGGTAGGAGTGTTAACAGAGGACTGAGACATATAGGTGAAGCTGATGGAAGATCGTACAAAGTCTTCAAACAGGGTAAGAGCTTCTTTAACAATTGTGAAAAACCAGTGTGGGTTTGTGGAGGGGAGGGGTCTATTTATAGGTGAAAAATGGGTGACAGTTGATCTTCTACAGTTGATATTAGAAGAAAAAGAAACTGACGAATGGGATTAAAAGTTAAAAAAAAACAAAACATGTTAAGGAAATTATGTACCTGTTGGAGATCGTAAGTTAATTGTTGGTTTAAATAGTATTAACATAGTGAAAGAAAACACAAGATTATGGGGAGAAAGGATACGATCGATTTTCATTCCGATGGAAAACAAAGTCATTACCATAGGTTGACGTGCCGATGGAAAACAAATTCGTTACCATAGACTGATGCGCCGATGGAAAATAAAGTCGTTACCATAGGCTAATGTGCTGATGGAAAACAAAGTAGTTACCATGGAATGACGTGCTGATGGAAAGAAAAGTCGTTACCATGGATTGACCTGCCGATGGAAAACAACGTCGTTACCATGGACTGAGGTGCCGATGGAAAACAAATTCGTTACCATGGACTGACGTGCCGATGAAAAACAAAGTCATTACCATAGAATGATGTGCCGATGGAAAACAAAGTCATTACCATAGATTGAGGTGCCGATGGAAAACAAAGTCGTTATCATAGACTGACGTGCCGATGGAAAACAAAGTCGTTACCATAGACTGACGTGCCGTTGGAAAACAAACATGTTACCATAGGGTGATGTTCCGATGGAAAACAAATCAGTACGGTAATCAGGTAGTCAAGACGACAAACAAAAGGTAAAAACAATAACTAAACAGTCAATACGATAAATCGAAAGACAAAAAACACAAACCAGGAGAATAAACAGATAAATAAAAAGAATATTATGTAAAATGTTCTCCTTTTTTAAGAGGAGTTTCTTAATGTAAGGATAAGTAAAAAAACATGACGTATACATGAATGATTACTTTAATGCAATCATTCCTAGCTTCTGTTTTATAAACTCAAATCTATCGGAAGGTAATGGTTTTGTAAAAATTTCAGCAAGTTGTTCTTGCATTCTGATGAATTGTAAAATAATATCTATTTTTTGTGTGTGATCCCTAAGAAAGTGATGCCTAACATCTATGCGTTTTTCATGAGACTGATGTGCTAGGTTCTTACTAAGAGCTATAACACTAGTATTATCACAAAGAATTTGAGTTTTGGAAAAACTCAATCCATAGTTAGTGAGTGTGTGTTGCATCCATAACACTTGAGCACAACAACTTCCAGCTGCTACATATTCAGCTTCAGCAGTGGAAGGTTCTACTGAGTGTTGTTTCTTGCAGGACCAGGAAACCGAAGAATCTTCTAAGAAATGACATGTTCTAGATGTACTCTTTTTATCCATTATACAACCACCAAAGTCAACGTCTGGAAAACTTTTTAAAACAAAATCATTTCCAGAAGAGTAAAAAAGACCTAAATCCAGAGTTCCTTTTAAATATCGAAAAATTATTTTCACATAATTTAAATGAGACTCTTTTGGATTAGATTGGTATATTTCACATAATAATATAGATAACGTTAAATCTGGTCAACTAGCTATCAAGTACAACAAACTTCCTATCATACCTCTAAAAATTGCTTGATCTACTGGTTCCCCAGTTTCATCAAGATCAAGTGTATTTGAGGTACCAATTTGAGTGCTAATACTTTTAGTCTTGTCATAACCATACTTTTTGAGTAAATATTTTATATACTTATGTTGAGATATATATGTTCCTTCTAGTTTTTGTGAAATTTGAAAACCTAAAAAGAATGTTAACTCACCCATCATACTCATTTCAAACTCAGATTTCATTATGTTGGAAAAATAATCAGTTAAAGATTGCTGAGTTGATCCAAATATGATGTCATCAACATAAATTTGGACAATCAAAACATTTTTATTTTCTATTTTTATAAAAAGGGTTGGATCCGCTGTACCTTTTGCATAATTTTTTTGTAAAATAAATCCTGTAAGTCTATCATACCATGCTCTAGGGGCTTGTTTAAGGCCATATATAGCTTTGGTAAGTTTAAAAACATGATTTGGATGTTTTGAGTCAAGAAAACCAGGGGTTGTTCGACGAACACTTCTTCTTGAACAAAACCACTTAGAAAAGAACATTTAACATCCATTTGATATAGTTTGAAATTAATGTATGCTGCAAAGGATAATAGAATACGAATAGATTCAAGTTTAGCAACCAGAGCATATGTTTCTTCGTAGTCTATTCCCTCTTGTTGATTATAGATCTTAGCAACAAGTCTTGCTTTATTTCTTACAATGATTCCATTTTCATCACATTTGTTTATAAAAACCCATTTTACACCAATTACAGTTGTTTCTTTTGGTCTTTTATCTAAAGTACAGACTTGATTCCTTTCAAATTCATTTAGTTCATATTGCATTGATTTAATCCAATCTTCATCACCTAAGGCCTCACTTGAACTTTTAGGTTCGAATTGGGAAAGAAAGGAAAGTTGTTCTATTTCATTTATTAAGGAATTTCTGGTCCTTACAAGTTGATTTACATCACTAATGATATTGTCACTCGGATTATTCCTAAGAAACAATTGATTTGGGTTTTGTAAAACCTGTTCATTAACATATGGTAGAAAATATTCTGGGGTAAAACTTTCAGGAACACTTTCTTGAAAAATTTCCTTATTAGAAGAATCTTCTAATAGAGGTTAATAAAAATTTTTAAAAAACACATCCGAAGATGTAGGTTGGGTTTGTTTGAAAAAAAGGATTGGTTTCATCAAATTTAACATGTATTGTTTCTTCAACAATACAATTGTTTTTATCAAAAACACTATATGCCTTAGAAGTTGTAGGTTATCCTAGAAATATTCCTTCATCAGATTTTGGTGTGAATTTGTGTAGATTATTTTTAGTATTTAGAATAAATACTTTTCACCCAAAAACTTTGAATTATGAAACTTTAGGTTTTCGGCCAGTCCATAATTCATTAGGTGTTTTATTAATAAAATGTCTAGTTAAAACATGATTTATAGTATAACAAGTATTACTCACAGCTTCAGCCCAAAAGTGCTTAGTAATTGAGCATTAAATCAACATGGTTCTTGTCATTTCTTGAAGATTACAATTTCTTCTCTCAACAACACCATTTTGCTGAGGAGTTATTGGAGGTAAGAAATTGTGAGTAATACCTTTCTTAATACAAAAAGTTTCAAAATATGAATTTTGAAATTCACCACCATGATCACTATGAATAGTTATCAATGGTCGGTTTTTCTCATTTTTAACTTGGGCTCTAAAGGTTTTGAAATAGGAAAAGGCTTCAGATTTCTTCGTTAGAAAATAGACCCATGTAAATCTAGTAAAGTCATCAACTAAAACAAATACATATTATTTGCCTCCAATGCTTCTAGTTTGTGAAGGACCAAAAAGATCCATATGCACTAGCTATAATGAATTAGAAGTTGAAACTTCATTAATTTATTTAAAGCTATTTTTATGTTGCTTTCCAAATTAACTAGGATCATAGACTTTTGAATAATCAGATCTGAGATCCAGTAGTCCCTTTACAAGTCTTTTCTTCAAAAGTTTACAAAGGTTTCTCAGGTTGAAGTGTCCTAGTATTCTATTCCATAGCCATGATTTGTCTTCTATTTCCCTTAAGGATGGTAACTTTTGGCTCCTAAGGTCTTCTATGTTAATAGTGTATACATTCTCTTGCCTATGGGCAGATAGAATGAACTAATACTTAGAATTGTGAACTAGACATTTATCATTTCTAAAATTCACAAGGTAACCTTCATCACATAATTGACTTATGCAGATGAGATTGTGGTTAAGACCTTTAACAAACAAAACATTTGAAATAAGAACTTTTCCAAGAAAAACAATATCACATATTCCAACAATTTTTCCTTGAGAATTATCTCAGAAGGTAACCTTTCCACCTTTTGTTTTGGTGATATTTTCAAAGAAATATTTGTTTCCCGTCATGTGTCGAGAACAACCACTATCCATGTACCAAATGTTCTTGTTGGTACACTTCATATTTTCCTGAAAAAGAAAAAATTAGTTTTTCTGAATCCAAACTTGTTTGGATCCAAAATGGTTAGATAAAATAATTTTAGGAGTCAAAATTTGTTTTGCAAAATAGGCATTATGAAATCCTAATAACTGGGTTCTATTAAATGAACAATCTCTTTTCTAGTGTCTTCCACATTGACACTTAGAGAAAAAAGGGGTATTTTGAGGAACAAAATAGTTATTAGTAAACACCGGTTTAGAATGAGTATATAAAATACTGGAATGATTTCTCAAAGGTCTAATTTGAGAATACATTGTATCAAAGTTTTCCTTGCCATAAGTAAAGTTTGACAAACATTTTTTCAAGGAAAAAATTTCTGATTTTAGTTTTAAAACTTTGTTTTTATCCTCCAAAACATTTTATTTTGAACTAGATTTAGGCTCAAAAACATTTTTCTTAGAAATTTCATTTTCTAGATCCTTAGAAAGTTTATCCTTATCAGATTTGAATTTCTCAAGGGTTTTTAAAATACTTTCAAAATCAGAAGTTTTTATATCCAGATCATTAGAAAGATCTGATACTTCTTTGGTTAAAATTAAAATTCTAGAATTTTCTTTATCAAGTTTCTTTTTGAGTTTAGAATTTTCTTTCTCAAGTAATTTAGAAAACCTAGATACTTCTTCAAATGAAGGTAATGTATTATCTTCTGATAACGAAGACTCATCATTTGAAGATTCATAATATTTATTGTCAGTGTAATTTGCATTCAAGGAAACATTTGTAATAGCTTTAGTATTGTGTACCTTATCCATAAGACAATGATTTTCAATTGGTAATATGGATATAAATCCAATATTCATTTGTCCTGACGACGCATATTCTGAAGAATTATCTGATGAATCGCTACCACTTGCACTCCAAGTATCATTTGCCTTTAATAATTTCTTTGTCTTTGTCTTGTAATACTTTTTCTTATTTATTTTAGAATGTTTCTCCTTTATGTCTTTTCTCTTCAGTAAAAGACAATCGGTCCTTATATGTCCTACTTTCTTACATTCATAACAAGTTACCTCTGAATCTTTATTATCTTTCCTATCTTTCTTTTTGAATCTTTATTGGAATTCTTTCCTTCCCACAATCTTGTTCATACTTCGAGCAAGATTGGATAACTCATTATCTGAAAGATCAAAATCACTTGAATTAGACATAACAACTTTCTTAGCTTTGGATCTTGTTATCCTCTCAGGTGTTTTAGCTTTTAAATTTAGTGTAAAAAGCTACACTTCCATTTCCATTTTTCTTCTTGTTGAAATCAGCATCTCTCTCCATTCTTGTCTCGTGTTGTAGAAGAGTTCCAAAGAGTTCATCAATCTGAGAAACTTTTATATTTTCATCAATAGCTGTCCTTTTTGACTCCCATTCATTTGGCATTATATGAATAATTTTGTCAACAAGAGCTTCATCATCAAGAAATTTTTCTCCCATAGATTGTAAGCTGTTGACAATTGTCATCAATATTTGCTGCACTTTACATACTGGCTCTCCATAAGGAAAAAGAAATCCATGATACTCTGCTCGAAGCATTGATCTTCTGGTTTCTATAACCATGGATGTACCAAAATGCGTGACTTCCAATTTCTTCCAAATATAGTTGGCTACTTCACAAGAAGATATCTGGCTGTATATATTCCAGGTCATAGAACATAGTAAAATATTGCGTACCTTGTAATTCAGTTGATATTCTTGCTTCTCTTGATTAGTGAAAGTACTGACTTCTTTGTCCAGAATTTTGTAACCTCCAGTAAGAATAATAAAATTGTCTACACTAGTATTGATAATGAATGTCTTCATTCGATCTATCCAGTACTCATAATCATTCCCATCAAAGATAGGTGGTCTAGAAGGATTTAGATTGTCAATTGACCCAATATTTATTCCTGCCATCTAATAAAATATAATTTTTCCACTCCACACATTAGTATAGAAAATAATTGAAACAGTTAAATGAAAGAATAAGAGATAATAGTATAAATCAGTGGAAAACTCCTCTGATACCAATTGTTGGATCGAAAATGTAGATGTATATGTATATTAGATGGAACAATACAAGAGGTGGGGTGAATTTTAGGTTTAAAAACTTTGTGTTTAAACACAATAAATTAGGTTAAATGATCTTAAACTAATATAATTTACAAAAAAAACTAACAACCACAATTGTATTGAATATAAAGGTATGATATGATGTAATACTATAAGAAAAGTAAAGAAATTGTATTCAAGATGAATACAATAATCAGAGTAATACAATAGTAAAGGATTCTACCATAAAGCGTATAGAATCAATCGATATAATATGTAACAGTATGAATGTAATTGATACAATTACAATTGAATATTGAATGAAGAAAGGAAAACAATACAATTCCCTTTCTTAAAACAAACAGCAGCGGAAATGTAAAAGTATTAAAATTATTTTGACCCAAAGATAAGGGTTATCCTTTCACCTAGGATAAGAGGTCTACCTTACCACCACCTTGGTAAGCCCTTGATATGATGATCGGTACATCTGTTTTGATATCCCTGCAAGCCCTCGATTTTGTAGCTAATTGGCACATCTGTCTTTGAATCACTTGAAAGCCCTCAATACGATGATCAGTAGCACCGTCTACCTATCCTCGACAGCCCTTGATCGTTATCCCCTGATCAGACGCACAAAGCAAAACAAATTACTTATAGAAATACAAAAACTAAGAACGAGCCGTTCATGTTATTTAATCTCAAGGATTTCGCACGAAGCAAGAGAGAAGTCACAATATCTCTCTCTAGGACTTGATATAAGAAATTTCTCACACCCTTGTGTCTTCTTAGCTTCAAATGACCTCATATTTGTAGGCCTCAAGTTCTAAGGGTCATATTTCCTCCAATGGTCATATTTCTCTGGAAAACTTGGAGAGACTTGGACACCTGGCATTATAACGGTCATATTGAAATAGAAAACATGACATCTTTTTGATTAGTTTATAACTAACTCCATGACATCATTTTGGTTAAAACAAAAGATATATGAAGATGATAAACATTAGTATGATTAATATGAAACATGTGTTTTTGATAAAGGACCAAAACAAGCAATTAATGAAAGTAAAGTATGAGTACTACAAGTATTACTTAGTGTAATGTATTGATACGATACAAACTGAGTATGATTCATAAAACTCAGTACGATTAATAGAGTCAATACGATTTCCAGAGTCAGTATGATAATTATAGTCAGTATGATAAACATGGTCATTACGATCAGCATGATCAATATGATAATCATGGTCAGTACGATCAGCATGGTCAGTATGATAAGCATGGTCAGTACGATCAACATGATCAGTATGATCAACATGGTAAGTACGATAAGCATGGTCAGTACAATCATCATGATCAGTACGATCAACATGGTAAGTACGATAAGCATGGTCAGTATGATCACCATGATCAGTACCATAAGCATGGTCAGTGTGATCAGCATGGTCTGTACGATAAGCATGGTCAATATGATAAGCATGGTAAAAGACATTTTTGATTTCCAAAACAAGATATAAAAGTCAAAAAGATAACTTTTGACTCAACAAGTGAGACTTAAAATGATAAATGTTACTACCCATGTCAAAAAAGAGCACTTTTCTTTTCGAGATCCTACTTGATTATAACTCTATAATAAAGTGTGTGTGGCCAAGAGTAATGATCAAGATGGGTGAACTTCTGAGATGTTTCCTAGAGTGTGTGTGAGTGAGGAAAAAACACACTGTAAGAACATGTGTTGGCCGATGAGGATAGTAATTAGTTTGATAAGAGAACCCAATGACTAATTTCATTTGGTGTGCTCAGAAGGAAACCAAGTAGTTACAAGAGACACTTGGGGTCATATTACTAGGTTCATGGCTTGAGGAAGGCTGGGTCATGACAATTAGCTTCATGTACCTAGGCCTAATTAAAATAAAACCCACAATTTAATTACTTGTATCAATGGTCAATTAAAACCAATATCACCAAAAATACAAGAAAAATTCATTGGGTGACTTCTATCTAAATAAATGGTGAGAAAAAACATGTGATCATCTATCTAGGATGTTCTCTATCCACACTGAGAAAAATCCCCACAATCCTCACCTAATTCCACCATGATCTATTGGAATCACCATGAAATCCCTAGTTCAAATGATTATAAATCAAAGGTCTCCAAGGGAAACAAGGATACAATGAATAAGTGGAAGAAACTCACATAGGATAACCAAAAAACACTATAAAAACACCCCTCTCCAAGGGGAATAACATGGAGAGAATAAGGGGTAGAACTAACTAAAATGGACCTCCCCAAACCCCCATTTAGCCTAAATAATGAAGTGGGTATAACCCTAACATTATGAGTCTTTCCTAGTTAAAATACCAAATAGGAACCTGGTCATGGAATGAACATGAGGGTCATGAAAAAATTCCTCATTCTCCAAGACACAATGTAGTGTGGCTCACCTTCTTGTGGCATAATTATCCTCCAAAAGGTAGGGGTTGATTCCCAGAGACCACCTGCATGTAATGGCCCTCTATACTACACCATGGGCCTATCCCTCTTGGTACATGTTGTGGCAGGCCCATGGATTGTGACTAAACTTCTTATAAAGAAGCATATGGACCAAAATTTACAACTTGTCTTCACATCAAGAACCCTATGGGCCATGTTTCTAGGAATCCACCATGGGGGAGCCCCTTGACGTAGCCTCCCACTATTGCATCATGGATCAATTATGAAATGTTTTTTTAGAGAAAAACCCACAAAA
Source organism: Viscum album (assembly GCA_963277665.1). Lineage (NCBI taxonomy): Eukaryota > Viridiplantae > Streptophyta > Magnoliopsida > Santalales > Viscaceae > Viscum > Viscum album. The sequence goes on from OY728166.1 coordinate 519,520,918, forward strand.
AACATGCTATGTCATAAATACCTAGGATGATACCTTTTACATCCAATAACCCCTCATAATAGTGTGAACCACACCTTTCACGACTTGATGAGTATGATACAACAAAAATAAACAAAGGGGTCACCCTGACCTCACTCCAATATTCACCTAAGCACCCAAAACACCTCTTGAGGATTGAACCATGTCCAAAAACATTTCCTTGGGATATTCTAACTCTCAAAATTCTGATCTAAATCCTAGGTCACAAAATATTCCCTACTCCAAGTCCAAAAATTAATATGCCTCCTAAATTTTATAATCCGTAAATATGTGGGTCTTTACAAACTATAAAAAAATTGGGTGATTAGAAGGGGTTATATCCCCCTCTAAATAAATTAGCGATATTTAGCTCTAACCACCACTAATATTCCCACCGAATCTTATTTGAGGTGGTTTTGGGTAAGTGCTGGTAAAGGAGACCAATTTTTATTAGAGGTTATATGAGAAAGGGTTTTAACCCCTTCCAATTATAACTAAAATTCTATTTAGATTGTGGATTATGGGCATTTATAACCACCTCTAAATTGACACATCAGTTTAGGGGTGGTTGTTACAACTCCTAATTGAGTTATGGGATCCACGTTTAGGGGTAGTTTCTATAACCTCCCCTAAACTAGACAACCTTTTTTTTAATTTCCCAACCCAAGGCACCCTGGAAGCCACCCATGTGCCAATGACACCCCCAGTGACACCTCTTCAACCTTCCCCAAACACCCATACACCCCTAGTGACACCCCTTCAACCTTCCTCAGACACCCTCGGTGACACACCCCTTGGCCTCCCGACACCCCCGTGACACCCCCAGGCACATGACACCCCCTATGACACCCAGCCCACACCACCAGTGACACCCCTTCCCCAGACACCCGTGACACCCCTTCCCCAAGCCTCCAGACACTCCCTGTGACACCTGCTCGACACCCCCTGTGACACCCCTTCCCCAGACAGGTGCCCGACACCCCCTGTGACACCCGCACCACACCCATCCTGAGGCTTCCCTAATACAACACCCATATAACCTGCCTAATCATTATCTACGGGCCCCAGCATGCGCAGCTGGCTTATCACATAAGCCACCAAGGTTTTAAAAAAATTTACCGCCGTTGAGATTCGAATGCACCACCAGAAGTATCGAACCAAGAACCTTTACCACTCCTCCAAATTGAATTATAGTTTATATACCAAATAACTTATTTTTATTTATATTGAAAATTATTAGATAATATATATATATATATTATAAAAATTTAAATAATATAATATATTTGAATTTTTGTATAATATAAAATCTTTGTGTAATATTTATATATAATATATATTTGTGTATAATATATTTATATTATATCTCTGTATGTATAATATATATATATATATATATATATATGTATTTACATATATAAATATATATTTATACATATATTTATAAATATTTTATATTTGTGTGTATGTTTGTATATATGTATTTATATAATATTTTTATATATAATATAATTATCAAATATATATTTATATAATTGTTTTTATATACTTATATATATGTCTTAATATCTGTAATAATAATATTATTAATTATTATTATTATTACTATTATTACCCCTTTTTTCAACTATACAAATTATATGTTTTTTAATAAATATTATACATTTATGTGTTTTATGATTTAAATTATAAATATATTATATTAAATATATTTATTTTGTATATTTATGTATTTAATTATATACATTTATATTATATAATGTACACACACACACACACACATATATACACATGAAATTAAATACATTCATATAATTGAAAATATATTATATAATTAAATGATATAGTTATATATATATTTATAAATTAATTTATAATTAATATGGTATACAACAGTATATATAAAATAATTATATAATATATATAAATTTATATTTTCTAATATAATATTTATATTAGAGGGGGTTATAAACCCCTTGTAATGTCATCAGTTAGAGGGGGTTCTAAATCTCCTCTAACATCATAAATTAGAGGGGGTTCAAGACCCCCTCTATGGTCATAAATTAGAAGGGGTTAAACCCCCCTCTAATGCCATAAATTAGAGGGTGTTCTCAACACCCTATAATTTCAAAAATTAGAGGGTGTTAACAACCCCCTATAATGTATTAAATTAGAATGGGTTCCCAGGCCCCTCTAATATAAGGGATCATTGGTGGTTCATGAACCCCCTATAATGTCTTAAATTAGAGGGGGTTATGAACCCCCACTATTGTAATTTTAAAAAAAATCCATTATATATATATATATATCCCATAATATCTAAACTAATATTACATACACACACACACACACACATACAATGCCTCTAAAATCCATCCAAACATGAAGCGCCACTAATTATTAAATTTGTCATGGTTTTGAAATAATAATATTTAAAATCCTATCAAATATTAAAAAAACTAATGCAAAAAATTTAGAGGGGGGTTGTGAACACCCTATAAATTCCATTATTAAATGGGGTTGTGTTGAACCCCCTCTAAAAAACTGCTGCTAATCTACTGATTTTTTGTAATGACACACACCCTATCAAGGCACTTCATATCCTTGAGAATACTCGGTGGTCCAATAACCATAAATATCAACCAACATTTTCCATTAATTATCTACCAAATATTAATCTGACCTAGATTGATATAAGATGTATATGGTTATCTTATATGAAACTCAATTATTTCTATAATTTATATGTCTATTGAGTGTTAAATCATTACCATTTTCCTTTATATGATACCATGATTCTTATTTAGATCCTATGGAAATTGGGAACATGTTTATGGATTTACAGTGGGATAATTTAGGTGACATTATGGGTTGAATCAGGTTGGTCTATTTCAAATTAGAACCAAAATGTCAGGTTATCACAAAGAACCATGATAATTATTATGTATTATAATCTAATGTGGGGGGGGGGGGCAGGGTTGAAATGTTCAGGTCATGGGGTGTGGAAAAAAATTATTTCCTAAGTTAAAAAGTAGAATAGTGGTCAACCTATATTGTCTATAGAGAGGAGCACACAACAATCACATTTATCGATTTAAATTAGAGGAAAAATGGGTATTTTTGTAATTGTTTGATTTTGAGAATATAAAAATGTAATAAAAAATAAATAAATTAATCAAGAGATTGAAAACTATTATATGAGAAGGGTTATCAGGTCGAGTTTAGTTTTTCAATTTCAATTCTACCCTATTTACAATTTATCCAATCCTCTTCTATAAAGATGATTAAAGTGTGATTATATGATCGCTTCCTCTCACTCCCTTGGTCAAATTGTGATGGTGAGAGTAATCATTCAAAAAATATTATATCAATCTATTATCCATCCTATGTGTGATAGAATTATAGTGAATACCCTTAATTGACTTAAGAAATACCCGATCAGGTCTATTTTATCCCAAACAATCAAGAATATCCACTACCCATCCCAAACATACTGATGGTCGATAAGTAACTCACCACTAAGCCCTAGTCAATTCCATCATATATAAAATAGAACCTAGTGGAGGGATAAAATTATCATTTACCAAATAAATATTAACAATAGAATATAAAACCAAATACGATCATACTTAAAAATATAAGCCACTATTAAAAATTGAAACAAACTTCACAGAAGAGAGAAAAACATTTTTATTCCATGAAGTAAAAGAACCCAAGTAATAAAAAAATAAAACCTATAATTCACCAATAAATTATAAGTTTACCCATCCATGTGATGGTTAATCATTAATAAAGGGGGAATAATAATTCATTACAAAACTGAAAACAATAAAAGAGGAAAAAAGCATAAAATTTCTACTCTAGAATCTATCAGCTAAAATTTTTCTCCATTTCTTGACAGTAGAAGGGAAAAAATTTCCAATTTTCATTCTTAATTTTTTTTGGAATTTAGTTTTACTCTCACCCTAAAATTTTAAATTTAATTGTTCATGTGTAGAAAAAGTTTTTCCCTAATTACTTAATAATAATTTTTATATCCTAAATGACCCTTAATCTTCCTTTACTTTGGCGCGTTCAGTGACTATATTAATGAGTAAATTTCTCTATGAAATTAAACTTTAGCATGTTTATTCGATTTATATTTCATTTATAGCTAGAATAACCTCATTAGAGGTATTTATCTAGATATATTCTTTATTTAATGTGGTGGGGTCCATTTTTTGACCATAAATAATTTTCAACTTGATAATTTTTTTTAGGAATTTATAAGTTCAAATGAGTTCTAGATAAAGAATAAGAAGTTTAATACTGATAATAAAGGAATCATTGAAAAAAAGAATTAATCCATTTGGTTAAATAATGAAAAACTTATTCTTAAAATAAAAAAGTAATAGAAAGATGCTAAATTTTAAAATTAATAAATTTTTACATTTTAGCCAAAAATTCCCCAAAAATCTAAAAATGATGTAAATAAGATCAAATTTTAAGATTTTAAGGGATTAGAAAATTTAAATACACATTAAAAATAATAAAAATACTATTTATATCAATCCACCTAGACTTAGAACTTGGAATCCTAGAGAACTAAGAATTAAAATCAAATTAAAGAAAATTAAAAACACATACTCATGAGATCCACCCATTTAATAATAAGAAACAAAAAAATATCATGCCTATTAAAAAACACTATTTAAAGTTCTAAATTTATATCATTTAATCCATTTCCACTTCATTTCTTCTCCCATTCACACAATACACCTACCTCACATCAATTTTATCACATCTCACAAATGTCATTTTTCAACAAGGATTTTCTCATCCAAACCCATGAAAGAGTCACCATAGTCTTGATAAATTAATACATATACACCTAATGTGATTCAAGGAAATGTGTTTCTCATGAAGACTTTTTAGAGTGTTTTTTGGATTTTGTTTGGTAGGGTTTATTTTTAAAAAATAATAAGGTCAAATAAGGAGGGCTTGACTTTTTTTGAAGAAAAATTACATGATTCTAATTTTCACTCATGTATAGTCTCCTTATCACTCCACATAATAAAATATAATCTCTAAAATAATTTCAATTTTTTTCATAGATATAAAAACATTATCAAATTTTTCTTATTTATCACACCAACTCCTTCCCAAAATTCCAGATTATTTTTTTTCTTTAAAATCTCCAGAAATGAAAATATTTTGTTTGAAAGCTCCCGGAAGGAACATCTTTCAATTAAAAATTATTTTTAGTCAAAAAACACATATTTATAATTTTATTTTTCAAAAAAATTATCACTAAATAATTTTTAAAAACAAAATACATCTTCCCCCACACTTAAGTTCAACTAGATCCTGCAATTTTAATTTAAGAGCAGGTTGAATAAGGGAAATTGTCTTGTAGTGTGGATAACCTAATAGGATATTAATGGATTCTAAAGGATATCAGGATTAAATGTATATTTAAGGATATAGTAAAAAGGATTCTCTTCAAAATTTGGATTTAAAGCCAAATAAATTCTTCAATTATTTGAAACAGATGTACCTCAAACCCTCAAGTTTTGATAGTAATAAACCAAATTATATTTAAATAATCCATGGTTTGGTTATATTAAGAAATTAAAGGAATGTAAATAATATGAAAAAAAATGTTTTATAATCCACTAAGGAAGGTGATTTTAAAGATAGTGAGATGTGGCTTGGGATTCGAAAATTGGATGACTTTTTATAAAATTACCAAAGTTTTGAACTTGAAAAAACGCAATTTTATACATTTTTTATCTCAATTTCATGTGATAAATTGCTTCACTCATTTAAATGTGTTTAGAAAATGAAAAATATAATAATTTCAGATTAAAAGTTTCAAAAACACACACAAATTGAAAATTAAACACATAAAAATTTGAGAAACACACATTTTTTTGGGAAAAAGAAAAAGATAAATTTAAAAATCCTAAACTAATAAGGGTTTTTTCCCTCACACATAAATTATGTATTATATCAATGAATTTTAAGTAGTTATAACATTTAAATATATTTTTAATTTAATCAAAATATATAATTAAATGTAAAGTAGAGGCACAACCAAAGTAGTTGGTAGTGCAACATTGAGTTAATCTCTTAAGTGTTTATCTATAAAATACAATAAGAAAAATTTGAGAAGATAACACAATAAATTTACTAAAATAAATTAAAATATAAATATATTTATAAATTAAACGAAAATAAGGGTAGATATTGGTTTCACCCCCATGTCATCCCTAGATTTTTACTGTCACCAGAATGGGAGTACCAGGTATTGTCTAAAATCCGATGGTGGGTGAAGTTTCTTTGAGTTGAACTACCATCCCTTCTTATTTCTAGATTTCACTTATTCCTTTTTTTAGGAATCTATATATATATAGTATAGAAAATTCACTCCAATGGGAATAATATACAAATTTTATAGTTGTGGAAGGACAAAAAATGAGTCCTCCTCTTTCTTGGTTTCCACTTTCACAACCTTTTCTTCATTATCTATTTATTTTTTAGTTATGTAGCATTGATGGGAAAATAAAAGGGAATGTTATAGTGAAAATATATTTGAAAAAAATAAAGCATGATGAATTATTATCAAATTATTCTCCTTTAATTTAATTATATTTTGTCACAATTTCGTCCAACAAAACCACTTTGATATCCTCTTGTACTCCATCTAATAAATTCTCATCATATTTGGGGAGATCTAGATATTCCTCATAAGTTGTATCTTATTTTTCATCATCTCCCTCCAAGTAAAAAAACAATTTATCTGAATCTAAAAATTTAAATCAAGGGGAGGCGATACTCAATTAATTTTCAATAAAGTTGAAATATAATAAGTTCAAAAAAATATCATCCCTTTGAGATTGTTTAGCTTCAATTTCTTCTTTTATGGAAAGTGCCTCTTGGAGTTGAATTTGACTAGATAGAGGTAGGAAGTTAGGTTCATTTATATTCTCTTTAAAATCCACCACATGGGTGGTTTCATCTTCTTTTAAATCTAGTGATAGATACTGTGGTGTGGATTATTATCCCTTGTAAGTTATGGGGAGATTATATTTCTCCTTATATTCATTATTTATGTCATCGAAATCTCATTGATCCCTCAAGCATACTTCATAAGGAAAATTTTATTCATTAATCTCTGCCATCAATGGATGAGCAGGGTTATATAGATATTATTTTAATTCCATCAAGGTTTCCACAGGTTCTTCAATATACAATATGATAATGGAATCCAATTCTATCACTAGATTAGGTTTAGGTTTGGGTTTCTCTTAAGATGTATGATCATATTCAATTAGCCATTCCATTTCTCTCTCTAGGTCTTGTATTTCTTATCAAAGTCTTTAAAAATGAGATTTTATTTTAATTTCTTCTTCTTATTGTGCATATATAATTTCTTTAGAAATATTACTTGAAAAAAGGTAGACACTTTTTGTAACGCGACCATTTATTGATAAAATTTCAGGAAGTACTCTTGGAGTTAAATTAATTCTCTAGACAATCTATCCAACATTGGGTATTTAAGGTTCACTTTAAGGTTCTAAATGAGATAATTGAATTCCTTCTCATTGATTATTTGGATTCGACCTATCCGGATTTATTTAGAATACAAATAAAAACTTTCCTCCATACACAAAGGTGAGTGAAACATTTTTTTGTTTAATTTTTTAGATATAAAAAAGTAAAATATTTACAATTAAATTGTTGGCCCTATTTCCCCAAAAAATATGCCAATTTTTATACATGCCTATCATGGGGTGGGGATAAAAAATTATTTCCTAAGTTAAATTATAGTGCAGTGGTCAACCTAGGTTGTCTCTAGAGAATAGAACACAAAAATCACATTTTTCACTTTGAATTAGAGGAAAAGGGGTGTTTTTAATTTTTTTTTATTTTTAAAATACAAGAAATCAATGAAATAAAATAAAGCATTTAAGAATGAGATAGAAAATGATTATATGAGAAAGGTGATTATTTTGTGTTTAGTTTTCTAATTAAATTCTTTCCTAGTTCTTATTTATCCAATGCTCTTCTACTAAGATGATTAAAGTGATATTCCATGATCACTTTTTCTCAATCCCATGGTCAAATGGTGATGGTGAGAGTAAACCATAACAAGATATCATATTTGTCTAATATCCTTACTATGTGCGATATATTTTTAGTTTTCCAATTTAAATTCTATCCAAGTTCTAATTTATCCAATCCAATTCTTAAATGTTGCATGTAATTGATTTTTTTGTAGAGACTCAAAATTTATATGTGATTAGACATGTGTATAAAAATTAATTCCTTAATTACTCAAGAAAACTTTTTTATTTGAAGATACACTTCATCTTCCTTTACTTTGATGTGTCCAATGGCTACATTAAGGATATAATTTCTACATAAAATTTAATGTTTGCATGAGGATTTGAGTAATATTTCATTTAAATCAAGAATCACATCATTTATAGGTCTTTAACATAAGATATGACTCATTTAATGAGGATTTGTCCATTCTATCATCTAGAGATATTTGTAAAATTGATTGATTTGTTATCCTTTTAAAGTTATAATGAGATCTAGTTCTAGAAGAAGAAGTTGAATCCCTCAAATAATTGAATACTAAAAAAATCAATATATTTTGATAAATATTAAAAGATTTATAATTTAAATAAAAATGTGATATAAAACTGTTCAAATTCATAAATTAATCAATGATTATATTTTTTCCCAAAATTCCCCAAAAATATAAAAAGGATATAAATTAGATCTTATTACTTAATTAGAATAGATTAAATCATTTAAATACACTTTAAGAAAATTTAAAATATTTTCTCAATTAGTTTTTAATAGATTATAGGTAGGGATGTCAGAACTCGATAGGCAATCTGGGATTTTGCCTAGAAAAATTACATTCGTGAAAATCCTCATGTTACCATGGGATGTACAACGTTGTCTATAAACCTTTTTTGTAGTCTAATTCCTTTTGCGATTTAGTTTACTAAATTTAGTTTATGATAGATAAATAAATTTTTTTGCGTGGATTTTTACTCTTGTTTTATAGAAAATGGATGCTTCAAAAAGAATATCTCTAAATACTAGAGATAAAGCTATGGATCAAGACCTATTGGTGAATCCTCCAGTTGAATTGGATTTGGTGGAAACTACAGTATGAATGATTCAGTCCATGGGACATGTCACCAATGTTGAACTAGAATGGAGGATAGACCATGCTTCAGAATTCACTAAGTAACATCCATTGATATTTGGTTGTGATAAGGGACACGAAGAATCATAGGAATATATCAAGATGAATGAAAGTATATTCCAATTCTAGAAAACTTTGTAAAACTCAACGATTTGTTTTACCACTTATATAATTGATGTTCAAGTTAGGAAGTGGTGGGAATCTCTTTTCCAGGCCAAGTTGCATGAAGATCTCACCTAGAACACTTTCAATAAACACTTCAATCAAAAGTTCTATCCCGAGACATTGAGAGGGATGAAGGTATTAGAATTTGTTTCTTTAGAGTAAGGAGATCATCCTTTCATGGAGTACGCTACATGGTTTATTGATTTGGTTCTCCTTTCTCTAGAGATTATTTCTAAGGACTATCTTAGGCTGTGGAGGTTTGAGATGGTTTCACTAGTACAAAAACATTTTTTTTACGTCACCCTTTTTCAGGTCGGTTTTTTAGAACCGACGTGAAAATACCTAAAAATCAATTTTTCACATCAGTTATTATATAACCTACGTAAACATACATTTTCTCTAATTTCTCACGTCGGTTATATAAGAACCGACGTTAAAAATCCATTTTATTTGATTTTTCACGTCGGTTATTGTATAACCGACGTGAAAAATCAATGTACATCACTTTTCCAAATCGGTTATTAAATAACCGACGTGAAAAATCCTTTTCCAGGAAAATATATTAAAATTTTCACTTATTTTTCACGTCGGTTATTAAATAACCGACGTGAAAAATCAATTTTTGTGACTTTTTCACGTCGGTTAATTAATAACCGACGTTAAAATGTATTTTTCACGTCGGTTTTATAATAACCAACGTGAAAAATGTTTAAAAAAATTTAGTTCATTTCTAAAGATTTAATTTGAAAGGTCACGGAGCTCAAACGGAGTTACGGATTAAAAGTTATGGCCTTTAGAATTTGATCATCTCTAAACGATGTCTTAAGGATGTCCAACTTCTGAAGGCCATAACTTTTAATCCGTAACTCCGTTTGAGCTCCGTGACCTGTCAAATTAAATCTTGGATTATGAACTACATTTTTGTAAACTTTTTTCACATCGGTTATTAAATAACTGACGTGAAAAATTCATGAAACTCGATTTTTCATGTCGGTTATTTAATAACCGACGTGAAAGAGTGAAGAAGATTGATTTTTCACGTCGGTTTTTTAATAAACGAAATGAAAAATGTTTACAAAAATGTATTTCATTTCTCAAGCTTTAATTGGACAGGTAACAGAGCTCAAAAGGAGTTACGGATTAAAAGTTATGGCCTTTAGAAGTTGATCATCTCTAAACGATGTCTTAAGGATGTCCAACTTCTGAAGGCCATAACCTTTAATCCATAACTCTGTTTGAGCTCCGTGACCTGTCAAATTAAAGCTTGGATTATGAAATAAATTTTTGTAAACTTTTTTCACATCAGTTATTAAATAACCAACGTGAAAAATACCTTTTAACGTCGGTTATTAAATAACCGACGTGAAAAAGTCATGAAAATCGATTTTTCACGTCGGTTATTAAATAACTGACGTGAAAGAGTGATAGAGATTGATTTTTCATGTCGGTTTTATAATAACCGACATGAAAAATAAGTGAAAATTTTAATATCTTTTCACGTCGGTTATCAAAAAACCGACGTGAATGAAAATTTTAATATCCCGTGATCATGAAATTTCAATTTTTTTACATCGCGGCATCCAAATTTTGAATTGCCGCCTAAAATTTTTAATACCGCGTTTTCTCATATAATCTCAATTATATGTTTCCATTATACACTCATCTTAATTTTACGATCATTTATTTCAACCATTATCATTCCCCCAAATCGACTCTTTTTCTCTCAAACGCGAATCAATTATTTCTTCTTTCCGCAATCTCGTCAAGGTATATTTAATCATACATCCATGGTTTATGGTTTTTATGATTTGTTTTCTTAATTGACATACCATTTTATGATCATTTCATTCAACCATCATCGTTCCACTGAATCAACTTGTTTTATCTTCAACGTGAATCAACAATTTCTTATTTCCGCGACCTCATCAAGGTATTTGTAATTATTTTCCCATGATTTATATTTTCTATGAGTAGTTTTCTTAATTGATATACCATTTAACGATTGATAATTTATTATAATGATGGATGATTCTTTATATCATGATAAAACTACAAATCCTCCTATGGATTCAAAAATTCTTTCTAATATGAAGCTATGGTTGGCTCATTCAATCTTTCCTCGAAAAAAATATCAAACTTCTGATGGTCGTAACTTTTGATCCGTAAATCCGTTTGAGCTCTATGACCTGTCAAATGAAAGCTTAGAAAATTTTCTACAAGATAGTAAACATTTTTTACGTCGGTTATTTAATAACAGATGCTAAAAATAACTTTTAACGTCGGTTATTAAATAACCGACGTAAAAAATTACTTATAACGTCGGTTTTTTCAAAAACCGACGTAAAAAATGGCTTCTTATCGCCATTTCCAGAATTTATTTCACGTTGGTTTTTTAAAAACCGACATTAAAAACTATATTACCACGTTTTTTACATCGGTTATTAAATAACCAACGTAAAAAATCATATTTTTGGCGTCGCTCGTAATAACGTCGCCTAAAAACCGACATTAAAAAAAACCGACGTAAAAAAAGGTTTTTGTACTAGTGTTTTGAGGCTTGATGTTCAGTTTATACTAATTATTATGTGCTTATAAACCTTCGCAAATGTTATGGAAAAGGAAGCTATGGATGAAGAATATATTTATGGGAAGATAAGACTCTTCAGATAATGAGTGATACTATGGTGTAGTTAGAGTTTATTTTTTGGTCAGAAGAGGATGTTGGGTAACCATCACCAAGGCAGTGGTAGGGGTGTGCAATAGATATCAAGGAAGCGTTATGTGGTCAATTATCTGTGTGTGAGAAAAGGAAACATCAGATATGATTGCAAGTAGGCACCCTGGGTATGTCATGGATGTATGAAATTTGGTCATCTTCAATATTTCTATAAGAGAACATCCTAGCATAGTAGAGATGGATCAACCTTCACCAAGGGTTATCAGTTTGTATATGACACAATAAAAGGGGTGGGATCTCAAACTCATGCCAAGGGTGTTTCTCGAGATATGAATATAACATCCCAAGTTTTAAATAAATATTTATTTATTAGTATATTAATTCAATATTAGTATTACTAATAATATTAATAAAACAAAATTGTAATTAAATTATCAATTAAGAAAGGGAAAATAAATTAAAACATTAAGGTTTTGAAACGTATGTTATAATATTAAATTCTTATATTGATGAAATAAAATGTTTTTATATAAATATGGTATTATTTTAAATAAAATAATATTTTAAGATAAATATATTTATTTGGTTATTTTTATTTTACTTTTTTATGATAAGTCATTTTGAACCTAAAATGTTTTCATTGATCAATATTGGTTAACACATAAATTTACAGAACTATTTTTATTTAATTATGAAGTTAAATTTTATATTACCTAAACTCATATAAATTATTTATATTTAAAATCTTATTATTAATATTAAAAACAATATATTTCATTATAAATGAAACTAATATAAAATTTATAATTTTCTTATATAAATTATGTAACATGAAATTATTTAAAATTATTATTAATTTTTATTTTTAATTTTTTTAATCAATTTTTATAAAATTTTAAATATATTGTACAGATTATAATAATAATATTATTTTAAAATTTCCTATATATTAAATTTATTTTCAAATTGAATAAATGAAAAATGAATAAAAAATGAAATCATGATGTCGATTTGGGGGAGAGTCGAGGGTTTATAGAAGATCTTGAGTCATGATCGATGCATGGAGAGGTTAAGTCAAAACTTAGGGGGAAACCAAGGATTGAGTACTATTCTAGCTCAGTGGAGGTTCAAACACTAGCAAGTAAGATGGATTCAAGAACCATATTCAAGAACCATATAGGGTTTGAGTGCATTCGAGGGTTCTAGAAAAGGGGTATTGAATTCCATATCAATATCATGAAGGGGATGGAGAGTTGTTCTTCATCATCCACCTCTTATTACTACCTTGAATTGTTTAGATATGTAATTTGATACTAGTTTCTGTAATTTTTTAAGTGTCAGGATCTATACTGTTAAATCCTATGTGTTGATTCTTTCTTTTCATATCATTTTTTTCTAGTGTTTATTTATCTCTTTCTTTCATCATCAGATTGTCTTTTCCCTGAATTTTTCTTTAAGAAACAATATTTATTTAATTATTAAATTGATTTCATACCAATTGTCAATAATTTAAACTGTAATTTTCTCAAATCAAATTCATTTTACTGAATATTTATGTTGGTTTTGTCTGTGTTCAACCAATTGAAATAATATATATATATATATATATATATTTGTTTTCATCACCTGAGTTTTTGGATTTATCTTGATTTTGTATCTCAAAACATTAATTGATGCTTTGTTTGTTTTGTTTTCTATTTCTATGAATTTAAGGATGGTGGGATGAATGATTTTAATATATATATATATATATTGATTATCATCGCCCCAACTTTAATAAAAAGCCAATATGAGGATTAAATTCTCATCATAAGTAGATATATATATATATATACTAAAAAATGATACTAATACTTTAAATAGAGTCTCTACAAGAAATAATATGCAGCACAACCTCACTATCTTCTTTTGGTGCATTGTGTGTATGAGGTAGGCAAGGCAGACAATAGCCTTTGATTTCCTTTCCTCATTCTTGATTTCCTATTATAAGAATATGGGATTTATAGAGAACAATAAAAATAAGAATAAGAAGAAGTTGAAAGAGTTTGTTTTCATATGAAACTACTAAGGGAATTTATTTTTGTTTTATGTATTTTATTTTTAAAATTATAATTCATTATAATTGTAATAATTATTTTTGATTAAATATTTATTCAAATTATGTTTTAGCAAAGTGATTATTTATTCTCTTTTCTAATACTATCATTTTTATACGATGAATTTAATTCTGTAAGGGAGTTTATGTTTATTTTTAATCCATATATTTTTTTTGGAATTATATTTTTTGTAAGAGAAGTTCTTTTATTCACTCAATTATTATATTTTTATGTTTATAAAATGTTATTCTAAGAAAGGGTTATGGATTATAAAAATTAGACTTATATATTTTTATAAATTTTATAATGAATGATAATATTTTCATACTTAAGAAATTTAAAGAAATTATGTTTTATAAATTTAATCTTGATATTATATAAGGAGTTTATATTTTCTAAGTTTATGTTTATAATTGGGTTATTATATTTTTTTAGAAAATCTTTTTTTTGGAATTAATTATTAAATCTCATTTTATTATAAAAAATAATTTATGCATTCATGAATGTCAATTAAAATATATGATATAACCATTATCTGTAATTTGTGACATTTCATGCATTTACCCATTTAATTTTTATTAAGTCTTTGATTTATTTACCAAACTGAACGATTAATTTCTTTACAAGAAATTATTTTCAAAGAGGATATTAGTTATATTTTAATTAACATTCCATGTGTTAAATAAATGTTTGATAAAGATGAGATTTAGTTTCTTCAAGTTTCCTTATGAAAGTATATATAAATTTATTCATACTTGTATATGAATGTAACAATGTTGTTATGTTTTTATAGTTAAAAATCTAGTGAATGTATATATGTATATATATATATATATATATAATCTTAAAAATTGTCACAACCCGTCCTCGGGGCCCGTGCCGTGACTACCCCAAGCCCGCCTTCCATAGGCCAGGGGCTGGCGACTAGCACCAAGGCGTAAATCCCAGTAAAAAGGGAAGACATTGCCTTTGTAAAGTAAACAAGCACCACAGAGTAAGCAAGCGGAAAAGTAAACACTAAGTAAGAACAGAGTACAACTGAAAGTGCGGAAAAGTAAATGGGCCAGTATACAAACCCAAACTGAAAGTAAAGTACAACTCGAAAGGGAAAACAACAACTGTAAAGTAAAAGCTGCTACACCGAGATGTCCAATGGAAATCCCACCTGAAGGGTTGGTATAGATAGCTCCACTGCTCCTCGGGTCCCGCCGTCCGCTCCGGGCACGTCCGCCCAGTGGTCCACCTCCAGGTACCGTTCTACTCTGCAAGCCTCAGCCACGATCAACGCTGTCTGTCGTCTGCAACCAACACAACGTAGTGCGGGCATAGCCCGTGCAGGGGTGAGTATAAGCTACTCAGTAGGGACCCCGAGACCCCTGAAGGTCTCCCAAAATCCACAAAGGATAAACCAAAAAGGAAGATACAATCACGAAGTAACAACCGACACTGCTTAGATATATGCCCATACATATACCTAAGTCATCAATTCCAAAACACTCCAACCTCTCAGCCCAAGTACAACTCAGTACACACAGGAAAGTATAGGTATTCCACATAGGAAAGCAAACGAAATCCACACAGGATAGGGCAACACAATCCACACAGGAAAGCAACAGGATTCAGCTCACACAGGTATACATCATCGATAAGGTGAAAGAGATGATCAAACATAGATACTGAATCATCTAAGCTAGGACCCACATAGGATACAAGACCAACTGTCTTCATCGATTCATCTATACTGAGACCCACATTGGATACAAGACCAGTATTGAATCATCTAAGCTGGGACCCACATAGGATACAAGACCAGCACAGCTAGGACCCACATAGGATACAAGACCAGCTGTCTTCATCGATTCATCTATACTGGGACCCACATAGGATACAAGACTAGTATTGAATCATCTAAGCTGGGACCCACATAGGATACAAGACCAGCACAGCTAGGACCCACATAGGATACAAGACCAACTGTCTTCATCGATTCATCTATACTGGGACCCACATAGGATACAAAACCAGTATTGAATCATCTAAGCTGGGACCCACATAGGATACAAGACCAGTATTGAATCATCTAAGCTGGGACCCACATAGGATACAAGATCAGCACAACTAGAACCCACATAGGATACAAGACCAGCTGTCTTCATCGACGCAGTCCACTGAGGATCCCTACACAATCGTCGTCGTCACAGTAGCAGTCGCAGCCAGCACTAGGGTTCCCGCACACAGCAAGCTCGTTCGGGAGGGTCCACTCCACGAGCGGAGTGGCTGATACATCAACTATCACAAAGTCCAGAGTTGATGTATCCAAAAGTTCCGTATCGCCAACAAGAACTCAACGTAACAGACAGCGCGTCAATCGGACGCCCGGTCTGAGAGTTATTGGTTTTTTTGTCCCAGGGGCCCGGTTGGTTTTTAAGGCAAAACCAACCCGACCGTACTCCACCTGCGTCCAAACCTCGGGCGGAGTATGCCAAAAGATCCGTCTCACTAAGAGGAACTCAACAAAGCTGACGACACGTCAATCGGACGTCCGTAGCTCAAGATATGAGCGTTTCCGCTCCGAGGGCCCGGTTGGTTTCGTGTACGAAACAACCCGGCCGAACTCAATCTATTCCGAAACCTTGAGTGCGATATACCGAAACGACCGTCTCGATCCAAGTATCGTATTACCGCTGACGGTTCATCAATCAGAGGTCCGTAGCTCACGTTATGGGCAAAAGACCAAAGTCGATTCGAAAACGGGGGGTTCGGGTCCGGGCCGACCCAGCCCGACCCCCCCTGGGTCGACCCGACCCGGGTCCGACCCGGCCCGGCCGGTGGCGCGGCCCGGCGCGTCGGCGCGGTCCGGCGCGGCGGCGCGGCCCGGAGCAGCGGCGCGGTCCCGCGCGGCCGGGGCGCCGCTCGGGTGCCACGCGCGGGGGGCAAGGCCCCCGCCCTTCCTCAGCTGGCGGCGCAGCTGGATGCCGCGCCTTGAAAAAAAAATGCCCCCCCTTCAAGTGGGGGGCCTGCCTTTGAGAAAAACAGGGGGGGGGGCGCTGCTCCCCCTTTGTAACCGTGGCCCCCTCCCTTCATGGGGGGCCAAAGAAGCAGCCCAGGGGAATTTAATTCCCCCGGTTTTCACCATTCTGTCCGGCCCGACTTGGCCGGCCGACTTCTTCTCAACAGGACCGGCAAGGGCCGGTCCTCTTCCGTCATCCGACACCGGCGGCCCGGCTGGCCGCCGATCATCACATCCCGCCGCGGCCCGGAACCGACCGCGGCCTTCGTCGTCCGGTGCGGTGCGACGGCACCGCGCCCCTCTGCCGCGGCCCCGCTCCGGCCGCGGCGCCTTCGGTTTCCTTCGACGCGGCGCGACGGCGTCACGTTCATGATAATATTTCCATGGCGCGGTGCGACGGCGCCGCGCAATAAATGTCGAATGATATCTGCTTGGTGCGACGGCACCACGCCAAGACGTTTCATCCACAAGAAACATTCAAGAACAAAGGAGGGGGGATTCGGCCGTGTTTGTGCGGTCCGACCCCCCTCTCGTTATACGATAACACTTAATCATTTAACCTCAAGGATCTTCATGCTAGAACCAAGAACGTGATTAAATAAATAATCAACAACAAACCCCTACCTCGGTTTCAAGAATGATGTTCGTCAACGACCCGCGGAAGACGAGCGTCGCGGTGGTCGGCATCGCAGAAAAAGGACGTTGATGTCGTGAAGTGAGGATTTGAAGCTATTTGACAGCGATTTCGTCGCGGGAAACCGTCGTGGAAGAGATGACGCGGAAGGAGACGTCGTCGGTGTCGCGGGTATGGCGTCGCGGAAGACGGTTCCCGAGAACGTGGCGTTCTTCATCGAGGTCCAAAAGTTCTTCGCGTTCTTCGTCAAAGTTTGAAGAAGATGGAGAGAATTCTTCAAAACCTCTCAAGATGGCTAAGGAGACCAACCAAAATAAAATAAGCTAAGGCTTACTTTATTCACACAATTAACAATTTGAATTTCAAAGGTTTTAAATTCAAACAACTCAACTCCATTAATTAACCAAGATGTCAAGTTCATTAAAAGAGGAGTTAAAGGGAGTTTTTTTTAAAAAGAAGGTGAAGAGTTTGGGTTCGTGTGGACCCCACCACACTTAATTCTCTCAAGGGAGGTTAAGTGGATGTGGGTCCCACCCCTAACTCCCTTTGGGAGAAGTTAGCCAACAAGTTAAAAATAAAATGTGTTTCCACATTTTATTTAACTTCTTTTAATTTTTCCCAAAACTAACTTTCATTCCGCAAAAAACACAACCTCGGAAAAGGTCTCCTTAAGAGAATATCGGCGCTGCGAGTTCGTCGGTGTCCTCAGATTTAAATTCCGAGCACCGGATCAAAAGTTAGAAATTCCCGCTCGTTCGTTCACTGAACATACCCGAGCCAAACTTTGGAAATTTATTCCGGGCACTCCGGGCCTCGGAATCAGGTGCCGTCAGAAACCGCGTTCTTGAAAAATTCCAAAGAAAATTAAGAAAAAATTTCCCTTGAATTTTACGGGTCTTTACATTACTCCCACCTCAGGTCTTTACGTCCCCGTAAAGATACATCAAAACTAGGGAAACAAATGAGGTTACTTAGCACACATCTGTGCCTCCCGCTCCCATGTGCTCTCCTGGAGGTTCCCGTGCTGTCATCTGATGCGCACAAGAGGAATCGATCACCCATGTAGGACCTACTCCTGTCGATCCTCTATCTCTACCGGGACCTCCGTAAGAGTCGCCCCATCGTCAACGTCAAGCTCTCCATGGTCAATGATGTGCGTCAGGTCGTGCACGTATCTCCTCAGCTGAGACACGTGGAATACGTCGTGCACCCGGTGCAACTGAGGTGGTAGAGCCAGGCGATAAGCCACCTCGCCAATCCTGCTGAGGACCTAGAAGGGTCCGATGAAGCACGGATATAACTTGCCGCCTCGGAAAAATCTCCGTATACTACGTCGAGGTGAGACCCGCAAGAAGACGTGATCACCATCCTCGAACTCTAGTGCCCTCCGCCTCCTGTTAGCGTATGACTTCTGCCGGCTCTGAGCTGTCCTCATCCGCTCCTGGATGACCTGGACCTTCTCTGTCGTGGCCTGGACCACCTCTGGTCCCACAAGAGCTTCTATGATTTCTTCTTTGCCGATTAAGAGAAATCTGGTCTCATCCCTTGGATGAACCACATTCTTTGCCTAATACAGTCAATCCTGACATGGATGATACTAATCCATACCAAGGATGACGTCGTAAGGCCTCGACGCTACTACCAAGAGATCCAACCGTTACTATTGCCTCCAAGGGTTGAGTCACACTGTCGGCTTCAGTGTGTGGTAACTGGGTCTCCTCCAGTAGATGTCTCACAAGTGAGGGTCAAGTCAACAGTCAAAACTGGAACCTCTTAGTAACAACACAAAAGAGGACAGGAATGAAAACATCACAAAGGTATGTGTCTTTTATTATTGCAGCTCATAATACAAGATGCTACACAATAGAAACAAGGAACTAGAAGTACAAAAGACGTATCCACTAGTTCCGCTCCTGTCCATTTGCTCACAGAGCTCCATGATCGAAGGCCTCAGCTGCCTGAAGCTAAGCTCTCCCATGTCCACCAACTCCCTGCAGTCGGGGCGGACCTCCTGGTGGTGGTGGTGGCAACACCTCGAAGTGTCGCCCACCATCTGCTGCTCGGCCGACTCCTCTGCCTCGTCCGCCTACACTCTACGGTCCTCCATGGACGAACCTCTGCCTGGGAGGTCCCTCTACCACCTGTTGCTCATCTGTAGGACGAGTCGGGCATTCTCGAGCCATGTGACCTTTCCCACCGCATGCGTAGCAATGCCTGCCCCTCGTGTAGCTGGCTCTCCTTCGTGTGCCCCGCACAACCGAATCTTCATCTAGTGTCTGCCCATCTGATGGTCTGGCCTGTTTGGACCTCTGCATCACCTATCTACTGCCAACTGCAGAAGACCCTGCTACGGGCTGTCCTGCGGAGGGCCCTATCACTGGAGCCTGCTCGGCGAGAAAACTTTCCCCTAGAAGGGATCTCTCCAACACCTCTGCCTGCGTCAGAATGTTGAGGGAGATCATCGAAGCCCTGATCTCATGCCCCAGTCCCTGCTCAAAGGTCCGGGCCCGGAAGAACGGGTCCTGTACCATATCTGTGGAGTAGCGCGAGAGATCAGTAAATCTCGCCGAGTACTGGGCTACTGTCATGCTGCCCTGCCGCAGCTGAAGAAGCTCCTGGATACGCACCGCACGAAGGGTGGCTGGGACGAACTCCGAGCGGCAGAGGCTCTCGAAGTCCGTCCAAAGTAGAGATGCCTCATCGTGCACCTGGAGCATCAAGCTCCACCATCGGCCCGCTGCTGCGTGCAGTAGGCTCGCAGCGAGGATCACCATGAGGTCTGTAGGTGTCCTCACTAGCCTAAAAACTTGTACCACTGCCTCTAGCCAGTCCTCTGCTGCCTGGGGGGCCGTCTCCCCACGGAACCTAGGCGGTCGCTGGCACTGGAACTCGTGCAGAGCTCCAAGGCGACGTGCATCGTCAGCGGCTGGTGCTGGAAGCATCGGTGGCTCGGCAGGTAGAGCTACCGCCGGTGCCACTGCTGACAAAGACCCCTGCACCGAGGCCTCGTCGCTCGGTGGGCTGTCGTCACGCTCGACTCTCGGAACCCTAGCTGGCTGCCGTCGTGAGGCCATCCTGAAAAGGAAACAGGTGCGCCACGGTCAGAACAGTATACCTGGTGAGCTGATATAAAGTAATCACAAAGAAAACTTTGAAACACACACGCAATCAATGTTTTCATGCATTAAGTCGGAAATTAGTAGTCATGGTCCTGGTGTACGGATACGTCGGCCGCCGCACCAACACTGGACTCCCTGGACTGATAACCACACTCAATACGCTAAACATTATTGCTTCACATAGAAAAGATCATAGTTCACGGTAGAACCGAACTCCTTTGATACCAATTTGTCACAACCCGTCCTCGGGGCCCGTGCCGTGACTACCCCAAGCCCGCCTTCCATAGGCCAGGGGTTGGCGACTAGCACCAAGGCGTAAATCCCAGTAAAAAGGGAAGACATTGCCTTTGTAAAGTAAAAAAGCACCACAGAGTAAGCAAGCGGAAAAGTAAACACTAAGTAAGAACAGAGTACAACTGAAAGTGCGGAAAAGTAAATGGGCCAGTATACAAACCCAAACTGAAAGTAAAGTACAACTCGAAAGGGAAAACAACAACTGTAAAGTAAAAGCTGCTACACCGAGCTGTCCACTGGAAATCCCACCTGAAGGGTGGGTATAGATAGCTCCACTGCTCCTCGGGTCCCGCCGTCTGCTCCGGGCACGTCCGCCCAGTGGTCCACCTCCAGGTACCGTTCTCCTCTGCAAGCCTCAGCCACGATCAACGCTGTCCGTCGTCTGCAACCAACACAACGTAGTGCGGGCATAGCCCGTGCAGGGGTGAGTATAAGCTACTCAGTAGGGACCCCGAGACCCCTGAAGGTCTCCCAAAATCCACAAAGGATAAACCACAAAGGAAGATACAATCACGAAGTAACAACCGACACTGCTTAGATATACGCCCATACATATACCTAAGTCATCAATTCCAAAACGCTCCAACCTCCGTGCCCAAGTACAACTCAGTCCACACAAGAAAGTATACGTATTCCACACAGGAAAGCAAACGAAATCCACACAGGATAGGGCAACACAATCCACACAGGAAAGCAACAGGATTCAGCTCACACAGGTATACATCATCGATAAGGTGAAAGAGATGATCAGACATAGATACTGAATCATCTAAGCTGGGACCCACATAGGATACAAGACCAACTGTCTTCATCGATTCATCTATACTGAGACCCACATACTATACAAGACCAATATTGAATCATCTAAGATGGGACCCACATATGATACAAGACCAGCACAGCTAGGAACCACATAGGATACAAGACCAGCTGTCTACATCGATTCATCTATATTGGGACCCACATAGGATACAAGACCAGTATTGAATCATCTAAGCTGGGACCCACATAGGATACAAGACCAGCACAGCTAGGACCCACATAGGATACAAGACCAACTGTCTTCATCGATTCATCTATACTGGGACCCACATAGGATACAAGACCAGTATTGAATCATCTAAGCTGGGACCCACATAGGATACAAGACCAGCACAGCTTGGACCCACATAGGATACAAGACCAACTGTCTTCATCGATTCATCTATACTGGGACCCACATAGGATACAAGACCAGTATTGAATCATCTAAGCTGGGACCCACATAAGATATAAGACCAGCACAGCTAGGACCCACATAGGATACAAGACCAGCTGTCTTCATCGACGTAGTCCACTGAGGATCCCTGCACAATCGTCGTCGTCACAGTAGCAGTGGCAGCCAGCACTAGGGTTCCCGCACACAACAAGCTCGTTCGGGAGGGTCCACTCCACGAGCCGAGAGGCTGATACATCAACTGTCACAAAGTCCAGAGTTGATGTATCCAAAATTTCCGTATCGCCAACAGGAACTCAACGTAACAGACGGCGCGTCAATCGGACGCCCGGTCTGAGAGTTATTGGCTTTTTTGTCCCAGGGGCCCGGTTGGTTTTTAAGGAAAAACCAACCCGACCGTACTCCACCTGTGTCCAAACCTCGGGCGGAGTATGCCAAAAGATCCGTCTCACTAAGAGGAACTCAACAAAGCTGACGACACGTCAATCGGACGTCCGTAGCTCAAGATATGAGCGTTTCCGCTCCGAGGGCCCGGTTGGTTTCGTGTACGAACCAACCCGGCCGAACTCAAAGTATTCCGAAACCTTGAGTGCGATATACCGAAACGACCGTATCGATCCAAGGATCGCATTACCGTTGACGGTTCGTCAATCGAAGGTCTGTAGCTCAAGTTATGGGCAAAAGACCGAAGTCGATTCGAAAACGGGGGGTCCGGGTCCGGGCCGACCCGGCCCGACCGGCGGCGCGGTCCGGCGCGGCGGTGCGGCCTGGTGCAGTGGCGCGGTCCGGCGCGGCGGCGCGGCCGGGGCGCCGCTCGGGTGCCACGCACGGGGGGCAAGGCCCCCGCCCTTCCTCAGCTGGTGGCGCGGCTGGATGCCGCGCCTTGGAAAAAAAAACGGCCCCCCCTTCACGTGGGGGGCCTTCCTTCGAGAAAAACGGGGGGGGGGGGGGGGCTGCCCCCCCTTTGTAACCGTGGCCCCCTCCCTTCATGGGGGGCCAAAGAAGCAGCCCGGGGGAATTTAATTCCCCCAGTTTTCACCATTCCGGCCGGCCCGACTTGGCCGGCCGGCTTCTTCTCAACAGGACCGGCAAGGGCCGGTCCTCTTCCGTCATCCGACACTGGTGGCCCGGCTGGCCGCCGATCATCACATTCCACCGCGGCCCAGAACCGGCCGCGACCTTCGTCGTCCGGCGTGGTGCGACGGCACCGTGCCCCTCCGCCACGACCCCGCTCCGGCCGTGGCCCCTTCGGTTTCCTTCGATGCGGCGCGACGACGTCGCGTTCATGATAATCTTTCCACGGCGCGGCGCGACGGTGCCACGCAATAATTGTCGAATGATATCTGCTTGGTGCAACGGCACCACGCCAACACGTTTCATCCGCAAGAAACATTCAAGAACAAAGGAGGGGGGATTCAGCCGTGTTTGTGCGGTCCGACCCGCCTCTCGTAAGACGATAACACTTAATCATTTAACCTCAAGGATCTTCATTCTAGAACCAAGAACGTGATTAAATAAATAATCAACAACAAACCCCTACCTCGGTTTCAAGAACGATGTTCATCAACGACCCACGGAAGACGAGCATCGCGGTGGTCGGCGTCGCGGAAAAAGGACGTCGATGTCGTGAAGCGAGGATTCGAAGCTCTTTGACGGTGATTTCGTCGCGGGAAACCGTCGTGGAAGAGATGACGCGGAAGGGGACGTCGTCAGTGTCGCGGGTATGGCTTCGCGGAAGACGGTTCCCGAGAACGTGGCGTTCTGCGTCGATGTCCGAAAATTCTTCGCGTTCTTCGTCAAAGTTTGAAGAAGATGGAGAGAATTCTTCAAAACCTCTCAAGATGGGTAAGGAGACCAACCAAAATAAAATAAGCTAAGGCTTACTTGATTCACACAATTAACAATTTGAATTTCAAAGGTTTGAAATTCAAACAACTCAACTCCATTAATTAACTAAGTTGTCAAGTTCATTAAAAGAGGAGTTAAATTGAGTTTTTTTTAAAAAAAGAAGGTGAAGAGTTAGGGTTCGTGTGGGCCCCACCACACTTAATCCTCTCAAGGGAGGTTAAGTGGATGTGGGTCCCACCCCTAACTCCCTTTGGGAGAAGTTAACCAACAAGTTAAAAATAAAATGTGTTTCCACATTTTATTTAACTTCTTTTAATTTTTCCCAAAACTAACTTTCATTCGGCATAAAACGCAACCTCGGAAAAGGTCTCCTTAAGCGAATATCAGCGCTGCGAGTTCATCGGTGTCCTCGGATTTCAATTCCGAGCACCGGATCAAAAGTTAGAAATTCCCGCTCGTTCGTTCACTGAACGTACCCGAGCCAAACTTCGGAAATTTATTCCGGGCACTCCGGGCCTCGGAATCAGGTGCCGTCAGAAACCGTGTTCTTGAAAAATTCCAAAGAAAATTAAGAAAAAATTTTCCTTGAATTTTATGGGTCTTTACAAAAATGATTTTATAAAATCTGACGCATGAATATTTTATATATGGGCGGTAATTGGGGAGTGAACTCATCCCTTGGTAAATGGGTAGATACAAGACAAACTTCAATGTTTAAAGTGACCTCATTGTTTTATTTTTCAAAAGTTTGCTTATTATTGTTATAAAAATCACTGGATTATTTTTTAAAAAAATTCGGAATGCAAGTAATATCAAGTATTAAAGTATTTTCAAAGGAATAAGAGTTTTCAATGATATTTTTATTTCAAAATCATTTCTCAAAAGTTATTTTCAAAGAAAGTTTTCATAAAAGGTATTTAAAATATTTTTAAATCCCTTACTAGGAAAATTAATGCTCATCCCTTATTTTAAATGTTTTTCATAGGTGTCCTAAAAGTTTTATAGTGGACATCTTCAGTTTTGGAGTTAGCACACACTTATCAAAGTAGATATTTATATTTTATTTCTTTTTAACTCTAAAAATATGTAAGTTATTATCTAATTCTCCAGAACCTAGACTAGTAAAAAGTTCTAGATTGTATTTAGTGTTGTGTAATAGTTCAGTTTCTTTATAAAATAAATTACACAACATATTTATGCATAGAATCTGGAAACGCGAGTTTGGTTATATAAAGTTGGTATCCAAGTAATGGTATAGAAAACTATGGAGATTAAATATTTTCCTTTGAGAAAAATAAAATTTATGTAATATATTTTTCTTTAGATAATTTAGTTTTTTTTATAAATTTTAGTTTTTCTTAATTTTAAAGGTGAAAATTCAGAATTTTTCATCTCCGATGAACGAATTATGATAGCACAATTCATTTTAGCAGGGGGGAGAATAAAACCTTCTAAGTTTTAAATAAATATTTATTTATTAGCATCTTAGTTAAATATTAGCAATAATAATAATATTAATAAAACAAAATTGCAATTAAATTATCATTCACAAAAGGGTAAATAAAAGAAAACATTAAGGTTTTCAAACTTATATTATAACATTAAATTATTATCTTGAAGAAATAAAATGTTTTTACATAAATATTTCATTATTTTAAATAAAATAATATTTTAATATAAATATATTTATTTGATTTTTTTATAAAAAATCATTTTTAAGCTGAAATGTTATTCAATGATCAATATTGGTGAACACAAAATTTCACAAAACTATTTTTATTAAATATAAAATTACATTTTATTTTACATAAAATCTAATAAATTATTTATATTTAAATTCTTATTATTAATATCAAAAAAAATATTTCATTATAAATGTAACTAGTATAAAATTTATAAAGTTTTTATATACATAATGAAATATGAAATTATTTAAAAGTATTATTAATTTTTTATTCTAATTTTTTTTAATAAAATTTCAAATTTATAAAGATATTTTACAAAAGTATGATCATATTATTATTTTCAAATTTCTAAAATATTAATTTTCGTTTCAAATAGAATAAATGAAAAAATGAATAAAAAATGAAATTGAGATGTCGATTTGGGGGAGATCCGGGGGTCCGTAAGCTTGAGTTAAGACCGATGAGGGAAAGGCTGAGTTGAAACCATGGGGCAAACCAAGGATTGAGCACTGTTCGAGCTCAGTGGAGGTTCAACATCCAGTGAGAAATATGTTGTTAAGCACCATGTTTGAGTGCCGTCTAGGGTTAGAGTGTTGTCAAGGGTTCGAGCGAAGAAATATCAAATGGTAGATATGAATCATGAAGGGGATGAAAAGTTGTTCTTCATCATCAACATATTATTCCCACCCCTTTTTGTTTGTATCTACAAGTAGGTGTTGGTTTCTTTAAATTTTTAGGTGTCTAGATCTATAGTGTTAAATCTTGTGTGTCAATTTTTTCTTTTCCAATAATTTTCTCCTGCTGTTAATTTATTTATTCCTTTCATCATAATTTTTTCTTTGCCCTGAATTTTTATTTAACCAATAATAGTGATTAATTTATTAAATCAATTTTATACCAATTATCAACAATTTATTCTATAATTGTCTTGAATCAAATTCATTTTGCTAAATATTTATGTTGGTTTTTTCTGCGTTCAACCAGTTGCAACAATATATATATATATATATATATATATATTCATTTTTATCACCCGATTTTCTAGATTTATATTGATTCTGTATCTTAAAACATCAATTGATGCTTTGTTTGTTTTGTTTTTTGTTTTCTTTGAATTGAAATATGGCGTAAAGGATGATTTTAATATATATATAGATCACCATCATCCCATCCTGCACAAAAATACAATCCTAGAATTATAATTTCATCTCAATTTGAAATAAAAAAAATACTAAATAGTGATACTAAGACTATAAATAGAGTCTTGGCTGGAAATAATAGCCTAAACTCCCTCACTATCTTCTTTTGGTACATTGTGTGCATGAGGCTGGAAAGGCAGATAGTAGGCTTTTATTTCCTTTCTGCATTCAAGATTTCCAATTCTGAGAGTATGAGATTTATAAATATAAATATAAAAAATAATAAAAATAAGTCAAAATAGGGTTTTCCCCATGAAACTAGTAATGTAAATTTTTTTTATTTTAAGTATTTTTCTTTGAAAATTATAATTCATTTGAATTGTAATAATTATTTCTGATTAAGTATTTATTCAAATTACATTTTAGCAAGTGCTTATCTATTCTCATTTCTAATACACACATTTTTATATTATGAATTTAATTCTGTAAGGGAGTTTATTTTTATTTTTAATCTATATATTTCATTATAATAAGATTTTTTTTTCAATAGAAATTATTTTATGCACTAAATTATTCTATTTTGAAGTTTGTAAGATTTTATTCTAAGAAAGGATTACAGATTATTAAAATTATACTTATATATTTATAAATTTTATAAATAATTATAATCTTTTCATACTTAAAAAATTTAATGAAATTATGTTTTATAAATTTAATTATAAATTTATTTAAATATTTTATATTTTCAGAGTTTATTTTTATAATTTGGTTATTATATTTTTTAGGTAATTAATTCTTAACTCTCATTTTATGTGAGAAAATCATTTATGTATTCATGAATATCATTTAAAAAATAGGATATGGCCATTATCTTGATTTGTGACATTTCATGCATGTACCGGTTTAATTTTTATAGAGTCTTTGATTTGTGTACCAAAGTGAACAAATAATTCATTTATAGGAAATTATTTTCAAAGTGTACTTTAATTATATTTTAATTAACATTCCATGTGTTAAATAAATGTCTAATAAATATGAGATTCAGTTGCTTCAAGTTTATTTGTGAAAGTATATATAAATGTATTCATACTTATATATGAATGTAATAATATTTCTATGTTTTTGGAGTTAAAAATCCAGTTAAAGTATATATATATATTTATTTAAGCAAGCTTAAAAATGATTTTACAAAATCTAAAACTTTAATATTGTAAGTATGGTGAGGAATTATGGAGTGAACTTATCCCTCAACAAGTGGGTAGGCCCAAGACAACATTCAATGTTTCAAGCAGTCTTAGTGTTTTGTTTTTAAGAATATTGCATATTGTTTTCATAAAAATCACTGGTTTATTTTTAAACCAATTTTTGAATGTAATTAATTTCAAGTATTTAAGTATTTTTAAAATCATAAGAGTTTTCAATGATATTTTCATTTTAAAACCATTTCTCAAAAGTTATTTTCAACATAAGTTTTCATAAAGGGCACTTCAATGATTTTTAAATCCCTTACTAGGAAAATTAATGTTTATCCTTTGTTTTAAACGTTTTTAATGGTATATTAGTAGTTTTAGAATGGACGTCTTGACCTTTGGAATTAATTCATTCTTAGAGATGTAGATATTTTTATTTTATTTTTGTTCAACTCTAAAAATATGTAAGTTTTTGTCTAATTCTTCAGAACCTAGACCAGTAAAAGGTTTAGGATTGTATTTAGTGTTGTGTAATTGTTCAGTTTCCTTATAAAAAAATTACAAAAAATATTTATGCACTGAATCTAGAAGTGTGGGTTCTTGTATTTATGTTGAAGAAAGGGAAGTCTAAAGTTGGATGTCTGTATGCATCAGAGTGGTCACCAGAGGAGTTAGAGGTAGGACCATCTACTGTGAGAGGTATGGTGTTTATTTCATAATATATGATTATGGATTTATTTGATATTGGTTTTACTCATTACTTTATATCTTCCAATATTATTGATCTGTTCTTCTTGCATTTGGAGGTTATGCATTCTATAATAACTCTTTCCACTCCTTTGGAAAATAATTTGGAGTAGGGTTTCTGGTGTCCTGAATGTCAGGTGATGATTACTGATCACCAAACCATGTGGGAATTTTTAGTTCTTAATCTTGACACATTTTATATTATATTTGGAATGTATGGGATGACCAACTATAAATCCTAGATCTATTACAATATAAAGGTTCCATCTGAAGTGGAAACATTGGTGATGGGTGATAAATCAGAAATTAATTTGACTTAGGGTTACCCAAAACATAATAATGGATATTTTCATGTTAAATTTATAATTAATTTATTAAAGTTCTGGTTAAATTGTTACCTTGACTTATTAACTTTCTTCGATGATGATGTTGATATTTGAAAAACCCTTCTTGGATTGCATTTGTTTCATTAAGAGGATCCAAGTGTAGAATCCCTCTAATGGTGATCTATATGCGATCCTTTGATCTCTGAATGATGCCAATTTATTTCTTGGTTCTATCTTAGTGAATCAATTATCTTTCATTGTTCGTATTGATCTCTTATAGATCCTTTGATCTTGAAGGAATCTATCTAGTGCTTCTTGTTCTTAAGAGGAAGAGACGAGGATAATGGGAGAGAGAAATTCATTGTGCGTAATGATTCTCAAATCTCAATTAACCCTACACAATAGACACACCCATACATTTTTAGTGATAGATTTTAGGTTATAATATTATTTAATTGCATAAAAACCCACAAATAATATTATAATCATCATTAGACCCATTGAATTATAATAATTATAATAATAATATTATTTTATAGCACATGTTAACGAGAACAATGATGAATTTTATTTACCAGCTTGAAAATAAAATTCATCACCAAACACTATCTTAGTCCACTATAATTACCCACATTTATTAAATAATTGAATAAATATTTAATTAAATATTATATTCATCAACAAAATAAATAGTTTATTCACAATCTAGTGAATAAATATGTATTAAATATTCACATAATAAAATGAATTATTTTTTAGTGAATAAATAATTATTTATTATCTTGTGAATCTTAAAGATCAATAAAATTGGAATAAAATTATTCTTTAGTCTTGAGAATAATATTTATTAAAATAAATAAATTCAAATTAAATTTAGTCATTAACAATAGAAACACTTAGTGTGTGAACCTCTAGGATTCTCTCATTGGCATTAGGCTTACTTACCTAAAGTCCAATATTATTGTGTAGTAAGGGTTCAAGGAACCCAATATAAATAACTTAATCACTACCTCAAAAACCACATATGAATACTCACTATGTAATATATTTACATTGTCTCAATATCACATCAATCAGGCCACACTTATGTGTCATCAAACTATATGCTTGATATATCTTTCTTTGACTATCTAAAAAAACATCATTAAAACATGAAAATTTAATTTAATGCAAAAATTATATTTCAATAAAAGGTTCAAGATATCAAATTCTATAAAAATGTAAGAGAAAAATCCTTACTCAAATTATTAATTAACAAATTTTCATTCACGACACACCCAACATATCCAACTTATCCCTGACCTGTTACCATCATGGTTTATGAAATACATATAAGTGTATGAGTCATAACATGCATTAATAATAATATCAATGTCTAAGGACCATTACACATGATCAAACATAAGAATATCCAATGACACAAAAACAAAAATAATTCTTATTGGTAGGTCTATTCTCATAATCTTGCATCATGGATATTACCAAGTATGAAATTCATGAAAAGAAGTCTCATTATCTTATGATCACTCACACCTAACAGTCTATGTAACATGTTCCCTATAATAGTACATTATTCAACTATAGAATAATATTTAAGAGTTATCATCATACCATCTCAGGGTTCTCATCATTGTTAGGAATTACTATTACCTTATCAATGTGCTAGATTCTCTAGTACATTATCACATTAATGTTATATAGAAGAACAATCAATATGTGATCTGATATTTATATTAACATTGACTACTTTGAATATTCATATAATCCAAAGTACAAAGTAGTTGGTTCTTGGGAAACAACTTCAACAAACTACCACTTTTACATGAGCCAACTGCTATTGACTAATTATTTCTCACATGTAAATACATGATTCCGCTAAGTATGGATATAACTACTAGGAAGATCAAACTTCCATGACTAGGGTTGGAAATCCACATGTAATTGTGGTGAATCTATTGACTGTAATATTAATATCTTTATAAAAACCCTAAAGTATGGATATTATTCAGTATCCTCAACTTCTTACATTGTCAGAATCTAGAAATCTTGAATGAATATATAGTCAAATATTATCATAAAATGAAAAATCTATTTCTTTTTTGATAATCTAAAATCAGAAAAGGATGTTTCTAAACTCCTTCTTAAGCTACACCAGAAGCTTCTACAAACTCAAATATTATAGATATAACAACCACTGATTGTAATAAGTTTTTATTTTATATTACTATATCCTTATCAATGATACTAGATCAAATTGAACTAAATAGGGATAAGTGTTCAATTTCCTTGATCACTAGTATTCCCACTTCTCCAAACATTGGGAACTCATCCAGTTCTACTTTTCCAAGTACTGTTTGATAGTTTTGACTTCAAGTTTATGAAATTATGTTGGATATATTTTATATTCACCTATTATTAATTATAAATTAGTAATATCACACATCTATACATATCATGTCACATGAGATGAATTCCTAGCACTTAATCTTGTGATATTATTTCAATCTTCATAACCTCTTCCTATTTCCATACCTATTCTACTGGAAGGATTATATTATAATAAAAATATAATCCTGAATTATTTTAAATTTTATTTTTCAACACTATTTTAATATATGCACTATGACTAGATTTAGAAAACTCATAGAACCAATTTGTAGATATTGTTCCCCAGAACATGGTTTCTACTTTTAGTCAAACTTAGGGAAATTTAATTCCTTAGTCTTAACAAACTAGTAATACACAATAATTGTTTTCATATGTTATAAACATATTTATCTTGAAAGTTTCTAGCCCTCCTAATAACCAGATAGAGTCACATGTCACTAGTTCATTTTAAAATGATATTCTATGATCACTATGCATGATTTTTTTATAAACATATTTATTAAATATTCATATCTTATTGGAATTTATTGATGTCACCACCCCTTTTTAGTTATTCCTAGTAGACATATACCACAAGGTATCATTTTAGGTCATGTCATATAGAAATATTCCATAAGGATTCCTATAAATGAGGTGACATTTATAATAAATATCCCAATATAATTATCATAGAAATATGAGTTGACAAGTAAAATTCAAAAGTATTTTAATCATGATGAGTGGTGAATAGGTTTTTTTATAGACTAAACTATTAAATAATATATCATGATATATTGGTGCCATATTTTACCATACATGTCCAATCTCTCTTTAACAATCACAAGAAATATCACGTCTTAGAAACATTCAAAATACAAAATCCCCAAATATTGATACATGTATTCCACTACATGAATTTGTGCATACTTTTCAACCTTATTATATTAACATTTACTGATACTTTCTTGGAATATTTATTCTGAAATAATAATATATATATCACCCACTATGGTGAAATTAAACCACATATTTTGTTATATATTCGTACATAATATGAGTCTTTCGAACTACTCCTCACACTAATCTTAGTGGAGATCAATATTCTTATGCAAACTCATGTGCATCTAAAGCCTTAAACTATAAAATATAATTCTTCTCCCACCATCTTAAAATATATATACTTCATTTATAGAAATATTATCTATCTTGACTTAATGTTAATATCATAGTGGTTGTAGGACAATTAACACAGATGCACCTTAGTGTTTTAATATTCATTTATAGCTGATCCCATCTTTTAACAAATGGGTTTTAATAAAAACTTGTTGTAGTGTTATAATTTATTCTTCTCATATCGCATTTTATATGATATCCATTAGAATATATAGTTGGTATATAGTTAGTTGTTTCACTTATATTTTCAAAATATGACTCGGAAGGAATAATATAAGATTTGCAACATATATAAGACTCATAATTGGTCTTCCTTTTACTACCATCATGACATTAATTTATATAAGGAAATTTGAGTTAGGGATAAACTTTAATCTACATATATGATGAATGATTACTTTTATATGATATTATACAACAATCCATCTGGTAGATACCTCAATATTCACCAAGATCACTCATTTAGTTTACTAGGCATGTCTAAAATTTCATAAAGGAATCTCATGATGTATACAAAGTTACCTTTATTTTATAATGGTTCATGTGCACATGTTGAACCAAATCTAAAAATCTATTTAATGTACCAATATTTTAAAAGGGTTACTTTATCTTAACATGATAATTAGTTTGTTTTTATACCTAGTATCTCAACTCAATAGATACCAAAACACCTTTTAATGGTATAAAAATTCAACTAGTTTAAGTTTTATTCACAAAGAATTATCTTTCCACAACTGGGTAAGAGTCTTATATTTTATATTCATTATTCATTGTGATGGATATCCTTGATTCAAGATATACTAAACCATTAGTTTAGAGTTGAAGTACCATAAAAAATTTTCTTTAAAATATGAAATAATGTCTCATTATGTCAAGATATACACTAAGAGAAATGTTTTGGTAACACTCATTATGAACTTGAAAAATTCATTTTTAAAATGAGAAGTATCAAGATCCCATGGGATGATATAGAAATCACTCTTTTTTACATCATTTTGAGTTTACTTTATAACCATTACATTCTTGTTCATTCTCAGTATTCAAATACATGTATTTTGTAAGCCTATTGTATTTAGTAAACTATTAGGGAATAAAAACATGATGAATATAACTCAAGTTTATGAAAATAATTTCTTCTTCAATTCACTACAATTTATTTTCCAATGTCCAATATTTACATATGAGAAGAAAATAGCTACCTATTCATTATTCTCCCCTTGACTCCTTTGTCTCTTTGAATAACATTGTAAAAGATATTTAGGATTTATATAGTACATGGGATATCCAACCATGTTTTTCAACCTTTTCACCATAAGTGTCGAAGAAACAAGTTTCAAACAATCCTTATCTTCATGTTGATGTATAGATAAGAGTTTCATTAATGACTTATCCATTTCTTTTATTATGGATTATACAAATAAACATAACCTTAGTGGTGAGGGTTAAAAAATAATATTAATGGATAGTTTCATATCCAAATGGAAGACTAATGTTTCTAACTGATCAATATACCCCATCATTTTGTAATCATGATTAGTAGATAGAGTATCTTCTTCTAGTTTACATTGATATAGTCCATTGACAATCTTATTTATTTGAAGCCTCTAATTCTCATTCTCAAGATATTTGAGATTAGATATTATGGTGTAAGGATATTTTTCCTTATATTGCATCATAAACTATCTAGATATAGTTGATATTATAATACAAGAAACATAGGAGGCATCATAAACATATCTTTAGTAGGCATCCTTTTCACATTAACTCACCTACTAGGGTTGAAAAATAGGAATATGGGCTTCCAACACATCATATTTTTTTTGATAATATTTAATCACATAAAAAATTGTACCATATCAAGAAATTTTTATTTATAAGTAAATACCTTTAGTTATGGAATGATCACACTGTATTCATGATTTTGCTTTCCATTTTTTACAATATTAAAATAGCATATTATTAGTAATTTTCTTGATTAAATATTATATGATAATTAATAATAATTAATTTAATTAAATCTCCAACTATTTTTATCAATTCCCAATGTCCCTCACCATTGAACTCATAATGTATAGTTTCTTGTACATTCTAGTGGAAAGGATATATATGCCCCTTTGCGTAACCCCAACAAGGGTTGGTAAAGCTACTTGAAGGTTTTTAGGTGGGAATGTCTTTTACAACTATGGGAATAAAGCTCCATGATCCATTGAGTGGATTCCCAATATATAAATAACAACAGTTATTTCCTCAACACTTGCCTCGAAATTACACCAATTCTTGAAAGGCCTAATCATCTTGATGAAAAATGGTTAGTTATACCCTAAAATTTCATAATAACTACCCTTATAAAAGTAACTGCCCCAACAAGGGTTTCTCATATACTTAGTTCTATTGGTTTCATTCCTATACAAGTAATGTAAGTCCAAGTATGGCATAATATATATTTGAGGAATTTTAATTTATTATGCATAAATTTAACATGTTTTATCTTTTACATGACTTGTTAACATTAAGTGAATTTTACTTAATTAATTAACCATGTTGGATCAAACATTTAGCCATAATTAATTTATATAAATTATATATTTGCACATTTATTTATTTATTTATATGATCACAATATTATATCCATAAAATAATTAATTCATAGAAAGAAATACATAATTCAATAAGTGACCCGACCATGAGCTTATCTAACAATTGATTTATTGGGTGTATAATAAATCAACCTTTGACCTAAAGGAATAACTCCTTATCCTAACATGAGTTGTAACATACCACCTACCCATCTGTGTATCACATGGGTTGGAAGTATCTTGGTTCCATATTGAATCACCTACATTCACATTTACAAGTATTTATAACTCACACGCAGGTGAGGGGAACCAAAGGATTGGTTAATGTAATTACATAAATAACCCTGGACATGTAGTAACTATATAATAATGGAGGTATGGATGAATCACAAAACATCATTTTAATTTTATAAATAATAATTTAAAACTCATTCAGTAGATGCATTTTAATAAATCTAACTCATATGCTAATCTTGTTCAAGCCCATGAAAGGCCACATAGATGAAAAGAATACGCAAATATAAAACCAGTTAACATTCATTTCTTTTCAATTATTTATTACTAAGATAAACATGATTGAATTAATTAAATAATTTATTCTCATTCATATTAATGACCATCCAAATTCTCATGAATATACCCAACATTAAAATAATTCATGGGAAATAAATAGCAAAAAAAATCATAGATTATTACCATAAATTAATTGGGAATAAGAGTCAATCAATAAAATAAGGTTTTAATTCTATAATTAAAAATTTAACGTAATTTTATTCTATATTTTGTTGGGAGACTACATAATGCATACTTATGAGCTACACACCATTTATAAGGATTTTTGTGTACCTAGGTTACATGCTTGGAGATTTGGTGTGTTATTAGGCTAGACCACATGACATGTATAATCTAGCTACACTCCATGTATCACTCTTCCTGCATGTCGTATTGACTCGTTGAAAGACGCAGAAAGTTCATGAAATACAGAACCATAGGATGTGTATTCTAGCTACACGCTGTGTGTTTTAATTTCCATGTGTCTTCTTGACTCATCAAATATCTTGGAGTATATTTCATACATGATAAATAATAAACCGTACGATGTGTACAAGCTAGCTACACAATGTGTTTTTAATTATTACTCTAGGATTTCAGTCTCAAACTATTCTGAACATTTTTATGACCACATGGGATTCATGAATTTCATCACTAAACTGTGTAGACTACACAACATGTATGCCAATTACACATTGTGTAATCCAACAAGTCATGTTCTAGGTTGGACCGGTCTACATGAGATGTATAATAAATCCACCATGTGTAGTTACTTTTTATAATGGTATGTATCGCATGACACAACTATATATAGTGCACTTGGGTACTAGTGTGTGACCTAGATATACGCTGTGTAACCCAGTCTTACCAGTTAGAAATAATGACACTTTTTGATGGTATATCCAATCGTTCTCCATCTATTCTTTGTCTTTTAAAAAATAAAATCATTAATGATGAGAATTAAAATTTTGGTAACAAGTTAATTAAAATATGATTAAAGAAAAATAATATAAAAATGAAATATCTAACCACTAATGTGTATATAGACCAAAAATCAAATAAATAATTATAAATTTGAAACATGACCACTCTGATACCACTTGAAGGTTCAAGGAATAGTATAAGAACTGGTGGTATGTGATAAATTAAAAACTAATTTGACATAGAGTTTTCTAAAACCCCATAGAGCATGTTTGTATGCTAAATTTAAAATTAACTTATTTATGATTCGGTGAAATATTTACTCAACTTAAGAACTTTCTTTGATGATGATGTTGATCATCTAAAAAACCCTTCTCATATTACCTTCATTATGTTAAGAGTATAGAAGTTTATAATCCCTCTAGTGATGATCCACATGTGCTATTTGATCTCTAAGTGATAAAAATTAATTTCCAAGTGCTAGCGTGGTAAATCAATTATTTTTCATTTTTCATGTTGATCACTTATAGATCCTTTGATCTTGAGGGAATCTCTATAGCACTTCTCATTCTTGAGAGAAAGATAGGAGGAGAAATGGTGACAAAATCCATTTTATGTAATGATTCTAAAATCTCGATTTACTCTACACAATAGATATAAACTTCTATTTATAGAGTTGGGGTTTAGGTTATAATATTAAATAATTTCATACCGGCCCTTAAATAATATAATAATATTTATTAAAACCCATGCCATATAATAATATTGTCATTATTTTATAAAGTGTGTTAACACACGCAGTGATGAATATTATTTACCGAATTGCAAATGAATATTCATTATTGGACATGATCTTGGTCCTCACTATTTCTTTATCTTTATTGAATACCCAATAAATATTTAATTAAATATTATATTCATCAATAAAATAAATATTTTATTCAAAATACATTGAATAAGAATTTATTAAATATTCACATAATAAAATAAATTATTCATTAATGAAGAAATGATTAGTTATTACCTTGCAAATATTAGCGATCAATAAAATTTGAGTAAAATTATTCCTCATCCTTGAGAATAATATTTATTCCAATAATTAAATTAAAATTGAGTTTAATCATGATTAAAATAAATACTTTTTGTGTGACCCTCTAGGATTCTTTCTTGTTATTATTAGACTCACTTTCCTAAAGTCTAAGATTATTATCTAGAAATGGGTTAAAACACCCAAGTGAAAGAACCTAATGTTGAAACATTGACAACCACATATGAATGCTCACTGTGTAATAAAATACCTTTATCATAATATCTCATCAAGCAGTTTTCACATCTATGCCATCAAACTATATGATTGATACGTCTTTATTTTACTATTTTAATAAACATCATTAGAAAATGGACATGGAGTTTAATGCGTTAGTTATATTTTAATCAAAATCAGGGATATAAAGTTCCATAAATATAGAATGGATAAATCCTTCCATGAATTATTAATTAATAATATTTTATTCATGATGCACCCAATATATCCAAATTCTCCATGAATTATTATCATCATGGTTTATAAAATACATCTAATTAAGCAATTGATAACATGAATTAATAATAATACTAAAGTGTAAGGAACGATATACACACTTGTAGATAGGATTTTCCGATTACACTTAAACATGTGGAATTACTACTAGAGGGTTTGTTCTCATAATCTCCTATATATCATATTACCAAGTGAAAAATTCACAAGAAAAAACCTCATCTTCTAATGAGTACATAAACCTAATAGTTTATTTACTATATTCACTATTCTAGTATGATATCATACTACAGAATGATATTTAAGAGATATCATCATACTATCTCAAGGTTCTCATCATAACGAGGAACTATGGTGATCTTATCAATGTGTAAGATACTTTTGGACATTATCACATCAATGTTATGTAGAAGAAAAATCAGTATGTGATAATATATTTATATTAATATTCACTTGTTTTAATATTCATGTAATCCAAAGTATAAATTAGTTTGTTCTAGGGCACTAACTCTAACACTATCATCACCGGGTACAATTCCTTCCTTTTAATGAAATAACTCATGTCTTTTAGGGTGAGTGGGATCTAAGGTCAAGGATGGTGGGTTCTTTCACTCTTAGTAAAGATGTTATCTCATTATAATTTTTAGAAACGTTTCTTAATTCATTTTACACATGTCTTAGTGGACCTCTTCTAGTGGTTTTGAGTCGGTATGTCACTGCTTTCTAGATGATTTCTCATGGTTTCCACCCTATATAGAAGTAAATTTTTCTATAGAAATAATTTAGGAGATGATAACCATTTATTTACCTTAATACAATGTGAAATCTATTTAATTATAATAATTAAAGTTTCAACTTGAGGATCTTGAGGCTAATGGGTTTATTAATCCTAGTGCTTGACCTTGGGCATCACTAGTCCTCTTTTAAATGAAGGTAGAAGGGGGTCTCTAATGTTGTCTTGATTATAAAAAAATCAACGAAGTGATAGTTAAGAAAAAATATATATTTCCTAGGGTTGATAACCATTTTTACCAGCTTAAGGGATCCTAGTGGTTTTTGAAAATTGATTTGAGATTGGGGAACCATCATTTGAGGGCCTGAGAGTAAGATATTTCTAAGACAATGTACAAGAGAAGGTATGGGTATTATGAGTATTTGGTCCTTAAATTTGGCCTTAATAATTATCCTATAATGTTTATATATTTGTTGAATCAAATACCCCATTATGTTTTGTAGTATTTCTTGGTTTTCTTTATGGAGGATTTCATTTTTTTACTCCAAATAATATCAAGATCATGTTCAGCATCTGAATATCATCCTTGGAATCTTGAAATAACATCATATGTATGGTAAGATATCCAAATTTCAGTTATGTATTAAAAAGGTGAAATTTCTATGCCATGTAATTTATGATAATGGTTTCTTAATGGATCCTGAGAAGATTTAGGTAGTGATGTTTTGGGAGCATCCTAGAAATGTGTTTGATATTTAGAGTTTCTTGGGGTTAGTTGGTTATTATAGGAACTTTGTTTAATACTTCTCTAATATTTCATCACTTACAATAGATTTAACCCATAAGGGTTGACGTTTTTTTGGAGAAAATTGTTCCAAATATATTTTAATGAGTTTAAAGTGTGATTGAATTTAGATTGAGTGTTGATTATTCCTAAGTTAGGTGTTGGTTATGATGTTTACTTTGATGCCTGATGTATGGTTTTGTGTTATGTTCTGATGTAGGGGTG
This sequence comes from Viscum album, assembly GCA_963277665.1. Taxonomy (NCBI): domain Eukaryota; kingdom Viridiplantae; phylum Streptophyta; class Magnoliopsida; order Santalales; family Viscaceae; genus Viscum; species Viscum album. The sequence continues at coordinate 519,561,161 of OY728166.1, forward strand.
ACATGTAGTAGCTTATGTATCTCTTAAGTTATATACTCATGAGAATAACAACCCCATTCATGATCTTGAGTTAGTGATAATGATGTGCACTCTTAATACTTGGTGATACTATCTCGTAAGGTAGTGGTTTACAATGTATTCAAACCATAAGAGTCTAAAGTATATATTCACATAGAGGGATCTAAACTTGAGACAAATATTCTGGATGAAGTAGCTTAAGACCTTTTATTTTGATATTGTATACACTCCTGAAAAAAAGGAAACATGGTCACAAACACTATTAGAAGAAAGTTTTTAACTCAAGAAGTGAAAGAATTTGTAGAAGAGTGGTTATTGATGGGATTTTTTTTCTAAGAATAACTTAGAAGAAGTGAGAACTAATGAACATGTATTCCTATATTATTCTTGGATTCGATCATTAATGGATGATCCAATTCATCTTATATAAATGGAGGGTGTATATTTTTAGTACTATAGTAGGAATATTTATGGTGGGGAGACTTTAGGTGAGTGGTCATAATAACCCAATAGATTGTTTCACTTTTGAGTAAGGAAGGTTGTTACGATAAACCTGAGACAAGAGTTGATGGAGAATGGAAACTAATCCAATTTTTCTGTGAACCTTGGAGCTACAAAGATTCATCATGACATGAGACATCATTAATGGTGGTTAGGAATTAGGTGATCAACTAAAGATTTTGTGTCTTGATGGTTTACTTGTTATAGGATCAATGAATACTAACAGAGGCCTAATGGTTTGCTGAAAACTTTTCCCATTATAATGTGTAAATGGGATGAGATTGAAATGGAATTTGTTATTGGGATACCTCGGACTCCTAGTGGTAAGGATTAAATATATTTGGTTATTAATCAACTCATGAAATAAATTAATTTCCTCCATATCAAGGAGTCAGTGAATTTAGAGGATCTTGAGCACCTATATATATGTGATATTGTCATACTTCATGGTACACCATAAACTATCATTTAAGATAGGTACCGTTCCTTCACATCATAGTTTTGGAGTGGATTTCATTAGTGATGGGTTATAGAATGATGTTAAGCATGACTTATCATACCCTGAGGAATATCCAGTCCGAGTAAGATATCTAGATTCTTAAATAAATTCTTTAGGAATGCATGCTGATCCTTAATGGATCTTGGTAGAAATATATACCTTTATTTTAATTTTCCAATAAAATTAGTTATCAGTATTTTACCATCATGACTCTATTTGAGGTGTTGTATGGGAGGCCTTATATATTTCCTCTTTATTTGGAAGAGGTTGGGGAATGATCCTTTTTTGGATCGAGTATCATCCATGAGATGAAAATTATTGTTCATTTGTTCAAGAATATTTTAGCGATGGCCCATAGTTTCCAAAAATATTATGTCGATTGACATCATAATCAATTGGAGTTTTAGGTAGGTGATTGGATTTTCCTCATAGTTTCACCATAGTTGGGAAATAGGAATTTGGGAAATTTGGGTAAGTTAACACATCATTTTATCAACTTGTTTGAGATTATAGAGAAACTTGGGAGGTTTTCTTATTAATTGGACTTACCTCCTCGTTTTACTTCTATCCATAATGTATTATATGTTTACCAAATGAAGAATTATCAGCTAGATCTATCCCACATGATCCATTTAGTGGATGTTGAGATTGAACCTGACACCTAATGGGTTGAATGGACCATTCATATAGCGGACCAATGGGATAATTTTCTATATGTCAAGATGATCCCATTGGTTCTAGTGAGATAGAAATGTTGTAGGGAAAACCATGAGAAATGGGACCATGATTTTTTGATGATGCAAAATGAACTTATCTCATTTTGGGTTTATGAATCAAATAATTTCTGGGGACAATAAGTTTTTATGGTGGGGATAATTGTGATGCCCTTTGAGTCACAAGTATGTTCAATTCTAATCATAGTTTTTATCTTGTGAGGTTTAAAAGGATTTTGGGAGTTGGGGGTTAAAAATTTGAAGTTTCCAGGAAAACAAGCCAGGGGAATTGTTTAGGCACATATTTATTATTAACCATGTGATAACCATGCGAAATGTCACTATGTGTTCCAATGAATATTTTCATGGAATTATCATGGTTTATAAATCATTCAAGTCAAAAATTAAACTATATGAGAGGATGGATTTGGTCTAGAGGTCATGGAATAGTATTTTTAACCATATGAATATTCCTAAGAAGCAATAAAATTTGGTTTTTCATGGGATATAGTCTACCACAGGGTTTTTATAACCATTTTTCCTAATCATGTGGCCAGATCCAAACTTCTTAAAATAGAAATTTACCTTTGTTCCCTCACTTGTTTTAACCTCTAATATCATCCTAATTACTCATTATATTGATCTAGGACCCACCTAAAACTTTATTAAAATCTATTTTTGATTCCTTTTTGATCATTTATTATTTTGGGTTTATCTCTTCAAAGAATGTTTAGTTTTTCTATCGATTTGTCCTCTTTCTCTAAGATTTAACCTTGATATCTCTTTCGGTTGACCTGTGGAACCCAATTGGGTTGTGATTTTAAAATATATATCTTTATATTGGGAATTGATGATGTTTCTATTGTATCTAGGATTTTGAAAACTCAATCTATTCATTTCACATCCCTAGATTTGAAAGAAACATGGTTTTCATCATTTTTTGGGTAGATGTATCTATCCTATGGTCTATCCCTTAGCATTCCTTGTGTTATTATGGTTCCCTTTGTGTTTGAATAATGAAATTAATGATTTAAAATCCATGAGAGGTGAATTTAATATTTTATGGCTATGTTAATGTTTTTCTAAAAAGGTTTTTTTGGGAAAATATTTTGATACAAATAACGTTCTTGTTAAAATGATGCAAAGGAAGTTTTGAAATAGAAATGGTTTTCAATCATGAAGGTGGTATGGATCACTCTCTAAAATGTTATATGAAAAATACAGGAATGAACATAAAAAGGATTTTACTTTGTAAATGTTTTATGAAACATGAAATTATTTTGTTGAATGTAATGATGATGAAATATGACATTGAGAAGACCATTTTGTTTGATGGAAAAAAGACATATGTTATCCCTATTTGAGATCGCTATCATTAGGGGAGGTGATCAGAATTCCATGGTTTCTAGTGGGTATAATTTTTGAGGGACCATGTTTCATAAACTTTAGAGTTTACTTATGATGGCTATTATTTCATGTTTGACTTAGTTGTGTACACCCTTGTGTTGGGATTTCACCTTTTTTCTTTGAGGATACATTACATGCATGCATATTAATATTATTATTTTCCAAATTGATTTGGATACTCACAATTGAAACCTGCTTTATTCATCTACCTATTCCTTATGGATATTTTTCATGTCATGTTGTTTTACTTATTATAATATGGAATGTTTTTTAAATGAAGATAAATAGATGATTTTGAATGGGAAAATGATTTCTTATGGAACTATTTTAGAAATCTATTTTATATAAGAACTAATGGATGCATGGTAGTATAAATTTTGTATATTTTATGTGGTATATTACTAAGATTTTGATCTCACACCATACTTTTTTACTTTGGGTGTTTGTAGCCTGGGTTTTAAAAGATAAAATTAATTTCAAGAGATTCATATAGAGGAGAAATATCCTAGACCATGTTTCCTTAGGAGGGTTAGGATGGTGGTGACATATTTCATGTGGATATGAACCCATGGGTTTCTTCAGGTTCTATTTTTTTTAGTATTTAGTTTTAGACCCTATGATCCTCTTATTGGATGTGACCTTTAAGGTTTTGGTTATTTTTGACATATGTTGTACTATAGTTATCGACTATTAAACTCTATTGTTTCTATATTTCATATGTATGTTGATAGTGAAATCATTCCCATGTTCCTTTATATAATATATCGGTTCTTGTTTTTGGCCCCTGGTGATTGGGAATATGCTTTAGGGATTGTGGTGGGCCATGTTAGGTGACATTATTGGTTGACCTAGGTTGGTATGTTTCACATCATGTCTTATCCCAAAACACTAAATGAGTTTCTACTACATAAATCCGAACTCAATAGTGTACTATAAACCAAAAATATGATACAACCACTCATATCCATCACTAACACCATGGCAATTCTAAACTTTACCAGTCTATATTGAGACACCTAAGTGTCATTAATCATATCATCCTAAGGATCATGGTGCTACCAACCACAACACACTATGCATAAAGGCTAATAATGATCCATGATTCTCCCCTCTATAGGAATCTACTACCAAGACTCACTTTTAGTAGTCTAGAATCCTGTTTGATGTGGTTTTAAACTCACCACACCCAATCCCATAAAAACACTAGTTGGTACTTCTCTAACATAATTTTCTCAAAAACACTCAACCACAACCACTAATGCACAATAAAACTACTTGATCATGATGCCATAATATATGAAGGAATCCCATAATATTCTAAACACCCACACTGATGTCTAAACCTAACAATCCATGTAATTCCATGGTTTTATCCACAACCAAAAGAATATATCATTATACTCCACCAATGCGCACCATCACACCTTTGATCCAACTCACTCTTGGATCATGAAAAAATGTATCTTAATCCTAATGTCACAAAAAAACATCTAATTACATTTATGAATCCTAGTTCTGGTATTTACCAAGGAACCATATCACATGGGATCTTCTTGCAATATAGATTCTTGGATCCATCTCCACCATCCACCAATAGGTCTCCCACATCCATGACCCTTCTAACACGGAGTCCATGCACCATGACTGGTAATACCCTTAGCACTATAGGAGTGTAATTACCATCACTCTACGGAAATAAAAAACTAATATCTATGGACCATGCTTTGGAAATTACTATACATAATAACTGGATGTGACCATCCCCCTCACAGTCAAACACAAAGAAAACACCAAAACATATTTATTTCTAGATCACTAAGAATTTCACCCTTGACATCCAAAGAAAGTCCATCTATAATGAGGGTCACATCCTTCAACAACCAATGGACCAACACCCACTATCTAACTTTCCTTATACAACTTTTCAAGCACAACACCCAATAGTTTTTCATTATCACACACATGTTGATCCTCCTGAGCCATGATCACAACTCCCAAACTACATGTTTCAAGGGAAAAGGTTGGATCAACTATTCTACCACAATCTGATCCATTTATAATGTCATCTATTATCACATAGTGACACCTTTCATTATCATCTAATCCCTAGCACTATTGTTCCTGTAGGAATATTATCAAACCCACCAATCCTAGATTTGGACACAATAGCTCAATGATCTACAACCAACCAGGTACCATGCATAAAAATTGCACACTCACCCTCACACATTGATATTTTTCCATTAAAATAAAAGACAATTAGAACCTACCTCTTTCTTGGAATAATGATCCACTATGATCCCTCTCACAGTTTCTCATCCACCATCCAACTTGACTGCATCAAAACCCAACAAGTGTATATAACTGTACTACCCAACTATATCACCAAACTCAAAATCCTATGAGTCACACACCATCAAACCTAGGATCTCTCACCTAATTCACCAGATAACTATTCCTCTCTCATCTTAAATGCATCATAACTCATGAAAACCCATGTTTACATATCCATGATATATAAGAATCCCCATTCCTTCACCACATATCATGTAATACCTCCCATGGACCAATATTAGTTGAAATCATCCTCCCATGCTTCCCATTTATAATGAAACTCACAAGTATGGTCCAACACCTCTCTCAGGTTACCCTCACATATCATATATCATCTCATAGGCACTATGATATCCTTACTAGTCCATAAACTAGGTCTCACATTGGTCGCAACTGATGAGAAAATATCTTTAATCCCATATCAAATATCACAAGGTAACTCCCATTCCACCACACCAACTCTAGGGGTTCTCATATATACATTTCATACATTACACAACAAGTCTACCATCCCTCCTTGGTCACCATTACTCACTAGTAATTCACATTCCATACTTCCCCTCTTTGGGACTATGTCACATCCATGAATATAATGACATTAACCTACAATGACTTATATCAAGTAAGACCATGATCATATGTCTTAACAAAGTAGAATTACCGCAAGAAACTATTGAAGAAACCATTATATAAGTTTTTTTGATACTTTATATAACAAAAAATATTTCTAATCACCCACAATGGGTTTATCATCATGGTATTTAATGCGTGTTCTAACCCACTAGGGGTAACTATACATCTATTACACGGAGGGACTATATAGACATCATCAAGGAACATCCCATGCTAGGATCCACATGGAATATCCTTAGAAGAAACATAGTGGTCCATATGAGTATAATTAGATCAACAAGTTATATGTGAAAGGTCTATATAATCTATTATTGACACTTTAAATAGTTGAACCCTCTATCATTAGTAAAATCAATCGCACACAAGCACATGAATGTCATGTGACTTCTAAATGGCATGAATAATTCAAGTACATAGGCCTCTTAACACTATAAGACAAGATCAAAAAACATAAAAAATGATCTAAAATACACAAATCATACTAGAATAAATATCTCAATCATAATAAAAAACCAATAATAAAAATTACATATCCATAGTACCTTGGACTTCCTACTAAAAATATTTTTTTATGAACCATTATTAGGTCCATCATAAGCTCCAAAACATCCCCATTCCTTAAATATGTACCCAAAATCAAAATAAAAAGAAAATTACACTTTAATACCACATTTAAATAACCCATTTACAAGAGACCATGAGAACACTCACCAATTTTTTGTACAGGGTACATCATAAGAATACATCCCACTGACTGCACACTGAGTTAAGAAAATATACTAAAAAAGTCATAAACAAAATACAATAAATTCTCTAATTCCAACCATGAGGCTTACATCACCCAAGTAACTATACTTTAACTAATATACTCAACATGATAATGAAACACTAGGAATTTTACCTACTTAAACTTGCAACCATGAGGTTTTCCTGGGTACCAAAGTACCTAGCCACCTAATACGGTGTAAAGCACAAGTCAGTAGGATACCACTAATGAAGAACCTAACATAACCAATATATTAAATGTATTCACATGTGATATACCCAATATAAATAATAAAACATAGATTGAAAAAAATTATAATTGTTGACCCTCAGGTTCTAAGGTGAAACCCACGATTAACCATAACTACATCATTTAGTAATAGATATCTTTGATCATGTCATAACACCTAGAGGAAACTATGAAATACCCTGGAACTAATAAAATATCACATATATGGAACAATTAATACCACAAAACCAACATAAAAATACCTCATAGTGGGACCATGTACTAATTTGGATCCCATGTCAATAAAACCATCCGTCCTGGGGGTCTCATCCCCTACCCAAAATCAACATATATATCCACATAGGGGGACTCATCTCCTAACTTAAACCAACATATACTCAGAGTCGTATCTCACCCAAAACCATCATATAGAGTACTTATAGGGGTTATAACATCTTGAAACATGAAAATAACACCCAAGGGGACTGAACACTAGCCCTTGAACCCTGAATATCCTACTCAATCAGATACAAATCCAACCTTAAAACTACGTAATTATATAACTAAGGGGTATCGGTATTTACTCAGAATATGTACTATGCCTCTATTACTCTTGGGTTGTGTCCCGCCCCCAATACCTGAACCATCATTCACATATCACATAAACCTGGGGGATGTAGCTCACCAAAAACCTTATATATCATATTTATATATATACCTAGGGAGTTATCTAACCTTAGAACCACACATCACATACCATGTGGGTTGACCACATGTATGAACCTAACACACATATATTAATCTAGCCTATCAAGAACACAACCTAGACTCATCATTTTCAATCCCTATGTTCTAGGGTGATATTAGTAATAAACAACACTATCTCTCATATACCACTCCTCTCTAGGGTTAATAAAAAATTGGGGCCCCCAGTCGAGGTACCCTAGGCCATAACTACATCCAGACACCCTACATGGGATCCTTAATCACATTTTCATATCTTGTTCCAAGCTCATCACTCAAAGTAAATAACACACATTATTATCACCATTATCATATCATGGACTCATTAACCTCAAATTTAATTCCATACAAGTTTCATATTAGATATATGGAATAATACTCATCTCTATTCCATAATCATCCTAGGTTAGTCCTCTCAAGCACATCCTACACATAATCCTAACTAGGGTATATCCACCTGGATACTCACATACCTGTGGAGGAGGAACACTCATCCCACTTTATTGTCAATTTTACTCAAGGTTATAAGAAATCTTAAGGTTCTTATAAGGCCTATCCTTATTATAACCATTATAAGTTCATCACTCATCCCTACACACAGTGAAATAAGAAAACCTATACCATGGTCCTCTACATTGTTTTAGTATAATTCTACCAATATCAGGTCCCTATATCATAAAGAAAACTTTCATAGTCATTCTATTAACCATTGATAGTTAAGGCATCCCACTTACATCAAGGGTCTGTCATAAATCAATAAACTACCATTATACTCTTGAGAGTTCACAGAATTTATTTTATTTTAAGGTTGATCACAAAAAAAGTGAGATAAAATATCACATTCTACATCACATGAGAATAAACTTTATGGAAATTCACAGGGATCACCTACCTTATATGTAGAGTTATCCCCTTTAACTGAACCTAAACCACCACCTAAGATTTTATAAGTCTCATCAAAGATCATATCATCACCTGAGATCCTATATCAAACCATTAAATTCAAATAATCAATTATAATAGTTTATAACCCTTTATTAAATTTAATAAAAATATGAATAATTGAAGAAAAACTCACCTGATGTCATAATAGTATCAAAATAATGATTAATGGTGTGAAACCTCTCTTGACACTCACCTAAATCCAAGTTGGACAAAATTCAAAATTTAATTACCCAAATCAATAGTAAATTAAACCCAATCTCACCCAAAAGCCTAGAAAAATTCACTGGGATAAATAAATTCAATGAAATGATGAGTAACATTGTGATATCAACCTTTCAAGTTATCCTCTTTCCATGTTAAGAAAAACCCCATCATCCTCACCTGATTCCACCATGCTCTACTAGAATGAGTTCCAAATCCCTACCCCATATAATCGAAAATCAAATGATTTTAATGGAAACAATAAATGGATGAATATGAGTATAAAAGTAACCTATAATTTTCATGAAACAAAATAACATATTTTTCTCTCCAAGGGGAACCAAAGAGAGGAAAAATAAGGGGGATAACTGACCAAAATGTCTCTCCTAGACCTTTGTTCAACCTAAATATCAAAGAGGGCCTGACCCTGAAATAATGGGTCTTCCCATCTTAAAAAAACAACCCAAATACCTAGTCATTATTTGATTATGAGGGTTATATGATAATGCCTCTTTTTCTTGGCCACACTGTGGCATGACCCTCATGGTTGTGGTGAAATTGGCCCCTAAAAAGCTTGGGGATGATTAACATAGACCACCCTCACATCGTGCTCCCTATGAAATGTTCCATAGGCTTCTCCTACTAGTTCCAAATTATATCAAGGTAACTAGGATATGTAATTAATTATTATGAAGGGGTCGAGTTCCTATCCCCGATAACCTCTCTTCACGGTGTGTCCCTTAATGGTTGCACCATGTGGCATCCACTTTGTGAAATACCTACGTCATAGATTCACACAATTCCACCATTACCTCGTTATGTAAGATTTTTATTTTGTAAAAAACCATAATAAACATTAAATTATAAAAATATTTTGGTTGTGGTATATTACACAAACCATTCCCTTATCATGGTATGACCTTCACCCATCACAATGTGATGCACCTGCTACAACATAAATTAGTATAAGTGTCTAACCTACCCCAAACCAACGTTCACTTGATCACCTGAAACACCCAACAGGCCTCAAAACATGATAAAAAAAATCTCCTCGATATGTTTGAACTCTTATAAATCTTTTTTCTCAAAACGTCTCTTGTTCTATGGACGAAAATTCAAATTCCTCCTGAATTTCACAAACTATAAAGACATAGATATTTACATTATGTCTAAAAAAGTTAATCAAGATAAATAACCAATATTATATATTATTCTATTGAATAAATAGATAATAAAATAATAAAATCATTAATGGTGCGAAGAATCTTGGATAAAAAAATTCCTCACTGACATGAATTTTCAGGAGTGGTATAGGTGCTTGCGCATAATACTATGACAAGAGAGGAAATCATTCATGATAGAATTCCCCAATCTACTGAGTCATTTCAAAGGGAAGGTTGGTTGTATAAATATTCTAATAATAATCACATGGATGATGCACTAGATATTTAGTACCTCATGTTATCATCCATGTCAAGTGAGCTACAAAGGTCGTTTGAAGAAAAGAATGCATACACCATGTTGTCCAAGCTTAAAAACATTTATCAATAAAAGGATATGAAAGAAAGATATGAGATATATAGTATAATATTTATATTCATGTTATAATATATAGTTTACAATGGTCCAAATAGAGTCAAAATGATTGGGTATATTGATATACTAGAAAAAGTTGGATTCAAGTTGGATAAAGACCTATCCACAAACCTCATACTTTCTTTCCTTCCACCCAGTTCTATAGTTTCATAGTTTAATTTTAAAGGATATATATTCTCTAAATCTATATTCATGAGATGAATATAACCATATTAATTATATTCATATGGTAAATATATTATAAAATTATTTAGATATCTTAATGCATGAATGAAATATGATTTCATGCATATTGTTTCTCCCTATTGTATAGTATGATAAAAAGATAATAATTAAAACGAAAATATTATATTCATGTTACTAACAACAAAATCATAAGAAATTTTAAAGTATAATTTACAGTGATATCATATAGATTATTATTTCTTTTTCCTTGGTTTTTTATAGACGACTACAACCATTTCCATGAATCATATGCTATAATTTTTTTGAAAAAAGGCTACAATATATCTAGCATCCAACAACTAAGAGATAATGTTAAATAATGATCTTAAATAATGTATATCATTATAGGATCTGTTAAATGAGATATATAATGGCGGAGTTCATTAATACCTTTATAAAATGCATTTTTAGGTCATGGCATTAACTCATGCAATATAACACATGAGTTAATGCATGCATCAGTCGAGGGAGTGATGAAAACTGTAAATGTGGGTGATATTACTTTTAAAAATTAAATCAATAAATGAAAAGGAAAATTCAAAATGATATTGAAAAGATAAAGCAATGGATGTTATAGAGTGATAAATGATAAATTTTATTCATATAAAAACGTTAATATTAAAGTTAATTAAGTGATTAAACATAGAGAGAAGTAGAAAAAAATAATTTATACAATTTATGTTTCTCAAGATCAAATGATTCAATTCATAAAAGTAAATTGAAGAAAAAAATTTGATAAGGAGTTCAACAATTGCACATGAGGTTCCCCTATTTATCCACCCCTCCATTTTAGATACATGTATTTTTATAACTTCACTTTATTTTTAATGGAGATACAAATAAACACACTTCACTTTATTTTTTATGGAGATATAAATAATCTAACTTCCATTTATTTTTAATGGAGACATAAATAAACTAACTTCTGTTAATTTTTGAAAGAGATAACAAAAAACTAAAGGTATAAGGTAGGATGATAAGTCAATACTTTTTTATCAAAAATTTGTTTCAAATTTGTTTTTTTATCTCTCTAAAAGGAATAACAAATTGTGAGATACATATAAGGAAGAAGGTGAAATCCTTTGATATTTTGAAATGAATAATGGATCATTGAGAGAGGGATTGTAGAATAAGATAGAATGACTATATATTCATTATTTAATCATTACAACTCCACCATTATTTTAAGATAATATCAATTCCACCCAAGTACTATATTTATAGGATTCATAGGAGTTGGAGAGATCTTGGGTTGATATTGGGAATTAAAGAGATAATTAGAGCCTCTTTTGACTATCAAAAAATGCACCATATAAAGTACTACCTTGATGCCATCAGATACTTGGTAGCCTCCACCAGGTAGCCGGTGGACCACTTGGAGGTCCCTACACACTTCCTGATTCTAATGATCGACAGATTCACCTCCACTAGAAAGCTGGTGGACTCTTATAGGATGAGGCCACTTCTTTCCATACCCTCGGCTAGTTGGTGGCATTGCATCGACTATTAAATGATATCTATAGGTTAGAGAACACCACATAGTATTTTTAGCTTCCTTCAACGATCTTCTATGGATCCTTGAAATTTCATCTATGGATTTATCTCATCCATTGATACTTAAAATGAAAATTAAAATGATATTCAGTGTCTTATTTTGGGTTACCCATGTACTTTAAAGTATTCAAACATCATTGAATAATATAGCTTGATTCATTAAGAACATGAATTGAATTCCAAAAATTCTTAACTAATCAATACTTAATGAAACTACTAGATTTATAATTCATTTTTTTTACCCTTAAAACATAATGATGTAGAGAGAGGTACAAAATATCCCCCTTTTTTATGATCATAAACAATTATTATAAAATGATAAATTGAGTTTAACTCAATATTTAAAGATAAATAAATTTAATTTGATATTTTAGAGATTAATATATTCAACATTATCCTTAGATAAAAGTAAATAAAAATATAATCAATATTCCCAAGACTTAATCCAACTTCTCCCCAAAAACAAAGAAATATACCCCCTTTGAAAACATTTTATTCCCCAATTTGATACAAATGTATCTCCCACTTTATGATTATCAAAAAGATATTATGTATGAAAAAAAATAAAAGAAAGAGATAATAATTAATATGTAAGATTTATTATCAATAATTAAATATGTTTTAAAATAATTTGAATAAAAATTTAAAAAGAAAATTAAAAAATAAAAGCAGTTTTAAAAATAGATAATATTGATTTGAAAAAAATTAAGATAAAATGTTTTAAAAAAATGAAAAGTTTAAAACAATACATTTACTCTTTTAAAAAAAATTTGGTGGAGGAGAGAGGGATAAGAGATGTAGAAAATAGTTTTGAGAGGTAAATAAAAATAAAAGATCTAATAACATATTCTCATGTATATCACCCCAAAAATTTACTAGATTAAAAAATCCAACATCCCCCTCAATTAGAGAATTAAAAAATAAGATTAATATAGAAAGTGTTTATCAATCATTTAAAAATTTGGAAAAACAATTTTTATTGAGAATACACTATATGATATATCAATGAATCTTAGTTGAATAGTCCTATAAAAATTCAGAAGAAAGTGCATTTTGGAACCCAAATTTTGGGTTTGGTAGTGTTAGATAATAAATTTTGAGATGGTGAGGAAATCCTGGACCCATTAAGATTGAATAATAAGAATTTATAAAGCCAAATTTGTTTATATTTTTGAGTAAAATTATAAAAAAGGTGGATAGATTTTGGTATTCTATATATATAATTATTACAATCACATTTTAAAATTAAATTCTTGGGTTTTTTAAAAATATTTGAAAAACCTATTTTGAAAAATACATTTTAAAAACTAATTTTTTGAAATAACTATCATTTAAAAAAAACCAAAACCTTGATTTTTCTTAAAAATCATTGAGAACTAAAGATCATGTAAATATTTTTTCCCCTTAGGTGAATTTATAAAGATATATTTTGAGATCTATTATTTCATGTTTGAAAACATTAACATATGGTTGATTTTTTAATTTTAAAATTAAATCAAATTTTTCTTTGGAAAGAATATCCTTTTCATGAAAAAGTTTATTTTTCTCATTAAGAACTTGATTATATTTCTTATGATGTTTTTTATGGAGAATAAAGTTAATGAAAACCATTTTTTATCTAATCATAAGAATATTTTAGGTCTTTATAATTATTGTTAACTTAGTAGTAAGAAAAATAAGAATAAGTGAAAGAATACGATATGGTAGAAGAAGAGGGGGAGGAATGAGGAGGAGAGTTAGAAATTGGAGAACTAACCTCATCACCTTCCTCAAGATATTCAATAAGGAATTTAGAACTTAAGTCGCTTAAAGAGGATGAATCACTAGAAGTCAAAATTTTAAGATATTTCTTATATTTCCTCTTGTGTTTAAACGTCTATTTTTAGATAGGGAAATCTGGTCTAATATGACACTTTTTGGTGAATTCATAAAAATGTAACTCTTGTTCTTCAATTTGATCTTTCTCTTTTGTATGATGCAGAAATTTATTCTTATTTAAAATTTTTACACCTTTTTTAATAAGTTTTTTCATTTGAAATTCATCATTTATGTAACCTTTGGATGAATCATCACCTTTGATTGTTTTAAAAATAGGTTCTTCATGATTTCATTATCTTCTATTCATTATTTTACCATTTGATGTTTCATGGTGATTTCATTCATCATTAAGGATATGACTAGTTCTTCAACCACTATATTCTCTATGTCCTAGGATTCTTGGATCTCTATAATTATGAGAACCCAAAAACTAAGTAAAATCCATAGTATTTTCTCAACAATAATTTCCATAAACAAATAATACCCAAGAGATTTTAAACTATTGAATATGTTAGTTTAATAGGTAAACATAGTAGTGATGAATTCATTTATATGCATAAACTTTTTTCAAAATATTTTATGAACATATCTAATCTAGTTTCTTTAAATTTATTCGTTCCTTCATATATTACATTAAGAAATTTCCATATTTTTTGATCCATTTTTACATAGATATATGATTAAATTCATTTTTTTAATTTCACAATGAAGAGAATTAAAATATTTTCCATTAATCTAAAAAAACTAATATATTTAGGCATCCATTTATGTTTTAGTTCTTTAGTAGGAATATATTCATGAATAACCATTTTCTAGACAAGGTAAATTATTCTACTAATAAAAGTTTACATTTGATTGTTTCAATTGGTATAATCAGTGCCATTAAAAATAGAGTCATGATGAAAATATTCTATTTTAAAAAATCAAACTTTTAAATCGATTAAGATTAATTATTTTTGAAAATAAATAATTTTGATAAAAAAATACAATTTTTGAAAATAATGATTTTTTATAAAAAAATATATCCTCAGATACGAATTATTGGTTGGAGTAAAGAAAATGGAAAGAGGGGGGGGGGATTTCATTTTAAAAATTAAAGTAATAAATGTAATGGAAAATTTAAAATAATATTGAAAAGATAATGCAATGAAAGTGACATAGAGATAAATGATAAAAATGATTCACATAAAAAGGTTAATATCAAGTTTAATTAAGTGATTAAGAAAATCATAAACTGGACGAATTGAATTTATAAAATTTATATATATCAATACCAGATGATGTAATGAATAAAAGTAAAGATAAGGAAAACACCATTTGTTAAGGAGTTCAACAATATCACATGAGGTTCCCCTATGTCTCTACCCATTAACTGAAGAGATATGTCTTATTAGAACTTAACTTTATTTTAAATGGAGATAAAAATAAACCATCTTCCCTTTATTGTTGACATAGATAGAAAGAAACCAAATTCCCTTTATTTTTAATAGAAATATAAAGAAATAAACTTCTCTTACTTTTTTATAGAGATAACAAGAAACCAAAGGTAGAAGGTGATATAGGAAGAGAAGATTTTCTTGGCACAAATCCATTACAATTTCAGTTTCATATCTCTTTAACAATATTGGACAAGTTGAGAGATTGATATATAGAAACACAAGTGATATTATTTTAGATTATTAAATGAATAATGTCTTTTTGAGAGAGTTCTTGGATAATGAGAGATAATGGATAAATATTCATCATTGAAGCATTCCAATTGAACCATTATTTTAATATAATATCCAAGACACCCAATGACTCTATTTATAGGTTTCATAGGATTGAGAGTGGACTTGGGTTGATCCAGGTTATTAAAGATTCAAGAAAATCCTTTTTTGACCATCATAATTGCATGCTGGAAAGTACTTCATTTGAAGGATCCAAGCACAGTGGAAGCACCTGGTGGGAGAATAACCATAACTATTTTTGTTGGATTCGATGGATCATTTTCAAATTTCCATGACATTAAATTCAGAACCAAAAATATTCTTATATAAAATATGACATATGAAATCTCAGAACCCATAAAGTATCTTTTTCATGTTAAATTTATAATTAATTTATATTGGATATAAAAAAATAAAACCAGGTCTGTGGATTTTTCTATGATGATGATGTTGATTATACAAAACCCTTTTTGGATTAACTTTATCATGTTTGTAGGATCCAAGTTTAGAATCCATCTAGTGTTTATCCACACATGCACCTTTGATCTATGAACAATCACCAATGGAATATTGGGTGCTTGTACAATAGATCGATCATATTGCTTTTTTTCATCTTGATCACTTCAAGATCCTTTGAGCTTAAAGGATTATCTCTTTTTCTTCTCGTTCTTGAGAAGAAAAGAAAAGGCAAACATCAAGAGAGAAGTCTGTTGTGAGCAGTGATTCTCAATTCATTATTAAACTTACACATACATAACTATCTATTTATAGAGTTGAGGTTTATGTTAAAATATTATTTAATTTAACAAAGGACCTTAGATAATATAATAAATTTAATCTTACCCCATTTCATATAATAATAATAATAATATTTTATAGTGTTCCATAACTTACGGAATGATAAATATTATTCCACCAGCCTACAAATTAATATTCATCACCAGAAATGATATTGGTTCCCTCATATTTTTCCACATTTATTGAATATTAAATAAATAAAATAAATATATTTTATTTAAAATCTAAATAAAAAATATTTATTTAATATTTTAAATAGATACAACATATATAAAATCATTCCTCAATTTTGAGAATAATATTTATTGCATTAATCAAACTCAAAAATAATTTAATTGAGATCAATAGAAACACTTAGTGTGTGACCCTCTAGGATTATTTCTCATTAGAATTAGACAAGTTTTCCTGAAGTACAAGATTACTGTATATTAATGGGTCAAGGCACCCTTGCGAAATAAATTAATGTCACAACATCAAAAACCACATATGAGCACTCACTATGTAATATAATCCTTTTTTCTCAATATCGTCTAAAAAAGGTTTAACATCTATATCATCAACCTATATTCTTGATATGTAATTCTTTGACTATTTGAAATAAACACATCCTTACACCATGGACATTGAATTTAATGTGATGGTTCTATTCCAATCAAAGGTATGAGATATCAACTTCAATAAATATGGAAGGGAAAAATAATTCCTCAACATATCAATTAATAATATTTCATTCGTGACTCACCTAACATACCCTACTTCCCACGAACACATGATATCACATTTTTGGTTAGTAATTCAAATTTTGAAATTAATGAAATTAATGAAATTAATTAATGAAAATATTCAATTATAAGGACTATTACACATTCTCTCAAATCGGAATATACAATGACATCAAAACATAAAAAATTCATACTTCCAGTTACGTTCCCATTGTCCCCTATTTTGGAGATTAACAAGTGAAAACATTATTAGTAAAAGTCACATGTACTTACTAATACCCACATATGATAATAAAAATAATATTTACCCATTTATAGAATTTTATTTGACTATATAACTATATTTTAGAATATTTTCCTAGAATTTCAAGGTTCTCATCATAGCGGTGAACTGATACAAACTTATCAATTTGATATATACCATAGGAAATTGTTATATCAAAGTAATGAAGAACAATGAACAATATTTAACAATATAATTTATTAATATTAAAATATATGATTATAAATTTAATCCAAATTAAAAACAATTAGTTATAGAACACCAAATCCAACTTTAACAGACACCCACTTGTACTTGATCCAACTACTTATGAGTTTTAGTCTGATAGACCTCACATGATGATTATGTTTCCTTTGAGTTAAGTCTTTATTCTAGGGGTCAACAATGTTTTATTTTTTGGGTATTCTATTCACTACAACTTTACCTCTTTGAGAAAAATCCATTAATAGGTTATACTTTTAAAGTATATGCTTTGTCTATAGATGTGACCTTGGATCCTTAGCGAGAGACACTGCTAAAGTATTATCAAAATAGAGTGTGATAAGATCTTTATTTCTAGGAACCATATCATGATATTGAATAAATTTGTGTATCCAAACTTTTTCCATAGCTACCTTAGAAGCCAAAATATACCCATACTCTACTATAGAATTTGCAACCACAACGTTCTTTGAACACTTCCAACTCACTACACCTTTATTCAAAGTGAATATGTATCCTGTCTATGATTTTAGATCATATTGATCTATTTGTAAACTAAAATCTACATATCCTATGATAAATAGCTTCACATAATCTCCATATACTAGGAACATATCCTTAGCATGCCTCATATACTTAAGGATAGTCCTGACAGACATCCAATACAAGTCACATAAGTCAGCATGATATCTTTTTACCATACCTTAGATGTAGGTGAAATCTAGCCTAGTACATAACATATAATACCTTACTAACCCAATCTTAGATTTATATGGAATCATTACCATTCTATATCTTTCCTCATGTGTCTGAGGACACATTTTCCTAGGAAGATGAATTCTATATAACATTGGAAACAATCCCCTATTGGAATTTTCAATATTAAACATATTAAGTATATTTTCAATATATGTAACTTGACTTAGACCCAATTTCCTCTTAGATTTATGGTTATGGATATTAATCCTAAGAATATATGATGCTTTTCTTAAGTCCATAGAGAATAATTTATTTATCCAAGCTTTAACAGACTGTAGAATTGGTATTTCATTTCTAATAAGTATTATTTCATCAACATATACTATTAATAAGATGATTAGATAACAAAAAAACCACTTATAGATACAATTATCTAATTTCTTATTTATTAAACTAATTTTCATTATGGATTCATGAAATCAAATGTTTCATGACCTAGAAGTATACTTTAATGCATAAATGGATATTTAAAATTTTAATACTTTATTGGTATCCGTTAAAGTCAAAAACCCTTCAAGTTGTGTCATATAGAAATTTTATTGAAGGTTTCTATTAAGGAAGGCTATTTTGATATCCATTTTTCAAACCACATAGTCATGCAAAGCCATAATGCCAAGTATAATTATGAAAAAATTTAGTATAGAAACTGGAGAAAAGTTTCATTGTTGTCTATAAATTGATGTTATTTGAAACCTTTTATAACCATTATGACTTATAAATACCGACTCACCCATCCCTAACATGTTTATTCTTGAATACACATTTACATCCAATGAGATTTATGTCCATTGAAGGATCTACAAAAATATAGACTTGGTTTTTGTACATGGAATCCATTTCAAAATTCATAGCTTCTTGCCACTTGGAAACATAAATTCCAATTACTAATTCCTATTAGGTTCCAAGATCATTATTATCAACTAATAATGAGTCACCATCATTGGTTACTAAAAAAACATACCATTTTGGTTCTCTAACCTCTCTTGTACTCATACACAATACTTGTGTCTCTAGAACTTATTTTTCTTTGGTGATTTGTTGAATTATTACCTACACTAACTCTTGTGTACCTTGAGACTAGAATTCATTAAATTCTATTTTCCCCACTATAACTCTTAGAGATATTATCCCTCTCAATAAATATGGAATGTCTTTCCACTATAAATTTTTTTTATGAGAGAGCGTATAGGTAAAATCTCGTTGTTTCATTAGGGTATTCTATAAAGTTACACTTTGTTTCTTGAGGTGAAAGTTTTTTACCCGAGGAGTACTTCATAAATACTACTCAACCCCACACATGTAAACTCAAAAACATGGTTTTTTGTTCCACATCAAAGTTCATATGGAATACCATTTTTTCACTTTAGTTGACACGTGGTTTAGTATATGTTCTACTGTCTATAATGCATATACCCAATTTGATTTAGGAATATTTTCATGACTCGTCATTGATCTCACCATGTATAATAAGGTTTTCTTCATCCTTTTTCATACATTGTTCCACTGAGGTGTATAAGAAGGAGTGATTTGTGATAGATTCCCAAAGTCCTATAAATAATCAATGTTGTCTTGATTAAGATATTCTTCACCATAGAATGAGTGTATTTTTTAATCATATTACCAATATGGTTCTTAACTTTATTATTGTATTATTTGAATTTATCCAAAGAATACAAATTATACCACATCAAGTAGATATATCAATATCTACTAAAATCATTAATAAAATTTATTAAGTATGTGTAACCACCCTTTTCTTCAACTAGAAATGGTCCCCACACATTGGTATGAATTAATTAAATAATATCCTTGTCCCTTTCACCATTTACACAAAATGGGGATTTAGTCATTTTTCCTTGTAAACATGAATGTTGTACACCAAGTGGTTTTAGTTTAAAGGAATCTAAATATCTATCTTAGTGTAATTTTTTCTAATCTTTTCATTTACATGACATATCCAGTGATTTCATAGTTGGGTGTGGTATGATTCGTGCTAAGTAGTTTTGTTATCAATTTCCGTTACATGGTTTGTTTAATCTAATACATAAAGATCGTTATTTAAATATTCCTTATCATTATAAATTCTACATTTATAAAAGTATAAACATTTATTCATAAAATTGAAAATAAATCCATCCATATCAAGTATGGATATAGAAATAATGTTTTTGGTAATATATAAAAGATAATAACAATATTTAAGAACCAAGATCATTATCATCAGTAATGTAAGGTTATAGTCCCAAATATCCACAACAATAAGTCTGTACCTATTGGTTTCTCATAGTTCAAAGTCTCCTAGGTCAATATTTCTAAATCTAACGGGTTACTATATTTGAATATATATGTAATCACCATAATTGTATATAATACCAAGTTTTTATAAATAGATACATTAAACTCAATAATAAAACACCTAAAACCTCTCCTTGATTCTTTTCTTGGGAATATTTTTTCTTCAAGGGGCCCTTATTACCATATTAGAAACAGAAAACATCTAGTTCCATTTCTTGTCCCATGATCATTGTCTTTTTGGAAGGACATTGAAAAGAATCATTGGACTTAGAGCACTTCACCTAGCCTTTCCTTTTTTACCCTATAAGGATGGAATGTTTTTTGAATTTCATTTACTTATCCACTTGGGGAAGTAGTGTGAGTTGATTTATAACATAATTCTCAATGATGTTCATATTAAAATTAATAAAAAAGATATTGAATCTATAAGGTAGCGATGGAATTATGAGATCAGTGTGTAGTTATTCAAAATTTTTAAACCATAGAACCTCTACGTGCCCAATATAGCCAATGAGTTTGATTATGTGAGGCCAAGATGGTGCACCCTCTCCAAAATTAATTTAAAATAAATCCTTGGATATATCAAATCATTCTTTTCTAGATCTTTCATAGTATAAACCATATAGATACTAGATTATAAAATTAAACATTCAAAATGGATGATTACATTAAACACTAAACATTGACCGTGTTGATTATGTGTTTATCATAGACAATGAACTCTTCACCGCTCACATACTTTGCACTAAAATCAGGTAGTGGGTATTATAACACATAAGATTTTTGTTCTTGGCACAATATAACTCAAAGTCGTATGAACTATTCTTGGAAGTTACTATTAGTAAGGATATGTTCTTTCTTCAAAATTGATCTTTAGCATAATGTAGATGATGATCTTTCCATTATTCTAAAATTATAAAATAGAAGGTTATTAGTAATTTAATTGATTATAATTCATGTGAGACATAATGAAATAAATTTTATTAATTATCACACTATTTTATTAAGTCCCAATATCCCCCAACATTGAACTTGGAATATCATGTTTCTTGGAAATTCTAGTGGAAAGGATCCATATTCCCCTTTGTATAACCCCAACAAGGGATTTTTCAAGAAACTTGAAGGTATTTAAATAGGTAGGTATTTACTAAATTTGGTCTTGAATATCCTTGATCCATTGAGTGGATTCCCCAATCTAGAAAACTTAACTAGTATTTCCTCAATAATTGCCTCCAAGTTATACCAAGTCTAGAAAGGACTACTTATCTTGATTTAAATTGGTAAGTTAACCCACAAATTCATAAGAACTCCCCTTATAAAAGTATTTTCCCAAAAGGGTTGGTCAAACACTTAGTAATATTAGTTTTATTCATAATCAAGTAATTGAAGACTTAGTCTAACTTAATATTATATTTGAGAGATTTTATTTTTTATGCATAATTTTTTTTTAATATTTTATCTTTTATATGACTTGGTAATATTAAGTGGATTTTACTTAATTGATTAACAATGTTTTGATAAAACATTTACTTATAATCCATTTATTTAATTCCTTCATTTTATATTAATTCATTTATTTATGTGATCACAATATTTCATCCATAAAATAAATAATGAATTGATAATAATAAATAAATAAATAAATGACTCAATCATGAAATTATCTAATGGTTGATTTATTGAGAGGATAATAAATAAACCTATGACCTATAGAAAAACTCATTGTTCTGCTCTCATCACATGTTGTAGCATTTCACCTATCCATATGTGTATCATTTGGATTTGTATCATCATAGTTCTATCTTGAACTGCCTTCATGCATCTTAGGATACTCCTTTTATTACATATGTTTATAAATCACATGTAGGTGAGGGGAATTAAAGGATTGGATAAAGGAGGATTACATAAACAACCTTGGACACATATTTCCTACATAATAAAGGAGGGAGGGATGACCCACATGCCATCATATTTAATTAAATAATAAATAATTTTAAAAACATGAAATAAATTAAATTAAATTAATCAAATGTAGACACATGTCTTGTTCAAGGTCATGAATAGTCATACATATGAAATTAATACACAAAAGTACACTAGTTAACATTCATTTCTATTTGTTATTTATTATTAATATGAAACACACTTGCATTAATTAATTAATAAATTAGTTCCCTTCATCTTTAATTATCATCTGAAGTCACTTGGAGATACCCATTATAAATGCGTTCATGAAAAATTAATGATATGACCAATAATTTTATATAATTATAATAAATCAATTAAGAATTTATTAACTCCTTGAAACCTTTTATTAAATTGTCAAACACATTTAGTGCCTATCAATGTAATTATGTTTTAATGTTTCAATTAATTATTTAATTCAATTTAATTATATTATTTATTGGGAGACTAAAAAACATGTGATTTTGAGCTACACATAATGTACCTTTATTTCCATGTATCTGGGATAAACCCATGGGTATTTGGAGAGTACCTTGGTCAAAATACACAACATATAAAAACTAGCTACACACTATGTATCACACTTTCCTTGTGTCTGTATAACCCACTAAAAGACTCAGTATGATCTTTGGATGTAGGACCACATAATGTGTACTCTAGCTACATGTTGTGTGTTCCTCTATTCATGTGTCCACTTGACCCACCAAATTACTCAGTTTGTATTTCAGATGTAGGGAAATAATGAACTACATGCTGTGTATGTCACCTACATGTCATGTATTTCATTAATTCTTCAGGTTATTAGTCTCACGTGGGGTTGAACCGAGTATTTGAACACACATTTTTAGTAAATTTCCCTACTAAACTGTATAGACTACATGATGTGTATGCCAGCTACACACCATGGAATCTGACAATACATGAGTTATGCTAGACTAGTCTACATGAGGTGTGCAATAAATGCACCTTATATAGTTACTTCTTGGCATGACATGTATCTCATGGCATGGATTGGTGTAGTAAAATTGGGTACATAGTGTGTACTCTGGCTACACGCCAGGTAACCCAATATTACCGGCCAAAATCATTGGAAATTATCAATGGAATCACTATCCATTCTTTATCTATTCTTAGTCCTTTAAGAAGATATGAATCATGAAAAAAGTAATTTAAATGTTGAAATTATTTCGATTAAAAATGGATTAAACAATGAATATTATGTAAATGAAATATCTAACCACTATTATACATATAGAAAAACAATCAAATAAATAATTTAAAATTTAAAATGCTGCATCTCTAATACAACTTGAAGGTTCCAGGAACTACCAATGTTCCTAGTGGGAGAATAACCATAAAGGTTTTTTCTTGCATTCAATTGACCATTCCTCAATTTTTTAAGAAATAAACGTCATGACCAATGATTTTTTACCATCAAATACCGACCTAAGATAATCCAAAACCTAGAGAGGACCTTTTTCACATTAAATTTAAAATAATTTAAATTGGATCTAAAGAAAGAATACCTGGTTTGAGGATCTTTTTATGATTATGATGTTGATTGTACACACCCCTTTTTGTAATACCTTTGTTGAATTTGTAAAATCCATGTTTATAACCCTACTATAGGTGATCCAAAATTTATATTTTAATCTATGAACAACCACTGATTCAATGATGGGTTCTAGCATGATAGAACAATAATCTTGTGTTGTTTGTCTTTGTAAAGACCCCGACCCTAGTAACCCATTTTTGGTGATTATTTTATTATATTGGCACTAGATAAAATCAATCTCATCCCAAAGTATTGAAAGGTTTTTTAGCCTTGGAAAACAAGATACATACTTGAATTTCACAATACATTTGAAAACATAAAATACAATATAGTACTTTATTCGAGGACATCAAAATTTCCTCTAGCATAACCCTTCATATAAATCATAAAACATTGCTTAGAATCCTAGGAAAAGAAACATAAGAAAGGGGTGATCTTAGATGCTCAGTAAGGGTATGGATACAATAGAAACTAACATGAATAAATAAGGAATAATTAATATAAGAAGGTAAATATATATAAAAAATCCAATTATTCAATAGCATAAGCATGAATAACAATATAGAAAGAATAAATGATGATAAAATAATTCCATATAAATAATTACATGATCTTGAAACTTATCCATGGATATTATAACTAATCAAATAATGGCAAGGAAATCAATAACTCATCAGATAACCAAATAGTTTACAATTTTAGACATCACAAACATATTTTCAAGGAATCATGACCAGATATCTTACATAAATGGGTAAGGTCTAAGATAATACCTAATAAAGTTGTAAGAGTTGGTGTACTAGAACAACTGGTTGTACTTTGATTACATGGATATTTAATATATTTAAATATTAAACATCTTATTACATATTGTTCATTATTCTGCAAGACTATGATGTAATAATTTCCTAGAGTATTTTTTGCATTGATAAGGTCATGGAAATTCCCTAATATGATGAGAAACTTGAAATGATATAAAAATATTCTTAAATACAGTTCTATGGTTAGATGAAATACTATGATGGGATACATAGCATGCAAACCATCAAGTGTGAGTACTCATAAGCAGATGAGACTTCCACTCATGAAGTTATCAATTGGTAATCTTGAAGACATGAGATTATGAGAATAGACTAGCCAATAGGAATTCTACGTGTTTTGGTGTCATCATATATTTCTATCTATGAGCATGTGTAACGATCCTTAGACTTTAATATTATCATTAATACATGTCATGACTCACGCACTTTGATTTACTGATGAAAACCATCACGCAGATAGTTGACGGGATGTAGGGTACGTTCGGTGCATCACGAGTGGCATGTGAATAATGGATAAGTCAAAGAAGGATTTGTCCCTTCCATTTATGTAAGTTTATATATCGACCCTTTTATTGAAATAGAACCGTCATGCGAAATTCATTGGCCATTATGTAATGATGAGTTTATTTCAGGTAGTAAAAGATTGACATATCAAGCATAAAAGTTGATGACACTATCATGAAACCTTATTGATGAGATATTGAGATAAAGGGATTATGTTACACAGTGACTGTTCATATATGGATGTAATTTTTGTGACTTTAAGTTATTTATTTTGGGTTCCTTGACCCGTTTCTATACAGTACAACTGGAATTTACGAAATCCCGCCTAATGCCAATGAGAAAGAATCCTAGAGGGTCACACACTAAGTGTTTCTGGTGGTCTCAGCTAAATTATATTTTAATTTAATTAATAAATATTATTCTCAAGAAAATGGAATATTTTTATTCAATTTAAAATGATTTCATAAATTAAATAAATATTTATTAATCGGATTGTGGGTAAAATATATTTATTTATTTTATTGAACATTTAATAAATATTTATTTACTAGTTTGTGAATAAAATATTTATTTAAGAGAATAAATTATTTATTTATTTATTTATTTATTTTGGTGTTCAATAAATGGAAGTGGAGTTCGACAGGACCAAGGTCAGTTCAGTAGTAAAATATTTATTTTCAAAATGATAAATAATTATTTAACTAGTTGTCACAAATTAAAATAATTGTGCTCTTATTTTGTGACACGAATTTTTTATTATAATTTCGTTTTTCACAAGTTGGCGCACCATAAATAATGATACAATATTGTTATTAATAACATGAGTTTTCTCTAAGGTTATGAATGTATTTAATTACTTTTTCAAAATTAAATATTATAACTGAATCCCCATGTTAATAAATAGACAAATATGTCTATTGTTCAATGTACTGAACCGCACACCTAGTGAATTGAGAATTTTCAAGCTAATCAATTTATCTCTTGAATACTCTTCCCACCCCTCTCAAGAATAAGAGTGGTTCTTTAAGACTGATGAACAAGCAATCAAGAACGATAGACACAAGACACTCGCTTCACTGCGCTAGCACCCAAAGAATGAGCAGTGTCGATCGAAGGCCATTAGAGCACGTGTGGATCACCTCTATAGGGATTCTAGTTTGGATCCTTTCAAGCTCAACAAGATAATACAGAAGGGTCAATTCAGACAACCAACATCATCAACGAAGAAAATATCGAATATCCTGGCCATATTTTCTTTATAAAATTAATTAAATTAATTATAAACATGATATGCAAGATCCTCTCTAAAGGTTTTGAGCCTCTTCCTTCTTAATAAAAATATTTGATTATATTTCATGGAGAGTGTCATTCATTTTCATATTGATCCTATACTAATCATTGATCATGCTAAAAATTAAAGTATAGTGTCGGCCCAACCATGCTTTTTCTATGCCCAGAATCATCATGTGGTATCAAAGGGGTTACATCATCATTTATAATTATTTCAATATTCCGTTGATGATTTATGAATTTAATAATTTAGTTGTTTTAATTCAAGTTAATCGTTCTAAAAATATGAATCTTGAGATCTGTTCCTCCTCTTTCGTTTATCGTTCACCTTATAGAAAAAATCTTTTCTTTTATTTTTGATTAAAATAAAACAGAGGATCTCATCCAGAGGTGACAAAGGTTCTTATCCATATAAAACCATAACACACGATTTGTATTCGGCAGTACATTCTGTATAACCAGTGTTCAATGCACCGGGTCTAGTCCGCTAAACCAAGCAATGTCATTGGAGTTTTTCTAAGTCTTAATGACTCCATGTGTTGACTCAGAACATGTGGAACGCGGTTTCCGAATTACAGCCATGTGGCCCACTAGACACAATGTGTAGTCCCTTCAGTTAGGGTTGGACCATGTACCCCATACACTACTTTCCCAGCTAGAGACTATGTAACGAGGAGCTACACAGTATGTGGGCCACTGGACAAACTGTGTACTCTGAATATTTCTGAAGCACACTCACACGTCGTTCCCCCAGGCATGTACTTCAGATGGATGGTGAAAAATAGTACACACCGTGTAGTTGGAGCTACACGCCGTGTACTCATCCAAATTAAGTTGATTTATTAAAATTTATTATTATGTTATACAAACCCTTGATATGTGTACCATCATGTTGGCATAAAGATAAGGCACATCATGTGATAAGTTTTTTGTATATGTGTGTTTAATTTAACTTCTGTATAATGTTAATTTCAACTCATTAGGTAGTTATGAATAGGAATTCACAAGTTTTCATCCAAGGTACAAGTAAAAATATAATTTTAAATGTACTTATTTGTTTAAAATTATGATTTATGAGAATATCAAGGAAATTAATAAAAGGGTTTAAGATAAAATGATTGATTAATTAAATATGATAATTAATTGATTCGAGTGTGATTTATCTTAAACAAGAACGATTAACTAATTGAATGCTAGTTTTATTTATGTGTAAATATCACTACATTTAATGATGATCGTGATCTAGACCAAGACCTTTAAATGTGGATGGTTTATTTTAATTAATTTGTTTAAATTAAATTTGTAGGCCTACGATCCATATCCTCATTAATATATAGGGCATGTGTTTACATGGTTTCTTTTACAAAAAATCCATTTTTATCCCTCACCTGCATGTGAGTTAAAAAAAGGGCATATGTAATGGATGGAACTCCCAAGATAGTGGAGGCAGTTCATGCTGGATATGAGATGAAAACAATTCAGGAGATACAGAGGTGGACAGGTGGAAAGCTGTAAACATGAACCCAAAATGTTCAATATGTTTCTCCTCTAGGTTAGGGTTAATTTATCCACAACTAGATAAACTAGCCATTATAAAATCTCATGATCATGCCATTTACTTTATTTTATTTCTGTCTGTTGCATGATTTATCATCATGGATGTGTTTTCATGATCACATAATTAATGATTTAAACAAGTATTAAAGATGGAATTAAAATTAACCAGACTTATGCATAAATATTATCAAGAAATGGTTAATCACTTAAGTAAGTTCCACTTAATATTAACAAGAATGTGATGGTGATAATAATTAATTCATACATAAGAGATAAAAATACCTCAAATAAAATATTAAGTTAGGCCAAGCCTTTTGTTACTTGATTAAGGGAAAAAATCAATAAACTTTGTGTTTGACCAACCCTTGTTGAGGAAATTAATTTTATATATAATGTCCTTATGAAAGTTTTCGGGTTGAATTAACCATATTACATCAAGAGGTGTACCCCTTGATAGACTTGGTGTAATATTGGATACAAGAGTTGAGGAAATCCAAAGTAATGATTTCAGGATTGGGGAATCCACTTAACAGATCAAGGAGCTAAAAGACCACAGTTGGAAAAATCATGCCTACCAAAATACCTTCTAATAACTTAACCAACCCTTATTGTGGTTATGTGAAAGGGATTATGGATCCTTGCCACTAGAATGCCATGACAACTAGACATTCTAAGTTCAATGGTGAGGGCCATTGGGACTTGATAAAATAATGTGAGACTTAATTTTTTCTATTTCTCATAAAATGTAATCAATAAAGTACTAATGATGTGCTCTTTTAATTTTAGAATAAAAATGACACGCTCATCAACCACACTATCCCTATGATCAATTCTGGATAAAGACAACATCCTCACTGGAAGTAACATCCAGGAATGGTTTAGACACCTTCGGGTTATCCTACACCATGAACGGAAGTCTTACGTGATAGAGTTAGCATTACCTAATCCACCTACCAAAGTGGCTAGGGATGAGGATTTCCTGGTCCATGAGAAACATATGAACGACACAGTAGATGTTCAATTTTTGATTCTGTCATCAATGTCTAGTGAGCTCATGAAGTCACATGAAAACATGGATGCTTATAGCATGCTCAAGCACCTATGTGTTCTTTTCCAGGAGAGATCAAGACCAGAAAGATTTGAGATCTCTAAGGCACTCTTTCAGAGTAAGCTTGGAGAAGGTTCCTAGCTAGGCCTCATATAGTCAAGATCATTGGCTACATTGAGTGCCTGGAGGTTCTAGGGTTTAAAATCCCTGAAGAACTATGCACCAATCTCATTCTCACATCATTCCCTTAGAGCTTCTCTAACTTTTTTGTCAATTTCAATATGAACAACATTGAGAAGTCTCTATCTGATCTTCTTATCCTCATTCGCCAAGTGGAAAAATATATGAAGTGTGAAAAGCCTTATGTCCTTATGGTGAATAAGAGGAAATGTTATGCGAAGATCATTAAGACCAAAGCTTCTTCATGACCTTCCAAGAAAAGGATGATCAAAGAAGAGGAAAGGGAACAAGAGGCTGTTTGATTTGCATGTGACAGGAAGAGACACTGGAAGAAGAACCACACTCATCCTAAGAAGTAAGGGGAAGCTTTAGGTGCTTTTTTTATCGAATGAAATATATCTATTTATACAAATTGGGCATTGGATATATCTTGTGGTCCTCACATATATATCAAAATACATAACCAAGTAGATTCAAGAATATTGACAAAGGAGAGGTAGATCTATGAGCATCCAATGAAGCCAGACATGCTGCTGTAGCTATCGGGGACTACCACCTCACGTTGCGAATTGGGATGATCTTATTGTTAAAGGGTTGTCATTATGCTTCGTCTATTACTAAAAACATTATTTTTGTATCTAGATTGGTTACATATGGATTTTTTTTTCATGTTTTTAAATTAATGTTTCTTCTTTTACAAAGATATCATTTTTTTGGTAGGGCACATTTATACAATGACCTTTACGTATTGGATTACCCAAACCAAGTAATGGAAATTAATTACAAGGATACTTCACATGACTCATACCAAAACCAACTTTGGCATCACTAGGTTAGGTCATGTAAATGAGAAACACTTGAAAAATTTACATCAAGATGGATATTTAGATTCTTTAAACTAAAACCACTTGGTGTATGTCATTCATTTTTACATGGAAAATTGACCAATTCCCCATTTAGAGGGAAAGGTGAAAGGGCTGAATATCTTCTTGAATTGGTTTACACCAATGTGTGTGGACCATTTCCAGTTGAAGTAAGGGGAGGGTACCCATACTTCATAACTTTTACTAATGATTTTAGTAGATATGGATATATATACTTCATGAGGTATAAGTCAAATTATTTTGAAAAGTTCAAAGAATACACAAATGAAGTTTAGAACAAAATTGATAAGAATATTAAGAAACTCCACTCAGACCGAGGTGGATAATATCTTAATCAAGAATTCATTGATTACTTATGGGAGTTGGGGATCCTATCCCAACACACTCCCCCATAAACTACCTTGTAGAATGGTGTGAGTGAAAGGAGGAACCACACCTTATTAGACTTGGTGAGATCAATGACGAGTCATGCAAGTCTTCTATTATCCTTTTGTGGATATGCATTACAAATAGCGGTGCACATACTAAACAGAGTACCATCTAAATTGATAAATGGTATTCTATATGAGTTCTCGAGTGGAAATAAATCCATATTATCAAATTTACATGTGTGGGAAAGCAGTGCATTTTTTATGGCCTCTTCTGGTAACAAACTTTCACTATGAAGAAAAAAGTGTATGTTTTTATGATACCCTAGGAAAACAAGGGAATATTACCTATAAAACCACTCTAACAAAAAGGTTATAGTGGAATGAAATGTCATATTCCTTGAGAGGGAGCACATATCCAAAATATATAGTGGGAGAGAGATAGACTTCGATGAAGTTGAGGCTCAAGGTATACAAGAGTTGGTACAAAAACAGATTCCATAAATCCTTGTGGAAGAAAGAACTATTTTAGAGACACAAGATCTATGTAGGAGTAAAAGATAGGTTAGAGAAACAGAATGGTACAGTTTTCTAGTTACTGAGGATGGTGACTCATTGTTAGTTGATAATAATGATCATCTAACCTACAAGGAAGTAGTAAGTGGCACAGATGTTTCCAAGTGGCAAGAAGCCATGAATTCTAAAATGGATTCCATATACCAAAACCAATTCTGGATTTTGGTAGATCCTCTAGTTGATGTAAATCTTATTGGTTGAAAATGGTTATTCAAGAAGATACTAGACATGGAAGGACATGTCAGTACCTATAAGGTATGACTGGTTACAAAAGGGTTCAAACATCTTCAAGGAATTGAATATAACGAAACATTTCACTACTAGAAAAACAGGTATTTGCGACGGGGCATTTGCGATGGGATCCCGTCGCAAATGCCTTTTTGCGATGGGGTCCCGTCGCAAATATCCCGTTGCTGAAAACGGCGTCGCAACAACACTTATTTGCGACGGGCCCGTCGCTAAAGCCTTTTTTTGCGACGGTCATTCTCCCCGTCGCAAATAGTATTCGGTATTTTTGTAAAAAACTTTTAAAATAGTTTTTGCGACGGGACCCGTCGCAAAAGGTATTTGCTACGGTACCATCGCAAAAACTATTTTTTTTAAAAAATAAAAATCTATTAATAATACTAGTATTTGCGACGGGCATAGTATCCCGTCGCAAAAACTATTTTTTTAAAAAAAATAAAAAACTATTAATAATACTAGTATTTGCGACGGGCATAGTATCCCATAGCAAATACTATAAAAAAATAATAAAAATAAATTATTAATAAATTATTTTAATTTATATAATAATAGAATTATAATTCACAAATAAAAATAATTAATTATTTTAATTAATATAATAATAATAGAATTATAATTCAAAAATAAAAAATAATAGAATATTAATAAATGATATATTTAATATAATAATATTAGAATTATAAATGATAAATAAAAAAAATATTAATAAGTTATTTTAATTAATATAAAAATAATAGAATTATTTTACATTCAAATATTAAAATAATTCAAGTATTACAAAAAATATAATTAAATTATAATATTATAAAATTTTAATATATATATATTTTAATATTATAAAATATAAATAATATTATTATTCATATTAATATTGTTATTTAAAAATATAATATTATTAATATTTTATAATGAGACAAAAACTAAGAATAGAAAAAAAAATATTTTGATTTCCCAAATTTTATAACATAAATACAAACTCTAATCTGAAGGAGGGGGGGGGGGGTGGGGGATCTGCAGATGGTGGTGGAGGAAACTTCATCCCTAAAGCATGAGTGAGTCGGCACATGTACTCCATCTACTCCTGATGCTGCTCCTGCCACCGACTCGTCTGCTCCTCGTACAACTGCTGCTGGCGTCGACGCTCCTCCTCATGCTGCTGACGCATCTACTCCTGCTCCTGTCGGAGACTCTCTATCTGTGCAGTCTGAGATCGTAACTGATCCTCATACTGTGCACTAGAAGAAAATGCACGAGCTCCTCTCGAGCTGGACGCCGACATCGCATCACTGCCATAATAATCTCCTGGAGTCAGTCGAGAGCCGATACCAACTACCCGGCCCTTCTCGAAGGCATACTGGGTGGCCTGCATCCATGCCGCCTCATCAAACTGACGGGCAGTGGTCTGATCTGATGACTCGGCCTGACTCTCAGGCCGGGCCTGTGATGCTGCGGCCTCATATGACTCCTATAGTTGCAATTTAAAATTAAAATTGTGAATATATTATATGCAGTTAATTTTTAAACTTGAAAACAAATAATACTGACCACGATGTGATGCTGACGATCACCTCTGAGCTCCCCAGTAGCAGGATCACTATACATCCTCCAATATACGTCGTACTCTGTAATATCGGGGTTCTCGACAGCCTATAAGAATAAAAAATAAACTGTTAATATTTATAGTTATATAAAATATTTATAAATAATGTACGTACCAGATGCTGTATATGAGTACTGAAAGAACGACTCCCAGCTCGATGAGTCACCTCCTGTCTCCCCCGATTCTGCCTCCCCACCGATGATCTCCTCTGAAAGGCACCACTCAACCAGTGCGCACATAATCCATCCCATACATGGGATGAAATATACTATGGTCGGTGTGCTCTACATGACTCCTCAAAATCTGACACTCCTGCTTTCTTCATCGCAGCTTTTCTTAAATTGTGCAAAAACTGACAAAGGCGATCACGCATGGCCACCTCCCATGCCTCGTGGATGGCGTCACGCATGGTATCCTCGATCGGATACCATAAACCCTACAAATAAATCAATATATCAAGTTAGAAATGAAATAATTTTCAAAATAAAAATTATTTATTTACGTACGTACCAACCAATGGCCGAACATGGCCTGCTGCACATCAATGGGAATCTACTCCCATGTGGTCCACGGCTGAGAGAAATAGTTGCGCAAAATAGCGCTGCCCTGTCTGACTGCTATATGCGGAAAACTGAAAAAATAATAAACATTTATTATGTGAATAGATTAATGAAATCTTAGTCAAGTCCACAGGTTATCACACAGGTTATCACACCTCCATGTGCGTGGATCAAACCCAAGACGTGGACGTCGCTCAGGGACGGGGTCAGGAATCATCAATCGTGCAAGACCGCGCCCCCTCCGCGTACTCCCTGGAGCGCCTGCAGGCTGAGGGTCATCTGTCAGCAACGCATCCGCATCGAAAGTCAGGTCAGCATCCGCCAACTCACGAAATGTGGCCTCGTCCATCTGAAACAGAAAATGTTAATGTTAGCAAATAATTGATAATTACTATTACATATACATATATACATATATACATATTATGATGGTATATAAATACCATGGAATGCTATCAGTGTTCATCTTCATCATTATCTTCATATATGTCAATGTCATCTTCATATTCCTCCTCAACATCATCGATATCCATTCGAGTTACAGTTGCTTCATCTCTTACCATTTCAAATTCATATGTGACATCATTAACATCATCGTCATCACCGACTCTTAAATGTGGGGTGTCGTCATCGATACTCATGTCTCTTTGTAAAAAAGATTGATTTTGAGTACTCTCTTGAAAAACTTCAATTCTTTGCACATCAGTGAAAGCACATTCACTTTGACTAAACTGATTGTCTCGAATTTTTATTTTTATTATACTCCACCAATCAGTCAAGTCTCTTGATGTTGCACAGTACTTTGCATAATAAACATGATATGCCTGTTGAGCCAATAAGAATGGTTCATTTACTGCGAGAACACTTTTACATTTAATATCGATGATTCCATGAGTCGGATGAACACGCACGCCTCTCTCTGTATCCAACACTTTTACTAATTATTGGTAATTATTACTAATTATTGGTAATTATTACTAATTATTGGTAATTATTACTAATTATTGGTAATTATTACTAATTATTGGTAATTATTACTAATTATTGGTAATTATTACTAATTATTGGTAATTATTACTAATTATTGGTAATTATTACTAATTATTGGTAATTATTACTAATTATTACTAATTATTGGCAATTATTACTAATTATTGGTAATTAATACCAATTATTGGTAATTAATACCAATTATTGGTAATTAATACCAATTATTGGTAATTAATACCAATTATTGGTAATTATTGGTAATTATTACTAATTATTGGTAATTATTGGTAATTATTGGTAATTATTGGTAATTATTGGTAAATATTGTTAATTATTACTAAATATTGGTAATTATTACTAATTATTGGTAATTAATACTAATTATTGGTAATTAATACTAATTATTGGTAATTAATACTAATTATTGGTAATTAATAATAATTATTACTAATTATTGGTAATTATTACTAATTATTGGTAATTATTACTAATTATTGGTAATTATTACTAATTATTGGTAATTATTACTAATTATTGGTAAATATTGGTAATTATTGATAATTATTGGTAATTATTGGTAATTATTGACAATTATTGGTTATTATTGGTAATTATTACTAATTATTGGTAATTATTACTAATTATTGGTAATTATTACTAATTATTGGTAATTATTACTAATTATTGGTAAATATTACTAATTATTGTTAAGTATTACTAATTATTGGTAATTATTGGTAATTATTGCTAATTATTACTAATTATTGGTAATTATTACTAATTATTATTAATTATTGGTGATTATTACTAATTATTGGTAATTATTACTAATTATTGGTAATTATTACTAATTATTGGTAATTATTACTAATTATTGGTAATTATTACTAATTATTGGTAATTATTACTAATTGTTACTAATTATTGGTAATTATTACTAATTATTACTAATTATTACTAATTATTGGTAATTATTGGTAATTATTACTAATTATTACTAATTATTGGTAATTATTACTAATTATTACTAATTATTACTAATTATTGGTAATTATTGATAATTATTACTAATTATTACTAATTATTACTAATTATTACTAATTATTACTAATTATTACTAATTATTACTAATTATTGGTAATTATTACTAATTATTGGTAATTATTGGTAATTATTACTAATTATTGGTAATTATTACTAATTATTGGTAATTATTACTAATTATTGGTAATTATTACTAATTATTGGTAATTATTACTAATTATTGGTAATTATTACTAATTATTACTAATTATTGGTAATTATTACTAATTATTACTAATTATTGGTAATTATTACTAATTATTGGTAATTATTCCTAATTCTTACTAATTATTGGTAATTATTACTAATTATTGGTAATTAATACTAATTATAGGTAATTATTACTAATTATAGGTAATTATTACTAATTATTGGTAATTAATACTAATTATTGGTAATTAATACTAATTATTGGTAATTATTGGTAATTATTGGTAATTATTGGTAATTATTGGTAATTATTTTTAATTATTACTAATTATTCCTAATTATTACTAATTATTACTAATTATTACTAATTATTACTAATTATTACTAATTATTACTAATTATTACTAATTATTACTAATTATTACTAATTATTACTAATTATTACTAATTATTAGTAATTATTACTAATTATTCCTAATTATTACTAATTATTCCTAATTATTACTAATTATTACTAATTATTGGTAATTATTGGTAATTATTGGT
Organism: Viscum album; assembly: GCA_963277665.1. Lineage (NCBI taxonomy): Eukaryota > Viridiplantae > Streptophyta > Magnoliopsida > Santalales > Viscaceae > Viscum > Viscum album. Next base: position 519,598,033 of record OY728166.1, read on the forward strand.
AATTGTTACTAATTATTACTAATTATTGGTAATTATTGGTAATTATTACTAATTATTACTAATTATTGTTAATTATTGGTAATTATTCCAAATTATTGGTAAGTATTACTAATTATTGGTAATTATTACTACTTATTGGTAATTATTACTAATTATTGGTAATTATTACTAATTATTGATAATTATTACTAATTATTACTAATTATTGGTAATTATTACTAATTATTACTAATTATTCTTAATTATTGATAATTATTGATAATTGTTCCTAATTATTAGTAATTAAATGAATAATTATCAATAATTAGGAATAATTACCAATAATTACAAATAATAACATTATTAATATATTTTATTATTAATATTAAAATAATATAATTTTCTAATTTATATACAATTCTCCTTTCATCTGTGCGTTTTCTATCTCCACATACAAATAATACATGTGAAGACAGCAAACACACAGATGAAAAGAGAATTGTATATATATAAAAAATTATATTATTTTAATATTAATAATAAAATAGACTAATAATGTAATAATGTTATTATTCCTAATTATTGGTATTTATTACTAATTATTAATATTTATTCTTAATTATTAAAAATTATTACTAATTATTCCTAATTACGATTAACTATGAACAATACTAATAATTTAAATTTATTAAGTAATAAAACAATGTAAACATAATTAAATTCAAACTAATTAAGAATAATTGAAACTAATAAAAAATTAAAAATAAATATTAAATTAAAATGAACATAAATACCTTGAAAATTGATCTGCTCTGATCGTTCTTCAAAACTTTAATATCAGCTCCGGAGAAAAAAATTAAACTGGAAAAAAACTGAACTCTAGAAATATAATTTTGAGAGAAGGAGAAGATAGAGAATGAGAATGAAATGAAAAAACCGGATGGGGGTATTTATAGGTTAGATTATTTGCGACGGTACCCGTCGCAAATAACCACCTGCCGACATACTATTTGCGACGGGGGAATATTCCTGTCGCAAATACCTTTTACCGCCGCCGGTTATTTGCGACGGGAATATTCCCCCGTCGCAAATAAGTTTCCCGCGATTTGGCGCGCAAACCGCGCCAGTCCTTTTGCGACGGGGAAAGCTGTCCCGTCGCAAAAGGCTACTTATTTGCGACGGGCAAATAACCCCGTCGCAAATAACCCGTCGCAAATGCCCTTTTTTCCCGTAGTGTTTTCACCAGATGCAATGATGAAATCCATCAGAATTCTATTTTCCATTATCACTTACCATGAATATGAGATTTGGAAAATGGATGTCAAAATATCCTTCCTTAATGGTAACCTTCAAGAAGTTTTCTACATGAAACAAACTGAAAGTTATATAAATCCAAAGGATGCTGATAAGGTATGGAAGTTGTATAAATCCATTTATGGATTAAAGCAAGAATCAAGGTCATGGAACATTTGTTTTGATGAAGCCATAAAAAATTTGGTTTTATCAAGAATTAATACAAGCCTTATGTCTACAAACGGTTTAGTGGGATCTCAGTCATTTTCCTAATAGTATAAGTTGATGACATATTACTTATTGGAAATGAGATACCATTATTACTGTCTGTTAAGTCATGGTTGAATCAATGCTTCTCCATGAAGGACTTGGGAGATGCAACATATATTCTTGGGATCAAGATCCATCATGATACTTCCAAGAGATTGTTAGGCCTAAGTCAAAGTATATACATTGATAAGATACTAAAGAGATTTAGTATGGAACAATCCAAGAGGAAATTTTTTCCATCATCACATGGAATTCATCTTTCCAAGAAAATATTTCCTCAGACACATGAGGAAAGAAAAATGATGGCAAGGAATCTATACACATTAGTGATTGGGTTAGTCATGTATGTCATGCTATATAATATGCTGAATGTCACCTACACATTGAGTGTGGTAGGATGATATCAAGATGACCTAGTTGACCGCCATTGGATGGCAGTCAAGACTATCCAAAAGTATTTGAGGAGTACTAAGGATATGTTCCTTCTTTATAGAGGATATAGGGAACTAGTCATCAGAGGATTTGCAGATGATAGTTTCCAGACTGATCAAGATGACATAAAGTTGCAAACGAGATACATATTCACTTTTAATGGAGGTGTAGTGTACTAGAAGAGATCAAAATAGAGTGTTCTCATAGATTCTATGGAAGTGTCTAAGTATATAGCAGCTTCTATGGAAAAAGAGAAGTTTTGATGCGAAGCTTCGTCTAGAAGCTAGATATGATACCTAACAGTAAAGATCCCTTCGCAACGTACTGTGATAATACTGTAGAGGTGGCTCTCACAAAAGATCCAAGGTCACATCAGCGGATGAATCACATACTTCGTAAGTATCATCTCTTGAGGGATTTTTCTCAAAGAGGTGAAGTTATAGTGAGTAGTATTTCCATGTAAGACAACGTGGAAGACCCCTTGACTAAATCCTTGACTCAGCAGAAACATGATCACCATGTGAGGTCTAGCAGACTGAATGTCGTAGGTAGTTGGCTCTAGTCCATGTTGGAGTTTTTAAGAGTTTGTGTCCTTGAACCAACTGTTTGAAATTTGATTACATGGATATTTAATTTATTTAAATATTAGACATATTATTACATATTGTTCATTACTCTGCATGACTATGATGTATTAATGTCATAGAGTTTTTGTTGAATTGATATGGTCATGTCAGTTCCCCGTTATGATGAGAACCTTGAAATTCTATAAAAATATTGTTAAATATAGTTTTATGGTTCGATGAAATACTATTATGGGACACATAACATGAAGATCTTCCGGTGTGAGTACTCGTAAGTAGATGAAACTTCCCCTCATGAAGTTCACACTTAATAATCTCAATGATGAGAGATTATGAGAATATACCCACCAGTGGGAATTCCCCATGTTTTGGTGTTATCAGATATTTATATCTACGTGCATGTGTAATGATCCTGAGAATTTCATATTATGATTAATACATGTCATGACTTGCACACTTTGATTTACTGATGAAAACTGTCACACATATAATTGGCGGGAAGTAGGGTACATTGGGTGCATCACGAGTGGCATGTTATTAATGGATAAGTCGAGGAAGGATTTTTCCCTTCTATTTATGGAAGTTGATATCTCACCCCTTTGATTGAAATAGAAGCATCACAAAAAATTCCACAGTCATGGTGTAACAACATGTTTATTTCATGTAGTCAAAGAACGAAATATCAAGCATAAAAGTTGATGACACTATCCTGAAACCTGTTTGATGAGATATTGCAACAAATGGATTATATTACACAATGATCATTCATTTGTGGTTGTCGTTGTTGCGACTTTAAGTTCTTTCTCTTGGATTCCTTGACCGATTGCTAGACATTATTGTTGGACTTTAGGAAAGCCCACCTAATTCCAATGAGAAAGAATCCTAGAGGTCCACACACTAAGTGTTTCAGGTGTTCTTGACTAAATTCAATTTGAATTTAATTAATAAATATTATTCTCAAGATAATGGAATAATTTTATTCATTTTAAAATGATTTTAAAAATTAAATAAATATTTATTCACCTGATTGTGGGTAAAATATATATATTTATTTTATTGAAGATTTAATAAATATTTATCTACTTGTTTATAAATAAAATATTTATTTAAGAGAAAAAATAAATTATTTATTTTTTTATTCATGTGTTCGATAAATGAAAGTGGAGTTCGATAGGACCAATGCCAGTCCGATAGTAAAATTATTATTTTCAAGATAATAAATAATTATTTATCTAGTTGGCACAAATTAAAATATTGCTACTATTATTTTGTGATGTGGAATTTTATTTATAATTCTATTTTCCACAAGTTGGCACACCATAAATAATGACATGGTATTATTATTAATATCATGGGATTTATCTAAGGATATGAATTTATTTAATTGATGTTACACAATTAAATATTGTAACTGAAGTCCCATGTCAATAAATAGACATGTATGTCTATTGTGCCATGTATTGAACCGCACACCCAGTGAATTGAGAATTGTTGAGCTAAAAAATATCTCTCTCGAATCCTCTTCACTCTCCTATAAAAAATGAGAGACATTATTCAAGGATAAAGAACAAGTGATCAAGAACGACCGACACAAGACACTCGCTTCTCTGCACTAGCACTTGGAGAATGAGAAGTGTCAATTGGATGCCATCAGAGTATGTGTCGATCAACACATGAGGGATTCTCGTTTATATCCTTCAAAGTATAACAAGATAATCTTGAAGGGTCATTCCAGATGACCAACATCATCAACAAAGAAAATACCAAATATCCAAGTATTATTTTTCTTTATAAAAAAAATTAAATTAATTATAAACATGATGTGCTAGATCCTCTCTAAAGGTTTTGAGCCTCTTCCTTATTTATCTAAATCTTTGATTCTATTCCATGGTGACTAGTGTTCATCATTGTACTGATCCTAGAATAATTATTGATCATGGTAAAAATCAATATTGGGTGTCGGCCCAACCATGATTTCGCTGCACCCATAACCTTCACTAGTTTGTTTCATGGAACCCACAAATTCATCGTGGGGCTATAGTGAACCCTTCCAATCATATAATTAGTCCAATTCATTCCTTGTATACAAAAGAGAAACTTAAAAAATCTAAAAATTCATTTTTAAAACTAACATATGAAATGTTATTAATTTCCCCAATAAATAAACATAATCATAATCCATTCAGTCAAATATGAAGAATGGTAAAATAATTCATTCCCAGTCAAATTGATCTTAAACCATTCAAGGAAATAAGATTAATCGTATTATTATTACATATCCCTAGTCTAGTATAATTAGAATAAATGGTTGTTATTTTTTTATGAATATAAATACCATAAAAAGATATTAAAAAATATTCTTGAGGAAAATAACCTTTCCATTTTGAGATATATTCCTTAATATGTAAAAGTTTCCAAAATATTATTGAAAATTTTTTCTTTGAAAATAACTATGGATACTTGTAAAGTAATATTCAAATTATTGATTGGTCATGATGGTGGGAAATTCCATTCATGTTGTATATGTTAAAAAACATTACTTTCATATTTTTTTCAAAAAATTCAAAAGATACCTCGTTTGGAAAACAACAAGAATATTATTTTTAAACCATTTTTGAAAATTAAATCATGGATAAAAATGACTTTAAACAATAATTGGAGAATATTAAACATATTATTTCAAAAAATTTAAGGTAAATATGTATATGGAATAAAAATATTCCCCAGTGGAGAATTAGGCATAAAAAATCTTGAATATTGATGAGATTATGAAATAAACCCTTAACTTAGGTTTGAATTTCATTATTTGTGTCCAAACCTACTATATAATAAATATAGTTTAATTAAAAATATATCACCTAATCATAGTAATATATATAATACCATATATTACTTACTTAAAAATAATGATAAAATTTAGATATTTTTAGAATAATTATTTCAAATTTTTTTTAAAAATTCCATAGATTTGTAGGAGGTAAAAGAAGAAGTAAAAATAGAGTGATCGATTAAGGTGATTACCTCTTCTTTGGAACAAATCCTTCAGATAACCTCTTAAAAATAATTGGGTTTATATTTTGGGAAGAAAAACACATAAAAATTGGATAAGGTTGTTTATAAGACAATTTTTCAGGATTTTTCAAGCTATATGGCTCAAATTGGTGTGAAGAATTGAGAGGAGAGGTGTCCATTTATAATTGAGGGGAGGGGCATTCTTGGAATTTATTAAAATATTAAATTAATATTAAATTAATTTTGATGCATGAATGGATAAAAATTGATAATATTTTAATATAATATGAGTTTTGGTTCAAATATTCTTATAAAATTAAATTTGAATAGGTTTTGGACATGTTTTCACTCTTATATTTTAGTTTTAACCCCTGTTAACCCTTTTGATAATAACCATAATATTAAAGTTTTCCACCATTTAAGTGTAAATAATGTTACTATAAAATGATAAAAATACCCATAAATGGATAATGGTTTATGTTTAAAACTGTATCAAATTAATTTTTATGAATATAATATTTTTCTTATTTTTAAATCATATAATAAAATATTATTTATCCAAAAATATCATTAATGTAATTTTTAATACTATTCGTTTAATTTGACTTTAAATATATTAATAAAAATGGAAAATTATAATATAATTGTTCAAAACCTCTATAATATTTAATATATTTCTATAAAATTTTGAGGACTCATCAACTCAATCAAATTATATCACCTTTAATGTTTTTAAAATCATTTTTTTTATTATTCTATTAACTACATAAATTTTGTATTAACGTTGTATAAGAATTTACAATAATTATATAATTTATAAAAATATAAAAATAAATTTATATCCTGAAAATAAGTTCATTAATCTCTAAAATTACATTAATATTCATTCATATATTTCTTTTTTTACATATATAGACACATAATAGATATTTTAAACTAAGAGGGTGACATTTTGTAACTTTATTTTCTTTAAATACTATAAGGGTCATTTTCATGAAAATGTTTCCATTAAATAAGTAAATTTTGAGTCTAATGTGATTATGTTTGAATTAAATTCATCCAAGAATAATTAGGATGAAAAATTATGGTCTTATCACTTATTTTTAACGCAGATTAACCCAACATACCATTAATTGATGTGATAAATTTTACCAAAGTTACTATTCATAATGCCTATAAATAATAAGGGCCTATTTACCAAATTTTAAAATCTTGATTCAAAATATGGAATCCATTTTTTAATATTAACTACCTATAAATAGTATAAATTAATTTTAAAATAAGTCCATAAAATACAATGAAAATTACTTTTCTAAAAAATAAATTTTTCTAAAAAATGCCTTTTTTTGTATAAAAAATATTTTTATACAAAATTATATTATAAAATTAATTCTAGTGAACATATTTAGATTATTAATAATATAATAAAACTTATTTTACTTTTAATTTTTTTTTAATAAAATGTAACTTTGTAAATGGTTGAAACAAAAATATAGTTTTCAATAAAAATTGGTTTTTTTCATAATTCTGTGGATAAAAAACTTTTCAGAAAAATTAAAAAAATCAACCCTAAGATTATTTTGGTATTATGATTTAAAAAAAGTTATTATTTTTATTTAATGAAATTTATTTAATTTTAAAAAATTAATTATGATATTTTCTCACAAAAGTCAATAAAATTCATTTTGTGATGGAAACGTATTTCTGATGTATAAAATAACATTACTAAAAATCTAGTACTTATTTCCAAAATCAAAAAATAAAATTTTATTGGTAATTTTATTTTTATTTATTTCATAATTTAGTTAATACTATTCATACCCTACAATTTAATGTCTAGGTTATAATGGTCACATTTAAATAATAATATTTTGTGATTCATTTAAGCTTGCTGTTGTGTGTCATATACACTATTGAACATAGTGTTCCTTTAAAATATCAGGGTGTTACATTATCCCCCATAAAGAAATTAAATACTCATAATTTTAACCTTTTTTTGGTTATTTAGGGTTTTAAATTTGAAAATTCCTTTATGGTAAACCCACATCGTAAATTGGATTAATAATACTTCCTCTTAAAAAGAGTAAAGGGAAGTATGATGGTCACCAAAAAACTTGGTTTTCAAATAAGAAATCATCAGTGGGAAGTGGAAATATGGATATGTAAGAGTTAAAGAATACCAAAGGATTAATATATAGTGATATAGAACATGAACCTAAGAAATTTAACCATCACAAAATCGTAAATTTGTGATGGGTTAAAAGACAATTGATATCTCAGTAGGAAAAGTAAATAGATAAAATTTTTATTTCTCAGACCTTTTCCTATATTCAAGGGATTATTTTACTATCTATAGAAAATAAACTTACATGATTTATTTACATGTTAAAATAATAATATCATCCTTTTCTTCTTATTTTATCTATTTCCACTGTATCTCTTATTCCAAGAAATAGATATTCGAGATGAATTTTTCATGCTTGGAGAACTTTTAATGAATCATAAGATCTGTAATTCATTTATTCGACCTCAAATTATTTACCAAAACCAAAATGGTTATTATAGTTTATTTTAAATAATACTTTAACATCAAAAAATAATATCCAATGTTCAACTTAATTTATCCCCTGGGTAGTTAACCTTAAGATTCCTCCAAAATATTACCCACCATATTCAAAATCCAAAAAATTGATCAAACGTTTATCCCTATACAATATAAATAAGTTAATAATGCCAAATTTTCAAACATGTGAATACCTTGATCACATTAAATAATAACATAAATAAATGTTAACTTTATCCTTATTCCATATATCCCAAAAATCTAAAAATGTATTAATTTCTATCATAAATTACATTATCATCAAATCACTGACCATTTTCAAGGTATCCAATACCACCCATTAACTTTTTCATTATCAATATTCTTTTCATACCAACTAAACATTATTAATCCAACATCGAAACACATTAATGTTTATCTTCCCCTTATTCATTAATTATTAAAAAATATCATCTTTCCACCAATAGTTTTTCTTGGTTATCAATACCATTCATCACATTTTTTCAAATCCTTAAAGAAAAACTTCCACAGTACAATCCTTATACATTTAATTATTATTATAACCATAATATCATTGATAAAATGTATCTAAAACATAATTATTGACTCCAAATACACAATTACTTTAATCATTCCACTTCATAAGTAGTAATATCATAATCTTGGCCTTGATCCTTTTTATTCTTTTGAGTTACATTATCTTGATTTTTGGGGATTTCATTTTCATGGTGCCCCATATCCTTATTGTTGAAGCATTTGACATTGTAATTTTTTTATTCCCCATTCAATTTTTGATATTGGTTTCCATTCTCTACATACTTGTAGAAAATATTATTCTTTTAAATCATGTACCAAGGTGTTTCTTTCCAAAATTATCCCATGTGGAAAAATCCTTCATTTTGTTCTTCCCATTATCCATTTTTTCTCCACCATCATTTCCTTATCTTCCTTTCCTTATTGGCCATAGTAATTATAGAATTATTACTCTGTATTGATATCACATTATAATATAGCCTAAAATTATGATTTTCTGGAAGATTATTTCCCCTTAAAGGATTTGTTTAAGCCTATCAAAGAAATGGTTAATCTTACACTTTGTATTATATACATAGTTCAAAGTATAACTTCCTAACATTGTAATGTTAGATTCATATTTAGAAACATTTTAATCTTTCTTTTTTCTTATACTAAATAATATTCACTCCATATCTACTGATTATACATGAAAAAAATAAATTTTCATGAAAAGTTCCTTAAAATATTTCAATTACAGGTTCACTATTTCATTCACATCATTTATTTTTTGAATCAATGAACAAAATTGATCCAAACCTCCTTAGATATGATAAAATTACATGATATCCTTTTCTCTTTCATTACTTACCAAAGTGAGAAATATCTTCTCTGATAAACTCATCCATTGATCAGCTATAAAAAAGATTTTTAGTCCCATTAAATGATGGAGGTTTTTGATTCATAATGTAGAGACACAATTTTAACCTTTTAAGTATTAGAATTGTTTTTGCATATATTTCTAGAGCTAGGCGCTGAGACTATGTGTGATTATCAGGACCAGTGCACCTGGAATAATTTTTATAAAAATATTAAGTATATTTGATACTATGAACATAGAGGAAATGGTATATCTCACAAATGATAGCTCGAATTAGAAATATGAGGTCATAATTGAGTCAATAATGTGGTTCTTACCCTATGTGGGAAATAACTTTTGTTGTTACATGTTTTCTGTAGAAAAATTCACTAAGGGAGAAACCATAAATAAAATAATGAAGTAAAATTATTTTATATCGGATGTTAATTAAAATAAATTTTGAATGGGGACTCAAATTGGAAATCCAAAAAACTATTGACTTTATAGCATGGTTTTTATCATAGGGGTGACCTCAAGTGAGAGGGGACGAGAGGTTCAAATTCCACAACCACTGGAAGATTCTTATAAATATGAGTTCAAGGAAATGATCAATGGTTTGGATCATTTACTACCACGGCTGGCAGAGCTACATCCTCTCCTTCTGATGGTTATTCGATGCTGAATTCTTAGATGATCATGATGAAATTGCAGATCCAAGTTGATCAGAGTGCATCAAATGCAATGAAGGATTCAAAATCTAGGTAGGATTTTTTTTCTTTAGATTCTTCATTTCCTAGATCAAAGTTTCATAGTTGAATTTGATTCATTATCATTTCTGCTGCATTGATTATCTTCTTCAATGGCCATACTGACAGGGACATTGACTGATTCATTTTTGGAACCCTTGTTCTTCATTGTTCTTCGATGTCTACTTTTCACCACATTTAAATTACATCCAATATTTGAGGGAAACATAGATCAAGGAAGTTCATGGTCCAAGGATTATAGATCTATGATGGTTTCTATTTTCAGGCACCGAAGGAGGCATGATAGTGAGCGAAAGTGAGGCATAGTTTTCGGTTTGTCGAAACATTGATGAATCATCAATTAGAGGATATGTTAGAGTAGATCGAAATTTGAGAATCCTAGATCTATCCTCAATTTTTTTCAACCAGCTAAGTATTACCAGTGGTATGTAGAAGGTGGCGATGGTGTAGGTCCAATGAGTCATGACTCCATTCAAGCTATGGAATGACATGCAACTGACGGAGGTGGGTGGGACTACACAGAGGCAAGAGGCTGGCGGGGCACGCAGGCGGCGACACGGTAGGTGGCCCGAGCAGAGGTGGTTAGTGGAGGAGGCCAAAGGTGGCACAAATTAAGTGGCTCGAAGATGGATAGGGATACAGAGAGGTAACATACCATGTGGGAAACCCTAAGAGAGATGTAAATAAAATAAAATAAAAGATAATAATAATAATAATAATAATAACAATATTAATGTTATTATTATTATTAACCTTTTAAACCCCCATCACTTACTCGTGCGACATCCAATTGATGTGCTATTAGTGGCGGCATGACCCCATCTATGATACATTCATTTTAAGACCAATTCATATAATTTTCTCTGACCCATTACCCAAGTCCATGAAATGCTCAAATAATAATAATATATTATTATCATTACAAATTTTACCCACTATAACTTCTGCATACGAAGTCTTATCAACACACTATTAGTGGCATTACAACCCTAAATTTGAGGATAATGCTTCAAGACTGATTTAGAGTTCTTAAACCGAAATTGAGATGTGGGCCCCATGAGGCCCAATTTGGGCGTTTATGGTGAAATGCGACTTCTTTATCAGTTATCTATTTTGGACAAATGAATAGAACATCCCGTGTGTTTTTTCATAAGGATCACATGGTGAGATCTATATGAGGTGTTCTGTGATTAAGAAAATGGATCCATGAAGTATTGTTCATGTATATTGCTGAGAGATGTATCTTTTTAATCAGGTGTCTGATTCGGGAAAATGAATAGTCAATCCGGTGTGCTTTTCCACAAGGATCGCAACCGTGTGATCTGTTTGGCTATCTAGAGCTATTTGAGGAGAAATTTCAGTGAAATGAATTTTTTCCCTTCAGACCAGTGATGTGTATCATATTCTCATCATCCTTTTAGGGAAGAGGTGCAATGTACTCCAGGAGTACATGAGCATGACTAGGGTTACTCGTGTATAGTCTAATACACAAGTGTGGCTGAGTACACAACTAGGTGATGAGATAGGGCCACACACCGTGTGGTCTCCAAACATGCCATGCTTCACATTTAATCTTTTATCTCTCATATCTCATTCTTTCGGACTCAAATCTCGGATGCGAGTAGTAAATCCTGAGTGTTTTCCCACATAGAACGTGATGGTGTCCTCTGTAGTGTATTTTGAGATAAGATACGATATTTTCCAGGCATAAATCTTATTGAGGCAACACCCAATGATGGTAGCAATCATACGGAATTACTAGAATAGTACCAGTCTTACCCTCCATCTACTCTAGGCAGTGACATTCCCCAATGGCAGTTTTGGGTTGACCCTCATGCTGGGATGGGCAGTGGTGTTCCCTGATCATCCTTCTAAGTTACCCTCCAATAGGATTGGGTAGTGGAGTTCCTCAATGTTTTAGGATTACCCTATAGCTGGGTTGGGTAGTGTCATTCCCTGAATATCCTTTTAAGTTACCCTCTAATAGGACTATGCAATGGAGTTCCTCGACGTTTTGGAATTACCCTCTAGTAGGACTAGCTAGTGGTGTTCCCCGGTGACCTTTCTGAGTGGTACCCTCCAGTTAGGTTGGGCTATGGAGTTCCTCTATGACTACCATACTAGGACCCTACAATCATACTAGGGACCATGATACTATCCAAAATTGGTGAACCTCGAATGTGCATCACAGTGACGAGGTGTAGTTTGGCGTACCTTCGAACTAACGAGAAAGAGGGACGATTTTCCCAATCGAGAATTGTCCTTCTGATGCAACCTAAAACTGTTAGGGTGAGTCAGTGTCACCCAAACTGGAAAGTATCAAGGTTTAGTGATTTTAAGCCCTTTTAATTTAATGTTCAGGGTAGACGTGTGGGATGTTGGGAATCATTAATGGATACTCTTAAAACTGTTGGAGACTCTTTTCCTGGTATGAGATGTGAGATGGAGATCCCCTTATTCTCTTTTTTTGTGTTTCTTTGAATGAATATATATATATATATATATATTTATATATATATATATTATATTGTGGTACCCACTCCTTGGATTTTGGTTACTCTTTTTCTAAGAGAGGTGAAGGTGCGCTGGGTATGCCACATGCTTTCTGGGTCTAGCTTCTCGTGGTTGAATGAGTCTAATCTCCTACTATAGGAAGTGAAGACACGATGAGAAGTTCATCTTCTCACCATTTTGAGCTCCTTGTGTTTGGATGAGTCTACTTTCACTCTCTTGTTGGGTTGAGCTTCACTCTTTTACCATACCTTATTCTATCTATAGATTCTCTATTTAGTTTATCTCTTAATACTCCCCCTTTTTCTTATTCAGGTTGTCCAATTGAGTATTTTTGTACTCACCCATGCATGGGATTTTTCCACACATATCATGACATATGGAGATGACAGAAAGGCTGATCATGGATTCAGAGGATCTTAGGGATCTATGAGTGGGGCTATATCAAATCTTTTACTTTTTATTTACTGCCAGGTTGTGTCATGTTTCTAGTTGGGAATGTATTTTTCCCCTTTCCCTTTCAATTTACATTTTTTTACTTGTACTGACTAGAGGTATATGCATGTTTTGTCTCATTTTATAGGAGTTTTGTATCTTGGTTTGCTTTTCCTATTCAAATTTTCATTGAGTTGGCTACGTGTGTGTGTACAGGTTCTTAGTAAAAGGCCTCCTTATGTTTTTTGTGCCATTGGTACTTATTGCCACCCCTGGCCTATAGAGGCGAGTTTGGGGTAGTTGCATCTCAAGCCTCGACATGGGTAGAGTCATGAAAAAGTGATATCAGAGCGGGTTTGACCCTTGGTACATTGTTTAAACATTTCCCTAAAAATATTTTGGTTGGGTTAAAGTAAACAATATCGAAATGTATCGAGTGCGACTCTCTGAACATGGAGTCCAGTGATGGTGCGATGACTGACGTATCCATTAACCAGGGCCTTGACTAGTCGACGCGACATGCTGATACATTTTTTTGTAGGGATATTTGGTACATGCATCATATATTATTGAGTCATTGAATGTAATTCTTGAGTTAGCTTCCCATTGTGTTTGATATATATATATATACACTCATTTGACCGTGGTAATCCTTAAGAAGATTCGAGATTCCTCCATGATGAAAACCGACCCAGATACTAGCTACAGTTCATGATGATGATTATGTGAGAGTTGAGGTATCAATTCAGGATCCATCATATGATCCCCTTCCTCTAGGTGGGAAGGTAGCAAAAACTTCTCCTATTGAGTAGCAATTAGTACCAACATAGTTGGATTAGGATGTGAACATACTGAGCACACTCTTCAAGTTCAAGCACCAAATACCACTTAGGTTCCATGGGTATCTAGATCCTTAGGCAACAGAGGATTAGATGGATTCATTGGTCTGCCTATTTAGGATTTCTCAGACACCTATAGATCATATGGAATATTTGGTAGCCAATCATTTTCATTGAGTAGGTGGGCATTGGTAGAGCCTGGTTACTCAGATGTACAATGATCTGATAATCTTGTGGGATGATTCCAATAGTAGTTATATTAGTAGTACTACCCCCTTCTCATGATTCATCTATATCCAAGAGATTATAGAGTTTCATCACGGAGGGATGATAGTGAATGTGTATGCGTCTAGGTTTGGAGACCTTACATGCTACTCTCTAGACATGATCCATGATGACTACTTTTGGGAACATAAGTTTGATAAGGGACTCCGTAGGGAGATCCATGATAGTGTAACACCCTTGTGCATCCTCAAATATGTTGGGGTGATAGAGAGAGAATTGGGGATAGAGAGATTTCTATCAATGAGACTCCATATAGTTGGTTTTGGTAGTGGGCGTAACATTGTTGAGATGTCTGTGACTACTAGCATACATCAGTTGGATAGGCCTCGACGTAGGAGACCTCCCCATGATCTGACTCAGGAATATGGAAAGGTACAATGTAGAGCATCGGGTTAGCCCAGGGAGGGCATGCGTTATGCATGTGGCTGGAGAGGTCAAATGGAATAGACTACCCAACCATACATAGTGAGCTTTCTAGGAAGATAGTAAACAAACTTCCAAGGTAGAGAAAATTCCATAATTCATGATCCCTTAGGTGAGGATAGTCAAGTCCTTAGGGAGGCAGTGTTGGAGGAGGATTAGGTTAAACTGTGGTTGGTGGATGACACTACAATATCCTGCCACCACAACTAGGTAGCCTACATCAGGATCAGGGAGCTGGTGGCAAGGGCCGTGGGTAGCTACATGCATTGGATGATTATGAACTTGTAGCATGCGGGGTGATAAGAGGTATGCTCGATGCATTTTCTATCTTTTTTAAATATAAATTATTAGACATTGTGCGAGGTACTATTTTCTCCCTATTTATTTCTTGAGGTTTTATCAGGGAGACACGGGGTGTCAGTGTAACCCTGTGTCATTGTTGTTCAATTTAGCTTTTAATTCATTAGGAATATGGGTACTTCCCCTACCGAGAATCTTCTTTGTGATGCGATCGAAACCATGAGGGAGAGTCAGTTCTTACAAAAATTAATAGTACCAAGATGTGGTGGATTATTCCCTCTAACTTGTGCATTCATGGTAGGGGATGCATATTGGAGTGTCAGAGTAGGTCCTGACATTCCCTGTGGATTTTTCTGCTTGACCTCATTTCACTTTGGATGCCACTAGTGGGTGTGCAAGAGTTTCTGGTTTGGGAATTAATCTCCTTACAAGAGAATAAAAGATGTGCATGGTATGCCACATGATTTATATGTCAATATTCCTATTGTTGGATGAGTTTACTCACCTTCCCTATTCATTAGTACCTTTGGGATATCAATGTCATCCTTGATATAACAGTTATCAAGTATAGGTTGAGGTGATGGAGACCCCATGAATAGAACTATGTGACTCACTACTTGGTGCTAGCAGTAGTAGTCTTCAACTTGAGTATGTAAAAATACAACCTTCTAGGAGAATTATTTGTGGTTTGCATTGACCATCAGAGTCTCAGGTACATCTTCACTCAGAGAGACCTAAACATGAGGCTGTGATACTGGTTTAACTTCATATAGGACTATGACTTTGAGATAATATATAATCTAGAAAGGGGAAGCGTTTTAGAAGATTATTTTAGCAGGAAGTCAAAGGCTCACCTAGTACTGTATGTTTTGGAGCAATTATCTTCCCTACAGCTGAATCTAGTAAAGCAAGAGGGTATAATATTTTTTTCTTCAGTCGATGGTGTTGAATCCTTCATTTCTTTAGCATGTGAGAAAGTTTTAGCTTTGGGATATCAATTGAAATATATTTTTGTGACTCATATATCCACAGGTGACACACTAGATGGATATTCTAAAGGAGGGAATCATGAGATCGTGTTTCAAGGACAAATTGTGGTTCTAGTTGCTATATAGGAGGAGGTGATGCAAGAGTTCCATACCTCTCCCTTAGATTTACATCCTAGTGTGGTGAAACATAAAGGGGCCTTCAGTGGCTCCTTTTGTGGTCCGGTGAGAGATGAATCATACATGAGTCTACCTCATGATGCCTCAACTATCAGCAGGTGAAGGCTGAGCACCAGTTTCCAACGGGTCTTTGTGGCCCTTTGAAATCCCAGAGTGGAAATGGGATGAAATATCCATGGGTTTCATCACAGGGATTCCACACATAGTGAAGGGACATGAATCCATTTGGGTGACAGTAGACCAAATCTTAGAGTCGATGCACTCCCTTACTTTTAGGGAGTTGAGTTCAGTGGAGATTTTGGGGTAGTTTTACATGAGGGAGATCATACGCCTTTATAGGGTACCTTAGATGTATGTCTTTGATAGTGGAATGAAGTTTCTGTTATGATTGTGGAGAGGCCTTCAGGAGGTGTTTGAGACCAAGTTGTAGATGAGTACAACCTTTCAACCACAGATCGACGGGATGACTAAGCACACTATCTAGGTGTTAGAGTATATGTTCAAAGATTTCATTTCGATTTTAGGACTGGGAAACAAGATATCCCTAAGGTTCCTTGGTCCGTTTTGTGACCATACAGAGGGTTGGAAAGGTTTCTTATTACCTTTCCATACCTCTATAGATGGAGTGGGTGCACGATGTTTTCCACATTCCATAAATGAGGAGATATGCGCATGACTACATACATCATTGATGGGAGAATAACTTATGAGGATAGACTATCCGCTTGGTTCATGTGATGTGTTAGCACCAAAACATGTAGAAGAGTTATTGGGATCGAGAGATCCAAGTGTGAGCACAATATACTGAGTTTTTTTCCAACAATTTTGCATTTTTCGGATGAAAATATTGAAGGATGGAATGATGTAGAGCCTTTGTTTTTACCTTGTAAGATGTTTGAATATCTCTACATATATTTCTTGAGCTAGGCGCTGAGATGACGTAAAATTCCAAGGCCCAGTGTACCCAGAATAAATTTAATAAAAATATTAAGTATATTTGAAACTATGAACATAAAAGAAATGGTATATCTCACAAACAGTATTTTAGATCAGAAATCCTAGGCCCCAGTTGAGTTCGTATCATGGTGTTTACCCTAGGATAGAGATAACTTTTGTATGCGCATGTATTCTATCGAAAAATCCATGGAGGGTGAAACATTAAATTAAATAATTAAAAAAATTATTTTATCCCAGGTGTTAATTAGAATAACATTTCAATGGGGACTCAGATTGAAAATTTGAAACAACCAATGTGTTCCTAGAATTGTGTTTACCCTAGGGGTGACCTCAGGTGAGAGGGCGCAGGAGGTTCAGATTCTGTAACCATTGGCAGTTTCATATAAATAGGATTTTAAGGAAATGAGTAAGGGTTTGGATCATTTCTTCCCATAGATATTGGATCTCCATCCTCTCCTTACAATGATGATTCTACAATGAATTCTTGGAGGATCATGACGATATTACGTATCCGAATATTTTAGAGCACAATGAATGCAATGACATATTCATAATCTAGGTAGGATTCTTTTTTTAGGTTTTGTATTTACCCTTTAGGTATACTTAAGGTATTTGAAAATTATTTTAACATCACTTAAATGATATTATTTAGGTTTTTCTTGGAAATGTGCACACATACACACACTAAACATAATATCAGGCTATCTATAGTTCTAGTGGAGTAAACTTCCAATCATCCCACTATAATTGGTTCGATCAAAAAATTTTCCATTTTCAACAAGATCCAATTTACAGGTGGTACTCATTGGAGTGTCAGGACTTTTTATACTATCAAAGCCAAACTGTTTCAAAATATCTTTAGTGTAATTACTTTGATTTAAAATAATACCTTCTTTATTTTGAAAAATTTTAAATTCAAGA
Source organism: Viscum album (assembly GCA_963277665.1). Taxonomy (NCBI): domain Eukaryota; kingdom Viridiplantae; phylum Streptophyta; class Magnoliopsida; order Santalales; family Viscaceae; genus Viscum; species Viscum album. Next base: position 519,616,142 of record OY728166.1, read on the forward strand.
ATGAATTTGGGTTCACGCATTAAACTCATTTCAAATTAATTATCCACCATTTTTAAAAAATGAAGCCATAAATATTTTTTTGAAGATCCAAAAATAATTTCGTCAATATAGATTTGAAAAACTAAAACTTCTTTAGAAATTAATTTTATAAAAATAGTTGGATAAACTATTCCTTTTTTAAAACCTTTATAAATAAGAAAGTGTTAAGCCTATCATACCAGGATCTTAGAGCCTGTTTAAAAACTTACAAACCTTTTGTTAATTTAATGATATGATTTGGAAAATGGGGGTTCGTAAAATCTAGGGGTTGTTCAATAAAAACATTCTCAACTATACACCCATTTGGGAATGAACTTTTAATATCCATTTTATATAGTTTGAAATTTAGATATACTGCATATTCTAGTAGACTTATAATGGATTTAGGACTAAAAATTGATGAAAAAGTTTCTTCAAAGTTAATTACTTCTTATTGACTATATCCTTGTGCAAACAGTCTAGCATTATTTATCACTATGGTACCATCTTTATCTATATTATTTATAAACACCAATTTAGTGCCTATAGTAAAGGTGCCTGTGGGTCTATCAACAAGTTTCGAAACTTTATTATTTTAAACTAATTCAACTTTTCATGGATAGACGTTACCCAAAATTAATCATTTATTGTATCATTGATGTTCATAGGTTCATGTTGTGAGAAAAAGGCTTGATGTTCAATCTGGTTCCTTAGAGAAGATCTAGTATGTGCTCCCTTATCTAAGTCTCCAACTAAAATATCTAAGGGATGGTTCTTAAGGGTTCTGATAGATCTAGAAAAATATGGGATAGTTATTTCAGGTTCTTCTATAGGTTTGGGATCACTATGATAATATTTTGGTTATTTTTTTAGAATTAGAGGATTTTGCTGATTACTCAACAACAGAGTCAAAAGGTTTAACAATTTTGTCCAGATCAGATAGAAAATCCTTAATATTTTCTAGAGAAGTTTTAGGATCATGTGGATCTGTTTCATAAATTTTTATATGTAAATATTCTTCCACACACTTGGATCTTTTATTGAAGACCCTATAGGATTTTCTAGATGTTGACTAACCTAGGAAAATTAAATTATCACTTTTGGAGGAAAACATGTCAAGATTATCTTTTGTGTTAGGGATAATGAATTTAAACCAAAATATTTAAAGTAATTAACCTTAGGATTCCTATTTTTCCATAAATCATAGATAGTTTTCTTAAGGATAAGCTTAATTAAAACTCTATTAATTATATAACAGGCTATATTCACAGATTCTTCCCAAAAATAAATAGGAAATTCATACTCATTATGCATAGTTCAGGCAATTTCAGGTAAAGTTCTATTCCTTATTTCTACAACTCCATTCTACCTGGGTGTTCTAGAAGCTTAGAAGTTATGACTATAGACATTTTTTGAGAAAAAGGATTCAAAATATTGGTTTTAAAACTCAAATCCATGGTCAATTTTTATGGTTTTAATTCTAAGACCACTTAATTTCTCTATAGTTATAGCATAATTAGTGATGTAAGAACATGCTTCGCTCTTGTGAGCTAGAAAGAATGTCTAAGTATATCTAGAAAATTCTTCTACTAGAATGTAGACATAATGCTTCCCATTAAAACAATAAACTATTGATGGTCTAAACAAATCCGTGTGAACCAACTCAAGAGGTTGAGAAGTAGAAAATTATTTCTTTGGTTTGAAATATATTTGATGTTGTTTACCTTTTTGACAAGGATTGCAAACTTTTTCATTTAGAAACTCATGTTGAGGTAGATCCTTGACTAGTTATTTACTAGTAAGATTTATAAGGGATTGAATATTGTAGTGCCCTAATCTCCTATGATAGAGCCGAGACTCTTTTTGAAATTCACTTAAGCGAGATACATTTTGAGAAAATAAAGAATCCAAATTCACATAAAAAAAATTTAATTTCTAAAAGAAGTGAATAATAAATCATTTTTATAATTAAAAACATTACAAGAATCATTTTCAAATTTAACATGAAATCCATCATCAAATAATTATAAAATGATAATTAGATTATACTTAATATCATCAACAAAAAGAACTTTAGAAATTAAAATTGAATCAGTGTTACCGATTTTTCCAAGTCCAATAATTTTTCCTTTTACATTGTCACCTAAGGTGAAACACCCACCATATATTTTGATAAGGTTCTTGAATCTCTAATAGTACCCTATCATATGTCTTGAACACCCAATATTCCAGTAACATAATCTCTTATATGAACTATTCAAAAAACTTTCCTACAAAAAAATTCAAATAAGAAAAGATTTTGGAACCAAAACTTTCTTGGGACTAGTAACATTTGTAATTAAAGCTTTGGGAAACCGCATTTTCTTTATGGGTTTCTTAGAAGCCATTTTTAAGAAATTAGAAAAATAAACTCTATTTGGTCTAGAAAAAACTAAAATTTGTAAGATATTTTCTAGTGATGGAAGTTGTAGAATGTTTTTTAACTATGGACACAAATCCAAATTCTAAAATTTTTGAAACAAAATTGTTTTTTAAAAAAATTATTTTTCTAGGTTGAGAACCAATCCCAGTAGTATATTTTGGAGAAACTTTTTATCAAGCATTTGAAATAAGGTATCTTTACCATTTACAAACCTCTATAAATATTTATTTAGTTGCACATTATAAAACTTAAGTTCATTTTTCTCATTGAGAAACTAAGCATTCTTTTTCTTTTCAATAGTAAGTTAAGATTTAACAGAAATAATAAGAGCATGTTGTTTCTTGGGAGATTTATACTTATCCTTTAGTTCATTGCATGTATCCTCAAGAATTTTACAGTAGTAAAACATTTCTTTATTTATAATATCTACATAATCAGATTCCTCTTCAGAATAATAATAATTCTATATTGAAGATTCTAAAGTCAACTCAGATGTGTTTTTCACGAAACATATATTGGATTTTTCAGCCTTATCATCATGTGAAGACTTTGAGTCACTCGAGCTATCCTTAGAAGCACTCCAAGTGGCCTTAATTTCCTTTTTATATCTTCTATATTTGTCCTCATATTTACTTTAAAAATTTAACTTTGTACAATCTTCTTTTACATGTTCTATTCTTTTACACTCAAAGAAGACTATTTCATTAGTATTTTCATTTTCTTCCAGTCCTTTTTCCAATTTCCTTTGATGTCATACTTACCTTTATAACTAGATTTTCTAAACATCTTATTTATTCTGTAAAATATCTTAAATATTCTGGCTAGATGATTCATTTCCTCATCACCATCACTTGGTTATTCTATATTGATGGAACTTTCAGCATGAACTTACACTTTCTCTTTTTGTTTAGAGGCAATGGTTTTGAAAGACACTAAATTTATCTTTAGTTCATCATATTCTTCTATATTAACCTTCATATCTTATTCATACATTATAATCATACATATAATCTCCTTTATAGGTAAAGTACTAATACCAAAATATTCCCTTATTGATACTGAGGTTCCTCTCCATCTTTCTAGTAAGTATATGATAATTCACATTACTTATTCTTTTGGAGTGATTGGATTTCATATAGAGACCATTATATTTACTATCTTATTGAACCTTATATGCATGTCAGAAATGATTTCATCAGGATTATTTGTAAATTTATCATATTTAATAGTATATGTATTGAGTCACATTTATTTAACACTAGTGGTTCCTTCATGTGAAATAGTAAGAGTATCCCAAATTTGATGTGATGTTTTACAGGCAAAAATACTATTAAATTATTCACCCCATAAATAGAAGTATAATGAATTCATAATATTATAGTATTTATTGTAGTCTTCCTTAGTGGAATCATCCCAGGTGTTCCTAGTAGCAGTTGGAATCTTATATTCTTCTACAATTGAAGACCATATTTCAAAACCCATACTTTTCCAAAAAAAAAATCATTTTAATTTTCTTATAAGAATAATTTGGTCTATTAAAGTAAGGAGGTCTGTCGATAGTAGGACCTTCCTATCTATTTTCCATTTAAAAAATATTTTAAAGAGAAATAAATGTTAAACTGGTAGAAATTTAGAGATCTTTAAAGCAGAACTAAAATCACAGTTGGAAAATGATTTTCAAATTTTAAAACATTGAAAAAATAATATTAAAATCTACTCTGATACCAAATGTTGGTAAGAGTTAGACATTCAAGAGGGGGGGGGGGTGAATCGAGTTCTTATAAAAATTTATGTCTAAAATAATTATTTAAAAAATACCCAATTTCAAAACAGATACATGCTATTTAACCAAAGTAGAAGATTCATAAAATATTTTACCATTGATTGATTTCTCAAAGATTAATTAGTTCTCAATTAAAACAATATAGATTACTATTCTAAATTTTGAAAACATTCTACTAAATCAAATTATATTATAAACACTATCTAAGATTAACTATGAATGAAATGTTATTTTTTCTTAAATAATTATATAAAATGTGAGAAAAAACATGAAAACACACAGTATAAGTAAACAAGAGGTTTAGTCTCAAGTTGCGACCTAGTCCCCTCCACTTTGTGATCACCTGCCATTGAGTAGTTTATATTAAATAAAATTAATCCACACCCTCGATTGTGGTAACAACGGTATACAAACTCTTTAGGTCAATTATACATCCTACATATTTTTTTTGGAGTGTAAAAACAAATAGTCCACATAGGGACCTCTTCCACTGTTATCTATGGGAGTGTAAATGTGAAGGCTTGGGAAGATATCTAAGTATCTTTTAATTTAGATCAGGAGTCATTGTGTGTTTAAAAAACAGAGACACACACTACTTGAAATTTAAATAATGTACGCATGCATATATAAATGACAAGAAGAGTTTATAATGCTCTGTGTGATGTTCTATGAAGCTTTTGGAATATTTTAGGATAGTAGAGGTGATGATGGTGTCGTATTCCAGAAACTAACAGCAAAATATAGAGTCATTTTTTGATGTTGTCTTCTATTCTATGTGAGGTAGAATGTTCCTTAAAGTGTTCATGTCTTATAAGTTTTCACTATAGATATTTGTGATCTTTTGGTTCTTATTAGTATCTTTTTGTATGTATAGTTGGCAGATATTTTGTTTTTATCTAAGGTGCATGAAAAACTCAGTATATTTCTTCCACGTTGCCTCTTTCTTGCTATCTTTATTATTGATCTAGATATTCCATTTATACAGACATGCATCATGTTCTCTAGTATGTCATACCTCATACTGGTCTCTGACATCATTAAATTTTATCTACAAAATTAAGACAATGTCATTAATTTAATATGTATTACTATGTTTCATAAATATGACCATTTGAGGTAATATTGAATTTAAGAAAAATATCAATGGTGACTCAGTCTGTTGGAAGGTCAGACTATTTTTGACTCATACTATTTGTGAGTCATGTTTTTAGAGAGTCATGCTTTCAGTAGCTCATTCTATTGATAGGTCATTTCTGTTGGAAGATCATTTTTGTCGGTAGATCATACTATTGGTGGATCACTCTCTTGGTAGGTCAAACCTTCATCATCCCATTGATTTGTTGGCAGATGATGCATTGGCAGCTCGACTATCAGTAGGTGATGCATCAGTATCTTGGATGTTGGTAGCTCATACTTAGTGAAATTATGAGTGTTAGTCAGTCACTATATCGGTATGTTGAGCATCGTCAGGTCAGGAATCGTTAGCTCACACATCTATCGATGGCTCAACTTATTGGTATCTTTTGTCATCAATAGCTCATGTATCAATAGCTCATACTTATCGATGTATTACAATTAACCAAAATCTATAATTATGTCTTATGATGTAAACACTAACAATAGAGGTTAAAATTATTATTGGACATGAATAAGAACAATTTATCTTAGAAAATCATAATTAGAATAGTTAAACATGATTTGTGAGAATCAAAACTATAGGAGGAGAACATAGACCTCTACCACAACATGTGGGAAAATAGATAAAGATAGTGTTGAAAAGATATTTAGTATATTCTATTTTGAGTGAAGGAGATATAAAAATAGAGTATAAACACACTTATCATAATGTAAATAAAATAAATAGAAATATAAAATAAATATAAGTAAAAATATTATGTTTCTATGTTTGATATTCTATGAAGTTTCAGAATCCTTTAATGTAGGTTGTGTGGAAGCTCGAGTTGAATTTCTGAAATTCATTGTGAAAAAAGTGTGTTGGAAACTCTTTTTTTTATGATTATATGAAGTATTATGGGTGTTAAAAGTGGTTCCCTTCTAGTACAATTGATCACTGATAATAATTCTTCATGTGAGGTATAATAATTTTCTTTTAATCTTGTAATGTTTAGCTCCATCACTCTATGTATATCTTTGTTCTTAGTTCATTAAGTGATCATCTATCTTATCTACATGAGGGACTATACTCGTTATTTTATCATCAATATATAAGAGTTCCTATATGGAGAAAAATCATCTGGATGTCCTAAATCCTTATACTTAGAGTTATCACATTATTTAATGAATCTATGCTATAAAAATTAAGAACAGTCATTAAAATAACTATTGAAATTAAATTCCACAATATATTCACTAGACATATTTAAGTCAAAATAAATATAATAGTTGAGGTGAGTCTTTTGAATTGTGATAACTTATAGCAGTGATTCATCCCAATGATGAATTAGGCTATTGGTGATTCATACCCATGATGACTCATCCCGACGGTTGGACATTCTGGAACTTAGCCAATTTTTTCATTCTAGAAGTGGGTAGTCTTTAACGGTAAGTGTTTCCAACACTTTTTCAATTTTTTAGTTCAATGAAGTGTCATCCTATGGTGGTGAGACAAAGTTGATGGTAGGTGATCCCAGTACATTTTAAAATGTATATATTAGTGGTGAGATATCTCCAATGGTGAGTTAGCTTTGATGGTGACTCATCATCAATAGTGAGTTAGCCTTTGTAGTAACTCATCCTAAACAGTGAGTCAGCCTTAGTGGAGACTCATCCTCAATGGAAAGTATTTCTCATAGTTATCCAAACTTATTATCGATCTACCTTATATTATAAAATTATATCATAACACATAAAACTCATTAATAACACAACAAATATGATTTAATGATCATTAAATCAAGGGTTCCAATAGTGTTATCATTTTATTTTTTTAATAATTATATTTTTATTCTATAGGCCACACAATTGGTGCCTCAATATAGTTCAACACATCACCTCATGTGCGTTTCTCCCTATGATAGAGGCAACTAACTATCGGCGAGGGTTTAAGATAGAATAGTGGTGAGACTATACCCTCAACATAAAATTAAAATAGTTGTGAAGAAATATCAATAATATACAAAAATTCAAGATAAAAATCACATGAAAAGTATGTTCCAATAAATAAATACAACATCACAAGAGAAAACTAAATGAATATTCTAGACATATGACATTAGATTCCCCATGAGTGGATCATATACACAATATACTAAAAGAAAAAAAATAATGCTGGGTTTGGAAGCTTATCCAAAATCATTCTTGAGTTTGGGATGGTCCCATCATCCACAATCTATCTTAGGAAGCTAATCATCATGCATATATCCTTTCCCAAGTCCAGTTTTAAAGTCATGTATCATATGTTGAGGTACTCTAGTGCCATGACGACCAAACGTAACACCCTCACATGAACCACATGGGCCGAGATGAAGATCCAAAAGTACTCATTCAGAGTTTCCCATATGTAAGAGATTTTGTACTAGTAGTGAGGGACCAAATGCCATTAGTGGGGAAAATATACCCTCAATATCATATAATTGTACCAATAATAAAAAATAAAATAACTGCCTAGAGTAATCAAGTGAAATAAGATAATATATAATTGAACACATGTCATACAATAACAGAGTGGGATCCCTATGTGGTAAGACAAAACAGTGTATATAGAGTGTTGGTAATAACATAAATAAAATAGTTTATCCTCCAAAGTATGTCCCTATACCACTCAAATCTCCATTATCCTCAAATAAATCATCTTCCATGGTACCCTTTCCCCTACCTGCATCCATATACATGAGGTTTTTATACACTTTGAAATTCCATTAAAGGGTATATTAGAAAAACCTTTAATGACAACACTAATTCATCCTTAACATTTTTGAAAATAATATATAATAGTGTATGACATGTCTTAATGTAAATGATCAAATAAACACACAATAACAAAAGTACTGAGTTATCATGTGCTAACTAAGCTTCTGCAAACCTTTGTCCCACTTTTTTGGATCGATAATAGTTAGAATATCAAGGTCTATTAGACAATGGTTCAACTTTAAGGAAACATCACATTCAACACCTTAAAATTATTCATTATCAAGAATACCATAATCCCCAACCGAATGATGGGTTTTATCCTTGGATGATGGTAATTCCCACCTAACATGTTTTACATAATTGGATAACACAACACCCTTGCATGGAATAATCCCATATAATCCATTACCTAATAAATTCTCTCTTTCCATACATGGGATACTACCACATTGACATACATTCATGTTTTCTAACCCATACCATCAAAAAAATAATATTCCATATCCATCATCATGTCATCATGCTCCCACTCGAAGGGGTTGTATAATATAAATTGAGCATCTGGTTTATCCTGATAGCTATAAAAGTTCCATAAGATATGAAATACTAGAATAAACACATATCATAGAAAAGAACAACAATTAATATCAATAAAAATAATCAAATTTTAAAAAAAATAATATGATAAAAAAACAATAAAGTCCTCAAAGCCACTAACACACCCACAAGAAAACATATAACTAGAATGATGTATCAAGAATAAACATACATGTCCTAAAAACACAATATACATAGATATTAATGGTAAATAACTTCCTACCTCAAGTAATTTGATAAATAGTTCCAAGGTTCATCAAAGGACCGAAGAATGAACCATGCAAAAAAGCCCTTGAAAAATGATCTCCCTTTTTTGGGATTTCTAAATCAGATCATGGTTTGTAAAGGAAGTGGTTTAGAACACATATTCAAGAATATTACAATTCAATAATGGTGGTTCTAGAATCACATACTTTAAGGAGTCCATCAATTAACCAATTCCAAGGTATCTGAAATAAGGGGTTGACAATTCACCATATCCATTATCAATCAAAGAAAGGATCATGAATTTCTTATCAATTATAGAAGAAAGACTATGGTCTAGAAAAAGATCATTTATCCATCATCAATAAATCAAGATACAAGAGATTCAAGAATATAATCAATAATAATAGAGCCTCAAGATGATCAACCTAGGGAAACATTCTTAGAAACATCCATAATTCAGAAGGAACCTAACTCCAGTCAAAAGGAAATTTATTGGCACATAAAAAACGCCACTTATCTAGAGAAAAAATATCCAAGATTCCATTTTTAATTTGAATTATAATTCATATATAGGGAATTTACATTATTGATCTCTGAATCATCTAAATAGGATGGAGGTAAATCAAGGAGAAACCCAAAGAACAAAGAGTTTTACATCGCATGCCTCAATTCCCAGTCATCAAATATCTTAGATTTAGAGAAGGGTAATTCATCAAGGAAGTATAGAGGAGTCTAAAGGTTCAAGATGGATTTATTTAGATATAATAATAGGTTAAACCAGAACTTAAATGGTTATAAAGATTATTTTTAGATCCTTAATTCACGTAATTTTCTTTGGTCGCATGGTTTTTAAAATCATACACCAATAATACCTTTTTTATATTGGAATATGTTTCATGTTTTCTTAGAAAATCATAAAATTTTGTCAAATTGTGGACCTTAATAATTCTTGTGTTTCATGGTTTTTCAAACTACACACCTTGGGCTATATGGTTTGTCAAACTATGTACCTTAAATTACATGGTTTGTCTAACCATGCACCTTGGAAACATGGTTTCTTCATGGTTTCTACATAGATTTTTAAACTATGATTTTTATGCATGATTGAGTGTCATGGTTACCTTGAGAATCATCAGGTTTTTGAAAAACTAAGATCAAACCATGATTTATCCATGGAACTTCAAAAAGGCCTCTAAAACTCTCCCAAATCAACCTGAAACTCTCAAAACTCAACCCAAACAATTAAAAGTTCAAAAACACAATATTAATAGATGAAATTAAATCATAACACACCTAAAAAATCTAATACCATAACAATATACCCTTATAAAGACTTCTCATCCTCTATATATTGACCCATACTATTCATACATAAATACTATATCTTATTAGTATAAATATCCATTATGTTATCAATAACATCCATTATAGAACCATAAAGGTTTAGGGTATTTGGAAACACGAATATATAAAAAACTAGTATATAAATGATCAACATAATTTACCATTACATTATTAACAACTAGAATCCTTCTTAGACAGAACATACTTAAAACAGTTATCTACAATATAAGGAAGGTAAACATAAGAAAGGGTGAGATTAGATACTCAATAATGATAAAAATAAGATATTACAATCCATGATCATAAGTGAGTATGTGAAAAGAATAAGGTTATTATAACATGTTGTGAACATTAAATTCCTACCCATCAATTAATAGATCATAATAATGAAACATGGTATAATGTTTTATCAATCAGAATAAATAATACAGAAGTGTGTGAACTCATTAATAATAAACCATTAGCCCTGAAAACATATCATAATCATGTGACATAAGTTTTTAGAATCCACATAAGAAAATAAAATCATTTCCTTAGTCAAGGATCACTGCCAATAATATCATAGGTGATTAAATTCACTCCCCATTCCATTATTTCTTTAGTCAAGGTTCACTCCCAAGAATTTTTATTGGAAAAGTATCGTACTAAACTAAGTTCATTCTCTATTATATTACTTATTATATCATGATATATCCTTATTTAATCAATTAATTGACGGGATATATAATTTTGGTCCCATCCATCATAAAACAAAATCTATACATATATATCCTACAAGATAAAAAAATTCATCATATCATTAAATTAGAACCCATGGAAATGATATGGGTTGCATAAACATTTCACGATCGTAATAATAAACCATTTATAGAAGGAATAAAGATATTAATATTGGATCATATCCCAAGTAAATAGTAGTAGACACCAAAGGATGTTGTTATAGATAAAAATAACTTTAAAATATTAATAGAAATTTCTTGAAGAAAATACCATTTTTATTTGAAATAAATTATATAAAATATAAAAATTTACAAAATTTTAAGGAAATATTTTCTATTGAAAATAAAATGTAAACATATAAATTATTATTTAAATAAAATAGTATTCATGATTGATATGAAAGGAATTCATGTTGTGTATGTTAAAACAAAAATTCCTTGCACATTTTTAGAAAAAATAAAAAAGTACCACATTTGGAAAAAGATAAGAAGGTTACTTTTGAAACTTGGTAAGGAAAGTAAAATATAGTAAAAAATGGATTAAATAATTTTTTAAGAATATTAAAAACATTCTGGAAAACTTTTTAAATAAAATATAGATATGGAAGAAAATATTCTCAATCAAAGGGAAAAACAAGTTCAGTTTTCCTTGAAGACATTCCTTTGGTCTCTTAAGTGCTTAAATAGAGGAAAATGAAAGGAAAATTTCAATCTAAAAATATAAACATAGGTTAATAAAATATATAATACTTTGTAGAGATATATTATATGATTTTATCATTATAAAATGTAAGCATAAACAATCATAATAAAAATGAGATTGTAACATAAAACCCTTACCTCAAGTTTATCTTACTCTATAATATATATGACCTATTATATAATAAATTTAAATTTTATTGTAATTAGATAAAATAACAATTATAATATTTATAATAACATACATGGTTTACTTAGAACATATTATCACCCATTCATTAACAATCTTTCATTATAATTATCATTTTGGTTGTTAATAATTTTAAATTTCATATTTGTTTTGGTTTAGAGGTTATGGTCTACGAACTTAAATAATTTCTAATTATTATGTAAAATTTTAATAATTATATAAATATCATATATATTTATTATATGCATAATTATAACAATTCATATAAATATATTATGAAAAAATGAATTACATCACTATGTGGAGACAATATTCCGTATATACGCATGAGTGGCATTTCCATTTTTTGATGGATTGAATGAAATAAAGGTTAATATTAATTCACCCTTATAGAATCATTATTATAACATAAATATCATATATAAAAATTAAATCTATCATAACAACCAACCATTAATAATGGTGGTGGAAAATGAATCGCATCGCTACATGGAGGTCGTAGTCCACATGTACGCACAAGAGATACTTTCATCTCCCATTTGATCTAGAATAGGTGATAAATAGTTTTGAAATTACCATAATAACATATTATTATATTTATTATATTTGATTAATCATGTTTTTATGGATACCACATGTTTATATTATGTATAAGAAATGATAAAATTGAAAGCATTTTATTAATATGTATACCTCTTCATTGAGTGACCTCCTTTAGATTACACCTTAAACCTTAAAGGATTTGTGTTAGGAGAAGAAAATAATATCTAGGATGATGGTAAGGATTATAGGATATTTTTGGATTAGTTATTTTCTGATATATAATTGTCAAATGGTGTGAATAATGGAGGATAAGCGGTTCCCTTTTATAAGTGGGGGGAGGGACACACACAAAATTTGTTAAAATATTTCAACGAAATAAGGAAACTTTTATGGGAAATTGATGGACATGGATTCCAATTTAGGATAATATAAGGTTTAAATGTATTAAACTAATAATTAGATATTATTGGGTTTAAATATTACCCAAATCTCTTGGTTTAACCATAATCTCTTGGTTTAACCCCTTAGTAAACCCATTCAAACCTTACCTGTGGAAACAAAATACTACTATTATTACTATTCACTATGACCAATAATAAGTTGAAAATACTATATTATATTAACTATTATTATTAAAAATATTTAATCCATTTAACTAGTTTCAATTCCAATAAGTGGTATATTTTAATTTTAAATAATCACACAACCCGCAATGAAAACCAGTTTCAAAATAACAAATCTTAAGCATAAAACATAACTTCATTACATTCCATTCGTTATAAAAACCATAAAATGAATTTTAAAATATATGATTGAATATATAATTTATAAATTTCATTAATACTATTTAAATAATATATATTAATTTAATTTATTAATTTTTAACATGTTGCGTTCATAAAAATAGTTTTTAGAAAAATGTGTTTTTAAGCTCCAAAATAAACTTGTATCAAAATAAAGTATTATTATGATTAATATGTAATTTATTATATTAATAATAATTAAAGTAAAATTATTTTATTTTAATATCAAATTCAAAACATAATGATATTTTTACTTGAAAATAAATGATGTTTTTTACAAAAATAGTAATTTTCACTATTCACTAAAAAATAAATCATTTTCAAAAAATAAAAAAAATTCCCACTATGATAATATTGAGATGATGATTTCAAAAAATGAAAATAATTTCTTAAAATAAAATTTATATAAATCGTATAAATTAATTATAACGTTCGTATGAAAAAATAATATAAAAACCTTTTTTTGAAGAAGACTTATTTTTGATACATAAAATGACTTTATTTAAAATTTATTACTTATTTATTATGAATTAATAAAAACATTTAAATAATTAAAAAACTTTATAAGTATTTTTAATAACGTGTTTATTACTATTTTTACCTACTAATTTGATGTCCAGGTTACAATGGTTTACTATATCATGTTTCATATAAACTTGGGGTTGCATGTAAGACAAGTTATCAAATAGTTAATGTTTTATTTATAAGGAAATAAATATAAAACATTGGGGTGTTACATTATACTACAATGAAAATGAATTTAGTAAAAAAAATCATTACCCTAATACAATTAATTTTGGATATCTATGCTTCCCTACATCCTCACTTTCCCATATAGCTTCTTAAAATTTCTATTTCCTCAAAAGAACTTTAACCAGTCATGTAGTATTGTTCTGTAAAACATCATCTATATGATCCAAGATTTATACTGGTTATTTTTCATAAGAAATATCATTATCCAATAGTATAAAAATTGAGTTTAGTACATGGGAAGGATCATGCTTGTACTTCATTGATATGGACACATGGAACACATCATGATCTTGAGAGAGGGTTGGTGGGAGTTACAAGTGACAAGCTATAGTTCATACTCGATCAAGAATATCAAAGGAATCAATAAACCTTGGTCTTAGATTTTCCTTATTTTTAAATCTAATAACCTTATTCGATGGAGAAATTTATAGTTAAACCTTCTTACTAATATAAAATTTTTCATTACACCGATGATTTTCAACATAACCCTTCTGTCAACTCTAAGCTACATCGATGCACTAGTAAATGGATCTAATCTTATTTACCATTTTCTCTTATTTCTTAGGTCTCAATATATTTATTTCTCCAGCTTCATCTCAAAATATCATAGTTATACACTTCCTTCCATATATTAATTCATGATGAGACATATGAACTCTTGATTGAAAGCTATTATTTTAAGAAAACTTGAATAAAAGAAGGTGTTGATCCCAACCACCTTTAAAATATAGAGAACAAGATCTCAATATATCCTCCAGTTTTTTAATGGTTCTCTTAGACTATCCATCTATATATGGATGATAAGTGGAACTAAAAAAATATATAGATCTTGCTGAAGATTTCTCCATAACCAAGATAGAATATAATGTGGTACCACATGCATCCTTACCACTTGATTAATTTATATCCTATAAATATGATCAAGGGAGAAATATTATTCGATATAAATTAAGTTAAATTAATTTTTAATGTGATCGACTATAACCCAAATAAAATTATGGAGTTTATATTTTTTGGGGAGTCTAAAGATGAAATCTATGGCAATGTTTTCCAATTTCCATTATGGTATGTTAATGGTTATAACATACCCTTATACTTATTTATCTCATACTTAACTTACTGATATAAAAATAACTGAGATACATACTCTATAATATATCTCTTCATGCTATCCCACCGGAAATAATCTTTCATATCTCTATACATATTTGTACTTCTAGGATGAATAATGAATGATGAGTTATGAGCTTTATCCAATAGTTTATTCTTATGGTATAGTATTAATTGGAAATATAATTGGTTATTGAACCTTATTATTTCATAACAGTCAAGGTTGAATGTGAAAACATTTCTCACCTTCTTTTGTAGCTCCACATATACCTTATTCACATCTTTAATCTTTACATAGATAAATTGGAAGACTGTCATTTGAGTAATAAAAGATTAATCCCCATACTTCAATATTTCAAGGCCCATCATCGAAAAATATATAAATATTGGATCTTTTGTGATCCTCATCATAGATAAACTATCATGATCATTTTAACTTAAAGCATCACCCACATTGTTCACTTTACCAGAGTGGTAATGTATTGAGAAATTATAATATTTAATCAATTACAACTGTCTTCTATAGTGAATATTTAACTCTTTTTGAGTGAATATATACTTTAAAATGGTATGATAAGTATAAAGGTCACACCTTTACCCATAAATATAATAAATTGATATATTTGATTCAAATATTACCACTACAAACTCCAAATCCTGAGTCGGGTAATTTTTCTCACAGACCTTATATTGGAATAATGAATAAGCTATCACTATATCATATTTATAAGAACACACACTATCCCCTTTTTAATGCATCACTGTAAATTGAAAAACCTTTTCTATGGTAGGTTAGTGTGTGAAAAAGTGAACCAATCAACCTTATCTTATGTTCTATGAAATTTTCTTCATATTCATTAGTCCAAAGGAATGAAAAACTCTTATATGTTAACTTGGTGAGAAGATTAGATAGTATTGAGAAATCCTTCAAAAATTATCGATAGTGTCCAGCCATTCCAAGAAAACTATGGATCTCAGTCACAATGATTGGTCTGGGACAATGTTCAATAACTTCCATCTTTGACGGATCCTCTAATATACCCTCACTTGGGATTATATGAACAAAAAAATTAAACTTTATGTATTCTAAATTCACACATTGTAATTTTTTCATAAAAAATGTCATTCCTTAGGGACTTTATTATAATCTTCAAGTGATCATTATGCTATTTATTAATCATGGAATATAGAATAATATTTTCTATAATGACTTACACAAACAGATCAAGGTAATCTATAAAGACTCCATTTATTAAATCCATAAAGATAGTGAAAAAATTAGTAAGACCAAATGGAATGACTATAAATTCATAGTGTTCATACCTCTATTGGAAGGATTTATTGGATATTTATTCAATTTTTACCCTTAATTTATAGTATCCAAATCAAAGACAAATATTTTAAAAATATTTTTATCCTCAATATTGAAAAAAAATCAATATAGATCAGAGGATACTTAATCATGTTCATGACCTTGTTAAGTTCCCAATAATCAATGTAGAGTCACATTGATCCATATTTATTCTTAAAAAAACTAACTAGTGAACCCCATGGTGCCACAATTATTTAAATTAATCCTTTATTAATATTCTCCTTGAGTTTCTTCTTCATTTTCTATAACTCAATTCAGGATATTCCTTATCGAGTATTTTATAAAGGTATAACACTAGGTATGAGTTAAATTGAAAACTCTATTTCAAAATTCAGAGTAAGACTAGGTATCTCTTTCATGAAGGAATCTAAAAACTTCTGTACAATAGGAAAAAGTTTGATTTTTAGTTTCTACCAAACCATATGTGACAAATAACCCCTTTTAATAGATATCAAGGCCCATAAAATAGATATAATTTCCATTGGAAGTTCATTTTTATACTTACACTTATAGACACTAATAGGTTAGTTTATAATATCAAATGTTTCTTCCCTCTATTAGTAATTGATATGGCATTTATAAAAATAAATCTAATCCATACAAAAAAGAACATAAAATTCAACTGGAGGGAGAATAAAAATATTTATAGGGATCCCATTCCCACAAACTCCAACTAGGGAATATTAATATAATTTAGATATAATAATCATAACATTAAGGGTTTATACTGATATTTTTAATATCTAATTGTTGATGTGGTAATGTGATACCATTATAAAATTATTCAAATATAAAATAGCAGGTAGAACTAGAATAAAACATGACATTATCAATTATAGAGTGAATGGTAAGTGTAAATTTCACCAATTCTTTATCACAACCCATATAAAGAATAGTGATAAAATGTGATTTCCCTTAATCATTGAGATTAAGATGTTATTAACATAAATAATCATCATTAACTATTGGTTTTGATATCTAGTTAACACAATTTATATACTCTTTATAATTACATAATTGGAGTGTGTGTGGTGAATTCCATGGAGATTTACCTTCATTTGTTTCATTAACTAACTTATTCCCATTTACTTCGACATTTGATTTCCCAATGCCCTTATTTTACACACATAAAACATTTAATTATCCTCTTATGAAAATTTAATCCATTATTATCTATACACTTTTGGAAAAAAGGAAAAATTATATTATTAATTTTATGGTTTTTATTATAATTTATTTTAAATTTCATATTTCTTTTCTTATCAAACCCATGTTATAGATGGGTTAATCCAATCTCTATTTCCACCTTGATAACACATAAAATGATTTATACATAACTACTAAAATCTCTTGTGGATAAAACCCTTTGGAGTATTGGTTTTATGCCATATAATAATCAATCATTCTTACTTTCTAATTTAATAATAATAACAAAAGTATATATATAAAGTCTTGTAAAATTTATCTCATATATACCAAAAGATTGATCATACTTATTTTTAAGCTCAAGGAATTAATTCACCAATTTCATATGAAGAATAAAGAGAAAGTAATTATTGAAAAATAAGCTTCTAAACTCATTCAAATCTATAGAGTCATTTTCTTCCCATTTCCTCACATTCTTTATTAGTTTCCACCATTGATCTTATTTACCTTCCAAGCAATAAATAACAATGATAAATTTTTATTGTTCTAAGCAGTAGAGAATGAGAAATATCTTTTCAGTGTCACAAATCCATTTCTTAGTAATTAATGGATCGATGAACCCACTAAAAGAATGTGGATGTGGCCACATTAAGGATGAAACATTTCATTGTTATATCATTTTATCATTTGGAATATTAACATGATTCACATCTTGAGATATTTGTGTAAGAATTGCAATAATATTTTTTATTCTATATCCTATAACATTATGTTTCTCAGGAAGAAAATCATTACTTTTCCCATTACATTCAATGCTCACATATCTATATATAGTTCTATCCATTGACTAAGACTAAAATCATAGTATGAGAAACATTAATCATATAGGTAAATCTTATAATCATGAAAATAATTTATAGAATGTCTATATCATGATACTGTATTTTCAATCTATGAAACATTAGGGTAAATTTGTTCATCCATGGTCATTATCTTTTCAAATAAATTATAAAAAATCATAAAAAATGTGAATTAACATAATAATATCCCTAAATAGTGTAAAACTAGGTGCACATTAAGGGCTCATTCACCGTACACCAGAATGTTGGATGAGATATACCTGACCAATTATTTTCGATGTTATCACCCCCATATGAATTTGTTCCAAAACCATATACACTTATAATATCTATACATGGATGAATTTACTTAGGGAAACCACACTCCTTTATTTACCATAACATAGAATTTATCCTATAACTAGGATTATCCTAAGGGTTCTCCCCAATTATTTTCATCCTAGTTTCCAAATTTTAGTAAATTATACTTTGATACAAACTATATCTACCCATAATTTCTATACATAAATAATAAATCTTCAATAGTGGAAATATCCACTACATATCAATATGATTCTTTATAGAACCCCAAAGGTTTAATATCTTTAGAAAAATGGACACATAAACAATATATAAAATTTCTTATTATGTTCTTCATGACTAAAACCGTTCTTAGACAAAACATATTCAAAACCATTCTCTATAACCTCGGGAAGAGATAAATTAGAAAGAGTGATCTCAGATACTCTGTAAGGGTAAATATAATAGATACTAATCAATAATCCAATGTGTGAAAAATATAAGTATAAGTGTATGAAAACATTATTTTAACATTATAAAATCATACCCATCAATTCACATATAATAATCAATAAGCATGGAAAAAAGTTTTACGAATCAAAATATATAATACCTAAGAGTACAAAATCATCAATAATCAATCATAAACTATGAAAAAATATTATAATCACAATACATAAGTTTATGGAATTTACATAAGTATATAAAATCATTTCCTTAGTTAACGATCACTTCCAATACTATCATAGTGGATTGGGTTCACTCTCTATTCCAGCATTTCCTTAGTTAAGGTTCACTCCCAATAATATCTTATTAGACAATGTCCCATACTGAACTAGTTTCACTCCCCATTCCTATCCTTATTTTCCCATGAGATAACATTCTTTACCCAATGAATTGTAGTGATATATAATGGTGTTTCCACCCTTCACATAAAGAAAATCATATATAGGTGTGCCACAAGATCATAAAGCATTCATAATATCATCAAATCATAACCCATATAAAGGATATGGGAATCATAAAAATTTCATAATAATAATAATTAACTATTATAATAAAGATTAAATTTGGTATCATTGGATAATATCCCTAGAAAATTATAGGCAACATCAAAGGATGTTTCTATAGATAAATATTACTTTGATATATCACTATAACATTTCTTGAAGAAAATACAATAGTTATTTGAAATAACTTATTTAGAATCTAAAAAATTACAAATTTTTTAGAAAATAATTTATTTGAAAAGAATAAATTAAAATTATAAAGTAATATTTATATAACATAGTATTTATGATGGAAAGTAAATCCATTCATATGGTCAATGTTAGAACAAAAATTCCTTTCACATTTTAAATAAAAAGATAAAGTACCACATTTGGAAAATATTAAGAAGGTTCATTTTAAACCATAAAATGGAATGTAAAATATAATAAAAAGTTAAAAAATAATATAGGGATATTATTAATAACATTAATGAATTTTTTATAGAAAATATAGATATTGAATAAAATATTTTAGACCCAAGGGAAAGACAAGGTCGGTTTTCCTTAAAAACATTTTTTGGTCTATTGGGAACTCAAATAGAGAAAAATTATATGAAAATATTAAATATTATAAAATAAATATACTATAATAAAATAAATATGTTTTGGGAGATATATGTCATAAAATTTCCTCATTGAAAAATTTAAGCATAAACAATCCTGGTAAAAATTATATCGTAACATAAAACCATTTCCTCAAGTCTGTATTGCTTTGTTAGATATCTTAACTCTTATATAATAAATTTGAATTTTATTACACATATATACCAAAACCATATTCATACCTATAATAAAATATATGGTTTACTTACAACATATTATCACCCATTCATTAACAATATTTCATTATCATTAACATTATCATTTCGAGTTTTAACCGCTTTTTTTCATGTATGTCTTGGTTCAGTAGTTATGATCCAAGCACTTAGATCATAGTTAATTCATATATATAATTTTAATAATAAAATAAATATCATATATATATATATATATATTCATTATATACATAATTATAGTCATTAATATATTTTGATGTTGAAAAATGAAATACATCACTACGTGGAGACAACAGTTTGTACATACACATGACTGATGGTTCCATTTTAAATGAATGAAATGAAAGAAAGGTAAAAATTAATTAAACCTTATAGAATATTTTTAATAAAATAAATATCATATATAAATATTAAATATATAATAATAACCAACCATGAATTATGGTGGTTTAAAATGAACGGTATCTCTATGCGGAGGTGGTAGTCTATAAGTATGCATGGGGGATAATTTTATCTCCCATTTGATTGAGAATAGTTGGTAAATGATTTCCAAATCACTAAAATAAAATATTATTATATTTATTATAATTTATTAATAATATTTTTAAGGATACATCATGTTCATTGGAAGTATAAGGGGAGAAAAAATTGAAAGAGCATGGTTATAATCTACACCTCTTTTTTGAAAGATATCCTTTGGCTTAAATCTTAATCTTTGAAGGATTGTTATTCAGAGAAGAAAATAAGATCTAGGATTAAGGGAATTCTTATATTAAGGTTTTAGAGTATGTATTTTTATGATCTATAAGTAAAAAATGTTTTGAATTTTGTAGGAGAAGAGGCACCCTTTTATAAGTAAGGGGAGAGACACACATGAAATTTCTTAAAATATTTCAATGTCACAATGCCAATTTCTCAGAAAAGTAGCTCCAAATGGAAAGGTTTTTTAATTTAGGGTAATATAATATTTAAATAACTTTATGTATAATAATTATATAGTCTTGGGTGGTAATCATACCCTTATATCTTGGTTTAAACCCGTGTAAATTTGTTTTTACAGTAACCGGGGTATCAAAATTTTACTATTTTTACTATTCACTAAGACAAAAATGTTAAGTTGAAACTATTATATTATATTAATTATTATAATTCCAAATATTTAATCAATTTTACCATATTCAATTTCTATAAGTGAAATAAATTAATTTTAAATAAGCATGAAACCCACAATGGAGACCTGTTTTAAAAGAATGAATCTTTAAGAAAAAACATAATTTAATTATATTACTTTCCTTATAAAAACAATAAAACAAATGATGAAATATATTATTGAATATATAATCTCAAAATTTCCTTAAAAACAATAATCAATTTATCTTAGTTTTATTTATTAAGATACAAACACATTGTATGGTTAGAATGAGTTTTTAGAGAAACGTGTTTTTAAGCCCATAAATAAACTTATATAAAAACATAGTATAATGACTATTACTATATAATTAATTATAATTTTATAATTAAATTATAATTATGTTACTTTAAGATAAAATTTTAAACATAATGGTACTTTTACATGAAAATAAATGATAGTTTTTATAGAAATTTCTATCTTCACTATTCATTAATAAATAAATCTTTTTAAAAAAATCAAAAAAATGTACTCTAATATAACATTGACATGTTGATTTAAAAAAATCACTCAAATAAAACTTCAATTAATGTTATAAATTAATTAAAAATTTAACATGCAAAAAATTTGCTAAAACCCAATTTTATGGAAACTTATTTTTGAAGCATAAAATGACTTTACTAAAAATTTAGTGCTTATTTATTATGAATTAATAAGTTTTATTTTCATGATTAAAAAAAACTATACATATTTTTCATTAAGTTTTTATTACCAGTCATACCTACCAATTTAATGCTTATGTTATAATGGTTTACTATATCACGATTCATATAGACCCATGGTTGTGTGTAAGGAAATCTATTGAATACTTATAGTTTTATTTCATAGGTAATAGATATAAAATATTTGGGTGTTATAATTGAAAAGTGTATCTTGTAATCTTGATCAAAAAAATCATGCCAATGAAAATGAATATCTACCTACCTCTCCTTATTCTCCTCCTAGAGATGCCAATGTATCCATAGAACCTAAACAAGTGGTATCATCTTCCCTCATATGGATTTCACACTTCGATATATAATCCCTACTAGGTGTTCAATATATTATGCATTAGGCTCTATCTCAAAATCCTCATAGTTAATGCCATTTGTAGGACCAGGTATGTACCTCAATAGTCCTCACACATGAAACACATCATGTATACCTCAATAAATAGAAGGAAGATTCAGATAGTATACCACTATACCAATCCAATCGGCGATCTCAAAGGGTTTAACATACTACGACGTTGGATTCCTTGACATCACAAAATAATAGTGGCCTAACCAAGGAGTCACTCTTAAGAAAACCCTATCACCTATAGAAAAGAAAATAGTTCACCTCTTATGGTCAATACGAGATCTATTTTTGATCAGATCTATGATAAAACTCTTTCAAATCAGATCCTCTCTCTTGGAGTTCTTTAGTACCATACTAGTCCCCAAAACTACTACCTCTCCATCTTCACAAAAAAGTGGTGAAAAATATGACCTACCATCAAGAGCCTCATCTTGTTCCATTTGAATTTAATCCTTATAATAGTTGTCATACATGAACTCAACCAAGTATGGGTTATCATCCCATGATCCACTAAAGTCTAGGGTTCAAGTCCCTCTATAATTTGAATCATCTACTCTGACTGTATATCTATCATGGGATGGTACATTTTTCTTAATCTCACATGATTCCCTAATTACTTATGAATTCTTTGCTAAAATTCTAATATAAAATGTGTATCTCCATGACATAAAATTCTCAAGGGAACTTCCATCATGAATACTCACTTGTGGACATTCAAACATCCAATATCATTTACTAAGTGAGTCTCATAGATTGGTAATAAATGGAAAATTTTCCTTAGCTGATTAAAAATCACCCAAAAAACATCATGAATCCTCAATGTATTAGGTAACCCTATCACAAATTCCATCAATACACCCTATCGGTTCAACATGGATATAATAAGTGGTTGGAGAAATCCACCAAGATGATGGTGATCAAACTTTATCATCTAGAAGGTAAGGCATTTGGAAATAAATCCACCAATGTAAAATTTCATCCCTATCCACTAGAATCATTTTCTGAATTCAAGGTACATATTTGTTTCTCTAGGATATACCACCCATATAGAGGCACGAAAGTATTTCATCAGATCCTATTTAATGGATGTTGGGACAACAACTCTCCCATGCATAAGGATTACATAGTCACCATCCAATGACCACCCGAGTATTAGGTCACCACCTACTAGTTATACCTACATCATAATATACTTAGGGTTGATATCTTTGGCAGAAATTTCCTCATAAGATATATAATATTTTACCACCATGGGATAATATCCCATTAATATTAAATCCTCATATGTATACATCAGGCAGTTAGCCAAAAAGCCTATTAGGCAGAAATTTTCCACCTAAGGCTATTCACCAATCTCTTGAGAAACCATCATCTTGCATCTAAGAGAATTTAAAATGATGTTAATCTTACTAGGTGAATAACCCATCTAAAAAAATGTATAAAGATACTATTACCAACACCACTTCCTCATATTGAGGTCCCACTGTTAAATATATAACATAGTCTCTTACATTTATAATAGAAAAAAATATATCTTACCAAAGAGACAATGTCGATAACAATTCGAAGTGTGGAACATGACTTCCAGCTTCAAGTCATGTGTAGGGTAGTTCATCTCACGGGGTTATAGATGGAGTGACCTATAAGCTAATACATACTCCCTCTATCTTAGTACAACTCTCAAGACAACACCTGATATATCAATTTATATAGGAAAACCAATCCCTACCTTGGTAAGTATCAACAACAAAGATATAGTCAACTATCTGTTCAACTCAATAAATGAATATTTACATTGGTTCAACCATTGCAACTTGACTACCTTATTCTTAAACATAGTCATATGTGATAATAATTATGGGCAGTCTAAGATAAAACATTGTTAGTATCACCCTGAACCCAAAACCTCTTGATACTAAACACTTTCTAGTGATGTTTCAATGAAATCACTTCCTCTACTTTATTTGGATCCATGGATATACCTGTATCACACAACACAATCCCCAAAACATTCATCTCCAGAATCTAAAAGTTACACTATAATGAATTATCATAGAACTAATGTGATCAAAGTTTACTCAAGACCATTTAAAGATGTATTTCATGATTCAATAAGGTTGAAAAATAAATAGATATGTCTTCAATGAAAACCACAATTAATGTGTCCATATATGGGTGAAAGATATTGTTCATGAGATCCATGAACACTATCAGTGCATTTTTCAATCCCAATAGAATCTTTAAGTACTAATATAGACTATAAATACTATAAAATTCTATATTAGGGATTTAATCCCCTATAACCCAAAAATAGTTATATCTCAACTTAAGATCAATCTTACAGAACCATTAGGATCCCTGTAACTGATCAAAGATAACATCAATCCTGGGAAAAGAATATTTGTACATCACCATTAACTGATTCAAATTTTAGGAGTCAAAGACTATTGATTATCCATTGAAATAGGAAACTATTAATTTTTTATTTTATTATTTTCATGTCCTTAATTATTAAAAAATATCAGTATTAGTTCATTTTACAATTTGAACTTCTGTTTTACATCTTGTTTGTAATTCTTTCTCAAATGAACTAATACTTGGTACAATTTTTATCACCTCATAAAAAAATTCTCTTTATTTGAATTTCATATTTTAATAGTATTCCATGAAAATATTCACGAAGATATTATTCTTCTAAATCACTTATAGATTCACATTGGAAGACCACTATTTTGGACATTCAATCTATAAAATTCTGGGTGAATCAAAATGGACATCAACCCACTAAAATGACTATAGAAATCATGATACAAATATAATGAAGATAAAATTAATCTTGATATAAAATAAATTATGGGAAAAAATTCATTAAACTATGACTAGGGATAATTTTGAGGTTCTAGGGGTGATACAAGTAGCATAGGTGGAAGATGAAATTTAGGTCTAGAATCGATTGCCCAAAACAACAACCCACCATTTTGATGATAACTCCAAAATTATAATGAAAAAAAATATTGATATTTTGATATATATTAGAGTAGATATTGGGAGTAAATTTCTTATTCTATTTACTACCCAAATTATTTCATCTACGAGAATATTTAACTACCTATATTGGGTGGATGCAAGTTAGATCTAAATTTTTTTCATGGTTTGAAAAGTCCACTCTCCATTAACTTTACACCCTCATATTCCTACCCTCATTAATTAAGATGGAATAGATAGTTGAATAATAAAAAAAAATAAAAAAAATATTATTTAATCTATTTGTGGTGAAGAACTGGGGATGATTCATTTTTTTGTTTCAAATTTAATATTACTATAATTCTTTGTTGTTTCAAGTTAAATTTATCCCATGTAAGTTGTTTGAATCACCTTAGTTTCTTAATAATTATCTTACTTATCATATTACGTTTTAATTTTTACCACATTAATATTATTTTCATAAGGTATGATTTATTCACTCCAACAGGTGTGAAATTCTTCACACAACTATTGGGTGTTCATTATTTGTTGTTTTATTTTTTCAACTTCCACCCTTATGGGTCTACTTCTATATTCCATTGTGACTTTTTTATAAATAAATGAATAAAAATATTATGAGATAACCTAGGGGAGTATCAAAGGGATGGGTTTAATGTTATTTATTATTCTATCAATTTTTATCCACCTTTTTTCATTTTATAATTCCATTATATTATTAATTACATCCACATCCGTATTGAATTTTAAGGCCACATATTTTGGGTTATAATACTATAATTTTCCATGGAGTTCTCATGAATATTATCCACTCAGTATATTTGTGATTAGTATTAGGATTTGTAGGTATTAAAAAAATATGTAATGGGGTGGTTTTACTTCTTTGAATAAATCCATCTCATATTTAAGGAATTCCAATTATTAAAAAGAAATACATCTACTTCATACCGTGTAATAAAATAGGATCAAAAATTTCTCATAAATTGAATTTACTTAGTTATATTTGTGTTAATTTGATCCATATTGAATCAAACCTTAGTTGGCCAATTCATAGACAAAATCTATCTCTATATAATGCATCTGTATTAGATTTCTTCTTAGGTCTCAAATGAATGGACAACCCTAGCTATGCTACTACCTTCCAATCAATCCACTAGGTAAATGTGGATGAGACTAAATTTTGGAACTGTTTCTAGGTATTTACTCCTCTCTAACCTAAAATTGGTGATATCCCAATCGAAGTTCAATCTTGGAGATCTACTGTATTCTCCATAGCTGATCAAAGAGATCATTGATCCTAGGAAAAGGATATATGTTCTTTAGCATCACTTGATTAAAATTGTTATAATCTAAACAAATTTAAATAACACAATTTACCTAATTATAGAAAAAGGCGCACACTATAGTGAGGAACTTTACCTGATAAATACCTTCTTCTTGAAGTCCTCAAGCTGTAACTTTAGCTCCTTTAAATTAGTCAGCATCATATGATAAGTGGGTATCGAAATGGAATGTGCACTTAATACGAGTTCTATCTCAAATTATACTCCTCTGATAGGGGGGAGTCCTATAAACTAATTTGGTAAGATGTAGTGATAGAGATCTAAAATTTGAAGAAAAGATGAGGGGGCTACCATAGATCCTACTAAAAGCACTATTCCTGTAGTCTATAACATAATCATGCCAAGATTACTCGAGTTTGGACCAAACCTACCTACTCCCAGTTCCCATTCTCTAGTCATCATGAACTTTCCTCCCTTAAGTGAAGTAAATAATACCCATCTCCGGTAACAATTAATTTGAGATTGGAAACTGTTAGTCAGTTCATGAGGAGAATAATTTCAAATATCATCATCTCTATAATTATTAAGTCTCAGAAATTTCCATAAGTAAAAAGTCCAATAGGACACTATGTGAATCATTAAAGAAAATCCACTTTCATTCCAAATAGCTATTAAGGGAAAGTAACTCAGAATATAGCTTTCCTAGTAAGTCAAGTCTATTAATAACGAGTACATATATAAAGAATGAGAATCTATAGAAGCATGAATGTTGATAGCTTAACCTACTAATACTTTGGAGTATGTAACACGTCAAATATTCCAATAAATATTTAAATCCATTCATTAACACCCTGAGTGATTTCAATAACCTATAAGGATGGAAAATGATGGAGTTGGAAGTCACTACAAATTTGAAAATAGTGTTGGTCTCCTACACATAGGTTATGAACCAATAAAAATACCAATAGTTTAAGTGGACCTACTTCTTAAACCACAATGTAGGTGTGGGATCATGATAAACTATATTATCCTACACATATTGTGGTAGAGAAATAAAATCCCACCTTATAGATGTATTATTAATCAATTTCCAAGTAGTCCTATAATACTATGTCAAGGGGATATTTCTCAAGCATGAAGGAAAATAATTTATAAGAAATCAAAGTCATTAAGAGACAACATAATCAGTTATGGGATCATAGAATGGTTTTCCTAGGATTCCACCCATAACCTATGTTATATCCCTATTTTCCCTAAAAGAAAACAAAATGCTCATATTTAATTAATTAATTCCAACAGATATATCACTAATATATGGAAATTAGATATATCACACAAAAAAAGTCTATAAGTATATATTGAATAGATTACACAATCTAGGAATTAAATTAAAAAATAATTATATTGAACACAATGAGGGTAAAAGTTCACCACTTTCACCGCTCCCTTTTCTGTCGATGGCTTAGGTCATGTCTGAGTTGTTGCCTCCCCTCCTCAGTCCTTCTTGGGTTGGGGGTGGGGGGTCTTACTCCATCCTCAAGTGGGGGTGAAGGTCTTACTCCACCATCACAATCTCCTCGTGCTTCATTATTTTATACATTCACTGGCCATGCAATACTCCCCATATTTCCCCCAATAGAATTTTTTTCTCATGTATAGTCAGTCATGAATGGTGTTCTTTCAGTTTCACTTTCTTTTCTGGAGTTCACTCATGCCTATATGATGTTGGATCTCTCTTTTCTTTCCTGCTTTAGGAATATATACCCTTTAGTGGATGAATTTGACATATTCTTTTTTTATTTTTGTAAGTTTTATGAATGATATATTGTAGGGATTTCGGATTTAAGGAATATCATGATCAATTTCATGAAATAAGAAGACCTAATATCTTCTTGAAAAAATTATCCAAATGTTATTTCAGGTTTTTAATTTTCTATATTTTAGTGGATATTCTATTTTCATCTGATGTTAGATTCTCCCATCACGATGATGTAGTTATCCCTTCCAAATCTTTCTTTACATTTTCAAAATGCAAAAATTTCTCAGTTGATTGGCAATATGTTTGGTTGTTTCCTCTACTCAAAACTCCATCCCCATGTTGTATACTATCCAGTTTCTCTGAGAATTTATATTAATGTCAATGTCTCCAAGGATCCATTGGATTTCATTATCATAGAGGTTGAAGGAGATCTACATCGGTATCAAAAGGTATTATATGAATCATGGGTTCCATTATTTTTGTCTTGAAGGTGTCTTGGTCGTGATTCTAATATATTCTAGTGAGGATGATTTTGTAATTATTAGTGTAAACATCCATATATGGGATATGTTCATCCCATGAAGGATGTAGGGAAGGATGGATTCAATACCCATAATGTTGGTACAACATGAAAATCCCCTAAGGTGGAATAGCTAGGTATACGGAAGTTGGGGCATCCTACAGTTACCCAGAAAGAGTCAAGAACTAAGAATTTAAAGACAATGATAATAGATGTTTTTGATCAGTTTAGGTGTGATTTTGGTGTCATTACTTCCTAAAGTAATGTTCAAGTATGTTTAGGGGAGAATGGTGGGGGGGGGGGGTGGTCCCAATAATAATTTTAAGGATCTCTCCCTCATATGAGGATTCTATGAGATCTGAATGTAATAATCCTCAAGAAGTAATGATCTATGAAATAGGGGAGGGTGGTTCATATGGTATAAATGACATAGAAAATGAAAGGTTGGGGTTTTAGCTAAACATGGGGTTGGGTGGAAATTAATGAATATGTCATGCCTAGAATTTAAAGAAACTTTTCTTTAATAGGATAGGAATATTCCCTCTCTCACTAGAATAGTACAAGATGGAGTTACTAGTAATGGTCTGGGACAACAATACCTTTTAAGACCCATTCATTCTTTCTAACACCAATCAAAATATAATAATGGATTTGGTTCTCAAAATTGTTTTTTTTTGTTTTGGGATATGGTGATTCAACCCCATTTAATTAAAGGAATGATGTAGAGGATATAAATGAAGAGAATCATCCTTTATGAGCAGGTCCGATGATAAAGTAGTGGAAAATTATTCTACCTCTGAAAATTGGTTTCATGAGTCCAAGGAAGTGGAACTTGTATAAGATTACCTTCGTTCCTCTTCAAAAAAAGAATGAAAAGAACACCCTTATGGATTCAGATGGGTTTGCTCATTTCTCCTCTTATAAGGTCATATATAAAAGGTAAACTCCCTAAAAAGAGATTTAATGCTTCTATAGACATCCCAAAGATAAAGTACAAGGGGTCTATTTTACATGTGGATCTTGAAATTGATGAGAAGATTGTAACAAAAGTAGAGTAACCAACTACCATTGATCCAGTGATTGTGGATAAGAAGGAAGGTGAATCAAGCAACACCCAAGATCTCATCATGAATTATAGTGAAGAAATATTAAATGATTATTTCATAATCAAGGTCTCAAATTAGGATTCTCAAAAAATGTTTGAATGATGATTGCAAGTTTATTTGAATGAAGAAGAGACATCTTGGATTGATAAATAGAATATGATTTTTATATGCATTTTCAACGAGGGGAAAACAAGCCTAGAGGAGCATGTGATGACTTGGTTAAAGATGGTATTTAAATTCAAGGATATCATTAAGGAAAATTTAGAAATGAAGGTTACCTCTATAAAGTGAAGGTTATCGACATCAAATAGAGATTTTTTATGTTAAATAATTCTAACCACTTTCAATTGTTTTGGAATGGGATGATTATTTCTTATGAGGTTTGAATTTGTCTCTATTATAAACATTGTTGGTTTCCCACTTTTTACTATTTCTTATGAAATAAAAATATTTTATTTTGGACTATTATATATCATAAAACAGGTATATATATACCATGTGAACATACATGCATAGTCATGATTCCTGAATGCACCTAAAATCCCATAAAACTGTAACAAAAATCTCATAAATGATAACTAAGAGGTCTATTTCACATGTGATATCCATGAATAAGGAAAATAACCTACTAGAGTGTTACACTATTATATCATTTCTACCATGTCCTAGGTTTTTTCAAAAATAAAAGAAGAAAATTATGCTCTTATAAAATTTTGTAATGCCTCAACCCGAACCATATGGACTGATCAAAAGAGCCAAAAGACCTCATGTGTGCCTCCTGTTATGTAATAGGTTTCCAAATAGTAGTGAGGGTCCAAATACCATTAGTGGGGAGAGTATACCCTTAGTATCATACCCTTACACCAATAATATAATATAAAATAATAACTCAAATTAATCAAGTCGAATAAGATGATTAAAAATGGTATACATGTCATATAATAAAAGATAAGGATACTTGTGTGGAACACTAGAACAATGTATATAGAGTGAAATAAATAAAATAAATAAAAATATACTATCCTTCAGAGTACATCTTGATACCACTCCTGGATCTATTATCCTTGACACAACCATCTTCCATGAGCTTCTTTCCCTTGATTGGATCCCTATACATAAATTTTTTCACAGGAAACTAAATACTTGTACTGGGTATGAGTAGTAAAACTTAGTAGGGAAACAACAATGTGTCCTTAATATAAGAACACACAATATATAATAATGTATGATAAGATGTATAGTAAATTCTGAAATAAAGAAACACCAACACAAGTTCCGAGTTATCATACACTAACAAATCCACCATAAACCCTAACCCCACCTGCTTAAGTTTAAGGATGGTAAGTCTTTGAATTTCTTCTAGCCAAATATTTCCCTTTAAGGAAACTATACACACCCCACCCCAACGATGGTCATTATCAGGAATACCACACAACTCACCCAAACTAGGGTCCTTATCCTTGGATGATGGCAAGTACCACATAACATGTTTGACATAATTGAATAACACATCACCTCTAAATGGAATTCTACCACTCTAGCCTATAGATAAAATATTATATCTTACCATGAATGGTTTAATCCTGTATAAATAGAAATTACTATGATCTAAACTAAACCATCAAACAAGCCATAGTCTATATCCATTTTCATGTCATCATGATCCTCCTCTAAGGGGCCGTCTAACAACAACTAGGCATCCAATTCATTCAGATACCATAATAAAAGTTCCACTAGCTATGAAATAGTATAAAAATATATATCATAGTAACAAATAATAAGGAATATCAAGAATAATTCTCAAAGGATACACAAAATCATAAGATCAAAAAACAATAAAGGTCTCAAGGCCACTCACACACCCACATAAAAAAATATAACAATCATGGGTTAGTAAGAATAAATAAACATTCCATGATAATTTCATATAAAATACCCATTACGATATGTAACATCATGCCTCAAGTTTGTTAATGGAGAAATATGAGGTTAATCAAAGGATCAAAGACCAAACCACATCGCACACTCTTAGATAATGAGATAACATGTCAAGGATTCCTATATTGGGTTCCAATTTGTCAAGGAAGAGGTTTAGAATAGATAAAAACAAAGATTATAGATCAATAATGGAGGTTATATAATAAAATACCTTAAGGATCATATATATTGAACTAATTATGAGGTATGTTAAAGAAGGGGTAACCAATTCATCGGATCTATTGTTGATTAAAGAACCGATTGTAAAATCATCATCAATTACAGAAGAGGTACTCATATCTATACAATGATCATAGATCAATCGTTAATACATAAATAAGATATTTATTATTATAATCCAGAAGTAATGATTCTAAAAAGATGATAGATCTATGAAAACTTACCTAGAAACAAGCACCACTCATGATCAATATAACCACAGTCAAAAGGAAAATTGTTGTAACATCAGAACCGTCACCAATCTATAAAAAATTTTAGAATCTATTGTTAGCTGGAATTATAATTCATAGATCAGGAATTGACATGCCAATTCTATGAATAATCTTAATATTAAGGAGGTATATCAAGGAGAAACTTAAAGAATAGTGTGTTTTACGTTAGATACCTCAATTCCCAGTCAGCAACTCTCTAGGATCCCCTAGGTTTAAGCTTTGGAGGGGAGGAATTAATCAAGGAAGGCTATATGAGCCCTTAGATTTGAGAGGGATACCCATAGGAAGAAGAACATGTAAATATGTACCATAAATGGTCGTTAAAAGGGGTTTTTGGATAATTAATTCATAAACACATGGTTTAGTCACTTACTTTATAAAACTATGCATCAACCATGTTTTGTTTTCACTATAATGAGGTTTATTATTTTTGGGAAAATTTTTGTGGTTTTTAAAAACCGTGCACCTTAACCATTATTAGGTCACATGGTTACTACATGGTTTTTAAAATTATGTCCCTTAGTCTTCATGGTTGGTCAAATGGTGTTCCTTAACTATATGGTTTCTTTATAGTTGCTGCATGGTTTTACAAACTATTTTTCTTAAGCATGCTTGGACTACATGGTTTCCTGAAGAATTAACACGATTTGGAAAAACCATTATCAAGATGCACATCTTCAAAAAGGCCTCTAAATATCTCATAATTAAACTAGAAAATCCCAAATAAAAACCCCAATAATTTATAGTTTAAAAACACATTATTAAAGGATGAAATTAATTCATAAAACACATGAAAAATCCAAGGCTGTTAAACATGAGGTGGTTTTGGGTGTAAATTTGGAGGATACCACCAACAAAATCCCAAAATATAACCAATTTGATAAAATAAGTGCATATTAAGTACAAAAATTTAATAATTTAAATGAATGACAATAAAAAAATAAAACTCTAAACCTAGGCTCCATAGTGATACTTGAGGTTGACCCTACCATCTGTGGATTGTGTTGGATGTCTCTGAGCACATCACAATAGTCATGCCAACCCATTTACACAAGGAGTCTTAAAACCACCCATAAGGGTATTTCTCTTGGTCATCACAAACCAGCCAAAATAGATATTTTCTTATTCTTCAAAAACTACTCAAAATTGTTTATTTTATTAGTTATCACAATGTACCTAAAAATGGGTTTTTTCGTAGTTATAATGGACCACCCAAAAATAGTTGTTTTATTAGTTATCACAAACCAAAAAAATGGGTGTTTTCTTAGTTATCATAGATCATAAAATGGGTATTTTCAATTTAATAAAATGTTATCATTATCAAAATCATTATTCTTTAAATAAATTCCATTTTAACATTTAGTATTAAACCATTTAAATCATACATCATAGTTTATAATTTTAGCATATAAGGACCACTTTTATTCACAAATAAGGAACCACATTATATAAACCATTTATAATTCATAAGAAATGATTCACCAATTAACAATATCAAGGAATTTAATAAATATTACCCTTTTTTATTTTAAACAAATATTTTTCAATATTTTTCAAGATAAAAAATATTATTAGAATAAGAACCAACTTAAGGGTCCAAATATAGATCACCATGAATTATAAGCAATTCAAGGGTCAAATGTTAGGCTAGGTCATACCATTGGTGTCATCCTAACTTTATAAATATCAATTGGATGTTTACTATAACACATAATAAAATTAGGGGAAAATTTATTAGAAAGAGAATCCATATTGGGGAACACCCTTCATGTTATACTGTGACACATTTAAAAAGGGAATTAGGAAAGTTGGGGGCAATACCCTTTATTTAAAAAAAGAAAAAAACACAGAAAACACTTTTGTGGGAAAAGGCGAGACCCAACACAAACCAAACAACGAAGGTACACATGCCTTAAAATACAATGGACTGAGGGTCCAATGGAACAAAACCATTAGAGAGCTCATGTACTAGGGTCCCATAGACCTAAGAAAAATTATAAAAAGGGCCAAAGTCCTAGAAAATGACCCAGATTTTGCTCGCAACCACACTCCACATGATCCCGTCGCAACCACACACCCACCGTCGCCAGTCACCGAATCTAGAACCTCCACCACTAGAAACCTAAATCTTAATAACACCATAGCTTGATCCCATCCTCTACCTAGATCCCACACTAAAAACAATATCACAGTAACACCGTAGCTAGATCCCACTGAGGAAGCCACTTATGGACGTCCGCTATGTTGTATTCATTGTCAAAAGGCCCGACTAAGACTAAAAATATGTCACACCCCATACCAAACACCCCCCACTGGATCCCCCCATGCCCACAAGGTAAACTGACCAGATCTGAACTTATCTTGACCAGAAATGCCAGAAGGCATCCATTCACCACCACCACATCACCTCAAGGAAGATCTGCCACAACCAAAACCATGTCCAACATGGAAGAACCTCTACATCACTGTGACCCCACTACACCACCCCATAGACAGACAACCATCACAGATCTAGACCAATATAGATCGATCACTGCTAGGAAGAACCGCTGAGGGTTCCTCTAGTCGTACACCTTCCTTCTGATCCATCAGATCCATAAGATCACCACTGAAGAAGCTGATTGCGAGACTACCACAGAAGATCATCAGGAGGAACCTCCCACCACTATCACCCCATCATGGGAGAAAGTAGCATTGATATAGAAAGAGTTGTGCCGAATAATCCATCATGGACGGAGGAAAAACCCTAGTAGGGATCACCCCTTAATTATAACATCTATGGAATTAATAATGGGATTCTAAATAGAAAATTTTAAGACAAATAATTTAAATAAATTTAAGGTCACCACTTTGAAATCGAAAAGACCACCCAACACATTCACTTAAAATTTAATTGAAACTATGCATAAAATTTAAGGACCACCTACCTTATTATTAGAGAAATCAACTCATAAAATATCAACCTTAGGTTCATCCTGAAATGTGATAAATTAATAAAGTAGAAAATATCCCTCTAAATAGGAAATATTTGACAAACATGTAATATATCTCTTGAAAATGAAATAAATTGTGTAAATAGGAAAGAGAACTCCTAGAATTACCTTTATCTCTTGATCGCAAATAGTGGAAAATAAAATGATCAAGTTTAAAAAGAGTTCCAAAAAGGGATATGTAGAGGGAAGGAAATATGTATGAGATATATAATTTCCTAAAATTAGGGAATAAATTCGATCAATAGGTTAAAATGTCCAATGGATAGAAGCACCAGATCATCCCTTTAAAAAAACTCAAAGGAGGCCACCAGCTAACCAGTGGCCTCCAACTACTAGCTGGTGGAATATTTGGCTAACCAGGGATCCCAACATCCATGCATGGAAACTGGATTTAAAAACCCTAGTATTTTAAAATAACACTATGTTCGATAGTGTATTCAACAAGAAACATGGAGTTTAAATGGACCACGACATATTATTAAAATATTATTACATAAAAATGACTATTTTAAACTAATTTTTAAATTGGTGGGTATGAATAAAATTAACTAATTTATGAAATGTATATAAAATTCCAATTAAATATAAATATATTTATAAATTCTTGTTAACTAGTAACTCAATTTTATGTAAAGTCATTTTATTCATAAAAAAATAAGTATGCTTCAAAAAATGAATTTTATTGCTTTCTATGAGAAAATAATATTATTAATTTCATACAATTTTAGAAAATTTATTTAATAAAATTTAATTCATTTTATAAATCATAATATCTATATTCATTTTGTGTGAAATTTTTGAAATTTTCAAAAAATATTACTTTTTTAGTAAATAGTGAATAGTAGAGAGTTTTATAAAACTTCCCTTTATTTTTCATAAATTAAGTAATTTAAAAGTATGATTATTATTTTAATTTCATATAAAATAAAAATAAGTATTATTTATTTTTAATAATTCCAATTAATTATATTTAAATTGTCTTTATACTGGATTTTAGTATAATTTTATTGTTAGGCTTAAAAACACAATTGGCTAAAAACTGTTTGAAAGTGCCCAATGTTTCTCCATTTTAGTTAACTAAAATAACCCCTAATGAAGAATTATATAAATTAAATTTATATATTATATATATATATATATTTTAATTTAAATATATTTAATTATTATAAATTTTCATAAAATTATTTAAAGATCATCTTACACTTGAGAAAAATGCATTTCTTGAAAAATAGTTTATTGGACACGTCCAGAGGTTAAATTTTAAATTAAATTATAAAAATTATGTGTGTTGAATTTTAAAAAATGGTTTAAATATTAATAATAAACATAATTTATATTATCTAATGAGGTTAAATTATTTTTTTCCATAATGAATAGTGAAAACAGTAAAAATTAATTACCGTGTTTAAGGTAAAAACTGGTTTACAGGGGGTTAAACTAAACATATGGTGGTTAAAAGTGACCAACAACTGGTCTAATTAATATTTTATGGTCTTATATAGATATTATATACTATAAGTTTTAAAAAAGGGCCATTTTTTAGTCTAATGTATTGTGAAAAACTTGGGTGTAATTCATTCTTTTCACAAATTTCAAATGTATCCTCTCCCCCATTTATGAAATGCCACCCCTCTATTATCTTATACACCCTTTAGAAAACCATTTTTTTGGGAAAAATTAATCAAATTCCTTCCACAATTACCTCCCAACATCCTATATTCCTTTTTTGACAAAAAATCCAACATTATAAGGCTTTTGGTGAAAACTAAATAAGTTGTCCGAAGAAGATGTATCTTCTTAACCAAGAACATTTTTTTATTTCTTCTTCCACCACATTCAAATATTATTAATAAAATATGATATAATAATCTAATTATATTTAATATACTTATATTTTTTATGCTCATGAATTACATCCACATCCTCATCTATCAAATAGGAAACAAAACAGTTGATCGTGTGTATGGTGAACAACTACCCCACGAACTGTTATAATTTGTTTTCCATCACCACTTATCACAAATGGAATTAATGATTCATTTGATATCTATATATTATTTTTAATATACAAGTATACATTTTTAAATATAATTTCACATATAACTTCTTTTTTTACATTCTTTAATGAATATGATAACACCACTTTTGTGTATGACAAAATATGGCTTTGCAGAGCGAAGTGATTTGTTTTGCATATAATATTTACATAGATGATAATAATGATTAATTTTATTATTGTGTATTATATACATAAAGTATTAATAAATATATAAATTAAATATATCATTTAATTTCTTACCTTACCATCCATTGAATAACGGATAATGTCGTTTGTGTGTATGATAGACTACCACCTCATAATGTGATGTGATTCGTTTTTATTAGCGCATCACAATAATGGTATATATAAGTTTATTTAAAGAAATAATATGATATTTATGATATAATTATAATAATATAATGATAAGATATCACTTAAACTCATTCTATCATGATCATCAAAAAATGGAAATGTTTCTCATGTGTACGTACGACCTACTTTCTCCATGATTGTAACATTCTTCATTTTTCACAACCATAATTCATGGTTTGTTTGAAAAGTAGTATATATATATTAATAATTATTTAATTATTAAAATTATTTTTATTATTAAATAATAATATCTTTTACCTTATTTAACTTACTAATGTGATTTTGGACATATGAGCTAGTTATCATTAAAACATCCGATATCAAAATAATTGGTTAAGTAGTTGAATTTGGAAAGGTAAAAAATAAAATAAAATGAATAATAAAATTAAAAAATGTGATTAAGAAATAAAATATTTAACATAAGTTCATTATTCATGAAGATAATTAAATCACGTGATGATTTAGGCTCGAGGTAAGGGGTTCGTCTCAAAATATCCTTATTTGAGACACATGTTTTTTAATGCACTTAGTTTATTTTATATGGTGTATATATTTTAATTTTACATATTATATCATGAATAAATAATAATTCATTTTATTTTATGTTAAAATTCATTTTCTTTAATTCATAATGGTTGTGACTCAAAAATTACTAATGTGGTAAGAATTTATTTCACAATTTAATTTTTATTAGGATTGCTTATGCTTAAATTTACATTGAAGAAAATTATTTGATAATTGTATGATAAAAAAATTTATTTTATTTTTTTCTGGTTATTCATGAAATTTTCATGTAATATTACATTTTATCCTCTCCTTGTTACTTAATATTATTGATAAAATGTTTTTTAATGAAAATCGACCTTATTTCCCTCTTCGGTCAAAAACCCTTTATCTTCCATGTCCATGTTTTCTTTAAAATATTTTCAAAAATGTTTTAATATTATAATATGAATATTTAATTTTAATTTAAACCATTTATACATTATTAAAAAATGGTTTAAAAATAATCTTCTTGTTGTTTTCCGAACAAGGAACTTTTTTATTTTTTTCCCAAGTGCGAATATAATTTTTTTTAACTTATACAACATGTACGAAATTACCCACCATCATGAACATTATTGTTTTTGAAGTTTAATTTATATTTTTATAGGTTTATTTTCCATGAAAAATAATTCCACAATATTTCAAGAATATTTATTTTTTAAAAAATTATTTTCAAAGGGGAAAGCTTATTTTTCTCATGAATGTTTGTTATCCATTTAAAAGTACATATATTCATCAAAGAAAAAAAACCTTAATGTTAGAAAATGATTCTAAATTCTATATATGTATTGCACATATATACCTATCTTATTATCCCTTCCTTTTATGGAGTAATATAAACCTTATGATATTTTCTCAAATGCATTAACTGTGAAATTTTCTTTGACTATAATATGAAGCATGATTATGAAACCCATTTTCTTTCCATGGGAAATTATTATGTTAAGAATTATTATTGATTTAATTTATATGGATAAAATAGATCCTAAAAATGTTATTATGGGTGTTGTAACATCCCAGACCCAAACCACTGGTTCTGATTCATATGCTACGTGATCTCATGCACACTTACCCGTACACAAGAGGCTGTCGACTAGCAGCAAGGGTCTGAGTCCATCAGGGGGGAGACTATATCCTCAGTATCATGTAATAGGATCAATATAAAAAATACCGTATAACAAATAATCAGATTATAAATATAGAAAGGTAAAGATGGAATACACAATAAGTAAATAAAATAATCTCCCAAAAGTGGCAAGTTTGTCCAAATTAAATAAAGTAGATAAATAAACAAATGATAAACTACTAGTCTCATTGGTGTCTATCCTATTCCACCACATGCTCCATGCTCCTCATCACAGTGGATCTGCACATGGCCCTTTCCCTTCACCGCATCCCTCATGAAATCTACAAGCATACTGGAATCCCTAAGTAGGGTGTGAGTACAAGACTCGGTAGGAAACTACTAATGCATCCTTAACCTAATGTGCTCATGTATACAAGTGTAATCTATAATAATAATAATTAATGCATAAAAAGTATAGTAACACACAATAAAATACCAAGCGGTAATGCACTAACTAAGATTCCATAAACCCTCATCCATTCCTATTTCATCTCTATGCCACATGAATAATCAAGGTGTCAAAAGAATCAAAGATTACTCATGAGGCTAATGAATTATGCTACACGTCATCGAGTGATCTTGCAACTCGGTAACACTGTGCATCATAATGGATATGTTCTCAGCATAACCTAGGCATTTAGAGCTACTCGACATCCCCTAGTGATCAAGTAATATATCCCTTGGATTTCACTAGTTATCAAGTGCAT
This sequence comes from Viscum album, assembly GCA_963277665.1. Classification (NCBI taxonomy): domain Eukaryota; kingdom Viridiplantae; phylum Streptophyta; class Magnoliopsida; order Santalales; family Viscaceae; genus Viscum; species Viscum album. The sequence goes on from OY728166.1 coordinate 519,656,794, forward strand.
CACATGGAATCCCTAAGTCATCTTCATATCCCTACCATTTTCATAGGTTCCTCATTGTCATTACCGTAAGTTATGCGCACTCTTCTAATAAGTGATAACATGTCATGACTATTCACCTATCTTGGGATCCAAGAATAGTACAAAAAATCATACATATCATGGTAGGATACACTAGGAAGCATAACAATCATCTTATGTAAAGTATGACACAAAATACATATGATTTCCATCAAACATGAATAATATGATATAAAGTACTCATGGAAGAAAGTGTAACATTTGGTTTAAAGGGCCACACACACACACCCATATGAGATCATAATATATCATGATCATCCAAATATGTTTATGCATAATCATATTAAGAAAACATATGTAAACGATCCCAAAAAGGTAAGGAGCTTCCTACCTCAAAAGTCATCGATGTAAAAAGGTGAGGATAAATCAATCAAGAACACCTCTTTGCATACTAGTTATCGTAAATGCTATCACATCAATGCTCTATGTTCATCAAGGGTTATTATAGACAAAACCCATTATTTTATTTTAAAAAGAAACAAAATAACGCATGCAATTCTACGTTTTCCCTCCTAGATAATTTCCTAATTATCATTTTAGGCCAACACATGCACTTATAATTTTCCATTGATAATTTGTTTTAAATTATTTTTTAATAATTACCTCGAGATAATTTCTCATAAATTATACTTTAGAAATTATATTTTAACAATTTATTATAAATTATCCTTTTATAATTATCGTTTTATAATTTATTATAATATATCATTTCATAATTATCTTTTTATAATTTCTCATAAACTATCCTATTATAATAATATTTTGAAAATTTATTATAAATTATACTTTTAAAATTATCCCTCGATAATTTATTATAAATTATTCTTTTATAATTAACTCTTTATATTTTCTCATAAATTATCATTATATAATTTTATTTTGAGAATTTCTCATAAATTATGATTTTTATAATTATTCATTGATAATTTATTATAAATTATCTTTTTATAATTATATTTTTAAATGCTAAAAATAATGGTTTTATAATTTTTAATAATTATTTTTTGATATTTCAAGGTAATTATAATTTAACAATTCTATAAATTATCCATCGATAAAACCAAGAAATTATCTATTGATAATTTTATTCTACAAATTATACTTTGATAAACTAAAAATTATAGATGATAATTTTAGTAATTATCCACTGATAATATCACAATTATTGTTTTATAATTTCAATAAATCGTACCTTAATAATTCCTTGCAATTATATTTGATAATTTCACAAAAAAATCTTTCAATAATTTCAATTACTTAATATTTGAATTAACGATTCTCTTTATTTTTTGGTAAAAAAATTTATAATTATCTTTGATATTTTTGTAGTGATAATATTTTGATAATATTTATAAAATATCGGTGATAATTATCTTTAGGTAAGTCTTTACCCATATTTCGATGTAATTATCATTTAAAAATTGCTTATAATTATTTTTGTAATTTATCACAATTATCATTTGATAAAATTTCTAAATAATCTTTAGATAAATTAGATTTATCATTTTTTAAATCAATGATTTATTTCATAATTATAAGAGTGAAAGAAAATGGATGAAATAAATAAATAATTAAAAAAACACACCTTCTTCAACCAAACCTCATGGTGCACCCGGGAAGAATATGGAGGAAGCCTGGTACCTAGTTTGGGAGGAAGATGAATCACTCAACCAAGGGTCTCCAATTGCCAACAAGGTATTCCGAGGCCATTCAAACTCAAACAAATGAACCAACAAGAATGAACCAAATGAACCAACCATCTCAAAATCCCCAAAGAACATGTATAACTTCAACATAACAAAACCCCTACCTTAATCTTGGTTTCATATGAAATTTAAGGATGAAGTCATTCATTTCTCCCATGTAATGTGTTTCTCAATTTGTTTGGGTCAAAATGGGTTCAAAATGGAGGTTTTGGATATAAGGGGTGTCAGAAATGGATTTTTCTTCTATGATGGGAAACATACATATAAAAAAATAATTTAAATTTATATAATAAATATAATAATAGTAACTATCTAATATAAATATTAAATAAATAAAATTAATGAGATACCTATCCAAATGCTTGATGCATTTAAAATTTATGCCCCACCTAGGGAAGATCCTACATCCTGGACCTAACAGTAGTCTCATATTTCTCATACGATACACAATTTGAGATATATTAATTATATATTATTTTAATAATGGAATAATAATATAACTAAATATAAAAAGGTATCATCATGTAAGTTGTTTCCAAGCACCAATTGTGTAAAAAAAGTCATACACACATAGGGAAAATTTTGTGTTCTAGGGATAATGGTGGTCTTGGATTCCTCATAAGATACACCATTTTAATTATTTTCAATTATTTTTTATAAATAATATATTAAAAATATTAAATAAATTATATTCTTGAGAAACCTGGCCAAACATCCAATGACCATAAATATTAGACCCCACCTAGGGTAAACTTCACATCCTGAACCTAACGACAGTATCCAATTTCTCAAACAATGCACCATTTTAGAGATATTAAATTATTTTGGAATAATAGAGCATGTATAATTTAATATATCTAATATTTTCGTTTCATCTGTACTGAGGATCTACGGGCCTCAAAATCTCTAAATTTCTCAGTGCTTGACATAAAAAATATTCAATAGAATATTCGAATGTGTTAACTAGGATTTTACCTTTAACCAAAATATTTTAAAAAATTATTAAATTATTTTTATTGAAAAATTCCATTTTCACATAAAAACACTTATAAATTATCAATAAAATGGTTTTTTATTTTCTTAAAAAATTTCTAGATATTATAATTCTCCCCTTCCATAGACTTCTCGACCACTAGAAGTATCTCTAGTGGTGTTGCTTGAACAACTCAGGAAGATGAGCTCAAACATTAGATTCTCATTCATAGATTTTCTCTTGGACTCTTCCACACCACCACTAAACTAGAACAAGTGGTACCGTCTTTCCTCACAAAACATTCTTGCTTCAATCTATGATCCACACGAGATGATTCTCATAATATGTATCTATCTTTATCTCAACATCATCATAATGAAAAATATGAACAGGGTCATGTATGTATGTATGCATATGTGACACCTAGAACACATTATGCTTAAATTGATAATGATAAGGGAGGTCTAGGAGATATGCCACAATCCTATCCAATTTGTGTTGTCAAAGGGTCTAACAAAATGAGGTGCTAGCTTTCCCTGTTTCCCATAATATATGTTCCCTAATTGAGGAGTCAGTCTCAAGTAAACCTAATCTCCCAAAAAATCTACAAATCTCTTCTCCTATAGCTAAAATATGATCTACATCTTCTATGAGTAGTGATTAAACTCTTAAAAATTAGATGTACTCACTAAGAGGAATTATAAAAATCTGGTTCCATAAACGCTACCTCTCCCACCTCATACAAACAAGGAATTATCGACACAGTATCTTGTAAATATACTTGTAAGGTTACATAAGAAATGAATCCTGGTAACTATTATTGATTTTTGAATCAATTAAGGCTAGGAGGTCATCCCAGACTCCAATGAAGTCTATAATTCAAGATCAAATCATATCCTCCAATATGTGTATAGTTCTCTCAGACTATCCATCAGTATGAGGATGATACACTATGCTCAATATCAGATGATTACCAAGGTATTTTTACAAACCCTTCCAATATTATTAAGTAAAACATGTGTCTCTATCTGAAACAAAGATTAATGGTACTTAATACAGGTGTAAAATCTATCTGATAAAGAGTTTTCCTAGTTCCTCTATTGAGTGAGTCTCTCTGATTAGTAACAAGTGAGAAGACTTTGTTAGTCGATTGAAAATCACCGAGACTGTGTCATGACTTCTTGAGGTTTTGGGTAACCTAATCGAAAAGACCACCACGATGTCTTACCACTCACACATAGGTATCAAGAGTGGTTTTAACAATCCAACAAGATTCTCTTTCTTGATATTCACCTGATGATAGTTGAGGAATTAGGGGACAAAAATTAGAAATATATCTCTTCATTCTTGGGCACCCAAACTACTTCATAATGTAATGATACATCTTGGATACACCAGGATACACTACCTGATTGGAGGCATGGAAATCCATCATCATATACTCTCTTATGGAATTAGTGACTTCTACTCTCATATGTACCAAGATCACATCATCATCATCCATTAACCATTCATGCATTAGATCACCACCTACCTGTTGTTATCCCATCCCAACACACTTTGGTTTTGACTCCTATATAGTATTTACCTAGTCCACAAGTGAGGATGTGATCACTAAATGGGAACAAGTAAAATAAATATGGTCCAACGAGGCATCCATACCCTAATCAGCCAAAAAGGTCACCAAACATCACTACTTCTCTAAAGGCTCATACCAAGATCCTACTTAGCTGGTGTCTTATGACTAAGAGAATCTGAATCGAAATTACATTTTCCCATATGCATACATAAAATAAAAAATGAACATATGTAGACACTCAACCTAGTGCCACTATCACTGGTTTAGGTCCCCTTATGTGAAGTTATAACAAAGGTGCTAGTGGTCAGTATAAATAAAAAATCTATCACCAAAGAGAAATTTTCACTGAAAAATTAGTGCGTGGACCAAGGATTCCAGCTCCAAGTCCTGTATATAATTTCTCCTCACATGGGTCGTAGTTTATGAGTACCATAAGCTACTAACTATCTCTTTTAATTAACACCACACCCAAGCCGATGCCAGATGCAGCACAATATAATGCATAACCAATCCCAAGCTCAGGAAGTGTGTGTACTAGATCTATAATCAACCCTCTCTTTAGTTTAAGGAATACATCTTCACATTGGTACAACCACCGTAACTTCACTTCCTTCTTTTTTAGCACTGTCTTGGGTATTGATAGTCACGAAAAGTCCTAGATAAACTGTTGTTAATATCTTAGTAAACCCAAAAAGTTTCCAATCTCATACTCATTCTAGAAAAATGACTAGGACATGATTTCTTTAGCCTTATTGATATCTATAGATATACTAATATTTGACACCAAATTTCGTATGAATTTCATCTCTTGAATCCCTATGTCACACTTGAATTTCTTGACATAATTCCGTTGTTATTATAGCATAGTCAGAACTATCTCTAGGAATCGAGTATGTTTATCTAATGTTGGTGAGTAGATTAGGATATCTTTAAAGAACACCATGATGAATCATTCCAAGTATGGATGAAATATCTTTTCCATGAGGTCCATAAACACTAATGGTGCATTCATCAATCCAAAATACATCAAAAAGTACTCATGTAGACCATACTTACTCTGAAACTCCATATTTAGACTATCCTCCTCAATAACTCAAAACTATATCCAGATCAAAGATCAATCTTAGATGAAAATTGGGATCCCTAAAACTAATTGAAAATATAATCAATCTTGTGAAACATATATCAGTTCTTCAACGTCATTTGGTTTAGATTATGGTAATCAATTATTAGATGAATATTATCATCCACATTCTTATAGAAAAAAGTTACATCCCACAGTGAAGTACTAGGTCTGATAATTACCTCTATATGAAGAACCTTGAGCTCCTTAAACTCCATTGGAACCAAATGATATAGGGTGTCAAAATGTTTTCACTACCAATATGAACTTAATGTAATCATAATGTGTCAATCCTTTAGATTCTCTTCTAGTTCAAATATTTACAAAATTATTTCAACCCATTCTCCCGTATTCCAAGAGACTTTGGTGCTCTGTAATGATGAAGAATGATGGAGTTAAAAATCATGGAATACTCAACCATAGTTCTGGACACCTTTTTCAAATGATAGACACTAAATAAAAGACTTCCTATTGAAGAGGCTCATCTGCCTAAACCACATAGTAGGCATGGGAGAATTCTCAAATATATGCTTCTAAGCATTCAGTTGTAATGTAGAAACATAATCCCTTGCATAAGTATTATATCCTTCTTACAAAGTATCCCCATAAGACTACATAGTGATGAAATCTTCTGTGACATGAAGGAAACACTTTGAAAAAGAAAAATAGTCATTGGAATCAACCTTAATCAGTCTACGGGATCACAAAATGCTCCTCTTAAATTGCCTATGGGATCAAACAAGGTTTTCCTAGGATTCTGTACTTAACCCAAGGTATACCATTCCTATCACTAACCCTTGTTTTCATCCCTAGATGTTAGTCACAATCATCATATATATAGTAACATAACAACATTGTCAATACAACTAATTAATTCCAATATAGTTATAGCATACAAAATAGAAACTAAGATATATCACACTATAGAAACTACCATGAATAGAGAACAAAAAAATTAGGCATTGAATTAGTGAACTATTATATAGGAAAACAAAAACCATATATATGGAATGTGAACCTATGTGACTTGTCATGATTAATGAACACACCCAAAATCTCAAAAATCACATATTAACATCATGTGCATCACCCAAGGTGAGTTTAATTCAGAGAAACAACAAAACATATGTTTCCCATTTTATAGAAACTCGGAGGTCCACTGTACAATGTTGATCTAATACTGACATAGTTCCCCTACCTATGTCTCGACCACCCTATGTTCTTTCTACACTATACCAAACCAAGGAAAGAGAAGAAAAAATTTAGTGAGTCCTAATCCTATGATACAATTTTATAACATCCCTGACCCGAACCACCTGGTCCGAGCTAGATGCTACGTGAACTCATGCATGCCTCCCTGTACACAAGAGGATTCTATGTAGCAGCGAGGTTCTGAGTGCAGCAGTTGGGTGACTATACCCTTAGTATCACAACATAGGATCTATAATCAACAATAAACCATATAATAAATAAACATAGTAAACATGCATAAAGGTAAATATGGAATACATGAGAAGTAAATAAAAGTATCTACCAAAAGTGGGAATTATATCTAGGGTAAATAATGTAGATAAGTAAACAAATGATAAACAACAAGTCCTTCCAGTGTCCGTATGAGCCAACCACCTGCTCCATGCTCATTAGCTCAACAGTTAGACACATGGGACTTTCCCTTTTCTAGATCCATCATGAAATCTAAAATTATACTAAAATGTCTGAGTAGGGTGTGAGTACTAGAATTAGTAAGACACCACCAATGCATCTTTAACATGAGGAGCTTATATATACAAGTTTATTCCATAATAATAATAAATGCATAAAAGAATAGTAACACTCATTCCAAAAACAAGAAGTCATGAGATTACCAAGACACCACAATCCCCCAACCATATCTTATTTGGCTCTATATCGGATTAATAATCAAGGTGTTAGAAGAATCAAGGATTATCTACGATCCTAATAAATCATTTTAAATGACATAAGGTGATCATGAAACTCAACATCACTATGCCTCAAGAAGGTTATGTTCTTGACATCACATAGGCATTGAGATCTACTCAACATTCCCTAGTCATCGAGTAACATACCACAAGGAATTATCTAGACATCGAGTGAATCACACAACATCCTTGAGGCATCATCCTATCCTTACCCTATGCATAGGTCCCTCATTGTAATTGTTACAAGTTATGTGTACCCCCCTCTAATGGATTACATGTCATGATAGTCCACTTGTCTTAGGATCCACGAATAATACCACAAAAGAATACATGGCATGGTAGGATACATGATCCAGAATAAAATATCATAATAAATAAGGTATCACACATAATACATGTGATCAAAATCAAACATGAATAATAAGTTACCAAGTACTCATGGAATCAAGTGTAAAAAAGGTTTCGAGGGATGCAATAACACACCCACATGTGATCATAATCTATAACTATTATCAAAATATGTCTATGCGTAATAATATTAAAGAAATATGTTTAAACAACCCAAAAAATGGTAATAAAGTTCCTACCTCAAAATACATTGATATAAAAAGGTGAGGATAAACCAGTCAAGAACATGTTTTCGTAGGCTAAGTATCATAAATGTCAGCACAACAATGCTCATTATTATTCAAGGGTTCATAGAACCAAAACATATTATTTTATTTAAAAAAGAAATAAAATATCAAATGTGATTATACATTCTCTGTATTATATAATTTCCAAATTATCGTTTTAGGCCATTTCATGCACTTATAATTATCCATTGATAATTTATTATAAATAATCCTTTTATAATTGTCTCTTGATAATATCTCATAAATTATCCTTTTATAATTATATTTTGACAATTTATTATAAATTATCACTTATAATTATCTTTTGATAATTTATTATAAATTATCCTTTTATAATTATCTTTTGATAATTACTCATTAATTATCCTTTTATAACTATCTTTTGTTAATTTCTTATAAATTTTACTTTTATAATTATCAATTGATAATTTACTAAAAATTATCCTTTTATAATTATCTCTTGATAATTTCTCATAAATTATCATTTTGTAATTATATTTTTATAATTTCTCAAAAATTATTCTTTTTATAATTATCCATTGATAATTTATTATAAATCATCCTTTTATAGTTGTATTTGGATAAACTCACAGTTTTCTTTTGGAAAATTTTAAATAATTATTGTTTCATAATTCAAGGTAATTATCATTTAAGAATTCTATAAATTATCACTTGTTAAAACCAAGTGATTATACATTGATAAATTTTATTCTTTAAATTATTATTTGATAATCTAGAAATTATTCTTTGATAATTTCAGTAATTATTTTTTGATAATATTTCAATTATCCTCTAATAAAATTACAATTATTATTTAATAATTTCAATAAATTGTCCCTTGATAATTTGTTTCAATTATCTTTGATTATTTCACAAAATTATCTTTTGATAAATTTAATAGATTATTATTTGAATTAACCTGTATCTTCATCATTTGATAAAAAAATTATAATTATCCATGATAATTATGAAGTTATTTTCTTTTGATAACATTTATAAAATATCTGTGATAATTATGTAACACCCTGATTGATAAAGGTTTAAATGACTAAAATGATATGACTCATGTCAACAAGGTGCAACTTCCTTTTCAAGTGCCTGTCTCATTAGAACTCTATAGTTAAGTGTGCTTGGTTGGAGTAGTGATCAGGATGGGTGACCTTGTTGGATACATCCTAGGGTGTGTGTGAGTGATGAAAAAAGCACAATGGAAAGGAAATGTGTTTGCCTATGGGGACTTTCATTAATCAGATGACCTGTTCGGGCATATGGGTGGGTCCTAGGGTAGGGACCACGTGTTTGTAGGGAAACTGGTGGTACCTGGAAAGCTAGGACCTGAAGAACATGTTAAGGTGGGATGTTTTTGCTGTCATCAGGGCCTAGTTGTTACATTTGTTATCAAAGGAGGAACCCAACAATAAGTGTATTGCACTTAAAGGGTTGAGATATAGGGTCCACAACAAGGACATTAGGCTCTAGGGGGCGAATGTAACACCCTGAATGATAAGGGGTTAAATGACTAAAATGATATGACTCATGTTAACAAGGTGAAAGTTTATTTTCAAGAGCATGTATGATTATAACTCCAAAGTTAACCATGATTGTCTTGGAGTAGTGATTAGGATGGGTGACATTCTAGGAAGCATCCCAGGGTGTGTGTGAGTGAGGACAAACCACAATGGAAAGGACATGTGTTGGATTGTGGGGATTATCATTAGTCAGATGACCCGTTCGGGCACATGGGTTGGCCGTAAGGTGGGGACCACATATTTGTAGGGAAACTAGTGGTACCTAGTGGGCCAGAACCTGACAACCATGTTAATTTGGGCTGTTTTTGCTGTCACCGGGGCTGAGGTTTTACATTTAGTATTCATTTTAAAAACTCATTTTTGTCAATTTTGATACTATTTTGTAATTTATTTCTTAATGTAATAACAACTTTATTCCTTAAAAAATGCATTAACTGAAAGCTAATATGTCAATATCATTTAGAAAATTCGTGGATGACAACAAAATAATCAAATTAAATTTATTTTAATATTTATAATATGATTTATTTGACATCAAGTTGCTCCCAAATACCAAAAGTTAGTCTTAAGGATACTCGTGGTTGAAAATATCTCATACAATAGGATTATGACAAATTTTAGGGTAGTTTTATATAATTATAATATTATATTTTTACCCTTATTTACCTGATTTAACCTTTAACCATGGTAAAAAATAATAATTATTGATGTTACTATTGATAATGTCTAAAAATAAAAGGTATCTATTTACACAATTTTAACCTTGTAATTCAAAATATGGAATCCATTTTTCTAAATTAAAAACATAGAAATTTTAGTAATTAATTTAATATTAATTCTCGTTGTCAAAATCAGAAAGCTTGTTTTTAAGAAGTAAAAACTACCAAAATATTAACAAGTGTTTATGTCCAATTTCAATATAAAATTACTTCCAATGAATAATATTGGATTGAATGACGAAAAATAATCTAATTACACTTTGAAATCAATTAAAAGGACAATCTAACTATATAAATAAATTAGATGAAAAGGCAGTTTTGAATTAAAATGCATTATTTTCACTATTTATTAAATTGTGAATTTTATCAGAAAAATACCAAAATTTAATCCAAATAAAATTTTGATGTTATTCTTCTAAATAAGAAGTTTATTTTTTCAAATAGAACATATAAAGGTGAAAAAATAGATTTAAAATGTGTTCTCTATCAAAAGTGGTAAAATGACCTTTTAAAAAATATTAGATTATTTCATTCTTAAAATAGTATTCATTCTTATTTTAAGCCTCTAAAATTTATTAGATAAATGTTAAAACATTTAACAAAAATGGTTAATTATAATGTAATTGGTTCTGTTCATTTTCGATAATACAAAAACTAGGTGTTAACTACAATATAATAATAATAATATATTATTTTTTGGTATAACTCAATGTTATGTGCAACATAGGATCTTAGAGAAACCTGTTGTTCCATGTTTAGTACCCTATCAGACAAAGTGTCCCTTTGACTTAAAATTAATATCTCTATCATAAATATTAATAGACATAAGAAAAGTTTTATTTTATAAATACCTAGGATCCTACATCATTCCCCCCATTTGGAAATTGTTTCTTTGCAATTTTATTTACTTATCAAATAAGTGGGGGTATTTATCCTTTATAGCATTTTTAGAATTCCATGTTTACCCTTCAACCGTATGGTTTTTTCAAAAAACCTTTAACTATTTTATTATGTTATTTTTCAATACTTTCTCACCGCGATCAAGAATCTGGACTGGCTGTTTCTCATAAAAAATATTATCTTCCAACTAAACTACCTCTGGGCTAAAAATATGAGATTGATCTGGCATATAATTTCTTAATATTGAAACATAAAAAACATTGTGTACCTGGGATAAACATGAAGGTAAATCCACTCTGTAAGAAGCTAATATAACTTTATCTTGGATTTCATAGGGTCTAATGAACCTCAGACTTAGCTTTCCCTTCTTACCAAAACGCATCTCACTTTTCCATGGGGAAATATTGAGAAATCCATGATCACTTACCCCAAAATAAAGATTCTTCCTTCGCTTACTTTGATCTATTCAAATGTGTTTCTAAATCAATTGAATTTTTTCCTTCTATTCTACCAATTCTGGTGCCATCAACTTTCGTTCACCCACTTCATCCTAAAAATCTAAATTTTGACACATCTTTCCATATAATGTTTCAAATGGTTCCATCTGTATACTGGAATGAAAAATATTATTATATAAAAACTAATCCAATGAAATATGTTGGTCCTAACTTCCCTAGTAATCCATTGAGAAAGAACGTAGCATAAATTCCAATGTATGAATTGTTTGTTCTGATTTCCCATCTGATTACAGATTAAAATCTGTACTAAAATTTAATTTAGTACCCAAAGACTTCTGAAGTCCCTTCTTAAAGTTAGAAGTTAACCTGGGACCATGATCAGACACAATAGTGAGGGTAACTCCATGTAACCTGACTATCTATTTAATATATAGTTGAGAAATTTGATCTAGAGAGAGAGTATCTCAAATAGAAAGAAAATGAGTAGATTTAGTCAATCGATCAACAATAACTCATATTGTATTGTTACCTCAAGAAGTATTTGGTAATCCCAATACAAAATCCATGGAAACATTTTACCATTTATACTCTAGAATTGGAAAACGTTGAATTATCCCTTTCGATAATTACTGCTCTACTTTTACCTATTGACAAATCAAACATCTCAGGGTAAAGTCAACAATATCTCTTTTCATTCCATCCCATAAGTAATAATCCTGAAGATATATGTATATCTTAGTACTAATAGGATGAACTGAAAATATAGGACCCTGAGCTTCACATAATAACTCTTTTTTAAACTATGAATCATAGAGAACACATAATATATTTCCAAACCTCAAAACATAGTCTTTATCAAAGTAAAATTCATTTAACTTGCCCTTCTAAACCAATTTTACCTTTTTCTGTAACCCAATGTCTTCTTTCTGTACTTGCTTTCTTCTTCCTGCTAGAGATAGTTGTACTAAATCCTGAAACCAAATAGATTAATTCCTTGCACTAACAACTTTCAATCCAGAATTCATCAAATCAAAAACCAATGGATCTCATTTCAAATATAACATGGTTAATATAGAATTACTTTTTCAAATCAAAACATCAACCACATTATTTTCCTTTCATGAATAGAAATGAATTGTGCAATCATAATCCTTGATTAATTCCATCCATCTCCTTTGCCTCATGTTTAATTATTTTTTAGTGAATATATACTTAAAACATTTGTAATTAGTATATATTTCACACTTTATGACATACAAATGATGCATCCAAAATTTTAAAGAAAAAAAAACAGATAATTCCAAATCATGTGTAGGGAAATTTAACTCCTGAGTTTTCAAATGACGTGAAACATAAGAAATTACATAACCATTATACATCAAGACACATCTAAGTCCTTTCAACAAAGCATCACTATAGATAAAAAATTCACCATTTTTATAAGGAAGTTCCAAAACAGAAGCATTCACTGATCTTCTTTTCAATTCTTGAAAACATTCATCCCATTCTTTTGTCCAGATGAACTTAACACTTTTTTGAGTCAACTTAGTCCATGGAACTGATAATTATGAAAAAATTTGAACAAACCACAAGTAATAAAATGAAAAACCAGGAAAACTACAAATCTTGATTATATTTGTTGGTCTTGTCCATTCTTAAACAACTTTTTGTTTTAGTAGGATCAATAGTTGCGCCATATTTAGAAACAATTTGACCAAGGAATCAATTCTTTTGTAAAAAAAACTCATACTTGATGAATTTACCATATAGTTTATTTTATTTTATTATTTGTAATCCAACCCTTAAATGAATTTCATTATCCTCTTTAATTTTATAATATACCAAAATATCATCAATAAACTCAACCACAAACTTATCAAAGAACTCCCAGAAAATTCTATTCATAAGATCCATGAATATAGCAGGTGTATTGGCAAATACAAAAGGCATCACTACACATTCTTAATGGACATATCTTGTATAAAACACTATATTTAGAATGTATTCTTCCTTTACTTTCAATTGATGGTACCCCGACCTCAAGTCAATCTTCAAAAAATACTGAGCTCCCTGAAGCTAATCAAACAAGTCATCAATATGAGAAAAAAGATACTTGTTCTTAATAGTGATGTAATTCAAGGCTCTATAATCATTGAAAAGTCTCATTGAACCATCTTTAATTTTAACAAAAAAGATAGGATCACCCCATGGTGATGTTCTAGGTAGAATGAAACCTTTATCCAATAAGTCCTATAATTGATTTTATAACTCTAAAATTTCATTTTGAACCATTCAATAAGGGGGTTTTGAAATTTTTATAGCATCAGGAACCAAGTCAATAGTAAATTAAACTTCCTGATCAGATATTATAGAAGGAAACACATTAGAAAAAACATCAAGATACTCATTTAACACTTGAACATCATTAATCTAATTAGTTCCTTTGTTTACAAAAATATGTGCAAGGTAATATGAATTTCCATCTTTTACTCTTTCTCAACTTCCTAATATGTTATCGAAAGTAAGGTTTCATTATTGTTCATAAACTAGAATTCTTTCTAAAAAGAGAACTCTTTAGCTTTGTAGTCAATCATAGAATGATAAATGGAAATCCAATCCATACCCAAAATAACATCATACTCTACTAGAGGCAAAATAATAAGGTTTACATGTAGATTTTTTCAACACATAAGGACACGAAGGTTCTTATAATTTCTTTTTGTCTCAAAATTTCCCCCATGTGTTTTTACCACAAGTTTAAGATTCATAACATGAGATGGAATTATCAATTTACTTGAAAGTTTCTTAGAAATGAAAGAATATGAAGACCTAGAATCCAACAACACGTTGGCATAATATTAATAAACAAACAATGTTCCTTTTACTACATAATTTGATGGCCCAACATCTACTGAAGTAGTTTAAAATGATTTCACCACCCCTTTCTACTTGTAGTCTGGCTGCTTTCCATTATTTTATGTTCTTTGTCAGACACTCATTTGCATAATGACCCATTTCATTACACTTAAAACATTTTGCTAACTATAATTCAGATTTTATCTTTCCACTACCCTAAACTTGTTCTGGGAAATTTCTTGCCATATGTCCCATTTTACCACTTCCTAAGAACTTACCAGTACTCAAAAGGAATTCCCCAGTGCGTTTTTATCACACTTTTCAAAAATTGTAAACTTAAGTTTCTTACCATCATATTTTTTTGAAGAGTTATTCCCTTTTGTCTTCCACCTCAACCTCTTATTCTATTATTTTTCAAAGAACACCAGATCATCAAGAAAATTCTATTTTTACATTATCCAAACATCAAACATGTTTTTATAACTTTTGAACTCACTATAAGCTAAATCCTATTGATACTTTGGCTTTAATCCTGAGTAAAAATGAATTATCTCACTATCAATATCCCAGAGATATAAGATCCCAGGAATTTATAAAATAATAATTTTATTATGTCTATTAATATTTCTATATAAGATATTAATTTTACATTAAAGGGACACTTTATCCAATAGCATACTCGACACACAACAATAGGTTTCTCTGATATATTACATTGCACATAACATTGAGTTATAAAAAAAAATAATATATTAATAATATTATTTTGTAGTTATTAGCTGGCCATTGTATTGGAGGGATTTGAAAAAATATAACTACATTTTTGATTATTTTTGTTAAATGTTTTTACATTTATAAAATAAATTTTAGAGGTTTAAAAAAAATAATGAATTTTATTTTAAACATGAAATATTCTAATATTTTCTAAAAGGTAGTTTTACCAAATTTGATGTTGAACCCATTTTAAATATATTTTTTGTCAATTTTATATGTTATATTTGAAAAAATAAACTTGTTATTTAGAATCAGGAGGTAAAAATTTACTTTGGATGAAATTTTGGTATTTTTCTGATAAAATTCATATTTCAATGAATAATGAAAAATTCTGCATTTTAATTCGAACTCGTATTCTCATATCATTGATATATATAGTTAGATTATCAATTTAATTGGTTTTAAAGTGTAATTGGATTAGTTTTTGTAATTTAATCCAATTTTGGTCATCATAAGTAATTTTATATTGAAATTGGACATAAACACATGTCAATCTTTTGGTAGTTTTTACTTATTAAAAACACACTTTCTGGTTTTGATAATGGGTATTAATTTTAAATCAATTACTATAATTTATATGTTTTGAATTTCAAAAAATGGATTCCATATTTTTAATCACATGGTTTAAATTTTGTAAATATATACCTTTTATTTTGGGACATTATGTATAGTAAATTCCGTAATTATTTTCATTTGCCATGGTTAAAGGGTAAATCAAGTAAATAAGGGTAAAAAAATAATATTATTGTTTTTGACGCTTTTTCCAGGGTGCGCTCACATCCATCACGTGGCGGAAGCGCAACTCTTGCCCCGCATTCCCGTTTTCGAAAGGCGGGTGACATCCGCTCCTTGTTCAGGGATGTCTGCTCCTTGATCGAAACAGGATGATGGGATATCAGTTCTTCCTTCCGTGGATTCCTCCTCGGATCTCGTCACCTAGTCCGAGTCTCGCTCATATATTTAAAAGTTTGTTCATGAAACTCTTCCCAGTGCCATATCTTCATGGAAACCAGTTAATTACGCCTCTTTTTTCAGGACATTCCAAGGGGTCCGGTCATGGCACCAACCTTATTATAGGGCTTCACGAGGGCGTGGAAGCTTGAGGCATCCCACATCAGATGTGGGGCATCATATTCCATGGGAATGTATCTGAGGTTTTCCCCAGCTTCCCATGTTTAACACAGGGTATTCTGCAAGTTTAACGTCCAGCAGAGAAGGATCAGAATGATCAGAACACTGATTGGAGTGGATCAAATTGAGGGACCCCATAGAGGGAACACCGATATTGGGGCCAACACGTGGGTGGATTCCTGAATGTTGTCTGATGGAATGGAGGATGGGGTGGCATGATCTCACCAGGATGTGGTGTCCCGGGTTAGAATCAAGATGGACGATGGATTTGGTCATTAGCCTCGTGGAGCCTTCCTACGTGTCCCCGTGGTGGGGAATCAAAGTCCGCATAGTTCGGTAAAGCAATGGGACACCTGAGGAGGCGACATGTGAGAATGGACGCATCGATGGGACCCAGAAGAGGTGGAACCTCCGGGTTAGGGCATGAGCTTCCCGAGACATGTAGGCTCAAGGTAAAGGTCAATATGAGACATGAGTGATGGGATTTAACCTTTTGGAAGCCTCCCACGTATCCCCGTGGTGGGGAATCAAAGACCACATAGTTCAGATGGTGAATATAGTATAACGTCATGTGGGACGAGGGTGAACCGACGTGAAGGGGGTCAGAATGACTAGTTGGTGGGCTTGAACCTCGTGGAGGCTTCCAACGCACCATGCCATGACATGGATCAAAGTCCCCATAGTTTGGGATGGATTAGGGCTTACACTCTCAGGCTGCCCAAGGTGTTTGGGGATTGATCCTCATGGAGGATTTCTACATACCATGCCTTGACATGGATCAAAGTCCCCGTAGTTCATGATGGATTGGGGATTACCCTCTAAGGCGGCCCAATGTGGTTGGGGCTTGAAACACGTGGAGGCTTCCTACGTACCATGCCTTGACATGGATCAAAGTCCCCATAGTTCGGGATGGATTGGGGTTTACACTATGAGGCGGCCCAAGGTGGAGGGGGCTTGAACCTCATGGAGGCTTCCTACGTACCATGCCTTGACATGGATCAAGGTCCCCATTGTTCGGGAAGGATCGAGGCTTACACTCTGAGGCAGACCAAGGTGGTTGGGGATTGAACCTCATCGAGGATTCCTATGTACCATTCCTTGACATGAATAAAAGTCCCCATAGTTCGGGAAGGATTGGGGCTTACACTCTAAGGTGGCCCAAGGTGGTTGGGGATTGAACCTCACGGAGGCTTCATACGTACCATGCCTTGAAATGGATAAAAGTCCCCATAGTTCAGGATGGATTGGGGCTTACACTCTGAGGATGCCCAAGGTGTTGGGTCATGGTCGGTGCTTTCTCTAAGCTCACGTGAGTCATGCTCAGTGTGATAAACAAGAGATAGCAGAGACCTGATGATCACGTCGCGAAAGGTGCATTCGTGGGATGTGGAGTGGGTCTTATGCGTGGAGCGGCCCAAGAAGTTGGGGCTTACTCCGGGATGGAGGCCCGATGGTGAAAAATCCTAGAGGGAGAGGGAAAGGGTGATAAAAACCCATGTCCCCATGTCCCCTCTTGGTCTTTAGCACTGAGGAAGTGAGGAGGAGCAAGGATGCTACCTCCTTTAAGAAAGGCTAGGGGATTACACAAAGGTACCTTCCCTGCCCGCTGACAAACACCACTCCAATAATGAGGATATCATCCCCTGTGAGGGGTGATCCCATCCCCGTGGAGATGAGTGGGCCTGAAGAATGTCCAAGGAGGGGGTACCCTGCGTGCGAGGCATGGGGCCAGGTCATAGTTTAACGTCATGTGTTGAGGTTGATAGTGCTTGGTAGTTTAACATCCTGCAGCTCGGACGAGGTGGGTTTGCTCCGCACCCCTAGGGCTTACATAACCGGTACCCTCTGCTACTTGAGGGAGGGAAGACATCAGCAACTCCATAAAAGGGGGGGGGGGGATCACGGAGTGAAACATCAATGGGTCCACATTAGCATGGGTAAGCGAAGAAGCAATAGGTGTTAACATGCCCATGCAAAGAATCATGAGGCAAAGCAAAGCAACGGGCGGTATCGTCCAAGGGAGTTTGAAGTTACTTCGTATGATCCAAGAAGGTTACATGGGAAAAAATTGCATGATATGGATTCCTGGGGCATGAAAGGCACCTGTGAATGGAATCCATAAGAAGAGCATCGGGTGTCCTCGAAAGGAGGCACCCGGGGAGCACTAAGGTAAAGGGTCCCAAAGAATTGTGCGCAACCTTTATGGATTGCGTGCGAAATAATAGGCCTACGAAGAAAACACCACATTTGTGCGAAATTGGTGATGCCTGCGTGTAATTGGAGCCAAGGGTTTGCGCGTGACTAGAAGGATTTCGCGCAAGGAGTATGAATTGCATGCAAGTGTGAGTGACTGCACACAATTAAGGGGTGCACGCAATGGAAGGGGTTGCACACAATTGGCCGACCTATGTGCAATGGAAGGGATTTCACACAAAGGGTAGACCCCGAAGGGATTGAAATTCAATCTATGCCATGGGGATCTTGCGCACAGGCGGACCCCGGGGTGACTTGGCATGAGAAGAACCGTATGTGAAGGACATATTGTGTGCATGGGGGATGAATTTCTCTCACGAGAGGTAGTTTAGATTCTTTAGCCCTGAAATTGAAGGGGGTTGACATCTATTTATAGGTGTCTGGTGGTGCAGAAATCAGGTCGGTGCACAATAATTGTGCAACTGAGATGGCGGTGCGAAATAACCATCACGCGGAGTAGGGACGTCAAATTATTTCATGCCTGCACCGAGGACCCTTCGCGAAACCCGGAACATTCCACACGAGGCTTAATTTTTTCGCGTGCCTCTTAATTTATTTCGCGCGGCCCCTCCGGCCCCCCCAGACAGGGTCCCTGGGTCCGAATATGACCTCACTTTGTCGTTTCAAAACCTTTTCTAGCACTTGAGCACTTTTCGACCTCTATAATTATAATAATATAAAACTACACAAAAATGTGTTCTAATATGATTGGATGAGATATTTATGACCATGAGCATCCTTAGGATGAACATTTGACATTTGGGAGCCACATGGGTGTTAAAATGATATTTTATGATTTTTAATTTAAAGAAAAAGGAAATATAACATATACATGTATATTTTAATAAAAATATTTTTATATGGGGTTATTTAAGTGATATATTGGACTATAAATAGTTTTTAGAAATCTAAAAAGATTTCCTATATCATGGTATTTTATTTATAATTTTCTGACATTAAATAAATAAATTTATTTATTACACAATGATGATGATGTGATTACCTTATTAATGAAAGATTCAAATAAATAATATTATAAATACTAAAATAAAGGTAATTTGTTTATTTTGATGTCATACCTGAATTTTCTAGATGATATTTACATATTATATTTTAGTTAATGCCTTTGGTTTGAAGGAATCAAGTTGTTATGACTTTAAAAAAAATTAATTACAAAATAGTATCAAAATTGACTTAAATGAGTTTTTAAAATAAATACTAAATGTAAAAACTAGGCCCTGGTGACAGAACAAACATCCCAACTTAACATGGACATCGGGTCCTGGCTCACTAGGTTCCACCTGTTGCTTGACAGATAAGTGGTCCCCACCCTGGGGCCAATGCATGTGCCCGAACGGGTCATCTGACTAATGACAGTCCCCACAGGACAACACATGTCCTTTACAGTGTGGTTTTTTCTCACTCACACACACCCAGGGAGGCTTCCCAGAAGGTCACCCATATTGATCCCTACTCCAATCCAAACATGCATAACCATGGAGTACTAATCAGACATGCTCCCAAAAAGGAAGTTGCACCTTTTTGACATGAGTCATATAATTTTATTCATTTAAGCCTTTATCATTCAGGGTGTTGTATTTTATTATAAGTTGATTTTTGGTTTCAAAAGGTCCCAAA
This sequence comes from Viscum album, assembly GCA_963277665.1. NCBI lineage: Eukaryota > Viridiplantae > Streptophyta > Magnoliopsida > Santalales > Viscaceae > Viscum > Viscum album. The sequence goes on from OY728166.1 coordinate 519,677,086, forward strand.
TTCATTCATTTCAAAGATAAGATGATTTTGGTTCGAATACCCATCATCCAATACTTTTAATACAAGTTTTGAATATTTTTTATCTTTATCTTTAAATGTAACAACTGGGCTTCTGTGAAAGAACATACATCCTGCCTTAACATGGCCCTTGGGTCCTGGCCCACTAGGTACCACCGGTTTCCCCAAAGACTCATGGTCTTCACCCTAGGGACCACCCACATGCTTGAACGGGTCATCTGACTAATGATAGTTCCAAAAATCCAACACATGTCCTTTCCAGTGTTACATTTTATTATAAGTTGATTTTTAGTATCAAAAGGTCCCAAACTCATTTATTTCAAAGATAAGATGATGTTGGTTATAATACCCATCATCCAATTATTTTAAGAAAAGTGTTGAATATTTTTTTATCTTTATAATTTAATGTAATAATTGGTCCCCAGTGAGAGCACAAACATCCTTCCTTAACAGCGCCATTGGGTCCTAGCCCACTATGTACCACCAGTTCTCCCAAAGACATGTGGTCCTCACCCTAGGGCCCACCCATGTACCCGAACAGTTCATCTGAATAATGAAATCCCCACATGAGTCATATCATTTTAGTCATTTAACCTTTTATCCATCCCACCTTAACATGGTCCTTGGGTCCTGGCCCGCTAGGTACCACCAGTTGCACCGTAGACACGTGGTCCCCACCCTAGGGCACACCCACGTTCATGAATGGGTCACCTGACTAATGAGATTCCCCAGAGGCCAACACATTTCTTTTTAGTGTGCTTTATCCTCATTCATACACACCCTGGGAAGCTTCCCAAAAGGTCACCCATCCTGATCACTACTCCAAGCCATACACACTTAACTGTGGAGTTCTAATCAGACAGGGTCCTAAAAAGGTAGGTGCACCTTGTTGTCATGAGTCATATCATTTTAGTCATTTAACCCTTTATCATTCATGGTGTTACAAATTATCTTTAGGTAAGTATTTACCTATCTTCCTATGTAATTATCATTTAATAATTTTGAAAAATTATAAATGTTAATTTAGAACAATTATCATTTGATAAATTTTCTAAATCATACCAAGATAATTTAGGTTTATCATTTTATAAATAAACTATTTATTTCATAATTATAAGAGTAAAAATAAAATAATAAAATTAATTAATTAATTAAAAAACATACCTTCTTCAGCCTCAACTCATAGTGCACCGTGGAGAAAAAAGGAGGAACTCCCAGACCTGGTTCAATAGGAAGATGAATTGCTCAACCAAGGTTCTCCAATTTCCAGTAAGGTATTCTAAGATCACTCAAAATTAAAAAAAATTAACAAATAAGATTGAACTGAATTAATTAGCCATCTTAAATACCCAAGAAAACTCATAGGACCTCAACAATCTAAAACCCCCAATTTAATCTAGGTTTCTTCTGAAAATTAATAACATAGTCATCAATTTATCTCATTTAGTGTTTGGATTAATTTTTTTGGTCAAAATTGGTTTAAAAGGGAAGTTTTGGATCCAAGGGGAATAAAAAATGGTTGTTTATTCCATGTGGGGAAGAAGACAAATAAAAATGAATTTATATTATTATAATTAATATAATTAATATAATAATAATTTAATATAAATATTAAATAACTAAAATTATTGAGAAACCTATCCAAACCCCGAACGCCTATAAAACTTATACCCCTCCTAGGGTAAAACCTACATACCAGACCTAACGAGGGTCTAATATTTTTCATACGACAAACCATTTTAGAAATATTAATTATTTACTATTCAAAAATGAAGTAATAATATAATTATATATAAAAAATGTATTATCACATGTGATTTTTACAAACACCGAACACATATAAAAGTTATACCCTTCCATGGTAAACTCCATGTTCTAGGGATAATGATGGTATCATATTTCTCATAAGATTCACCATTTAGGAGATATTAAATTATTTTTTAAAAAACAATAAACTAAAAATATTAAATAAATTATATTCGTGAGTGACCTAACCAAATATTTGACGTGCATAAATGTTATGCCCTGTTTAGGTAAACTCCACATCCTAGACCTAACGACGATCTCAAATTTCTTATAGGACACAACGCTATGGAGATATTTTATTATTTTAGATCAGTCATAGACACATAATTTAATATATGTAATATTTTTATTCTGTCTATGCCTAGGCTCTACGAGCCTCGAAATCTCACACTTTCTTAGCACCCGACACTAAAAATATTTGATAGAATATTTCAAGGTGTTAACTAAGATTTTACCCTTACCCAAAATCATTAAAATAATTATTAATTTCTTTTTATTGAAAAACTACATTTTCAAATTAAAAATACTATAAATTACCAATAATAGGGGTTTTTTATTATCGTAAAAAAATTCAAGATATTACAATTCTCCCCCTCTATAGAATTATCATTCTCAAGATGTATCTCTAGTGGTCTTTCTGGAACAACTCAAGATACTAAGCTCGAACATTAGACTCGTGTTTCTTTGTTTCATCTTGGATATTTCTATGCTACCACTGAACTCAAACTAGTGGTACTCTCTTTCTTCAAAACACCTTATCACTTCGATCTATGATCTACACTGGATGCTCCTCATAAGATGCATTAGTCTCCTGCTCAATATCCTCACAATAAAAAATATGCACAAGGTTGGGTATTTACCTATGAATCAATGACACTTAGAACACATCATGAATACCTTAATATAAATAAGGGAGGTTTATATTATATACAACTATCTATATCCTCTTGGTGATCTCAAAGGGTCCCAAAAAATGAAGTGCTAGATTTCCCTTCTTCCTCAGAAAATTGTTCCCTAACTGAGGATTCACTCTCAAGTAAACCTGATCTCACACAAAAAACTATAAGGGTCTCCTCCTATGGTTAAAATATGATATATGTCTTATTTGAGTGGTGATCAACATCTTCACAATCAGATGCTCTCCCTAGGTTTCCTTCTAAACCAAACAAGGCCCATAAAGGCTATCTCACCAGCCTCATACAAACAAGTGGTGATCAACATGGTATATCGCAAAGAGAATAATAAGTTTTAATATTTAATGAATCCTGATAACTATTATATAATATAGAATCAATAAATTCTAAGTGATTATCCAATGATCCATTGAATTCTAGCATGCAAGCTCAAATCATATCCTCCAAAATGAGTATAGTTCGCTCGGACTGTCTGTTGGTCTGAGGATGGTATGTTGTACTCAATATCATCTAATTTATTAGGGTTTTTTGTAATACCTAAAAAAATTATGTAAATTATGTTACTGTATATGAAAAAATCTCAAGGTAATTCCACGTAGTCTTACAATCTCTCAAAAAAAATATTTTTCCCTCTTCCACCCCTAAGTGAGTCTCTCTAACTGGTAATAAGTGAGCAGACTACGTTAGCCGATTGAGTTTACCCTAGGTAGGGTATAAATTTTCAGGTTTAGTTCCCCTTGTGTGAAGATATAGAAAAGGATATTATAGTCTTTATAAAAAAATATCTCACCAAAGAGATAATTTCACCAACACTTTGAAGCATGGAACAAGACTGCCGGCTCCAATTCATGTGTAGAGTAGCTCTGCTCATGGTGTTGTAGCTGACGAGACCCATATGCTACTTCCAAATCTCTTTTCATCAGCACCACCCCAAATATGATTTTTGATGCATCATAATACACTGTATAACTGATCCCAATATTAGTGATTGTCAGCACTAGAGGTTTCATCAACTATCTCTTTAGTTCACGGAACACATCTTCACATTAGTCCCACCAATGTAACTTCACTTCCTTATTTTTTAGCACTCTTATGGGTTCTGATAGTTAGTACACATACTGGATAAACCATCAGTAATATCTTGCTAAACCCAGAAAGATGATAATCTCAAAAACATTCTGGGAACATGTACAAGACATGAATGGATTAATATTCTTGAGGTCTATAAATATATCGGCGTCAGATACCACATGTCCTGGGAACCTCAACTCTCTAATACATAAGTCACACGTCAACATCTTGACATAAATCCCTTGTTCTTGAAACATAATCAGGGCTATCTATAGGTTCCTAGCATGTTCCACGAGTGTCAATATGAAGATAAGGACATCTTCGACAAACAATACATTGAATGATTCCAAGTATGGATGAAAGTTATTTTTTACGAGGTATATGAACATAATTGATGCGTTCTTCAGTCTGAATGGCACCATCAAGTACTCATATAGTCCAAAACTTCTCCAAAATTCCATCTTTGAAATGGAAACCTCTCCAACTCACAATTAGTGATATCTAGATTGAATATCAATCTCGTAGAACCACCAAGAACCTTGTAGATAATAAAAAATATCATCGATTCTAGGAAATGGATATCGGTCCTTCAACGTCACCTGGTTCAACTTTTGGTAATAAATGAATCATCAAGTAATACCATCCACTTTGTTGGAGAACAAAATATGTGCTTCCCATGTTGAGGTACTAGGTCTGATAAGTCCCTTCCTCTCTATTTCTTCATGAAGAACCATGAGTTCCTTTACCTCAGTTAGAACCATATGATATGGGGTATCGAATTGGCTTCACTCCCAACATGAACAAAATTGTGGATTAACATGTAAATATTTTAGAGTCTATACTAGGTCAAATATTCCCAAAAATATTTCAACACATTAATAAGAATCTTGAGATCCTTCAGTTATTAGGAAGGTTTAAGAATGTTGTAGTTGAAAATCATGACACACTCGACCATAATTTTGAACACCTATTCCTAGGACATGCACTAATAGAAATACTTTTGGTTAAAGTGACTCTGCTTCCGAAACCACACAGTATGTGTGGGATAATTCTAAACTATATTCTCTTGCACATCTAGTGGTAAACAAGAAACATATTCCCTTGCAGGAGTATTTTATCTTTCTTCCTATGTATCCTCATAAGTCTACTTCAATGTGACATATCCTGTATCATGAAGGAAACACTTCAAAAATTAAAAAGAGTCATTAGGATCAACCTTAATCAATCTATGGAATCAAAAAATGTTCTTCTAAACTGGTATATGGTATTAAACAAGGTTTTCCTAGGATTCTACCCTTAACCTAATGTATAACCTCTCTTGAACTAACCCATGTTTCCATCCCTGCATATTAGTCATGTTCATTATATATACAGTAACATTACAACATGCTCTATTCTACTAATTGATGAAAATAAATATATATCTCACAACATGGAAACATAGATATATCACATAAGAGAAACTATCCCAAAAAGATAGCACAAAAACAAAAAATTTAATTAATGAACAACTATGAAACACAACAACAAGTATATATATGGCATGTGAACCTATGTGCCTAGTCATGATACATGAATGCTCCCAAAATCTCATAAATCACATACCAAAATCATGTGCATCAAACAATGATATTTTAATCAACAGTAACAACAAAACATTACATCCCCACCTTATGGAAACTTGGAGGTCTACCATACAGTATTTTCTCGGCACCGGCATAATTCCTCTTACTAAGTCTCAACCATCCTAACTTATGTTTACCCTATCCTAAACAAAGGCAAGAAAAGAAAAAAAGTTAGTGAGTCATGAGTCTCTAATACCATTTTGTAACATCCCTAACTTGAAAAACCTGGTCTGAGATGGATGCTACGTGACCACATGTGCGACTCCCTATAAGAAAGAGGCTGTTGACTAGCAGTGAGGGTCTGATTCTATCAGTGGGGGTAAAATAACCTCAATATCATGCCATATGATCAATAATAAAAAATACACAACATAATAAATAATCAAAGTAGACATGAAGAAATTAAAATATGGAATACATGACAAGTAGATAAAATAATATCTCAAAAGTGGAACGTTTGTCCAGGGTAAATAAAAAAAATTAGTAAAAAAAATCATAAAAAGAATTCATCATCAGTGTCCATCTTGGAATACCAAAAACTATAAACTCCTCAGCTCAATATTCGGACACAAAGACCTTTACCTTCACTAGATCCATCATGAAATCTACAAGGGCACCAAATTTCTTGAGTAGGGTGTGAGTAAATGACTTAGTAGGACACCACTATTGAATCCTTAACCTAATGTGATCATGTATATAACTGTATGAAATAATAATAAGAAATACGTAACAAGCATAGTAACACACAATAAAAAATCAAGAGGTTATGTTCTAACCAATCCATCACAAACCCTCACTCGTACCTGCTTCGGCTGAATGGATAGTCAAGGTGTCATAAGAACTAAGGATTAACCATGAAGAAAATGAATCTTGCTACTCATCATCATGTGATCGTGGAACTAGGAATCCTTGTTCATCAATATGGTTATGTTCTCGGCATCTCCTAGGCATCAAGAGCTACTCGACATCCCCTATTCATCGAGTAATATACCCCTTGGCATTCTCAAGTCATCGAGTTCATCAAACGACATCCTCAAGGAATATTTGTATCCATACATTGTCCATAGGTCCCTCATCGTCATTATCACAAGTCATGTGCAATCCCCCTCTATGGGATAACATGTCATGATGGTCCATCTATCTTTGGATCCATGAATAATACTAAAAAAGTATAAATATCATGGTAGGATACATGAGAAATCATAATATATCATTATAAGTAAGGTAGCTCACACAATACATGTGATCATCATAAAACATGAATAATAAGATATAAATTACTCATAGAATCAAGTGTAACATAAGGATTCCATATCTACACACACACCCACACCCACATACAATCATAATCTAGAACGGTCATTAAAACATTTCTACAAATAATCATATTAAATAAACACTTGTAAAGGAGCCCAAAATTGTAAGGAATTTCCTACCTCTAAAGTCATCGATATAAAAAGGAAAGGAAAAACCATTTAAGAAAACCTCTTTATATACTAATAATCATAAATGTTAGCAAGTCAATACTCAATGTTCTTAAAGGGTTCCTAGAACAAAAAAAATTATTTTATTTTAAAAATAAATAAAATATATCATGTGATGATACTTTATCTCTCCTTTATAATTTATAAATTGTCATTTTAGGCCAAAAAATTAACTTATAATTATCCATCGATAATCTATTTTTAATTATCCTTTTATAATTCTCTTGATAATTTCTCAAAATTTATCCTTTATAATTATATTTTGATAATTTATTATAAAGTATCATTTTATAATTAACTTTTTATAATTATTTATAATTTATCCTTTTATAATTATCTTTTGATAATTTCTCATAAACTACCGTTTTATAATTATCTTTTGATAATATATAATAAATTATAATTTTATAATTATCCATTTATAATTTTTTTATAAATTATCATTTTATAATTATATTTTAAGAAACTCACAATTATCCTTTGTCAAATTTTAATAATTATTTTTTGATAATTTAAGGTAATATCCATCGATAGAAATAAGTGATTATCCATTGCTATTTTTTAATCAATGAATTATTCTTTGATAATCTAGAAATTTTGATTAGATATTTTTATCCTCTGATAATTTCACTATTATTGTTCAAAAATTTAAATCAATTGACCCTTGATAATTCCTTGTAATTATATTTGATAATTTCACAAAATTATCTTTTGATAATTTTAATAGATTATTATTTGAATTAACCGGTCTCTTTATCATTTGATAAAAAAATTATAATTATCCCTAATAATTATAAATTGATTATCTTTAGATAATATTTATAAAATATCCATGATAATTATCTTTAGGTAAGTGTTTACCTTTCTTCCAACATAATTATCATATAATAATTTCTAACAATTATTTTTTTTAATTTAGCACAATTATCATTTGATAAATTTTATAAATCATCCCTAGATAATTTAGGTTTTATTATTTTGTAAATTAATCATTTATTTCATAATTATAAGAGTAAAATAAAAGGAATAAAATAAATAATATATTAAAAAAACATACCTTCTTCAACCAAACCTCACGAAACATTAGGGAGGAAAAAGGAGAAACCCACACACCTGGTTTGGAAGGAAGATGAATCGCTCAACCAAGGTTCTCCTATCACCAACAAGGTAGTCTGAGGTAGCTCAAAATCTATCCAATTAACCAAAAATAATGAACCAAATGAATCTTGCATCACAAAAAGACAAAATAAATGTATAACTTAATCAAACCAAAACCCCCAATTTAACCTAGGATTCATATAAAAATTAATCATCGTGTCATTAATTTATCCCACTGAGTATGTTGCTTAATGTTTTGTGTAAAAATGGGTTTAAAATAAAGGTTTAGAACCCAAGGGGATTCAAAAAAAATTAGTTTTATTATATATGGGGAATAAAACCCCAAAAAAATTAATGAATAAAATTTAAACAACAAAAAAAATATTTAATGTAAATATTAAATGAATAAATCGATGAGCGATGTATCCAAACACCTGATGCGTAAAAAATATAGGATTTTCCTAGTGTAACCCCTATGACTTGGACCTAATGATGGTTTCATATTTATCATACGATGAACTATTTTAGAGATATTAATTAATTATTACTTTTTAAAATGTAATAACAATATAATTAAATATAAAAAATGTATTATCATGTGTGGTGTTTCCAAACACCCAATGAACATAAATGTTATACCCATTCTAGGGTAAACACAATGTTTTGGGGATAACTGTGGTATCAAATTTCACATAGGACCCACCCTTTGGGATTTATTCAATTATTTTTGATAAATAATATTTTAAAAATACTAAATAAATTATATTCATGATAGACCTAACCAAACATCCGAAGTTCATAAATGTTATACACTATATTGGGTACAATCCAGGTCCAGACCCAACAATGGTCTTGGATTTCTAATATAACACACCATTAGGAAGATATTCAATTATTTTGGATCAATCATGCACACATAAATTAATATATTTAACAATTATATTCAATCTGTGGTGAGGCTCTATAGGCTTGAAAATATCACATTTTCTCAGTGCCTTACAATGAAAATATTTGATACAATATTCCAAGGTGTTAACTGGGATTTTACCCTTACACAAAATATTTAAAAGATTTATTAAGTTAGTTTTTTTGAAAAATTAAATTTTCACATAAATAACTTATAAATTATCAACAAGATGGTTTTTTATTATCTTAAAAAATTAAGGATATTATAGCTTCCCCCAGATAGCGCTCTAATGCATTGGGTAAAGCTTTTGTCTCATGAGGATTCATACATGTAATTTGGGAGTAAAAATAATCCATTATAGGACTCTGTCCACCATGTGATATTATATAGGCTGTTAGACATGACTCAAGTTTATGTCCTCTTTTATGTTGCTTCCACATTTCCCATGTTACCATGATTTTATGATACCATTTTATTTACATTATTTTTTCATGTGATTACTCTTGTTCCTTATATTTAATGATATCGTGTTATATCTATAACCCACACATTATATTTCCTTCTCTGGTTTATTTCCATACTAGATCACCTATTTCTTTTATGTATTCCCAAGGTTATGTTATAGAATTTTCAAAGCTTAAATAGATTTAGAATCTCAATATGGAAAGGAAAAAAATAAGGATGCCATGTTTTAGTTTTCATTTATGTATTATGATCCTAGTATTCCAAATACACTAGGCCTCATGATCTTTGTGTGGTAATTAATGGATTTTTATGTGAAATATCATGTAATAATATGTGTAAAAGGCACTGGTCACTATTTGGTTTGAAACCAGTTATTTGGTGGGTTGGTACCAACTAGACGGTGGCCCCACAACTAGAGCTCCTATGATATAACCCCCCAACACTCCATTAAAAATTTGTCCCCTGACCCCCAAACATTCACGACATGTCTTTAATTCTTTATAGAAACCTAGATTATAGGTTATCACATGAGTATCATAAAAATTTAAATATTCTTATACCTCTATTTAGATTAGGTACCTTACAAACTTACCACAATATAATACATTGAACCTGATCTGTACTTGTGAGTATCACTTACCCTCATTGGTGAATAATCCTAGCTACTAGCCCACAAATCAAAACACTGATCATTTAAACTAAATCCACCATGATGTACCACCTTTGTCATCATTTAATTATTAATTCACTGACATCACCCCTCATGGGTTGACACCACGGGTCTAAACAAACATATTCCTCATTCAAATAATTGAATTTGAACCCATTATATCACCTCTATGACTACTTAAATCTTGATTAATTAACCATATTTCCATATTGGAAAGCTATCTAAAATCATTGAAGTACCATAGAAATTATCACCTTACTAACATTTTTCCCAATAATCTCACCTAGTCATAACACCAACCCTTCATCCCATCATAAGTGGTTATCAATGACCAATCATACAAATTCTACCCAAAAAAAATAGATGCCTTCACTTGGGTGTATTCCATAAAAATGAAACATCAATGTTATGGTTTCACCAACATCTCATTACCAGTGTTTAATAGAGACGACTTAAAATGAGCACAATGTGTCTAACGAATGCATGGTGTGCTCTCCCACCATAAGGATTCTTTATTACTATTCTATGAGCACAATCCTTCCAAAACTCAACTATCAACCCAAAAATATCATTCAAAATAAAAAATAAAATTACCATAATCCATTAATATCAAGATTACCCACACAACATATCTCTAATTATATTAATGACATGACACTATACACCTAGTCATGAAAGATTTAGATCAAGTTCCACAACTAGTCTCACTATAACCATGATCCTACCTACACAAGGGGTCATAATTTCTATGCCTAACATGATACTCCCCACCATTGAAGTATACTCATAATCACTCTAATAAAATAAAAACTATAATCTTCAAGGCCCCCACTATGTCCATTGTAGAAAATACGGACTTGGTGTGTCTGTTCCAATCATAACCTGAGCACCACCAAGACACATCATTACCAGGATCCTGGGATGTCATCCTTGAAATCTTCCAGACATCCATTCATAATGAGTATAATACCCCCCAATATCTTGTGATATACTACCCACCATATGTATTTACTTGTACCACCCCTGAAGTGAAACCTAAATAGGTTATATAAAAAACACATGCATGTTTTTCCTTTTGATCCCCGATCAACACTACCCTATAACACCAGAACATCCTTCCAAGTTTAACGTGGGACGACCATTATATTAAACCCCAAACCCTTCAAAAATTCATTATCAAATTCCATGTTACCTTACTCTTAGAGGAAGTCATCAACCGAACCCATTATGGTTATGTGAATCTCTTCCAGAAGGTATGAACTAGCTCTATTCACAACACTATCTATATTCCACCACTCCGGAATTTTATAAGAACCCAAATGATTCTCAAAAGCATTTCACATGGATTATTTCACCAATCAAAAAACCCAAAAGGATGTGAAATTAGCTAGAACATATCACCTTTATTTATCTAAAAAAATGGGTGATCACTCCAAGACATTCAATCATACAACCTAAACACCACCGCACATCTTCCATACACACTCACTACCTATATCTCATCAAAACCTAGGGGTTACACACTCCCCTATAACCAATTATAGAACTCAAATCATGATTCCATGAGTAAAACTTTACTAATAATATCATCATAATACTAAATAAAATCTAATCATTCATCCTTTCAATTTGATCTGATCAATCTAGGAGCATCCTTGATAGTTATTTCCAAGATGAGGCATCACACCGAGATATAATTCAATTCAAAATCCCCTTTCACTCATGTGTTTCTACGAAATAAAATGCATATACCCATTCCCCATCATCCATATACCCATACACCTGGGGTCAACACTAACTATTTCATCAATAAACAAATCAAGAATAGAAGTGACCAGAATATGGACAATCCTTTTCTTTATAACTGACCTTAATACCAAGGTTCCAACACTCATGATACTTTCCTTATATAGGTGAAAGGAATAAAAATGTCTCCACCATAACCACTATATCACCTTATGTGTATCAATCCCACAATATGAAGAATCTACCCAAGACTCATGTATCTAATGTATCCATAATATCGGGCAAACCCCTCAAACGAGTCACCCTAAATCACCAAAACTAACCAACTTACCACTATATTGAGTCAAACTCCAATGAAAATTTTCATTTAAAACTTATAGGTTTAAACTTGTCTCACACACACCACTACCAACAAGTGACACTCCTACCCCCATTAAAAAACACCGAGTATCTAATGTGTTAACACTAACCACTTACTCTAGGGTATTAATTACTCATACATATACTTATCATTACTGGGCACCACATACCAAGGTACCTGCTCTAGGGTCTCACACATATCCAAGTTTATATTCAATCGTTTCTACCAACTCCTGAGTCAATAATATACCCAATAGGGTTATGAGAAACCATTTCTTAACATCACCCATAAAAAATATCACGATTAGAAATCAAAGTGAGGATGCATTAGTGAAGCATCCCTCTCTCTAATACAACCCTCATCACAAGGTTCTCACCACCCAAGATTTCACATTAAACCCAATTACCCATTTACAAAAAAAAAGTCATGCATATCCATGACTATACCAAACAACATTCCAGTTTGATATTTCCAATATCATAATTTAAGGGAAGTGATAAAAAGGGCTATATGTCATTATACTCATTTAAGGTTCACCATTTCTTATTTCTCTTTAATTAAAATATTTTCAATTAAGATGTAATTGTATATAATATCAAACCCATGTTTATATAAATTTTGTTATTTACCATGGCCCATCTACTCTTCCATGAAATATTTCTTTATTCCCTTATGATTCACAGTTTATGTCTTTCCATTATATTTCAAGATTCCTCATTTCAACCATTCATAATTTATTTGGAAACTACATTCTATTTTTTGTTAGATAGAATGAAATTAAAATGTTATAAAGGAAAACACATTATAAGTTTATTACTAGAACACTATTTTACAAAAACCATCATCATTTATATCTACATAATTAACTAGAGGCCACTCTTAGAGTTTGTCAAGTAAGATGAAACTATTGAGTTATATAAGAAAAAACCATATAAATAACTGCTGTTGAATTAAATAACTAAACTATTATTTATTATTCTAATATCTAACGAATTAGAAAAACTATAAGCTATAGGGTGACATAAATCATAGAAATATAAAATCATATATAACATATGAATGATGCATGAATCCTACATGCCTAGAATGATGCATGAATTCTTACACTGTAACGACCCAAAGTTTCATTAATGGAAAATCCCTCTTAATCTTATTAAATGTATCTTTATATAAAATGTTTTTATGAAATGTAAACTCCATTGGTTTTATAATAATAATTATGACCGTTACTTTTATAGACGTTGAACAGTGATCACATTATTAGTATAAATATAGGGCTTTAACACATCCAATTTTACTTAGAAAAAGGAAGCGATGGCCTCATCCAGTAGAATTGCCCCATACGAAGCCCATTTATCGGATCTCGGAAAAGAGGTGGCGTCCTTGGGCTTCGCTCTTGACCAAGACCAAGATGAGATTCACCATGTCAAGCTCGAACAGGACCATCTACGAGAGAAGTGGAAGTTGATAGAAATTACCACTCGAGCGATGTTATCCGAGTCACCCCAGGAGTCTGTCACCATCAAACACCTTACCCTTAGGTCTTATGCAGCTATTTTAAGGGGTTATGTAAATAATCTATAGTACTATGTTCATGTACATTATGTTTTTATATAATAATGAATATAATTTCTTGTCATTATTGATACGTTGTAAATTGTTTTTAAAGTACAAATGGTGTTTTTAGTTATTATTTAATTAAGAAATCTATTTTATTAAATTAAGGGACTTTTTAATTAAATAATATTTTAATAAAATATTATTATTATTATAATATTAATTTTATTATATATAAATGATCATGTAATTGTATGAATGCAATTATAATTTTTATTAAGGTTTGAAAGCCATTTTTGTCAAAACCCGTGAATTTTTGATAAATGTTGGTTTTTATTTTAGAAGTAAAAATTAACATATTTAGAAAATTATTTAGATAAAATAAATATTATTTTTAGAATCGGGACATTGAAATTATCCAATGGTGAATTTTTTATAATTTTCTGAGACAGTCAAATGTTTGAGTAAAAATTAAATTCGTTTAAATATATAATGTGTTTTATGACATCATAGTGACCAAATAGTGATGTAATAAAATACTATAATCTTTATGTTTGGCCAATATATGTTTTACCATTAAAATAATTTAATTTTGGGTTTGTTTATCTTATTTTTCAAAGCATTAATGGACCCCTCAAGACTTATTAAACACCTTGTCTTTTTAAATTAATTTTAATGGGAGTGTGACTCACCTCCACATAAGAAACCCTATTATTTTAAGAAGTTAGGACTTTGGACTTATAAAATATTGTTTTACTCTTCCCTTTTCCAAAAACCTTGGGCAAAAACCATGGTATGGTTTGTGGTTTGGATTAATTTAATATAAGGGGTCCCAAACCTAAATAATAAAGAATTCCCTCACCTTTCCTATATAAACCCACCCAACCTCCCACTTCCACCTCACTCAAAGCCTTTGTAGTTCGTCCAACCTCGTCCCTACTCTCTCTAAAATCCTCTCAAGGTGCCCCAATCTCCCAAGAATCCTCTCACAAGCCTCCCTCTAGCCTTTGGAAGCACACTTCCAAGTAAGGGTTTTTTCTTCCTTTCTCATTTTGTCCAATTTTCTTTAAGTTATTTTTCACTTTTAATTTAAATTATTAATGTTGGGGTATGGTTGCACACCTCCCTCATACTGCCCTATTTATGTCTGAATTATTGGAGACCCTTTCTCTCTGATTAAATGCCTCCCATGTACACCTGTTACTATGCCGAAATTCTGAAAGGAACTTCGCTCTCCTCTTTTACATTCAAGCAATACTTTTGTATCATGAATCTAAGTTACATCACAATTGTTGGGAAATGTATCTATATGACCTACTTACTTTCCATTACATGTAAATACGATGAGTAACCCCTTTCTCTCTCATCAACCATTTTTATGAATTCTTATGTCATGTCGTTACGCTGCCGAAATCGCACCGATTTTCTAAGCCAATGTCATTGTGTAGTGAATACCTTTCCCATTTCTCCATCAAGGGTATTCACCTTTATGCACATTTACTTATTGATTTTAATGTTTCATGTATTAATTCCACATTCCTTTATCATGGAATAAATGATTATGTTTTATGAATCCATGTTTTATGATCCATGTGGCACACTTATGCATGAAATGAAATGTTTAAGAAGGGTGCGCCCTTATAGTGCTCCAATGCATTGGGAAAAGTATAGTATCATGATACATCATGTGCAATGAGTGTTGACTCATGATAATTGAAGTGCAACAAGGGTTTACTCGTACTTTATGTGCAATGAGGATTTACTTATGCTCTATGTGCAATGAGCCTTGGCTCATGCTAATTCCATGTTAGGTGTTGTTGCCACATTTCCATGTTATGATTATCATGCTTTATCATCCCCTTATGTTCATGTTTTTCTTATGATCTATTGATATTCCTATTGTCTAACATGTATTGTACTCCTCATGTTATTCCATGTGTACTCCCTTACTGGGCTTTATAGCTCACCCTTTTCTTATGCATGTCCTCAGGTTATCCCATGCAATGCTAAGTACGAGGGAATGTAGTGGCCATGTAAATGAAGTTTTCAATAAAGATGTTGTATTTCATGTTTCAAGTATTTGTGTAATGATCCTAGGCCCCAAAGACACTAAACCTCTCGATCTTCTTTGCTGTATCAAGTGATGTTTTATGTAATAAATCATGTTTTAGTTGTAATAAAAAGAACGGCTGTCATAGTTGGTATCAGAGGATAGGTTTGGTTATTTTTGGGATTAGGATTAGAAAACCCTGGTAAAGCCTTAGATACAAGACTAAGTACAATAAAAACATCCCTATGTTTTGGTGAGTATTGAGTAAGTGGGTTATCAAGCAAATACATCCATGAATGGATACTATCAGGTAGAGCGGCTCTGGCACAGATGTATCCTAGGGGTAAAACCCAAAAACACCGCTTTGAGCTAGACTCGAATGAGAACTGGTGCATGGAAATAGGCCTTGCTGCACTCTTGGTTATGACACTCTCGGGGGATATGATTTTGTAAATTTACAATCTTAGTGTGAACCCTTATTAAGGGAATTATAAAAATGCCCCTAAGAATATATGTTAGAAATTAGATCATGAAAAGCCGAGATTGAAGCCTATGGACTCATGCGTTAAGGAAATGAAAGTTTATTTATAAGTCATCAACTTTTGTCTTTGGATTAACATTTATGTTTTACCCCTAAAATTCCTTTTATTCCACCCAATGGCCAGTAATAGGAGGACTCGGGCTAACAACTGATGTGAAGATCAGTGTGATGACTGTACTAATGAGATGCCCAATCCAATGGGAGTGGGAATCGTGAAATTTTTCACGCTTATCTCTCACCTAACTCATGTTTTGAATAGAAACACGGGTCGAGAGGAATGTTCAACCCCCCCTAAGAAAGAACAAGTCTCTATCGAGAGATTCATGAGACAAAGGCCTCCTACTTTTAGTGGATCATCCGATCCCACAGTCGCTGAACAATGGATCAACTCCATTGAAAATATCTTCTCCATCCTTCAATGTTCTAAACAAGAGAAGGTTCTCCGGGCGTCTTATCGTATGGAGGGTGAAGTTGATCAATGGTGGACGTTGATAAAAAATATGAAGCCTGAGGAGGAGATCAAGGCGTTGGAATGGAAGGATTTCCAGAAGATGTTTTTTGATAACTATTTTCCGCGCATCCTCCATCTTAAGATGGAAAGGGACTTCCTTTCCCTCAAGAAAAAAGACGAAGAATCTATTGGAGCGTACGAGGAAAACTTCACAAGGCTTGCACGATACGCTTCTGGCATTGTCATTACCCACGAATTCAAGGTTGACCTCTTCTTTGGTGGGCTGAAGCCTAGCCTGCAGAAAACATTAGTGATCCTTGACTTTGAAAGCTATGAGGAAATTGTTTTATGTGCCCTCAAGGTCAAAATGAAGATCGATGAATCACAGGGGTATCATGGGGATAAGAAGGGTAAAGTGGAATTCAATGCTGGTGGGCCAATGGATAAATACAACAGTTCTAAGAAGATCCAGCACCCCACTTGCCAAAAGTGCGAAGAGAAGCACCCTGGAAATTGCCATAAGGGGACGAGGAAATGCTTCAAGTGTGGAAGATAAGGGAACCTAGCTGTTAACTGTCGGCAAGAAAGACCCACGGCTGCGACAGAGGAGAGGAACACTTTGTTCGAACCTCAACGCATTGTTCAATGCTACAAATGGAAAGAACCGGGTCATTTTGAAAATCAGTTCCCTAATCCAAGGGTTTTTGGAGACAACCAACAACCTCCAAGGCAGCAAGGAAGAGATTTTTCCATCACTTATGCCGAAGTGAACCTCGACAACGAAGTGGTTACAGGTATGCTAGTTATTCATTCAAGAAAAGCGAACGTACTTTTTGATTTAGGTTCTACGCATTCTTTTATATCTCAAATGTTTAATAGAATAATCCTAGCACCACCACAAATCATGGAAGTGAAGATGTCGGTGAGTACGGAAAATGGGGCAATCATTGCATCCCATGAATATAAGTCCTCCCCTGTTATAATTTGTGGGTTGAATTTCCCGATGAACCTCGTCATAATCCCTCTGGTGGAATTTGATGAAATTCTTGGCATGGATTGGCTTTCCTTATATAGATCCAACAAAAATTTTCAGGAGAGGGAAATCACACTCCATATGGAGAATCAGCCCCTGATTCTTTACAAGTGTAAGGAGGAAGATGAATCTCCTTTAGCTCCATCATCTCAAGTGTTTATATTACTGCCTTATGAGCACGCGTATCTGGCTCAGATGATTGAGTCCAAGGAAGAAAGCATCCTTGGAGAAATGCCTATTGTGAGGGAATTTGCTGAAGTGTTTCCCAAGGAACTTCCTGGTCTTCCTCCTAGAAGGGATGTTGAATTATCAATTGAACTTATAACTGGGGCTTTCCCAATATCCAAGACTCCGTATAGAATGGCTATTATAGACATTGAAGATCTGAAGAAACAACTATAGGAGAATCTGGATAAATGGTTTATACGCCCAAGTGCTTCACCATGGGGTGCACCCGTCCTCTTCGTTAAGAAGAAGGATGGTTAAATGCGACTTTGCATCGATTATCTCGAACTTAACAAAATCATGATAAATAACAAGTATCCTCTCCCAAGAATTGATGACTTGTTCGATTAACTGCGTAGATCACAATTCTTCTCCAAGGTAGATTTGCGGTCGGGATATTATCAAGTAAGGGTGATGAAGGAAGATGTCCCCAAGATTGCTTTTCGTACAAGATATGGGTACTATGAATTCATAGTAATGCCTTTCAGACTCACCAATGATCCAACAATCTTCATGGACTTGATTAATAGAGTTTTTAGAGCTTACCTAGACAAAATTGTGGTAGTCTTTATGGATGATATTCTAATATACTCCAAAACCAAGGAGGATCATGAGGAGCATTTAAGAACTGTACTAGAAACTTTGTGTAAGGAGAAGCTCTATGCAAAGTACAGAAAGTGTGAGTTATGGTTGAAGGAGGTCTCATTCTTGGGCCTTATCATCAGAAGCAATGAGATATCTTTGGATCCCTCCAAAATAGATGCAATTGAGGGATGGTCGAGGCCAACATCGGTAATAGATATCCATAGCTTCTTGGGGTTAGCTGGATATTATCGACGATTAGTGAGAAATTTCTCATGATTGTCCAACCCTTTTACCAAGCTAACTCGAAAGGGAGTAAAGTTTTCTTGGAGTGATGAATGCGAAGAAAGCTTCAAGGAGTTGAAAAGGAGGCTTATCACTATGCTCATGCTCACTTTACCCATAAGTGGGGAGCTTTTTTTGGTATTCCGTGATGCTTTGAAGAAGGTCTTAGGATGTGTACTGATGCAGAATGATAAAGTGATATCTTATGCCTCAAGGTAGTTGAAAATCCATGAGAGAAACTACCCAACACATGATCTGGAGTTGGCGGTGGTGATCTTTGCCTTGAAAATCTGGCGATATTATCTCTATGGAGAGAAATGTGAGATATATACTGACCACAAGATTCTTAAATATATATTCACAATGAAAGAGCTTAATATCTGCCAGAGAAGATGGATAGAGCTCATCAAGGATTATGAATGATCAATCCATTACCACCCTGGGAAAGTGAACAAGGTGGAAGATTCCCTAAGTAGAAAGGATCCATCGATTATATCAATGATGAGAATTGAGAAGGATCCAATATTCTTAGACTTGATGAAGATGGACATGAGAATCATAGAGAAGGGAACATCATCAATCCTTTCACAAATGATTTCTCAACCGTCTCTTTTGGAATGGTTAAAGGATGCTCAAAAGGATGATGTGGGAATTCAAGAAAAAGTGGGAGCTATTGAAAAAGGGAAATCCTTAGAGTTTAATGTTAATGAAGAAGGAATTGTGAGGCTTGGGAAAAGACTATTTGTTCCATCAAGTTCGGAGCTGAAGAAGGAACTTTTGGATGATGCACATAGTTCAAATTTCTCAATTCACCCAGGGAGCACAAAGATGTATTGAGATCTTCAAGAAAACTTTTGGTGGGATAATATGAAGAAGGTGATTATTGAATATACATCAAAGTGCCTGGTGTGTCAGAAAGTGAAGGAAGAGTGGTAGAAGTCTAAGGGGATGATGCAACCATTGCCCATACTAGAATGGAAATGTGAAAACATTACCATGGACTTTGTCACCGGACTTCCGAGGACATCCAAAGGCAACAATGCAATATGGGTTGTTGTGGATCGTCTTACAAAGACTGCACACTTCATTTCTATTCGGGAGGATTTCTCATTGGATCAACTGGCACAGATATATATCAGGGAAGTGGTAAGGTTGCATGGAGTACCACTATATATTGTGTCTGACAAAGATCCAAGATTCACCTCTATGTTTTGGAAGATTCTTCAACATGCTATGAATACTGAACTGAACTTTAGTACGGCCTATCATCCTCAAACTAATGGCCAATCCGAACGGACTATCCAAACACTTGAGGATATGTTGAGAGTGTGCTCAATGGACTTTAAAGGAGGATGCGATCAACATCTTCCTCTGGTTGAGTTCTCTTATAATAATAGTTTCCACTCGAGCATCCAAATGGCACCATATGAAGCCCTGTATGAGAAAAGGTGTAGAACACCAGCATGTTGGGACAAGGTCAGTGAACGTAAGATACTTGGACCAGAAATGGTCGAGGAAATGGTGGAGAAGGTGAAAACCATTCAGTAGCATATCAAGGCAGGCCAGAGTCGACAGAAGAGTTATGCAGATAATCATCGACGAGACCTTGAGTTTAAAGTTGGAGACATGTCTTTTCTATGCATATCTTCATGGAAGAGGGTCATGAGGTTTGGAAAGAAAGGGACCTTAAGTCCAAGGTACATCGGTCCCTTCGAGATTCTTGATTGTGTCGGGACTGTGGCCTATCGACTAACACTTCCACCTACTATGGCCAAAGTACATGATGTATTTCATGTATCCCTCTGAAAGAAGTACATACCAGACCCTTCACATGTACTCTCTTATGAGGCGGCACAATTGGAAGATGATATTTCTTATGAGGAGAAACCAATGAAGATCTTAGATAGTAGAGAAAACGTTCTATGGAATAAGACAATGCCCCTCGTCAAGGTGTTGTGGAGAAACCACAAGTTTGAAGAAGCGACTTGGGAATTGGAGGAAATGATGAAGCTAAGTTACCCACATCTGTTTTAGTGTGGTAAAAGGAAAATTTCAAGGGTGAAATTTCTTAAGGGGGGAATATTGTAACGACCCAAAGTTTCATTAATGGAAAATCCCCCTTGATATTATTAAATGTCTCTTTATATAAAATGTTTTTATAAAATGTCAACTCCATTGGTTTTATGATAAGAATTATTAATGTTACTTTTATAGTCGTTGAACAATGATCACTTGATTAGTATAAATATAGGGTTTTAACACATCCAATTTTACTTAGAAAAAAGAAGAGATGGCCTCATCCGGTAGAATTGCCCCATACGAAGCCCATTTATCAGAGCTCAGAAAAGAGGTGGCGTCCTTGGGCTTCGCTCTTGTCCAAGACCAAGATGAGCTTCACCATGTCAAGCTCGAACAGGACCATCTACAGGAGAAGTGGAAGTTGATAGAAATTACCACTCGAGCGATGTTATCTGAGCCACTCCAAGAGTCTGTCACCATCGAACACCTTACCCTTAGGTCTTATGCAGCTGTTTTAAGGGTTTATGTAACTAATCGATAGTACTATGTTCATGTACATTATTTTTGTATATAATAATGAATATAATTTCTTGTCATTATTGATACATTGTAAATAGTTTTTAAAGTACAAATGGTGTTTTTAGTTATTATTTAATTAAGAAATATATTTTATTAAATTAAGGGATTTTTGAATTAAATAATATTTTAATAAAATATTATTAGTATTATTACTAGATTA
Source organism: Viscum album (assembly GCA_963277665.1). Classification (NCBI taxonomy): domain Eukaryota; kingdom Viridiplantae; phylum Streptophyta; class Magnoliopsida; order Santalales; family Viscaceae; genus Viscum; species Viscum album. The sequence goes on from OY728166.1 coordinate 519,698,733, forward strand.
ATTTTATTATATATAAATGGTCATGTAATTGTATGAATGCAATTATAATTTTTATTAAGGTTTGAAATCCATTTTTGTCAAAACCCATGAATTTTTTATAAATGTCAGTTTCTATTTTAAAAGTGAAAATTAAAATATTTAGAAAATTATTTAGATAAAATTAATCTTATTTTTGGAATCATAACGTCGAAATTAACCAATAGTTAATTTTTCATAATTTTCTGAGACAGTCAAATTTTTGAGTAAAAATTAAATACCATTTAAATATATAATGTGTTTTATGACATCATAATGACCGAATAGTGATGTTATAAAATACTATAATCTTTATGTTTGACCAATATAAGTTTTAACATTAAAATAATGTGATTTTGGGTTTGTTTGTCTTACTTTTCAAAGCATTAATGGACCCCTCAAGACTTATTAAACACCTTGTATTTTTAAATTAATTTCCATGGGAGTGTGACTCACCTCCACATAAGCAACCCTATTATTTTAAGAAGTTATGAATTTGTCCTTATAAAATATTTTTCACCTCTTCCCTTTTCCAAATACCATGATAAAAAAACATGGGATGCTTTGTGGTTTGGATTAAATTAATATAAGGAGTCCCAATCCCAAATAATAAAGAATTCCCTCACCTTTCCTATATAAACCCACCCAAGCTCCCACTTCCTCCTCACTCAAAGACTTTGGAGTTCGTCCAAACTCTGACATACTCTTTCTAGAATCCTCCCATGGTGCCCCAAGCTCCCAAGAATACTCTCATAAGCCTCTCTCTAGCCTTTGGAAGCACACTTCCAAGTACGGTTTTTTTTCTTCCTTTCTCATTTTTGTCCAATTTTATTTAAGTTGTTTTGCCCTTTTAATTTCAATTATGAATGCTGGGGTATGGTTTCAAACCTCCCTCATACTACCCTCTTTATATTTGAATGATGGGAGACCCTTTCTCTCTCATTAAATTCCTCCCATGTACACCCATTACTATGCTGAAATTCTGAATGGAACTTCTCTCTCCTATTTTACATTCAAGCAATACTTTTGTATCATGAATCTAAATTCCATTAAAATTGTTGGTACATGTATCTATATGACCTACTTACTATCTATTACATGTAAATATTATGGGGAACCTATTTCTCTCTCATAAACCATTTTTATTAATTCTTATGTCACGCAGTTACGCTACCGAAATCACACCGATTTTCTAAGCCAATGTCATTGTGTAGTGAATACCATGCCCATTTCTCCATCAAGGGTATTCACCTTTATGAAAATTTACTTATTGATTGTAATTTTTTATGTATTAATTCCACATTCCTTTATCATGGAATAAATGATTATGTTTTACGAATCCATGTTTTATGATCCATGTGGCACACTTATGCATGAAGTGAAATGTTTAAGAAGGGTGTGCCCTTATAGCGCTCCAATGCATTGGGTAAAGTATAGTATCATGATACGTCATGTGCAATGAGTGTTGAATCATGATAAATGAAGTGAAGCAAGGGTTTACTTGTGCTTTATGTGCAACGAGGATTTACTCATGCTCCATGTGAAATGAGCCTTGGCTCATGCTAATTCCATGTTAAGTGTTGTTGCCACATTTCCATGTTATGATTATCATGCTTTATCATGCCTTTATGTTCAGGTTTTTCTTATGCTCTATTGATATGCCTATTTTCTAACATGTATTGTACTCCTCATGATATTCCCTGTGTACTCCCTTACTGGGCTTTATAGCTGACCATTTTCTTATGCATGTCCTGAGGTTATCCCATGCAATACTATGTACGAGGGAATGTAGTGGTCATGTAAAGGAAGTTTTCAATAAAGATGTTGTATTTGATGTTTCATGTTTTTGTGTAATGATCCTAAACCCCAAAGACACTAAACATCTCGATCTTTTTTGTTGTATCAAGTGATGTTTTATGTAATAAATCATGTTTTAGTTGTAATAAAAAGCAGGGTTGTCATAGTTTGTATCAGAGGATTGGTTTGGTTATTTTTGAGATTAGGATTAGAAAACCCTAGTAAAGCCTTAGATACAAGACTAAGTACAATAAAAACGTCCCTATGTTTTGGTGTGTATTGAGTATGTGGGTTATCAAGGAAATACACCCCTGTCTGGATACGATCAGGTAGAGGCGGCTCTGGCACATATGTATCCTAGGGGTAAAACCCGAAAACACCACTTTGAGCTTGACTCGAACGAGAACTTTTTCCCGACAACGGGCCTTGCTGCACTCTTGGTTATGACACTCCCGGGGGATATGATTTTGTAAATTCACAAGCTTAGTATGGACCCTTATTAAGGGAATTAAAAAAATACCCCTAAGAATATATGTTAGAAAGTAGATCATGAAAAGCCTAGATTGAAGCCTATAGACTCATGAGTTAAGGAAATGAAAGTTTATTTATAAGTCATAGACTTTTGTATTTGGATTACCCTTTATGTGTTACCCCTAAAATTACTTTTATTCCATCCAATGGCCAGTAATAGGAGGACTCGGGCTAACAACAGATGTGAAGATCAGTGTGATGACTGTACTAATGAGATGCCCAATCCAATGGGAGCGGGAATTGCGAACTTTGTCACGCTTCTCTCTCAGCTAACTCATGTTTTGAATAGAAACACGGGTCAAGATGAACGTTCAACCCCCCCCCCCCCCCAAGAAAGAACAAGTCGCTATCGAGAGCTTCATGAGAGAAAGACATCCTACTTTTGGTGGATCATCCGATCCCACGATCGCTAAAAAATGGATCAACTCCATTGAAATGATCTTATCCATCCTTCAATGTTCTGAACAAGAGAAGGTTCTCCTGGAAGCTTATCATATGGAGGGGGAAGCTGATCAATGGTGGACATTGATCAAAAATACGAATCTTGAGGAGGATATCGAGGCATTGGAATGGAAGGATTTCTGGAAGATGTTTTTCAATAAATATTTTCTGTGCATCCTTCATATTAAGATGGAAAGGGACATCCTTTACCTCAAGCAAAAAGGCGAAGAATATGTTGGAGCGTACGAGGAAAAATTCACAAGGCTTGCACGATACACTTTTGGCTTTGTTGTTACCCATGAATTCAAGGTTGACCGCTTCTTTAGTGGGCTGAAGCCTAGCCTGCGGAAAGCATTAGCGATCCGTGACTTCGACAACTATGAGGAAATCGTCCGACATGCCCTCAAGGTTGAAATGGAGATCGGAGAATCACAGGGGTATCATGGGGATAATAAGCATAAAGTGGAATTCAATGATGGTGGGCCGATGGATAAATCCAACGGTGCTAAGAAGATCCAGCACCCCACTTTCCAAAAGTGCGGAAAGAAGCACCCTGGAAATTGCCTTAAGGGGATGAGGAAATGCTTCAGTTGTGGAAGAGAAGGGAACCTAGCTGTTAACTGTTGGCAAGAAAGACCCGCGACTGCGACATAGGAGAGGAACGATCCGTTTGAACCTCAACGCGTTGTTCAATGCTACAAATGCAAACAAACGGGTCATTTTTTCAAATCAGTTCCCCAATCCAAGGATTTTCGGAGACAACCAACAACCTCCAAGGCAGCAAGGAAGAGCTTTTTCCATAACTTTTTCCGAAGTAAACCCCAACAACAAAGTGGTGAAAGGTAAGCTAGTTATTCATTCAAGAATAGCGAACGTACTTTTTGATTCAGGTTCTATGCATTCTTTTATATCTCGAAAGTTTAGTAGAACAATCCCAGCACCACCACAAATCATGGAAGTGAAGATGTCGGTGAGTACGGAAAATGGGGCAATAATTGCATCCCATAAATATAAGTCCTCCCCTATTATAATTTGTGGATTGAATTTCCTGGTGAACCTCATCATACTCCCTCTGGTAAAATTTGATGAAATTCTTGGCATGGATTGGCTTTCCTTATATAGATCCAACATAAATTTTCAGTAGAGGGAAATCACACTCCATATGGAGAATCGACCCCCGATTCTTTACAAGTGTAAGGAGGAAGATGAAACTCCTTTAGCTCCATCATCTCAAGCGTGGATATTAATGCCTTATGAGAATGCGTATCTAGCTCATATGATTGAGTCCAAGGAAGAAAACATCCTTGGAGAAATTCCTATTGTGAGGGAATTTGCTAAAGTGTTTCCCGAGGAACTGCCTGGTCTTCCTCCTAAAAGGGATGTTGAATTCTCAATTGAACTTATACCTGGGGCTTTACCAATATCTAAGACTCCATATAGAATGGATGTTGTAGAGCTTGAAGAGCTGAAGAAACAACTATAGGAGAATCTGGATAAAGGGGTTATACGCCCAAGTGCTTCACCATGGGGTGCACCGGTCCTCTTCGTCAAGAAGAAGGATGGGTCAATGCGGCTTTGCATCGATTATCTTGAACTTAACAAAATCATGATAAAGAACAAGTATCCTCTCCCAAGAATTGATGACTTGTTCAATCAGCTTCATAGAGAACAATTCTTCTCCAAGGTAGATTTGCTGTTGATATATTATCAAGTAAGGGTGATGAAGGAATATGTCCCCAAGACTGCTTTTCGTACAAGATACGGGCACTATGATTTCATAGTAACGCCTTTAGGACTCACCAATGCTCAAGAAATCTTCATGGACTTGATGAATATAGTCTTTATAGATTACCTAGACAAATTTTTGGTAGTCTTTATAGATGATATTCTAATATACTCCAAAACTAAGGAGGATCATGAGGAGCATTTAAGGACTGTTCTAGAGAATATGTGCAAGGAGAAGCTCTATGAAAAGTACAGTAAGTGTGAGTTCTGGTTGAAGGAGATCTCATTATTGGGCCATATCATCACAAGCAATGGGATATCTGTGGATCCCTCCAAAATAGATGCAATTGATGGATGACCGAGGCAAACTTCGGTAACTGATATCCGTAGCTTCTTTGGGTTATCTGGATATTATTGACGATTTGTGGGAAATTTATCATGATTGTCCAACACTCTTACCAAGCTAACTTGAAAGGGAGTAAAGTTTTCTTGGAGTGATGAATGCGAAGAAAGCTTCAAGGAGTTGAAAAAGAGGCATATCACTGCGCTCTTGCTCACTTTACCCACAAGTGGGGATCTTTTTGTGGTATTCAGTGATGCTTCGAAGAAGGGATTAGGATGTGTGATGATGCAGAATGATAAAGTGATATCCTATGCCTCAAGGCTGTTGAAAATCAATGAGTGAAACCGTCCAACGCATGATCTTGAGTTGACGGCGGTGATCTTTGCCTTGAAAATCTGGCGGCATTATCTATATGGAGAGAAATTTGAGATATATACTGACCACAAGAGTCTTAAATATATATTCACACTGAAAGAGCTTAATATGCGCCAAAGAAGATGGATAGATCTCATCAATAATTATGACTGTTCGATCCATTACCACCCTAGGAAAGCGAACAAGGTGGCAGATGCCCTAAGTATAAAGGATCCATCGATTCTATCAATGACGAGAATTGAGAAGGATCCAATATTCTTAGACTTGATGAAGATGGACATGGGAATCATAGAGAAGGGAACATCATCAATCCTTTAAAAAATGATTGCTCAACTGTATCTCTTGGAAATGTTAAAGGATTCTCAAAAGAATGATGTTGGAATTCAAGAAAAAGTGGGAGCTATCAAAAAAGGGAAATCCTCAGAGTTTAATGTTAATGAATAAGGAATTGTGCTGTTTGGGAAAATACTATGTGTTCCATCAAGTCTGGGGATGGAGAAGGAACTTTTGGATGATGTACATAGTTCAAAATTCTCTATTCACCCAGGGATCATAAAGATGTATCGAGATCTCCAAGAAAACTTTTGGTGGGATAATATGAAGAAGGAGATTGCTGAATATACATCAAAGTTCCTGGTGTGTCAGCAAGTGAAGGCATAGAGGCAGAAGTCTAAGGGGGTGATGCAACCATTGCCCATACCAGAATGGAAATGGGAAAAAATCACCATGGACTTTGTCACTGGACTTCCGAGGACATCCAAAGGCAACAATGCAATATGGGTTGTTGTGGATCGTCTTACAAAGACTGCACACTTCATTGCTATTCGGGAGGATTTCTCATCGGATCAATTGGAACAGATATATATCAGGGAAGTGGTAAAGTTGCATGGAGTACCACTATATATTGTGTCTGACCGAGATCCAAGATTCAACTATACGTTTTGGAAGAGTCTTCAACATGCTATGAATACTGAACTGAACTTTAGTACGACCTATCATCGTCAAACTGATGACAAATCCGAGCGGACTATCCAAACACTTGGGGATATGTTTAGAGAATACTCAATGGACTTTAAAGGAGTATGAGATCAATATCTTCCTCTGGTTGAGTTATCTTATAATAACAGTTTCCACTCGAGCATCCAAATGGCACCATATGAATCCCTGTATGGGAAAAGGTGCAGAACACCAACATGTTGGGATGAGGTCGGTGAACATAAGCTGGTTGGACCAGAAATGGTCGAGGAAATGGTGGAGAAGGTGGAAACCATTCAGCAGCATGTCAAGGCAGCCTAGAGTCAATAGAATAGTTATGCAGATAATCTTCAACGAGACCTTGAGTATAAAGTTGGAGACATGGTTTTTCTACGTATATCTCTATGGAAGAAGTTCATGAGGTTTGGAAAGAAAGGGAAGTTAAGTCCAAGGTACATCGACCCCTTCGAGATTCTTGATTGTGTCGGGGTTGTGGCCTATCGACTAGCAGTTCCACCTACTATGGACAAAGTACATGATGTATTTCATGTATCCCTATTAAAGAAGTACATACCAGACCCTTCACATGTACTCTCTTCTGAGGTGGTACAATTGGAAGATGATCTTTCTTATGAGGAGAAACCAATGAAGATCTTGGATCGTAGAGAAAAAGTTCTACAAAATAAGACAATGCCCCTTGTCAAGGTGTTGTGGAGAAACCACAAGTTTGAAGTAGCAGCTTAGGAATTGGCGAAAATGATGAAGCTAAGTTACCCACTTCTGTTTTAGTGTGGGAAAAGTAAAATTTTGAGGGTGAAATTTCTTAAGGGGGGAATATTGTAACGACCCAAAGTTTCATTAATGGAAAATCCCTCTTGATCTTATTAAATGTCTCTTTATATAAAATGTTTTTATAAAATTTCAACTCCATTGGTTTTATGATAAGAATTATGACCGTTACTTTTATAGCCGTTGAACAGTGATCACATGATTAGTATAAATATAGGGCTTTAACACATCTAATTTTACTTAGACAAAGGAAGAGATGGCCTCATCTAGTAGAATTTCCCCATACGAAGCCCATTTATCAGAGCTCGGAAAAGAGGTGGCGTCCTTGGGCTTCGTTCATGACCAAGCCCAAGCTCAGCTTCACCATGTCAAGCTCGAATGGGACCATCTACGGAAGGAGTGGAAGTTGATAGAAATTACCACTGGAGCGATGTTATCCGAGCCACCCCAAGAGTCTGCCACCATCACACACCTTACCCTTAGGTCTTATGAAGCTATTTTATGGGGTTATGTAACTAATTGATAGTACTATGTTCATGTACATTATTTTTGTATATAATAATGAATATAATTTCTTGTCATTATTGATACATTGTAAATAGTTTTTAAAGTACAAATGGTGTTTTTAGTTATTATTTAATTAAGAAATCTATTTTATTAAATCAAGGTATTTTTGAATTAAATAATATTTTAATAAAATATTATTATTATAATTATTAGATTAATTTTATTATATACAAATGATCATGTAATTGTATGAATGCAATTATAATTTTTATTAAGGTTTGAAAGCCATTTTTGTCAAAACCCGTGAATTTTTTATAAATGTCAGTTTTTATTTTAAAAGTGAAAATTAACATATTTAGAAAATTATTTAGATAATATAAATGTTATTTTTGGAATCAGGACGTCGAAATTATCTAACGGTGAATTTTTCATAATTTTATGAGACAATCAAATTTTGAGTAAAAATTAAATACCGTTTATATATATAATGTGTTTTATGACATCATAATGACCCAATAGTGATGTAATAAAATACTATAATCTTTAGGTTCGGCCAATATATGTTTTAAAATTAAAATCATGCAATTTTAGGTTTGTTTGTCTTACTTTTCAAAGCATTAATGGACCCCTTAAGACTTATTAAACACGTTGTCTTTTTAAATTAATTTCCATGGGAGTGTGACTCACCTCCAAATAAGCAACCCTATTATTTTAAGAAGTTCGGACTTTGGCCTTATAAAATATTTTTTTCCTCTTAACTTTTCCAAAAAACATGGGAAAAAACCATGGGGTGGTTTGTGTTTTGGATTAATTTAATATAAGGGGTCCCAAACCTAAATAATAAAGAATTCCCTCACCTTTCCTATATAAACCCACCCAAGCTCCCACTTCCTCCTCACTAAAAGCCTTTTGAGTTCGTCCATCCTCTGCCCTACTCTCTCTAGAATCCTCCCAAGGTTCCTCAAGCTCCCAAGAAGCCTCTCACAAGCCTCTCTCTAGCCTTTGGAAGCACACTTCCAAGTAAGGGTTTTTTTCTTCCTTTCTCATTTTTGTCCAATTTCCTTTAAGTTGTTTTTTCCTTTTAATATAAATTATGAATGTTGGGGTATGGTTTAGAACCTCCCTCATACTGCTTGCTTTATGTTTGAATGACGGTAGATCCTTTCTCTCTCATTAAATTCTTCCCATGTACACCTGTTACTATGCCGAAATTCCGAAAGGAACTTCTCTCTCCTCTTTTACATTCAAGCAATACTTTTGTATCATGAATCTAAATTCCATTACAATTGTTGGGGCATGTATCTATATGACCTACTTACTATCTATTACATGTAAACATTATTAGGAACCCCTTTCTCTCTCATCAACCATTTTTATGAATTCTTATGTCACGCCGTTACTCTGCCGAAATCGCACCGATTTTCTAAGCCAATGTCATTGGGTAGTGAATACCATGCCCATTTCTCCATCAAGGGTATTCACCTTTATGAACATTTACTTATTTATTGTAATTTTTCATGTATTAATTCCACATTCCTTTATCATGGAATAAATGATTATATTTTATGAATCTATGTTTTATGATCCATGTGGCACACTTATGCATGAAATGAACTGTTTAAGAATGGTGCGCCCTTATAGCGCTCCAATGCATTGGGTAAAGTATAGTATCATGATACGTAATGTGCAATGATTGTTGACTCATGATAATTCAAGTGCAGCGAGGGTTTACTCGTTCTTTATGTGCAATGAGGATTTACTCATGCTGCATGTGCAATGAGCCTTGGCTCATGCTAATTCCATGTTAAGTGTTGTTGCCAAATTTCCATGTTATGTTTATCATGCTTTATCATGCCTTTATGTTCATGTTTTTATTATTCTCTATTGATACGCCTACTTTCTAACATGTATTTTACTCCTCATGTTATTCCATGTGTACTCTCTTTCTGGGCTTTATAGCTCACCCTTTTCTTATGCATGTCCTCAGGTTGTCCCATGAAATGCTAAGTATGAGGGAATATAATGGTCATGTAAAGGAAGTTTTAAATAAATATGATGTATTTCATGTTTCAAGTTTTTGTGTAATGATCCTAAGGCCCAAATACACTAAACATCTTGACCTTCTTTGTTGTATGAAGTGATGTTTTATGTAATAAATCATTTTTTAGTTGTAATAAAAAGTCGGGTTGTCATATACACACTCCCTTATTATACTTAACCAAGAGATTAACTCTCAAAAAAAATCATGTGCATCACTAAAGGTAAAATAAAACAACTATAATAAGATAATTCCTATAAAAACAAGTATCATCCCTAGAAACTTGGGGTTTTCCTCATATGTGGGGTAACTAACCCCAAGAACAAGCCCATTTCCAACCATAAAAACATCATATTCTCTTATCCATCACTCCTAAGAAGTAAGAAAAAAGAAAATAAAACTATAATAACATTTTCTAACATCCAACTTCATAATCCACTCAACGAGATCCCCAAAAAAATTTCCAAATCACCCCAGGCATGCCTTCCCATGTGGCATAGGCTTCTGAATAGTGTAAAAGGTGTAATATCGAATAGTGGGAAGAATATACCCTTCGTTTCAGAGTGTAATAACAATAAAATAATATCAACCATATAAAAAATTCCTGAAAAAAGCACATTAAAGGACAGTTCCAATAAATAAATATTATATCATAAGAGACAACTAAATAAATATGTCAAATATACCAAATTAGATCCCATGTGGGTGGATCATACACACAAGATGTTAAAAGAACCAAAATAAAACTAAGTCTGAAATATCATCCCTAAATAGTACCGATTATATCCCAATCCCATAATCAATTTTCAATCTAAGGTATCCAATCATAAATCATTAGGCCTTTCCAAATTCTAGTCCCGAAATGAAGCAACGTCTATTCTGCTACACAAGTGCCATGGAGACCAGAGTAGGGTGTGAGAAAAACTCATTAGGATACCACTAATACAATCTATAAATATAACAATTATAATAAAATTAGTGAATTAAGTGTGATATAATTTAAAAATTCTAATCATTAAAAATAAATAATTTTAAAACTCTAAACTTAGGATCCAAGGTGACACCTGAGGTGGGATCTACCTCTTTTGACATTTCCCAGATATCTCTAATCATGTTATGATGATCGTGCCAACCTATATACCTAAGAAATATAAAAAAACCCATAAGGGTGTTTCATTTAGTCATTAAAAACTACCCAAAAAGGGTGTGATCATTGTCATCATATGCCACAAAAAATGAGTTTTTTCATAGTTATCATAAAACACCAAAAAATGAGCATTTTAGTAGTTATCAAACCCACCAAAAAATGGGTGTTTTCATAGTTATCATGAATTTCTCAAAAGTAGCTGTTTTCTTAGTTATCATGGAACAACAAAAATTAGGTTCCCTCTTAGCTATCAAGGACATCCAAAATTAGGTGTCTTCTTAGTTATAATGGGCCACCAAAAATGGGTGTTTTATTAGTTATCATAGACTACCCAAAATGGGTTTTTTATTAGTTATCATAGACCACAAAAAAATGGGTTTTTTCTTAGTTATTATAGACCACCTAAAATGGATGTTTTCTTAGTTATCACAGACCACAAAAAAATGAGTGCTTTCTTAGTTATCAAATACAAACAAAAAATGGGTGTTTTTGTTACAGTCAAATGTTATCATTATCAACATCATCATTCTTTTAATAATTACTATTTTCAGAATTTAATAATTAACCATTTAAATAATCCATCATAGTTTACAATTTTGATCTACAAGGGACACCATGATTAAAAAAACAAGGCATCACGTTATATTATCAATACACCCATCATAATATATGGTCCGACAATTAAAAAAATAAATAAATTTGATAAATCCTACCATTTTTATTTTATATGAAGCATTACTAAGATTTTTCAATTCCAAAAAAATCTTATCAGAACAATAACTAACTTAAGGGTCTATTTCACTATCACAATTAACTATAAGAAATCCAAGGGTAAAATTAAAGTCTTGGGAATCCCATTGGATTCACCTTACCTTTTATATAGATCCAATTTATGTTTACTATAAAACATTACCAAATCAAGGAAAACATTCATTTTTAGGGAATTCCTTTATGGGAACACCCTTCACGTGGGGATTTAACAAATTTTAATGGCGGAATTTATTTTTTATGAATCATATTAGATCCTTCCTTTAAAATTATAGTTCAAAACTATATAGGGTGTCTCCTTGGGATCAACCCTCAATTAGAATCTCTAATACATTAATTATGTTATTTTAAATAGGGTGATTTAAAGATCAAGTATTTAAATAAAATTTCGAGCATTTCTCAACAACTGGTGAGAACTTCCAATACAAAAACTTAAAGTATAAGAAATAATATGAGTAAAATTTAGGTACCACCTTCTTTATTCTTATATAAATCCAATTATCCAATACTGGCTACTAGTTTGGCCTAAAATGAGAGAAAATGAGAAATCATAAAAAATACATGTAAACATGAAATATTATAAAAACATGGTAAAAATCACTTAACAAAGAAATACACATTGAAAAGTGGAATGTGGGATTATAGACTTACCTGTATCTCTTGATCACACCCAACAATGACTCAAATTACTAAGGATAAAATGAGTTCTATCAAGGGAATAGAAGAGGAATGGGAGAACATAGTATTGAGTTACTAACTTAAAATGTGGGAAAAAACCAGATCAATGGGTTAAAAGGGTTAAGGGGTATAATTAAAAAAAATTACCTTAAAAAAATCCTAGGAGTCCATCAGATAGTTGGTGAAAACCCTATATGGATAGTTCTAGGTTCACAAGGATACTATATTACCATCGACTATCCAGTTGTAGTATAGTTGTACCTCTTACTGTTGTCTCAACAATTCTCCTTAAAAAATATATCTCTAGTCCCATATGTACCATTGACACATCCTTAATTATTGAAGGACATATTGATTAGAGTTCATTACATGAGTGTTAATAAGTTACAATATACTTTTACCTCTATGAAGGGTTGGGATTTTATATATTTGATTGGTTTCCTATAAAGAAAATGTGAAAATAGATATCTATTCAAATGATATACCATAAGGGAACATCTAGTTATTAATGGGTTTTTGAAAAACTATAAGATATAGACATGTCATGGGAAAGATTAAGTTTCATAACAATAATAATAAAGTTTTTAGAGAGATGTTGATCTGAAAATAGTTGAGCTGATGAATGTAATGCTTAATAACATAATATTTTAGTTTCAAATTGAAGGGAGTAACATAAAAAATATGATGTTATAGGTATTAATTAATATTTTTGTGTAGATAAATAAGTATTTAAATTATTCTAAATCCATGATGATGTGCTTACTAAATTATGTATTAGATTCACTATATTCAAAAAATGTTTTTTTATTTTTGATATTTTACACTTGAAAACCTAGAATAAGTAGACATTCACCTTTATTAATATGTTTTTATAACTATTAAAGAATAAAATTCCTATTGGAGAAAATATCTTAGAGCTGTAATAACAATCTCATATGTCAATTAATAACCTCAGCCTCACATTTGAGAAGATTGATGCACTCCTCAGTAATTGTATATTGTTTAATAAATAAAATTAACAACTTAGTGCTTGTATATCTAAAACTAATCTTGGTTAAAGGATAGTGATATTAATCAAGGCCATTAGATCAATCTCAATAGGGTTTTTAACTGTGGGAATCATATTCCCATGATGAAAATTCATTACTTCCCAATGAAATCAAGGTTGAATTTGTTCTTCATGTAATTTGAAATTGTTCAACTAATGGCATGGAATATAGATAGAAATAAAGAGGCTGATAAGTTAAATCAATCAAAAGATTCAATGTCATGGAATGAGTTTGATCAGGGACACTCAAAATATTCCCATATTGTTGTAATGTTTTAAAAGGTTTAGAATCACATAGTTTTAACCCATTCTGGTCCATGGTCTTTATGACACATAATATGTGTCCAATGATATTTCTTATATAAAACCATTACCCATGGTAATGAATAAAGTAACTATTTTTGTTACTTGGAACATTTACTTATGGACCCCGAGGACTCAATGATAAAGTTGATGTCTATATAAAAGCATTGGTTAATGAGTTGTATGAATTTTGGGCAGATGGTGTGATCAGTTTTTATTCAATGGGTAATGAAATATTTAGACTTTATACAACTTTTTTATGGAAAATTAATTAATTCCCAACATATTCTAACATATTAGGTTATATTACATAAAGATAAATTACATATCCTTATTGTAATAAAATTAAGAAATCAACATGTCTTAAGAATTATAGAAAGTGAGAATACCTTGGTCAAAAATTATTTCTTCCTCCACAACACAATTTTAAAAAATAAAATTATTTTTTTATTGAAACATGGATTATAGACTAACACAAAAAATAATGTCCATGCTTCAAATATTAGTGCAACTTGATTAAGTAAACTTTCATACCCTATATTTTCTCCAGAATATTTACGCCCTATATCCCCAAATATTCCTACTAAGAATATAAATCAAAGTCATAATTAGAAGTGAATTATTTTATTTGAATGTAATTATTCAAAAAAATATATTCTAAAGTGATATTTGGACGTGATGTATATTGAGAAAAATGTTTGTGGTAATATATAGTGCACCATTTTTGGAATAAAGGGGAAATAAAATGATAGTAATAAGGAATAATGATTTGAAAAATCTACAGAACAAGATTTTCCTTACACAATGTCACTTGGAGAAACTATTTCTCCTTTATTTTTTTATTTCATGGTCCACTTTAATGTATATTTAACCTGTAAATTCATTTTTGGAAATCCCTTGTAATCTAGGTGGATGTATCCAATAAATAGATACTTGAATACATTAGAATGTTATGACCATAAAAGATATTTTCTAGAATATAAGATTTATAGGTTTTATTTGATGGATATATGTAGTAATTTCTATGTTTCATATGTTAATGAGGTTGTAAAAAAATTATATTTACCATCTTGGAATGATGAAGGTCCAATTAGTGAATGGAAAATATTTGATATCGATAATGATATGTTAATTCAATCTCACCATTACATGTTTTTTCATAACTTTATAGGTTATTTCATACAAATTGTAAATTATATTTTTCATCTATTATGTGATGAGTTTTTATATTTAAATTTTTCATTAATTTTTAATGTGTTTAAATTTTAGATGTATATCTCTATGTTTAAAGAGGAAAATCCACATGCCACTGATCATCAGTTCTATATTTAAACACATTTTATGTGTTTTTAAGACCCATGTATGTATATATAATTGAATTATTATTTTTATAGTATATTTGAGGTGTATTTTCATAATCCCTCATCCATTTAATTGAGTGAAATTTTTAGATTCACAAGATACATGGATCAGGTACTCATACAGTGACTAAAGAAATCAACCAACTTGGTAATAGTGAATATGTTATAACTCATCATTACATGTCTTTAGATGATAACCAATTTCAATTTCACATTAGTTATATTGATGTGAATGAGGTAACCCAAAACTGTGTTATAGGCTATTAATCCATCGATACTAGTTATTATAATAAACTTTTGAGTTATATTATTAAATTTATTCATGGTCATGGCTTAAAATTGATGTTATTAATTTTTATTAGGTCGATCAATTTCATTGAATGAAATTGGAAAATTTCTAATTTATGTTAGTAAACATTATTTTTTTTATAAAGTCAATCATGTAAGAAACGAGACCTTTATTATGGAATCATAGGAAGATAAAGTTTACATTATTATTCTTGATTTTATTTTTAAAGTTACTATGGAAATGTATATAAGGATATTTTCTGCATGAATGTGAAGGGATAGATATCACATCCATTTTTAAGAAAACTATTGACTAAAACAATGTAGCTATATGAAAAGAAGATATTTAATGGTCCAGGAAGACCGTTGAAGGAGATCTGATATATTTTCATGGTCAGGGATATATTACATGTAATTGTTTTAGTTATATTTTAAAAAATTTAACAGTTTTACAAATTTTATAAATTATTTATAAAAAAATTTCTCTATTTAAAATTATTTTATTTACACGTATGCAGATATCTTATTGGAAGTTCATGGTTCTTCATATGGAATTAATGGTATGTATGTTTTCAACTTCCTATTAATTAACTATAATTTCTTGTAATTATGTTCTCTTATATTTGTTTAATTAAAAAATAAGTCTTTTTACTGCATCATTTATTTATGTTTTAAAATATATAGTCCATTTTCTAGTAGATGAAAGATTCCTTTTATAAGGGTTCAATCTTAAAACTCCAATACTTGAATAAATGTATTATTTAAAAATAAATTTCATCTAGTTGAAGAGAAGGAGAGTGAACTGATTCATTAATAGGGATATATGAAATGAGACCCCATAGATTCCCTCTAATTACTTGTGACTGGATGCCATTCCCTTGGGATAATATTGATAGATTATTGATGGAGGTCTTTGATAAGAAAAATTTCTATTTAATTTATGATTTCATTTATTTATATATTTTCATTGATTTACTTGATAATGCAGGTGGTATATGTCCAATTTTTTAGGAATAAGGATTCATGGGATTCCAAGGAAGAAGGGTAAAAAATGATAATTTTTATCCAGAACACATCAAAACATGTTAGTACACGATGTGTGTTAATGGTTCAAAGCATTCCCATGTCATGAATCCAACTCATGACCAAGATGCGAAGCCAGAAAGGAGATATCCACTACACTTCATGAATGCCCAAGACATAACAAGACACCTGTCAAAATAGTTAGTGAGCATTTTGTGAGAATTCTACGCAAAGGGATAGCTGGAGGCCACTACACGTCATGAATTCCCCATACATGATGTGTACTCGGTCAAAATACATAAATCCACTATATAGGAGTGTTGCATGTGAGAGATCCAAAATCCACAGAGATCTATACAGATTGAAGGTACACGACGTGTACCTCTAGTACACATCTTGGTGATTTTCTTCCTGAAAATATAGCTGTGCGGAAGAGCATTTGAGAGTAGTTCTTGATTGAATTTTATCCTGTTTTTTTGTATCCTTACGTGTTGCCTCACTCATTTCCCCCATTAATCTAAATTTCATCATGATTTACATTTTTAAATCAATCTAAGATCTATGGATCTATTTTATTCATCACCTTTGAATTCCCACTACATAAATTCCAATTTCACATCCATTCTCATCACTCATCATCAATTCCCAATGCGTGTTAGATTCATTTTCATTTATTATATCAAGTAAGAAATTTATTTAATGTTTTTACTAATATTGTGCATGTTTTATTCCCTTTATAAATCCAAAACCCCTTTCATGATTTCAAATCAATTAAAATTAAACAACATGGATAGAATGTTTTTTTTGTTTATTTAATTGCATCTCAAACTGTTATGAGTAACTAAATAGCTTAGGGGTAGAGGTAAAAAGTAGATGTATCTATATTCACAAATAATCTTCAATTATAAAATTATAAAACGTAATTGTATTAGTAATTAGGATGAAACCAAATAGTATATCCAATTTGGGAAAACATCCCTGACCACGAGATATTTAAGAAAACAACCCTATCCTAGTTGAAGTATACTAGGCTGTGATCACAACCCTAGGAAACATTCTCCCCTAGAATCCAAACTTAATACACCTAGGAAATTACTATCTCCCAATAATGGAATAGTCACTTCCTAGGTAGAACTAGGAGACATGTCCAAAATCAACTAGAAACCTATGTTTACTCCACAAACTAAACCTTTGTAACTTGTCAAGATTAGAATTAAATATCATATTTTACCCAGATACTCAAAATTGATCATGAAACCTCATTAATTAAATGAAGTCAACCCCAACAAGAGATTAAGTAAAATTAGAAACAATAAAGATAGCTTGAAATTACTCCACTAAGGGTCTAAAATGAATAATCCCCCTGTGAAATAGCTTTATCCTCATGGATTTGACCCCACACTTGTACTATAATACACCCTTGAAGTTAGTAAATTTTGGGAAACATAAATTCTAATTTGACTACTGCCCATGTGAGACTAATGGCCGCTATGGGCGAGCCCTCAGTTCTGGTAAAATAAATTTCTTTTTTTCATGATATTATTATTATTGTTGTTGTTATTATTATTATTATTATTATTATTATTATTATTATTATTTCCACTGATCTTATTTGGAATGAGGTCATTTCAAATTCTATCTATATGAGTTTCAATTAGTTTGAATTTCCAAATACTGAACTTTATATAACTATTACAAGGGAAGGATCAAAATAGACCATTGGGTAGTATTTGTGGGTGTTCTAAACATCATAAATTATGTCTCATTGGATTATCTTCCCACATATTTGTAATATTTGGTTATAATTTGGTCGAGTGAGGTGGAAATGATAATATTTATGTGTTTGAACATATAAAAACATTTAATATTTAATTTTTCTAAGAGATAAATATATTAAATATTGATTGAGTTTAGTCATAATTTACGTAGTTGGGTGCAATAGGGAACACCTTTCAGAATTTTCACTTAACACCTGTCATAGTTTATATATAATGTAAGTTTATAATTTCTTTATTATTCATATATTTAAAATTTTATTGCATAAAAAGAATATAAAAATGAAATTAGGGGTATTGTTTGATGTAGTTATGCCCACAAGGTTGTCCCCATAATCTAATGTTAGTATAGATAGGGATTTATCTGGTCTCTAATCCCAATTCATATGATATTATACTTAAGAAATTATTTGATAATTTATTTTATTTTATTTAAAATTCACACATCACTTCATTAATTCATTATGTATATTAAATAGGCTCAGTTTGATGTTGATCTATAAAAAATTCTAGAGGGATAATGACATATTACTTCATGTGAAGATGAGATATTTATCATGTATTAGGGCTTGATGGTCATGCTTACTTGTTGATATATGACACAAATGACCTACATCCTGAAACTATTTGAGAAGAGGTGATGGGTACATTCAAAAATACAAAGACGCATACACAGGATGAGGTAGACGTTGTAGTGTAGAATATGTGACGAAGTATGAATTCTTCATTTTAGTATCTACATATAGAGTTTGAGGAGATATTATCAGAGATATCAACACTTATATAGTAGGTGATTGTGAAACATCCCATTTATGGTATATAGGTACTGGCGTCACAAGTACTAAAAAAATTATACTTACCCCATTTTTTTAAGATTCTTATAATATTTAATATTTATATATATTTTAGGCTCTGTATGAAACTATTGGACATCATCGTAAGTCCATAGGTGATCTAGATATGGATTTACCACATGCATAATGTGTATTTTGTTATATTTTAAATATTTAATGTTTCATTTAATATATATAATTAAAATTTGGGTTCTCCTTTTGAAAAATGTTTATTGTTAATAAAGACATGTATCACATAATATTGATATAGTTAGAACTTAATATACAACCATTAATTTATGTTACAATATATAATAATATCCATTGAATAATGTGTGACATGTGTGAATAGATAACATGCCAATATGACATACTTTTTGCTTAAAATGATTGAAAATATTGGTTTTAATGATATTAGAGTATTTAAAAATTTTCATCACAGAGTCAAAACTAATAAAATGATCTTGTATTATCATTAAATATTATGCCAATGTTGGCTGATTAATTTGTAAAATTTATTTAAAAAAATCCTCATCAATTTGAAGTTGTGTTTTTTTCTAGGATGCCCGAAAAAATAGTTTTAGTGTTTTAAAATTATAAAACCAAAGAAACAACCATGAAAACTACCATGAATTGATGTTAAATTATAGGAAAATATTTTTATTATTATTTATGAAATGTTTGAATAGTTGGTATGTTAATATGACATGCAATGTGTTTAGAATGAATGAATAAGTAGTTTTTAATGTTATTAAAGTCTTTAAAAATGCGTGTTAGAGGGTTAAAACCAAGAAAACAACCCCTTATTTTCATGGAATATTAAGATACACTGATGGTTTATTATTGAAATATATGAATAGATGACTAATCAATTACTCAGGATAAATGAAAACATAGTTTTAGTGTTTTAAATTTAAAAAATGTGTGTGTAATATTAAAAACCTACAAAATTAGATCGAATTCAAATGAAATCATCTGAAAAAAATCATTGAATTATTTGTGAATAATATAGTGAAACTACATGTCTATAAAACATGTCATGTTCTCAAAATGACCAAATAAATAGTTTGGGAAAATATTAAAGTATTTAAAAACACGTGTTAGAGAGTCAAAACAAATAAGTAACTTTATATTTATGTAAAATATTAGGACAATAACCTTTGATTATTCTTTGAAATATAGGAACAAAAGACACATCAATCAAAGTTACTGTTTTCTTGGGATGAACAAAGGCCTAGTTTTATTATTTTAAAACTCGAAAACATGCATATAATGATAAAAATATATATATAAAAATATTAATTGAAATAAAATAATAGGAAGAAAATAATTTAATTTTTTGAAATTTATGAATATATAACACATCAATCCTTTATATGGTGTGCTCATAATAATTGACTTAAATGATTTTAAAGATATTAAAGTCATTAAAAATAGGCACAAGAGAGTCAAAAATAATAAAAACCACATATTAATATGAAATATTTGGACAAAAACTATTGATTGATATTTAAAATGTAATAATAGAGAAAAAATTTATCTGATTTGTGGTTTGATTGAGATGATTGAAAATGAAAATTTAGTGTTTTAAAATACTAAAACTAGTATGTGATGATCAAAACATTGAAAATGATCTCAAATTAATGGGAATTTGTGAGAAAAATATTTGTTAAATTATATTTGACATTTAAAAATAGATAGTGGTCCAATGTAATATGTGATGTATTTTTAATGATTGAATACACATTTTTTTAAAGAAATTAATGTTTTTAAAATAATGCACTAGTGATTCAAAACTGATAAAATGAGATTAAATTACAATAAAATATTAGTAAAATGGCCACAGATTTATTTTTAAAATATAGGAAGAGGTACCGCATCAATCTGAGTTATAGTTTTCTTAGGATGATTGAAAATACATTTTAGTATTTTAATTCTAAAAAACTTGTGTGCAACCACAAATAACTAGAAAAACAATATAAATTGATGTGAAATCATTGGGAAATGATTGTTTAATTATTAACTGAATTTATAAATAGATGGTTGGTCAATACGACATGTGGTGTGATCAAGACGACTAAAAGTCTATTTTTAAAGACATTAAAGTGTTTAAAAATGTGTATCAGAACATCAAAAATAAGAAAATGACCATAAATTTACATTAAAATTTATAATAACGATTACTAATTTAATTTATTAAATATAGAATATATAATAGATCAATCTATGTTTTTATTTTCGTCGAATGACTAAAAATGAAGTTCTACTATTTTCATACTCAAAAATGTTCATGTAATGGTAAAAAGTTTGAAAATGAGTATAAATTGATGTGAATTAATTGTGAAAAATTCATTTAATTATCCATGAAATTTATAAGTAAACACCACATCAATCCAACATGTGATGCTCTTCGAATGACTACAAAATAGTTCTTAAAAATATCAAAGTCTTTAAAATCATTTTTCAAAGGATCAAAACCAATAAAATTACATTGTATTATGATGAAATCATAAGAAAATGATTTTTGATTAATTTTTGAATTTTTGGAATAGATGAAACATCAATTCAAGTTCTGGTTTTCTTAATATGATAAAACAACCTAATTTTAGTGTTATAAAACCTAAAAACATATGTGTAGTGGTAAAAACCTTGAAAAAACCATGAATTGATGTGAAATAATTTGATAACTATTATTGAGTTGTTTTATAAAATGTAAAAACAAATGGCATGTCAATATGAGTTGCAATTTACTCAAAATCACTAAATTGTTTTAGTGATTTAAAACTCTAAAACATTAATGTAATGAAAAAATATAGTAAATGATCATAAATTGACGTGTAATAATATGATAATAAACATTAAATTACTTTTGAAATGTATAAATACAAAAAAAAATTCAATTATAGGTGTTATGTGTTAAGTATGACTGAGTAAAAATTTTTAAAGATAATAATAAAATTAAAACCATGAATAAGAGGATTAAAACCAAGTAAATGACCTCAAATTATGATAAATTATTAGGGAAATTATTGATGATAGATTTATGAAATATAGAAATAGATGTCACATCAATAAGAGTTGGGGTTTTCTCAGGATGATAAAAAATATAGTTTTAGGGTTTTAATAATCTAAAATGTGCATGTAACGTAAAAAATATATAATATAACATTGAATTCATTTGAAACAATAGGACAATGATTGTCACAAACCAACTCGGGTCGACCCTAAACCGGTCACCCATGCCAGTCCGCGAAAAGTCCTGAGGGGTGTTCTCGATCCCCATGAGTTGAAAACTATTGACGGGCATCAAAACATAATCGTTGGGAATTATTTGGCCCAAAAGATAAATAAATGATAAAAAATAAACAAAACAATAAAGTAGAACTCGAGCAGTGGAAAAAAATTGAACAACTCAACATACCTCCATGTGACCTACTAGGTCACCACCCAACCAAAAACTATCCTTGCTCCAATGATGAGAAACTCGACAATGATAACCTGCAACTGAAATGATAAAGTGGGCATGAGTATTAAAATTCTTAGTAGGGTTGCCAATATAAGCCACATAATCCAACATCTCATTTCCTGAAACAATCCATTAACAAAAGTTTTAGATACAATTATAAAAGTAGGTTTTCCATATTTTAATAAAAAAATATCATTTACCCATTTTAAAAACCTAATTCACACCACGTGTCATTTATAAAACAAATTACACTTTTGAAAACCAAAGAAAAATAAGGGAAATAAGGCAGTGCTCAAAGAAACATGTGACAATATAAGCTGAAACAAACAAGTATAACTGAAAGTAAACCAGCAAAGAAAAGAAAAACCATGGGTGATCCTAAACATCCCTAGAAAACCCCTGGGTGTACTCATTTTTTGAACCACCTACCGACGTATGGAGAGGCTCTTATGTCTATAACCAACTGTCCACCCTATAACTGACTAATCCAGTGGCAAAGACCGCCTAGCCTAACAAACAATCCATGGGGTACCAACCTGTCTAATCGGGGTTGATCAACAACCATTACTCGATAATCTAAAATATTCCTAGGAACCCATGGTGGTTATAATAATATTGTGTAAGTAGGAAGACCCTCACATATGTGACTCATCTCACTGCACTTTCCTTCCCCAAACATCGATGCTTCCTATGAATTCACCCAGAAATGGTTATCCTAGACAGGAGTGCCCCAAAATAAACATTCAATCACTTCACATTAACAAAGTGAAAACTAGGCCATCAGTCCATGAAATCATTAAAACCATTTGATACCCTTTTCAAAATATTAATATTTTAAATGGGTATACAGTAATTACAACGTCTTCATTTCAAATAGTCAACACAAACATTACACTAAATCTGAAAGTTCCAAATATGCCTTTGAGTCGAAATGGCTAAATCCATTTACCCAAAACATCTTATCAATACAGATTTTAAATTTATAAATCCAAAAGGGCATGGTTCTTTCTAACCTCACACCAAATCATGTTTCAAAGAAAAATGACCAAACCTTAAGGATTATATTGAAAACTATTTTAAGAACCACACAAAAAACCCAACCTCATCTGGAAGTCATGAACCATTTAGAAAACCAGAATTTCGAGGAAATGTCAATTTAAAACACCACCTTCATTTGATGAAACATCTATGTTTTCACCCAGTGCAACCATGGATTTTCCAACATCTAGTGAAACCCCAAAAATCCAAAGAGACACTCAGATTTTTTCCACAAAACACTAATTTCCTTTAAACCATTATTGACCAAACAATTTGTAAATAATTTCATAAACAAACCAAATAGTTTTTAAATGATTTTATAGACAAGAAAAATAGTTTATAAAAAATTCTGTGAACAGTCCAACAAATTTATAAACACTTTTATAAATAAACCAAGAAAATTTATAAACATACTAAACAATTTATAAACAACTTTATAAATGGAACAAATAATTTAGTGGAAGTCCCCCCACCCAAAAATCCCACTTTGAAGAATAGAAACATTTAAAATAAACATACTAGGTATCTTAACTTGAGCAATTTACACCATTACATAGAAAAACTCATTTTTAGTAAGTTATAATAAGAAATAAACAATAATCACATCAAAGAATAGATATAATAGGGGTGCAATTAAACTTTATGAATCGGTTAAAGACATGAAAGTGGCAATGAATCATTTGAGAAATAAAGATTTGGAATGCCTACCTCAATGGACAGCAACCACAAAACCACTTCAATGAAAAGAAGAATAACCTCCTACGGACCAAACAGACACCTAAAACAATGAGAAAAACATGAGAATTACACTTCATGCCATTAGGGTTTGGCTATAGAATAAAAACCTAAAAACTGATAGAAAAACACACCGGTGAGGGGGTTCACGACCTATGATGGGTCGGCCAGGTTGGTCACGCGTGAGAAGGAGTCCACACAAGGAGAGATGTATCCACTAGAGGGTGCTCCAAAGAAGTAAGGGGCGATGGCTGGGGGGGTGGTTGGGTTTCTAGAGCAGAGGAAAGCTGAGGGAGGTGGGGTCCTGTGGGTGAAGGTGGGCGTTGGGTGAGGTCGGTGTTAGCAGGGGATAGTTGATAGACCAGAGGCATGGGATGAGGGAATATGGGTGGAGTGGAGGTGAATGTCGAGGGAGGTTTGAATGCAGGTTGAGGGCCAGAGGTAGGGATGAGGGGTGTAACGCTGGGTGGCAGAGCCGATGATAGTGAAGGGGGTGAAGGCGCCACTGCACGATTGCATTAGGGGGAAAGGGGGCACCGGGTAGAACTATGTTTCCATATTTTTATTTTTATTTTTTTAGTTTAATTATAATTTAATAATAATAATAATAATAAAACAATAATAACAATAGTAATAGTAATACAACAATAATAATAGTACCATTACTTTACTTATTTTACGTTTAATAATAAATTTTTAATTTATTTTTTTTAAAAAATAATAGTAATAATAACAATAATATCATTAATGATATTAATATTCTTAATAATAATTATAATAATAATAAAAATAGAAACATAATATTTTTATTATTATCGAACATTATTTTACGTTTTAATCCATTTATTTATCTTATTCTGAAAATCGGGTAACCGCGCACTCGATGCATGGCTTAGTAACCCACGCGCCTCATTCTAGACCACTTGGGATCCCGTACAAGCACTGGGGGTAACCTCACGGCTACTTCTGACCATGCTGTGGCCATGCACCGGTCTGAAACCCACCAAAATCATAAACGTTAAAAATTATAAAATGGTACCCGACCCAAAACTCGGCACAAGAACCTGAAAATAGGAAATAATAAAATAAAAATCAATTTAAAAATTCAGGGTGTGACAATTCTCCCCACCACAGACACTTTCTTTTCCCAGAATGTCACCCGACCAAACAATAGACAAAATAAGAGACCATGCCCAGTAAAAACCAAAAGAAACCACAATAGAAGAGAATGAGAGAAAACAAGAGGGTTCTCCCCACCACAAGAATTAAACTAGTGTTGAAATTTAACACCTAAAAATATCACCCTGAGAAGGGGGGCCGACGCGGGAACACCCAACAGATCCAAACTAACTACTATAACATGAGCGAAAAACACCTCAGCTGAAACTTAGAACTCTCAACCCAAACCAAAAACACCCAACATTTGAGAAAAACAATGGAACAGAACATAATCCTACCAGTAAACATGAGCATTACTACAAGCCTTGACTCATTTCCAGGCACTTACATCTCTAAACAAACACTGCTAAACCGAGATCAACAAATATAGGGGCCAAACACACTTTAAAAAAACACATGATTTAGAATACCACATTCACACAAGCAAGATTTCTTGGATTCAAATAGGATGAGTCCATCATAACTTCACGACAAAACAATGAACTTACAAAAATGTCAAAATTTTAATAGTAGAAAAATGATAATGAAAATACATTAAATTTTTTACTACCAACACAGAACAAAAAACCCAAACCAAGGCTTCACACCCTCAGCAACTCCTGACTATGTGTGAGCTTCACTCCAAGACCAGTGGCTGGGGCTCTGATGGCTGAAGCATCCCTTGCCTCACAGTTAGGCACTGGAATTACTCTATTAACAACATATTCTTCTGGTGATGCTTCCTACCAAACATCTCTAGATGACCCAAACACCCGCAATGATGACACTTCATTGGAGAGATGTGACATGATGACTCCACATGCTCTAACCGGTCACACTGGTGACACACCACAGAATGGTCTGAAAAACTGGAAGCCAGAACCGCTATAGAGGACTCTTTAGAAACATGTCCCTTTTTCATACCCTGCTCACTAGATGGGGAACCTTCATGAGCAACTAGATACACATGATTCCCAAGCACCTACTCTCCAGAGACCAATTCAGCTAAGAACGCCTCATTCACCAGATTTTTAAAACAAGGGTCCCTAAAAGGGAGGACCCTCTCCATGATATCTTGATGAAGACCCTCGATGAAGAGAGAAGTCTTCATCAAATATTGCAATACTACCTCTGAATAAAAGGACACAAGTTGCTTGAAATGGTCAACATATGCCTTCACCATTTGTTGGCCATGTTGAATAAGAATGAGCTATTCCCTTTTCATTGTCTTCACCTCTTCAGGTATAAACCATTAGATGAAGGCAGATTTAACGATATCCCATATCATCCCATCTTGTTGTGATGGCGGGGTAAAAAACTCCCATTCATCCAGAGTCGGACCTTCGAACAGACCCAAAACAACACACACTCTGACATCTTTGGGAGTTCCCAATACCCTAAAGATGCGTTCGACCTCTTCAAGCCACTCTGCTGCTTATAACTTACCCCGTTCAACATGATAGATAGGCAATGTCCAATAATGGCAAAAAACTAGGCATGAATTATCAGAAAAATTGGGTACCTTTCTGCTTGGAATTTTATGAACAACGTATAAAACACAAATCCAAAACCAATATCAAACTGAAGAGATATCAATGAAAACACTTTCATCCAAAAACATCTATCTCAAAAACCAAACAAATACAAATAAAACAAAAAATTCATGTTTTTCATTTTATATTTCAAAACCACTTTCTTTCAAGGCTATTTCTGAAATACCAAACGCACTTTTCAAACCAAATTCAAATTTCCAAAATCATTTCCATTTTTTAAAATAAAAACACTTTAGAAAAACAAGGTCAAACGTTTGATTCCAAGTACACAAACCAGAAATCCCAAGAATCATTGCACATACATTCATTTTTTTCATCCACATGCACCGACACACACTATCCATGCATCCCCTCACACATGAAGACATTTTTAAAGAGTACCCAAGGTTTCACCCAAACCACTTCCATACTAGTTCCAAGCAAATAAAAGATTTTTAGACTAGGGGATTTCAGTTTTAAAATCCATTTCACAATTTTAAATCAACTTAAAAGAAATCATTTTCATTTCAAAAGCCCTTTTTCATTTTCAAAATTTCACTTACACCAAACATAACCAAGATGACATTCGACTTGCATCAAACTACTAGAGTGAGGGACTAGTAGTCACACTTAACCTGGAGACATGGTAGTGGGCCATGCCCCAAGTAAATATAAACAACTAGGTGGAACTTAATCTCTGTACTCGTACTCCACTTGGGTCACAACTCTATGAAAAATCACGATTTTACATTGGTCTGCCTCTATTGTCATCCCTAAATCTAAAACAAACCAGGAAGAGACAAGAATACAATTACCGGACTAACCCTAGGGATTCGAGGATTGGAACTTGCGAGGGTTCATGAAATCATTCATGTACCAACCTATCGAGTCTCGACAGTCCTAATCTCCATCTACCAGACGCCCTAAACAACAAGAGTCTGGATCTGATTCCATTTTGTTGTAAACCAACCTGGGTCAACCTTGAACCAGTCACCGAGCCAGTCCGCAACACGTCCCGAGGGGTGTTCCCAATCCCCACGGGCTGAAAAATAGTGATGGGCATGAAAACCTAATCATTAGGAATGATTTGGAACAAACGATAAATAAATAAACAAGAATAAATAGAATAATAAAACTAAACTCGAGCTGTAGAAAAAATGGAACAACTCAACATACCTCCATGTGCCCAACTAGGTCACCACCCAACCAAAAACCAACCTTGATCCAATGATGAGAAACTCGGCCTAGAGAACCTGTAATTGAAATGATAAAGTAGGTGTGAGCATTAAAATTCGTAGTAGGGTTTCCAAGATAAACCACAGAATCCAACGTCTCTTTTCCCAAAAAAATCCATTAACAAAAGTTTGAGATACAATTATAAAATTTGGTTTTCCATATTTTAATAAAACAATACCATTTACCCATTTTAAGAAACTAACACACACCACATGTCATTTCTAAAAAAATTAGAATTTTGCAAACAAATTCCAAATAAGGAAAACAAGGAAGTGATAAAAGAAACATGAGACAATATAAGCTGAAAAAACAAGTATAGCTGAAAGTAAACAAGAAAAGAAAAGATAAACCATGGGTGATTCTAAACATCCCTAGAAAACCCCTAGAAATACTCCATTTCGGAACCACCTACCAGTGTATGGTGAAGCTCCTAAGTCTATAAAAAACTGGATACCCAATAACTTACCAGTCCAGTGGCAAAGCCCTCCTGGCCTAGAAACCAATCAAGGGGGTACCAACCCATCTAATCTGGGTTGATCAGCAACCATCACATGATCATATAAAAGACACCCATGAACCGATGGGGGTTATAATAATAATGTGTAAGTAGGAAGACCCTATCATGCATGACTCATATCACCGAACTTTCCTTCCACAAACACGGATGCTTCTTATGCATTCACCCATAAAGGGTTACCCTAGACAGGAGCACCCCCAAATACACATTCAATCATTTTACATTAACAAAGTGCAAATTGGGCCGTCATTACATGAAATCATTAAATCCATTTGATACCTTTTTCAAAATATAAAAGTTGTTAAATGGGAATACAGTAATCAAAACATCATCATATTAATGAATCAACACAACCATTACACTAAATCTGAAAGTGATAAATATGCATTTGAGCCGACATGTCTAAATCCATTTACCCAAAACATCTTACCAATACCGATTTTAAATTTATAAATCCAAATGAGCATAATTATTTCCAAACTCACACCAAAGCATATTTCAAGTAAAAATTGGAAAACCTTAAGGAATAAATTGAAAACCATTTTAAGAACCACAAAAAGGACCCAACCTCATCTGGAAGGCATGAACCATTTAGAAAACCAAACATTTTAAGAAATAAAAATTTAAAACACCACCTTCATTTGACGATACATAAATGTGTACACCTAGTGCACCCATGGATGTGCCAACATCTTGTGGCACCCCAAACATCCAAAAAGTCACTCAGATGATTTTTTCAGAAAATTCCAATTTCCTTTAAAACATAACTGACCAAAAAAAATTTAAATAATTTTACAAACAGACCAAATAGTTTATAAATGATTTTATAAATAATAAAACTGGTTTATAAAACAATCTATAAACAATCCAAAAAATTTATAAACACTTTTATTAGCAAACAAATAAATTATATAAATAGAATAAATAATATATTAAAAGAATTTATAAACGGACCAAACAATTTAGTGGAAGTCCCCCCAAATCTCACTTTGAAGAACAATTTTATTTAAAATAGACATCCTAGGAATCTTAACTTGAGAAATTTACACAATTCCTTATAAAAACTCATTTTTAGTATGTTTTAACATGAAAAAAAAACAATAATCACATCAAACCTTAGATATAATAGAGGTTCAATTAAACATTAAGAATCAATTGAAAACATGAAAGCGGAAATTAATCATTTTGGAAAGGAATGATTGGAAATGCCTACCTCAATGGAAAGAGACCGTGACACCACTTTAGCAGAAAGAAGATTAACCTCTTACGGGCCAAACACACACCTAAAACAATGATAAAAACACACTAATTACACTTAGAACCATTAGGGTTTGTCTATGGAAGAAAATCCCATCAAACTAATATAAAAATGCATCGGTGGGGGTTCGCGACCCAAGATGGGTTGGTGCTGAGGTTGTCACGCATGAGCAGGAGGCCACACATGGGGAGAGGAGGCCACTAGAGGGTGTACTAGAGTAGAATATAGTGCTGGTTGGGTGGGGGGGGGGGGGGTTCGGGCCACCTGAGTGGAGGAGAGTTGAGGGAGGTGGGGTCCTATGGGTGAAGGTGGGTACTAGGTGAGGATGAGGTCAGCTCGGGCTAGTTGGCTGGCCAAAGGTGTGCGACGAGGGCCTCGGTGCTGGTCAAGGGTGTTGAGAGAGGGTGCTGGGCAAGGGGAAAAGGCAGAGGTCAAGGGCGGGCCAGATGTAGGCAGAGGGCCGAATATAGGGGCAAGAGACATAGCGTAGGGAGGCAGAGCAGGCAAAGGTAAAGGGGTTGAAGGTGCCGCTGAGTGATAAGGTTGTGGGGGAAAGGGGGGGCACCGTGTAGAACAAGGCTTCCATATTTTTATTATTTCATTTTAATTATAATGTAATAATAATAACAAAAATAATAATAATTATAACAACAACAATATTAATATAATAAGAATAATGATATAATTTCTATAATAATTTTATGTTTAATAATGATTTTAATCACTTTTCTTAAAAACAATAATAGTAATAATAATAATAATATCATTAATGATATTAATATTCTTAATAATAATAATAATAATAATAATAACAAAAAATATTTTTATTGTTTTCGAATATTCTTTTAAGTTTTAATCTAATTATTTATCTTATTCTGAAAATCGGGTAACCGCATGCTCGCCGCATGACTTAATAACCTGTACGCAAATTGCACGCCTCATTCCAGAGCTCTTGGGCTCCCATGAAAGCACTAGGGGAAACCACATGGTTATTTCTGACCATGTAGTGCTCGTGAACCAATATGAAACCAACCAAAATCATTAAACATCAAAAAATTTAAACCAGGACCCGACCCGAACCGTCGTGCGAGAACTTGAAACTAATAAATAATAAAATAAAAATTAATTTAAAAAGTTGTGGTGAAAGAATGATTGTTGAATTATTTTTGAATTGTAAAAATATAATAATGGTTTATTTGAAGTATAGTTTGCTCAAAATGAATAAAAAACCATTTATAAAGATATTAAAGTCTTCAAAAACATGTATTAGAGGGTAAAAACCATTAAAATAGGCTTGAATTTTTGTTAAATATTAATATAATGATCATTAATTAAATTTTGAAATGTAGAAATGGTTTCCACATAAATAAGAGTTTTAGTTTTCTAAGGATGAAAAAATCATAGTTTTAGTGTTTTAAAATTATAAAACGTCTATGTAATGACCAAAACCTAGAAAAATGATGAATTGATGTAAAATAAAAGGAAAAATATATTTTAATTTTTTTGGAATATTTTTGACCTAATTAAATGTTAATATGATATGCATTGTGCTTAAAATAACAAAAAATAAGTCTTTAAAGATATTAAACTATTTAAAAACATTCATGAGAGGTTCAAGATCAAAAAAATGACTATAGATTATCATGAAATATTAGGACAATGACTAATGATTAATTTTTGAAATTTTGGGAAATATGTCACATCAATACCAGTGATAGTTTTATCGATATGACCAAGATTTTTTTATCATTTTAAAACATTAAAATATGTGGGTAATGATCAAAACCTAAAAAATGAACATGGATTGATGTGAGATCATGCAACAAATATCTTCAAATTATTTATAACATATATGAACAAAGTACTTGTCAATTCAAACTACAGTGTGCTAAAAATGATTGAAAGAAAAATTTAATTGTAAAAATATGATTAAAATGAGTACTATGTTTAAAAATAAATAACCATTAACTATTATTTATTATACCATATTTTAATTTAAATAATCGAAAAATTTCAAAATATTAGTTTTTTGGTATTTTTATATAATAATATCTTTTAATTTAAATTTGATTAACTTTTGACAAGGAGATGATGGGGGTCGAGCTCATAAAATGATCCAACAAGGTTAATTGTGATATTATCTGTTAAATTATTTATGGTGTAGACATATATTGAATTTCTGAATTATGAGTGATTTTTGTTTCTATTTTTTTAAAACATCCACAACAGAGGGTCATTGATTATATTTTTTTGAGATAATTACATATAGTGACCACCATATGACTCTCATCATAGACTTCCTCAAGTGAGCATATAGGGATTGCAAAGTGGTGGTTAATATTTTCTATAGTGATTCGACAACAATGACTGCCTTAAACGACAAATAATGGGAATTTCTATAGAATTGTTAATAAACTTAATAAATTACTAAAATTAAAACAATATGTATATATATATATATATAATTTGTTATTTTTATATAGTTTAAAATACTATAGAGGAGTGGAGGAGTGGTGATAGGGGCCATACTTCTTTCCAAGACTATGGTTGTGAGATAATTTTTTCAATTAATTTTTTTAGAAAAACCATTGACATCATGTGATGTTTTCTACTACCTTTAGAGAGTGAAAGTTAATTTACCATTTTTATATAGGTGTATTAAGGATATATTTTTTAAAAAATAAATGAACACTAGTTCTTATATTTTTTATTCAGGCACAAACCAATTTTGATTATTATGGTGAGCCTTGGGGACACTAATTGGGTTACTTAGTTTGGGGTTTATGTTGTTTGCATCAAATTAGTTTCAATTCACATTTAAGGATTGCTAAATATATAAGGTCAAAACATAAAAATCCTTAGGATTATAGATCAACCCATGGGTTTGTAGGGTTCTTCGATAGTTATAAGGATGATAAATCCATAATTGGAACTCTAAAGGTATTTCAAGTACTCCCTCAATAATAAAATAGGGCCTATAATGAGGGATTATGGAATATTTTTATAATTATTTGATAATTAATACCAAATATGAATGAAGTTGAACATGATTAAAATTATATATATATA
The DNA here is from genome assembly GCA_963277665.1 of Viscum album. Taxonomy (NCBI): domain Eukaryota; kingdom Viridiplantae; phylum Streptophyta; class Magnoliopsida; order Santalales; family Viscaceae; genus Viscum; species Viscum album. Next base: position 519,731,502 of record OY728166.1, read on the forward strand.
AAATAAAAAATATTTTTTAATTCCTTAGGGAATATATATATATACATATATATTAAAAACAAAAAAAATATTTAATTTTTTCTTCTTTTTTTAAATGAATTCATTAAGGGATTTAATATATTCTTTTAAAAAATTAAAAGGAATGAGTTAGAATACTTTAAACACTTCACCACAGGAAAATGAGTTAGGATTTTTAATTAATTTTGTTGACTCATATTTAATAAAAATTTAATCCAAAACCATCTGCATGCTTTTTTTAAAAAAACCTTTAAATAAAATCATTTTGTTATTTTTGAATATTTATGTTGATCAGTTAAAAATAAAATAAAATTCATATTACATGATTTAAATTATAAAAACATAAGCTTTTTTAAATATTAGTTTGTTCTTTGTGAATATTTTTTTAATTCTTTTGTGGTGTGGCATATAGGTTTGTTCATTCATAATTGGTATTCCACATATTTCATTTGTTTTTTAATATAAATTTTTTTATTGAACTTATTTGACACTTAAAGTTTCATTTTTTTTAATTTTCATAAATATCATGATAGAATAATTATTTTATTGGTGTGGATCACAGGTACATTTTTATGTTTTCCCATCAATTTTATCGTACTTTTTACATTATTTATTTATTTATTACAATATTAGGGATATAATAAACAATTTTTTAAACATCAATTAAAAAAAATGTTGTAAATCATTTACCAGGAAGGTCATTATCAAAACTGTCAAGAAATATAATATCTATTAGAAAGGATATATAAAATAGTGGATTCAAGATTTCAATTGACCTAGAAAACTAGCATTTCATATTATTTTCTATATAGGTTATTAATAAAAAAATGAAATAAAATGTTTTTTATAATAGAATATGTGACATTTCAAATTGGTTTTTTTGTATTATTATTTTAAAAAATGTATTTTATACCTCTTTTCCAAGGAAAATATTTGCAAACTAATTTCTACATTAGTTTTTATAGAAATGTGGCATGAGATTTTAAAATTTTAACTATTACATCTATATTTTTTATAAAACATTTCTTTAAAATATGTGAATTTTAAATAATTTTTATGTATAAATCAAAACACAAACATGTTGGACAGAGACAATAGTTACACAAACATCAACAAAATAAATTCCTTAATTTTTTCCTTAAAAAATATGTACACTAATGTAATATAGATATAGTAAAAATATTAATTAGTATTGCTAATAAAACCATTATAATAATAAAAATATGATATATTAAATGATTTTTTTTAATAAAACTTAATTTATAAAAAAAATCAAGTTGTTTTAGTTGTGATTATTTGATACAAAAATCACACAATATAAAAACTACTTTGCATGAATTTCTGAAGACGATGTCATTGAAAATTGAAAACAGGAAGTTCTATACTAAAAAAAAAATATTTTAATCAATTACTAAACTAATTTATTATAACATAAAAGTCATATATTTATTAAATATTATATATTTATTACTTTTTTTACAAAATGTGGAAGTGATTACATGACAAATTGGAATTTTATTTTTAAAATAATAAATAAAATATGAAGTTGTAATAATTTATAATTAATAAAATTATATAATTTACTATTATAATATACTTTAAAATTTTCACACACATCACCTAGTATAGAGCATAAAAGTAAGCAGTGTTTTATTAGGGTTAAAAAATAAAGGTTATGAGGCACAATAGAAGTGGCGAGACATGATGCCCATTTAAAATTTTTTCATCTAAAACCAATAAAATAGTTTCAAAACATTCAATAGTATCATCACATATAATTTATAATTAATAATTTAAATAAATATATACATGTATTATTTTATTTCTGATTTTATTCTCATACATCGTCGACACCACCAAACCAATCTTATATTGTGTTCATGTTTTAATTTCTTTTATAATACATGTGTGCATACCTCTAGACAAATCCAAACATTCCATTTGAAACTTAAAATAATGTTCTCAAACTACTGGGTGCTAGCTCGAGTCGATAAATTTCAATATGATGTTCACCATTAATCACAACAATGGATATATTGTTTTCACTCTCTTGAAGAATGAATGATCTAGGGAGGATTCTCTGTATTTTCACTATAGAAATTCCAATAATAATTCACTTTAAAATAATATCACTCAAGGATCAAATTCCAATGTCATGAAATACTTGATTTTATAAATTAAGTAAAAATTAAATGAATTAGAAATAAATTATATTATCTTAATTTAATCCTAATCAAAACTCCATGTCAATTTTAACTTAAATAATAATAATAATAATTAATTTAGTGAACATAGGGAATAAAATCCATGTGAAATTTTTCTAGGAATGGAAACCAGTTTGGTACCCTTGAAAATTGAGGTGCTCAACCACAAAAATGATAAAAAAATTCATAACTAAAACAGAACCCAAAAAACATTAAAAATAAAGACCCAAACCAGAACCTAAATGAAAAATCTAATAGTCTATTAGAAATCGAACACACATATTTTTTTTAATAATTTTATTACACAAATCTATGTAACCCATTTAATAAAATAGACATATTTTGGAATATTAAATAATTGGAATATATTTTTAATCCTAAACATATAATATAACATTTGTTGTTAGGGTTTGAAAATGCAATGCTATGGGGATCCCATCAATGCAATGAGATAATGTAGGGTAGATGTATTATACTATCTGAAGAAAATATAATAAATCCTATAAATGAATACCCTTGATCTTCTAAGCATAAAAATTATATAAACCATCAAAACATTATGAAATTTAATGAGATTTAAAATTATTTATAATTGATTTGGATTTTTTTAAAATGATGAAAATGTTTTTGATGTAAAAGAAAAAAATTTATTTTTTACATTTTCTAAAAATAAATGGTTATTTTAAAAATAATTAATACATTGTAGGTTTTTTATGTTTTTAACATTAAAGGACAATGTTAAAATTAATTTATTTGAGTTATGGTTTCCCTATAATAGGTAATAAAACCCTACCCAATTACTAATATGGTAGTGTATATAAAAATAGAACCCTGTCTAAACCTATTTTTTAGTTACCAGAACCTAGTTTAATCAGGTTGGACATGATCAATTATATAACAGACCAACCCTAGTCAACTAGACCAGTTACATAAGTCATCTCATCATCGTGTGGGGTGAAATAAGTAAAAAAATAGTCTTGTATATAATGAAAACAAGATATAAAACAAGATTAAAAAGCGAAAAAATGGGGGATTCAACTATGCAAAACAAGATAAACTAGAAAGAAAGAAAATCCTAGACAACTAGTCTCCATGTGGCCAAACATCACCTCCAATAACCATCACAAAAATGAAATAACAATATAAAGTAGAGGCTGCATGCTATAGAACATTCTCCTCTTTTCTTGAATCGTGTAAAACAAGGTCTAAAACCTTCTATAGTCAGAAAAATGGAGTGAGAAACAAATCCTAATAGGATACCACTAAAATATCTATACAAGTTCTAATAATAATATTACACAAGTACAAAATAGAGACCCCCACTTTTGATACATTATCATTACATGTCTTTTGCGTAATACATAAAAATTAAAAAAAATACACCCAAAGACCACATTAGTTTAGTGACATTGGAAACATGGAAACATAAAAACCGTTACATAAGTAAAATACATTATCTCCCACTATATTCTTCATGAATATCACCCTTATTAGCCACATAAATATTAATACATATCTTCATAATGTGGAGAAATAAATATAAAAGGGTTGTGATCAGATACCCAATAAGGTTAAACTTGAAAGACATATAATCATAAGAATGAGCATAAGAGTTTGATAACATGATCATAACTTTTGAATATCATGCCCTACATATCATAAGATCATAAACATGAATCATGTCATAAATCTTGGTAGTTCGTAACACATGAATTATAAGGAAATAAAAAAACATAATCCATGAAATAATAACATAGTAATTATACATGGAATTTTGGAATATACATAAGTATATATAATTATTTCCATTGTATTCAAGGAATCGCTTCCAATCCCATCTTAGTGGACAAAGTCCTTTACTGAACCAGGTTCAATCCCCATTCCAACCATATATTATTGAAGTGAGTTCAATCCTCATTCCAACCCTGTAATACTGAACCAAGTTCATTTCTCATTCCATCCATGTCTATTTCATGAGATATAAATTTGCACCTAATTCATTGGAGGGATATATAGGACCCACCCATCTCATAAAGAAATCATGCATACTTGTGCCACAAATTCATAAACAATCATATCATAAATTTTGAAATGAAATGGTTATCATAAACATGTAATCATATCTTAACTTATGGAAAATACATGTCTTAAAATCCTCAACGAATAACCTATTAAAGGAAGTAGGTTTCAAAAGTAGATAACCCGTGGAAGAGAAACATACATCATACACATCATTCCATCAAAACATAATCCATTCAAGAAATAATATGAATGGAACCATTGGATAGTTACCTATAAGGGAATCATTAACATAAAAAAGGTCATATTATATATAAAATAACATGGAAATATATTTTAGAAACATTTCATGGGGAAAATATCCTTTCTTCTTTGAAAAATATTCTCCATAAAAAATAAAAAACATTTAAAACTCATTTTTTTGAAAATAAACTTGAATGATTATCAATAAATCTATATAAAACATTTTTAAAATTTGTCATTTTGAAAATATATAAAGAGGTCTTCAAATTTTTTTGAAAACCATTTTCCTTGAAAACTTATAAAGGGAGCTTGAAAATATTTTGAAAACCATTTCTTCAAAAATACTTTGAAAACTTATAATTAAAGATTGAAATAATTTTGAAAACCATTTTCCATGAAATCTTTTAAAAAAACATTGAAGCATATTTAAAATAATTTTCCTTGAAAACTTATAAAAGAATATTGAAAACATTTTTTAAACAATTTTCATTGAAAATTATAAACCAAGATTGAAAAAATTTTAAAAACAATTTTCATTGAAAAAATATAAATATTAATTGATTTTTTTTTGAAAAAAATCTATTGAAAACTTATAAAGGGAGATTTACAACATTTTTTAAACCATTTTACTTAAAAACTTATAAAATAATCTTAAAAACCTTTTGAAAAACAATTTCCTTGAAAAATAATTTGAAAAATTAAAAAAAAATCATGGAAACATTTTGAAAACCATTTCATTGAATTTTTTTAGAAACATTTTCTAAAAAATTAACATTATAAACATGAAAAATAATATTCATAGAAATGATGGTGGGTAAATCTGTACATGCTGTATGAGCTAAGAAGAACATCCCTTTTTCATAGAAAAAGGATACAAAAAATGACTTGTTCATAGAGCCTTAAGAATATTCCTTAAAAAATATTAATGAATAAAAAAAGAAAAAAAAGAAAAAAAAAGAAAAAAAATATTTAAATATTGTAGAATAATAATAGAATATTCTTGGAAACCCATTTTATAACACATCGGTTTGAAAAAACATAGATTTCTGACCAAGGAGAGGGTAAAGTTAGGCTTTCATAAAAACAAATTCTTAACTATATTATGTAAAAAAGAGTATAAAAATGGTACCAATACATGAATATATTATGAATAAATTGATGATAATAAAATTCCTGAATGTTCTTGGGATATGGATCATAATATTTCATCAAAGGATTCACAAACATAATCAATCTCGAAAAGAGTTGAGATTGTTTCAATAAACTCTTAAAACTTGGTAACTTTGAACCATAATACCCATGTTAGAAAATTAAGTTACATGAATTTTAAAATATAATTAAAATATTGATATTCATGATATAACATTTCAAAGTCATTATATAGACGTTATGAAAAAATATAGGTGCCTAACATGACATGTGTCTCAAAGAAGGAAAATTGAGACAAAATTACTCCACGAATTTGGTAACTTTTGAAAAAAAAGTCCCAAGAAATAGAGATAATAGAATATATATGTAAATAACCATAATGTTAATTATACTTATCATATAATACATCCATGCACTACATAGACACCACACCAAAGTAATGGGTGGTAAATAAAGCATATATCTCCCAAAAATAAAAGGTAAGATGAAATTCCATAAGTTCGTGTATGAAATCTCATCATAATTGTTCACAACTTATGTATAATAAATAAAATTATTTTATAAATATATCATAAAAACATATTCATATATATAATATAATATATGGTTTTATTATGCCTTTATATTACCCTCTGGTTAACAATTCATTGTTAAGGTTTCACTTTGGGTAATATCTGCTTTGTTCTTTCCATGTGTCTTAATTTTTTATATCTTTAGCCACTATAACTATATCATAATTTTATGAATTTAAATCAGGAAAGTAATATCATTTATATTCATTATATTTTTATTATAATAATCTATATAATATATAAGTATTTAATTAAATACACCATTCATGGAGACAGTAATCCTTACGTCATGTGAACGATGTTTCCATTTTAAAAGTCCTATTGAAAGAAAGAAAAAAATGATATATATATATATATATTATAATTAAATTAGAATTATTATTTCATATATATCATATAATTTCACTAAACTTATCTTTAATACATTCTATGTAGTGTGTGAATGAATCACTATACTTTAGGGGGTGATAGTCCACACTTTCTCAAACGAAATTATCATATTCAAACCAAATGGAAAGTTTAAAGATATATTTTTTAAAAGGATTAAAGAAGATTAAATAAATAATAAATTTAATATATAACATATATTAACATACATAACATAATTATTTACACCATGAGAGACGTTAATGGAAAAATGAAAAATCATTATTTCGTGAGGTGATAGTTCGCCATAAACGTAAATAGTATGTTTGTTATACATTAGATTTAATTATGTGTAAGTGTAGGTATAATAATTAATAAAGAAAAATATAAGTATATTTAGTATATATTTTTAATTATATTAACATGGGATAAGGATATTTTTGGTAGTGTATAAGTAAATGAAAGTCATGTGATCATTGGAAAGTGATACCTTCTAAATTAGATAACTCATTTTGGTTTGCACCAAATGGATTCCTTGGAAGGATTTATGCCAAAAGTGAGGATTATAGGTCAAATAAATAGAAATATGGGGGCTATTTAGGAATATATTTGTCAATTAAAATGGATAGATATGTGTGAGTAAGTGGGAGGAGAGGATACCTTTTTATAGTAGAGTATGAGTGACACTCTTATAAATATTTGAAGAGAGAATTACACAAACGTTTTTCATGTTTCAAGTAAAGAAAATAATGGAAAAAATTATAGAAAATTGACGATAGGGTAGAAATATTTCTATACAATGGACATTGGATATGTTTCTAGATCTTTTTGGGTCTTAAATTTATGGTTTGGTCCTTAGTTATGCTTAATTTTACCATAATTAATGTAATTAATTTTAATTACTTTTACTAATATTTTTGGAAAAAATATGTTGAACTAATATGAAATTATAAATTTTTATTATTCCAAATATGGAATCTATTTTTCTAAATTCCAATCATATAAGTGGTAGAAATTATCTTAAAATTAATTCCACTGATGGGATGACACTATGAGTTTTGAAAGTAAACATAATCAAAAGTTTTCTAAGTTTTTATTTATAAATTCAATGTGAAATTAGTTCCAATGACCTACATTGAATTATTTGATAAAAATATTATATAATTAATTTTTGAAACCAATTTAAAATATAATTTACCCATATAAATATATTAAATGAGAAATAAGTTTTGAATTAAAATTCTGTATTTTTAACTATTCATTAAAAATGAAACATTACAAAAAAATAAAAATATTTATCCCAAACTAATTTTTATGCTTATATTTAAAAGTTACAAATTATTTTAACATAATGAATACATAAAAGTTTTAAAATTTTGATTTAAAATGGGGTTTTTATTAAAAGGCAGTAAAAATACGATTATAAAAATATAAGTATTATGTATAAAATTGGGTTTGTTCTTATCTTATGTCTATAAAATCTATAGGATGAATATAAAAAATATTTTATTGAATAAAAAATATATATTACATTAATATCACTCACTAATTATAATTTATTTAATTTATTATGGTAAAAAAACTTTTTGACCATAAAAATAAGAATATTTTCTTTTATATTAAGTTGGATTTCGTATTCATTTATAATTAATTGGAAACCTATGAATTCATTATATATTTTTGTAAACCAAATATTTTTATAAATTAGTTAATACAACTCATAAATTTTAATTTAATGTCCAGGTTATATCTTATTATATTAAATAATAATATTTTAATAATATATTATTTTTCGGTAATCATTGATCATAAGTGTTACCCAATCCATCAAGGAAAGTCATTGTTGTGTGTAACACTAGTTAACATTGGTGTTTTGTGTAGAAAAAGCTAAAATTTATGTAGTGTGTAGTGCATGATTATCTTGATGTTTTAGATAATGTAATCCAAACATATTTCTTTAATATAAAATAAAATCTTTTCAATGTTGCGTGAAATGAAAAAGATAAAAAAGATTAAATTAATTAAAATAATAATAATTCACAAAATCTCGTGTTGTTACATTCCACCCCCGTAAAAATTTATTCTTCCATAAAATTCATTTTTATTATCAAATGGTTAATATTTGAATGTTTCATTCATAGAAACCAACATCATAATAATGAATACTAAAACTTCCCTTAAAAATGAAAAGCTCGAACCATAATGGTTACCCAATGTAACATATAACTGGGTTTCCATATAAAAGAACATTGGTTGGGATTGAAGATTTGATATAGATGAAAAAGGTAAATATTTATAGGTAGTGATTGATGTTTTCAGTCACAGACTAGTGAATTATCAAATAAAAGCTTTGGGCCTCAAGGTCATAAATCTGTGATGGTTTATTAGGCCACGTGTTCAAAAAGATTAAGGTATTAGGACAACATATTTGTTTATCATTATTCTATCTTTGAGTAATTATTTTATTGATCAAGAATTGAAGAAAATATACCTTCATGAAATATTTTTATAAAAAAATGTTATTATTTGGTTGTGCCTTTAACTATTTATAATTCATTCATCAATTCAAGAAATGGATGTCCATAAATTAACTATGATGCCCGAACCACTAAAATACACTTTTTGTAGATATTAAAGCCCATTAAAGAATATAAGGTATAACTATTTATCTATAACTATTCTTAAAAATCAATATGGTTAATACATTAATCTTTAAATATAAATAGTAACACAACTATGTCATCATAAATAATTATTCATCAAGAATAATTATACATTAATTAAGACATCAGATAGGGAATTGGTAGGTGTGAAACACCTATTGTCCTTTGGTCAGGGGTTCAAGACCTACAGCCTTCCCAGATATGATTGGTTTCCACCCAATATACATTATTTACTTTTATAAAACCACACTAATATAATTTCTAAAATAAATATTATAGAAATATTTGGAATAAATTTATTCACTATATAACCTTTTAACCAAGGTTTGCAATATAATATCAATTCATAAATACTTCATATGATGTTTAGCTTAAACTTTTCATGAATGGTTATCCTTATAACCCTTATAAAAAATAAAAATCTAAAACATTAGAAATAAGTTCACGAGATTAGCTTATCATTAATCCCCCATATATCACAATGTATCTCTTGGTGGTGAAATTACAAACATGTGAGTACACTTATGATAAATTCTCTAAGATCATGGTAACAAATTGAATTACCATAAATAGTTTTATAAAACATGAATGGTTTATTATTCCATATATTATGGGATATATTTCATAAATACAATAAGTTTTAATCTTTTTCCATGATATCATGAACTACTTGTCAAGAAGTCCTTAATTAGTTCCATGGTGATTTTTACTATCCAATTTACTTGTTCATATCCCTCATATATTTATCTAAACGAAAATATCATAAAATAAGTAACATATTAGGGAATATCTTCTCTTAGTCAAAAATATCACCTTGTCATTAAATCATTTTTCTAGTTTGTCAGAAAAATTCAAAATAATCATTCAAATACTTATTGAAAAACATAAACGGGAAAATCCGTGTGTATTTCACCATTCATATAACATAATTACTAAATCCCAAATACATAAAAAATTAAAATTTTCCACTTTATCCAAAATCTATAATAAGGATACCAGATCCTATTACTTAATACCTCTTTCCTTTCACATTTCATCTATAATCTCATCATTATAAAGAATATAACCATTACTTGCACCACCTTGTTGATTCTATTTAGGAGATTTCATTTAAGGACATTAGGTTTTATAATGACTATTTATTCCACCCTTAAAACACTTTACCTTTGATTATGACTTAAGGAGGCGAAAATTATTATACATTTTGTTAACCAAAATCTTAATTTTTACCTTTTAGTCACCTGATTTGTTTCCTTCCTTTCCATAGTAAAAACATATTCTTGTTCCTTTATGACATTTAATTAGGCGATTATTTTCACATTCTTGACACAAAGGAAACCAAATGTTCTTTCATCCATAGTCTTTATTACGAAAAATCTCCAGAAACACCTTCATTATTTTTTTTGTTGAGACCTAGTGTTGATTAAGTAACACATTGTTAATCATGTTCTGTGAAAATTTATTAGTAATGATTGCAATATATGTTACTCCGATGATCATCCCACTTGAATACTCATCAAAAAATTGTCTATCACATTAAACATTAATCTAGTTCCTTCCAGTTCCCACCATTGATTAAAACCATAATCATTGTGTGCACATTAATTTTCAATACAGAAAACCACATAGTCGTAAAAATAATTACTTATAGAATATCTAAATTATGACACCTTACATAATCTATGAAACCATAGGTTTATCATTGGTTATTAATATCAAAATAATATTTATTTCTATAATGATGGTTCATGAAATGTTTTTGAATTCCCAAAGCATATCCCAAGGGAGTTTTAAACCAGGTGTGCAGTAAGGCCTATTTTCATGTACCAAAATACCCTGAGTTAGGCTTAGAAAATATTTTTGAAGTTATTACCCCTATGTGAATCTGTTCCATTTCGACATCCACTTGTAGTATCTAGAGAGGGATGCATTCCAAGGAAATCACTATTTTATTTACGCAAATTCAAGTATATTTTCCTATGCTTTTTTAATCATTAGACTTATCCATAGATATGTCATTAGGGGTCTCACTAAGGTTTTCTTATCTTAGTTTCCAAAGGATAAAAAAATTGCACTAATACCAACTATAGATACACTCTCTTTTCATACATAAAAATTAAATCTATTTTTTAGAATACTTAGAACCTTAAATAAAGAGATGCCCAAAGTCTGTGTTAGATTAGTGCCTTTAGAAACATGGAAACATAATCACAGGTACATAAGTGAGCTACATTATCTACCACGATGTTATCCATGATTAAAACCCTTCTTAGAAACATATTAATTAAAACATATCTTCATAACCTGGGTAAAGAAACATAAAAAGGGGTGAGCTCAGATGCTCTATAAGGGTAAAAATGGATATATGTAATCATTAGGGTGGATATAAGGGTATAAGAATGTGATCATGACATTGGAAGATCCTACCCTGCATATCTTAAGATCATAATCATGAATCATGGTATAAATATTAGTAGTTCATAAGACATGAATCATAAGAAAAAAATAACATAAACCATGAAATCATAACATACAAATAACAAATTGAATTGTGGCAGACACATAATCAAATATAATAATTTCCATAGTAGTCAAGGAATAGTTTCCAAGGCTATATAAGTCTACAAGGTCCTTTAATGAACTATTTTCACTCCCCATTCTAGCCCTGTATTACCGAACCAAGTTCACTCCTCATTCTAGCCCTGTAATACTGAACCTTGTTCATTTCTCATTTCATCTATGTCTATCTCATGAGATATAAATTGTTACCTAATGCATTGGAGGGGGAAATAGGTCCCACCCTTCTCATTATGAAATCATACATAGTTTTTCCATAAAATCATAAACAATCATATCATAACCCAATAACTGAAATGGGTATCATGAAAAAGTAATCATATCTTAACTAGTGGAAAACAATGGTTTCATAATCATCAATGAATAACCTGTGAAGGGAAGCATGTTTCAAATACATATAACCCGTGGAAGATAAATTAGTTTCATAATAATCATTCAATCAAAACATAATCCATTTAATAAATAATATAAATGTAACATTTCTATCATTTCCTATAAGGGAATGAGTAATATTAATATATGTCATCTTAAATGGAAAATAACCTGGAATGATTTTTTGAAAATATTTCTTGAAGAAAATATACTTTCTTCTTTGAAGAAGGCTCTTTAAAATATAAATACATTTTGAAAAATATTTTCTTGAAAATAAAATTGAAGAATTATAAAGAAATATATGAAAAACTTTTGGAAACCCTTTTTTTTGAAAAAATATAAAGAGATCTTAAAAACATATTGAAAACCATTTTCTTTAAAAACTTATAAAAGGATATTGAAATATTTCAAAAAACATTTCTTGGAAAATAATTTTCAAACATATAAATAAGGATTAAAATCACTTTGAAACTGTTTTTGTTGAAAACATATAAGATATTATTGAAAATATTTAGCAAATAAATTTCCTTTAATAATAATAAAACAATATTGAAAACATTTTTTTAATTTTTTTTGTTGATAAATTACAAAAAAAATTGAATACATTTTTGAAACATTTTACCTTGAAAATTTATAAATTTATCTTTGAAAAAATTTTGAAAACAATTCCCATGAAAAATGAAATAGGAATATAGAATACATTTTGAAAACCATTTTCCTTAAATTATTTAAAATATTATTATAAACCTTTTGAAAAACACTTTGAGAAATTATAAATAAATCATGAAAGTGTTTTGAAAACCATTTCTATGAAAATTATTTTTGGAAAAATTTTCTTACAAATTAACATTTTTAATATGTAAAGGAAGATTCATATAAATTATGGTGGGTAAATCTGTACATGTCATACGAGGTAAGAAGAACATTCATATTTCATGGTAAAAGGTTATAAAAATTCCTTCTAATGAAGGTGACAAGAATATTTCATTGAAGATATTGGTAAAATAAAAGAAGGGAAAATGTGTTTTAAATATTATAGGAGAATAATATAATATTCTTCGAATCACTTTTTAGAAAACATGTTTTTAAAATAACACAGATTTATAAATAAAGAGAGGGTAAATTTTGTCTTTATAAAAAACAATTTCTTAACCATATTATGTACCAAATAGTATAAAAATGTTAACAATAAATGAATATATTATAAATAACCAGATGATAATGAAATATATGAATTTTCTTGAGGGATGTATTATATTATTTCATCAGAGTAAGAATAAGAATAATCAATCTCAAAATGTGATGAGACTGTTTCAATAAACTCTTGACACTTGGTGATTTGAACCATAACCCCATTTAAGAAAACAAAATTAAATGAAGCATAAAGTGTCCTGAAAATAACTAGATTAATTATATAAAATTTCAAAGAAATATCTTATAATGGAAATGTAAAAAAACTTATTTTAATTATAATAATCATTTAATACATACGAGGTAATTATACACACCAAACAAAAGGAATGGGTGGTGAATAGTGTATATCTCACTGAAATAAAAAGTGAGATGAAATTCCCCTACCTTTTGTCTTGACTCTCTTCGTACTCATTCATTAATAATGTATAATAAATATAAATATATTATACATACTAAAATGACTATTTTATTATATAAAATTTCATATATGGTTTGATTATGAATTTATATTACCCGCTTGTTAACAATTCGATGTTAAGGGTTTACAATTGGTAATATCCGCTTTGTTCTTCACATGTGTCTTAATTTGTTATATATTTTTTCATTATAATTATACCATGATTTCTAGAATTTAAACCATGATATAAATTTAATTTATATTAATTATATTTTTATTATAATAATCTATATAAAATAGAATTATGAAATGGAATACACCATTCATGGAGACGGTTAGTCGTACATATGCTTAAATGGTGTTTCCATTTTTATTATCGTATTGAAAGAAATAAATAAAATGACGTAAATTATATATATATATATATATATATTACAATACAAGTATAATTATTATTTAATATATATCATATGATTTCACAAAACACATCCTTAATACATACCATGTAGTGTGTGAATTAATCACATTGCTTTGAGGGGGACGGTCGTCCACACTTCCTCAAACGAAATTATCATATTCACACGAAATGTAAAATATAAAGGTATGTGTTTTAAAAGTATTAAACAAGATTATATAAATAATAAATATTATATATTATATATATATACATATATTCCATCATAATTTCACCCATGAGAGGCGGTAAATGAAAAATGAACAATCATCGTTTCGTGAGGCGGTAGTTTGCCGTACATGTAAACAATATGTTTGTTACCCATTAGATGGAAGTGTGTATAAGGGTAGGTAAACCCATTAATAAAACAACATATAATTATATAAAGGATTTTTTTATTATATTAACATGGAATAAAGAGATTTTAGATAGTGTAGAAGTAAATGGAAGGCATGTGATCATTGGAAAGTGTTGCCTTTCAAATCAGGTAACTTATTTTGGATTGCACCAGTGGGATTACTTGGAAGGATTAATGACCAAATATAGGATTCTAGGTATAAGAGAAATAATTTTTTGATCTATTTGGGAAGATATTTTTTGATCCAAAAGGTTTGAGAGGTGTGAGTAAGTGGGAGGAGATGATTCTTTTTTATAATGGAGGAGGAACAACACTCTTTTAAATATTTGAATACAAAATTATACCCACGTTTTTCATGATGAAAGTGGATATAATAATGTATAAAATGTTATAAAAGGGATTATAGGTTCTAAATATATCCATATATGTTGTTTTGGACAAGTTTATAGGTTGTTTTGGGTCTTAAATTTAACATTTAGTCCTTTGGTAAGCTTTATTTTACCATAATCGATGTAATTAATTTTAATTACTTTTACTAATATTTATGGTCAAAAAATAGGTTGAAATTAATATATATTATAAAAGTTTATAATTATTAATATGATATCCATTTTGACAAATTCTAATCCTAAAATAGGTATGAATTAATTTAAAATTAATCCAACTAATGGGAGGATACTACGAGTTTTTAAAGTAAAAATCATCAAAAGTTCGAAAGGTTTTTATTTTTGATTTCAATGAGAAATTGTTTCAAATGAACTAAATTGTATCAATTGATAAAAATAAAATATAATAAAAATTTTAAGCCAATTTAAAATATAATTTTACCTTTTAAATAAATCAAATGTAAAATCAGTTTTGAATTAAAATTTAGTTTTTTTACTATTCATTAAAAAAATGAAAGCTTATAGAAAAATACCAAAAAATTATCCTAACCTAATTTTTATATTTTTATTTCCAGTCTATAGTTTACTTTGAAATATTAAATCCATAAAAGTTCCAAAATTTGTTTTTATAATGAGTTCTCCATTAAAATGTGGTAAGACAACCATTATAAAAATACAGATTGTTAAGAATAAAATTTGGTCTGTTCTTATATTGTGTCTATCAAATCTATTGGATGAATGTAAATTTTTTTATTGAATATATTAAATATATATTACATTAATATCACTAATTAATTATAATTAATTTAATTTATATGGGTAAAACATCTTTATGGCCATAAAAATTATAATATTTCCCTTTATATTTAATTAGTTTTCATATTCATTTATAACTAACTAGTAACCTATGAATTCATCTTATATTTATGTAAAATATATATTAAAAAAATTAGTTAATACTATTTGTAACCGATAACTTAATGTCTAGGTTATATATTATTATATTAAATAATAATATTTAATAATACTTTATTGTTCAGTAATCCTTGGTCATGTGTGTTATGCAAGCCATTGATGAAATTCATTGTTGTGTGCAACACAAGATAACCTCAATGTGTCAGGTAGATCAAGATAAAATTTATGTTGTGTGTAGTGCATTATTAACTTAGTGTTGCATATAGCTTAATAAAAACACACTTCTTTAATAAAAAATAATATATTTTCAGTGTTGTGTGAAATGAAAAATATCAAAAACATTAAATTAATTCTAAAAATAATAATTCAAGAAATCTTAGGGTGTTACATCCAAGATTTAAAAAAAGTTATTTTATAAGAAGTTTTATAAATAAATTTATTGGAAATCCTTTTTCAAATAATCCTTGAATTTTCAAAAAATTCATGGCATGTTTCCAAATACAGAAAAAAAAGGTAAAAACAAAAAATATAAATAAACATGTGATCCAACATCCATGAGATAAACTATAATGTAATAAATATCCAAAGGCAACAATTCACCTACCAACCGAGCTCTAGCCTATGGGAAAATACATACTAGACACTCGCAGTCATAAGAAGGAATATGGTTATATCTAACTAACAATGAGGACTACATTAGACCATCGACATATAAGAGATTACCTCCTAGTGGTGTCACACACACTAAGGCTACTTATGTCTCTATCAAAATATACCCAAGGTTCTCACTTTGTAATGTTTTCAATTTTTGTTTACAAAAATGCTCAATTTTTTTTAAAAATAATTTCAAAGACAATTTAATGTACTTCATGAATATAAAAATCCATTTTTAATTTCAAATCAAGGAAATTCTATTTTAAAAGAAAATAACAATTTTTAAATTTAAACCCATGAACTTTTCAATTTCAAAACATTAAATTCCATTTAAAATCTCAGGTAATCAATATGAAAGAAAATAAATTCAAGAAATTAGAATTATTAAAGAGATCCACCTACCTCAAGAGCTTAGAAAACCTAATATCCATTAAAAACGGGGATTGGAAGCAACAATATCTACCATTAAAAGGCAAGGCACGACCAAAGATTCAAAAGGATTGATAAAAAACCCCACCCAATTCAACATCCCTATAATAAAAGGTGTCTCAACCATAAATAAACAAGAAACTAAGATGAAAGCTTAACTGAAGAGACAAAGAGCCTAACCCTATTGATCAATTACTGAATAGATCAATCCAAACAGAATGAAGACAACAAAAATTTCCAAGGGTAAGAGCTTTAGGAGAGAGGAGTAAGATGAAAATAAAAAAAAGAACCCTTAAACACCCACACGACACCCTAAAAACTATTACTCAGGGAATTACATGTTGTGTAACATTTAACACATTTTGAATCACTTTTATTTTGAGTTAAAATAGAATCCTTATCCCCTCTTTAATTAAAAAATAGATTTTACATTACATGAAATGTAACACTTACCCGATGTGTAAAAACCCATGTTGTGAATTCAAGTCATGGGATGAGTTCATATGGAATTAAACATCATTAAACCCCACTAAACATCATGTAACTACCCATAGAATAGCAAAAAATCCCTAGGAAAATATAAAAATACAAAAAAATGTGACTTCACAATTATAGGTGTCCTCCCAATTAGGATTGGAAATACTCAACAAAAGAAAAAGGGAAACCAAATAAAAAGATCTGAACACACCTAATAGAAAAGTAATAAGGTTTTACAATGTACCCACCATAAAATGTTTCTATCCCTAGAAAGAGCTCAATATCCAGGATTTTCCAAATTACAGACCACTACGTCCTCATTAGCGACTCATGATGCCACATTTTTTGGCAATCCTATCCACACTGCCTGTAACGACCCAAAGTTTCATTAATGGAAAATCCCTCTCGATCCAGTTAAATGTTTCTTTATGATTTTTTTTATAAGATGTCAACTTCTTTAGTTTTACGTTAAGATTTGTGACCGTTACTTTTATAGCCGTTGAACAGTGATCATATGGGTAGTTTAAATATAAGGCTTTAACGAACCAATTTTCTACTCAGACAAAGGAAGCGATGGCCTCATCCAGTAGAATTTCCCCTTATGAAGCCCATTTGTCGGAGCTCGGAAAAGAGGTGGCGTCTTTGGGCTTTTCCCTTGACCAAGACCAAGCTGAGCTTCATCAAGTCAAGATCGAACGTGATCGTCTACGGGAAAAATGGAAGTTGATTGAAATTACAACTCGAGCGATGTTATCCGAGCAACCCAAGAGTCTATCACCATCGCACACCTTACCCTTAGGTCTTATGCGGCTATTTTAAGGGGTTATGTAACAACTATGTAGTACCATGTTCATGCACATTACTTTTGTATATAATAATGAATATAATTTCTAGTCATTTTTGATACATTGTAATTAGTTTTTAAAGTACAAATGGTGTTTTTAGTTATTATTTAATTAAGAATTATATTTTATTAAATTAAAGGATTTTTGAATCAAATAATATTTTAATAAAATATTATTATTAATATTACATTAATTTTTATTAAATATAAATGATCTTATAATTTTATGAATGCAATTAAATTTTTTAATAAGGTTTGAAAGCCATTTTTGTCAAAACCCGTGAATTTTTTTATAAATGTCGGTTTTTATTTTAAAAGTGAAAATTCACATATTTAGAAAATTATTTAGATAAAATAAATATTATTTTTGGAATCAGGACGTCGAAATTATCCAACGATGAATTTTTTATAATTTTCTGAGACAGTCAAATTTTTGGGTAAAAATTAAATACCATTTAAATATATAATGTGTTTTATGACATCATAATGACCCAATGGTGATGTAATAAAATACCATAATCCTTATGTTCGGCCAATATATGTTTTATCATTAAAATAATGAGGTTTTGGGTTTGTTTGACTTACTTTTGAAAGCATTAATGGAGCCCTCAAGACTTATTCAACACTTTGCCTTTTTAAATTAATTTCCATGGGAGTGTGACTCACCTCCACATAAGCAACCCTAATTTTTTTAATATGTTAGGACCTTGGCCTTGTAAAATATTGTTTTCCTCTGTCCTTTTCCAGAAACCATGGGAAAATACCATGGGATGGGTTGTGGTTTGGATTATTTTAATATAAGGGGTCCCAAACCTAAATAATAAAGAATTCTCTCACCTTTCCTATATAAACCCACCCAAGATCCCACTTCCTCCTCACTCAAAGCCCTTGAAGTTCGTCCAACCTCTGCCCTACTCTCTCTAGAATCCTCCCAAGGTTCCCCAAGCTCCCAAGAAGCCTCTCACAAGCCTCCCTCTAGCCTTTGGAAGCACACTTCCAAGTAATGGTTTTTTCTTCCTTTCTCATTTTTGTCAATTTTCTTTAAGTTGTATTTCCCTTTTAATTTCAATAATGAATGTTGGGGTATGGTTTCTCACCTCCCCCATGCTGCCCTCTTATTGTTTGAATGATGGGAGAACCCTTCCTCTCTCATAAAATTCCTCCCATGTACACCCGTTACTATGCCAAAATTCTGAAAGGAACTTCTCTCTCTTCTTTTACATTCAAGCGATACTTTTGCATCATGAATATAAATTACTTTTCAATTGCTGGGACATGTATCTATATGAACTCCTTACTGTCCATTACATGTAAATATGATGAGGAACCCCTTTCTCTCTCATCAACATTTTTTATGAATTTTTATGTCATGCCGTTACACTGCCGAAATCACACCGATTTTCTAAGCCAATGTCATTGTGTAGTGAATACCATGCCCATTTCTCCATCAAGGGTATTCACCTTTATGCACATTTAATTATTGATTGTAATGTTTCATGTATTAATTCCACATTCCTTTATCGTGGAATAAATGATTATGTTTTATGAATCCATGTTTTATGATCCATGTGGCACACTTATGCATGAAATGAAATGTTTAAGAAGGTTGCGCCCTTATAGCGCTCCAATGCATTGGGTAAATTATAGTATCATGATACGTCATGTGCAATGAGTGTTGAATCATGCTAATTCAAGTGCAACGAGGGTTTACTCGTGCTTCAAGTGCAATGAGGGTTTACTCATGCTCCATGTGCAATGAGCCTTGGCTCATGCTAATTCAATGTTAAGTGTTGTTGCCACATTTCCATGTTATGATTATCATGCTTTATCATGCCTTTATGTTCATGTTACTCTTATGCTCTATTGATGTTCCTATTTCCTAACATGTATTGTACTCCTCATGTTATTCATTGTGTACTCCCTTACTGGGCTTTATAGCTCACCCTTTTCTTATGCATGTCCTCAGGTTATCCCATGCAATGCTAAGTATGAAGGAATGTAGTTGTCATGTAAAGGAAGTTTTCAATAAAGATGTTGTATTTCAAGTTTAATGTTTTTATGTAATGATCCTAATCCCCAAAGACACTAAACCTCTCGATCTTCTTTGTTGTATCAAGTGAAGTTTTATGTAATAAAGCATGTTTGAGTTGTAATAAAAAGCAGGGTTGTCATAGTTGGTATCAGAGGATAGGTTTAGTTATTTTTGGGATTAGGAAACCCTAGTAAAGCCTTAGATACAAGACTAAGTATAATAAAAGCATCCCTAAGTTTTGGTTAATACTATGTAAGTGGTTTATCAAACAAATACATCCCTGTCTGGATACGAGCAGGTAGAGGTGGCTCTGGTACAGATGTATCCTAGGGGTAAAACCCGAAAACACCGCTTTGAGCTAGACTCAAACGGGAACTGGTGCACGGCAACGGGCCTTGCTGCACTCTTGGTTACGACACCCCCGGGGGATATGTTTTGATAAATTCACAATATTAGTATGAACCCTTATTAAGGGAAAAATGCCCCTAAGAATATATGTTAGAAGGAAGATCATGAAAAGCCTGGATTGAATCCTATAGACTCATGAGTTAAAGAGATTAAAGTTTATTTATAAGTCTCAACTTTTGTCTTTGGATTAACCTTTATGTGTTACCCCTAACTTTCCTTTTATTCCAGCCAATGGCTGGTAATAGGAGAACTCGGGCTAACAACCGTTGTGAAGATCAGTGTGATGATTGTACTTATGAGATGCCCAATACAATGGGAGCGGGAATCACAAACTTTGTCACGCTTCTCTCTTAGCTAACTCAAGTTTTGAATAGAAACACTGGTCAAGAGGAACGTTCAACCCCCCCTAAGAAAGAACAAGTCACTATTGAAAGCTTCATGAGACAAAGGCCTCCTACTTTTAGTGGATCATCCGATCCCATGATTGCTTAACAATGGATCAACTCCATTAAAAAGATATTCTCCATCCTCCAATGCTCTGAAAAAGAGAAGGTTCTCCTGGCGGCTTATCGTATGGAGGGTGAAGCTGATCACTGGTGGACATTGATCAAAAATACGAAGCCTGAGGAGGAGATCGAGGCTTTGGAATGGAATGAATTCCGGAAGATGTTTTTCGATAAATATTTTCCACGCACCCTCCGTCTTAAAATGGAAAAGGACTTTCTTTCCCTCAAACAGAAAGATGAAGAATCTGTGGGAGCGTACGAGGAAAACTTCACAAGGCTTGCACGATACGCTTCTGACTTTGTCGTTACCCCCGAATACATGGTTGACCACTTCTTTGGTGGGCTGAAGCCTAGCTTGTGGAAAGCATTAGAGATCCGTGACTTCGACAGCTATGAGGAAATTGTCCGATGTGCCCTCAAGGTTGAAATGGAGATCAGAGAATCACAGGGGTATCATGGGGACAAGAAGCGTAAGGTGGACTTCAATGCTGGTGTTCCGATGGATAAATCCAACGGCGTTAAGAAATTCCAGCACCCCACTTGCCAAAAGTGTGGAAAGAAGCACCCTGGAAATTTCCTTAGGGGGACAAGAAAATGCTTCAAGTGTGGAAGAGAAGGGCACCTAGCTGTTAACTGTCAGCAAGAAGGACCCACAACTACGACAGAGGAGAGTAACGCTCCGTTCGAACCTCAACGTGTTGTTCAATGCTACAAATGAAAAGAACTGGGTCATTTTGCAAATCAGTTCCCTAATCCAAGGGTTATCAGAGGCAACTAGAAACCTCCAAGATAGCAAGGAAGAACTTTTACCATCACTTCTGCCGAAGTGAACCCCGACAACGAAGTGGTGACATGTACGCTAGTTATTCATTCAAGAATAGAGAACATACTTTTTGATTCAGGTTCTACGCATTCTTTTATATCTCGAATGTTTAGTAGATCAATCACAGCACCACCACAAATCCTAGAAGTAAAGATGTCGGTGAGTATGGAAAATGGGGCAATCATTGCATCCCATGAGTATAAGTCCTCCCCTGTTTTAATCTGTGGATTGAATTTCCCGGCGAACCTCGTCATACTCCCTTTGGTGGAATTTGATGCAATTCTTGGCATGGATTGGCTTTCCTTATATAGAGCCAACATAAATTGTCAGGAGAGGGAAATCACACTCCATATGGAGAATCGACCCCCGATTCTTTACAAGTGTCAGGAGGAAGATGAATCTCCTTTAGCTCCATCATCTCAAGCATGGATATTACTGCCTTATGAGCACGCATATCTGGCTCAGATGATTGAGTCCATGGAAGAAACCACCCTTGAAGAAATGCCTATTGTGAGGGAATTCGCTGAAGTATTTCCCGAGGAACTTCCTAGTCTTCCTCCAAGAAGAGATGTTGAGTTCTCAATTGAACTTATACCTGGGGCGCTACCAATATCCAAGACTCCATATAGAATGGCTGTTGTTGAGCTTGAATAGCTGAAGAAACAACTACAGGAGAATCTGGATAAAGGGTTTATACGCCCAAGTGCATCACCATGGGGTGCACCAGTCCTCTTCGTCAAGAAGATGGGTCAATGCGGCTTTGCATCGATTATCATGAAATTAAAAAAATCACGATAAAGAACAAGTATCCTCTCCCAATAATCGATGACTTATTTGATCAGCTGCGTGGAGCACAATACTTCTCCAAGGTGGACTTGCATTCGGGATATTATCAAGTAAGGGTGAAGAAGGAAGATATCCCCAAGACTGCTTTTCGTACAAGGTACGGGCACTATGAATTCATAGTAATGCCTTTCGGACTCACCAATGCTCCAGCAATATTCATGGAATTGATGAATAGAGTCTTTAGAGATTACCTAGACAAATTTGTGGTAGTCTTTATAGATGATATTCTAATTTACTCCAAAATCAACGAGGACCATGAGGAGCATTTAAAAACTGTACTAGGGACTTTTCCCAAGGAGAAGCTCTATGCAAAGTACAGTAAGTGTGAGTTTTGGTTGAAGGAAGTCTCATTCTTGGGCCATATCATCACAAGCAATGGGATATCTGTGGACCCCTCCAAAACAGATGCAATTGAGGGATGGTCGAGGCCAACATCGGTAACGGATATTCGTAGCTTCTTGGGGTTAGCTGGATATTATCGATGATTTTTGAGAAATTTCTCACGATTGTCCAACCCTCATACCAAGCTAACTCGAAAGTGAGTAAAGTTTTCTTGGAGTGATGAATGTGAGGAAAGCTTCAAGGAGTTGAAAAGGAGGCTTATCACTGCACCCGTGCTCACTTTACCCACAAGTGGGGAGCTTTTTGTGGTATTCAGTGATGCTTCGAAGAAGGGCTTAGGATTTGTGCTGATGCAGAATGATAAAGTGATATCCTATGCCTCAAGGCAGTTGAAAATCCATGAGTGAAACTATCCAATGCATGATCTGGAGTTGGCGGCGGTGATCTTTGCCTTGAAAATCTGGCGGCATTATCTCTATGGAGAGAAATGTGAGATATATACTAACCACAAGAGTCTTAAATATATATTCACATAGAAAGAGCTTAATATGCGCCAGAGAAGATGGATAGAGCTCATCAAGGATTATGACTGTTCAATACATTACCACCCTAGGAAAGCGAACAAGGTGGCGGATTCCCTAAGTATAAACGATCCAGCTATTCTATCAATGATGAGAATTGAGAAGGATCCAATCTTCTTAGACTTGATGAAGATGGATGTGGGAATCATAAAGAAGGGAACATCATCAATCCTTTCACAAATGATTGCTCAACCATCTCTTTTGGAAAGGATAAAGGATGCTCAAAAGGATGATGCAGGAATCCGAGAAAAAGTGGAAGCTATCAAAAAGGGAAAATCCTCAGAGTTTAATGTTAATGAAGAAGTAATTGTGCGGTTTGGGAAAAGACTATGTGTTCCATCATGTTCGGAGCTGAAGAAGTAACTTTTGGATGATGCACATAGTTCAAATTTCTCTATTCACCCAGGGAGCACAAAGATGTATCGAGATCTCCGAGAAAACTTTTGGTGGGATAATATGAAGAAGGAGATCGCTGAATATATATCAAAGTGCCTGGTGTGTCAGCAAGTGAAGGCAGAGAGGTAGAAGTCTAAGGGGATGATGCAACCATTGCCCATACCAAAATTGAAATGGGAGAACATCACCATGGACTTTGTCACCAGACTTCCAAGGACATCCAAAGGCAAAAATGCAATCTGGGTTGTTGTGGATCGTCTTACAAAGACTGCACACTTCATTGCTATTCGAGAGGATTTCTCTTTGGATCAAGTGGCACGGATATATATCAGGGAAGTGGTATGGTTTCATGGAGTACCACTATCTATTGTGTTTGATCGAGATCCAAGATTCACCTCTAAGTTTTGGAAGATTCTTCAACATGCTCTGAATACTGAACTAAACTTCATTACGGCCTATCATCCTCAAACTGATGGCCAATCCGAGCGGACTATCCAAACACTTGAGGATATGTTGAGAGCGTGCTCAATGGACTTTAAAGGAGGATGGGATCAACATTTTCCTCTGGTTGAGTTCTCTTATAATAATAGTTTCCACTCGAGCATCCAAATGGAACCATATGAAGCCCTGTATGGGAAAAGGTGTAGAACACCGACATGTTGGGATGAGGTCGGTGAATGTAAGCTGCTTGGACCAGAAATGGTCGAAGAAATGGTGGAGAAGGTGACAACCATTCAGCAGCATATCAAGGCATCCCAAAGTCGACAGAAGAGTTATGCAGATAATCGTCGACGAGACCTTGAGTTTAAAGTCAAAGACATGGTGTTTTTACGCATATCTCCGTGGAAGAAGGTCATGAGGTTTGGAAAGAAAGGGAAGTTAAGTCCAAGGTACATCGGCCCCTTAGAGATTCTTGATCGTGTTGGGGCTGTGGCCTATCGACTAGCACTTCCACCTACTATGGCCAAGGTGCATGATGTCTTTCATGTATCCCTCTTAAGGAAGTACATACCGGACCCTTCACATGTACTCTCTTCCAAGGTGGTACAACTGGAAGATGATCTTTCTTATGAGGAGCAACCAGTGAAGATCTTAGATCGTAGAGAAAAAGTTCTACGAAATTAGACAATGCCCCTTGTCAAGGTATTGTGGAGAAACCACAAGTTTGAAGAAGCAACTTGGGAGTCGGAGGATATGATGAAGCTAAGTTACCCACATTTGTTTTAGTGTGGGAAAAGGAAAATTTCGAGGCCGAAATTTCTTAAGGGGGGAATGTTGTAACGACCCAAAGTTTCATTAATGGAAAATCCCTCTTGATCCAGTTAAATGTTTCTTTATGAATTTTTTATATAAGATGTCAACTTCTTTAGTTTTATGTTAATATTTGTGACCGTTACTTTTATAGCTGTTGAACAGTGATCATCTGGGTAGTTAAATATAAGGCTTTAACGAACCAATTTTCTACTGAGACAAAGGAAGCGATGACCTCATCCAGTAGAATTTCCCCTTATGAAGCCCATTTGTCGGAGCTCGGAAAAGAGGTGGCGTCTTTGGGCTTTGCCCTTGACCAAGCCCAACCAGAGCTTCCTCAAGTCAAGCTCGAACGTGATCGTCTACGGGAAAAATGGAAGTTGATTGAAATTACAACTCGAGCGATGTTATCCGAGCAACCCCAAGAGTCTGTCACCATCGCACACCTTACCCTTAGGTCTTATGCGGCTATTTTAAGGGGTTATGTAACAAATAAGTAGTACCATGTTAATGCACATTACTTTTGTATATAATAATGAATATAATTTCTAGTCACTTTTGATACATTGTAATTAGTTTTTAAAGTAAAAATGGTGTTTTTAGTTATTATTTAATTAAGAATTATATTTTATTAAATTAAAGGATTTTTGAATTAAATAATATTTTAATAAAATATTATTATTAATATTACATTAATTTTTATTAAATATAAATGATCTTATAATTTTATGAATGCAATTAAAATTTTTATTAAGGTTTGAAATCCATTTTTGTCAAAACCCGTGAATTTTTTTATAAATGTTGGTTTTTATTTTAAAAGAGAAAATTAAAATATTTAGAAAATTATTTAGATAAAATAAATATTATTTTTTGAATCAGGACGTCAAAATTATCCAATGGTGAATTTTTCATAATTTTCTGAGACAGTCAAATTTTTGGCTAAAAATTAAATACCATTTAAATATATAATGTGTTTTATGACATCATAATGACCCAATGGTGATGTAATAAAATACCATAATCCTTATGTTTGGCCAATATGTGTTTTATCATTAAAATAATGAGGTTTTGTTTTTGTTTGACTTACTTTTCAAAGCATTAATGGAGCCCTCAAGACTTATTCAACACTTTGCCTTTTTAAATTAATTTCCATGGGAGTGTGACTCACCTCCACATAAGCAACCCTAATTTTTTTTAATAAGTTCGTACCTTGGCCTTGTAAAATATTGTTTTCCTCTTTCCTTTTCCAGAAACCATGGGCAAATACCATGGGATGGTTTGTGGTTTGGATTATTTTAATATAAGGGGTCCCAAACCTAAATAATAAAGAATTCTCTCACCTTTCCTATATAAACCCACCCAAGCTCCCACTTCCTCCTCACTCAAAGCCTTTTAAGTTCGTCCAAACTCTGCCCTACTCTCTCTAGAATCCTCCCAAGGTGCCCCAAGCTCCCAAGAAGCCTCTCACAAGCCTCTCTCTAGCCTTTGGAAGCACACTTCCAAGTAAGGGTTTTTTCTTCCTTTCTCATTTTTGTCAATTTTCTTTAAGTTGTATTGCCCTTTTAATTTCAATTATGAATGTTGTGGTATGGTTTCGCACCTCCCCCATACTTCCCTCTTATTTTTTGAATGATGGGAGAACCCTTCCTCTCTCATTAAATTCCTCCCATGTACACCCGTTACTATGCCGAAATTCCGAAAGGAACTTCTCTCTCTTCTTTTACATTCAAGCGATACTTTTGCATCATGAATATAAATTCCTTTTCAATTTTTGGGACATGTATCTATATGACCCCCTTACTGTCCATTACATGTAAATATGATGAGTAACCCCTTTCTCTCTCATCAATATTTTTTATGAATTCTTATGTCATGCCGTTACGCTGCCGAAATCACACCGATTTTCTAAGCCAATGTCATTGTGTAGTGAATACCATGCCCATTTCTCCATCAAGGGTATTCACCTTTATGTACATTTACTTATTTATTGTAATGTTTCATGTATTAATTCCACATTCCTTTATCATGGAATAAATGATTATGTTTTATGAGTCCATGTTTTATGATCCATGTGGCACACTTATGCATGAAATGAAATGTTTAAGAAGGGTGCGCCCTTATAGCGCTCCAATGCATTGGGTAAAGTATAGTATCATGATACGTCATGTGCAATGAGTGTTTACTCATGCTAATTCAAGTGCAACGAGGGTTTACTCGTGCTTCAAGTGCAATGAGGGTTTACTCATGCTCCATGTGCAATGAGCCTTGGCTCATGCTAATTCAATGTTAAGTGTTGTTGCCACATTTCCATGTTATGATTATCATGCTTTATCATGCCTTTATGTTCATGTTACTCTTATTCTATATTAATGTTCCTATTTCCTAACATGTATTGTACTCCTCATGTTATTCATTGTGTACTCCCTTACTGGGCTTTATAGCTCACCCTTTTCTTATGCATGTCCTCAGGTTATCCCATGCAATGCTAAGTACGAAGGAATGTAGTGGTCATGTAAAGTAAGTTTTCAATAATGATGTTTTATTTCAAGTTTAAAGTTTTTATGTAATGATCCTAAGCCCCAAAGACACTAAACCTCTCGATCTTCTTTGTTGTATCAAGTGAAGTTTTATGTAATAAATCATGTTTGAGTTGTAATAAAAAAGCAGGGTTGTCATACTGCCATAGTACCCGGACTGTGGGAATCATCTTACCACATAGTAACTTTTCATGGAGATCCATAATATTAATTGTATGTTCAACCAAAGTGGTATAAGGATCAAGGAAAACATCCTCCCATCTAATCACATGGGAAAGATCTAGTACATACCTCCTTAAATGGGAAACATGAAACATGTCATGTATAGAAGTCAAGATAGAAAATAAAATAAACTGATTTGATACCCTCCCTAGTCTCTCAAAAAATCTCTAATGGTCCCAAAAAACACAGTGCCAACTTACCCAGATTACATAACTAATTATGTACCATGTGAGGTGAAACTCTGAAAAAGACTCTATCATTAAACCCAAACTCTAATAGACTCCACTGATGGTCCACATAAGATTTATGAAAACTCTATAGCATGATGAAAATGTCTATATATCAACTGTCCTACCTCTTTCATCTCCTGAATAATACCCAACCCAACCAAGGGCCACTCTCCCAACTCTGCCCAACATAAGGGAAATCAACATGGCCACCCATAAAAAGCCTTAAATGGAGCCATCCTAATCGAAGCCAGATAATTATTTTTATAGGATATATTAACCAAAAGAAAATGTATTTCCCAATGTCCTTCAAAATAAATCTCATAATTCCGAATCATATCCTAAAGAACACGGATAGCTCTCTCTATATGTCCATCCATAAAAATATGATAATACGCCCTTAATTTAAACTGGTACCACATTTCCTCCCCCAAAAATTTATATAATCTGGATGTCACCCTTGAATTCCTATAAAAAACAACTATAGAGGGAACCACATGAAGATTCACAATCTCTTAGTTGTAAATGTCCTCAAGCTATTCTACTTTCTTTATTTCCTTTATTAGAAATCAATGTGTTGATTTAGTGAATATGTTAACAATCATCTAAATCAAATCCTTCCCAATATGATTCCATGGTAAAACAATGAAAAAATCCATGTAAATCTCATCCCACTTCCAAATCTAGATGGGTTAAGGATGTAAAAAACCAATAGGTCTGGTGTTCCACCTTAACTCTTTAATAAGTGAGACACTATGATACAAAATCTACATCTACCTACTTAATCCATTTCCCCCAATACCATTGTCTAAAATCATGGTACATATTTATATCCCCAAGGTTTATTGACCAATAATATTGGTGTCCACTATCTAGAAACTCTCACCTCAAGGAAAATAGAACAACAAACCTACTACTATATCAAAAATCTCCTCTAGGATATCGAGACAACTTGTACGAGGTCAACATACCATTTAGGATTCCTCATAAACGTCATATTTTAGTGTTTGACATCTTTCCAACTAATACTCTCTCTTAAAAAGATTATTTAACTTTTATTGAAGCTAATACCACCTTCCCACCAACCTACTTTACTCCCAATCCAAACAAACTCATCAGAGACCATTTTTGTAATTATTCCTTCCTGATTTTTGTTTGTCATTTTCTGATCGATGCATCGACCACCACATTTTTTTATTGGTGGTATACACAATATCCAAATAAAATACCTAAAGATACTAATCCTAGTGTATATTTTTCAAGTCCATATCTCTAAAAGAGAAAATATAATTTAGGATTTTTTTATCATAAAATACCATAAACTGATCTCCAAAAAGATAGGGATTCCATGTTTTGAGAACATGCATAACATCCACCAACTCAAGACCATGGATGGGGTATTTATTCTCATGATGGAATAACTGGTCAGATCCATTAGCCACCACCTATTTTCCCTGCATTAAGACACATCCCAAACCCATACCAGAAGAATCATAGAATATATCATAACATGAACATGGTTCCAAAAGAATGAAAACTAGTGTTGAAGTCAAACTTATCTTCAAATCTTCAAAAGATCTCTAACACTTTTCATTCCATTCCAAATTTATAATCTTACAAGTTAAAGCTATCATCAATTATGTGATCTTGGAGAAGTCTCAAAAAAACATCTATAGTAACCTACCAAACCCAATAAGATTCAGATCTAAAAAACGTTTTTTGGTTTCTACCAAGACATAACTATATGAATTTTTTTTGGATCAACTGATACACCCTGCTCAAATACCAAATTCACCAAAATAATCACTTCCTAGATCCAATACTCACACTTGGAACGATTACTATACTGATGATATTCCCTGAAAGTCCAAATAATGATATCCAAATGGTCACTTTCCTCCTCCATATTGGAGTAAAACATGATATCATCTATGAACCCAACAACAATGGATTCCAATAATTGATGAATGTTGTGGTTCATCAAAGCCTTGAATACCGCATGAGCCTTTGTGAGTCCCAATGGATTAACCAAAAACTAAAAATTCCCATATCGAATACTGAATGATGTCTTCAATATATACTCTTCATGTACTCTCAACTTGTGGTACCCCAATCATAGGTTAATCATAGAAAACCAATGTGCTCCCCTCATTTGATCAATGAGGGTATCAATTGTAGGTAAATGATACTTGTTATTAACTCTCACCCGATTCAACTTCATATATTAAATAAAAAGTCTAATAATTGCATATTCTTTATTAGAAAAGAGTATAAGAAAAGATAAGGTTTACACACTAGGATGAATTAATCCTTTCATCTTGAGGTCCTCAAGTAAAACATTAATTTCCACCAACTATGTAGGTTTAATTTTCTAGGACGGAATAAAAATGGGCATCATTCCAGGTAACATGCCAATTGTAAACTCGACCTCTATTTATTGTAGATATCCATAAAAATCATCTGGAAAGATGTCAGGGTATGCACACACAGTAGTAGGTATATGAACACACAAGCATGGGTCAACTACATTAAGAAACATTTTTTAAAAATAGCATGAGATTAAACAAGATTAAAGAACAAATGTCCTTGCCATTCCCAATCTAGAGTCCCAATCACCCTAAGAAACATTAGTGATCCAACAGATGGATAAAAACTAGTCCTTATGGAGATAAAAATCTATTTGGGATTTTATGATAATAATCCAATCCTTTATGAAGATCAAGTCAAAGATGTCAACATCAAGAACTAAGAAGTCCCAAACCACTTAAAAGTCACCTATCACCAATCAACATGTGATACATTTGGATCCTTTTTCAGGCCTCTTTCCCAAAGGCGTGGAAAGATCAAACAAGAGAAAAAAAATAAATGAACTCAATACAAACATGTCAACCAAATTTTATGATATAAAAAATAATAATCACATGTATAAAAAAAAGATAACACCATAATGGATGAAATAAAAATTGTTCGTCTAATATTAGTTGGACCTAATTTAGATTCCTATGGCGAAAACTTAGCTGCATAGAACCATCAAGACTTTTCCACCTAGACATCCCCCTTGGATTGAGAATGAGACCCACCACTATTGGAATCATCAACCTGAACCTCTGACCCCTTGGTGAATATGGATCCATCCTTACTGCCATGGGATATCTTATCATAGAAATGATTTAGATGGATAGACCACACACAAAGATGAAAAGTTCTAGGATCCTCTATGGACTGAGTTCTACTATGACCATGCCTCCCACATATGTAGAAACTAACGTATTTATACCTAATATATTCCCCTAAAACTGATCCTATATATAACTAACCACTCTTGGGATTTATTTTCTAACTAGAAGAAGCACCCTGGATAACTACTACACCCACTAAAGCTCCTCCCAGGCCTGCCCTTTTAGCTATGTCCACCTCAGCCAAAGATGCCTTATCCATACCCTCTACAGTGGTCCAAAGGTGAAAAATAACAAGTATTGACCGAACATCGGACCTCATCCCCATCATGAACCTTATAACCTTTGTGTAATTCTTAGTGACAAGCTTAGGTAACATATTCTACCACTCAGAAAAGTAGGTGGATTACTCTAAAATAGCTCACTCCCCTTGTTCAAATGTCAAAAACTCTGGAGACTTTGTTGCATGTAAATTCTCAGGATAAAACTCGTGATTGAATGTCTTCTTGAAAGAAACTCAGGTAAGTACTTCATTAAAATTAACTTTCACTATAGAATCTAACCATTTTCATCATGGTCCCTCAAGAATATATGTGAAAACACACACCCAATAATCCTCAAGAGTCATAAAAAAATTTAGGATCCTCTCTGTCCATTCAAGACACTCCTCAAACATTTTCTTTTCTTTGTCACCATAGAAGATCAGTGGATGCTGATAGGTAAATTATAAACCATGATCCTCAACCCATCCTAGGTTCACTTTCCCCATTAACCCCAAATTCTGAATGACACAGATCACTGATCAACCAAATAAGGGTCCCATGGGGGCTCTTCCAGTGGAACTTGACTCATGGATTCCCATATTGTATTAGGAAGATATATTTTGGGAGGAATTATCTATTAAATAAATGACAATGACCAATAAACTATGAAAAAATTACAAGACCATAAATCTAAGAACAATAATCCAATTTTTTCCAAAACAATAATAATTTGAAGTAATAATGGATCCTATCACAAAAGGAAACACCTTTTTAATGAAATAAATCCATCCAAATAAACTCCCAACATGGATTATTCAAACAACCTTACACACACCAAGTACTCGAACACTATAGATTGGTTAATTTAAATAATGTTTCCATAAAATTTATATAAATGAACCTAAATTCTCATCCTTGGACTTAGTAAGAATTTTTAGACCACCCATGGAAACTCAGATTCAGTAACATGAGTGAGCTGGCCAAGACCCTTTTCCATAACTACTATCCAAATTCTGATGATCCTACTCCTATTTACCTAAGACACAAAACTAACTCATACAGGGATAGAAATCTTCTGGATAAGTAACACCTATTATACCAAATTTTTATAGACCAACTCAGGCCAACAAGACTAGTTACCCAAGTCAGCCCATCACGGGGTGGTGTAAAATAAGTAAAACAAAGATAGTCTTGTATATAAGAAAAAAAGGCAGAAAACCAGAGTAAAGAGAGAAAAAAATGGGAGATACATTTTTTCCAAATAATATAAACTAGAAATAAAAATTATTCTAGAAAATAATTCTCCATGTTACCAAATTCCACATCCACAAACCATCCCAAAAAATGAAACAACAACGTAAAGAGGAGCCTACATGATACAAAACACACTTTTCATTACCTGAACCCTGTAAAAAATGGTCTGAAGCTTCCCACATACATAATTAGGGTGCGATAAACATATCTCATTAAGAGTTCACCACAATATCTATATAAGATATAATAACAAAATAAACAAGTCCAATATTTAAAACAAATAGTTTTATAAATAAATAAATTTTAAATTTTTTATAAATAATACTTGAATTTTCAAAAATTGAATTACATGTTTGAAAAGATATAAACAATGAAGGTAAAGATACCAAATATAAATAAACATGTAATGAAAAATACATGAGATAAACTACTATATACCAATCCAAAAACAAAAAACCACTTACCAACTAAGCTCTAACCTATGGGATAATATGAACTAGACACTCGCAATCTAGAAAAGGCATAAGGATGGATCCAACTAACATCTTGGACTTCCATTAACATCGATATATAAAAGTTTATATCCTAGTGGTTTCACACTCACTAAGGCTACCTATGTCTCTATCTTGATGTACCCAAGGTTTTTTCTATGCAATGTCTATCAATTTCTATTTTAAAAACCGTGCTCACAATTTTTATAAAATATTTTCAAAGGAAATCTAACATGATTTAGGGTTTGAAAATCCATTTTCCATTTCAAATCAAGTCAATTACATTTTCAATGAAAAAACCCCCCTTTCAAACGTAAACCCATTACATTTTCATTTTCAACACAAATAATTCTATTTCAAATACCTTGTAATCAATAGAAAAAACAAGAAATTTAAGAAAATATAATTATTGAAAAAATACACCTATGTCAAGAGCATAGAAAACCTAAATCCCTTTGAAAATGTGGATTGGAAGTCACATGATTTTCTTTCAAATGGAAATTCATGATGAAAGACTAAAAAGGATTGATAGAAAACACCAACCTATTTCCAATCCCTACAATGAAATTTTCTACAACCACCAACAAGAGAGAAACTAAAAGGAAAGATTACCCAGAGAGACAAAGAACTTAAACTTTCTAATCAATCACTGAACGGATCAATCTGGATGGAAGGAGGAAACCCAATATCATCTACGGTAAGATATTTAGATAGAAAGATAAGTCTTAAAAAAAAATTATCCCTAAAATACCCATATGGCTCCCTAAAAACT
This sequence comes from Viscum album, assembly GCA_963277665.1. NCBI lineage: Eukaryota > Viridiplantae > Streptophyta > Magnoliopsida > Santalales > Viscaceae > Viscum > Viscum album. Next base: position 519,765,920 of record OY728166.1, read on the forward strand.
ATAATTTATTGAATTAAATGGCATGTAAGCTTTTACACATTGTGAATCACTTTTATTTTGATCTGGACTAAAAAATATTTCACCTTCTTTATTTAAAAACCATATTTCATTGTACCTGATGAATCACACTTACACGATGAGTAAAAACTCATGTTGTGAATTCAAATCATGGGATGAGTTCGACCGGTATTACACATCGTGAATCCCTACTAAACATCATGTAACTACCCAACGAGTAGTAGAAAATCCCATGGAAAAGATAAAATACTAACAAATATGTGACTTCATCATTGTAGGTATCCACCAAATTCTGGGATAAAAATACTTTCCCAACAAGAAATGAAACTGAAGAAAAAGATCATAACATATCTGATAGAAAGGTAATGGGGAATTACAAGTTACCTGATCATCACATACCCATTCCCATCCTTACCATTCAAATTAGAATAATCAAAAAATAATTATTATTTTAAGGAAACAGATACTATTTAAATATCATTTGAATTAGGAGTTAACCTGAGTGGTATGGTCACCCGTAATCCTACATCAGATGACGATTTAATTCCCAGATGTAGAGAATTTCGATGGAAATATAGATGTATGGGTACTTATTAGGTACTACCTGGGGGTGTGGAGTTACTATTTTAGCTCTTCTCTTTATCATAATTAGAATTTGGGTATATGTTTTGAACCTTTGGGTGACTAATCCCTAAATAAATCGATTTTATCCTTTGGTCCCTTAACTGAACTTATATTGGAGTAGCTTTGGTGGAGTGAGAGTTATGGAGATCTTGAAATCCTAAACATATGGATTCCATTGGAGGTGTAGTAGAGATGAAAATATTCATTGGAAGAAGTGAATAGTTATATGGATCACCCAACAATTCAATGTAGGTAATTACATGGTTTAAGGTATGGTGAGCTAGCTGGGATGAATGATTGACTTATAAGAGGGGTTATTGTAGTTTGGGATTGTGTTATAGGCCTATTTTCCATTGGAAATTTGGGACACATTTCATGTACCATGTTCTTTTGGGCCTCCAAATAATTTTAGGGTTTGTAACACCCTGAGATTTCAATATGTAATTATTCTTTAAACAATGCTATGTTCAACAGCTTATGCTATGAAAAACAATGAACTAAATCGGGATGTGATATATTATAATAAACATTTATTATAGAGAAAGATAGAAATAAATTATGATACTTAGATAATATTTTTTATGGATAAAATTGAATTATTATCAAATAAATAAATAATTTTTTGATGATTAAAATCATTCACTGTTAAAAAGGAGTATCCTTCAAATAATTATTTTTTAAAGTGTTGTGTATTTTAATAAATTAAATTGATCAATTTTAAAATATGAGAATATGTAATATTTAAATGTAGTAAATAATTAATTACCACTTAATTAATTAAAATTGTTTAAGAAATTATATTATGTGCAGTTGATGTTTAGAAAGGTCAGTATTCTATAAAAATATTTTTTCATTATATTTTGTTTTTCCATTTAAAAGATAATTTTAAGAATTGTAGAAATTTAATTTTATAAAATGGGAAAAAATAATTTATCATATCTAAATTATCATAGGGTGAAATTTATGGAGTTTTCAAAAATAGTTTATTTTTGAATGAATACTAAAAAATACCGATTTTACAAATACAAGCACTTTTAGGACATAATCATGATACAATAACGACATTAAAGTTTTTGAAATATTTATTTGAAAATATTTATATTTAATAAGTAACATAATTCATTTAAAAATATTATTTTTAGTATATACATCTATGTTTGATATTTTTAAAATCTATGTACTGTTTTTATGAAAATACAAACTATTATAGTCATTCTCTGTTAATCAAGTATTCATTAAGTTACTTTTACCTTTTATTTTATTTTAATGTAAAATAATTTTTCATTGATTAATTATAATCCAATTAATTCCATTTGAATCAAAATTATACCTCATTTTGGTATTAAATCATATTTATACTTAAAATGGACATTTTTCTAAAAACAGTATTCATTGCATTTTGTGAACTTATATTAAAAGTATATTTTACCACTCCTAGAAATTGAATTTTATAAAATGGATTACATATTTGTGGTAATTATTTTATTATTTTTTAATTGGGTAGATTTCATTTTTAGTCATAGTGAATATTTACTATTGCAAAATCATGTCACAACAGTAAAGGTTAAAATGGTTAACGTTGGGGCGGGGGTTAAAAGAGATATTAATTAAAATATCTATAAAACTAGTATAAATGTGATTTTATGAGTTTATTAAAACCATAAATTTTCATAATATATATATATTACTAAATTGTATCCACTTTACATGACAATGATATTTATTATATTCTAAAGTTTTTAATATTTACAAAGGTTTCACTCCCCTCATTTATAAAACAACACCTCCTCTCCCCACTAAAATGCACACAAAATGCTCCCTCAACTCAACCAAGCTCTACCCATATACACTTAAAACACCCTTATCCATGACCTAGTTGTTACCTTATTCTTAAAACACCCATCCAAGTGGCCTTAACATGTAATCCATAGGAAGATATCCAAATAGGTGGTATAAGTATCAACCAAAATTTTTTCCATGTTTATTTCTTCTTGTAACTCCTTAAGATATATTCAAACCATCATAATATAATAAAATAATTATATTTATTATACATAAATTTTACTATTTCTATGGATGAACTATTTTATAACTCCTTTCTATCTAATGATTAATGACAACTTCAGTCATGCATATGTACATGCTACCATCTTCATGAAGTTATATATTTGTTATTCATAACTTCCTCACATGGATATTTATAATGAATAAATTAATAAATATATATAATATTTATTAAATAATTATGTTTTTAAAATATAATATATAATTTAACTTCCTATTACCCCATCCAATGTAAAATAGAAATGTCTCTCATGCGTACATGCGAAATATCACCTTTACAAAGTGATGTAATTCATTCTTCATCACTGCCTCACATAGTTGGTTATAAGAATGAATTTATTGAATAAATATGATGTTTTTTATACTAATATTATTATATAAAGGTAAAAATGTATCTTTTTTATTTCCTTTTTATCCATTATAAAAATTAAAATGTCGCTCTAGTTTATGTGCAGACTACCACCTCCACGAATGACGTATCTCATTTCTCATAAGAGCCTTACATGGGTAGTTCTAAAATAGTATTTAATGTGTAAATATGATATATATAAATATATGACTTTAGTAAGATTATTTATGTTATTAAATCATTAACAATGTGAAAGTACATGAACCACTGAATGAAAACATGCAAGAGTAACAGAATTGTTTACACTTAAATAATTGATTTTAAAAAATAATTATGATTAAAAATGGAAAAATAAGTTATCAATAAATGATATATATATATATATGGATATTATATATATGAATTATAAATTTAAATTTATTATATTGGTTTTGGAACATATATGACCAAACAGGAATCCAAGGTAAGGACTTTCCCCTCTCAAACTCATTCTTTGAGAAATGTTTTGAATTATGCACCTATTTAGATTATAAGGTGTATAATACACCTATTTTAAATAATATATCATGATAAAATATTTAATAATTTTAAATAAAATTTAATTTCATGTTCTATCTTTTAATAGGTTTTGATTTAGCTGTTAAAAAATATGAAAGAGTTTATTTTACAATCACACTCTTTATTAGGATTTTTTATATATCAATTTACAAAGGGGAATTATATATTATTACTCTCATAAAAACAATATAATTTATTATTATCTAATTATTTTTGGGGTTTCAATTATTCTATCCATTTTCTGCTATTTGGTACTCAAATCAACAGAAATAAGGATTTAAAAAAAAGACCATATTTCTTCTTTTTATTCGAGAATATTTTTCTTCCATTCCATATTACCTATTTCCTTGAAGAAAATTCTTTCATATGCATAAATTTTTTATTACTGTAAAATTATATTAACTTTTACTTTCTATTCAAATGTTTTAAAATTAATATTTTAATCATTTTTCATACGATTCATTTTTTACTCTTTTTACTAAAGTATGAAAGATGTTTTTTTAACATTTATCGCTTGACCAAAATTTAACACCACCATAACTGTTATTAATTGTCAGTATCGATTTAAAAGTTTCTTTTTTTCAATGAAAATCCAAAACCCATTATTTTGGAAATTTTTCATTTTTAAATGTTTGAGAAAGGAAGGGATATAATTTTCTCAAATTTTTTGAAAATTTGGTTTTATTTTATTTAATTATTTTTTTATATTCCACACCATATTTTATTACTTACGTATAATTTAATTTCATGATTCCATTATTGTAAATTATTTTACAAATTATTTTCTAAATTAATTTTTGAAATCTCATGAAAATAGTTTTGAAAGTGATTTTTAACTTTGGTTTTTCAACTAAGTTACAAAATATCTAAAGAAAATTTCTTTTAAATGATTCGCTTAAATTTTCATCAATTTTTATAAAGGACCTATATTTATTGAAACACATTAATTTCTAAAGAATTTATGGACTCATTTTTGTCTATATTATTTATTATCATTGATTTATTCTACATCATTTATATTATTGACTAAGTTGTATACCCGTTACTCTATAAAGTGTAAACACTCTATTTATAAATCATATTGGAAGTGTTTACCAAGAAAATAAATAATTTATTTACTAATAAAACTTTGAAAATTCACATAATATTTAGTATTAAATTGATGATTATTGACTGCAAAAGAAGGTTGATTATGTACTGGGAAAATATTGACATTTAATATGCTAGTTTTTCAATATAAATGTTTATTTATAAGGTAAGTTAATTTTTTATTATATTATTATTCATTTATTTTATATTATGAATTTATTTTACTTGGTATGTTATTATTATGTAATGATATTAGATATCCACTCGATGCATTGGTTGGTCTCATGAGAAAAGCAATCTTGGGAATTTAGAGCGTGGTTTACCTATTTATATATGATTTCATGGAACATGGCCTTGACGGTAAGATTATGATGTTTGAAATTATGCCATCCATTACTACGAAATTAGTTATTATTCAACTTGTGATTAATAAATATATATTATCCATGTATTAATTTCATGCTCAATTTTTTGATTAAGTAGAATTTGTATTGATTATCCACTATTCAATATTGTTTGTACCTTATATATTCTTTATAGAATTCATTGTACAATTTCCATTAATGAGTTTTTGATGTCACTATTTATTATATTTACAATTCCAATTTCTTATAGATAAGAGTAATAAATATGATATATCTAAAAGGGAATCATGTGTGATTTTTTCAGAGATTCTGATGGCTTATTTTTGAATAAGATAATATGGATATAGTGGGGAAAATGTTCATTAGATGAGGTAGATATGAGTTTTTTAAATAATTATTTTCCTAATTATATAAAGTTATAAAAAAAGGTTAGGTTTATGTAAGTGACTCAATAATTTCTTTTATGTTTTAATTATGGAAGGTCAAAATCGGGTCACTTGAGTTGGTATCGAATCTAGTATATAAGGAGTATTTTTTTTAGCACTAGATATAGGTGTACCGGTATAGGATTTTATAGTTGGTATTAGAGTAGGTTCAAGATATCATTAGATATTAGAATATTATCAATTAATAGATATAAGTTTAAGTATAATTATATGTTCAAAGTTATATATACCCTTATGAAGTATTACATGACTAGATTTTAAAGAGATTAAAGATATTTTGTGTGATATTTTTGAGAATAAATGATTAAGGTAAATATAACCCTTAGGTTTAGTATGTGATTTAGTATAGAGGTTTTCTGAGAGAAAATTTATTTTTGGATAAAAGTTGATGGTATAGATAACCATTAGGTTAATATGTAAATTTAAGTAAAAGTAATTATGCTGATTTAGGGAGAAATAAGGTTATAATAATTTTATTTGGAATTTATAGATAACCTTTAGTATTAAAAGGCAATTTTTTGAAAACATAATTCCGAGTGATGTTTACCATAACTTGGGATTATTGTATATATTTTTTAGTGTGTAATTGTAATATTTTATTTGAGGAATAAGGAATGAGTAAACATTTTGAATCATATATGATTTTTGTAGCTCTATAGTGATTTAGGTTATTTTGGGAAAAGTTTATTATATTTGTGGGAATATAACATTATGGTGTTTAATTTTTTTAATGTATAATTATAAGTGGTTAATGTTGTTTGGTGATAAATGTTACATTTCTTCTATAATAATATGTGATCAATTTTTTCTAGTTTTTCAGTTTTGAAGTCGGTAAAGAATACTTTAATGATTTTAAGGATAGATATGATATAAATTTGGATGTTATTATTAAGGATTTAGAGATTAATAAAAATATTATTACTATATGAAAGTCTATTTAGATTTAATTTGGGTATTATTTCTACTTGTGCTGATCAATTTTAATTTCAGTAAATTTTTAGAGACAATATAAATAACTTACCATACCTTTTATCGATCTTATGATATGTTAGTAGTTATTTTTTTCACTTATGGAATGAAAAATTCAACATGATATTTATAATTCTGAATATGACATGAATTTGAGGTGGAAAACTGCTCAATAACAAAAAAGAGAGGAAAAAGTTGTTTATAGAGTGGAAAAGAATCAAGAAAGTATATATTAACATTTTTATCAATCTTGATAATAAAACAATTCCTCAAATCAAGTGATAGGAATACAAATCTATTAATTATTTTGTGGAAAATAACTTGCATTTATCAATTTATGATTTTGGAATCATAGTATGAGTCTTAGAATGGTATATACATTTTTTAGAAATATTTAATTAAGAAATACTAAGTTTCCTAACAGTTTCTTTGAAATTAATTATATAAAGATGAGATTATACCTATGTAAAGATACATTGATTTTTTTAGTAAAAAATTAAAATTATAATAATTCAATTTATTTAGGTGGGGGGAATGTAACACCTTAAAATTTTAATATGCAATTCCACTTTATATAATACTGTGTTTAATAGTTTTAGCTACACGCAACACCGAACTAAAACCAGATGAAACATAGTACAATAAAAATTTATTATATAGAATTATAATAATCAATTATGATAATTAAATTATACTATTTTTTTAATGACTAATTTTACTGATTATAAAATAAATAATTAATGTGATATGATTAAATTCATTTAAAGTTAAAAAAAGTTATTTTTTAAATAACTAATTTTTATTTGTTATTTATTTTAATAAATTAAAATTTTAAATTTTAAAATATGTTAATATTTAATATTTAAATATATAAAATATCAATTTACCACTCAATTAATTATAAATTGACATGAAATCAGATTACAAGCACTTGATGTTTAAAAAGTTTATTTTTATATAAAATTTGTTTTTATTTTTAATTTTTGTTTTCATTTAAAAGATTAATTCATTAATTTTAGAAATATAATTTGATTAAATTAAATTAAGTTTCTTAATTCATTCTTTCAACATTATCATAGTGTAAAATTGTAGAATTTTTTAAAATAGTTTATTTTTGGGTGAATAGTTGAAAATACTTATTTTACAAATACTATCACTTTTAAGACATCATCATGATACAATAATGATTTGAATGTTTATAATAAAATTTTTATAGATGATATATATATTCATTAAGTAATATAATTAATTTAATAATATAATTATGAGCTTATAAATCTATGTATGATATTTTGAAAATCAAAGTAATGTTTTATGAAATGATAAACTATTTTTTATCTTATCTTTTAATAAAGTATTTAAAAGTTTTCATTCAGTTTAATATTTATATTAAAGTCTAATAATATTGATTTTATTAAAAATAAACAAATTGATTTTATGGTAATCAATATTATAAATTATTTTGGTATAATTTTTTTTTCTTCTTAAAAAGGAATTTATCTAAAAAAAGTTTTAATTGCATACTAAATACATATATTAAAATTAATTTTTACCAAATATAGAAATTGGATCATATATAATATATTAATTATTTTTAATAATTATTTTCTAATTTTTAAATGAGTTCAATTTAATTTTTAGTTGTAACGAATAGTTACCAAGGTAAAGGATTATCGCCACAGTAAAGGTTAAAAGGATTCACAAGGGTGTTTAACTAAGAGATAAGGATTAAAATATATATAAATCTTGTATAAATGTTTTTTTATGAGTTTATTTTTACCTTAAATTATCCTAAATTCTAAATTGGACTAAATTAGTTCCAATTTACTTGAGAAATAAATTTATTATATTTTACAGTTTTAATCTTTACAAAGGTGCCACTCCCCTTACTTATAAAAGGACACATCATGTATTCAGTTTTACACACACTTAAATCTCCATTGGATAAAAACATATATACCCAAATACCCTCAAGACACCCTTATCAATGAACTAGAGGTTTTGGTCTTCCTAAAATACTCCTCCAAGAAGCCTTATGGTGTAAGCCAAAGGAAGATATCGAAGGAGGAGGTATAAGTCTTAACAAAATTCTTTCAAGTTTATCTATTCTTATACCTCCTTAGAATATATTATAATAATATTAATATAATTACAGATGTATATTTACTATAATTAAGTGTTATTATGTTAATGTAACAACTTTTATCTACCTCATTTATCATATTTGTATGTTAGACTACCATCTCAATGAAGCAATGTATTTTATATTTCGTCACCACATCACATTGATTTTTCAAAAGATAAAATCTGTTAATATATACGATATTTATTACATAAGTATGATTATGTAAATATAATATATTATATATGTTCTTACCATATCATTTATCGGTAAGGGAAAATGTCGATCGTGTATACATGTAGAATACTGGCTTACAAAGTGATGTCTCATTTTTCCTAACCACCTTAAATGGTAGGTTATATAAGTGTTTTAATGTAAAAATATGATATATATGAAAATGTTAACATTATTTAGGTGATGAAATAATTAATGAGGTGCAGGGATCAAAATCCCTAAATTAAAACATGCATGAGAGATAGAACAATTAACACTAATATAATTCATTTTGATAAAGAATTATGAGTAAATGATTAGAAATAATTTATACATAAATTATATAAAACTATTTAGATATAAATATGGATAATATATATATATATATATATTATTAATAAATATATATTTATTATATAAGATTTTGGAACATGTCCAACCAATAAGGAATCTAAGGTTAGGTTGTTCTCTTCTCAAACTTCTTCTTCCAGACATGTTCTCCCATATGAACCTATTTTTGTTATATGAGGTATATGATACCTATTTGAAATATTGTATCATGACAAAAACATTAATAGAATTCATTAAAGTTCCATTTCAAGTTCTATATTACAATTTTTTTTTGATTCATGTGTTATAAAATCTATAAGATATTATTGTATAATCTCATCTTTATTAAGATTGTTTATGTTTGAATTTCCATCAGGGAAATTTTTTAATTTAAATATCCAAAGCCCCAGATATTTTATTCTCATATAATTATTTCTATGTGTTTCAAGTATTAATTCTATTTTCCCTCTATTTGGATCTCAAATAAACCGAAATAAATGTTTTATGAAAAACTGAACTTATTTCTCTTTTTTTTAATCAGGAGCCTTTTTCTTCAATGTCCATTTTCTGTATTTTACTTCTATAATGTTATTCTATATACAAGAATAATTTATTAGGGTCAAATGATAATAAATTTTAATCTCTATTAATTTTTTAAAAGGAGTATTTTCATTGTTTTCCATACAACGTAGCTTTGGAGATTTTTACAAATGTATGAAAATAATGTTTTTAATGTTTATCGGTTAACCATAATTTCCTTCCATTAGAGAAATTATTAATTATAATTATTACTTTATAAGTCTCCATTTATTTCAAAGAAAATATTAAACCCATTTTTATATTTATTTGAATTTTTAAAAGTTAAAAAAAATAATATTATTTTTTAAAAAGCATTGAAAACAGGGTTTCATTTTATTAATGCATATATTTTTATCTTCAACTCAACATTTTATTATTTACATATAATTTATTTTCAATTTTAAATTATTGAAAATCATTTTCAAATTTATGTTTTAAAATAATTCTTGACATCCTTTGGAAGTAGTTTTGAATGTGACTTTTTTACTTCATTTTTACAACAATGTTTGAAAATAATTAAATAATTTTTTTTAAAAAATTACTTACATTTCCCCCTATATTTTCCGAAGAAAACTTATTTATTGAACAATATTTATTTTTTATTATTTTATAGTCTCCCTCATTTCTATTTTCTTCATTTATATTTTTAACATAATAATATACCAATTACTATATACTGTGTAAACACCATATTTAAATAAATCACATTTGGGGTGTTTACCAAGATATATGGATCATTAATAAATTAAGTAAAATTTTCATATTTGTATACTTTATATATACATATATATATGATTATTAACTACCAATTCTAGTGGATTATTTATTGGGAAAATATTTACCTTTCATATGTTAGTTTTTTAAATACGAATTTTCATTACTAAGGCATATTGATTATGTATTGTATTGTTATTAATTTATATCATATTATGAATGCATTGGAATTATTAAGTTGGGGGTGGGGGAATGATATTATATTTCCCCTTGATATATTGGTAGGTCTTTTAAGACAAACAATCTTGGGTATTTGGCGTATGCCTTACCTATTGATCCTCAATTCCATATTGTATATGGATTATGTATTCATGATAGATTTTATTGTATGATTTTACTTACTCAGTGTTTAGGATAACCCTTTATTATGTTTCCATTTACTTAGTTTATGAAGAACTGTAATATATATGATATATCTAAAAGTATATCATGTGTGGAGAATTTTTTGGGAGATGTTGAAGACTTATTATAGAATAAGAAAATATGGATATAGTGGGAAATATGTCCATAGGGTGAGGAAGATATGAGTTTTATTATGTAATTGTTTTTTTATTATTTAAATAACTCAACCTAAAAAGGTACTGGGTTTGTAAGTGCCTAATTCATTTCTTTTATATTTTAATCACAAAATGTTAAAACAGGGACAATAGATTTGGTATCAACAGTAGTATATAAAGATTATGTTTTTATTCCCAGATCTGCATGTAGGGGTCTATACTGCAAAATGGTTCCCTATCAACTAATTAAAATATGGATTTTTTCTTTTATAATATAAAATACAAGGACTTCATTCTAGAGGGAAAATATCATTTTTTAAATAAATATATTTATTAAACAGATGAAAATACATTACACATATCACCATAATTAAATAATAATGTTTTTTTATTTTAAGTGACCATTAGAGATCTAATATAATTAATAAAATATAAAATTATATAAATTATATTAAAATATATTTATTAAATCATTAAATATATTTTAATTCTCTCAAGTTATCATCAAACATTGAATAATGTAAAAATCATAAGATAAAATTATAATTGTATTCAATTAACCTGAAAGTAAATATTTATTTTTATTCACATAACTTTAATAAAAATATTTATTTCATAATATTTAATAAACTATTAAATAAATAAATATTATATTAATTAAACCACGAATAAATAAATAAGATAATAAATTAAACTTACATATTCTATACTTGAATATCTCATGACCAATTTTTAACTTATATTAAATAAATACTATTAAATTATTCAAGAATAATTTTATCCTTAAATGTAAATCCAAAATAATTTAAGGAGTATCTAGATAAACATACTTCAGGACCATTTATACCCTTTTATCAGTGTAAATAGGTTAATCTTACCTAAAATTGAATAGTAGAATCTAGAAACACTTCAAGGATCTATAGAGAAAGAATTTAGTATAGAAACTACAATGACCTCCCTACAAATGATGTTGTATAATATAATACATTTGTCACATGATATCTCATTAAGAAATATGCATACTAATGTCATCACCCCATTTTCTTGATTAATCTTTCTTTGAATTTCCTAAAATATACATTTATGTAAATTAATATGGAAAGGGATTTACATTAGACACATCTATTTCAATCAAAGGGCCGTATATATATATTTTTATTAATATAGAAGGGAAAAAAATACTTCCTTGTCCATTCACCTAATTTGATATCCCTTATAAAACATTGACTATATGTTACCACACTATTAACTTATATCATCGTGATTTTTCCAAACATCAATGTATGCTATTTACAATACACAAAAATAATGATATTAGGTAAAAGGACCAATATGAACATACACATATAGTAATGTCAAATGACATAAAAAAACATGTGAAATATCTATTTGTGTTATATCCTTAGGATTTCCCTTATAATAGGTCAATAAGTGCTACATTTATGAGAGTAAGACTCAATTATTATGATCCCCCATCACCTAATAGTCAAACAACATCTATGACTCATTTGAAAAATGTATCTAGACTATAAGAAATATTATTTTAAGAATATTTTCATTACATCTCTATGTTGTCATTATAATAGAGATCTACTATAAATCTTTGATATGATAAATACTCTAAAGGTATTATCACATTAATATTCCATAAAATAAAATCATAATGTTATAAGACACTTATATTACAATAATTTAAAATAAAATGTCAGTTTGTTCTTGAGAACTAAATTTAACATACTCCCACTAACATGAGAGAAATATTTTAAAATTTCTCAATTCATTGACTCTCACATGATATTAACACTTCTAATGGGATTTCCACATTGAAACATATAACTATACTACCAATTGTGACTTATCAAATTGAGAAAAACATTTCAAGAGATGATATCCATAAGTATATTCCTTTTTTACTCTATTATAAACTATAAATATTTTCTAGTACTATTACCATAATATTATTGTTCTAAAACCATAATTTATTTTTATAATTTGAAGAAATATAAATAATCTTGGGTGTTAATACTACTTCTTTAGCATCATAAAAAGTTATAACATACTCAGTATTTGTAAATGTGGATAATATTGATTTTTTTTAAGATTATATGACTCATTTAATTAGGTTAATTATGATACAATGTCAAATTAATCTATATGAAAAATATTTTTATGTCCCCTTGATAAGTAGTGTTCTTTTTTCTCTATTAACCAATAACTTATCCATTTTACATTCTAAATTATGGTTGAAATTTTTTATTTACACCTTATATAGATATCCTCGATTTATTTAATGGTTTTCCATTATGAACAATTATTAGGAAACATTAAACTTAGTACATATCATGAAATGCATGATAGATCCCATTGCTAAAGAAAATATAATTATACTCATCATCTTAATCTCCTCATATGTTTTAACACATCATCTCAGAGAGATATATACCATGTGAGATTGGTAAATATTAAATTTATATATATAATAAATGTAATTTTACATGGTTTAAAGAACCTTATAAATAAATATTAGTATATTTTATTCTGAAAAACTTAGGTCACTACGTGTAGATATTCACTGGAGGAATAATTTTTCATCTTAGCCTTAACTAATTATGAAACTGTCATATGTTTTCCATTAATAATATTTTATTAAAATATATTACAAGGAAAACTTTATCACTCCCATTATAATGTCTCATTCATTAGATATAGTGATTTAAGGTTTTTAGAGTGAATTTTTAATAGATTATAGTTTGGGATTATTTGGATTTTTAGCTTTCTTGGGGGTTATTTTTTATTAAATTATTAAGATCAGGTTTTGGGTATTTGATGATATATTATTATTAATTTATTGATGAATATTAAGGATCAAAAATAAATTTTTATGTTTAGGGTATCTATGAAGCGGAGTCACCTACAGGTCACACCATTAGGTGAAATTGGGTAGCCGGTGGAAGGAAATAATGTACCATATTATCTTGGAAGTGGATTTGGGGTTACACCAAATACCTAGTGGTACCTAAGTTGGAGGTATAGGGCAATTATAAAAAAATTTAATGGTGTTTTTTTGCATATTTTCAACCATACCGATTATTTATTTTACTTTTATCTCTCCTTCAAATTTCACTTACTCCTACTATTTGAAATCCCCTTTCAAGTCTCTTTGGATCCTCCCTCATCTTTATCCATGTTGTTACAAGGGATTTATTTCCAAAAAAATATAATGTATGACTTCCCTTATCCTCCTCTCTTACCTCTTCTATATCTTCTTCCAATTATTTTTCTGTGGATAGGGATTTTATATTGGATTCTATCAGATCATGGTGGAATTCACCCAAAATCAAGAAAAATCCACCTTTTTTTGTTCCATGAAGACTTTTATAGGTTGATTTCACATTTTTCATTACAGTTTAACTTAAATTTTACTGAGGTATTATTTTATAAGATTACATGTCCATATGGGTTAAAAAAATTCTCGAAGGAATTTTAATTTTTGAATTAGTGGGTGGGACACATTTTTAATTTGTATTCAAAATGGAATTTTGAATGTTTGAGTTTGAAAAATGATTAATTTGGATGTTAATGAGGGAAAATTGGTTTTGGGGAGTATTTAGGGAGATTTTTAAGGTTTATTGGGTTACTTGGATACATAGTGGATGTAGTTTTTAGAAATCGACTAGTTTGTGGGAAATCCCATGGCATAGCAAGTCTGTTGGAGTCACTGGCTAGTCAGTGGCCCAATACTAGTAATCCAGTGGCCTTATGAGAGGGAAAATGAAATTTTTACCCCTCCAGTTTTATAACGACCCACACTTCACATACATTGTTAATACTTCAAAATTGAAGCACTCTTATTACAACATATGACAAAACCACAAAGGACCGTATAGGTATAGTGTCTTTAGAAATTGGGAAACATAAACAACTGGTTCATAAATCTTCTACAGTGTCTCCCATTTATTTCATCATATCTAGGGTCCCTTTTAGCATATTCTACTTAATATCCATCTTCCTGGCCTGGGGAAAAGAAAACATAAAAGGGTGAGCTCAAATGCTCAGCAAGGGCAAATAAAGGAAATAAAAATCATATCACATCTTTTTGAAAATTAAAACCTGCAAAAGAGATCATAATATCTTAACATGGAATAAATCATAGAAGTGAAAATGAGATCCCCATAATCATAACATAAAACTTGAATCGTTGTGGCATGCACACATAATCATGGAAAATCATTTCTTGTTAGTCATGACTCATTGCCAAGACTATCTTAGTGGACAAAGTCCCTTTCTGAACCGAGTTCACTCCTCGTTTCAGTCCTGTATCACTGAACCGAAATAACCTTCCGTTCCAGCCATGTCTATCTCATGAGATATAAAATCATTACCCAATGCATTGGAGGGAGATATAGGTCCCACCCATCTTATAATGAATCCTTTCTTATGTGTGCCACATAATCATAAAACATACATCATCGCATAACACATATAACAAAAATGGGATTCTTGAAACATCATGACATCATAAATCAATTCATATATGATAAAGGAATTCATAAACATAATTCCATCACAACATAGTCAAACCAATGTAAAAATATGGATAGAAACAGAACCCTTTATTATCTTAGATGGAAAATAATTTTGATAAAACACTTGAATTGAATTCTTGAGGAAAATATCCTTTCTTCTTCAAAAACATTTTTCCTTTCATAACATGTCATACAACTTTAAAATAAAAGAATTTGATTAAAAATAAACTTGAAAACTTGTAAAGGAAGCTTCTTTGAAGTAATGTTTTAAAAATCCATTCATGCCGTATAAGTTAAAAAAAGCATTCTTCGTACTTTTGTCGGAAAAGTCAAAAAGTACCTCGTACGGAAAAACGACAAAAGATTCCTTTCATATTCTTTACTAAAAACTCACCTAAGGGTAAAATTGGATTTAAACTATTTCAAGAGGATGGAAACAATATTACATTTTGAGGGAACATGGATGTGGATGATAAAATACACCCCAGTAAATACTTACGAATAAACAATCTCGGATAAAAATGAGATTGTGATATTTCCCTTACCTTAGGTCCGATTTGCTTTGTTCGTGTCCGAAGCTCCTGTATAATGGTTTAAATAATGTTATTGACTTATTCCAGAATCATTCATATTGATACGAGATCATATATGGTCATATTATTAGCTTCTTGTTAGTAATATTTCATTGTTACTTGTTACTCGGGTCTTTATAACTTTTTGTTCTTATGCGTGTTTTGTCGAATAAATTCTTATTCTTATCTTTAGGTTATAGATAATTCATTTCCAGAATGGTATTAGTGTAGTATATACCATATTCATTCATTCAATTCATTTATACAATCATTATGAAATGAAGATCATGTAGAACGAGTCGCATCACATCGTGGAGACGGTATTCCGTACGTACGCACGAGTGATGATATCGTTCCTATGATCGTGGAATTGTATTGGAGTATATATATATATTATTTCAGTATCAATATTACTTAATAATAATCATATATAGTTACTCATTACACCATTATACCCATCCTTGTAAGGTGATGGTGGAAAATAGATTACACCACGGCGTGGAGACGGTATTCCGTACGTACGCACGCGCGGTGATTTCATTTTTCCGTAGGATGGATAGAAGGTGAATTAGGGTTGTTTCATATTTATAATAACATATCAGTATGTAAGTAATACTGATGTTATTACTTTATCATGAAACAATTAAAGAAGAAGAAGTTGAAGAAGAAAGAAATTGAAAAGATCGGTAATGGATATTACCTCTTCTTTGGAACGCCTTTTTGAATCCTCCACTTAAGGAACTAAGATTGGTCTTTGGAGAAGACCAGGACCTCTAGGATTATTCTAGGGAAGTGGAGAAGGGAAAATGGCAGGGGTTGGCCGAGCTTGAGTGCTCAAATTGGTGTGAGGAGGAGGGGGAGGAGGTGCCCTTTTATAAGGGAGGAGAGGGGCACCTTAGGAATATCTCAAAATATTATTTTATATTAAAGTCAAAATCGGTTTATAATGGTTCCAAAGGGTCTTATTTAGAAGCTAAAGTGGGGATGGGTCGAAATCCTATCAACCAATAGAATTTAGACAAGTTTAGGATATTATTTTAACCTTATCAATTAAATTTAACTCTAAGTTAAATAATTTAACTTTTACCATGTCTTTTTGTTTTCTTTCACTATATGGTTAATACACTTACTATAACATGCCAAACGAACCCCAAATTGTTTATTATTAATATATATATCCTTATCTAAGTCATTTGGCCTAACCTTAGATTTTTAGGAATAAAATAACAATTAATAATATAATATTTGATTTAAAAACTATTTTGTGTCAATTTTGACACTATTTGATATATGATTTTTGTCAAAGTCATAACAGAATTATATGTTCGAACCAAGTTGATTAAATCAATACTAATATATCATAGTAACCTAGAAAATTAGTGGAATTCATAAAAAGTCTCAAATTACATTTATTTTGGTATTTATATTATCAATTTTGTCAATATTTCATTAATAAGATAATTACTGCATCATCTTTGTGTCATAAATAAATTAAATTATTTGATGTCTAAAAATTACAAATAAAATACCATCATGTTGGAAATCTTTTTAGCACTCTAATGAATATTTACAATCGAATTTATCTTATGTATAACCCTATATTAAAAATGATTTACTTATTAAACTTTGATTTTAACTATTTTAACCCTTCTTTAAATAAATTAATAATAAATGTCCTAATCTAATCCAAGTGGGCCTAAATGGTCATATTTTATTCCTAAGTTTGTTTTTGGTCGAATTACACTTGTCCAATAGAATTAGGACATGTGTTAGGGTAATATTAATATCATATTTACCCTTAGTTACCCTATTTACTATTAACCGTGGTAAAAATAGTAAAAAGTTACTATTCACCAAAAAATTATTTTCATCTCATTGAACCACATTTTAGTCCTTGATATTAACCGTGTCTCTCGGATTTTTGAAATTCCATTCACAGAAGCGGTAAAATTAAGTTTTATGCAAAATTCAGTTTTTAACCTACCACTTAGTGGTTTCACTATTCATCAAAAATTGAAAGTTTTCATAAAAATACCAAAATTTCACCCTAGGCTAATTTCGATATTCTGAGTCCAAAAATGAAGTCCATTTTGAAAAATAAAATTTATAAAATTTCAAAAAGTGGTTATTACTATTCATAACGGCTAGTTTTAATAGCATATTGTTGTTTAGTGAAACTCGGTATTGCGTACGACGCAAGCTATCGAGGAAGGTCGCGATTGCGTGTAAAGCAAGTCAAGCAGGTGTTGTGTAGAAAAAGATTCCTTTGATGATTTATATAACATAAAAGTCTTGGGTGTTACATTCTACCCCCCTTAAAAAGAATTTCGCCCTCGAAATTCGTCACTTTGCAACAAACAAATGAGGATACTTCTCCCTCATCATATCCTCAAGCTCCCATGTAGCTTCTTCAAGTTGGTGGTTTCTCCATAAAACTTTCACCAAGCGAGTGGTCTTGTTTCGTAGGACTTTTTCGCTACGATCCAGAATCTCTATTGGCTGTTCTTCATAAGAAAGATCTTGCTCCAGCGGTACAACTTCTGAGCTGAGTACATGTGAAGGATCTGGTATGTACTTTCTCAGGAGAGATACATGGAACACATCGTGAACTTGAGAGAGATTCGGTGGAAGCACCAATCGGTAAGCTACCTTCCCAACACGACCCAGTATTTCGAAAGGACCGATATATCTAGGGCTCAACTTCCCCTTCTTTCCAAATCTCATAACCCTCTTCCAGGGAGATATTCGTAAGAACACTTTATCACCCACTTCAAACTCTAGGTCTTTTCTTCGGTTGTCGGCATAACTTTTCTGTCGACTCTGAGCTGCTCTTATGTGTTGTTGAATAGATCTGTCCTTTTCTGCCATTTCATCAACGAGATCAGGTCCTAATAGCTTTCTTTCCCCAACTTCATCCCAGCAAGTTGGAGTCCTCCATTTCTTTCCATAGAGAGCTTCATAAGGAGCCATCTGAATACTGGAGTGAAAGCTATTATTATAAGAAAATTCCACCAAAGGTAGGTGTTGATCCCAACCTCCTTTGAAATCCATAGAGCAAGCTCTCAACATATCTTCTAGGGTTTGAATTGTTCTCTCAGACTGACCGTCTGTCTGGGGATGATAAGCAGTGCTGAAACTCAACTCTGTATCTAGAGTATGCTGAAGACTTCGCCAAAACTTCGAGGTAAATCTCGGATCCCGATCAGATATAATAGAAAGTGGTACTCCATGCAATCTTACCACTTCCTTTACATATATCCTGGCAAGCTGATCTAGAGATAAATCCTCTCTAATAGCAATGAAGTGTGCAGACTTTGTAAGACGATCAACTATGACCCAGATAGCATTATTGCCTTTGGATGTTTTAGGAAGTCCTGTGACAAAGTTCATAGTGATGTTTTCCCATTTCCATTCGGGTATGGGTAATGGTTGTAACATCCCCTTAGACTTCTGTCTCTCAGCTTTAACTTGTTGACAAACCAAGCATCGAGAGACATATTCAGCAACATCTCTTTTCATGCCATCCCACCAGAAGTACTCTTTCAGGTCCCTATACATCTTCGTGCTTCCAGGATGAATAGAGAATGAAGAACTATGAGCCTCATCCAGCAGCTCTTTCTTTAATTCGGGGATGGGAGGAACACAAACCCGATTCCTGAACTTTATTATCCCATCACAATCAAGGTTGAATTCAGGAACATTTCTCACCTTCTTTTGTAACTCGACATCTTCTTTCTGTGCCTCTTTAATCTTCACATGTATAGATGGTTGAACATTCATTTGAGAAAGATAAGATTTTTCCCCTTCCATTATAATTCCAAGATCCATCCTTTGTAAATCCATAAATATTGGATCTTTTGTGATCCTCATCATGGATAAACTAGCATGGTCTTGTCGACTTAATGCATCTGCCACCTTGTTTGCTTTCCCAGGGTGGTAATGGATTGAGCAGTCATAATCCTTAATCAGCTCCAACCATCTTCTTTGGCGCATATTCAACTCCTTTTGTGTGAAAATATACTTTAAACTTTTATGATCAGTATAAATATCACACCTTTCACCATAAAGGTAATGCCTCCAAATCTTTAATGCAAAGATTACCGCAGCCAACTCCAAATCATGTGTTGGGTAATTTTGCTCATGGATTTTCAACTGTCGTGAGGCATAAGCTATCACCATATCATTTTGCATAAGAACACACCCCAATCCCTTCTTGGATGCATCACTATAGATTACAAACCTTTCTCCATTACAAGGCAGTGTGAGCACAGGTGCACTGGATAACCTTCTTTTCAACTCCTTGAAATTCTCTTCACATTCCTCTGTCCAGACAAACTTAACTCCTTTCCGAGTCAACTTGGTGAGTGGATTAGATAATCGTGAAAAATCTTTTACAAAACGTCGATAATATCCAGCCAAACCAAGAAAACTTTGGATCTCAGTTACTGTTGTTGGTCTTGACCATCTTTCGATAACCTCTGTTTTTGCTGGATCCACAGATATCCCCTCTTTTGAGATTATATGACCCAAAAATGCAACTTTTTGAAGCCAAAATTCACACTTGGTAAATTTGGCATAAAGCTTCTCTTTTCTCAGGGTCTTCAATATAATTCTCAAGTGATCTTCATGCTCTTCCTTGCTCTTTGAATAGACAAGAATATCGTCTATAAAGACTACCACAAATTGATCAAGATAGTCTCTAAAGACTCTATTCATTAGATCCATGAAGATAGCAGGGGCATTAGTAAGACCAAATGGCATCACTATAAATTCATAGTGTCCATACCTTGTACGGAAAGCCGTATTTGGTATATCCTCCCTTTTGACCCTTAATTGATGATACCCTGAACGAAGATCAATCTTGGAAAAGTATTGAGCTCCGCGTAGTTGGTCAAATAAGTCATCAATGCGTGGGAGAGGATATTTGTTCTTGATAGTGATCTTGTTAAGTTCTCGATAATCAATGCAGAGTCTCATTGATCCATCTTTCTTCTTAACAAATAGAACAGGTGCTCCCCAAGGTGACGCACTAGGGTGTATGAATCCCTTATCAAGATTCTATTGGAGTTGCTTCTTCAATTCCTGCAACTCAATTGGGGCCATTCTATAAGGTGTCTTTGAAATAGGCAAAGCACCCGGTACGAGTTCTATTGAAAACTCAACTTCACGATTTGGTGGAAGACCCGACAATTCCTCCGGAAAGACATCATCAAACTCCCGTACAATGGGCATATTCTTAATCGTGAGTTTCTCACCAACTATTTGAGATAAATAACCTTCATTTAGTGGAATCAATACCCATAAGATGGAAGAAATTTCCACTGGAAGGTTATGTTCATCCTTGCATTGATAGACGATCGTAGGTTGATCTGGAATATGAAATGTGACTTCCCTTCTTTGGCAATTGATATGAGCTCCATGTAGAGAAAGCCAATCCATGCCAAGAATCACATCAAATTCCACTAAAGGAAGGATCACAAGATTTGCAGGAAGCACTTTCCCACAAACTTCGATCGGAGAAGAATTATAAACTTCTGATGCGATTGATGTGCCATTAGGTGTTGTCACAGCTAACTCAACATCTAATTGTTGAGGTAATACAGTGATACCCTTAGAAAATTTTTCAGAAATAAAAGAGTGGGTGGATCCAGAATCAAATAAAACATTTGCTACTTTAGAGTGGATGGTAAGTGTACCTTTCACCACATCGTTATCGTACTCCACATCGCTGATAGAAATTGCATGTGACTTTCCTTTGTCTTTAGCCTTAAGAGTTTGTTGACGTCGACCATCATCATCAACCCTTGGATTTGGGCATTGATTGGCATAATGCCCCATCTCCTTGCACTTGAAACATTGAAGTGTAGCAGGTTCATTCTGTGTATCCCTTCCTTTGTTTTCATCATTAGACATCTTCTTCCCATTATCACGGCATTCAAATGCCCGATGACCTTCCTTTCCACATTTAAAACATTTACTTGTCCCTTTAAGACAACTCCCTCCATGTTTCTTTCCACACTTTGAGCATAAGGGAAAGTTCATCTTCTTTTCCGTGTGCTCTTTAGATTTTTCTTTGAATTCCATCTTCCTCTTCTTATCAAACCCATGTGACTGATGGGTTACTCCAATCTCCATCTCGACTTTGAGAGCACATCGAACGATTTCCTCGTAGCTATTGAAGTCCCTTATGGCTAACGCCCTTCGAAGACTTGGTTTTAAGCCACTAAAGAATCGATCGATCTTACACTCAGGTTGGATAATAATACCAGAAGCGTACCTTGCAAGTCTTGTAAAATTTGCTTCATAGGTACTAACAGATTCATCATCCCTTTGCTTCAGTTCAAGGAACTCTTTCTCCATCTTTGTTCGGAGAATACGAGGGAAGTACTTATTGAAAAATAAGTTCTTGAACTCGTCCCATTCCATAGACTCAATTTCATCCCTTTGCCTCGTATTCTTAACAAGATTCCACCATTGATCCGCATCTCCTTCCAAACGATACACTGCTAGGATGACTTTATCATGCTCAGAACATTGAAGAACTGAAAATATCTTTTCAGTAGTACTAATCCATTGTTCAGCAACTAATGGATCAGTAGACCCGCTGAAAGATGGTGGACGCTGCCTCATGAAGGATTCAACAGAATGTTGCTCCCTCCTTTGTTCGTTTTGAAATCCTGCATGATTCATAGCTTGAGAAAGTTGTGTGAGCATGGCTACAAGATTTTGCATTCCAGCTCCCATATCGTTTGGTTGCTCAGGGGGACAATCATTGCATTGCCCATCGCATTCCGCATTAACACGGTTCCTTCGGGTTCCAGCTATTGACTAAAACCAAGAAGAATAGTGTGAGCAACACTAATTATAATAGGAAACCACATAATTCAAGAATAAAATTTTCATGCTTATGGTCTTATCCTAGGTTATTCATGGCCATTTCTAAGATTGTGTTCTATGCTTAGACTTATCCTTAGGGTTCTTACTAAGGCTTTCACATCCTAGTTTCCAAAGGTTGACTATAACTTTCCTCTGATACCAACTATAACGACCCACACTTTACATACATTGTTAATACTTCAAAATTGAAGCACTCTTATTACAACATATGACAAAACCACAAAGGACCGTATAGGTATAGTGTCTTTAGAAACTGGGAAACATAAACAACTGGTTCATAAATCTTCTACAGTGTCTCCCATTTATTTCATCATATCTAGGGTCCCTTTTAGCATATTCTACTTAATATCCATCTTCCTGGCCTGGGGAAAAGAAAACATAAAAGGGTGAGCTCAAATGCTCAGCAAGGGCAAATAAAGGAAATAAAAATCATATCATATCTTTTTGAAAATTAAAACCTGCAAAAGAGATCATAATATCTTAACATGGAATAAATCATAGAAGTGAAAATGAGATCCCCATAATCATAACATAAAACTTGAATCTTTGTGGCATGCACACATAATCATGGAAAATCATTTCTTGTTAGTCATGACTCATTTCCAAGACTATCTTAGTGGACAAAGTCCCTTTCTGAACCGAGTTCACTCCTCGTTTCAGTCCTGTATCACTGAACCGAAATAACCTTCCGTTCCAGCCATGTCTATCTCATGAGATATAAAATCATTACCCAATGCATTGGAGGGAGATATAGGTCCCACCCATCTTATAATGAATCCTTTCTTATGTGTGCCACATAATCATAAAACAGACATCATCGCATAACACATATAACAAAAATGGGATTCTTGAAACATCATGACATCATAAATCAATTCATATATGATAAAGGAATTCATAAACATAATTCCATCACAACATAGTCAAACCAATGTAAAAATATGGATAGAAACAGAACCCTTTATTATCTTAGATGGAAAATAATTTTGATAAAACACTTGAATTGAATTCTTGAGGAAAATATCCTTTCTTCTTCAAAAACATTTTTCCTTTCATAACATGTCATACAACTTTAAAATAAAAGAAGTTGATTAAAAATAAACTTGAAAACTTGTAAAGGAAGCTTCTTTGAAGTAATGTTTTAAAAATCCATTCATGCCGTATAAGTTAAAAAAAACATTCTTCGTACTTTTGTCGGAAAAGTCAAAAAGTACCTCGTACGGAAAAACGACAAAAGATTCCTTTCATATTCTTTACTAAAAACTCACCTAAGGGTAAAATTGGATTTAAACTATTTCAAGAGGATGGAAACAATATTACATATTGAGGGAACATGGATGTGGATGATAAAATACACCCCAGTAAATACTTACGAATAAACAATCTCGGATAAAAATGAGATTGTGATATTTCCCTTACCTTAGGTCCGGTTTGCTTTGTTCGTGTCCGAAGCTCCTGTATAATGGTTTAAATAATGTTATTGACTTATTCCAGAATCATACATATTGATATGAGATCATATATGGTCATATTATTAGCTTCTTGTTAGTAATATTTCATTGTTACTTGTTACTCGGGTCTTTATAACTTTTTGTTCTTATGCGTGTTTTGTCGAATAAATTCTTATTCTTATCTTTAGGTTATAGATAATTCATTTCCATAATGGTATTAGTGTAGTATATACCATATTCATTCATTCAATTCATTTATACAATCATTATGAAATGAAGATCATGTAGAACGAGTCGCATCACATCGTGGAGACGGTATTCCGTACGTACGCACGAGTGATGATATCGTTCCTATGATCGTGGAATTGTATTGGAGTATATATATATATTATTTCAGTATCAATATTACTTAATATTAATCATATATAGTTACTCATTACACCATTATACCCATCCTTGTAAGGTGATGGTGGAAAATAGATTACACCACGGCGTGGAGACGGTATTCCGTACGTACGCACGCGCGGTGATTTCATTTTTCCGTAGGATGGATAGAAGGTGAATTAGGGTTTTTTCATATTTATAATAACATATCAGTATGTAAGTAATACTGATGTTATTACTTTATCATGAAACAACTAAAGAAGAAGAAGTTGAAGAAGAAAGAAATTGAAAAGATCGGTAATGGATATTACCTCTTCTTTGGAACGCCTTTTTGAATCCTCCACTTAAGGAACTAAGATTGGTCTTTGGAGAAGACCAGAACCTCTAGGATTATTCTAGGGAAGTGGAGAAGGGAAAATGGCAGGGGTTGGCCGAGCTTGAGTGCTCAAATTGGTGTGAGGAGGAGGGGGAGGAGGTGCCCTTTTATAAGGGAGGAGAGGGGCACCTTAGGAATATCTCAAAATATTATTTTATATTAAAGTCAAAATCGGTTTATAATGGTTCCAAAGGATCTTATTTCGAAGCTAAAGTGGGGATGGGTCGAAATCCTATCAACCAATAGAATTTAGACAAGTTTAGGATATTATTTTAACCTTATCAATTAAATTTAACTCTAAGTTAAATAATTTAACTTTTACCATGTCTTTTTGTTTTCTTTCACTATATGGTTAATACACTTACTATAACATGCCAAACGAACCCCAAATTGTTTATTATTAATATATATATCCTTATCTAAGTCATTTGGCCGAACCTTAGATTTTTAGGAATAAAATAACAATTAATAATATAATATTTGATTTAAAAACTATTTTGTGTCAATTTTGACACTATTTGATATATGATTTTTGTCAAAGTCATAACAGAATTATATGTTCGAACCAAGTTGATTAAATCAATACTAATATATCATAGTAACCTATAAAATTAGTTTAATTCATAAAAAGTTTCAAATTAAATTTATTTTGGTATTTATATTATCAATTTTGTCAATATTTCATTAATAAGATAATTACTGCATCATCTTTGTGTCATAAATAAATTAAATTATTTGATGTCTAAAAATTACAAATAAAATACCATCATGTAGGAAATCTTTTTAGCACTATAATGAATATTTACAATCGAATTTATCTTATGTATAACTCTATATTAAAAATGATTTACTTATTAAACTTTGATTTTAACTATTTTAACCCTTCTTTAAATAAATTAATAATAAATGTCCTAATCTAATCCAAGTGGGCCTAAATGGTCATATTTTATTCCTAAGTTTGTTTTTGGTCGAATTACACTTGTCCAATAGAATTAGGACATGTGTTAGGGTAATATTAATATCATATTTACCCTTAGTTACCCTATTTACTATTAACCGTGGTAAAAATAGTAAAAAGTTACTATTCACCAAAAAATTATTTTCATCTCATTGAACCACATTTTAGTCCTTGATATTAACCGTGTCTCTCGGATTTTTGAAATTCCATTCACAGAAGCGGTAAAATTAAGTTTTATGCAAAATTCAGTTTTTAACCTACCACTTAGTGGTTTCACTATTCATCAAAAATTGAAAGTTTTCAGAAAAATACCAAAATTTCACCCTAGGCTAATTTCGATATTCTGAGTCCAAAAATGAAGTCCATTTTGAAAAATAAAATTTATAAAATTTCAAAAAGTGGTTATTACTATTCATAACGGCTAGTTTTAATAGCATATTGTTGTTTAGTGAAACTCGGTATTGCGTACGACGCAAGCTATCGAGGAAGGTCGTGATTGCGTGTAAAGCAAGTCAAGCAGGTGTTGTGTAGAAAAAGATTCCTTTGATGATTTATATAACATAAAAGTCTCGGGTGTTACAAGTTTTAAGGGGAAGTAACCTTTCTCTATTTTCTATTTCCCTGATGGCTGGAGGCCCCCCTTTTATTTTTCTATTCCCCCAGGTTTGGAGTGATGTTCCTGGGAATTTTCTTTAGGGGATTGAGGTATGGACTCTTTCTCCTCCCCTATTTCTTCTCCAGCTATTTTATATCTAATTATTGGTTCCTTTAGTTAGGGTTTTTATATGACCCCAAAGTATCATAGTGGAATCATCTCACTATCATAGATCTAATTCTTAGCCTATTAATAGGATGTCCCATAATGGAATTTTCTTATTGATTCTCATGTTTTTGATAAAGCTAAATTTCCATTGGAGTTTCCTTGTGGTATTCTTTAATGTTAATTTGAGATGATTATGGGACATGTTTTAGTGGTTAGGTGTTTATCCTAGGTCAGTGTTGGATGTTTTATATGGATCTCACATAGGTAGTTGGTCATGGTTCTAACATGACATGGTCATCTAGTGAGTTTTCAGTGTTCATGATTTTACTAAATTAAGTTGGATGATTAATTTGAATTATATAATTAATTATTTTATATTATATGAATCTAGATAGGAACTCATGGCTATGGTATGTGGCTAAGAATGTTTTCATGGACCTTGGATGAGGCTTTGGAGGCCTAGGTAGAGCTTACAACAACTAAAATATATTTTGGTCGGATTCATCAAAGAGATAACTATTCCTTATAATTATCGCTTGAAATTTATACATTTTTAATATGCATGTATTATGTGGTATTACAAACTTAGGCGACAAACATTAAAGTTAAATAAATTATTTAATGTATGACCTGAGTTATTTAATTAGTTTTATAGTTAAGGAGAGTAATTATTATAAATGAGATGCCTAGATGTGTGGTGTACATGGATGGATAAGGATTTGAATAATTTAATGATTCATTGTGATATTTAGATACTTTTAGTGGTGTGAATGAAATTGGTATGACCTATTGGACCTTGTCTATGAGCCTTTAGAAACCATATTATTGAGGCGAGTCATGAATTAAGTGGAATGACCTAATAATTCCAAGGAATAATTCTATAGTTTACATAGATCCTATTGGATCATTGAGATTGGTTGGGTGAGTGGGCCGCCTAAGTATGGGCAATGAGATTGAGATTGGCCATGTGCCATCTCTAGTGTGTTGCATATGAGTCTTTCTTAATTAGTCATATGAGGTATGGATAGGTTAGAGACTGTTTTGAAGGATATGTTACCTATGAGTGATGGGTTTTTACCCTCATGTGAGTTATATTAATGTTTAACCCATGTAGGGAATCTGTTCAATGTAATGATCTAGGGGACCCAGTAGGTGACCAGTGATACACTGAACATGAGGTAGTGTGTTTTATTATAAGTACATATAGTAGTGGTTCTATCCTCATACTCATACCAAATATATATTCCTGAGAAAATTTGGACAATGGTGACAAGTTTGGCATTCATAAAAACTATTATATTAATTTATGAATTCTGTAATTTATATATTATACATTTATGGATGCCCAATGCTGCCTATTGGGATATTAATTTTCAGCCTCATATGATACTGATGTGATATTAATTGACTATATACTTTCATATTGGATGTTTGATGTGTATCATGGGATCTAGTTATTGATCCATGTTAAGAATGCCCAGGATATCAAGATTTTACCTTGGATTTTTATAGGATTCCATGGGTTCCATGGGTCATAGGATACACAGAATGTCTAGGATGTAGTCATGTAATATTGTGGATTACTATTATCATCATTATTATGACATTACTATACAACCCCTAGGATCTAGCCAGTCAAGCTTAGTGTTACTTATCCTTCCTGATCGATAGTCCTAGGATGCCTTAGATTTGTCTGATTAACATAGTGATATAGTGGATGTTAATGTGTAGGGATTGTATGGAATGTCTAAGAATCAAATTTTACCCATTCATTATAACATTAGTTTAGATAGATTCCTTGGATACCTTGGATACCTAGGATCTAGTTTTTGAGACTTTCATGATAAAATAATTGTCCATTTAGCCATATATTACTTGAATTCCCATTTTATGCTCCTAGGACTCAACCTTGGGTGTGATATGGTTAGAAAAATATCTTAACATGATCAGATATTCTCTAATATTTGTTGAAGCATGTATGGTAGATCTAGGTAACAAAATTGGAGATTTATGGTGGTTTATTTAGCTATTTATTTTTTAGTTTATTTATTGTTCACAGATGAGAATTTCACATGCACATATCACTACATTTTTGGTATGTACACGAACACATTGGTGGTTACCTACTGAGTTATGCACTCACACTCTTATAGATCTTCCATTGTACTAGGGTACTTGATATTACCTTAAATTATTTATAGGTACATGTTTGGTTGAGGCCCTGTATTTTGTGTTCAAGTTGGATCAAGTCAAGTTGGATTAAGAGATTTGAGGTGAGGCATGGAGTTTAGGTAAAGACCATGTATCTAGTCTTGTTTCTTTTATTTATTTATTTTTTATATATTATTAGCATAATTGGTGATCTATATTGTGTTCTTTCATGACCATTCAAGTTATATGTTACATTTCATATGATATCGATTCCTGTTAATTTAGAGTGCATAATTTGATAGATGTTTTCATTGATAGATGAGTTTTGATTAATTTTATTGTTATCATGATCTCTAATATAAAGGTTATAGTCTACCCATGGTCACATCCTATACACCTAATACTAGTTAGCTGCCTCTAGAAATTGGGGAGGTGTGCCTAATGTTATGCCCCACTCTAATTCAGTGAAATGGTCAAGTGGTATCCAAATCAGGATGTTAAAACATTATATAATATATATATTTTATTATTTTATTATTATTATTTAGTATATGGTATCTATAAGATATCGGGATGTGTTGGAGCCTATGATGGATACCAGGTTGGCGTATCATGAAAAACTATTCCAATAGTAATTCTATGTTAATAGGGGATTGTGATTTCTGTTATTCATATGTAATGTCACGACTCCATGATTTTCAATTTGTATAATATACATGATGCTTGAATTTATGATTTAATAGAGATTTATATTTTGGTCATAAATGCAGGAGGTTCATCATGCACCATGATTCTATATATAAGATTCTAATGGCATATAAGCTTGATAGTATGTGATTGTATCACTGATGAGGGACCCGACTACATAATGTGTTAGACACAACTTATACAAAATTTTCCCATATAAGATCTTGGTTGAATTTTACTCAGATGCACCTCCATGTATATATGTTTCCTTCTGATGGGAGTTTATGTGGATTCATGGTGAGAAGATCCTTGAAAATGATGATAGAATCCCTCTAGGTGTGGACTTATGGAGACCCTAATAGAAAAATAATGAATCTAAATACCTTAGTGATAATCCCCTTTTGGGTAATTATTTTAAAGGTTTAGTTTTTTAAAGTGTCAGTAAAAACCTATATGGTGTTATCCCCATATAGATTTGAAAGAAAATCTACATAACCAAGCACTCTGATTGTGGGATACCTGATATATGCTATCTGGAATTTTGTTTTTAAGTATATATATGTATAAAAAATATAAATCTTATCACATGAGAACATTATTCTCAAGGGGGAAGTACTGTATGTGGATTTCCAGAGAGAGTCAGTTCCTTAATAGGTTGATTACTTGGTATGAGGTGCATGATTTTTATATATGCTATAAATGAGAATGGAAATTATAATGTATGTTAAAATTGGACTTTGAGATAGGAATAAGATGTTTCTTATGAGTTATAACCTTATGAGATATGGTATTTCGGTTAGGAGGGAGATCATAGTGACCCTTGATATGTGACTCAATATTCTGGGTGAGTTGGTGCCCAGTTTTGTGTGAGGCTAACTCATTAGGGTGGTTATCCATGGTTGTAAAGTTCATGAATAAATAATTCATGTGTAAGTTCTTACATTGAGAATGATGCCCAATAGGTTCTATGAAGTCTATGGTATATTATTCTTTTGATTCATTGGGTTCAATACTGATTTAAGAAGGATTTTATTGAGAATATTGAATTGGAACAGTAATTCCATGGTATCTTTTCACATGAAAATATCCATGATTTATAGTTTCTTACAATGCGAGTCACTATGAGTGTTTGGTATTGAGTTTACATTTTAAGGGTATGACTAGTTGGGGACCAGCAATTATTATTATAGATTAGTCTTAGTGATGTAGTGAGAGAATGGATAGGAGTTAAAAGTTTGGAAATGACGATGTTGGATGGAAATCATGTGATAGAATTTAGAATGAGTGATGTACAAAGTTTTGAAGAGGAGTTCCTTGGGAACTTAGGTTAGTTATGTTGGGTGTATTAGTTTTAGGGGAGTATGTGACCCTTGTGTTCTTATATAATCAATGTAACATATTTTATTTATTTTTTTGGTTCATTGAAATTGAAAATTAGTGAGAATATATGTAGGGAATGATGGATGATTGTATTAATGTTAAGTTATAGGAATAGTGTCTAGAGGGTTGATAATAAAGGTTAAAGTCCCTCTATGATACAGGAGATGTTTTAAATGGATTAGGTGTGGTGGAAAACCCATAATGGTCATGTATTAATATAATAAGGAGCATAAATCAAGTCAAGTATCACACATGTGATATGGGATCCATTGGTAATTGCTCTTGTGGATCGATAAGGGAAGTTGTGTGGTAGGTGTGAACCATCAACTGTTTGAGGGTATGAACCTCCCCATGAATATGATTTAAGTGTTTTCAAGGATGATGTGTTAGACCTTGGGTATGAGATGGGTATCCATGACTTCCCATTATGTTCATTGGATATTAGAGCATATACTATGGAGATCATATTTGATGCATTCATGTGACAATAAATAAATTTCTTGACAGGGAGGATAATGTTAGGAGTGGGTCTAATTAACCTTCTATGAGAAGGGTCATGGATATATGGGATCAATTCTTGGATGATAATTATGTAATTTTAATACCAGTTGATAAATGGATCATAATACATTTGGATTACCCAGTGAATGTCAAGTGTAAATTTGGATAAGATGTTAGATGGAGTATAGGAAATTATGTTGAGATTGGGATAAATTGAGAAAATCTGAGTGTGATTATGTTAAAGGTATATTAGGGTTGTAGTATAGTAGGTAATGCAAAATCATTTTTATATAGTTGAGGATTCAATGATATAATTTAAATAGAATACTAGAAGAAATTTCGGTGGGTGTGGTTGAATGATCAAAAGATTCCCTTAGTGATAAGGGTGTCATAATCAGGTAAGTTGGAAATGTGTTAGTTGTAGAAGATGAACATCAATTTAATTGGTTGTCCAGAGGATGTAAGATTGGTGGTTTGGTATGTAATTGGATGCAGTAAGCCGGAAACAACATCAGGGGAATCATTTTGTATATGATGGGTGTGTTTCAGGAATTAGACAATGTTTTTTGAGGATGATATGGTGTTCTCATGTTATTAATGGATGGGGAGGAATATTCATTTTGGATTGGAAATGGGAAGTGAAAGTTAGTGAACAAATTTCATGGGTATTCCCATACGTGTTGTGGTGAAGTGTGTAAAGAACCATTCCATGTGTGTCATCAGACCACTGATAACGTATTTCGAGTTAGTAATTCTATTAGTGGGAGGCATGATGAATTAGAATTTGATTTTGTGAGATAAGCCTTATTGTTGGGATAACCATACACTTTTTAGTTAATTAGATAAGAAAAACTTAGGTGTCATGGGATAGATGTGTGTCTAGGTGTTTTGTCTTAGTGTTTCAGTAATTAATTTGAGTGATGGATCATGTTTTTAAATTTATTTTTAAATGATTTTGGGATTAGGTTTTTTGGTTAGGAATTTGTCCTGGGTTAGTTCCAAAAGTCTAATGTGGACCTCCCATAGGTGGTTGATCATGGTTCCGATGAAAAACATTTTTTACTATGAGTTTTTGGAATTCATTACACTATGAAATTATGTTGATTTATTAATTATAAATTCTTTAATTAATTGATATTGATTTAATTACTTGATTTAGGTAATCATGGATATGGGCCTTGGCTATACAACCTAGAATGGATCTTGGAAAGGGGATGGCTAACCTATGTATAGTTTTCATCTGTTGAGAGATATTTGGGTTGTATTCATCCAAGAGGTAGGTGGTATTAATAAATTTCCATTATAATTTATGAATTTGTTTAGGTGGTGTGTGGTCATTCCACATTAGGTGGTCATCCTAAATGTTAAATAACTTGTTTAATGGATTACATAAATTATTTATTTTTTTGAAAATTAATCTATGAGAGTAGTTAAAAATATGATGCCTAGATGTGAGATACATATGGTCCATAAGTCCATTGAAGACCCTTAAACACTGGTTATATTCCTTTCCCACCGATTGTATGGGGATTGAATAATTTAATGATGCCTCATGACATTCAGATACCCTGAGAGTTATGATTAGACTCAACATGGTCTAGTGGACCTTATGTTAGGTGATTTTTCTACTACCTTATAGTGGTGAGGTATGAATTAAGGGGAATGGTGCCAGATGTCCACGTAAGAATCCTAGGTAGATCATATATTGGATTATTGTTTTGATATAGGTTTGGTTAGTGTAATGCCTCAGTATGGCCAATGAGGTTGATATGTGCCATGTTTCATCTCTAGAATGTGGCCTATGAGACTTACCCAATTAGTTTTGTGAGTCCTAGAGAGGTTGGAGATTCGGTTGGGGGATGTGCTACTCCCGAGTGATGGGGTTGGACCCTCATTTTAATTCGTTTATATGGAACCCATCTAGGGTCGCGGCTCGAGGCGAAAGGTGGTGAATGGGATTTCATGTTTGAAATTTGAAATGGGTTTCGGCTTTGGATGTGGTGAAGTGTTTTTCTGGGTGTGATGAAATGATGTATGGGTATAGGAAACCCCTTAAACCGGCCATATGAAAATGAAAATAATGATTTGCAGGCATCTAGGGTACCAATACAATATAATGACTTAAGGGAATTAGTAGTCTCCATAGTCACAGACCTCCCCTAAGAATGTTCATTTCATCATGGGTAGATATGGTAAGAAGTGTCACCTTATAACCCATACCAAACAAATAATCCCAAGGGTCAATAGACACAGGTGATGGGTTAGGCATTCAATTTACCCTTTAAATTCATTTATGCCTTATTTTATTTATATTTGATACATATATGGATTCCTATAATTACTTACTAGAATCTATCTTTTGAGCCTCATGTGATTCAAACGTGATATGACTTGATAATATGATGTCATCATGGATTCTCTATCTATATCCTGGGATTTAGTTAGTGAACCACATAAATAATGCATGAGACGCAGAGATTCAAATTTGAGTCTGTATGGGATGCCCAAGATGAAAATTTTTTATGGGATTACTAGCATGTATAGGATCTAAATTTCCATTCTTTTAGGATTATCAATATCATTAATATTATGAGACACCTAGGAAACCCATAGGATCCAACCAATTTAGTATGATGTTACATATTATTCTTTGTTAGGATGAACATGATTTCTAAGATCTGTTCAGTTGGTATGGTGTTATAGAGGATCTTTCTTAATAGTGATTGTCTAAGATGCCTAATAATCATCTTAAATCCATTAATTATATATACAGTGTGGAGATATCCCTAGGTTCCATGAAATCTTGGTTCTAATACATTCATGAAAAAATGTTGGACTGTTGATCCTAATGTTACTATATTTCCTAGGATATTCTCCTAAGATTAGACCTTCAGTCAGATATTTTTTTTGGAAAAATATCATGACATTCTCAGATACACTTTGACACTGATGGATGCATGTATGGTCAATAAAGGTCACAAACCTAGGGATCAATGGTGGGTTATTTAGTTTTTTTCATATAATTTATTTATTATTCTCCGATGATCCTGTCAGATGAACATATCACTGCATTACTCCTATGTACTAGACCAAATTGGTGGTTCCATACTGAGTTATGTACACACACTCTTCTTATTCCACTATTACACTAGGGTACCTAATAATACCTTCACTTTTTTATAGGTTAAGGTTGGGCTAAGGCCGTATTTTATGTGTTCGAGTTGGATAAGATCAAGTGGTATTATGAGAATAGAGGTGACATGTAGAATATCGGGTATGAACTCTTATCTAGTCTTGTTTCTTCTATTAATATATTTTGTATATGTTATTATCCTAGTGGTTGATCTATATTATATGTCATCATGACCATTTAAGTTGTATGATAGATTTTATATGATATTTATTCTTGTTGATTTAGTCAATATAGTTAGATGGATGTTTTTACTTATTGATGGGGTTTGGTTATTTTTATTGTTATAATGAAATATGATATAAGGTGGGTATAGTCTCCCCATGATCACACTTTATACCCCCAATTCTAGTCGATAGCCTTTGGTGTATAGATAAGTGCTCTTAAGATCACATGGAGCTCTAGTATAGGGAACTGGTCAATTAGACTCTAGATCAGGATGTTACAAGTTTGATCCAAGGATTTGAAAAATTTATGGTGGTTATTTAGATATGTTTTCTAGGTTATTGTATGGGGATTAGGCTGATATATTTCTGGTGGAATTTATATTATAGATTACATAAGTTTTAAAGAGGATTTTATTGATATTTTATTATTATATTTAATTTATTGTTTTCTTTTGGTGATGGAATTATATGTATAATAGTTTTAAGGACTTCCCAATGATAATATATAATTGTTAAATCTCTCTATTAATCATGGTAGGTGGTATCAACTCACCGAGGGATTCTCAGTCTATTCTTATAACATGCCATCCTATAAATTTTCTAAATTAATAAATAATATTATTTATATTATAAATATATAAATGGATTTTTCATATATTATTTCCTATTATATTAGTTAAATATTTTCAAGGGTTTTATGGATTTAAATAATAAAAACATATTCTCTTTTTATTAAATTACAAACATTAATTTAATTAGATTATTCTTTATGAATTCTTTAGTAGTCTTGATCCTTGATATTTAGTTTCCCTTGATATATAGGTTAGGTAACCCATGCATAGGTATTTTACTAATAACATTTTCATACAGTGTTGGACCTTTCACCTTATATTAATCCATGGATGATATGGAGATACTGAGTGTGTTGTTAGAATCAAACGTTATCAAGGATAGCCTGCAGGCTATGATCATTTCATTGTATTAAAAAAACATGATTTGTTAATATATATAACTAAAGTTCATATCCTTAAATATTAACCGTACTCTATATTATAAGTCAATGATTATTACCAAAACCTGAATGACATATAATATAAGGAACCTTACTTATCCTATGGTTAATAAAGTAATTCAGTGTTGAGGTGGGGATTGGGTTTATAAGCTGGTAGTAAGATATTTGACATGAAAATTCAAAATGGATTCAGTATTTATCCATCCATGACAATTGAAAATTATCGAAGTTTTTTTATAAAATTTTAGGATTATTTTTGTAAAAAGAATCTTAGAAAATAATTTTTCTTGGAAGTTTTGTCAAAATTAATTTCCTCTTATTTTCCATGCTTCTACTTTTATAAATTTACCCAAAATAGGTTTTATATGGAATACACCCTTCCTATTTTTAACCCTTTTTACCTTAATAATTTTTATTATTATCACGTTCTAGTTTAAATTACTTATTATTGGATGAGTTTTTAAAATGGGACAATAAACGTGTACAATTATATAAAATATTATTTTACCAAACCTAGTTCTTTTTATAGAATACAGACTGAATTTTTTATCCCAAGTGATACTACACGCATATGTTGTCTTAAAACCATGTTTGGTTTATGCACATTGGTTGAAATTAATATAGTTAAATATATAATTCAATAACTGGTACCTCCCTAGTATGCCTTGGGTTTTGAATGTTTCAAACTCATGTCATTCCATTGGTATGTCTTATGAAAGTTTGAGTGCTACATTATTGTATCTTAATATCTATATTGGTTTCAATGATGCTTGACGATAAATATTTTTTTTCACCAGGTTACCACTAAAATTATTTCCCTCACTCCATGTTAATCTATATCATGCTTGAGTGATATTATGCTTGTATATGCTATGATCATGATTATAGTTTCATTTCATAACAAGCATTATATTACCCTATTATAAAAATAATGAAGAGTGATGTTATTGACAGTGTTTCTTATGCATGCCCACAATTATCTTTTCTTGAGTATGTTTTTTGTTTGATGATTAAGAAATCTGTTTGATGTAACTAGTTTTTATATCATTATCATATATTTCATGTGATAATTTATCTATATGAGATAAGGTGTATATTACTATTATCATAAACAATTAAAGTAGTTCCACCAACCATTTATAGACATTATTTATTATGTTGGTATTTTTACCTTGGCTTCATTATAGAACATACCCTATTCTTAAAGGGACGGCCTACAAGATATCCTAGACTGAAGTAGAAATGATATCTTATACCCTATGTGACATGTATTTCACCTCAAATACTTTATTCTTATCCAGAAGAAATGAATAAAAGTTTCCTTAGCCCCAATCATCTCAGATTCCAATATGAGACTCAAAGAAGGTATAATAGGTATAGATCCTCCGGGTATAGGTAGTTATTATTCATAATTGATACTGTCGACAACATCATAAGAGAATTCATGCTGAAGAATTGAACAAGGAGAGAAATATTATTATGGTGATCAAGGGATGCTACTATATGGCGAAACTACAAGAACAATCTCCAAGTCATAACTACTCTTAGAATAACCAGATTTTCATGAAACTTACTCATGCAACCGCACTGATGCACTCAATTGCCTATTTTCAAATGCCGATCATCGTCGCCTCCGGACCATACACCTCAAGCGGGATGCCGATTTCCTCTCCTAGCACCTGAATCTTTGTAAATGAGTTGAAATTTTCTAGTATACACATATAATATCACTGATGTGTTGACAAAATATTAGTGGTTCCCTATGTGGTATTTTATGCTCACACCCTCCATGAACTCCTCAGTGGACATGAAACCTATACTTTTATACTTTTTAGGTACCTACAGGTATATATAGCTATTGTATCACTTTAGTAGATCATTGATATTTTTATAAAAAAAGTAGGATAAATTCCAAATTTATATTTATATATCTTCTATGGGTTTATAGGGGTCATTTATCTCATCAATCATTCATCCTTGTCATTTCTTAGTATTAGCCTCTGTTAGGTGATGAATTTTATTTTGGGACTATTTAAATTTTGATTTCTCCTTAATTTTTAGTTTTTTATTCATTTATTTATTAAGTGGTGTGTTTTATCATTTTTTTACTATGTGAGTACGTTTATTTTGTTTCAGGAAACCTTCCATGTTTTTCAGAACATCAAAATTGAAAAAGGGCCATGCATGTCAAACTCAGTTTTTCATGTCTTTGTTTTGATCTGGTTATTTGGAAATACCGATAATTTTCATAGGTTTTTGGTGATATTAATGTTGATATTTTAAGTTCCATCTATTTTTATTCATACTACTTTGGGTTCCCCATTTCTTGTTTGATAGTCTTTGGAGAAAGGGTGGTTACTTCATGATTTGGCCCAAACCGTGAGCACATTTCGAAATTTGAAAAAAAAATTTGTTTCTTTTATAAATATTTTTTTTTAAAAAAATTTTACCCATTAAAATTAAAAAATGGCCCACCTTGAAATATTAAAACCAAAATATCCTTTTGTACCCTTTAAAAATTCAAAAGCATGGTGAATTTGGGTTATTTATTTAGGTATTGGGCCAGCCCTTGGGGCCATTTCTAGTTTTAATGAAAATAAAATTTTTCTTTTATATATTATTAAATTTTTAATAATTTCTGGTTATTCCACCTCCCACGTGTTCCCAAGAACCCTAGACAGACCCCCATGTCCCATTTCCCTTTTTGGAGATCATCTTAGTTAGGGATTGGGGAAAAAACTTCTCAATGTTTCTCAAATCGTTCAGATTTTCCAAATGTAATTTGTATCATTCTTAAATCATTCAATTAATACTATGTTAACCACAAATATTCTTTACCTGGATCTTCAATACCCTATAATCATCTCCAAGAAGTTCCAAGCCATTACCTCCTCTATTTGGGTGTATATCTAAGGGAAGATGAGATGTTTTCCAATTTCTAAGGCAAGATTCCTTCTCCTTTCACCTCCCTCTTCCTTCTACTTTCATTTAGTTTCTTCTTATACCCTATTAATGAAATACCTAGGGGTATGTTATACCATGATTATTTATGGGGTTTTGGTTTTTTAGGTCTAATTTTCATAGATCTAGAGTGTCGGGAACCGCGGCGTGTGATATCAGGTGTGCGTCTCCTTTCTGTCACGGGTTTGAGGTAGGTTTCCCCTTGCACATTACATTTAAGAATTGAGATTTTCATGGTATTTCCACCATATATATATTATGAGTTTTGTTTTATAAGCATTCAGTAACTATATTTTGTGTGAAAATTGGGTTTTATGCCTTGTTCTGTGAAAAGTAGTGTCGTTTTGTTCTAAAAGTGCACACCAAGTGTTTCTTTAAATGTTATATTATATTTTTCACCTGGTTTTTTAGGTTTAGAACAATTTTATGGTGTTTTGAACATTTTTAGTAGTTATAATAAAATTACGGCATGAAATTGGTGTTTTATTCCTCGTCGTGTTCTTAAAATAAATAGTTTTGTTTAAAAGATCTTGTCATGTGTTTGGTAAATTGCCCGTTTGGATTTTATGTGTTATGTGCGATTTAAAAATTATTTTTTTGGATCTATAAATGCACTGGAAGCATGAAAAATGATATTTTTGGTTCTTTCTATGGATTTCTAATGTGAATTTGGTTTTACAAACAAATGGGTTTTGGCTTACAACTTGTTTTGTCCCGATTTGCCGGAAAATGGATCGTTTCACATCCTTATGAAAATGTTTGGGTTCTTAATATGTAACCTAAGAGTTTTGAATGTGGTTTTATTCTGTAAATGGAGCGTATACACCTTCTTTATAATAGTTAAATTAATACCTTTGTAAAATGTTATTTTTAACAAAGTCTTAAAGGCCCGTTTGGCATTTTTCTTTTAAAAATGGTTTCCATGAGTATTTCATGTTCTATATTTTGTGTCCATTTTATGGTCCATGAAATTGATTTTTTCAATGGATTTAGTGCTGAAAAACTAGGTTGATATGATATTGTTGGGTTTTTGGCCTTAAAAGATCATTTTTGAATGGATTTTATGTGAACGTTCTCGTTATACATCTTGAAATTGTTTTATGAAAATTTAGGTTGTTTATTGATCTATGAAAACAATGTGAGACATGTGTGTTGGATGTTTGATATGTTTATGATTTTTAAATGTACTATTCATTAGAAAATGGTATCGATGTGTAACTTTTTTTTATTACAAAAAGGAAAACCCAAGTATCTAGGTGGGAACACATGTACTAGTATACTAGTGATCTGGAGGGGTTTGGTCCCTGTTTCACGTAGCAAGTTTAACAATGAAAAAACTAACTAAACTATGATGATGTTGATGTATGGGACCACTAGGTTATGGATGAATTTAATAATATTGGCTCATGTTATGAGAACAAATATTTTATATGGTTACTTCTACACTGAGATACGAGGTACCTAGGTCCCACAATGAACTAGTGCCTATGGGAGTTCTCTTGACTTGTTCTCATTCACTATTTTGTTCTTACCATTCGAATTTGGTGTGTTTAGTTGGTAAATTCAGAATTGTGTGTGTTTTATTTAATATTTTAAATTCTTTAAAGAATCCCTCTTGAAAACTGTTTTCATTTTGAAGTTTCACCTCTTTGAAAAATTGTTACTAGCATTCTTGTTTAAAAAACATGCAAGTTTTACTCGGATAATTATTATAGCATGGAACATAATTTGGAAGAATATTTTTATATATCGTATATCAAACTTGAAATTGATGTTTCTTTTATTTTAAAGGATGTGAGTTGAGAATAGAATATCAGTATGACCTATTGAGTTTTAATACTCACGCCTATAGTTTTCCTTATGTTTTCCGCCCTTGTGTAGGTTTTAGCTTGAGTTAATTCGCTTTGGGAGATGAGTATTCATTGCGTTGGAGAGTGAACAATGAGGTCAAATGGTGTTAGTTTGTTAAAATGGTTTGGTCGGTTGGTTTTATTGTTTAGTTGTAATTTGATTTTACTGTATAAATAATATTTATTTCAATTTTATATAAATGTTTATTGGGATGTCCATTATTTCTATTGTTTTCCTTATTTTTTATATGTGGGTAAAATAGTTCCCCTGTCATTCTCTGTAATTACCTTCAGTTATTGTCTCCATCCCAGGATGATCAAGAATGCCTCTTAGGTCTTGTCGCAGAGCAGCTTGGGTGACCGGTTTAGGGTCTACCTAGATTGGTTCGTGACAAAATGGTATGAAAGGTGGTTGGATCCTAGAGGACATTTCTTTTTAGAGAACCCTTGGTTATTTATATATGTCTAGGTAGATAGAATTTGATTTTACAGACTTGAGTGGTAGGTTCAGGAAGAGCTTCGTGAATGATTTCTCATTCAGACCCTCGGGTGTCTAAGGGAATTATTGTTTTATTAGTGCCTTTGGTTCTTATTGATTGTTTGGTGTTGGGATATGACAAGGGGAGTTGGAATAATGGCCTATGTGAGATCTTAGGTATTTGAAAGCCATTTGAAGCCCAAGTATGGTCCTAATAATGATATCCGTTTTGGTTGTGTTTTTTTACATATGTCCTCCAACCATATAGTCAAGTCACCCACTGAAACTAGTTCCCTTTTGTGGGACTCTTGGACTTTTCTTGAATTCTGAATTTTGTTTTGAAAATCCTTTTGTGAGAATTGTGAAAATGGGTATTAATGGAATGGTTTGTTGTTGAAATGTGGAAAATGGGTTTTCAAAATTTATTACGGAATGCTTTTTGAATTGTACGTTTTGTGAAAGAAATCTTGGGGATAAAGTGGAAATGATTTAATGATATTGAATTTCCTTAATCTAAACTTATGCTTTCTTGAAATGAAATTTTTGGAATGCTTGGATTATTTTAAAGTGATTATGAAATTTGGTTTAAATTGGGTGTTTTGGGCTATTGAAATGTGTTTGAATCTGATGAATTGGTTTTGAAAATTTGGTTTTGAGCAGCTGGTGTCATTTTGGAAAGGGGTTTTGGCATTTGTTATTGTCAGATTATAAAAATAGACCTTACTGAATTTTTGAAAATGGAAAAAGGTTATTTCATATAGAATTGTTGTTTTTGGATGTTCTATTAAATCAAATGGATTGGGTTTTTAATCAAATGGTTCTTGATGAACTTTTTTTTTGTTTTGTGAAATCTTAAAAAGTTTTTTGATTTGGTGGTTAATGTTATTTTGGAAGGTACATGATTCTTTTTGGAGTGATGATTATTTTATATTAGCCTTTGGTGTTTTCATGGGTTCATACATGCACAGTTTTATGGATATATGGATGAATGGCCAGTATGGAATGGTGGTTGGGTGCCCGAGGTGGCACGAAAACATTCATATGAGTGAGACTTGACGAACCACCATTAGTCAATGTGAAAATCCACCGAGTTTGTTTATTTTCGAAAAGTGTTTTAAGCTGAAAATTTGTTTTTCTTTGGTAAACCAATTTTTATATGGGTTTATTTTTCATGTTTTATAAGTGTGGTTTGTTTGGTATGCTTACTGATGACTTGGAAGTGACACTCTTGGTGTGTCTTGAGATGTGATCTAGTTGGTGGCTTGGTTTTGGAGAAATATTCAGTGGGTTTCTAAGGATTTGTTGGATGTTGTGATGTTTCCACAAATGGTTCTCCATTGACAAGACTTCCAGTTGATCAACCTAAGGATTCATTTCAAACATTAAATCAACCTTTTCTGATTATGTATCAACTCATTTGATGGAATAGAGAGCTTTATGGGATTGATTTAAAGTGCT
The DNA here is from genome assembly GCA_963277665.1 of Viscum album. Taxonomy (NCBI): domain Eukaryota; kingdom Viridiplantae; phylum Streptophyta; class Magnoliopsida; order Santalales; family Viscaceae; genus Viscum; species Viscum album. The sequence continues at coordinate 519,808,679 of OY728166.1, forward strand.
TTACTATTGTGATAATTATTTTGGATATAGAAATTGAATTCAGTGATGTTGATCTATTTTGTCATATTTATTGTCCATTATACTCCTTGTTCAGAGTGAGAGTGAATGGTTCTATGTATCTTTGAGTTTTTATTTATATGTGGGTGTGTTGTTGAGAATGTGAGTTTTGTGGGGGTGTTGTGATCCATAGCTCCTAAATGTGGTGTAGCAGATGTTTCAAACATCAGGGCTCCTGTCATAGGCCTCAGAGTGAATCTTTTCACTCAGTAAAGAAATCTCTAGAGGTGTGGGGAGCTCGACTAAGATCATATCTTCACCATTATGGTAAGGAAATTTCAATGTTTTTATTTTTGTTTCTCATCACTGTGATTTTTATTTTCTTTTCAAAAAGAGAGTGGTGGACTTTACCCTCACGCAGAGTCCATGGTTCTACCTTCTCAGATGTAGGTTTTCGATAAATGTATCTATATGGACCTCCAATGTGAATCAGGTGTGTTCTTGGTTTTACCTGTTCATAGGTGGATATTTTTGGGTGGTTTCTCTATTTTTTTATGGTTTCAGTGGCCCAATTATTGGGTCCCCTTCCCTCCACACCTTGAGTGGTGGTGGTTTTGATCCACGCCAAAGGTATTGGCCTAGTTTTTCCCCACCATTTGGGAGTGGGTGGTTTAAATTTTCATGTTGTAACCCTCTTAACTTGAGTTTTTAGGTTTTGGTGGGAGAGTTTTGGTAGACCTATGTGGGTGAGGCCTGATTCTAGTTTATGTTGAATTATTTTTTGTCAATTTCTAGTTGGTCTCTAATGGTGGGGAGAACCACTATGGGTCTCAAAGATCTTTCTTTTAAGGATCATTTGGATGGTAGTTGTGATTTAATGGAGGAGATACCTTCCCCCCCTATGTCGTTGTATTTTTTGAGTGCACTTTGGTTTGGGTGATCATTGAGTTCATTGGGAGAAGGTCTAATAATCTGGTTCTTGGTTTAGTTGTGGAGGTGGTGGCTTGATCTTTCGGTTTATTATAGGGAAGTGATTGGGAGTTGGTGTTTTGGTTGAGGTAATATTCTTATGTTCTGTTAATGGTGGATGAGGTTTCATGGGATGCAAAGGCTGGACCATATTGATAAGGAGTCCATAGGTTTGGATCCATCAACTAGAATGTGGTGTGGCTTTCTGGGGGTGGAAAGCGTTAATAGTGGGGAGAATTGTCACACCCAGTTTTCCATGTCTTTTTTTTGATCTAGTTCATTGGAAACCCTGATACTTTTAATGGGTTATAGGTGAGATTAATTTTGAGTTTTGAAGTTCCATAAATTTATAATCATCCAACTTTAGGTTCCCCATTTCTTGTTTGGGTGTTTTTGGAGAAAGGGTTGTTACTTCATGATTTGGGCCAAACCATGAGCCCATTTCCAGATTTAAAAACAATTATTTTTATTTTATATCACCTTTTATTTTCAACATTTTCACTAATTATACTTACCACTTAGCCTCCCTTAATATATTAAAATGACAATATCCATTTAGATCCCTTTGTAATTCATAAGCATGGTGAATTTGGGTTATTTATTAAGCTATTGGGCCAGCCTGCAGGCCCATTTCCAGTTTTAAAAAATAATAACTTTTTTATATTATCTCTTTTTCATTTTTAAATAATTTTTGATAATTAAAACTCACAATAAAGGCCTCAAACACCAGGAACAACCCCCATGTTCCATTATACCTCGTTGGATCTCATATTAGTTACAGATTAGGGAAAAACATCTCAATGTTTCTCAAATCGTACATATTTTCCAAAGGTAATTTGTCTCATTCATAAATCATTCAATTAATACTATTTTTTCTAGAAATATTCTTTAACTAGTTCCACCAGACCTTAGTATCCTCTCCAAGAAGTTCCAATTCATTCCCTTCCCCCTATGAGTGTAGATCTATGGGAAGATGAAGAGTTTTCTTGTTTCCAAGGTGAGATTCCTTCTCCTTTCTCCTCCCTCTTCCTTCTCCTTCCACATTCATTTGGTTTCATATTCTCTCATAGTAATTAAAGAATTATGTTTATGTTATACTATTATTTTTTGGGTTTTTGGTTTGTTTAGTGCTTGTATTTATAGATCTAGAGTGTCGGGAACCGCGGTAGGTGATATCGAGTGTGCATTTCCTTTCGACCATGGTTTTGCGGTAGGTTTCCCATTTCACATGTCATTTTTATTTCGGATTCATGTTTTTCAAGGTATTTTAACCCTCTAAATATTCTGATAATTGTTTTATAATCCTTTAGTAACTTTATTTGGTGTGAAAAGTGGGTTTTATGCCATGTTTTGTGAAAAGTAGTGTTGTTTTGTCATAAAAGTGCACACCAAGTGTTTGCATAAATGTTATGTTATCTTTAACAGATGGTTTGTGAGGTTTTGAACCTATTTTATTGTATTTTGATCATTTTTTGTATCTTGAATAAAATTATGGCATGCAATTTTTGTTTTATTCCTTTTCAGGTGCTCAAAATAATTTTTTTTCAAAAGTGCATGTTATGTATTCGGTAAATTGCCCTGTTGGCTTTTATGTGTTAAGTGTGATTTAAAAATTAATTTTTGGGATTTATAAATGTATTTGTAGAATTAAAATTTCAATATTTGGGTCCTTCTATGTCTTTCCAATGAGGATTCATTTTTACAAACAAATGGGTTTTGGTGTAAAACATGTTTTGACCCGAGTTGCCAAAAAAGGCCTATTTCACATCCTTATGAAAATGGTTGTGTTTTGAATATCTAACCTGAGTTTTTTATGGGATTTAAGAATTTTTTTCTTTTCTAAATGGTTTTTATACACATACATAATAAATTGAAATGTGTACCTTTGTCAAATTTTAGTTTTGAGAAAGGCTAAAAGGCTTGTTTGGCATTTTTCTTGTAAAAATGGTTTCTATGTGTTTTTCATGTTCTATCATTTTGAGCCATTTTATGGTCCATGAAATTGATTTTTTAAATGGTTTTTGGGATGAAAAATCTGGATTGATATGTAATTGATGGTATTTTGGCCTTAAAAGATAATTTTTGAATAGATTTTATGTGAAATGGCTCATTATATTTCATGAAATTGTTTTATGAAAATTTAGGCTGTTAATTGATCTATGAAAGAAGTGTGAGACATGTGTGTGGGATATTTTATTTGTGTATGATTTTTATATATAATATTCATGATTAAATGGTATTTTATATACGTGTAACCTTTTTTATCACAAAAAGGTAAAACCTAGGTATCTAGGTGGGTGGATATGTACTAGTATGCTATTGATCTGGAGGGGTTTTGTCACTATTTCACACAGCAGGTTTGTCGATGAAAAAACTAACTAAACTATGATGATGATGATGTTGGGGACCACTAGGTTATGTATGATTCTCTTACTAGTGGCTCATGTGCATGTGAATAACTATTTGTTATGGTTACTCTTACACTGAGATACAATGTACCTAGGGCCCACAACCAACTAGTTCCTAAGGTGTTCTCGAGACTTGTTCTCATCTTCTATTTTGTACTCACTATCATTATATAGTGTTTTTATTTGGTAAATTCAGCTACATGTGTGTTTTATTTAAATTTTTTATCATTTCAAAAATACCTCTTAAAAACTATTTTCATTATGAAGTTTCACATCTTTGAAAAATTATTACTAGTATTCATGTTTATAATACATGCAATTTTTTTGTATGAAAATTATTATATCATGGAACCTCCCTTGTAAAACATATTTTTATATATATTTTTTCACAAGATTTAAACAAATTTTTCTTTTATTTTAAAGAATTTTCATTGGGAATAGAATATTAGTCTAACCTACTGAGTTTTAATACTCAGGCCTATAGTTTTACTTCTGATTTTATCCCTTGTGTAGGTTTCAGCTTGGGTTTGGTCTCCATGGGTGATGAGTATTAATTGGGTTGGAGAGTGACTAGTGGGGTCACATGGTTTTAGTTTGGTCATCAGGTTTGGTCGGTTGGATGTATTATTTAGTTGTACTTTCAGTTTCTTGTATAAATAATATTCAGTTAAATTTTATATAAATGTTTATTGGGCAGTCCATTATTTCCACTGTTTTCCTTATTATTTATATTTGGTATAAATAATTACCCTTTCACTCTAACTAATTCCATCAGTGCTTTCATCCATCCTAGTAGTATCAAGAACCCCTCTTGGGACTTGTCGGAGAGCGGCCCAGGTGACCGGTTCATGGTCAACCAAGACTAGTTCGTGATAATGCATGTTTTTTGGATACCAAGTCATGAATTATTATATAAATTAATGTTAGTAAATTTTTATCTAACAACAAATATAGACCCACAGTTCTAGTCTCCTTCCCTGTGGATTAGGGTTCACCCCTAGGGTAGTAACATATGTGATCAAAGTTCTGTACTTATATTCGAGACACATATTTTACAATGTGGTATCAATTCTATATTTTTAGTCATTTATAATCCTCGATATTTAGGTTTTGATTGTTTATAATATCCTAAATGATTTATAATTAAACCATAAAAGGAACCATGAACCTAGTTTTGGTAGAAGCTCAAGTTACCAGGGGATGTTCGGTTAATTAGTAGGCATTATAAGTATGAGTGAGGTTTTCATTTTTATATATCAGGTTTGATGAAATAGAACTTAGGACATGAATTTCAGACTTAATTATCATTCAATATCTATTTTTAGGTTTGTTCATCCAAGTAGTAATTGATAGACTACCACACATAGGCTATCATGCCATATTACAGGCTATCTTGTGATTATTATACAATTTTTGGAACCAAAAATGTTTTTTATTAACTAAAATAATTGTAATATACATATATTGTTAAATATATACATATTTATAAGAAATATAGGTTAATATAAAACCACATTTGGCTACGTTGATTAAAGATACATGATTATTCTAATGATAGCTAATCCCTTTTGGTTAATGGTTTTTTTTCTTCTAAATTTTTTCTTTGTTTCCTATTTATATTTTGACTATAGATCATATTCCATTTATTCTACATATTTATTTTTCACAAATTATGAAACGTACTTTCTAATTAGTTTAACCAATTTAGTATGCCGATATATTTTTTATATTCTTCTACTAAGAATGTAACCAATATTATTTCTGATAGATGTCATATTACTGGGCATTCCATTTGTTTTTAGATTCCATTATATATTTGATCATGTTATATATTTATAGTGATCAAGATACTCATTCCCCATACATTGATGTGTTGTTAGATGTTTTTTTTAAAATTTAGGAATAAAACATGATGATCATTTCTTATTTATCAGAATTAATTTGAACTTATATCATATGATATGAGTAACTATAAGGAGTATATAGTGTCATCTGTTAAAATAAAATTGTTTATAATATTATGTTTTAGAACGTGGTTTTATGGAATTGATATAGTTATGTTTTAAATGGGTTAAGATTTTAAAACATAAAATGTGATTTATTTAAAACTATTATTTAATTTCTTTTAGTGTATTTTGAAAAAACATGGTTCTCCGACACGAAACTTTTTTTTTGGTTATTGAACTAAGATGTGGTTTTAGTAAAAAATATTTTACCCTTTTTTGTTTTAAAATGGTTAAAGGATGTAAACACATGAAATTTGATGTTGTAATGAAAATTTATTCCTCTTAAAATAAAATAGAATTTAATATAGGATTTGTTTATAAGATTACCTTAAAATACACGAAGTTTTATTTTAAAAAGGAATGCTGAATGATATAGTTTCTTAATTTAGAGTTTTATAATGAATTGGGTGTGTAAAAAGTGTTGTTTTTTAAAATAAGTTTTTGTATTGTTTTTAAAAATGAAAAAATGGTTTTCATTGAATCACTTAATATATATATATATATATATATCTATGGTAAACTAGAACTGGATGTCAGATGAAGGTCATGAATATATTTCCTTAGTAATATAATATTATGGGGAGTTCCTTAAATTTTCATTTTATAGGTTTATTTAAATTATAGGATTATATGGATGATTTTATTTCTATATAATTAATATCATACAATGGTTTAATGCCTTGTTTGGGTTTTAAGAGTCACACTATCGGAGAATAATAGAGAATCTGAGGATGTTCTAGAATGAAAGGAGATAACATTGAAGGGAATATTCTTATAATATCTAATATATATATATATATATTACATATATATATATAATATTTAGGGCTTATTCACTTCAATATCTAACTTTAACTAAATCCTAAAATACATTATTCTATTTCACCATATATTATATCATACAAAATAAATTATGAAATCGTATCCAAACCTATCTTAAATATCATAAAAAATACTTTGGGAAAGTGATAATCACATTCACTATGAATCACATCATATTAAATTAATTTTAATCACCCATTTAAAATTATTTTGGATAATATCTAAAACATTTTTAGAGAATCTCTATGTGTCAAACCCAATACCTATTTCATTAATCAAAAAGTGTAACCCCATGAAATTTTTTAATATAGACAACAAATTTGAGTCACAATACCTATAAATGTATGAAAAGGGAGGTCTCTATAAAATTATAAATTTTACTCATGCTATAAATGGATCTAACATGATTTATATCAATCACATGTATCTCAACAATTATATCCATTAGCCACATCTCATGCTATAATTAACTCTCAAATTTTCCATTTGACCAAGAAATTGAGTGAGTATGTGAAATATACTATTACAATTAAAAATATCCAACACATTCAATCCCAAATATTTGAGTATATGTTGGATGATTCAATGAATGCATCACATGTCTTTTATCTTTAAATATGAGCACGTCACATGCTCCTCGTTCAAATATATTGAAACCTCATATTTACTATCTAGGGGTGAGAACACACTCCCTAGTCTATCTATATCTTGGGTATAAATTTCATACTCAATATATAAGAGGAAAAATATAATTTTTGTTGAGTTACAACCAATGACATGATCATCAACATTTTTAATCCCCTTTGATTAGATAAGACTCAATGAATTATATAAGAATGAAATCAAAGTGTGAAGGTTCTCATAATAGGTATCTCATTAACCTCATGTGATGGGTACTTCTATATGATTCATGCACCCATAGTATACCAAATACATGATGTATGACACTCCATGTTGTATACCTAGTGGGTCATCTAACACATAAAAACACTTTTTTTATGCCTAATGAGCATATTATGTATCTCATACAAGAATAATAATCACAATAACCATAACATTTATTTATAACCTACTAAAATACCTAGAGAAAATTAATTAGGTAGAATCTAAATTCATACTTAGATAGTTCAATTATCATTACGTTTTATTGGGATAACTCAAAGTTATATTCTGAGATGTTAATTATCATTAAATTTAAAAAACTTTATATTAATATATACATATATGAAATCAATATGAATGAATAATAAAGTATAGATTTTCTTTTGTAAGATAAATTTTATATTCTTAAAAAAACTTTAATAAAAATTAACAAAAACCTACATATGAAGTCCTATATCATTTCATATATGATGTACTTTCATATTAGGCTTATATTTTGTGCACATTTTAGGGTTTCGTTAACTCATTGAAAATATATGTAATTACTAACACATATCTATATGGCCACATGATAAAAATATCCCACTAAACTCTTTATCAAGAAATGTATATTATGAATGGTTATTTGAATAATGGTGGGATGTAGGAATCATATTCCTAATATTCAACTTATTGAACATATTCAAACTCCTTAACTCTATAACATTAAATGTTATGATATAAACTTACATTATATTTTTAGAAATATTATATATATAACATTATCATCCTTGGAACACTTTATATAAAAAAAATTCTTTGATAATAATGCAAATAAATACATTATTATTTACCAGAAATTTCAAAACTCTTTTATGATAATGTGACATTAACTTTATTAAGGTAACTAAATGTAACTATTTAAAATAATTTTTTGTTATACTAATTTTATTTGTATAATTATATATATTAATTTGGTTTATAAGGAAAAATTTACATTGCCTGAAGGTCCAAAGGTATAAATTCCTTATAATTAAAAATCATGAAGGCCCAATGGTCCACGGATTAAACTACAATAGTTCCTCCATTAAGCCTGCTATCCATCCTCACTAGATTATTATGACAACAACCCCACCATTTCCTACATTGATTAGATGGGTGATATTTGTATTCATTCACTAATGTTAATGATTAGTTACAACACCACTACACTATCAATAAACTCTCCACATTTATACTTACCAGTCCAACACTTTCTACACTCTACCTGAGTTGCTCTTTGGATTTAAAGCCTGTGATGAACCCAAATCCTCAAGGCCCAAAGGCTCTAATTTTTAGCCAATAATATCATTCAGGATGAGTAATACCACTACCAAATTACCTAACTTTATTATATACAATACTTCCTACACATTTATAAAACCTATGGTAATTCACTCCCACTTTATTTTAAACCTAAGATTCATACATGATTATAGGGTGACATTACCACTCAGATAAACACCCAACTATATTATCATTGTACCAAAAATCTTGTAGGTTATTAAGTGAATAATCATTTTGTACATTAACTAGTATCTTACTTAAATAAATAATCATATTTAATTTCCACAGTAACTAAATAAAACAATTTACATTTATATTATAAAATATCTTAAACTGTTTTTGATATTGAGTGAAACTCAACTTAATCTTAGATTGATACATTATTTTATCTATTAAATTTGAACTTATTATGTCTATACATATTCTAAATAGCCTATTAGACACTATATTTCCTTTACAATATCATTATTAATAACATAAACACCATTATATTAATAAATAAATCTTCTTTACTTATTAAAAGAATATATAACAAATATTAGATATAACATTCCATGTGTTGGAAACAATTTCCACTAAAAGAAGAATATTTATCAAAATATACCACAAATGGGTGGATAGAATATCTTCCCCCATATTTTAACATACAGGTAAACACATTATCTTGGAAATTATTTTATCCTCTTCTCCCTTTACAAAAAATATTATAGAATTAGATGAATCCTAAACCATGTGTATAAAATTAATAATTTTATTTTGTTCACAAAAACTCTTTATTAATGAGAAACATATCTCATAAAATAATAGAAATGATATAGAGATACAAATTATTTAAATATATATTTGAGGTTTACATATTCATTTACATTCAAATATTTTATATATAAACTCTTAATTTATCATTTGAATGAAAACTAAAAGATATATCAATTCTTCCCCAATTTTGAACTTTTTTGTATTTACAACACTTATAAAGTATACATTTATAATAGTATACCCTTAAAAGTCAAAGAATTTATTTTTATAACACTAATATCTATCATATACATTCCATGGAGTTTTCAAAAATTCTTCATATATATTATAAAATTTCGTGTCTTTGAATCATTACTCCTCCTTCCCGATTTTACCATTATGTTTCAATGAACCTGGAAAGATACTTAAAGAAACAATATTGGACTCTATAAATTTTTTTCTTCTATATTGAAATTTTATCCACTTTTATTAACTACATGAAAATATAACCTAGAAATCATATAAACCTTTTATGAATTTTCAAAAATTGAAAATATTCAGTAAATATTTCTTAAAATTATTCATAATTTTAGAAAATTTCTATAGATAAAAATAGAATTAATTAATTAACCATAATAAGTCTTAAATAAAACCTCTTGGCTCACTATTTTATTGAGATATCTAGTAATATTGAATATATGAACCATGGGAAAAAAATACTTTTTTTATTTTTCATGTAATGAATTTTAAAATCCTATGTGAACCATTTGATGCTTGTCATAAGCATCTAGATTCACCATCTTAATAAATTACACACTTGATTTCTTAGGATGGGATTTCCCTAACACATAAAATTTATCATTATTATGAACTTTTCATAAGTTAATATTCTTTAAATATGCTTACACTAAGTTTATTTTGTTCTTATAGGATTGATCTCAAAAATAATTTTGATGACAATGTTACTATTTATCTAAAAAAATATTTTATTAGATGAGTATAATGTTTTAATAAAACATAAATGGACTTTTATTAAATATAATCCCACAAAATGATCACCCCTTTTAAATAACATCACATATATTAGTGGATAAAGATTTATACTTCACTAATAAATGAGTTTTATTCAGTAATACTATCAATACTTATATTTTTAGGTAGAGAATAATATAAATCACATCTTATACGATTCTTGGATAGTTAAGTAGGAAACTATTTTTGAAATACAACATGTGGATATAATGAAATATATTCCTTGGTATAGAAACTATTCATATTTCTTAACTAAGTGTAACCTAATGAAAACAATAGAATTTTGTTACCTAACTTTTTGGGTTATCCATTACCACTAAACCTTACACAAAGACAATCCATGGACACCTTAATTTGGAAAAAATACTCAATAAAATGATCAAGGTCTTGATATGTGTCACTTCATAACAAATATAGCAATCATTATTTTGAATGGGGTTTAATCTCACCATATTATTTCATGTTATTCTCTTTATGTATGAATGATTTTAATGATTTAGTTTTTGAATCCATATTCCATCAAATAAACTGACATGCTTGAACCATATTGATGAGTAACACTTTACACAACCCATAGTTTGTGTTACTCACCCCAACATAGAATCCAAAAATATTTATTCATATCCAAGTGCATATCATGAACAAGATACATGAACAATTCATATAAAGGTTTAAACTTTTAAAAGATTTAAAATATCCAAGATATTAATTCTAGGGCCACATATAACCAACCCCCAACTTTCTCAAATAAGGAATAAACCTCTAAGATAATGAAAAGTCTGACCCAAAACCCCTTTACCTAGAATAGTTTTCTAATTAAAGAATCAAATTCATTATAACTCTAACACCTAATATATATACACTATATTCAAAAATTAAATTAATGAAAATAAATTTAACTACAAATTGAGGTTTAGGTAGATGAAAAAAAATCTTATATAATGATAGCTAGAATGTAATACAAGGATTGAAAATTTATAATAAGAAATCTATAATCCTAAACTAAAGAATCTGTATATTTAAAATATATAAAAAAATTATAACTATTAATAAATATGGGAATAACTTTTAAATAAATTAATATTGAAAATATTTAACCATGTTATAAATTATTATGAATAATTTAGAAAACTAATTACAAGAAATTTATAATTTATCTTTATTCATAATAGAATTCCATAATTTTGAAAATTTTTTATTCATTTCGAATAGGAACTCATTCATATTCATTAAATCAAGTTTTATTTTACTATATGATATTTCATGAAATATAATCCTTTTTATATTTTAATTTTATATTATTCAAATATTTTACACAATATGAATATCATGACTTAATAATATTTAATCCTTTCATTGTAATTGAATTATGATGAAGATACAATAGGGCGGATGAATTTTGTCCTTTAAAAAACACTTAATAATACTAAAACCAACCCCCATTTATCTTGTGTAACATCCCATTTTAATATTTCAAGTACATAAAACCGCTTTTTTTGACCATCCTTTGTTTGGTTCATGGTTTAGGTTGTTTTGGAGGATTTTAAAAAAATTATAGTTGTTTAGGTATGTGAATAATTATGGAAAACCATGTCATTTTACATAGGATGTTTTGTTCCCTGACTTGAGGTATTGGAAGGGGATTCAAAATTACTGTAAAAATTTTGGCCTCCCCTATAAATTGTGTGACATGGACCATTCGGGATTCTAATTATTGGTGCATGGGATTTCAAAATGTGTGGCCAAACCATACAACTTTATCTAGTAGCCTGGTAGGGAGTCCATAGTTTGTTCATGGTTTGTCTAACAAGGCATCCAAACTTTGAAAAACTGTCAAGAAGCCCAGTAAGGGTACATGTGTTGGCACTTGGTTATTTATTACTCTATGGAATAACCCGAGTAACCATGTGAATGTATTTTTAATCCTTTGTAATAAATATTAAACTAATCCAATTAAATCCTAATCTAGTTATTTTGATTTTGGAGCCCCTCAAGAGGCGTTTTGGGTCCTCTAAACTCTCTTCTTCTTAGATCAAAGTGTCAATGGATGAAATATATCCCTCTTTAGTAAATATTAATATTCTTGATTAAGAATCCTATATTATCTTCTCTCCTTTATTTGGAGTGATATATTCTCATGTTGTTGATGGATTTAAGTCTTGATTTTATGGATTTTGATTCTAGGGACTCCACTTCAATTTTATCGAACATTGACTCTCGATTTTTGATTCTTGATATGGGTTTTTTATCACATTATTAAAAGTAGGTGATTTTATAAGCCTTTTAACAACAATTGAAACAATTATTACTTTCTTGAATTGAAATGTATATGCGAATGATTTAATCAAATTGAATTGATTCTATATTTGATTTAAAAAAGTCATGGATCTATTAAATAACCCCCCTTTTCAAATGATTTTATAAATTCGATGGATTTTGTTAAAAAAGGGAATGAAAAGATAGATAATTTGATGAAATGATTTGATGTTGAATCTAGAAAAAAGGATTTTAATGAAATATGATTTAAAATTCATGAAATTAATAAAAAAACATATGATTTGGTTTGAAATTGAAATTTTATGTTGAAAATTGAAATTTGTCATTTGAATTTTGAATGATCAATTGATTTGAAATTATTTACCATGATTGATCGATTGATTTATTTAAAGAACAAGTGTAGCTAATTTTCTAGTGGGTGATTATGAAAATAATTTGAGGACACAAACTCCCTAGTAATGTAATGATGATGAAAACTCTAAACAAACCAAGTTGGAAATGATTTCATTGATGGGGTGTTGATTGATTCTATCCCTATGGACTAATATGAAGGGGAATGTACAAACACTTTGAGTAGTGATTGAATGACTGAGTAGTGTAAGGATACTGTTGAAAAAAATAACTAATCCTAGGGCATATGACCATTGTGTTTTGTTTGATTTTATTATTACATGATAATGTTTTATCAAACTGATTTATTCATGTCCCTTCCATTTTATGAAAATTTTCTGTTACCCCTATTTTTTATATACATTCTATGTTTATGATTTGTGAGCTTGTTTAGTTTAAAATTTTTAAATGGACTTTTAGCCTTGTTTTATTAAAAATTTAACTATAAATGATATGTTTTTATGTAATTTATTATAAAACATTTAGTGAAATCATACATGGATGTTTTTTTCGTACCCTACCTTTGATATAGGGAGTTTGTAGATTATGTTATTCTTGGCCCCAGAAAAGGTAAAGAACCACCAGGAGGTTGTGGCTATGTTTGATTCATTGGATCTTGGGTGATGATTTTGACTAGTGGACATATTCCCCACTCATTTAATGAAGATTTTGAATTTTTGTATTTATGGATTTTGTTTTTTTATTTGGAAGATGTTCCATTTAATCTTTAAATGATTGTTTACAGTACATCTCTTCTTGAGTGGTTTATAGAATATCTAATATTCATAGTTTATCTATTTTTATTATTTATTAGTAATTTATTATTGAGGTAAAAACATTCCCTATAACAATTTATAGATTCTGAGACACTAATCTTCATCATATGGGGATTGAGAACACACTTCGAGCCATGTTACTGTCATATTTAGTGCTACTGTATAAGGGTATATAGGTTTTCTAATGAAAATATTAAGTTAAAGGCAGGTTGAGTATCATTATTTTATGTCAGTATGAAATCTAGGATAACCTAGTAGATATGAGGTAGTATTTTTGGGACCAAATGGGCAGTTTATGAGTGAGTTCCTGACCATCTATCATTGTAGTGGGACATGATTCGCCATGGGTTTTTAGGAAAATAATATTTGATGAATGAATTTATTAGATTATAGTATTTATAAAAACGTTATTTCAGTGTTTTGAAATCCTTGAAATTTTAATTCTATCTAATAGTACTAATATTTCATGTATCTCTTAATTTAGATGATGATCTATGTATCCTTGAGTTAATGATTTGGGTATAATTTTTGGTGTTTTTGTATCTCTTGTTGATTTTTTGAAGTACCATTCCCCCAATAAGATGTTTGAATAGACCTCAAGATGGAGATACCAATGAACCATTAAAAATGAAAACTCATACTTGTTAGAATATTTTTTAGATAGTAGTGTATACTATCCAATATTTGGGATAAGTATCTACACCTACTCCCATTCAGGATCTAGAATTGGAACCATAATGGTATGAAATTTGAGATCATTCTTAATAGTTATTTCAATAGAAACCACATGCTTCCCAGGGTTCAAATAAATCCCAATAGGTAGAGGATTAGTTGGAAACTATTGAAATTCTTTTTTAGTTCTTGGAAATACTAGATTCTATAAAGGTGATATGTGCTACATTTAATATTTAAGGGCCTAGTAGGAGGTGATAATATTCAATTTTTATAGATATTAAACATAAAGTATTAGTGTATAAAAACATTTGATATATTTTCATATATAATTTCTATCAATAATTAATGGTTTTGGTGAATTTTATGGAGTTTCTCATATCCAACAAGGTGATAGATTCATGGCTTATTATAGTAACCAATTTTATGAACTTGTTCAGTTTTATCCAAAGGTAGTATCAAAGGAAAATATTAAGGCCCAATGATTCCATAGGGGTCTTCAATATGATATATAATATTATATTTTCATAATAAATATCACCTTATATGTGAAATTCTAGGTAGATAATTGATGGTTCATATTGACATGGACAGTAAGTCAGTATTGGTTGGAGTACCACCTACTCATAATGGAAGTTCAATAAGATCCTTTAAATGAAATGAGAAGTGTGATGAGTCTCATAGTCGATTATATAGAAGTAATCACCAAAATTTTATATGGTTTCAATTAAAGGAACATTTACTTGCTTTCAATGTGATAATCTTTGGAATTCAAAGTGGGTTTGTATTGAGATGAAAAATATTTTTATTTTCTACAGCCACACAGGACACATGCATAAGTCCTATCATTTATTTTCTACCTGGTACTATGTAATGGGATAATCATATCATAAAGGTACTATTTTTTTGATAAAATTCTTCATGAATTAATAGGTTCCAGCCAAAGGCATATATAATGAAACTTGTTCACATAATGGAAGAGTCTATAGAAGAAGTTAATGTGGATCAAATGATAGTAAGATTTAAAATTAATATAATTTCATCTTTAGTGACTTATTTATTTTATACTGGTGCCTATAATTATTTTATATAAAAATGAATTATAAATTTCATATACCTTCATATAGATCTTATGGATTATGTGATAGATATTTCTATACCCTTTAGAACAAAGAGAGATCAGGGTCTTTAATTCCCTTAATATGCCTAATAATTATCGGAGATCAAGATCACATGGGTTTTCCTAGTTCTTGACATGGAGTATTTAGATATCATTCACAAGACCGAATTTTTGGTTACCTGTAACTCTCATATTGATTTATATCATTGAAGATTCTTCTTTACTGACTGTAATGGGGTATTCCATATTTTTTAAGGATAATGGGAATTGAGATATAATAGAGTAGGTAATCCCCTTCCAAAGTTGGGAAGAGTGATATCTATGTTTTATTTTTATTTGAAGATGGAATTTTTGAATGGTGACATTCTTCCAGTGGCAATCTAGTTTCCTGATGTATTTACATTAAAATTTCCTAGGTTTTCATTAGTAAGATAAGTAGTGTTTTATATTGATTCGGTGTTAGGTACCTAACCCGTATATATACCCTCTTATCAAATGGAACTAGATGAATTGAAGGAGTTGAAGAACCAATTGGATGATGTGTTGGTTAAAGGATTCATATAACCAAGTGTGTCACCATTGGTATAAACTGTGCTTTTTTTAAAGAAGGTTTAAGGAACACTTTAAATTTTCATTTATTATAAAAAACTAAATTTATTCATGGTAAAGAAAAAATATCTATTACCTCAAGTTGATGATTTATTTTATAAGTTTAAAGGGGCATAGTGGTCCTTGAAGATCAATCTTTAGTCTAGTTATCACCATCTTATATTCGAATAGTCTCATATCTCAAAGAACACCTTTCAAAGTAGGTATATCCATTAAGAATACCTTGTTATAACTTTTTTTCTGAACAATGATTTGACAAATTTTATGGTACCGATGAACATGATATTCCATGAGTATCTAGATTTTTTCATTATGGTGTTTTTGAATGACATATTGATTTACTCAAAATCCTATGAGGATCATGTGTGTTATTTAAGAATGGTTTGGGAAAATTTTAGAGATCATAGAATTTATGCCAAGCTATTGAAATGAAATTCCTTGATTAGGAAAGTAAATTTCTTGGGATATGTTTTCATGGAACATGGTATTTTTTTTAAACCATGATACTGTAATTGCTATTATGACATCGAAAAAATGCAATGTTTTTGAGAGATAGAATATCTTGGGACTAGTGGGGCATTACCACCATTTCTTCAAATATTTCTCAAAGTTGGATTCTATAACGATCACTATCACTCTAAAAAGAGTAAATTTATTATGGGATTCAAAATGCCAAAATTATGTGGACGAGTTGAAGAAATTTTATACTTTTCCAATAGTGTTGAATATTTTAAAGGTAGGGTTGGTCTATGTGTTCTTTTTTAGAGACATCGAGTTCTAGTTTGGGTTTATTTCTCATGCAAGGTGATCACATGGTGGACTATGGTTTTGGAAAGATTAGGCCACATGAGAAAAACTATCCTTTCCATGACCTCAAACTCACAACTATGATGCATACCCTTAATATTTAGCAACATTACCACTTATAAGAATGTTTCATCATTTATTCTAATTATAAGAGCCTCAGCTATATATTTTCTAAAAAATATTTGAATCTCCATAAGAGTAAATGGGTTGATTACCTATAGTCCATTGATTTGAAGATTATATACAGCCTCATAAAGGGAAATTTCATCACAGATGCTTTAATGAGTAATCTTATAACCATGACCATGAAAGAATCATTATAAGAGTGGAATTTTATGGAACTATTTTATCATATACATTTGGGATTTTGGGAGAATGAGACTAAGATTGTTTTGGTAAGCATGTAGTTTACCTCTTCTCTTCTCAGGATGATTCTACAGGAGAAATATCTTTATGATGAATATCACGGCATTAAGGATACTTTTTATTGTGGGGAAACCATATGAGAGTGGTTATTGTCTTCTAAGGGTACCCTATACTTTTAAAACTGGTACGTCATACCTTTTACCATGAAAAAGGATTTGATGGGGGATTACTATAGTTTCCAGTTGGTGGTTCACCTTGCCATCACAAATATGTTCTTTGATATGAAAAATTGATTATAGTTTTCAGTTATAAGATGAGATTTCACTGATTTTTTTCTCTCATTATCATACCTATTTGAAGGTCAATAATGAGCATAAAAAACCATCAGGTTTTGTTTAGTCCCTTTCTACACTAACATGGGAATGAGATGATATTTTATAAGATTTGAAGGTCCATTTACAACATACCACTTGAGGAAGGAATGCGATATGGGTAGTGATTGATCGGAATAAAAAATCATCTCTCCTTATACACATTTTTGATACAACCAATTTAAGGATTTTGGAAGGCTATATATATAGTAAATTTGTATATTTCATGGACTTCCATAAATTATAGTTTTAATAGGGAACCTTAGTTCACTTAACTTTTTTGGAGTGGCCTTCATGAGGTAATGAGATCTCATGTTAGTTTGAGAATGGAATATCATCCACATACATATTTCTACATAGAACGAGATATATATATCCCGGAATATATGCTTCATGATTGCGTTATAAACATTAGTGGAGCTTAGGACAACCACTTGTGGCTGGTTGGGTTTAATTATAACAACATTTACCAGTCATCCATCTAGATGGAACCCTTTGAGGGCCTATATATCCATCCGTGTAAATCTCCATTATGTTGGTTATAGATTAGTGAATATTCCTTGGTTGAGCCTGGTTTGGTCCAAGATATGATGAAAAGGATTCGATTTTTAAATCAAAGGGTAGTAACAGATTATAGTTTCTATAAATATTGTGATGATCATTGTTGATTCCCTTTGGAGATTTTAGTTAGGGACCATGTATTTTTGTGAATTTCACCTCAGCAGGGTCACCAATTTCTTTGAAAATAGGTAAATGTTTTATTGAGATATGTAGGACCATTTGAGTTTTTTGATCATATGGGAAAGGTGTATTGCCATTTTTTTACCTTAGTTTTTGTTGATTCATAACATGTTTCACATATCACTACTCAGAAAGTTTCTCTTTTAACCATCTCATATCTTGAGTTAGGAGGGCATTGACATACCACCTTATTTATCTATGATTGATCAGGAAGTACATATTAGTGATTCTAATATAAGCATTTATTATGGGTATTCTATAACTTTGGTTCATGTGGTTTTGTATCGTGGTTCTAATTATCATGAGAGTTGGGAGCATGAGACACTGATGAGAGAGCAATGGATTCATCTTTTTAATATAGAGTCTTATTTATAGGATTTATGGGGGGTATAAAGTGTTTATGGTGGGGAGGTTGTATCATCCCATTACTAGATCTAAGGTACTTCTAACCACCTTTTTCGATCATCCTTTTTTTTTGTCTTGGATCATGTTGTTTTTGGATACTTCTAAAAATTCTTGTATTATTTAGGGGACATGCACGGTTTTGTAAAACTATACAGTTTACTCTAGAAAACCATATTCCTTGACTTGAGGTTTTGAAAGGGGTTTCATGGTTAGTGAAAACAATGTATCCTCACCCTTAAACCATGTAGCATGGGACAATGGGGAGTTACATAGTTTGTCAAACTATTGGGATAAACTATGAAATCTTCTACAGTGGCCTAGGACGGTGTCTATAGTTGGAACCATGCTTGTTTAACCATGAATTCAAACCATCTGACACTCTCCATAAGCCTAATAAGAGTGCATGGTTACATGAATGATTAGTTATAATTATTAATCATAACCAAAGAAACTGTTTAAATTTTTTATTAATCCATAAAAATTCTAATTAGGGACCTCAACCACCCCATTAAAAATCTTAAATTCCTCCCATTATATCATTTATCCATTTTAGACTCTTAAGAGGACTTCCTGCTCATCTAACCTCTATTTTTCTCACATTTAATTGCTGGTGGATGCAATAGATCCCTCTCTGGTAGCTATGAATCTACTTGATTAATAATCCTTTTTTATTTTTTAAATAATTCTTTAATATTTATAGATCTTCATTTTTATAGATTTAATCCTTGATTTTTTGGATTTTGATTCTATATATTCCTCTATAAACTTCCACAACTTCGACTCATCATTAACGGTTTTCAATTTGGGTGTTTTTTGATCATGTGGTTAAAGGTAGGTGGTTCTGTATGGATTTTACCTATAATTGAGTCATTTATTTCTTAATTTGATTGAAATTAATTTTCAATTGATTTATTAAAATTGAATTTATTTTACATTTTATTTATAAAATTCATGGATTTATGAAAGAAAATCTTTTTCTAATGTCTTTGATTAATTGGGTGGATTTTTAGAAGAGATGTTATAAAATGAGTGAAGATTATATTAAATTATTTATTATTATTTATTGAAAAAGGATTTAAAATAAATATTATTTTGATTGGAATGAATTTTATGGAAGCCTATTATTTGGTTTTAAAATGGAAATGTCATGTTGAAACTTGAAAGTTGGCATATTAGTTATGAATGTTAAATTGAAATGAAATAATTTCCCTTGATTGATTAATTGATTGAATGAAATAAAATGTGATACCGAGTAGTTAGTGGTTTATTACAAAAATTATTCTAAGAATATGGCTTCTTAGTATTTTATTGCTGAAGAAAAATATTACTAAAATATGTTCAAAATAATTAATTTGATGGGATACCGATTGATTATATCCCAATGGCCTGATACTTAACGACATATTAAAACACCTTCAGTTGTGATTAATTAACTGAGTAGTAAAATGATTATATATCTAGAAACATACTAAACTATGATAATATGAACATGGGGATTTGTTTTGGTTTATTATAATATTATATTTTTATTGACCCAATTTATTCATGTCTTTTCCATTTTATGAAAATGTTCATTTTATCCCATTTTTGATATACATGCCATATTTATTATTTTAGATCTAGTTTAATTGAAAATTTTGAAATGATATTTCATTCCTTGTTTTATTAAAAATTTAGTCGTTAATGGTTTTTTGTTATGGAATTTCTTATGGAATATTTGGTGAAATCTTATAGGGCTATTTTTGTTAAAAACCTACCTTTACCATCATGATTTTATAGATTATGTTATGTGATGTCCATGAAAAGGGAAAGAACTACTAGGATTTGGTGGGTGTACTTGACTCATGGGACCTTAGTAAATGATGGTGACTAATGGATCTATGATCTAATCAGTACATAGAGATTCTATGTTTTTATCTTGACGAATATTGTGTCATTTATTTGGATGATGTACCGTTTGGTCTTTGTATTTATATTTATGGTAATTTTATCCTTGAGGTGTGTTTATCATAGAAAATATTCATTGATTTATCTTCTACTTTTACTTCTTGGGTATTTATTATTGGGGTGAAATCATTCCCTCAGACCATCCCTAGATTCCCAGGTACTAACCTCCGACCAATGGGGATCAGGAACTCCCTTCAAGTTATATTAGTGTCAGTTCAGGTACTAGTGTACTGTGGGTATTTTGTTTGGTTCATGAAATCTTGTCAATGAAAATGGTGCCCTTTATTGAAATAGGGAATAAAATAAAAAATAAAAGAAGAGGACATAATAGTTTTTATTGTGATTCAAGGCACCATGATCATATAGTCCACTCCACCAAAACTCTCTCCTTGTGATTAATGATTTTCAATAACACATTTTTTTACAGTAGATCTCGATAGTTGTGTTTAAGAAACTATAAATTTTTAGAAAAAAATTTATAAGTATCTAAAGAAGAAAAATCATACATCATAGAAACACTCCACAATTGAAAATTTAGAAACAAAAAATCATTTGGTTTAAAAATTATCTATAAATAAATTAATATATAGATAATATTGGTGACATATGAAGATATCTTTATAGAAAAATTTGAACAACATTAAATCATAGTTCTCTAGAACAATATCCAAAATTTATATAGAAAACATTCATATAAAGAAACAATAAAAAATAATTAAATCTTCATTATAGTAGGATGAACATACAATAAGAGATTAATATAAAATCTATATATCCAAAGTGAAGTCTTGAAAATATTTAATGAACTGAAGTAGATGAATAATATATAGGTATAGAAAAAGTAGTATAGAAAATAAATTTCTCATTAATTTGTAAGTTCTATCTTATTTTATATTAGATTAAGATAAGATAAATTTAGATAATCAGAGAGTTAAACAAATATATTAAACAACAATATATATTTATATAACTATCGAGAATCAATAAAAAACATAATTTAATTCTCATAAAAAATACCTAGAAAATTCTCTATATAATTCATGATTTAAAAATGCATGACTTATTTGAAATTCAAATTAAAACATCCATGGAAAATTAGAAATTTACCAATAAATTTGAAGGAATTAATCTATCGTTGTAGTTATTCTGAAATAGTATTTGAATCACTTTACTTAAGTGAAATCATAGCTTAAATCTTGAAATAATTCAAAATTTAAATCTAATAGATGACTGGTTAAATGTGGGGGTTTTCTCTAGGTGAGGTTGACTGTGTAAATTTGATTCCAAATTTAGAGTTAAAGAAAGTGGAGAATGATACTTACATGAGGTTTATTATATTAGGTACATACAAATTGTTAGGTACTAAAATGTGAGTTTCCTCATAAAATTTATGTTCTTGAACATAATGATCAAATCAAATGTGGGGTTCTAAAAATAGGGTTTTATTCTCATTTTAGGTTGTAACTTCACTTTCAAAATAGTGATTATAAACTAATTAAGGTCGAAAATACTTTTTAGAATAAAATTTTACTCAAATATAGGTTGAATATTTTGTTCCAGAAATCTAGAAAAATAAAATAAAATAATTATATAATTAAATATAAACCTAAAATCCATTTAAAGTAATGTTATTAATAAAATATTAGGGTATTTTTTAACATCCAAATCAACGAAAAATTTATTATATGATCATCCACATGCCCAAATATCTCCCCTTTTTTGATTTTCACAAATCCTATAAACAAAGAAACACAAGACCAATAAGTATGTAATTATTCATCAAACAACAATATAGGTATGTAATTATTTATAAAAAATTAATGTAAATAGTTATCAAAAAAATATATTAAAAAGATTTGTAATAGGCATTGGATAGTGTTAGGATATTGGTAAAGATTGATTGTAATTTGTTTATCTATATTTCCCACTTTTTGTGAGATAAAAAATAAACAATATAAATGGAATAAAACAAAGTTATTTTTTCATAGAACTGTATGTGAATTTTATATAAGAAAAAAATCAGAGTGTTCAAAAAATGGATAGTCTTAGAAAAATAAATGAAAATTAAACCTAAAATTCATAGACAAGAGTAAATGAACTTAAATTCAATGAAGAATCCTAGATTCAAGATTGAATATTAGCTCAAGAGAAACCTAGTTTAAGATATGGATGGTATAAAGTACATGTATCTAGTTTAGAATTTCCAGAAGAATACTTAGAGGTTAACGAATATATACAATTTTTTTTACAAAACCTTAAAACTCCACCATCAAATCCTTGAAATTATAGTCTAATGAGGAATCCCACACTCTTAGAAGATTCCGTGAATCTATAATAACCTTAAAAGCTTCTACTGAATTAACATTTAAAACATTATAAATATTCTTAGAAGGCCAAAAATACTTCTCTATCATGATCCCTAAATCATTGAGTATATCCATGACTCTTGGTTATGTAGAAGATAATCTTTCAGTTAAATCTTTTTGATTTTCTAAAAGAGTGTGTAGATGCACACCATCACACTACAAATTTTGAATATTCTCATCATTTATATAATGATCAGTAGATATTAGGTATAGAATTATCAAAACATCCCCAAAAAATTAATCAATATATGTAAAATCCACTCCTAGATATTAAATTTATCCCTTCACACCTTAAAACTAACTGGACAAAAACTTACTCACATCTCAGATATATGACTTTGAAATAATTTCCCCTTCTAATTTACCAAATTGGTCAGAAAATAATTATTTTTAGATCTTTAAAATATTTACTAGAAATGGATGTCTTATTTAAAAATTTGAACTAAAATAGAAGAGAATCATAATCTATTTTTAAAATATATCCTTTTTCAACTCCTCAAAAGGATTATTTGAGATTTCATTATCTCTTTGATACTTGTATGTTTACTCGTTAATAGATCAGTTATTGAAAACATTATTTCTATAAAATTATATGAACAAACTTCAAAATTGGATTCATATATTGAATATTATTTCACTACCTCAACACTTGTAGAATTCTTCCTAACTTCAACCAATGAAAGGGATTAAACTTCAAAGAGTTCACCAAAAAGACAGGATAATTCTCCAAGAACCTCTATTATCCCTATAATATTTTCTTCATCATCTTAAATAGTCCTCTATAAGGAATTTTCAAATAATGATACTAATTGACCCTAAATCAACTTAGTTGAAGAAACTACAGTTACACTTAATTTCTCAATAGAATGAGATTAATTTGGTATTTTCCATTCCATAGAATGAGATACTTTCTCAACTAATTATTCCTCCCCATGGATAACTTCATCATATATTTATTTAAAAATATAAATTGGATTCAAAAATTCCCTAGTGGAAGAATAAATAAAGTACTCAATAGAAATAGTTTCCTATCAATTTTAAGGCATGAAAACAAGCCCAAAATCACTATTTACCTTAGTATAAGGTTCTTGAAAAAATCTAGGAAATTGAAGCACTCCCCAAATCATATAAGGAATATTATCATCCAAAAATTAATTCCTTTTGTTTCTTACATGGAAATTTCTTCCACCCGTAGTAGAGTCCTCCAAACCAATAAATTCTTCTCCAACCACATGTGTTACAATAATAGCTCATTCCACTCTAAATCCTCCAATATTCTCAGTACCAAGCCTTATAGAACTAGTATAGTTTAAGCTTATGTGATCCCCATCATCATGGGAACTATATAGTTGATATACTTATTCCCCAACTAGCATAATGTTTCCTCTTATTATACTCTTAAATAATCCCAACTTCCTCATGGTTATAGTAGAAGGAACATTATTGTGACGACACCCTAAACCAATTACGATGTCATCAACTATCTTTCTCTTGTAAGGAACAAGAGACACCATCATTCTATAGAGATAAAATGATATACATACCTCATTATGACAACATCGGTTCATTTTTGTTAAAATTTACCGACTTATATAGAAATTTATATCACTCATTAC
The DNA here is from genome assembly GCA_963277665.1 of Viscum album. NCBI lineage: Eukaryota > Viridiplantae > Streptophyta > Magnoliopsida > Santalales > Viscaceae > Viscum > Viscum album. The sequence continues at coordinate 519,833,298 of OY728166.1, forward strand.
AAGGAATAATATATATATTAGGAAAAATAATTTTCTCTAACTCCATATTCCTTGGTAAAACAACTATATGGATAAACATTATAAGCACTTTCTAGTAAGCTTATAATCCCTTTACTAACATCATTTTAATGTGAGATGTTAAAAAAATATAGGATATAATTTCCTCAAACTTTTTAACTCTATCTCTAATCGATCTTAAGATAAAATTGAAATGAACTTCAAGGGGGAAATGGAAATGTTGATCCATCACCACTGAATAAATTGAAATTTTTTTATCATTGAGTTTATAGGAGATAACAACCTCACCATCACTGAATTTGAATTGGGATTTCTCATAATGCTTGTTTAGTTCCCTTTGAAATATATACTCTAAATTTCCTTTGTAGAACATAAAATCATTTACTTGAATGTTCAAATATGGATTCAAAATCATATTTATCTCAAATAGAAAATTTAAGTCAACAACCTTCTCATGTAGGGCTCACTGATCGGAACTAGAAACCTTTTTTACTTTTCCTACAACTGGGGATTTCCTATTTAATTTATTTAACATTATCCATGAGAAGGAGTTGTAAAAGGATTGGATTTAAGAAAATATAGGGTTTGAAATGTTGAAAAATTGACAGCTCGATGGTTTAAAGGAAGGATATAGAGACAAGATTATATATGATTGTTTTTTGTAGGAATTTATTTTGTCAAGATTACACTTCAGTATAATAATTTGGAAATTTAAAATAAAAATAATATATTGAAATTAAAATATAAAATATAAAATTTTAATAAAAAAACCAAAAATAGAAGAGAATTCATTAATATTTATAAACAAATAAATTAAATGACTAATTAAAAATTAATAAACGAAATAAATATTAAATATATATATATATAGTTTACTTAAAATTAAATAAAACAACCCCATTAATAAAATAAAAACTAGTAGTGAGAAATGGTTTAGTAAGAATATTAGAAAGATGAAATTTAGTATCAATGCATTCTAAAGAAATATCACATTTTTTCACATGATCTCATAGAAAATTATATCGAATAACAATATACTTAGATCTATAATGGATCAGTTTATTTGTTGACATATTTATAGCACTAGTATTATTATATAAAATTGGATCATGGCCAAAACTAAGTCCAAAGTTCAGAATATTATGTTTCATCAACAATACTTGTTCATAAAAACTACCAATGGATATATATTCTCCCCATATATTTGATAAAACAAATGAATGTTTTATCATTAATGAAATTGAAACTAAGGAATTTCTTAATAAGTGATAGGTTCTCAAGGTATTTTTTTTGTAATCTAAAACCTCATAAATAAGTAATTGAATATGAAATTAAAAGAAAACTAGATGTTTTTGGATAAAAAAGATAAAGAAACAATTCATATTAAATATCTCAAAATCCTTTGAACAGAAATTAAATGAGACTATTCTATATTTTACTGAATCTTCCCACATAAGATAATAGAAAAAATTATAAATAGTCTACTAGTAGTAAGATACAACAAACTACCAATCATACCTCTATATAAATTGTTTTCAATTTTTTATCTTCAATTAAATAATGTTTTATATTAATAAGTGTGGTTATTTTACTTGAATTACTACTTTCACAAAAAAAATTTCCAAAACTAAATAATATATTTACTTTTATTCAAAATATTCCCAAAATAATTTTGAACAAAATTTAAAATCGAAGATATAAATTTAATTAGTCCATCGTACTCATTTCAAACTCTTTTTGAATAAGTTTTGAAAAGTTATTATAAATATTTTTATTAGTAAAATAAAAAATAACATCATATATATAAATTTTAACAAAAAATATACTAGAAGAAGGTAACTATATAAAATGAGAAGGATCAAACAATATTATAGAAAAACCATTTCTAAAAGAAAAGAACTCAACCTCTCTAACCATGCCTTTGTTTCTTGTTTAATACCATAAAGAGTATTAGTAAGTTTGAAAAAATAATGTAAAAATTAGTATTTTCCAGAAATGTGGGTTGTTCAATAGAAACTTCCTATATAAAATAACCATTTAGATATATATATTTGACATACATATGGTATAATTTAAAATTCATATAATATGTATAAGTTAAATGGATCATAATGGATTCACTCCAAGAAACTAGGGTTATGGTTTCATCATAATCTATACATTAATCCTTATTGTAACCCTTAAAAACTAGCCATGATTTATTTATAGTAATTAATCATTTATCAAGTTATTTTTTACTAAAAAACATTTAATTCCTATTATAGGATATCCTGATGATCTATTTACTATTTCTAAAACTTTATTTCTCTTAAACTGATTTAGTTTCTCTAATGTAGCCAAAACCCTACTATTATTACCTAAGGATTATTCAACATAAATTGGTTCAAATTTGGATAGATAGAAAGCATGCTAAACTAGATTTTAAGATTTAATTTGTGTTATAAAGTCTCCATATAGGTATATTATAACAATATATAAAATATGGATCTTCAAAGTCTTAGGTTGTCAAAGTAAGACATTTTTCAGTACCTTTGTTTTATTTTCTGTAGAAATTGATTGATCCTGATCATGTTTTAATTTATATTCAAACTTAACATTTAAAGGATAAAGTATAATTTTGTTTAAATAAATATTAGATTCATTTTTTTGTATTTTATTATTATTAAAGGGATCACTCTCATCAAACCTCACATGAACATATTCTTTAGAAATTCTTAGATTTATTTAAACACTCTATAAGATTTAGATGTAGTATAATATATATGAAAGATTCCATTATCATCATGATTTTTCTTTAATATTCGATAAATACACCTTACATCCGAACACTTTAAATAATCTTACTTGAGGTTTTCTATTATTACACAAACTATAAGGTGTATTTTTAAGAAGTGGTCTAATTAAAAATATATTCATAGTATGATATGTTGTACTAAGATATTCTAACAAAAAATAAGTAGTTAATCTATACTCATTTAATAAAGTTATGTGAATTTCTTAAATATTTCTATTTCTTCTTCCAACAATTCTATTTTTTGAGATGTTATTAGAGCATAAAAATACTGTTTAATAGCCATATTTGATAAAAAAATAATTCAATTATTTATTATTAAATTATATTTCATTATAACACAACAATAAAATCAGTTTATATTTATTTTCATTTTGAATAAACTTATCAAAACTCATAAATATGGAAAAAATAAACTTTTAAACTTCAAAAAATAAACCTTAGTAAATCTGGAAAAAACATCAACTAAAAAAAACAAGAATATTACAATGAAAATTTATCCTCTACAAGGTACAAACAATTAAGTTTGGATATATTCTAATGGTTTAAATTTATCAAATTTATTTATATATTTGAAAGATGACTTCTGATTCTTTCCAATTTGATATTTATCATTAATTATTTTCCCATCAAATGAAATATCTAAAAATATCTTATTCATAGATAATTTCAATACCAAAAATTTGTTACAATTACTAATCCTTCAGTTGAATTTCTAGGATTTAATTTCTACGAAATTTAAATAGTTATACTTTTTTTCACAAAAGGAACTAAAGTCTAAAGTTTTTACATTTTCTTTTCTAGTTACTCTAAACTTAAGTAGTATATTATTAAAGATAGAATATGTTTCATTAGAGAAATTAATAGTTAAACCATCATCACAAAGTTGATAAATACTTAACAGATTATGATACTACCCTTTAAAATAGATAACAATGTTGAACATGATAAATTTTGGATCTCCACTATACCTAACTCCAATGATATATCCTTTAGCATTGTCACCAAAGTTATCCAAACCAACATAAATTTTTTATTGTACCTGAAAATTAGAAAATTATCCACACATATGTATTGAACATCCACTATATATATACCATATTTCATTTTTTAATGATTTTCCCCAACAAAAAATATCAAATAATAATGTATTTTGGTACCGAAATGATTTGGGGTCCTACAGTTATAAAAAATAAGGACATGTGAAATCAGATCAGTAAAAGTTTTCTAGATACTCCAAAACTAACATTAGATATGTCTTTATTGTGATAATATTTATTTACCCTATTAATTTATTTTTCTTATGAAATAATAATTAGTATGATGAACTTTAATTCCATAATAAAAATAAGTAACTTTTGACATGCTATAATGTTTTGTACTTAGAATAAAAAAAATTATATATAGTTTATTTTTATTATCATTACTTCCCATTACATATATTTATTTCACAGTTATATACTTTCCAAGATTCATGTTTAAAAACGCTTATCCTTTGGTAAGTAAACTAGAAGCACCTTTTTTTATGAATTACTCTTTGGTAAGAAACTCTTTAATTATACTATCATTCTCAATACAACTTGAAGTATACTTATATAATTTTTGTTTCATTTCTATGTGTTATTTTGAATAGTATATTTCTAACATAATATTACATTATAAATATTCTTTATATATTCATAAGATATTGATGCCTTTTAGTTTTCTTAAAATATTGAATTATATTCATTTAATCTATCATTTGAACAGTTATCAGAATCAAAATATGATGGAAAGTAAGATTTTACAAGATACTATTAAACTACAAATTACATTTTTTACTTTATAATTTGATTTATCTTATTAAGATTATTAATTTGAATAATAGATGGAATCTTTAGATACAATCTAGGAAATATTTATAGTTTTTTCCCTTTTCACTCATAATTAGATTTAATCTAAAACTGCTATTTCTTCTTATCAATCTTATTTCTTTCTTTTAATTGTAGGAAATCGAGTTTTCTGTTTCCAAACTTCTTATATCAATAGAATATGATTTCCATTATAATGTGAACACTTTTATTGTAGTCATTAAATTTTTTCTTAAAATATTAATTTTTTTTTTCACAACTTCTTGAATCTTTCCATAAACTGATCAAATTCATCTCCTAAATTTGAATAGCTTAAATAACTTGAGTGTATAAAATTATCCTCTAAATTATTATCACTATTAAAAATATATACCTTGAGTATTGTATTTTATTTTTTGATAATTATTTTTATCCTTAAAATATTAGTATATCATAAATATTTTCTTTCTCCATAATTCAATTTTTTCACATTTAATACGTGGAGGAACATTGAGAGACATAGTTGAATTCATCAGGTCCAAGTCCACAAATAATTGCATTCATGGATCTTGAATTTAGATCACATTTTGTTTCTTTTGAAGCATCCAATTTTTATGGTTCAAACTTGGTAATTTCATATGGCTTTATATCATTCAAATAAACTTTTAAACCATGATTTAAAAAATATTTTACCATGAAGGATTTTGGAGACATTAAATTTTCCCAATACAATATGTATCCTTAATCATTAACATACCTTATTTAAGGTATGTCATCAACAATATTCATCATCTGAATGTTAAATACAATCTTTATAGAGGTATAATAAATATTAAATATTTCAAATTTCTAATACCAATTATTGTCCAGTAATGATGATGAAGACACAAGAGGGGGAGAATTGTTAGCTCTTAAAAAATAATAAGATTATAGTGCACCCCCATGATCTTGGTAGTGAAATTAATATCCTTTATTTAAACATATTATATATTTATAGTTAAAAAAAGACAAAAAATTGTTTTTATAGTGGTTTTGGGTACATAGAACCGGTAGTTTACTCCACAAACACTCTCTACAAGAGTTTGGTAATTTTCACTAGTATATCATTTTCTAAGGGGCCTAACTGCTGAGTGAAAGAAACTGAAAATTATTACAAAAGCTTTATTAAGTCTTGAAATCCTGACAATCAATCATCCTTGAAGGACTCTAGAACTAAGTGTTTAGAAAAATAGAAAAACTATTTCATTATAAAATTTCTCCATTAAACCATTTATATATAGATGATGCAACTGATAGACGAAGATATATTTAAAGGATAACATCATTAACTTCAAAGAACATACCTTAATAAGAATATCAAAACTTGATGTTAGAAATATTCAAACAAAGAAGTTGAAATGATTAATTGAATACTGTTTTTATCGAGAAAAACACAAAAAAAAATTAATATAATTTTTATTTCTCAAAATCGCAAACCTAATTTTTTTAATAAATTGAAATAAATTAATAGTAGACAAGTACAACAACAAAAACCAAAAGAAATAATTTTCTTAGTAATAATGAAGTGATGAAATATTTTCTAAGAGATTCATATCAAATAACTTTAGATAATAATAGAGTTATATAAATAGAATCAACACCAATTCGAATAAATCCATTGAGATAAAATCAAAAACCTAATTTATTTCTAGTCAAATAGATCTTGAAAAGTCTCCAAATAAGTTATGATTTCAAAACTCATGGTTTATTTGAAATTAAAATTATAAAAGTGATGGAAAACCATAAATTATATTTGAAATTAGAATGAATTAATCCATTATTTAAGGCCTTATAAAATTTTCATTGAATAACTTTAATCCATAAAAATAATACTAGAAATCTTGAATTAACTCAAAATATAAATCCCATCGACTACTGGTTCAATTTGGGGGTTCATCTTCTTGAGGATGACATTATATATATGATTCCAAATGAAGAGTTCGGGAATGTAGAGTATGATACTAACATGAGGTTACATATGTTAGATATATAACAAATGTTAGATACTCAAGCATGAGGTTCCTAAATAAAAGTTAAGTTCTTGAGAATAATGTTCAACTCAAACATGGGGCTCCAAAAGTAGGTTTGGATACTAATATTGGGTTGCAACTTTAATTTCTAAATAGTGATTCCAAACTCCGTTAAATGGTCTAGAATACGTTTTATAATAAAATTTTACACAAATTAGAAATAAATAATTATTTATATAATTCAATAAAAATAAAATATAATAATTTTTTTATTAAATTTAAATTTTAAATCCAATTATAGTAACAATATTAGTAAAACAAATAAGGATATTTTTTAGCATCAAAATTAATGAAATACTTTTTGGATCAATATCTATATGTCCAACAACTTTGATCAAGTAAATTTATGAAAACTCCTTTGATAATAATTAAATAAATTTTACATAAGAATATTTTACTTAAAACATTTAAAATTAATCATTATGAATATTTCATAATTTTATTAAAAAAACATTTTATATTATTACTTATTTCTTAATTTACAAACTCTTTATAAATTATTCATGCACCTTTTTATATAAAAACATTATATTTAAATTATAAGTTATTACATATAAATTTGAAAGAGATATCTTAATATTAATAATTAATATTAATGTAATACTTATAATAAATGTTTTAATGTATTTAATTTATTAGTCATATAATTTTATAGTTATTTAATTTATAAAAAAATTTATATATTAATATATATTAGAATATATATATTTCAATTTTTTTTATTTTTCAATTTATAAATACTTAAATTCAATTCATAATTGAAAATTAAGAATTTATTTCTCCATAGAAAATATTTTATGATCCATGAAGAATGACATTACTTGATTCAAAAATGTATATTGTGATCCAATGATAGTTATAATCAGTGATTGATAAAATAGTGAGACCCGTTATCACTCATATATAATTAAAACTTATTGCATCTTCCTATATGGTATCACCTATCACATTTTATGATATATAGTTATATCATCTCAATGATGTAATAATATGTTTTCAGAATATGTAGTGGTGATATAATATTTTATGATTGTTAGTGGATGTTCACTATGACCAGTGCAATGTTACGAGCATAAATTATGCCATGAATTATGATATCCCATAACATACACAATAATATAAAACCTTTAGAAAAAATATGGATATCATATTTAGTGTGTCTGGGAATCGATATGTAATATGATATAGAATTTCTTCATTTCATGAATTATTTTAAAAATATAATTGCATAGGATGCTTTGATACCACTAATAGGATTCTTAGTGGTATAATAACAATTACTAGAATATGAAAATGAGATTAAACTCATACTGATGATGTCTATGCTTGGAATAAATGAACACATGAAATATGGAAACAAGGAATTTTAAGAAACTAATTTACCTTACACTGTAGAGCCATTATACAATCTCAATCAGTATCACATGGATTTGAAGAAGATCATCAGAGTAATAGTCGAAGTATACCCCAATTTTGAAGGTGTCCATGGGTTGTGATTGAATCACTTGATAATTGAGTGAGATTCACTTACAACTATGAAATGTTTGCTCTTTATGGTGAAAATGAGGAAGAAGAAAAGATAATTAGATTCTTGGGAGTATAAGATGAGCATTGAGCATGAATACCCCCTTATATCAGATGACAACAAGATTTATAAGTCTCTTTAAGGTTCTCCTAAGATTCTACCACATCTACTCACACGTTATAACTCATGAGTAAATTCATTAACTTTATTCACTCATCACAAACATTTAAGTGGTTCATATGAGTTAAAATTATTCTAACACACCTTTTTTGAATACCAATGTGATAATGAATCTTAAATCTAAGAGTTTAGTGACTTAAAAATGCATAAAATTAATTATCAAGGAATATAATGATATGTTATATGATAAGGCATGTCATATATTATGACAACTTATCTATAACACCCTTATGGTACACCCAATAAAACATTATGATAGATGTAGGAAATGGAATCAAAATGAATTAATTTAATTCCATTATGATATGTGTTAAATTATACAAAAAAATCAAGAATATTATATAAGGAAGTGGAAAATGTTTTTGGGACCATTTTAGATGAAGGTTTTTATGAAGTTTCTGGTTGTAATAAATTTACTGGATGAATTCTATTTAGTTGTATTTTAAAAAATTAACTAATATTGTTAATGTTTCCAACAATAATAACTATAAATAAGTGGAATATTATGAATAAGTGTAAGGAAATAGACCACCCAGTCCATTAATTTGTAAAAATCTAGTGGTTGAAGTGATCTGGGAGGTCATAGTGACTCAATTCCACAGTTTTCCAAAAATATAGTTTCTTCAATGGAGACTCGTAATGGTGAGTCGAAGTGATGAGTCATAATGTTAGGTATTGATGGTAGGTCATGATGGTGAGTCACAATGGTGACTCATTATGTCATCTCATCCAATAGTGAGTTAGGACCAGTTTGTCAGAATGGTGACTCGCACCAATAGCTCACATCAGTTACTCACTGAATGGTGATTCATTTCAAACAGTTTGTTAGAAATCTGGTAATATTCTTGTTTTTATAGGCTCACCTATTTAACATATTATATTATATAAAATAAGTTTAAAACCGTATCTAATGGTTTTTTAGAGCTGTTTAAACTCATAAATATCTTCTAGAAACCTAGATCTTCCCTTGACTTCCAAACTGCGTGGTCTTGATCTTGATCTACCTTTAATGGATTTTAAAAACGGTTTCTCCCATTGATTAAGGATGTGAACTTTATAAAGATAATATATTATTTTCTTTGTGTGTTTCCATTTCTATTGGAATGAGGTTTCCTTAAACTTTCTTAATCGAGGAGTCTTGTGATTTAGCTATTGCGTTTAGATCACGTTTACCCTAGAGGTTTTTCCTACTGTGTGTGCACTCCCTGTTTAGGCATAATAAGGAAGTGTTGATCATCTCATCTTTAAGGTAGGGATTCCTTTATCTCTATTTTATTTGTGTATCATGTGGGGTGGTTGTATGGATGTATCCCTTGTAAAGATATCAAAATTCCAAATAAATATAGATAGTTGAATCGGTTTAACATCAAAATGCGGGGTTGGGAAAACCGACTTATGTTCTACTTTTTAGAAGCTGATGTTGTGAATTGCATGGACTATATGACTATTAAAAATTGTGGCCATTGGTGATCCTTGGTTTCACACAGAATTTTTACAAATACATGTTTGTATACTGATAATTAAAAAAATACATGGAATTTTCTAAGCATGTACACACAGCTAATAAATGGACACTCTAGGATCAAACTGTTTCTTTGATGAACCATAACACCTAGATTTTTTTTATCAAATTTATCTTTAAATAATTTTTATTCTTTAGTAGAATTATTTGCATGAGACCGCGAGTTTAAAAGAACCGCGAGACATCCTTAGTATAAAATTACTATTATATCCTAGCCATTAGGTTAGCAGGAATAATTATAACTAACCTATGAAAATACATTGTGAATTTCATAGTTTTCAATTATTTATAAATACTATAAATTAGATACTTTTATTTTTTAGTGAATTACTATTGGAAGTGAAATTAATTATATATATCTATTATATACTTAATAAAATATTTTTATTCATCCAATGGATATTTTATTCATAGGGTGTGAATAAACACTATTTTTTTGTATAAAAATCTACTTTTTAAAAAAAAATGGGAAATCTTACACCTTTAAATGGAGAACCCATTTTAAATTAAGATTATAAAAAATTAATAATTTTTATATGACAAAATAAACATTTTATTTTAAATCGGGATATGAAAATTTATTTTGGTTGAATTTATGATATTTTTAGATAACATTCAATTTTTGATGAATATTAAAAACACATAAAATTTTATGTGAAAAAAACATTTTTCATCAAGATAATTTATATGATTAAATTATTATATTGAATTGTTTTAATGTATAAATATAATATATTATTTATCATTAAATATAATTTATGTTATTATAATTTTTATTACATTGAATTCATATGTAAAAACATTTCAAACTTTATCAATGTTTTAACTTTTAAAAAACTCATTGTCTCATTCTGACAACCAGATTGATTTTAAATTAATAACTAAAAATTACGTTTTTTGAATTTTTAAAAATAGACTCAATATCTAGAGTCATTATATCTAAATTATGTTAGTATGCTACTTTTATTTTTGGGCATTATGAATAATAACGTTATTATTTTTATTACCACGGTTAAAGGTGAATTGGGTAATTCAAGGTAAAAATAATATAATAAAATTACCTTAAAACCAATAAAAATAAAATTTTATGACTAAATTAGACCATTATCATATATTTTTTGAAATTTAACGACTTTATGACCAATTACCTATGAATATGAGATGAATATAATAAAAACTAATGAATGTGACAAAATATCACAATCTCATTTTATATAAGTATATTAATTTTATTATATGTATATAAATAGGTGATAATATTGACTATAGATAGTCTCTGGAAATATAAAATAATTACTTACATCTTTGAACTTTATTTATAAATTTTAGATAATAAATAATTACCATTAATGATGAGACAAAAGTGATGTAGAAATTATTTTATTAAAAGAATTATCAAATAAATGGTTTTAAAAATACCAAAATAAATATCATATGAACTAGTTAACGTACTCAAATAATTTTCTAGGAAACTATGATATGTTAGGAGTTTATTTAATATTTTTTTTGAATTTATATTCTGTGTGGAATTTTTTTAAAGTCAAATAAATGAATAGTGTTAAAATTGACAATATTTATATTTAATAAAAATAAGATTTTTTTACATTATTTAAAAATAATGAAAATATTTAAAAAATAAAAAGTGATAATTATAATATCTAAAATTTCATAAAATATTCATTTATGGTCGATTAACACCATATAAGTAAATATTTATAGCCATTAAATATTTATAATGTCTTCACCGCAATTAAAATTAAATCGAATAACTAAGTGTCAATTAAAAATATATGGTTTAAATTGACAAAATAACATATAAGAAATTTATTTTTTGATGATATTAAAACCCTTTCTCATATAATATTCTAAATTGGGAGATTTGGAAGGATTTTGGGTAGTTTTGTATTTTGTTATAATTATTATTTTTGGAGTTTCCAAAAGTGCACCTCACCTCAATTATTAAAGGAACCATGCTCACTCATCTATTAACTTTATTCTGAGCATTAAATCTTTTCCATACCCTTCCATTTTCTTTCTTAAACTTCCCAATTTTCATAATATAGGTTCTGGTCATGTTAAAAAACCAACTCTAGTGCTCTAAAAACATATTTATAGGAAACACGTCGAGGAAGAGGTAATCCCTTCTACCGATTCTTTCAAAGTTCTTTCTTCTTCTACTTAACCTTCATTAGTTATTTCATTATAAAGTTATAAAATAATTATCAGTAATATGATTATATATTATGATATATATTAAATAACCATATTTCCCATTCTATCAATCCTACAAAAATGAAATCACTGCGCATGCTTACATACGACTTACCGTCTCCATGCCGTGGTGTAATCTGCTTTTCACCACCACCTTACTTGGATTTGTATAATGATGGAAATAATAACTATATATTATTATTAAAACATTATACTAATTCTTAAATTTCCTACACCATCCACTTCAATACCATTCAATTATTTTGAATGATATCATCGCTCACGCGTTCGCACAGTCTATTGTCTCTACGATTTGATGCGATTCATTCTACATGATCTTCAATTAATACATGATTATATACATGAATTGAATTATTAAATCTGATAAAATTATACCAATTTCATTATTTAAATGATTTAACTATAATATAAGAAGTGGAAAAATAATTTATCAGGAAAATGTTGCATAAGATCATAAAACTGCCAATATCTAAATAACAAGTGAAAATGAAATGATACTAAAAAAGGATGATAATATAATCACAAATGATATCATAAAAATGATTATGATTCTAGAATAAGTCAATAACATTATTTAAATAATTATATATGATGTTCAGATACATACAAATGATATCAAACAGAAGGCAATGGATAACGTTGAAAATATCATTTTTATCTGAGATTGTTTATTCATAAGTATTTACTAGGTGATATTTATCATCCGTGACCTTGTTTCCTAAATATGTATTCCAAAACATTATTTATATCCTCATATAATTTTTTAAATGAAATTTTACCCATTGTTAAATTTTTACTAAATTTTATGAATGAAATCTTTTGTCATTTTTGGTACAAGGTACTTTTGGACTTTTCCAGCAAAAGTACGAGAATAATTTTTTTAACTTATACAGCATGAAATGATTTTTAATATTCCATAATTACTTATTTCAATGAACTTTACCCTATAATATTACTAGTGTATTTTCACAAAAAACGATTTCTTCTAAAATTTTGTTATATTTGGAGGAAGGAAAACATTTTTAAAAAAGAAAAGATATTTTCATCAATAATTAATTTCAAGTGTTTTCTGAAATTTTTTTTCCATCTAATATAAAACTATTTAAATAGAGTCATATTTATAACCCTATTATTACTATGATTTTATTGTTTGTTATTTAGGGAATTTATTTGTTTTTTATCAATTATGGTGGAATGATGTTTAAGAAACCCACTTTATTTTAGGGGTTATGCTATGGTAATGTCTTTATATTTTTTTGGCACATGTAAGAATGGTTGCATTATGAGATGTGTGGGACCTATATCTCTGTCCAATTCATTGGGTAAAGATTTATATCTCATGAGATATATATGACTGTAACGACTAGTAAATGTGTTTCACTAATATAGGGCTGGAACACGGAGTGAAATCGGTTCTGTAATGGACTTTGTCTGCTATGATGGTATCAGAAATGAGCCTTGACTAATATGAAATAATTTTTTTATGATTAAGTGAGTATGAAACTCAATTTCATATATTTTGTTATTACTATTTGGATTTCATTTCACTTTTATGGTTTATATGATGAAATGATATTATGATATTTTATATGTAGGATAAGATTTTCAAATGTTATATTATTATGATTATGATATGATTGATATTTCCCTTATTTACCCATACTAAGAATTTGAGATCACAATTTAATATGTTTCTTTTCCTTAGGGCATGAATATGGGTTTTAATTAAGAAATTTCAAAAAGGAGTCTAGTTATAAAGAAATAAGCGGGAGGCAATGTGAATTTTTTCTGAACTAGTTCTTTATGTTTCTAAGTTTATAGGGAAACTAAACCTATATGGTCTTGGCATGGTTTTTGTTATGTTATGTAATAAATATTCTTCAATGTTTTAGTAATATGTATATGTAAATTATGTGATGTTATAATTGGTATAACAGAAAATTTATAGTTACCCTTTTGAAACTAGGATGAGAAAGCCTTAATAAGAACCCCAAGGATATGTATAAGTGTAAGATACAATCCTGGGGTTTTAGAAATGAAAATTAATAACCTAGGATAAAACCTAAAGTTCCATAAATTGAAATTTTATTCTTGATTTTACTATTATGATTAGTGTTTCTCATACTATGCCACTTGGTTATAGTCAATGGCTGAAACCCAAAGGAACCACCTTAATGCTGAATGCGAAAGGAAATGAAATGATTTCCCAACAAGAAACCAAATGTTATGGGAGATGGAATGAAGAATCTTATATCCATGCTCACACAAGATTCTCAAGCTATTAATCATGTAGGTATTTCAAACATGAAAAGGAGGGTGCAACATTCTGTTGAATCCTTCATGAGGAAGCAACTACCTTTATTCAACGAGACTTCTGATCCATTAGAGGTTGAACAATGGATCGGTACCACTGAAAAGATATTTTCAGTTTTACAATGTTTTGAACATGATAATATCATCTTAGTAGTATATCATTTGGAGGGTGAAGCTGATTAATGGGGGAATATTATAAATAATACAAGGAAAATACATGAAAGTGAGTCCATGGAATGGGATGAGTTCAATAACTTATTTTTCAAAAAGTAATTTCCTAGTATTTTTAAATCAAAGATGGAGAAGGAGTTCCTTGAACTTAAGAAAAAGGTTGGTAAATCTCTTGGTACATACGAAGAAAAGTTTACAAGACTATCAAGGTACGCTTCTTGAATTATTATCCGACCTGAGAGTAAAATTGATTGATTCTTTAGTGGATTAAAACAAAGTCTCTGAAGCACATTATACATAAGGGACTTTAATAGCTGTGAGGAAATCATTAGATGTGATCTCAAGGTTGAGATAGATATTGGAGTAATCCATTAGTCGTATGGGTCTGATAAGAAGAGAAAAATGGAATTAAAAGGAAAATATAAAGACCACATAGAAAAGAAGAAAATTTTTCCCTTTTTCTCAAAGTGTGGAATGAAACATGGTTGAAATTTTCTTTATGGGACAATTAATTTTTTTAGGTGTGGAAAAGAAGGTTACCGGGCAATTGAATACTAAAGTGATGAAAAATATGTCTAATATAATTCCCTGACCCCTCTAAACTGGAGCTGGTGCATTACTAATTACATTATAAGGGTTAAAAGGAATGAAAATACCAAAGGAAAAATTAGTTTACTAGTATTGAAGAAACTAGACACATAGATGTAACTCAAATTACATTTGAAAAGGTTACAAAAAACAATACATAACAAAAACTAAAAAAATGAATCCACAAGAACTCAATAAATGATAACCTCTTCATCACCAGTTAAAAGTAAACAATGAAAGGGGTGAGATAAAATGCTCAGTAAGGGTTACAAATAGTAGAATCATGAATCAATATTAACTAAATTGTAAAAATTTGACATAATCCCTATGGCATGGTGAATAAATGAAAAAATCATACCATTACAAAACTGAGAATGAAACTGAATCCCTAGATTTTATCATAGTGAAAACCTCATGGATAGTAATAAATGATAATGAATAAAGAGAATGATTATTAATTTTATGTTATGTATTTGGAACATGATACCTAAATATCGTAAAAACGGTTTAGTTCTGTGGGTAGGAACCTGTCATATTTTTGGAAATAAACACGAAGGGCTTGTCGCCAACAGATTTGTCTCATGAGACCTACCAATACATTAAGGGGATGTAGCAGGCCCCACTTACCACTGAATGTCAAAATAATTCTTTATACATAGATTCTGTGTATGAGAAATATGCCTTTACATTATCCGTATAGAATCGAGGATAAGTATTCATTAATTTTTCCACAGTCAAAACAACATTCAAAATAAATACCGTATGTAAAATGGAATTCGACTAAGACAATAATAATATCCTTGATATGATAAAATGAAATTTTAAATGGAATATAATTTCATTTGAAGGTATTAGGTACACCACATAAGAAAGAGTAGGTGCACAATACCAAGAAAGTCACAATGAAGTGAAAATTTAGACAAAGATTATTACCCCTTTAATCAATTGAGTTGTATGACCAATGGTTATTAGCCACCGAATGAATCAAAGAATACCATGAATATAAATCTAATTATTATAATATATTTAAAATGGTAGTAAACCTATTCCACATATAATAAATAATAGGTGAACAATGGAAATCCCATAGAATTGAAAGTGAGATGAAAAAGCCCCTTACAAACATTTCAGCACGGTAATGAGTGTTATTGGGAGGGATTAAAGAGAGGTAAAGGGGTATCCCATTATTTATATATTGTAAGGGTAGTATGTGGGAGGTGAAAAAACATACCCCATCATTAGTTATTAAAAATAAAAGAGCACAACATAAGGGATATTCTTGATCAAAATTGAGAGAGAGGATCCAATACCTTTTGCTTAAAGGTGTTCTTGATTGTTCTTAAAGACATGAATAATCAAATCTAGCTTCATTAATAAATAATTATAGAACCTCATAAACATGTAATTGATATTTTATAATCCTATTAGGTTCATTAATATCCTTTTTTATGGGTTTAAGAGATTCAATGTTATTGTTTTGGTAGAATTTTCTTCTTTGGTTTTCATGATCCGTTTACTTGTATTCATGAATGGATGTTTGTTTTAAATGTGGTTAAACATCCAGAATTGTTAATATAAATTATTAGTGAAATTAAATATATATAAATGATCTTATAATTATTATGGTTATTTACCATAAGGATGGATATTTCGACGAGTTAATAAATTCTTGGATTTGGCTTGGCGGTTTTGTGCACAATAAACTTGTTTTGTATTATTATTCCATATTATGAGTGTGTAAGGATTCCAGAACATTAAAAAAGATAAAATACATATATTATGATCTGGTTCAACCATCTAAAATGTTTCACGACCATTATTTAAGATAGTAATGAAAATTGAAAACCCGTCTTCCTTGAGTGTGATAAATTAAAACACATGAGACGGTGTTCGTATTTATTGTATAAAAGGAGGGAAAAGAGAGATTATGATGAAATATTCCATTAGAATAATGAAAATACATTACATGTATGGTAATATAATTATCATGGCCTTTGAATGAGGTGAGGTGATAATTATGCAACAAAATAATAAAACTTTTAAAAGAATATAAAAGAAAAGAGAAGAGAGGTTCACCTGTTGAGCACTCCTTGAGAAATTCTTTAAGACCTTTGTTTTTGGCCTTTTGGTGATAGAAGTAGGTCTTGGATGTGGGGAGAGGGATTGGGAAGTTTATTTGGCAGAATTTATGCAAGTCTTGAAGCTTGAGGGGTGTGGGAGGAAGAGGCCCTGGGCGATGGTTTATATAGTGGAGGGGAGAGGGGATTTCTCTATATTATAATCATTAATTTATTATTTCTCCACAAGGCAAGGAACAGTGTGAATTATATAACCAATAATAGTAATTTTATCATGTAAATCCGAATCAATTGGGATTACATCAGTAGAACATCATACATGACTCTATAATTAGTGTATTTAGATTATTATGAAAATTACGATATTTCACTATTCATAAAAAATTCAAGTATTTTAGAAAAATAGAAAAAATTTACCCTAACCATATTTCGATGTGTAAAATCAAAAACTGAAGTCCATTTTTCAAAAATAATTTTCTAAATTGGATTAATTAAATATTTAATTAAAATCATTATATAATCAAAAAATATAAACATTTATAATATTCATCTTTATTTTAAAGGTGCCTAAATTTATTTATACATTATTGGGCATGGATACCATTCATAAGATTCTTTTTACTATTCATAAGGGAAAGTTACAATTAATTAGGTTAGGTTACTAATCATAAGGGTAGGTTACTATTCAAAAAAAATTATGTTCATTCTATCAAACTCTAAATATCATCCTGAACACAACTGTGTATGTCATATTTTTAAACTTAAAAACACAGAAGTGGAAAATTTAAGTTCAATGGCTAGGATATGACTATCTCTTAAATAACCAATTGTTGTTTCAATGAAAATCAGACCTTTATGAAATATAGGCCAGGACTTGAATGTATTTAAGAGAAAAAGACCATAAAATGATTGGTGTGCTATATTATTCCCTCCTTTATAAATTTATTCCTTGAATTTTTTCATTTATAAAGCCCACCCAAAAGATATGGGTGGTTCTTCTTCATAACATCATTAGGTTCCCATGTTGCTTTCTCTATGTAATGGATTTTCCAAAGAATCGTTACTAGAAAAATCGTACGATTTCTCAATACTTGTTCCCTAATGTCAAGGATCCTGATGGGCTCTTCATGGTATAAAAAATTAGGATCTAGTTCTATTTCTTCAGAGGTAAGTAAATACATATTGGGTTTGTAATGTATTTTTAACAATGACAGGTGGAACACATCATGAATGTTAGAGAGACTTGGAGGAATTGCTAAATGGTAAGTTATAGATCCAATTAATTCTAGAATTTCAAATGGTATGATGTACGTGGGGCTCAATTTCCCTTTCTTACAGAACCTTAAGACACCCTTCTATGGAGATACTCTCAGAAACACATGATCTCTCACTTGGAATTCCAAATCCATTCTCCGGTTGTCAGTATAACTCTTCTGCCTACTTTGAAATACATTAATATAGGCTTGAATTGTTTTTACCTTTATCGTGGTCTATTTAATAAGTTTTAGGACTATAAGTTTTCTCTCCCCAACTTCATCCCAACATGTTGGAGTTCAATATCTTTTTCTTTATAATGCATCATATGGAGCCATTTGAATACTAGAAGAGAAACTATTGTTGTAGGAAAATTCCAACTAAGGCAAGTATTAATCCGACATACCTTGGAAGTCAAGAGAGAATGATCTCATCATGTCTTCCAGAGTGTGAATAGTCCTTTCAGACTGTCCGTCAGTTTGGGGGTGATAAGAAGTACACATAGGAAGCTCAATATTCAAAGCCTTCTGGAGAATTTTCATGAATTTTAATGTAAACTGGGGATCTCAATCGGACCCAATCAATAAGGGTACACAATGAAGTCTTACAACCTCATTAATATAAAGTTTTTATAGGTTCTCAAGGGGTAAATCTGATCTTATAGGAAGAAAATATGCCGATTTTGTGAGACGATCAACAATTACCCTTATTGCATCATTATTTTTAGGTGTCCTCGATAGTCCGGTAACAAAATCAATCATAATATTATCCCACATCAACATAGGAATAGGTAAATGTTTTATCACTCATCTGAGATATTTTATCTCTGCCTACACTTGTTGACAAATTAGACACCTTGACATGTAGTTAGAAATTTCCCCCTTCATATTATCCCACCAAAAATATTCCATCATATCTCTATAAATATTTGTGATACCCAGGTGTATAAAGAAATTTGAGCTATGAGGATCATCTAATAGTTCCCTTTTTAGCTCAAGTACTAATTAAACACATAACCTCTTTCCAAATTTCATAACTCCTTCTTCATACACCAATTCTTCCAAACTCCCATCCTTGACAGCATTAATTTTCTTGTTCAAATTCTCATCATCAGATGGATGTCTTTTATATTCTCTAATAAATATGGTTAAGAAATCATTTGAAAGAGGAAATATGTTTCCCCTTCCTGAAAAATTACCATATCCATCTTCAGTAGATCCATGAATATAATATCTCTTTCAATCCTCATTTGGGTCTTGAGTCTATGATCTTTTCTGCATAATGCAACTGCCACCTTGTTTTCCATTCTTTGGTGGTAGTGTATTGAAAAATCATAATCATTGAGTAACATGATCCATCTACCTTTTCTCATGTTGAGTTCATTTTGTGTTATAATGTATTCAAAACTCTTTTAGTACAAATAAATCTCACATATTTTACCATAGAGATAATGTCTCCTTATTTTTTAGAGAAAAGATTATGACTACTAACTCAAGATCCCGAGTTGGATGATTTTTCTCATGATTCTTCAACTATCTTGATGCATAAGCGATAACTTTATCATTTTCCATAAGGACGCAACCCATTTCATTAATTGATGCATCACTGTATATCACAAATCCCTCATTTCCAAATGGGAGAGTCAAAATTGGACAATTGACCAGTCTTCTTTTCAATTATTCGAAGCATTATGTAAATTATTTTCTCCAAAAAAACATAACTCCTTTACATTTGATCTTGGTTAGAGTGTTATCCAGTCGAGGAAAATTTTGAATGAAATGTCGATAGTAACCTCTTTTGCAAATAAAACATTGTAACTTGGTTATTTTTGTTGGTGTGAGCCAACCTTGTATTGCCTTTGTCTTTACAGGATCAACTAGGATTCCATTCTTAGAGATAATATGGCCTGGAAAAGAAACTGATTGAAGCCAAAATTTTCACTTTCTAAACTTCTCATATAATTCATTTCTTCTAAGAGTTTTCAAAATAATCCACAAGTTATTCTTATGGTCTTCATAGAATTTTGATTATACCAAGACATCATCAATGTATACCACCAAAAAGTTATCAAGATATTCCTTGAAAATGTTGTTCATTAAATCTATGAAAAAAAATGGTGCATTAGTCAGTCCAAAAGGCATCACTGTAAACTCGTAATGCCCATACCTAGTTCAAAATACTCTCTTAGGAATATCTTCCTTCCTCACACACAACTTATGTTATCCAGGCCGAAGGTCAATCTTCAAAAATTATTGAGCTCCATAAAGTTGATCAAATAAATCATCAATCTGAGGTATAGGATACTTATTCTTTAGCATTGATTTCTTTTTAATCAATGCATAGCCCCATGGATCCATCTTTATTATTGAAAAATAGGACTGCGGCTCTCCATAAAGAAACACTAGGTCGAATAAATCCCTTCTTACTCAACTCCTCTAGTTGTTTCTTTAGCTCCACTAACTCTACAGTGGCCATTCTATAGGAGGTATTTGATATAGGTATTCCACTAACAATTAAGTTAATCTAAAACTAAATTTCCCACTCTGGAGGATATCTAGGAATATCCTTTGGAAATACATCAATCTATTATAGCACTGTATACTCATATTTAATCTGAATATTTATTTCCTCACCCATTGATATTGGTTTATCTTCATCTCCAAGTATTTCATTTCGTAGAGCTACTGGGGGTGGATCTAGATAAAAATTTGGTGGTAAGGATTCTGCTCTAAAGATATGGTATTATAAAACATTTAAAAAAAAATGAAAACTTCCTTTTATTATAATAAATCTTCACATCATAGTTTTACTTCGAATTCATACCGAGAATTATATCAAATTTAGTCATTGGTATGATGATAAGGTTAGAAACTAAAGCACATTTATGTGTCATGAGGGGGACTAGTTGACATGCCTTTATTGCAATGATTCACTCCGTAGGAGTTTTGACTGATAACTCCTTTATTAAATCATATTGGACATGTCTAATTTTGTTGGAAAACTAGGGAGATATAAATGAATGTGATGATACAAAATCAAATGAAGTGTTTGCTAATTTTGATGAAACAATTAAAGTACCTGCCACCACATCATTAGGAACATCAACATCCATAGTTGTAATCACATTATCTCTCCCTTTCTCTCTTGTAATTTTCTGAGGCATGTTTCCTTAGAACATAGGACACTCATTTTATTATTCTCCCATATCTCTACAATTGTAGAATTGAATATCATAAAATTGTTTCTTCCCCTTTAATTCATTAGATATATTCCCTTTTTTTCCAAACATACAGCAAACTCCAATTCCTTTCAAGTATTTCCTGAGATTATTATTTCTACAATTCTTACATAATGAGAATTTATTTTTTCCCTTTTTTTTATTTTACGCTTCACATTTCCCTTGGTTATCAAAGTACCTCTTTTTATCTTTGTTTCCCTTAAAAAAAATTTATCTAGAAAATTCCTTCTCTGTTTTGATGGCACTCAATACAATTTCATCGTATGATGATAATTTTTTAGAATCCAATTCTCTTCAAAGAATTGGCTTAAGAACTTCCAAGAAATGATCAATCCTATTTTCCAAGTCATGTGCGTAATCAACGACATTACTGGCTAGCCTTGTGAAGGTATCCCCATACTCTACAACATTGTCTTCTTCCCATTTATTTAAGCCAAGTAATTTCCTCTTCATTTCAGTTCTTTGCTCACAAAAGAAATATTTTTCTAAGAATATTTCCACAAAATTACTCCATTATATATCTTCTATTTCTTCTTCCTCCATGGTATTCTGGATCATGGACCACCATTGATCAACATCTCCCTTGAGACAATATACTATTATAACTACCTTTTCATTTTCATTACATCTTAATTCCATGAATATTTTTTGATGAGACTTGATCTATTGCTCAATAACCATTGGATTAGTAGTCCTGCTGAAATATGGGGGCTTCTGCCGGATGAAATTATCCAACAAAAGTGTGGAATGGTTTTTCATAAAAACCTGAGTATGTTGTCCCAATATGGTCATGATCTGAAATGGTCCAACATTGACTATGTTGACTTTCTCAGTAGGTAGATCCCTAAATTTCCCACATGTATTGATTCCCCTCATTCCATTAGATTCAATTTCTAAATAATGTAACACACTACATTAGGGTATGAATCATAATGTATAATCTTAACTTAACAAAATACTTAGCATAAATTGAGATCCTACGCATGGATAATCCCATAATCAGAAAAATTGTTTCTTTGAGAAATAATTTACATTTTAATCTGTCATAACGGATTATAAAGAAAATGTGAATTATCCTAAGCATATCCCCCTAGAGTTTCATAACCAAGAGTGCAGCAAGGTCCATTGTCGTGTACCAGGATACCCCAGGTCAAGCCCAAAACTCTTTTT
This sequence comes from Viscum album, assembly GCA_963277665.1. Lineage (NCBI taxonomy): Eukaryota > Viridiplantae > Streptophyta > Magnoliopsida > Santalales > Viscaceae > Viscum > Viscum album. The sequence goes on from OY728166.1 coordinate 519,856,276, forward strand.
TGGAGCTTTTACTCCTAGATACATCTGTGCCAGATCCACCACTACCTGTTCATATCCAGAAAAGGATGTATTTCTTGAAATATTCACATAATATTTTCCTTACCAAAATACCAGGGCGTTCTGGTATGTTTGTCATCAAATACTAGCTTAGGGCTTTGTTCCCTAATCTACGTTTTCTAATCTGGTTTCTATGTTTGCTACTAAACTTCTTTTGATACCAATTGTAACGCCTTGACCCCTCTAAACTAGAGCAAGTGCATTACTAATTACATTGTAATGGTTAGAAATAATGAAAATACTGAAGGAATGATTAGTTTAGTTTTATTGAATTAACTCGATACATAGTTGTAACTAAAATTACATTGGATATGGTCACAAAATACAATACATAACAAAAATGAAAAACTGCATCTACAAGAACTCAATAAATGTTCAGCTCTTCATCACCTGCTGAAAGTAAATAATCAAATGGGTGAGCTCAAATGCTTAGTAAGGGTTACAAATAGTGGAAGCATGAATTAATAATATCTGAATTGTAAAAAATTTGACATAATCAAAATGGCATGGTGAATAAATAAAAAACTCACACCATTTATAAACTGATAATGAAACTGCATCCATAGATTTTGTCATTGTGAAACCCTCATGGATAGTAATAACTAATAATTAATAAAGAGAATGGTTATTAATTAGAAATCATGTATCTGTAACATGATACCATAATACCATAAAAACAGTTTAGTTCTGTGGGTAGGAACCCATCTGCTTTTTTGAAACAAACTCAAAGGGTTGGTTAACAACTGATTTGTCTCATGAGACTTACCAATCCATCAGGGGGATGTAGTGGTCCCCACTTTCCACTGCATGTCGAAAGCTTTAATTATACATATATTTCACTTAAGAGCAATATTCCTTTACATTATCCATATAGAATATAGGATACAAATTCATCCATATTTCCACAGTCAAAACAACATTAAAAATAAATACCATATGTAAAATTGTATACGTTATAGACAATAATCATATTCATGATATGAGAATATAGAATTTAAATGGAATATTATTTCAATTGAAAAGTGATATCAAATGGGTAGTAGGTACACCACATAAGAAAGAGTGGGTTTACAACACTAAGCAAGTCATAATGAAGTGAAAATTGAGACAAAGCTCGTTACCACATTGTAATCAATTGAGTCGTATGACCAAAGGTTAATAACCACCAAATAAATCACAAAATAACATGAATATAAAGAGAATCATGATAATATATATCAAATGACAGTACACCTATACCACATATAATAAATAATAGGTGAACAATGGAAATCCCACAGAATTGAAAGTGAGATGAGAAAACCCCTTACAAATATTTTGGCACTGTAACGCATGTTCTTGCGAGGGATTAATGAGAGGTAAAGGGGTATCCCAATATTTGTATATATAATAAGGGAATTATGGGGGTGGTTTGAAAAAATACCTCATCGTTAGGTAATAAAAATAAATGATCACAACATAGGGGAGATTCTTGAACAAAGGTGAGAGAGAGGATCCCATACCTTATCCATGAAGGTCTTGTTGATTCTTCTTAACGACTAGAATAATCAAATTTAGCTTCATTAATCAATAGATAAAGAACCTAATAAACATGTAATTGATATTAAATAACATTATTAGGTTCATTAATGGCCTTTTTGATGGGTTTAATATATTCAATTTTTTTGTTTTGGTATCAGTTTCTTCTTTGATTTTCATGATCCCTTTACTTATATTCATGATTGGATGTTTGTTTGAAATGTGGTTAAACATCCTGAATTGTTAATATACATTATTAGTGAAATTAAAGAGATATAAATGATCTTATAATTATTCTGGTTATATACCATAAGAATGACTCATTTTATGAGTTAATAAACGATTGGATTTGGATTGGCGGTTTTATGCACAATAAACTTGTTTGGTAATATTATTCCATATTATGAGTGTGTAAGGATTCCAGAACATTAAATAGGATAAAATACATATATTAGGATCTGGTTAAACCATTGAAAAGGTTTTATGACCATTATTGAGTATAATAATTCAAATTGAAAACCCGTCTTTCTTGAGTGTGATAAATTAACACATCTCAGATGGTGTTTGCATTTATTGTATAAAGGGGGGGGGAGTCATTAGGATGACACATTCCATTAGAATAATGAAAATCCCATACATGTAAGGTACTCGAATTATCATTTCATTTGGATGAGGTGAGGTGAGAAGAGAGAAACAAAATATGAAAACTTGTAAAAGAATTTGAAAGAAAATAGAAAAGAGGTTCACCTATTGAGTACTCCTCCTTGAGAAATTATTTAAGGCCATTTTTTGTCATTTTGGTGAGACCAGTAGGTCTTGGACATAGGTATATGGCTTGGAAAGAGTATTTGGAAAATATTTGGCAAGTCTTGAAGCTTGAGTGGTGTGGGGGGAAGAGGGGGTGAGGGGTGGTTTATATAGTGGAGGGGAGAGGGGATTTCTCTATATTATAATCATTAATTTATTATTTCTCCACAAAACAAGGAATAGTGAGTCTTCCATGACCAATAACAGTAATTTTATCATGTGAATCCGAATCAATTGGGCTTACATCAGCAGAACATCATACATGACTCTATAATTAGTATATTTAGCTTATTTTGTAAATTATGGTATTTCACTATTCATAAAAAATTATAGTATTTCAGAATAATACCAAAAATTCACCCTAACCATTTTTTAAAGTGTAGAATCAGAAAAGGAAGTCCATTTTTAGAAAATAAATTTCTAAATATGAATAATTAAATATTTAATTAAAATATTTATTTAATTAAAATATTTATTTAATCAAAAATTATAAACATTTAAAATATTCATCTTTATTTTAAAGGTCCCTAAATTTATTTATACATTAATGGGTATGGATACCATTCATAAGAGTCTTGTTACTCTTTATTAGTGTATGTTACTATTCATAAGAGTAGTTTAGTATTCACATAATAATAAGTTAATTCTATTAGACTCTAAATATCATCATGAACACAACTTAGTATGTCAGATTTTGAAAATTCGAAACACACAAGTGGTAAATTTAAGTTCAATGGCTAGGCTATGACTCTCCTAAATAACTATGTTTTTTTTCAACAAAACTCAGTGATTTATAAAATATAGTTTATGAATTGAATGTATTTAAAAGAAACAAACCATAAAATGTTTGGGGTGATACATCTAATTATGTGAAAAAAGAAATGGTTACAGATAATGCACCTACTACACATCATTGCTAATAGTGAAAGGAAATGGATAATTATTCCCATAAATTCTGTAATAAAGTGGTTATTGATGATGATCAATGTCAATAGAAATTTAAGGCCAAAGATAAAGTATATTCACATGAAATCACTATCGACAATGTGGAGTATGATAGTGAAGTGGTAAAAGTTACACATACTATACACTCTAAAGTAAAAAATGTTTTATTTGATTCTGGATCCACCCAACTTTTATTTATGAAGAATTTTCTAAGGGTAACACCATATTACTTCAAAAATTAGATTTTGAGTTAGCTGTGAAAAATCCTAATGGAAAAACAATCGCATCATAAGTTTATAATTATTCTCTTGTTGAAGTTTGTGGGAAATTACTTCATAAAAATCATTGATCCTTCCTATATTGGAATTTGATGTGATTCTTAGCATGGATGGAATTTATCTATACGGATCTTATATAAATTTCAAATGAAGGGAAGTCACATTTAATATTTCAGATCAATCTATGATCATATATCAATGTAAGGATGAATATAACCATCCAATAGAAATTTATACCATCTTATGGGTCTTGATTCCTATAAATGATGGTTATTTACGTCAAATGGTTGGGGAGAAACTCATGATTATGATTACGCCCATTGTATGAGAGTTTGATTATGTCTTTCTGAAAAAATTGCCAGGTCTTCCACCAAATCGCGAAGTTGAGTTTTCAATAGAACTCATTTTGGGTTCTATGCCTATTTCAAAGACACCTTATAGAATGATCCTAATTGAGTTGCATGAATTGAATAAGAAACTCCATGAGAATCTTGATAAGGGATTCATATGACCTAGTGTGTCACCATGGGGAGAACCTTCTCTATTTGATAAGAATAGATATGGATCAATGATACTCTACATTGATTATGGATAACTGACCAAGAGCACTACGAAGAACGAATATCCTCTTCCCCACATTGATGACTTATTCTTCCAATTATACGGACTTCAATACTTTTCCAAGATTGATCTTTGTTTATGATATCATAAATTAATGTTTGAAAAGGAGGATATACTAATGACGACATTCCATAAATGGTATGGATTCAATGAATTTAAAGTGACGTATTTTGGTCTAACTAGTGCCACAACCATATTCATAGATATAATAAATAGAGTCTTTAGGGACGATCTTGATCAGTTTGTGGTAGTCTTTATAGACGATATTCTTATCTATTTGAAGAGAAAGGAAGAACACAATGATCAGTTGATAATTGAACTGAAGACCCTAATAAAATAGAATATTAATGGAAGATTTACCATATGTGAATTTTGGCTTTAGATAGTTCATTTTTGGGTTACATAATCTCAAGAGAGGGGATATCAGTAGATTCAACAAAAAATGAGGTTATTGAAAGTTGGTAGAGAATAATAATGGTAACTGAGATTCGATGTTTTCTTGGTTTAGTAGGATATTATCGAAATTTCCATTAAACATTTTTCAAGATTATTTATTCCACTCCCCAAGTTGACTCAAAAAAGAGTTAAGTTCATTTGGACGGAGGAATACAAAGATAATTTCAAAGAACTAAAAAGAAGTTTATCCAGTGCACTTGTGCTCACACTGCCTTTTAGTGGAGAAAGGTTTGTTATCTACTGTGATGCATCCAATAAGGGTTTGGTATGTATTCTCTTGAAAAATTATATGGTGAAATATAATGTCGAATGACAGTTTAAAATCCATGATAAAAATTACCCAACTCATGATTTGGAGTTACTTGTGCCAATATTTGTATTAAAGATATAGAGGCATTATCTTTATAGTGAATGGTGTGATATTTATACTAATCATTAAAGTGTAATGTATATTTTCACACAAAAGGATATAAATATGTGCCAAAGAAGATGGTTAGATTTGATTAATGATTACAACTTCTCAATACGTTACCACCCTTGGAAAGAAAACAAGGTGGAAGATGCATTAAGTCAACAAAACCATGATAGCCTATCCATGATGAGGATCACAAAAGATCCAATATTTTTGGCTTTGAAAAGGATAGATAGTGAAATTTTAAAGGAAGGGGGGATATTATCTTTCTCAAATGAACGTTCAACCATCAAAGCAAGTGTAGATTAAAAAGGAATAGAAGAAATACATAGAGCTTCAAAAGAAGGTGAGAAATGTTCCCGAATTCAACCTTGATTGTGATGAAATAATTAAGTTCATAAACCGGGTTTGTATTCTACACATACCAAAATTAAAGAAGGAGCTTTTGGATGAGCCTCATAGTTCTTAATTATCTATTCACACTAGAAGAACAATGATGTATACATACCTGAAAGAGTAATTCTGGTGGGGTGGCATGAAAAGAGATGTCGCTGAATATATCTCTCAATTCTTGGTTTGTTAGCAAGTTAAGGCTGAGAGATAGATGTTTAAGGGGATGTTACGACCATTACCCATACCAGAATAGAAATGAGAAAAAATCACTATGGATTTTGTCATCATAATTCCCAAAACATCCAAAGGTAATAATGTTATCTAGGTTATCATTTATCGCTTTATGAAGTTGGCACAATTCATTTATATTAGAGAGGATTTCTATATTGAAAAGATTTATAAGATATATGCAAATGAAGTGGTAAGATTTCATGGAGTACTACTTTCCATTATATCTGATCAGGATCTGAGGTTTACCTCAAAGTTCTGGTGAAGTCTTTAGCATGATCTGGATACCGAGTTATGTTCTAGCACTGCTTATCATCCTTAGATAGATGGTCAGTCTGAGAGGAAAATTAAAAATCATGAAGACCTATTGAGAACTTGCTCTATGTATTTTAAAGGTGTTTGGGATCAACACCTACCATTGGTGAAATTTTCTTACAATATTATTTTTTAATATAGTATTTAGATGTATCCTTATGAATCCCTCTATGGAAAGAAGTAAAGAACTCCAACTTTATGGTATGAAGTTATGGAAAGAAAGCTATTAGGACCTCATCTTGATGATGAAATGGAAGAAAAGGTCAGATCTATTAAAAACCAGATAAGAGAAGCTCAGAGTTGAATTTTTTTTTTGTTGACAACCTAATAAAACACCTTGAGTTTGAAGTGGGTGAAAAGGGGTTTCTACAAATATCTCCCTAGAAGTGAGTAATGAGATTTGGAAGGAAGGGGAAGCTGATCCCTAGGTATATCGGTCCTATTGAAATTCTGAATCATGTAGGAAGGTAGATTACTGATTGGAGCTTCCACCGAATCTCTCTCAAGTTTATTATATGTTCCATATATCTCTCCTGAGAAAGTACATACCTGGCCCTTCACTTGTACTAAGCTCAAAAGTTGTGCTGCTAGAGAAAGTTCTTTCTTATGAAGAAAAACCAATAGAGAATCTAGATAGCATCGAAAAAGTTCTACAAAATTAGACCACTCACTTGATTAATGTTTTATAGAGGAACCACCAATGGAAATAAGGAACATGGGAAGTTAAGGATATGATGAGGGAGATATATCCTCATCTTTTTTGTTTCCAAGTGACAAATTTTGAGGGCAAAAAGTAGTTCATGTGGGGTATAATATCACATCCAGATGTTTTTTATGACAAATTTTCTTTAAATAACTTTTATTCTTCAGTATCTTTAATTTCCCACAATCACGAGTTTAAAAGAACCATGAGACACCCATAGTATTAAATTATTGTTATAGATTATCCATTAGGTTAGCATGAATAATTATAACTAACTTATGAAAATGTATTTTGAATTATTTGACTATCAATTATTTATAAAAATATTAATTGGATATTTGTATGTTTGAGTGAATTAATATTGGTAACAAAATTAATGATATATATATGTTATAAACGTAATATAATATTTTTATTCATCCAATGGATATTTTTATCATAGTGTGTGAATAAACTCTATTTTTTGTATAAAAACCTACTTTTTTAAAAAAGGGTAACCTTACACCTTCGAATGGTGAACCCATTTTAAACTAATATTCTGACACAATAATAATTTTTATATGAAAACGTAACATGTTATTTTAAATAGGTATGTTAGAATTTACTTTGGATGAGTTTATGATATTTTCTGATAACATTCGAGTTTTGATGAATAGTTAAAACTCACAAAATTTTAAGTGAAAACAATTTTTTCATTGAGATAATTTATATAGTTAAATTATAATATTGAATGGTTTTAAAGTATAAATAATATATATTTTTATTTTTAAATATAATGTATGTAATTATAATTAATTTTAAATTTATTTCATATGTAAAACATTTCAATATTTTACATTGTTCTAACACTTAAAAAACAAGTTCTCTCATTCTGACAGCTAGATCGATTTTAAATTAATTACTAAAACTTCTATGTTTTTAATTTTTAAAAATGGACTTCATATTTGGAATAATTTGTTCCAAATTATGTTAATACGATAATTTAATTTTTGGGAATTATGAATAGTAACTTTGGTAATTATTTTTATTACCATGGTTAAAGATAAATTACGTAATTCAAGGAGAAAATAATATTATAAAATTACTTTAACTCCTGTAAAAATCCTATTGAATGAATAAATTTGACATTTATCATCTATTTTTCTATGTTTAATCACTTTATGGCCACTAAACTATGAATATGACATGAATATAATAAAAACAAATGAATGTGACAAAATTTTGCAATCTCATTTTATATAGGTATATTAATTTTAATATATGGATAACTAAGAGATAATATCGACTATAGATATTATATGGAAATATAAAAGAATTACCTACATCATAGAAATTTATTTATAATTTTTAGATCTTAAATAATTACCATTAATGATGACACAATAGTGACATTGAAATTATTTTATGAATAGAAATATCAAATAAATTGTTTTAAAAATATCAAAAGAAATATCATATGAACTAATTAATAAACTCCATGAATGTTATAAGTTATTATGAAATTTTAAAAGTTTATTTAATATATTTTTTTGAATTTATCTTCTATGTTTATTTTTTAATATCAAATAAATGAATAGTTCCAAAATTAACACTATTGATGTTTTATAAAAATAACGTTGTGTTAAATTATTTAAAAATCATAAAATTATTTTAAAATTACAAAGTGATAATTATAAGGTCTGAAATGTCATCAAATACCCATTTATGTTCAATTAACACATATAAGTAAATATTTATAACCATTAAATATTTATAATACTATTACCACAATTAAATTTAAATAGAATAACTAAGTGTTAATTAAAAAGATAAAATTTAAATTTAAAAAATAATAGGTCCAAAATTTATTGTTTAATGATATTACAACCCTATCTCATCTCGTATTCTAAATTGGGACATTTTGGAGGTTTTTAGGTAGGGTTTGATTTTATTATAATTATTGTTTATGGAGTTTCCAAAAGTGCCACTCACCTCAATTATAAAAGGGTACCTCCTCCCTCACATTTTAACTTAATTTTTAGCATTAAATCTCATAAATACCCTAAAATATTCCCTTATCAACTTCCTTATTGTCATTCTATAGTTTTGGTCATCTTCAAGGACCAACTCTAGTGATCTAAGAAGATATTTAGAGGAAGCACGTCGAGGAACATGTTATCTATTGTACCGATTATTTCAAACTTATTTCTTCCTCTATTACAAATTAATTAGTGGTTTAATTTTAAATTAATAAATCAGTATCAATTATACACTGATATGTTATTATAAAAATTAAACCACCATATTTCACCTTCTATCATTCATTTGAAAAACGAAATCACCACACGTGCGTACTTACAGTTTACCGTCTCCACATCGTGGTGTAATATGTTTTACCCCACCACCTTAGTTGAACGGGTATAGTGATGAAAATAATAAATATATATTATTATTATAATATTTTACTAATTCTGAAATATCATACACCATCCACTTCAATACCATTCAATAATTTTGAATGAGATCATCGCTCGTGCGTACGTATTGTCTACCGTCTCCACGATGCGATGCAATTATTTTTACATGATCATCATTAAACCATGGTTATATACTTGAATTTAATGAATAAATATGGTAAATATTATACTAAAATAAATTTTCCAATGCTTTAACAATAACCTTAGAAGTAGAACATGCACTTATCATAGAAATCTTGCATAAGAACATAAAGAAGTCAATATCTTAATAAAAAGTGACAATGAAATGTTACCAAAAATAGATGATAATATAGTCATATTTTATATCATAAAAATTATTATGATTTTTTAATAAGTCAATAATAATAGTTAAATCATTATACATGAGTTTTGGATACATACAAAGGATATCAAACCTAAGGTAATGGATAACTTTGAAAATCTTGTTTTTATCCAAGATTATTTATTTGTACGTATTTTCTCGGGTATATTTATCATCCACATCCACATTTCGTAAATATGCATTTGAAAATATTATTTATATCCTTATATAAATTTTTTAAATTCAATTTTACCCATTGGAAAATTTTTACTAAATGGTATGAATGAAATATTTTTTTGTTTATGGTACAAGGTACTTTTTTGTATTTTCTAGAAAAATTACATGAATAATGTTCTTTTAACTTGTATGGAATGAATGTATTTTTATTCTTTCATAATTATTTATTTCCTTGAATATTCAACTATAATAATACAGGTTTATTTTAATATAAAATTATTTCTTTTCTAAAATTGTGTGGCATTTTGTGGAAGGAAAACGTTTTTGAAGAAGAAAAGATATTTTCCTTAGGAATTAATTTATAATGTTTTCTGAAAATTATTTTCCATAAAATATTGCACTCTTTAAATGGGGTCATATTTATAACCCTGTTATTACAATGATTTTATTGTGTGTAATTTAGGAAATCCATTTGTTTTATATCGATTATGATGGAATGATGTTTAAGAAGCCCATTTTATTTCATGAGTTATGCTATGGTTAATGTTTTTTATCTTTTTGTGGACCACATAAGAATGGTTTTATTATGAGATGGGTGGGACCTATATCTACCTCTAATTAATTGGGTAAATATTTATATCTCATGATATAGACATGACTATAATGACATGTAAATCTGGTTTAATAATACAGGGATGGAATGAGGAGTGAAATCGGTTCAGTAATGGACTTTGCCCACTATGATGGTATCAGAAATGAGCCTTGACTAATATGAAATAATTTTTCATGGTTATGTGTGTATACCACTAAATTTCATGTCTTATTTTATGACTATTGGGACTGTATTTCACTTTTATGATTTGTCTCATGATATGATATTATGATCTTTTATATACAGGATAAGATTTTCAAATGTTATGTTCTTTTGATTATGATATGATTGATATTTCCATTATATTCCCTTACCAAGAATTTGAGATCACCCTTTCATATATTTTTTTTTCTATAGGTCATGAAGAAGGGTTTTATGTATGATATGTCAAAAACAAGTCTTGTTATGAAGAAATAAGTGGGAGATAGTGGAGATGATTTATGAACTAGTTGTTTATGTTTCTCAGTTTCTAGAGACACTAAACCTATACGATCATGGTGTGGATTTTGTTATGTTATGTAATAAATATTCTTCAATATTTAAGTAATATCTATATTTAAAGTCTACTCGATTTTATTAACCCTTAATTAACAAGTGGAAATTGAGTGAGGAATGACTTCGTAAATCTGAAGATTCCTTCGTTTATTCCGTGCAATGGTGTACTGTGTATAGATTTGTTTTGAGTTGTGATGTTGTGGGGTTGTGGGCATGGTTGTGAGATAGGGGTGTCTTGGTTGGTGTAATTTAATATCATGTTGAGATATTTTTTGATTATGGATAGATGGAAGTGTTATACACCAGGGCTATGATCAGGCTGGGAAGTAATGTGTTGATGAGGGTGGTGTGGTTATGTAGTGGGGCTGTCAAGAATGGTTGTGATGTGATGTGTTCCTAGGTGTGGCTGTAAGTTGGGGATTTTCTTTGTTGATTGGATGGATTTTGTGGAATGACTTTGAATTATTATAATAGAAGTGGTTGGTATGGTTAATTCACCTAGAGTTTCTGCATGAGTAGCAAACACAAAGCTTAACCTAATAGTTAGAGGTTGTTGTACGATGTGAATTATTTAGTGTGAAACCACTTTCGTTTATCAGGATATTTAGATTCTAAAATGACCATGACTGTGTTGATTGGTTCTGTGTTTAGTTTCCCAGGAAGGGATGGAGTGAATGAATGAATTATTTAATAAATAATGAGAATTTGTTAAATGAAATAGATGTGGGTATGAATTAAGTTGTGACTTGTTGTATGGTTGTGAATTTTGAGGTAGCAGCAAATGTGTCATTGTGAGTTGGTTGTTTGTTGAAAACGCATAGGTTGAGATTGAATTCTTGATATCAAATTAATATATTAATGTATTTTCCTTTGTGATTTCTATACACACTTCACCATAGTCGACCAATATGTGCCGAATACCCCCATATTCACAAAAGATTGGGTATTTCCCAAACATCCCAATGGGAGGATGGATGGCCGACCACCGACTCTTCCCCATTCCTTCTACTAGGTGGTTATATCCCAAGATTATTCATAAATTTAGTGGTTTGTGAGGTCCATGTCTGTGCGGGTATGTTATGCTTCCCATATGTCTTCTGGATGAGATTTATTATGCTTTCCTAGGTGTCTCCAGGATGAGGTGTGGTTTTTGGTCCAGGTATCTATGGACGAGAACTGATGAGATTCATTTTTTTTGGTGATAGGACTAGCTGTGAGGCCAAGGTGTGTGTGGGTGGGTTGTGACATGGTTCTTAGGGAAGAGGTGGGAGCACCAGAATATTTTCCATTAGGGTGTGAGAGCGACTAATCAGTGGGAAAGCGGTGGGATGTACTCTACTATAGATGTTCATTATATTATATTACTTGACTTTCATTATTTGGGTATTGTGCCTTGATGAGGTTGGGGTAGCTAGTATACATTGTCAGGTGATATTGGTTTCTATTGTTTTCTCATAGGGGCATTAGTATGCTTCCTCTACATATGCATGAGGGACTATGTTTTTTCCTACTGAGTATAATTTTATTCTCACCCTATATATATAAAACCACTTTTTGGTTTCTAATAAGACTATATGGACCTTACTGGGCATTACTAGATTAGACTTTGGGACAGTTTTCGTGTTTCTACCTAGCCTTGTTATTGGATTTTACCATGGAGTTTTGTTGTATCTGTAAGAGTTTTATTTTAAACATGCATGTGGGATGGATTTTTTATTTCTTTTATATATATAATACATGGATTTTATTTGGTATGGACCATATTATATCCTGATCATGTTTTCTTAAAAAGGGAAATGCCTCCCATTTGGTGAGATTGTATACCCTTGGTGTTGTTCACCATTCCAGGGCCTACTGGAGGTTGGTCTAAGAGGTCATTATCTCCCTTTCTCCATTTCCAGTATAGGAGGGGAATCATTGGAGGGAGGGGGTTGTGACATAGTGGTATCAAAGGCTGATGGTTGAGACAAATGATGGAGTTTAGAGTTAGGCATAGTCCAGGTTTCATGTGTTGGTAGGGAAATAGTGTTAAGTGATCTTCATGTGTGACATAGTCTAGAGAATATTAGCTAGGACATGTGATTTTAGGCCCCCCTATGATCTGATGCAAGGGATCTGAGCCACCAAATGACCTAGTTAGGATACACCATTTTTACGGAAGAGACCCTAGGAAAGGTACATGCAACATAATGATTTTTTTGTTCTGTAAATTGGGTTATTTTGGTAAATTTAAAATCAATAACAAAATGAGTTAACTGAGTTAAAGTGAACCTTAAATAAAATTCTATACTTATCAAGATAATGAATTTATTTTTACCCTTTTCTGTTATGTAACTTAGTCATAGTCAGTGTGTGTCCTGGGTAGTTAAGGCTTAGTAGGCCAATCTAGTTGATTGAAAAAGGGGTTTTCCAATGGAGAAGGATGACTAGTGGAAAATAATGTTACGTTCTTTCTAGGGGAAAGCTCTAGGAAAGTATGAGGGAAGTGTTTTAGACATGGAGATGGAGAGTTTTCTCAAAGATCTTGAGATCACCTTTAGTTTGATGAAGGATCTGATGGAGTACTAGGTTCCCTTGGTAGAGAGCCAGATGGAGGGAGATATGCGTCAATGTTGATTGTTTTACCTAGGGGAAAGGAAGGAGGCTAATGTTTTGTGGGTTGATTTTGAGAAGAAGTTCCTAGAATAATTCCTTTCATCGACCATGAAGGATATGAAGATGCATGAGTTACTCTCCCCATAGTAGGAGAGTATGTTAGTATGAGAGATGGGGATTATGTTTAAGGAAGTTCTCCACTTCACCCCAGATCTCTTTCCGAACGAGGAGTCTTGTGAGGGATGCCTAGAGGATACACTTCTTCCATTTATCCAGTATGCGGTTACCCCTTTTACGTTTTGACATACTTGGAGGTTCAGAAGAAGGTAGAAGTGATTGATTATATGCACTTTCTAGGAATTATACTATGAGAGGAGAGTCAGTGAAAGTATTAAATGGGAAAATTTTCCAGGAGAAGAATGTCCCAGGCGCCAGGGCCTTCAAGGTTCCAGCCGGTGCGGAGTCGACCTCAGTAGTTTCTGTTTCGACCTTCTAGTCCTTGTTCCTTTACTGTGGGTTTAGGGAAATGTGTTTCATATGTGGTACCTATTGTCATGTTTCAAACCAGTTTCTAGTGGACATTTGAGCTCAGTATTATGGGTGTGGAAACGTTTTGTGCTAGCCTCAACAGTAGTTTCCAAATAGATCATTACAAAAACAAGTACAGTAGGATCATGCACCAATGAGAGTATACTAACTTGGTATAGGTTGACCTCATGGTGTTCCTTAGGGGCCTTAACCCAGGCATGGTCATGGAAGCGACTGTCAGTAGAGGGGTATAGAAGCTATGTGTCAATGGTTGTACATAGTAGATGTAGTAGTTCCAGTCGTACCAGAGAACGTTAGAGGCACGATCACCGTGTTTAGTATTATTTCATGGTATTTTTTTATTCAGGATCTTCATAATCCTTTGTTGCACTAAGCCTATCCCATGACCTCAGACTAGATGTAGAAAGGTTTCTCATGCCCCTGGTATTGAGTATGCGAGTTAGAGGTCAGACCAACTTATTTGATGTGTTCCAGGGAGTTACACAGATGATGGGACCACATCAGTCCCATATGGATCTATTCTTGAAATATATGAACTCATATTATGTAATTCTCATTATTGACTCGTTGTATTTTGTGGATGATGTTATAGAATGCTTCTAGAGAAGAGTTGTGTTTTCAAGCATGAATGTCCATCATGCAAATTTTGTTGGAAAGATGAGTTTCCAGGTGGGTAGTCACCGCATAGAGCCTCTTCATTCTTTATTGGCCATGATGTTAGTGGAATCAGTGGATGTTGAGAAAGTATAGGTTCCCAGATTTGTTGGGGGAATTCTTGGATGATTTTCCTAAGGATTTTGTGATTCAACCCCTTTGATGCGACGTTGAGTTCAGTATAGACTTATAACCTGGTGATTGTATGATTTTGATGGATCCTTATCAAATGGAACCTTTTGAGTTATCGGAGTTGAGGATAAAAATTGATGATCTAATGAAGAAGGGATTATTCTGGCCCAATGTGTCATTGTGGGGTGCTCTGATGTTTTTTTTTCAAAGAATGAATATGGTTGTATGAAGATGTGAATATACTACCATAGGTTGAATCAGGAAAAGTAAAATAACCATTACAATCTATCAATGATAGAAAATATTTTTAACTAGAAAATAGGATACTGTTGGTTTTAAAAGATAGATATGCAGTTTAGATACCACCCGTGGAGGGTGAAGGAGGGAGATACCACAAATACTAGTTTCAGATGAAGGTATGGGATCTTCGATTTTTAGCCATGTAATTTAGTGCTATGACCTCTATAGCCATGTTTATGGGGATTATGAACTCTGTATTTCATGATATTTTTCACTGATTCACCATAATGTTCATCGATGAAATATTTATTTACTCGAAGTCAGAGGAGGAGCATTTGGAGAATCTCAAAACCATCCTACCAGTTCTTCAACTCCACCAGCGCTATATAAAGTTGTATAAGTGAATGATCTAGATACCAGAGATGTATTTCATTGGAAATGTGGTTTCACAACAGGGTGTAGCAGTGGACCCATTGAAGGTTTGGGTATTTGTTTCTTGGGAATCACTTAAGAATGTTTCATAGGTTCGTAGTTTTATCGGTATGGTGGGATATTACGAAGGATTTCTACCCGATTTATCTCATGTTGCATCTCCATTAACAACTCTGAATATAAAGGACCAAGATTTTTTGTGGAGAGATAAATTCTGGGATACATTTGACTATCTAAAGGAGATGTTAGTCATTGCTCCAGTGCTCAGGATTCTAGAGGAGGGTGTGATGTTTGCGGTTTTTTGTGATGCTTCCCCTATGGACTTGGGATGCGTCTTGATGTAGAATCAAGTAGTAATCCTTTATGGGTCTAGTAAGTTTCATCCTGAAGAATGTAACTATGCCACCTATGATCTAGAGGTAGTAGTAGCCATGTTTTAACTGATGTTGTGGTGATATTACCTCATTTTGGAGAGCTTTGTGGTCTTCACCAATCCAAATAGATTGAGGAAAATATATTCCCAATGAGATCTAAACTTGAGACAATAGATGTGGATCGAGTTTCTTCAAGAATATGATTTTGAGATCATCTACCCCTCAAAGAAAGAGAATTTCATGGTTGATGCCTTGGGTAGTAAGTCATAAAAGGATTTAGTTTGAGAATCTATTGAATCTTAGAAGGCAATGGAGGAGTTGGCAGCCCTGCACTTGGATGTAAGGGTAGAAAATGGATGAGGGTAATTTTTCAAATGAAATTTTTGTATTGTTTGATGAAATAGGTTGAGGATTCTCAGTGGCGGACTCAGAGGAAGAGGTGATTTGCGATCATGTTGACAATGGTGATGCTCTGTAGGGATGGTCAGAATCAAATTTGGTTCCATGGAAGGCTGTTTTTTATAGTGGAAAATCATGATGGAATCCTCCATGAGTTTCATATATCACCCTTAGTGGCACAAATAAGAGTTTCTATGATGTATCGTGGCTTGAGGGGGATGTTTTTTTTCCAATATGAAAGAGGCTGTAGTAGAGTCTGTCGAGAATTGATTAGTATGGCAGTAGGTAAAGGATGAGCACCATGTTTCCGATGGGTTATTTGACCCTTTAGATGTCCCTAAGTGGAAGTGAGACGACATATTGATGGATTTTATCATATGGTTTCCCAGGGATCAGGGAGGCTGTGATGTAATATGGGTTGTAGCAGATCAGTTGATGAAATTGGATCACTTTTTTGTGATTAAAGAGTCTGGCATAGTGGATTCCTTTCTATGAGGTACGTGGATGAGGTGGTGTGACTAAATTTAGTCCCAAAATCCATTTTATCAGATCAAGATATGCATTTTACCTCACGAGTCTAGAGGGGATTGCAACATGCTTTTGCAACTCATGTATGCCTCCACATTGCCTTCGACCCTCAGACATATGGGCAGACTAAACGGACTATCCAAACATTGGAGGACATGTAGTGAGCATGCATCTTGGACTTTCGAGGATCTTGGGTATAAAACATTCCCTTGGTAGAGTTCACTTATAATAATAACTATCACTCTTCCATTGGCATGGCTCAATTTGATGATTTTTATGGAAGACCATGTCGTTCAACTTTGTGTTGGAAGGAGACTAGAGACATCAATTCTTAGTCGTAATGTAGTGTATAAGAAAGACAAAAAAGGTTCTACTCATTCGTGAGAGGATAAAGGATTCACATTACCAAAAAAAAGTTATATTCCAATCATAGGAGGAGTCCCTTAGAGTTCGAGGTTGGGGACCACGTAATCTTTAAGGTTTCCCCTGGAGGTGGGAAATAGAGGTTTGGAAGATGGAGAAAGATTTCTCTCTGGTTCATTGAACCCTTCAGGGTGTTAACATGAGTTGGAGTGGTGGAAAACCAGTTGGCATTGCCACCATAGGTGGTGAGGATCCATGACATATTTCACATCTCTTAACTCCATCAGTATATTCAGGATGAATCCCATGTCATTGACTGGGGAGAGTTGGATATCAAAGATGATGCGATGTATGTGGAGTGGCCAGTAGAGATTTAGGATCATTGAGATAAGGTTCTACATGGGTGGAACATTCCTTTGGTTCACGTGTTTTTGAGGCATGGTGGCATAGATGATAGTACTTAGGAGTGAGAAGTGCAGATGCATGCCCAATACTCGAAGTTGTTCTGATTTTTGTCTTGTTTTTTTTTCTCCATGTTGTGTAATGTTTGAAACTAGTTTTTAATGAGATGAGTTGTTTCCTTATTCCGAAATGTGTGATAAAGTCCAGACAATTGAGAACGGGAGTACCTAATTCCTAATTGATACACATTAACTGCGATATGATTAAACCTATTCGGGTAAGTCAGTAGCACCAGAGAGGATTGTATTGTGACATAGTGGAGAAATTTGATGATTCATGAGTTTAGAATGTGTGGATATTGATCTTGATGGGTGTGTTTCAAGGCCATTGGGTTACTAGATGTTGGATGGGGTGTTATTGGATGTGAAAATTTCCACTCCCTATTTCGAACAACACATGGTGGTTTATTGTTTGACGTTGATTCCAATGGCAATGTTTTAAGTATAACAAGATCCTTGAGAGGTATCTTACGGGGTGGTTGTTTGGATCCCTCTTTTATCTGAGCATGGTTTTGGATTCTTGAGGATGAGAATAGTTTGAGATGTATCTGATGTAATGGATCAAACATCCCTAGTATATTACTTGGTAAAAATCCAATAGTTAAAGTGTTATGAGATTTCATAATGACTCATTTCAAGAGCTTTCCAAATATCAATTTTTCCAATGGTGACTTGCAATAGTGAGTGAAATTGGCGAGTTGTAATATTAGGTCCTGATGATAGGTCACGATGGTTAGTCACAACTGTGACTTGTCACGGTAACTCATCTAATGGTTAGTTACGTCCAGTGATTTAGAATGGTGACTCACACTGATAGCTTACACTGGTGAATCACCAAATGGTGAGTCATTTCCAATAGTTTTTTAAAATTATATAATTCTTCTAGTTTTCTGGGTTCTTCCGTTTAATATTTTATTTGATGTAAAATAAGTTGAAAATGTTAGTTAACATTTTTTGGAGCTATTTCAAATCATATCATTCTTCTAAAAACATGGAGCTTCACTTCACTTCCAAACCGCATGGTCTTGGTCAAGATCTGCCTTTAATAGATTTTGAAAATAATTTATGCTATTGATTTAGTATCTAATATTCCTAAGATGAGATCTAATATTCCTTGTACATTTCCCTTTATCCTCAAACAAGAAACCCAAAACCTTTACTCCATGGGGATTTGTGTGTTTGTTCTATAATCTTTTAATGATGTTTACCCTAGAGGCCTTTTACTGCGTGTTCACCCCTATTTTGGCATAACAAAGAAGTAATGATCATTTGTTCTTTGAGGTAGTGTTCCATTCATCTCTCTTTTATTTTTGTATCATGCGGGGTGGGTGTATGAATGTCTCCATTGTGAAGATAGAATAATACAAAATAAATAAAGATAATTGAATCTGTTTAAGATCAACATGAGGGGATAATAAAAGGGACTTATGTTCTTATTTGTTATATATTGAGGTTGGGAATTATATGGGTTATATGCATACTGAAAATCATGATCGTTGATGGTCCTTATTTACAAAAAAAATCTTAAAAATGCATGCTTGTTTTCTTCTTGTTAAATAAATACATGGAATATACTAATAATGTACACTCAACTAAAAAATTCATGCTCTGAGATCATACTATTTCTATGGTAACCCCTGAATTAAAAAGTGTAAATTGAGTCAGGAATGCCTTTTTAAATATTAATATTTCTTTCATTAGACTTTTTAGTGGAGTGATGTGTGTGTTTTTATTCTGACTTGTGTTGTAGTGGGGTTTTGGGAATGGATGTGATATATGGGGTGGTTTGGGTTGTGTAATGGAATCTTAGGTTGAGATATTGTTTGATTATGGATGGATGGAAGTGTTATATTGAAGTAATGTGATTGGGCTATGTGGTATGTGTTTATGTGTGTGGTGTGGTTATGAAGTGGGGATGTCGATAAAAGTTGTGATGTGATGTGTTACTGGGTGTGGCTATAAGTTATGGGTTTTCCCTATAGAGAGTAAATATTGGGTGAAATAACTTTGAATAATGATTATGGATGTGGTTAGTATGGGTAATTCACTGGGAGTTTCTCCATGATTATCAAGAACAAAGATTCACCTCATAGTTAGAGGTTGTTTTGTAATGTGAATTATTTAGTGTGAAACTGCTTTAGTTTATCAGGATCTTTGGCTCTTGAAATGACCATGACTATGTTGAATGGTTATGTGTTTCTTAGTTTCTTAGGTAGAGATGGAGTGAATGAATGAACTGTTTAATAAAGAATGAGAATTGGATAAATGAATAGGTTGGGGGTATGGAATGTGTTGTGACATGTTGTGTGGTTGTGAATTTAAAGGTAGCAACAAAGGTGGTGTTGTGAGTTGGTTATTGGTTGAAAACCCATACGTTGGTCTTGGGTGTTTGGTATCATATATATATATATATGCATGTATTTTCCTTTTTTATTTGTATATGCACCCCATCCAAGTCTAGAATTATGTTCTGAACACCCCTGTCATCACAAGGGAGTGTTTCTTTTGCAAACATCCCAGTGAGAAGATAGATTACTAGCCACCCGCTCATCTCTGGCTATTCTTCTAGGAGGTGGTAGACTAAAGTTTTTTTGGGCATGTAGTGGTTTGTGAGGACTAAGTTTTTGGAGGTGATTTTTTCTTCCCATGTTTCTTCAGGAAAAGAAGTTTTGTGCTTTCCTTGGTGTCTTTGGGATGAGGTGTGGTTTTTAGAACATGTGTCTATGAGAAGGATGTGATGTGGTATGTGGGTGAAGTGTCTTTGGGTGGGATATGATGTGGTTGTGTGGACTAGGTGTCTACGAGTGGGATGTGATGAGCTTTGTTTTCCCAGGTGATGGGACTATTTGTGAGGCCCCCAAGTGTGTGTGGGAGGGTCGTGATGTGGTTCTTTCGGAAGAGGTTAAAGCACCATGACATTTTTTGTTAAGGTGTGAGAGAGACTAATCAGTGGTAAAGTGGTATGTGGTAATATACTCTCAATTTTCATAATATTATATTACTTGAATTGAATTATTTGGTGATCATGCCCTAATGATGTTGGGATGTTTAGTATACCTAATTAGCTACTATTGGTTTCTTCTGTATTCTCAAAGAGGAATTAGTATAGTTCATCCACTTTTACCCGAGAGAATTTGGTTTTTCCTATTTATCATACGTGTATTCTCACCCTACAGATATAAAAGTGCTTTCATGTTTCTTGGAGGACTTCGTGGATTGTTTAGGGCATTACTATCTCGATCTTTGAGATAGTTTCCAGGTCACTTATTAGCCTTATTTTTGGCATTTACTTCTGAGTTTTATTCTATCTATAATAGTTTTATTTTAAACATGCATATAGGATAGATTTTTGATTTCTTTTGTATATATAGTACTTGTATTTGTTTGGGATGGACCATCATTTCTCCCAATATTATTTTCTTTAAAAGGGTAATGCCTGTCATTTTGTGAGATTGTGTACCCAAGGTTTCAGTCACCACCCAGGGGCCTACTAGAGATATGACTCGAAGGGTTATTATCTCCCTTTCTCCATTTCCAGTCTATGAGGTGAATATTTGGAGGGGGGGGGTCATGAAAAGATAATTATAAAGAGTTTTCTTAACCAAGTTTTTATAATTTAGAAAAGAGTCAAGACATACAAAAAGTTCGTATGATTTTTTTTGTAATAAAGTTCATATGTAAAAGATTATATGCTCTATGTTTTTATGAAAAATGTTATTTCATGATCCAAGCATTTTGATGAAAGGTAGATAATTTTGGTTGTTCGGGAGTATACTTTTTTTTTGAAATGTTATTAGAAATTCACTAGAAAAAACATCAAACCAAGGTTAATCTAAGATGAGGTGTTTCTTGTGCTATGAAAGAGTTACTGATAACGTTGAAATATTACATTCTATATTTATTAAGATTGAAATTGGTTGAAGTATGATGTATGTGTTTAATTTTTTTAAAGATTATAGGAAAACAAAAGTTTCTAAATTCGTAATAGGGATAATATTGAAGAATATAATTATTCTAATCCATTAAAAAATCAAAACATCTAGTGGTTCTTTGAGAAGAAGAATATTCTGACAAGGCTTTGGTTGAACTGTATCATATGGAGGTTTCCAATTGAAATCATTGGACACATGTTTTGTATAAATTTAATTAGACAGAGAAAGGTGTATTATGGAAAAGCATTAAATATTATAATGCAATTCATCGGATGAGAGAGTTTTTATAATGTCAATCAGACATAAAAATTCATCAATCAGAGTCTTATATTTCAATGATTGAACAAAGAAATTATCTTAGATATGATTTTCTAAATGTTCCTTAATAGTTTTTTGGATCATTATAAAAACTCTCACTATAGAGAAAAATTATATATAGTTTTCTAGAAAAACAAATTTCAAAAGAATTCTTTTGAAGTGAAGTTATTTACAAAGGTTTTTTAATGATATCAATTGTGATGATACAATGTTTTTCTTAAATTTTCCAAATATCAAAGGATAATTTTATATGATTATCATTGAGTATGAAGGAAGTTTTTAAATTTTTAAATTTTTGAATTTTACATAGTAGGATATTTGAAATTTAATTTTACATTAATCAATAAATTAAAATAAGAATACCACCTTTTATCCCATCCATGCATCTATAATTATAATGAAAGTAGAATGTTTTTGGGTTGTTGTTCATGTGTGTAAAAAAAATCTCAAGTAAAATATAGTTGTTTTTGTATACATACATCAGATGAACTTGACATCTAATGAATATCCATTAGCTAGAGTTTTGAGAAGGATGTTTCCAACTATGTAATCTCTTAGTTGAAATGATGAATAAGAATTTGTAACTATGCAAATGGTTGTGATTAGGGATAACTAGAAAAAATTTATATTCGGTGAAATTAGATAGAATAGGCGGAAGGAAGTTGCTGAGTTTTCATAGGGAATCAAATGACTCATTCCAGATGGAACTTTCTGAAAAAACATTTCTAGAAGAACTTTCAAGTTGGACAATGATCTTACTAATGAGGTTCTTACTTGTTACTGGGTATAAAAGTGATTTTTATGATATAATAGAAAAATTTATGTTTGTACAAGTGACATAATGACACCATTATGAGCTTGTGGGTATTTGTTTCTTAATGTTTCTATAAGCATTATTGTCACATATTTTGTGATAATAATCAAATAAACTTATGTATTTTAAAAATTTAAACAAAAGTGTACTGATATTACCATCTTTTTTTGACCACATTAAAGTATTGTTTTCTAGAGGATTGTGTGGTATTGGAATATTTCTAAACCATAACAAGTACCAACTACTCATATTTATTAGTGAACCATTTAAATTCTTGTCTTCATATAGTTTTGTTTGTGTTCTTTTTTTCTTCAAATTTATATCTATTTAATAGTTGGAAAAGGTTATTTCATAAGAAAGTGTAAATTTTAAATCTAAAAAGTTCACAAATTCACCCCTCCCCTGCTTAGTGGTCACATTGGGACTTTCAACTGGTATCAGAATGATGCTTCCCTTCAGTGACTCTTTGTTGAATTTGGTTTAACAAAGAAGTTTCTATAGATGTTTAAAACTCTGTACCGAGTAAAGGGATTCCAGTTTTCAATAGAAAGAAATATCATATCTTGAAAGATATAATATTTAAATATCTTATCTATTTTAGTTATATATTTCTTGAAGATGGGGTAGATGGGTTCCCTTTATATATTGAGAATGCTCATGTAATGGTTTTGATAATAAAAACTGGGAGAGTGATGGGAAAGCAATAAATTTTATACTTTATTCACTCTCAGAATGTGAGATTCTTCGAGATAAAGGAGTTTTAATTGTTAAAGGAATTTGGGAGAAGTTGAAGAAGATATAATAAGTATATATGAAAGTTAAGAATAATAAGTTAAAAATCTAGAGGCTAAAGTATGAAGATCTCAAAATAGGTTATTATTAATCTTTTGGTTACTTCTTTACAAGGGTGAATGACATAATAATCATGATAAGATGTCTTGGTGAGGAGTTCAAATATTCAATCAATATTGAAAATATCTTATGAATTATTCTTGATAATTTGATACCAAAGTTTCATCATTATAATATATAGATCCTATAGCTATATTTCTATATTATTTACATATGACTCTCATCATGTATTAAATGATAAGTTAGAACGTTATGAAAGGAAAAGAAAATGATGATCGAGAACTTTCCTTCAATGATTCCAAGAAAATAAAACCCAAGAAGGTTCTCCAAGATTTTTAATTTAATGACTATAAAAATTTAGGTGAGTTTATTAATTTTTTTGATGAATTTATGCCTTTGTTTTATAAAAATTTGAAAAGGGGTAGAAGAATGTATAGAGATAAGTTACCACTCAAATGTTTTTGTTGCAGAGCTATTGGGTACTTTGCTTCAAATTTTCCACAAATAAAGAAGTTGAAGAAATTGATGGATATGAAAAAAATTCAAGGAAATGTTTTAATAAAAAGATAGAAAAGTTCAAATATTATTCAATGGGAAAATATATAAAGTTATCTAGATAAAAAATAAGAAGCTAAAAACGTCAGTTATGATCCTACTAACAATAATTTTTTTTAAAAGTTAATAAAGAAAAGTTACCCAGTGATGAGAGTAACAATTTTTAATAAGAAGAAACTTAGTAGTAATTTTCATTAAAAATAGATTTTAAAGAGTGTCTTTGAAATATTGTAATACTTTAAAGAGTGATAAAAAAATTGGAAAAAGAAAGAAGAGGTTCATTTTTTAAAAAACATATTGCTTGTAATGAGAGTATATTTATCAATGAATGAAATAAAGTTCTTATCTATCTGTGTTGATTATTAACTCATTTTTGTATATTTATTAGAATGTATCAGCTCTATGGGTTGAGTAGAACAAATCTAAAATTTTCCATGTATTGAGTTTTTAATATTTGAATTCAAAAAAATTTTGCGACACCAATATATTCTTTTAATGTATGGAATATCACAAATACTATCTATCATTTTAAACTTATTCATATTATTTTGATTCTATGATAGAATATTTGGATGAGATTTAGAAGAATGATAATTGGAAACTTATAACCAAACCAAATAATAAAAATTTCTTTGGTAGAAAGTGGGTGTCGCAAAACAAGATGAATAAAGATAGTGAAGTAATGATAAACAAATCACAACTGGTTCGTAAAGGTTTCTCACAAATTTAAGGCATTGATTTTGATTATAGTGTTTCACTAGTGTAAAGATTATAAATTATCAAAATATTTCCTACTATCAATATATAATGAAGTTATGCAATTTTCCATTTGGATTTAATGTATGCTTTTTTTAATGGTGAAATTGTTGAAAAAGACTTTATTGAATAAAAATATAGTATTGTCAATGGGAAAGATGAATATTATATTTGTAATTTGAGGAAGGTATTTTATCAGTTGAAGTAAGTTTCAAGATATTGGTATTCCTAATTAGACATATGGGTAAGGAAATTTATCTTCAAGAGGGAAATAGTTGATAGTATTCTCTATGTCATAGACAATAAATAAGTTTCCCTAATTTTGATTTTTTAAGATATTTTTTTATAGGAATGATGTATACACTTTGGAAAATTTTCTTAAAGAGATGAAAACATCATTTGAATTTTTCATGCTTGGAGAAATGGAATATTTACTTGGATTAGAAATTTTAAAAAAGAAGAAATATAATTTCCTGTCTCAAGAATTATTTTCTAATAAAATTATAAGGAAGTTTATCATGGAATATTTGAAACCATTTTTAACACCAAATTTTGTGGGAATCATGTTTCTTATATAAAGAAATGGTATGGATGTTGATCCAAAACTATTTAGGAATTTGTTTGGAAGTTTTCTATATCTAACAACTTCAATGAAAGATATTTTTTTTCTATTAAATTGTATGAAATATTCAAAAGTGATAAACAATAATCCAACATATTAGTTAGAAAATGAATTATCATATATAAAAGAGTCATAATATATTTTTTTATAAAATATGACAGTTTAATGGAGATTAATTTTATTGGTTATAAAGATATTTATTGGGAAATAATTTTTAAGGAAAGAAGATCCATATCTAATGGAGTTTTAGTTTTTAAGAGAGTTGTGTGAGTTTTCATATAAAGAAGAAAAATTTTGCAACTCTAAGAATGACTATTGTTGAGTACGTTTTTTCCACTTAAGCTGCAAAACAACTTATCTGGTTGAGACATGGTTAGAAGATTTGTTAGTAGAGGTGAAGTTACCCATTATCTGGGGTTATGATAATAAAAGTGAAATAAATCATACTAATAAAATAATAAAACATTCTCATTCAAAACACATTGATATAAAATATCAATTCATCAAAGATAATTTTTATAAGAATTAAGGGAATATAGGTTATTTTCTTATAATGAAAAATGTTTCTTATATATTGAAAAAACCATTACCAAGGAAATTTTTTACAAAATGGGGATGGAAATGGTCATAAAATTTCCCTCTCTTCAAAGATAAGGTATGTGATTCCATCCCTTATCTTATCTTTTCTTTTGGTAGTGTTTTCCAGGTATAGAAAAATAATGTTTCATAAATATACCCATTGGTATGTGATTAATATTTTAAATAAGACATGTTTATAAGGGTGTTTTTAAAAGGGTTAGGCTATTATTTCATTATGTGTAACTATTTTAAGAATTTATTGAAGTGGTTTATGGGATCAATTTTATTATAGGATGAATTGTAAAATTTCATGGTTTAATGAAAATGGTGTTGTAGATGTATGGAAGAATAAGTTTCTTAAGTCACTAATTATGAAAAACTGGTATTAACATACATAGAAATTACACATATTTTTTCAGAATACATAATAAATTTTCGAAACAGAAGCACAAATTCTGAGTTAGTTTTATGTATTTAGAATAATGAAATGTAAATGCTGGTACATGAGTGGGATATATTATCTCTTACTAGGTTATACAAAACTATCACCCCTCTTATAAATATTAGGAAAAAATATATCTTTATAACCTAGGGAAGGAACCATAAAAAGGTGTGATCTCAGATGTTCAGTAAGGGTAAAAAAGGGAAATATCCAAGCATAAACATGAGCATAAGGGTATGAGAAGGTGATCATAACATTAAAATATCATAACCTGTATATCATAAAAAATAATCATGAGATAAAGGTGATCAGTTCATAAGGAATAATCCATAATTAAATCGATAGAATAATTCATTAAATCATAATATACGAGTAATACTTGGAATTGTGGAATATACATAAATATGTAATATCATTACCTATAAGTCAAGAATTATTTGTAAAACTTATCAAAGAACTTCATGGGCACTAAACCTACTAAAAGGAACCACCGCTATCCACATTCATGGTCCTTTCCATATAAGAGATTAGGTTTCCCCATCATCCCATAGTGGATTGGGTTTCTCCATCTTCCAATAGTGGATCTGGTATCCATATCTTCTATCTTCATAGTGACTACACCTACTAGGTGAGACACACCACCATCCCCAATCATATTTATTTCCTTGTAAGGAATCGAGTTTCCCTATATTCCTATAGTGAATCAATCCTATCAACTTGATTAACATCATTATCTTGTGGGATATAAATCTTTACCCAATTCATTGGAGGGAGATATAGGTCCCACCCATCACATAATAGAACTATTCATACATGTGCCACAAGACAATAAAAATTTCATCATATCGTGACCCATAAAAAGAAGCGAGTTTCCTAAACATCATATCATAACCCATGAAATGAAATGGGTATCATAAAGAATTCATAACATCATAACCTATAGAAAAGATATTGGTTTCATAACCATTTCATCAAATCATAACCCATGAAATAAAGTGGGTTTCAAAAAAATATAACCCGTGAATGAGAAATGGGTGTCCTAAACATCATGATACTAAGACATAAACCATTAAATAATGAATATGAATAGTATTTTGGGATAATGTTCTGAAAAAATTTTAAACAATAATAAATGATTACGTCTTAAGTGGAGAATTATTTTGAATGATCACTTGAAACATTTCTTAAGGAAAATATCCCTTATTTGAAAGTAATTTTCATAAAATCATTTAAATAATTATTTTTTATAAATATATATTTAAAATTTGATTTAAAACATTTTTTTAGGAAAACATATTTTTCATATTAAAAAACTTGTTTTTTAAAATAAATAATTTTGAAAGCCTTTTTCTTTAAAAATAGATTTGAAAACTTATAAAGGAATCTGGAAAATATTTTGAAAATATTTTTCTTTTAAAACAGCTTTAAAAAAATAATGAAATCTTGAAAACAATTTGAAAATATTTTTCATTTCAAATAAAATTAATACTTTAAAAATATGGGTTGAAATAATTTTGAAAAAAAATTCTTTAAAACTTATAAAAGAATCTAGAAAACTTTTTGAGAACCATTTTGTTTGAAAATTTGTAAAACAAAATTGAAAAAATTTTGACATTCATTTTCCTTGAAAACTTATAAAATAAGCTTGAAAATGTTTTGAGAATCAATTTACTTGAAAACTTTTAATATAATATTTAAATCATTTTGAAAATAGTTTTCCTTGAATACCTATACAAGAATATTGAAAATATTTGAAAAAATTTTTAAACATTAATTTTATTTTTAAAACACTTTTTCGTTGAAATTAAATTTTAAAACAAAAAATTTCCAAACAATTAGGGAAAAAAATTCTTTACAAAGAATAACCACGTAAAACTAAAAAGGAATCATCAAGAAAATTATGGTCATTATGGTGGGTAAGTCCATACATGCTGAATATTTCTTTTGGACCTTAACATTTTAAAAAATTCATTGACTTTAAAATGACCTGAATATTCCATTTAAATTTATTTTGGAAAGGTAAAACATGGGTAAAAATTTCATTTAGAAATCATAGGATAATAGTAAATAATTTTTCAATACATTTCTAGAAAACACCATTTTGAAAGAACACATATTTCTAACCAAAAGGAATAATAAATCGGGCTTTCATAAAAGAATTTTATTAATTATATTAATTAAGAATGAGTATGAAATTTGTACCATTACCTTATTACAACATGAATAAAAATAGTTTTGTAAGATTAATGATATTTCTTGATATTTGGATCATAATATTTCATCAATGGTAGTATAATCATAAACAATCTCAATAAACGATGAAATTATAGCTATAAACAGTTACCACAATAGTAATTTTGAATCATAATAAAATGGGAATAATGAAATTAAATGAATCAATAAATATCATTATAATTAGGTTATTTTTGATATAACATGTCAAAGGATGTATATACACTTCATAGAAAAATATAGGTGGATAACATGGCATGTGTCTCAAAAAAGGAAAATTGAGACAAAATTACACTACTGATTTGGAAACATTTGAAACATAAAAACCATGAAATAATATCATAAAATGGATATTTAAATACCCATAAATTTAATTATAACAATAATATAATAAATCTAGGTTCAGTATACGCACAACACAAAATAAATGAGTGGTGAATAAGACATGTATCGCACATAAATAAAAAGTGAGATGCTATTCCCTTACATTATGAATTGAATCTCTTTATACTCATAAAATCCTAATGTCAAATAAAAAATAAGTTTATTATAAATATTTTATAAAACCATGTTATTATATATAATACGATATATGGTTTTATTATGACATTAAATTTCCAGTTCATTAACAATTCCAAGTTAACGTTTCGTTTCAGGTAATATGTCCTTAGATTTTCACATGTGTCTTAATTTGTTATATTTTTGTCCTAATACTTATATAATGCTTTCAAGAATGTAAAATATGATATAAACATCATGTATATTTTGTATATATTTATTTATAATATTCTATTTAATATATATATATGAAATGGAATACACCGTTCATGGAGAGGGTAAGATGTTTGTACGCATGAATGATGTTTCCATTTTTTGTAATGTTGTAAGAAAGATTGTAAAAGGAATATATATATATATATTATAATTATAGAATAATTATTATTTCATATATATTATACAATTACACCAAACCCATCCTTAATACATTCCATGTAGTGTGCGAATGAATCACATCACTTTGAGGAGGTGGTAGTGAACACATCTTCAAATGAACTTATCATATTTTCATAAAATGAAAATCATGATGGTATGTGTTATATAATTACTAAAGAATCATAAATACAACATATATGTAATATATATCATATTAAAATATATTTTTCATCTTAATTTTAAACCATGAGTGGCGTTAAATAAAAAACAAACAACATCGTTTCCTGAGGTGGTAGTTCGCCGTATAGAAGATTAATAAGTTTGTTACCCATTAGATGGAAGTGTGTGTAATTGTAGGTATAATCATTATCAGAAAAACATGTCAATATATTGAGGGTAACTCGTATATTATATATTCATGGAATAAAAAATAAATGAGTTAGTGTGGATGGAAAATAAAATATAGGAGCTTGAGGAAGGATGTTACCTCTTTTTTGGGTAACTCCTTTTGGTTTTCACAAAAGGGATTCATTGGTTGGATTTATGCCCAAAAGGAGTGTCCATAGAGTAATGAAGGGATGTTGGAAAGTGAATTTAATAGATCTTGTATGAAAAAAAGTGGCTTGAGAGGTCTGAATATAAGGGATAGGAGGTGGAATTTTATAGTGGAGGGAGGGGACACATTTGGCATTTTTGAAAACAAGTTAGGTGTACCAACATTTTTACCTAAAAAAGTCATAAATAACAAAAAAAACACAATAATGTATGGTTTATGGCTGAAATATGCTATAAAATGGTTTTTGGACAAGTTTATAGGTCATTTTGGCCCTTAAGGATAAGGTTTAGTCCCATGTTAAGATTAATTTTACCTTAATAAATGTAATTAATTTTTATCGCATTCCCTAATCTCTTTGGTAAAAAATTAATTTGATATTATTAGAATATAAATATTATACTGATCAAAAACACGTTTTTAAATTTTTCTAAATTCAATTCATATAAGTGTGAAATGCAATTTTAATGTTAATCTCATAAATGTGGCAATAAAATAGGATTTTAAAGTGAGAACCAATACTAAAAAAATCACCTATACCCACGGTTCCAACCATGGGTATATAACCTAAAATCATGGGTATAAGATATAACCATGGTTTTATAAACCATGGGATATTAAGGTGTTATTATTGATCTATACCCACAATTTTATAAAACTATGGGTATAGCCCTGGTTCACAGTAAGAGAGATAATGCAAGAACATCTATAGATGATGCCTGTAAGCATTATTTCTGAAATATTAACATTACATAGAGGATGTAGCATTATAGAATTTATTTTCCCAAGGTTACAAGATGAGTTATTGAAGCTAATATGAAGTGAATCTTGAATATTATAGATGAATAAAGGTAAAAATTTGGAAGATATGTGGATGTAAAGAAAGAATGAATACACATTTTTTAAATATGATTCGTATATACAAGAATTTAAACAGAAACAACATAGTACAAAGTTAGAAAAAATTAAACACAATAATTAAACACTCAACTACCCTGATATCCCTCCCCTGTAAAGAAAACCATGTAGCTACCTCTAGTGCCCTTCTATCCCCCTTCGTAGAATATAACTACCCTCGATATGTAGAAAGATGTAAAAGTCTTAGGTGGACAATGCGATAAATAAAATAAAATAAAAACTAAAATAGAGCATACCTGTCTCATATGACTATATAAGTAACTACCCCAATATAATAACCATAGTTCACCATGGGTAAAAACATGTTCCTTAAATAAAGGAAGAAACTGATTGTATCGGTTCAGGAGGATGTGGTTCCATCAATTTGTTTTTTTTGGTTTTTTAACTAGGATCAATTTTTCTTGGCTATGCTAGGTATCTTTTAATTAGGTTGACCCTTGTTATTTCTATTTTTCCTAGTTCAAATTATATTAGTTTCATAAAATTCAATATTTTTATTCATTTTAGGCCAAATCTAGTTGATTATGTTCATTTCAGTTATATTTTGATTTAGTTATGTATTTTCAATGTGTGGTTTATTTTAGGCTTTTCCCATAATTTTAGTTTGGATTAAATTATCATAAACTAGGAAATGTTGGGTTAGTTTTTTTATTCATGTTTTTTTGGTAAATTTACATTAGATTTAGTTATTATTATTTTTGTTAATATTAACTTGGATAATTTCATTCATTTATGTTTTAATCAATTCAGTTTGATTATATTTTGTTCATATCAATTTGACTTAGTTCAATTTAGTTCATGTTGGTTGCATTCATATTTGTCTGAATTTATTATATTCGGTACAATTGTTTCCATCATTTGTAATATCATATTAGTTCAAGCTACATTATTTTTCCCAATTCAGTTTCATACGTTATTTTTTCTATTTGAAGTTTTTTTCTTGATTTTCATTATTCTAGATCTATTTTGGTTGATCTAATTTACATTACTAGTAAGGTTTAGTTAGTTTCTGAATGTTTTTTAATTGTTTTATTATTTTTTTACTTTTTTTATTCTATTCATTATGGGTTTGTTTGGTTAAACTTTTTTTAGTTCAACTCATTTTGGGTTTACACTCCATAATCTTATTTTTTTGGTTTACTATCATTCAGCTTGGTTCATTATATTTGATGCAATTTGAACTAAGGAGGGTCAGGAGAGGTATAATTAGATTATATTGATTACGTATGATTCACTTTGGTACAACATGACATGATTTCTTTTAGAGCTAGTTAGTCTTAATTAATCTATTCAATATAGGGTAATTTAATTTATTATTGAATAATTTAGGAATATTTAATTTTACTACCTGTTAGGAATGCGGGGTGGTTGGGGAAATTTGTGTAGTAAGAGGGGTAGTTGGTACTAGTTTGGTAGTATTTTCTAGTGTAAAGGTCATCATTGTACTTTTATACTTAATGATAGTTTGGGGTTGTTGGCTATTTTATGGGGGTATTTAATGATAGGGATGTATGTGATGGGGGATATAGATTATTTTCTAATTTCCTAGATGGAAGTTTTTAATGGTGGTCCTTGGGAGGTCATGGTTGGACCATTTGAAATAGAGGACTTCTTCATATAGGGATTCATATTTCCTCTTCTTCTCATCATCTTCCTCCATATTTTTCTTCGTATTACTTTTCTATTAATATACATTGTTATAATCCAAGATTCTAGAGCTATTAAATAGTGTATATAGAGTAGTTTTTCTACTCTCTCTCATTGACATAAAACACATTATAGGTTAACAAAATAAAAATTATTATCGTTTTCCAACTAATATGATGCCCAAATTCATTAAATTTAGTGTAATTGAATGTAGCTCAATTTTATATCGGTTATCTTTTTCTTTGTGTATATCTATTATAATTATTTTAATAAATCTATATCACTATTTAGTATGAAACATGGTTTTAAATTCAAGCTACTAATGACTCTTTAAATTTAAAGGCCACCGCATAAGGGATCCTACATCAAACTCAAGGAGCTCTTCTTATAATGATGGAAACTCAAATATTCCCTTTACTTCTGGCACTCGTATGCACCTTTTCATATATATGAGAACACCTATCCCCTATTTACATATTTTCATAGAAACATATGTACAAGGGGATCATTACATAGATTATTATACTTGTATATACCCCTTTACCTTACCCACGTATGCATTTTTCATATATATACATAAGAAAACCTACCCCAATATATATATTCATATTTCCATGAGTGAATATATATATATATACGGGGGAAGTTATATATCTATATTCCTACTTATGAATACATGTGATAGTCACCTTTAACAATGGTTACCTGAAACCACTGCAGCAGGTCCAAAATACTTTAGAAAAATATGAAAACTCAAAACACCAAAACCCCTAATTCTTTTAAAAAAAAATAAATGAATAGAAATAGGACAAAACATACTTGAAACCCATGGAGAACCCACTTAACTTGACTGAGACAAATATAACCAGCCTAAATGGGACCCAAGATCCCTAAACAACAAGAATCAACCAAAATAATAACCCACAAAATGAGTTAGGATTCAGTTGTAGTGGTCTAAAATGAAATGAATAGTGAAGAGGAAACCAAAAATATCACATAATTTGATCCATAATAAAATAAACACATTAAAAATAAATCATCACTTGTTCAATTATTTTATCATTAAGAAAAAAATATGATCACCAAATAATACGGTGTCCCTAAAATTCAATCAAATTATTAAGAGGATTATAGGAAAAACCCACCTATAAAAAATCATATTGGGAAACGTTAATTAAAAATACTCAAACAAAAGCTGATAACATTAAATAGTTGGATACATGGAATTTATATGTAGAGTATATGAATATATCATTTCTAAACTTATAATAAAGAAAATGTATTTCAAAAGTGGCATAAAAATGGTGTTTTCCTCACTCAAACCATGACTATGATTCATTTTTATGTTTTAAGAAGTATCAAAATCAGAATTTTTGAAAATAAATGTCATCTATAAATAGACTTAATTCCATTTATTAAATTAATATTAAAGTGTCTTTTCATTAACTCTTTAATCCATGAGTTAGTGATGAAACATTCTCTCTAATTCAAATCAGTGATAGCCAACAATCTGAGCACAATTCACTAAATCTTCTTCTAATAATCGAAAAAATGATCAGCGACCCTTAAAAAGTTGCAAGAATTATAAATTATTAAACAAGAATTCAAAATAAATTGAACCTAAAAAATCAATGACATCCTAAAGTTACTAATCACTGCTCAACATTTTCAAATTATATTTCTTTACTTCACTATTCAGAAACATGAAAATTGACAAAAAATGATGGATTTAGATGAATCATGGCCGAAAATCACCTAAGAAAAAAAGTTTTGTTTCAAGAAAGTGTAAATATATTATTTATAGTAGATAAAAATAGGTTGATATTCATAGTAGGTTTATCATAGAACATGTTAATAGCAGCGAAAAAGTAGACATGGAAGGACTAGACACAAGAATCATATGAAAATTAGACAAACTAGATGAAATGATTAAGACTATAATATGGAAAAATTTGTTTTAAAACACTAAAAAAAATTTAAAAATAATCTAAAAAATACTATGACCAAATCTAAATCTAAAAACAAAAAATAATAAATTATTTAAATTTACTTCTATAGTATGAGAGAAATGAAAAATAATTTATAGAAGTAGGATAAGATAACCTAATGCTAAAAATTACAAACTAATCAATGAGATAAAAAAATTTAAATACCTAAATTTATATAAAAGAATAGAAAATAGAATAAAAGTGGAGAATTAAGAAAAAATAGTTGTGTCAGAATAAGTGTCTTGAACACGATTATCTCTGTATCTTATCAGAATATTATTCAAAATGTAATGTGTTAAAAAGTTTTATTAAGATATCATGTACCCAAAATGATACCTAAGTCTCTATTAACTTAATATTAGTTATTATATGGTTAAAATAACTCAATTAAGGTGGGAATACTATAACTTTAGTCAAGTTTAGTGTGTAGAGCACTAGAAATTGGATTTAAATTCAAAAAAGTGATGTTTGTTTCTTAATATATAAGGATGTGATTCACTTTTAAGTGTTAAGGAGTTTCAAAATCATAAAGTTCAAAGAGATACATCATCTTAAAATGAACTTAATACCACCAATTAAAACTAGATTGAAATGTCTCATCATTTATTCCTCAATCCAAGAATTAATGATAAAACATTGTCTCTAATTGAAACTAATGATAACATATAATCCAAGAGGAATTCACTAAATCACTTACCAATAATCCATGGAGAATGATTAATGCACCTTAATAATTTTTAAGAATCCTAAAATATTTCATTCAACACTACGTAGACCCCAAAAATTAATCACATCCTAAATAATCCAGTCACTACTAAACATTTTTTCACAATATTTTTGTACTTCAAGGCTAAGTAGCATGAAATTTGAAAAAGAATGATAGATTTTGATGAAACATGGTAATAGATCACATTATAAGAAACATACAGTGTTGTTTCAAGCTGGTATAAGAACAAAAATGGAACTATAAGAAAATAGGTGAGATTCATAATAGGTTTACCCAAGAACATGCTAACAGTCAATGGAATGTTGACATAATAGGACTAGATAGTGGCACCAGAAGAAAAGTATGAAAAATGGATGAAAAAAATTAAAATTCTATTATGAATAACCTAGATAAAATGATTTTAGACATCCCTAACATTACAATTTCCTCAAGAATATTTTATCACACAATACTAAAATAAACTTTTAAATGAAATGTATTTGGATTATAATATCTTCAATCTTCATTTACATTCCACCTTCATGAACTCGACTCAATCAATAGCCGGTCACTACGAACCAACTTGTAGACTGCTGGAAAAACATGGATTTGAGTACCTTATAATTTTAATCACCTTTTGGAACCCTGAATTATAGACTAATCATCTCCTTATGTACGATTGGTGGAACTCGGTGATAGGATCTCCTTTTTGGAACACCATAATGCGGATTGGGTGGGGACGTTGCTAGAGGATAGGGAGACGAGAGGGGGGAGGGGGACGTCACTGGAGGAGAGGGAGCCGAGAGGGGCTCAGGGAAGGGAGGTGGTATAAGGCCCCAACCTTAAACCTTACTTAATCTTGAGTTATTACAAGATTATACATTGAGGATATTTTCAGGTTTATAGTTTTAGAGAATTAGATCATAAAACTTTCATTACATTCCACATTTAAACAAAGTGATTACATAAAAGATATTATTAATTTATCCCATCAACGGAAACATATTTAAAATAAAACATGGATTCTTTCTTGACACTTCCTTGAAACTATCATCATATCATGTACCATTCCCTTGACCTGTGAAAAACATTTCAAAAACTTAGGTTGAGCATAAAAATCTCAGTAAGGGTTATAAAAAGTATGGAATGGAAACATGAGTACATATATACATAAGAATGAAATCATACTTTACCCTTAAAACATAAGCACTTTAACATACCTCATAAAATCCGGAATAAATCAAAGAAATCATAAGACATAAAGGTAACTTGAGGTGTTCATAACATTCTTACATAGGGAGTAACCCTCTTGGTTATGTTTGGAATACCCATCACAGTATATTCCCTGAATCTCTTCAGAGAAACCTTAACGTTTAACTCCTTCGCGTTACCCAATGCATTGGAGAGCTATATCGGGCTCACCTGCCCTTAGTTTATCACGGAACCACCCGTCTTCATAAAAATGCCCAAGAACCAAAAATAATCATAGCACATAACTTAAGCATAAAGTAAAGATAACATTCCCAAATTGAAATAACAATATAACATTTTAAGATATTGAAATAATGAATCCATTCTAAAAATTATTTTCAAAACCATTTAAAAGATTTAATAAAGAGATTTTTAAATCAAAGTGTCACATAAAACATTGAATATTTTAACATTTTAAACCATTAATATCCATATAAATAAATCCTTAAAACCATTTTGAAAACATGGATATTATTGAGAAATATTTATAAGAATAAATCATTAAAGCATTTAAAACGATATTTTAGTTAAAGGGCTTTTAACAAAATGAGAGACACTTGAATACAATAATTAAGGAATAAAATTTAATCAAAACTTTATAATATCATGAGAATAAATGAATTCATGATATAATATTCCAAATGATAGTATATACACCATATAAGAGTGAACTGGTGCATAACAACAATGATGTCTCCATAGAAATGTAAAATGAGATGAAATCCATTATAAAGAAGGTATCCTTAAATTAAGGATAAATAAATCTCATAATTATGTGTGACAAATATAAATACACCCAATATAAGTGGATATTAAGTTTAAAATAATCAAAGGTCATTCACACATTTTCAAAGGACGACATATTCAATAACTACATGTTGAACCCAAAGAAATCAAAATTGGGTTAATAAGTTCCCTTGACAGCCTAACAACGTCACATCAAATTTTAGAAAAAGAGTTGATGAGAGAGATAAAGGGTATCTCATCACTTGGAAATAAAATTTACGGCAATAAGTATATATAAGAACATTTACCCACATAATAAGATGAAAATTAAAAGACATAACAAAAGAAGTATTTTAAAAAGAGGAGGGTGCAAGGTTCCCTTACCGATTTGGGTAACTTTCGAAACGTACACCCCATGAAAGAAGGACTATACAACATTGATGAAAATAATCATAAACGAAAGTATGTTACACAATGTTTAGAATAATTTATAGTACATCCACCACTCAAAAGGAAATATTGGCAAATGTATCATGAATCTCACGAAAACACAAAGTGAGATAAAAATCCCCTTACGAAAATTCAGCAGCCTAACAACGCCAATTAAAACTTCCAAAAATGGATTTATGAGATGAAATAGGGTCTATAATATTATGAACATAAAAATTAAAGAATTATGAATATAAAATAACATCCCCAAACATAATAAAGACGAGCTTAAAAGAAATGACATAAAAGAGTGTACTTAAAAAGAAAGAGTGGGGTTGGATCCCTTACCTCGAGTCCGACTTGACTCGATCGTTATTTAACCTCCTAAATAATAAACTTGAGTTAATTTATACTTTCTTAAAAACCTTTTCAAGTTCATTATTCCTTTTATATCACTTACTACCATGCTATCAACACTATGTAGTTATTTAAGTTAATAATGGTCGTTTTGTAGATCATTGCTACTTGAGTCAAAAATAAACTATTTATAATTACAAGTTGTTCATGTGGTAAAATATACATTATATACAGAATTATATTCATTATGTAGATATCATATGTATCATATATATCCATTATATACATTCATTTATAATGTTACATAACATTTAGAGGTAAGAAATGAAATGCACCGTTCATGGAGACGGTAAGCCGTACGTACGCATGAACGCTACTTCCATTTCTATTTCATATTTAATGGAATTAAAACATAATGATACATAATAGTATTAT
Organism: Viscum album; assembly: GCA_963277665.1. Taxonomy (NCBI): domain Eukaryota; kingdom Viridiplantae; phylum Streptophyta; class Magnoliopsida; order Santalales; family Viscaceae; genus Viscum; species Viscum album. The sequence goes on from OY728166.1 coordinate 519,894,883, forward strand.
AATTCCATTATGGTATAATATATAATATCATTAAATATATCCTTTATACGTACCACATATGGTATTAACGAATCAAATCACTTTGAGGGGATGGTAGTCCGCACTTCCTAAAATGAAGATATCGCGTTTAACCATAATGGAAACCATAAAGGTATGCCATAAATGAAAAATACAGAAGCTTAAGTAAAACATAAACATATTAAATATCATATATAATTATAGTGACATATTAGTGGCCACCGTTTAGGGTGTTAAAATAATATTGAACAATCATCGTTTCGTGAGGCAGAAACTCACCATCCACAGAAACAGTATGTTCTTTAACCATTAGATGTAGTTGTGTGTAAGTGTAGCTCGAATCCTTCTTATAAAAACATCCTAGTATATTTAAGATACTGGATTTGTTACAAAATAAATGAATAAAAAGAGTTTAGGGGGTTGGAGAAGCAAAATAAAACAAAATAACACAAGTGAAGACATTACCTTAAAATCGGGTAACTCTCTTTGATTTGAGATCAAAGGATTTCTTGGGAAGACTTCTTCCCAAAGTGAGGTTTCTAGGAGTAATAGAGGTATGTGGAGAGAAAAAATGATTAGGTTTGGCCGAGCCAAAGGCTTGAGAGGTGTAGTTAAGGTGGTAGAGGTGGGGGCCTTTTATAAGAGGAGATGAGGGGAACTCTTGGAAAGTTACAAAATGTTACTTTATTTTCAAATTATTTTTTGGATTTTAAAGGTCCCAAATTAATTTATTTTGAGGATAAGGTGGTAAGGGTTCGAAATATACTCATCCAATAGGTCTTTGAAAAGTGTAAGTTATAGTTTTAACATTATCATTTCATTTTATTTAAATCCTTTATTAATGAAGTAATCGGTGCATCATCATGATGTCATGTATAATTTAATTTATTTAATGTCTAAAAATTATAAAAAAAATATCATGACATAGTAAATATTTTTAGAGTTATAATTAATATTTATAGTAAAAAATATGACTTGTATAAGCCCATTTAAAAATTGTTTTAGTAAAACAACTCATGATTGTGACATTTTTATTTTATCTTTAAATAAAAAGTTATTTATGTCATTTTCCAACAAAAGTGGATCCATGGGGTCCCCAAGTTGACCCATGGATATTCTTGGTCGGCCATGACACATCCAATGAGGGTAGGACATGTTTCTAGGTAATTTCATATTATTAAAACATTATTTTTACCTTAAATTACACTAATTACCTCTAATCGCGATTAAAAACTTGAAAAGTTACTATTCACCAAAAAATTATTTTAATGCCATTGAACCAGATATTACATCCTAATGACAACCATTTATTTCTAATTTTTAAAAATCAAATCACAGAAGTGGTAAAGTTTCATTTAAACGAAAAATCAGTTTTTAAACTACCACTTAGTGGGTTCACTATTCATCAAAAATTGAAGTTTTTCAGAAAAATACCAAAAAATCACCCTAAGATATATTTGATATTCCGAATTCAAAAATGATGTCTATTTTACAAAATTAAAAACATATATGTTGCATTAATTAATTTAATAATTAATTCCTACTGTCAAAACAAATAGCGTGTTTTTAAGAAACAATATCTATTAAAAGATTGACACTAGTTTAAGTCCAATTTCAAAGTGAAATTAATTCCAATGACCACCATTAGATTAAATGGTAAAAATCTATTCTAAATACACTTTAATATAAATTAAAAATATAATCTATCCATATAAATAAATCATATTAATAGGAGGTTTTGAATTAAAATGTAACATTTTCAATAAAAATGATCTTTATCGGAAAAATAACAAAATTTTACGCAAAGTAAATATTGATGTCCAGATTCTAAAGAAGGATTTCATTTTGACAAATAAAGCATATAAAATTGTCAAAAGTATATTTAAAAATGGTTCTCCATCAAAAGGCGGTTAATCGACCATTTAAAGAATATTAGAATATTTATGCTTAAAATTGGATTCATTTGCATTTGAAGCCTCTAACATTTATTAGATAAAAGTAAAAATATTTGACAAACATATATAATAATTTTGTAGTTAGTTCCTTTAATTCCTTCCATTACAACGGCTAGTCGTTAACTACATTTTAAAATAATATTATTTTATTATTAGAGTGCAACGTAAGATTTCAAAGAAACTCGTTGTTGCGTATTGGGTACGCCCTCGAGCATAGCATTACCTTTAAAGTAATATTAATATTTTATTCAAAAATATGGATAAATATGAAAATGTCATATTCTTTATTTACCAGGGGTGTTACATCCTTCCCCCCTTTTGGGGATTGCATCCTCACAATTTTAAAACTTGGCTGGAAAGCTTCATTGAAAATCCCACATCGGAACAAGAGTCAGTAAAACTATCACTTTAAAAAAATGGGAGAGAAGTACAAATGTCACCCGAGTTAACCCATACTAGGATTCAAAGTATGAAAATATGGATATGGAGGAAAAAACAAAGTTTCATGTTCTGATGGAGAGTTATAGTAAACATGTCTAGGAGAAAGTTAACAATAAGAAAATCACAAACTTGTGATGGGTTAAACAATATTTGATACCGCAGTAGGAAAAATTAACAGAAAACTTTTTTTAAGTTACTTTTCATTGAGGAATTTATTTATGAGCTTAACTAAAACATAAGGAAGCATACCTAATTGTCATGTTGACTTTCAAATTTTACTAGATTTCTTACACGAACACATTTTTTCTCCAAAAGACGAGTATTTAGGATGACTTGTTCACATTAAGAGAGCTATAATCAACTTCTAGATAATCACCTAACCCACAAAAGAGAACTATATACTTCCCATGTCTTTATACCATAACCTAAACTAAAACCCAAAGTTCAACAAAGACCATTTAATAAACATTTATCCATAAAATTCTACAAAGTAAACCAAACTAAGATTGAAACCCAATTCTCTGAAGGATTTAATCACATAGTCTCCTAAGATAAATTTTAACATTTTTCTACAAAATAACATCAGTTACTCTTACAGTCTCATAATGAAAAGTAATTATCCTAATCACATATCCTCCATGATAGGCAAATCATTTCCATTGATAACAAAAAAAATCAGCTTACTCTTAATTCATAAAATAATCTAACTAAAAAGAATCATTCAAACTAACCAGGGACTTCACGTAGTGCAGTGGTAGGCGATAAATACTAGTTTCACTTTGGTTGTGGGTTCGATTCCTGCAGCTTCGTCCGACGCGATGGGTTTTCACACGGTCTGCGTGTTGTCCCTTTTCAAAAACTATATAATTTTATAACATTCCTCAAAAAGATATAAATTCATCAAAAATAACCATAACATATTTTAACCACAAAGGTTATCTGATAACTTCCATTTTGCGACAAAAAATGTATTAACCAATAATTTCCTCAAATTCAAGGATCATATAAAACCAAATGGTTTTTTATAACTATATCCACAAAAGAAAGGATAATTATTCCTTGAATAAAATTTTTGTATATCAAACATCAGGGTTACTATAAAAAGTCTTCTAATGTAACCCCATCATCAAAAGAGACTTAATACATCTAAGAAATTCACCATCCTAAAATCTACCATAACCCTTGAATCCCTTATATGATGACTTCTTACTCATTCAACATTCTTCATGATCCATTAGCCATTCCTTTTCAACTTACTCTGAAATACTTCATTCCTACATACAAAATCATGAATCATATCCTAAGATTCCAATAATAGGAAAACATATGTTAAGAAATAATCCATACCTTTAACTCTTCATTTTCAGTTTCTTCATCCTCAATCAGAATGGCATTAGGTATTGATAAATTAATATTTGTACGATCTTGGTGACCCCATTCCTGAAACTTCATCGAAGAACATGTGTTTTCATAATGACCATGCACACCACATTTAAAACATTCAATTGATCCTTCAGAAATAACTTCATTCGCTTTGATAGAGTCAACTAGATGCTTCCTTTTTCCATGGAAGGTTCTTGCTTTATGACCATAATTTCCACATCTATAGCATCTTTCTGTCCCTTTGAAACATTTTTCTATGTGTTTCTTTCCACATATTTGACACATACGTTTTTGAACATACTTACCTTTATGATTATTACCTGAACTTCTATAGGGATTTTTTTCTCTCATATACGATGCCTTATAAAAATCACTAATGTTTAGGTGGTCAATCATTACTCCAGATAGTTGGTTGAGGATAACCACAAGAGTTCTCATTGAAGATCCCATATCATTCAGTTGTTCTTTCATAAAACCGTCACAGTTTTCATCAAATCCACTGTTACTTTAGTGCCTGCTAGACCCAGCCATTTACTAAAACCAAAAAGGTCAGTGTGAGTATATTAGTAAAATAATCAAATAAAAAGTGGAAGATAAACACCAAGATATAATTATCCAAGTTATCTCAAACTCATCCTAACTTTCAAAAAAACGATGACTCTATCTAATATACTAACCATTGTGGTTATACATAACTTTTCACTTTATCTTAAACAACACTCTAACCTCTAAAGTTATCTAAACCGACCATTGATGCCAACTATAAGGCCCCAGCCTTAAACCTTACTTAATCTTGAGTTATTACAAGATTACACATTGAGGATCTTTTCAGGTTTAGAGTTTTAGAGAATTAAATCATAAAACTTTCATTACATTCCACATTTAAACAAAGTGGTTACATAAAAGATATTATTCATTTATCCCATCAACGGAAACATATTTAAAATAAAACATGGATTCTTTCTTGACACTACCTTGAAACAATCATCATATCATGTACCATTCCCTTTACCTGTGAAAAACATTTCAAAAACATAGGATGAGAATAAAAATCTCAGTAAGGGTTATAAAAAGTATGGAAAGGAAACATGAGTAAATATATACATAATAATGAAATCATACTTTACCCATAAAACATAATCACTTTAACATACCTCATAAAATCATGAATGAATCATAGAAATCATAAGACATAAAGGTAACTTGAGGCATTCATAACATTCTTACGTAGGGAGTAACCCTCTTGGTTATGTTTGGAATACCCATTATAGTATATTCCCTAAATCTCTTCAGAGTAACCTTAATGTTAACTCCTTCACGTTACCCAATGCATTGGAGAGCTATATCGGGCTCACCCGCCCTTAGTTTATCACGGAACCACCCGTCTTCAAAACAATTCCCAAGAACCATAACATAATCATAGAACATAACTTAATCATAAAGGAAAGATAACATTCCCACATTGCAATAACAATATAACATTTTAAGATATTGAAATAATGAATCCATTCTAAAAACCATTTTCAAAACCATTTAAAAGATTTAATAAAGAGATTTTTAAATAAAAGTGTCACATACCACATTGAAGATTTTAACATTTTAAACCATTAATATCCATATAAATAAATCCTTAAAACCATTTTGAAAACATGGATATTAATGAGAAATATTTATAATAATAAATCATTAAAACATTTAAAATAATATTTTAGTTAAAGGATTTTTAACAAAATGAGAGACACTTGAATACAATAATTAAGGAATAACATTTAATCAAAACGTTATAATATCATGAGAATAAAGTAATTCATGATATAATATTCCAAAGGATAGTATATACACCATATAAGAGTGAACTGGTGCATAACAACAATGAAGTCTCAATAGAAATGTAAAATGAGATGAAATCCATTATAATGAAAGTATCCTTAAATTAAGGATTAATCAATCACATAATTATGTGTGACAAATATAAATACACCCAATATAAGAGGATATTAAGTTTAAAATAATTAAAGGTCATTCAAACATTTTCAAAGGATGACATATTCAATAACTACATGTTGAACCCAAAGAAATCGAAATTGGGTTGAGAAGTTCCCTTGACAGCCTAACGGCGTCACATCAAATTTTAGAAAAAGAGTTGATGAGAGAGATAAAGGGTATCACATCACTTGGACATAAAATTCACGGCAATAATGATATATGAGAACATATCACCACATAATAAGATGAAAATTAAAAGACATAACAAAAGAAGTCTTTTAAAAAGATGAGGGTGAAAGGTTCCCTTACTGATTTGGGTAACTTTCGAAATGTACACCCCATGAAAGAAGGAATATACGACATTGATGTAAATACTCATAAACGAAATTATGTTACACAAAGAGTAGAATAATTTACAGTACATAAACCACTCAAAGGGAAATATTGGAAAATGTATCATGAATCTCACGAAAACACAAAGTGAGATAAAAAGCCCCTTACGAAATTTCGGCAGCCTAACAGTGTCAATTAAAACATCCAAAAATGGATTTATGAGATCAAATAGGGTCTCTAATATTATTAACATAAAAAGTACAGAATGAAGAATATAAAATAACATCCCCAAACAAAGAAATATGAGCTTAAAATAAATGACATAAAAGAGTGTACTTAAAAAGAAACAGGGGTATGATCCCTTACCTCGGGTCTGACTTGACTCGATCATTCTTTAACCTCCTGAATAATAAAGTTGAGTTAATGTATACTTTCTTAAGAACCTTTTCAAGTTCATTATTCCTTTTATATCACTTAGTACCATTCTATGAAAACTATGTAATTATTTAAGTTAATAATGGTCGTTTTGTAGATCATTGCTACTTGAGTCAAAAATAAACTCTTTATAATTACAAGTTGTTCATGTGGTAATATATATATTATATACAGAATAAATTAATTATTTAGATATCATATATATCATATATATCCATTATATTCATTCATTTATAATATTACATAACATTTAGAGGTAAGAAATGAAATGCACCGTTCATGGAGACGGTAAGCTGTATGTACGCATGAACGCTACTCCCATTTCTATTTCTTATTTAATGGAATTAAAAGATAATGATACATAATAGTATTATAATTCCAGTATGGTATCACATATAATATCATTAAATCTATCCTTTATAAGTACCACATATGGTATTAACGAATCAAATCACTTTGAGGGGGCGGTAGTCCGCACTTCCTAAAATGAAGATATCACGTTTAACCATAATGAAAACCATAAAGGTATGCCATAAATGAAAAATACAGAAGATTAATTAAAACATAAACATATTATATATCATATATATATATATAGTGACATCTTAGTGGCCACCTTTGAGGGTGTTAAAAGAATATTGAACAATCATCGTTTCATGAGGCAGAAATTCACCATCCACAGAAACAGTATGTTATTTAACCGTTAGATGTAGTTGTGTGTAAGTGTAGATCGAATAATTTTTATAATAACATACTATTATATTTAGGATACTGGATTTGTTACAAAATAAATGAATAAATAGAGTTTAGGGGGTTGGAGAAGAAAAATAAAACAAAAGAACACAAGTTAAGACATTACCTTAAAATTGGGTAACTCTCTTTGATTTGAGCTTAAAGGCTTTCTTGGGAAGACTTCTTCCCAAAGTGAGGCTTCTAGGAGTAAGAGAAGGATGTGGAGAGACAAAATGATCAGGGTTTGGCTGACCCAAAGGCTTGAGAGGTGTGTGTAAGGTGGTAGAGGTGGGAGCCTTTTATAAGAGGAGAGGAGGGGCACTCTTGGAAAGTTACAAAATGTTACTTTATTTTCAAATGATTTTCGGATTTTAAAGGTCCAAAATTTATGTATTTCGAGGATAAGGTGGTAAGGGTTCGAAATATACTCATCCAATAGGTCTTTGACAAGTGTAATTTATAGTTTTAACATTATATTTTAATTTTATTTAAATCCTTTATTAATGAGGTAATCGCTACATCATCATGATGTCATAAATAATTTAATTTATTTAATGTCTAAAAATTATAAAAAACTATCATGATGTATTAAATATTTTTAAATTTCTAATGAATATTTATAGTAAAAAATATGACTTATATTACCCCATTTAAAAATTGTTTTAGTAAAACAACTCATGCTTGTGACATTTTTATTTTAACTTTAAATAAAAAGTTATTTATGTCATTTTCCAACCAAAGTGGCTCCATGGGGTCCCCAAGTTGACACATGGATTGTCTTGGTCGGAAATTACACATAACATGTGGGTAGGACATGTTTCTGGGTCATTTTATAATATTAAAACATTATTTTTACCTTAAATTACACTAATTACCTCTAATCGCGATTAAAAACTTTAAAAGTTACTATTCACCAAAAAATTATTTTAATCCCATTGAACCAAATTTTACATCCTAATGAAAACCATGTATGTTGGATTTTTTAAATTCAAATCACATAAGTGGTAAAGTTTCATTTAAACGAAAAATCAGTTTTTAAACTACAACTTAGTGGTTTCACTATTCATCAAAAATTGATGTTTTTCAAAAAAATACCAAAAATTCACCCTAAGATATATTTGATATTCCGAATTAAAAAATGATGTCTATTTTACAAAATTCAAAACATATATGTTGCATTAATTAATTTAATAATTAATTCCTACTGTCAAAACAAATAGCGTGTTTTTAAGAAACAATATCTATTAAAAGATTGACACTAGTTTAAGTCCAATTTCAAAGTGAAATTAATTCCAATGACCACCATTAGATTAAATGGTAAAAATATATTCTAAATACACTTTAATATAAATTAAAAATATAATCTATCCATATAAATAAATCAGATTAAAAGGAGGTTTTGAATTAAAATGTAACATTTTCAATAAAAATGATCTTTATCGGAAAAATAACAAAATTTTACACAAAGTAAATATTGATGTCCAGATTCTAAAGAAGGATTTCAATTTGACAAATAAAGCATATAAAATTGTCAAAAGTATATTTAAAAATGGTTCTCCATCAAAAGGCGGTTAATCGACCATTTAAAGAATATTAGAATATTTATGCTTAAAATTGGATTCATTTGCATTTGAAGCCTCTAACATTTATTAGATAAAAGTAAAAATATTTGACAAACATATATAATAATTTTGTAGTTAGTTCCTTTAATTCCATCCATTACAACGGCTAGTCGTTAACTACATTTTAAAATAATATTATTTTATTATTAGAGTGCAACGTAAGATTTCAAAGAAACTTGTTGTTGCGTATTGGGTACGCCCTCGAGCATAGCATTACCTTTAAAGTAATATTAATATTTTATTCAAAAATATGGATAAATATGAAAATGTCATATTCTTTATTTACCTGGGGTGTTACATCCTTCCCCCCTTTTGGGGATTGCATCCTCACAATTTTAAAACTTGGCTGGAAAGCTTCATTGAAAATCCCACATCGGAACAAGAGTCAGTAAAACTATCACTTTAAAAAAATGGGAGAGAAGTACAAATGTCACCCGAGTTAACCCATACTAGGATTAAAAGTATGAAAATATGGATATGGAGGAAAAAAAAAAGTTTCATGTTCTGATGGAGAGTGATAGTAAACATGTCTAGGAGAAAGTTAACAATAAGAAAATCACAAACTTGTGATGGGTTAAACAGTATTTGATACCCCAGTAGGAAAAATTAACAGAAAACTTTTTTTAAGTTACTTTTCATTGAGGAATTTATTTATGAGCTTAACTAAAACATAAGGAAGCATACCTAATTTTCATGTTGACTTTCAAATTTTACTAGATTTCTTACACGAACACATTTTTTCTCCAAAAGACGAGTATTTAGGATGACTTGTTCACATTAAGAGAGCTATAATCAACTTCTAGATAATCACCTAACCCACAAAAGAGAACTATATACTTCCCATGTCTTTAGACCATAACCTAAACTAAAACCCAAAGTTCAACAAAGACCATTTAATAAACATTTATCCATAAAATTCTACAAAGTAAACCAAACTAAGATTGAAACCCAATTCTCTGAAGGATTTAATCACATAGTCTCCTAAGATAAATTTTAACATTTTTCTACAAAATAACATCAGTTACTCTTACAGTCTCATAATGAAAAGTAATTATCCTAATCACATATCCTCCATGATAGGAAAATCATTTCCATTGATAACAAAAAAAATCAGCTTACTCTTAATTCATAAAATAATCTAACTAAAAAGAATCATTCAAACTAACCAGGGACTTCACGTAGTGCAGTGGTAGGCGATAAATAATAGTTTCACTTTGGTTGTGGGTTCGATTCCTGCAGCTTCGTCCGACGCGATGGGTTGTCACACGGTCTGCGTGTTGTCCCTTTTCAAAAACTATATAATTTTATAACATTCCTCAAAAAGATATAAATTCATCAAAAATAACCATAACATATTTTAACCACAAAGGTTATCTGATAACTTCCATTTTGCGACAAAAAATGTATTAACCAATAATTTCCTCAAATTCAAGGATCATATAAAACCAAATGGTTTTTTATAACTATATCCACAAAAGAAAGGATAATTATTCCTTGAATAAAATTTTTGTATATCAAAAATCAGGGTTACTATAAAAAGTCTTCTAATGTAACCCCATCATCAAAAGAGACATAATACATCTAAGAAATTCACCATCCTAAAATCTACCATAACCCTTGAATCCCTTATATGATGACTTCTTACTCATTCAACATTCTTCATGATCCATTAGCCATTCCTTTTCAACTTACTCTGAAATACTTCATTCCTACATACAAAATCATGAATCATATCCTAAGATTCCAATAATAGGAAAACATATGTTAAGAAATAATCCATACCTTTAACTCTTCATTTTCAGTTTCTTCATCCTCAATCAGAATGGCATTAGGTATTGATAAATTAATATTTGTACGATCTTGGTGACCCCATTCCTGAATCTTCATCGAAGAACATGTGTTTGCATAATGACCATGCACACCACATTTAAAACATTCAATTGATCCTTCAGAAATAACTTCTTTCGCTTTGATAGAGTCAACTAGATGCTTCCTTTTTCCATGGAAGGTTCTTGCTTTATGACCATAATTTCCACATCTATAGCATCTTTCTGTCCCTTTGAAACATTTTTCTATGTGTTTCTTTCCACATATTTGACACATACGTTTTTGAACATACTTACCTTTATGATTATTACCTGAACTTCTATAGGGATTTTTTTCTCTCATATACGATGCCTTATAAAAATCACTAATGTTTAGGTGGTCAATCATTACTCTAGATAGTTGGTTGAGGATAACCACAAGAGTTCTCATTGAAGATCCCATATCATTCAGTTGTTCTTTCATAAAACCGTCACAGTTTTCATCAAATCCACTGTTACTTTAGTGCCTGCTAGACCCAGCCATTTACTAAAACCAAAAAGGTCAGTGTGAGTATATTAGTAAAATCATCAAATAAAAAGAGGAAGATAAACACCAAGATATAATTATCCAAGTTATCTCAAACTCATCCTAACTTTCAAAAAAACGATGACTCTATCTAATATACTAACCATTGTGGTTATACATAACTTGTCACTTTATCTTAAACAACACTCTAACCTCTAAAGTTATCTAAACCGACCATTGATGCCAACTATAAGGCCCCAGCCTTAAACCTTACTTAATCTTGAGTTATTACAAGATTACACATTGAGGATCTTTTCAGGTTTAGAGTTTTAGAGAATTAAATCATAAAACTTTCATTACATTCCACATTTAAACAAAGTGGTTACATAAAAAATATTATTCATTTATCCCATCAACGGAAACATATTTAAAATAAAACATGGATTCTTTCTTAACACTACCTTGAAACAATCATCATATCATGTACCATTCCCTTTACCTGTGAAAAACATTTCAAAAACATAGGATGAGAATAAAAATCTCAGTAAGGGTTATAAAAAGTATGGAAAGGAAACATGAGTAAATATATACATAATAATGAAATCATACTTTACCCATAAAACATAATCACTTTAACATACCTCATAAAATCATGAATAAATCATAGAAATCATAAGACATAAAGGTAACTTGAGGCATTCATAACATTCTTACATAGGGACTAACCCTCTTGGTTATGTTTGGAATACCCATTATAGTATATTCCCTAAATCTCTTCAGAGTAACCTTAATGTTAACTCCTTCACGTTACCCAATGCATTGGAGAGCTATATCGGGCTCACCCGCCCTTAGTTTATCACGGAACCACCCGTCTTCAAAACAATTCCCAAGAACCATAACATAATCATAGAACATAACTTAATCATAAAGGAAAGATAACATTCCCACATTGCAATAACAATATAACATTTTAAGATATTGAAATAATGAATCCATTCTAAAAACCATTTTCAAAACCATTTAAAAGATTTAATAAAGAGATTTTTAAATAAAAGTGTCACATACCACATTGAAGATTTTAACATTTTAAACCATTAATATTCATATAAATAAATCCTTAAAACCATTTTGAAAACATGGATATTAATGAGAAATATTTATAATAATAAATCATTAAAATATTTAAAACAATATTTTAATTAAAGGATTTTTAACAAAATGAGAGACACTTGAATACAATAATTAAGGAATAAAATTTAATCAAAACGTTATAATATCATGAGAATAAAGTAATTCATGATATAATATTCCAAAGGATAGTATATACACCATATAAGAGTGAACTGGTGCATAACAACAATGAAGTCTCAATAGAAATGTAAAATGAGATGAAATCCATTATAATGAAAGTATCCTTAAATTAAGGATTAATCAATCACATAATTATGTGTGACAAATATAAATACACCCAATATAAGAGGATATTAAGTTTAAAATAATGAAAGGTCATTCAAACATTTTCAAAGGATGACATATTCAATAACTACATGTTGAACCCAAAGAAATCGAAATTGGGTTGAGAAGTTCCCTTGACAGCCTAACGGCGTCACGTCAAATTTTAGAAAAAGAGTTGATGAGAGAGATAAAGGGTATCACATCACTTGGACATAAAATTCACGGAAATAATGATATATGAGAACATATCACCACATAATAAGATGAAAATTAAAAGACATAACAAAAGAAGTCTTTTAAAAAGATGAGGGTGAAAGGTTCCCTTACTGATTTGGGTAACTTTCGAAATGTACACCCCATGAAAGAAGGAATATATGACATTGATGTAAATACTCATAAACGAAATTATGTTACACAAAGAGTAGAATAATGTACAGTACATAAACCACTCAAAAGGAAATATTGGAAAATGTAGCATGAATCTCACGAAAACACAAAGTGAGATAAAAAGCCCCTTACGAAATTTCGGCAGCCTAACAGTGTCAATTAAAACATCCAAAAATGGATTTATGAGATCAAATAGGGTCTCTAATATTATTAACATAAAAAGTACAGAATGAAGAATATAAAATAACATCCCCAAACAAAGAAATATGAGCTTAAAATAAATGACATAAAAGAGTGTACTTAAAAAGAAACAGGGGTATGATCCCTTACCTCGGGTCCGACTTGACTCGATCATTCTTTAACCTCCTGAATAATAAAGTTGAGTTAATTTATACTTTCTTAAGAACCTTTTCAAGTTCATTATTCCTTTTATATCACTTAGTACCATTCTATGAAAACTATGTAATTATTTAAGTTAATAATGGTCGTTTTGTAGATCATTGCTACTTGAGTCAAAAATAAACTCTTTATAATTACATGTTGTTCATGTGGTAATATATATATTATATACAGAATAAATTCATTATTTAGATATCATATATATCATATATATCCATTATATTCATTCATTTATAATATTACATAACATTTAGAGGTAAGAAATTAAATGCACCGTTCATGGAGACGGTAAGCTGTATGTACGCATGAACGCTACTCCCATTTCTATTTCTTATTTAATGGAATTAAAAGATAATGATACATAATAGTATTATAATTCCAGTATGGTATCACATATAATATCATTAAATCTATCCTTTATAAGTACCACATATGGTATTAACGAATCAAATCACTTTGAGGGGGCGGTAGTCCGCACTTCCTAAAATGAAGATATCACGTTTAACCATAATGAAAACCATAAAGGTATGCCATAAATGAAAAATACAGAAGATTAATTAAAACATAAACATATTATATATCACATATATATATATAGTGACATCTTAGTGGCCACCTTTGAGGGTGTTAAATGAATATTGAACAATCATCGTTTCATGAGGCAGAAATTCACCATCCACAGAAACAGTATGTTATTTAACCGTTAGATGTAGTTGTGTGTAAGTGTAGATCGAATAATTTTTATAATAACATACTATTATATTTAGGATACTGTATTTGTTACAAAATAAATGAATAAATAGAGTTTAAGGGGTTGGAGAAGAAAAATAAAACAAAAGAACACAAGTTAAGACATTACCTTAAAATCGGGTAACTCTCTTTGATTTGAGCTTAAAGGCTTTCTTGGGAAGACTTCTTCCCAAAGTGAGGCTTCTAAGAGTAAGAGAAGGATGTGGAGAGACAAAATGATCAGGGTTTGGCTGACCCAAAGGCTTGAGAGGTGTGTGTAAGGTGGTAGAGGTGGGGGCCTTTTATAATAGGAGAGGAGGGGCACTCTTGGAAAGTTACAAAATGTTACTTTATTTTCAAATGATTTTCGGATTTTAAAGGTCCAAAATTTATGTATTTCGAGGATAAGGTGGTAAGGGTTCGAAATATACTCATCAAATAGGTCTTTGACAAGTGTAATTTATAGTTTTAACATTATATTTTAATTTTATTTAAATCCTTTATTAATGAGGTAATCGCTACATCATCATGACGTCATAAATAATTTAATTTATTTAATGTCTAAAAATTATAAAAAACTATCATGATGTATTAAATATTTTTAAATTTCTAATGAATATTTATAGTAAAAAATATGACTTATATAACCCCATTTAAAAATTGTTTTAGTAAAACAACTCATGCTTGTGACATTTTTATTTTAACTTTAAATAAAAAGTTATTTATGTCATTTTCCAACCAAAGTGGCTCCATGGGGTCCCCAAGTTGACACATGGATTGTCTTGGTCGGAAATTACACATAACATGAGGGTAGGACATGTTTCTGGGTCATTTTATAATATTAAAACATTATTTTTACCTTAAATTACACTAATTACCTCTAATCGCGATTAAAAACTTTAAAAGTTACTATTCACCAAAAAATTATTTTAATCCCATTGAACCAAATTTTACATCCTAATGAAAACTATGTATGTTGGATTTTTTAAATTCAAATCACATAAGTGGTAAAGTTTCATTTAAACGAAAAATCAGTTTTTAAACTACAACTTAGTGGTTTCACTATTCATCAAAAATTGATGTTTTTCAGAAAAATACCAAAAATTCACCCTAAGATATATTTGATATTCCGAATTAAAAAATGATGTCTATTTTACAAAATTTAAAACATATATGTTGCATTAATTAATTTAATAATTAATTCCTACTGTCAAAACAAATAGCGTGTTTTTAAGAAACAATATCTATTAAAAGATTGACACTAGTTTAAGTCCAATTTCAAAGTGAAATTAATTCCAATGACCTCCATTAGATTAAATGGTAAAAATATATTCTAAATAAAATTTAATATAAATTAAAAATATAATCTATCCATATTAATAAATCAGATTAAAATGAGGTTTTGAATTAAAATGCATCATTTTCAATAAAAATGATCTTTATCGGAAAAATAACAAAATTTTACACAAAGTAAATTTTTATGTCCAGATTCTAAAGAAGGATTTCATTTTGTCAAATACAACATATAAAATTGTCAAAAGTATATTTAAAAATCATTCTCTATCAAAAGTCAGTTAATAGACCTTTTAAAGAATATTAGAAGATTTATTCCTAAAATTGGATTCATTTGCATTTTAAGCCTCTAACATTTATTGAATAAAAGTAAAAATATTTGACAAACATATATAATCATTTTGTAGTTAGTTCCATTAATTCCCTCCATTAAAATGGCTAGGAGTTAACTACCTTTTAAAATAATATTATTTTTCATTAGATTGCAACGTAAGATTTCAAAAAAACTCGTTGTTACGTATTAGGTACGCCCTCGAGCATAACATTACCTTTAAAGTAATATTAATATTTTATTCAAAAATATGGATAATTATGAAAATGTCATATTCTTTATTTACCTGGGGTGTTATAGGTGGAGCCCAATGAATTGAAATAGAGTCGAAGGCTAGGAGGTAGAGGTCATTGAAAAGAGGATAGGGTCAGGAGGTTGAGGTTCGGGAAGTGAGGAGAGGGTTCACGCAGGGGGTACCCAATGGAAATGAGAAATTGGGAGGGGAAGCCCCATGGAAATGTGGAATTAGGGCATTTTATATCCATATTTATCAAAAAACCATGAGTATATACCATAATATTTCACCCATACCCACAATTTTTCAATCCCATGGGTATAGATGTGCTGGGATAGACATATTTTCCAATAGTGAATATAAAAACATTAATTAGGATTTTATATCTAAATTCAACAAAAAATTATTCCAATTAAATAAATTGGATTAATATATGTATAATTGATCTATTTTTACTTTAAAACCAACTTAATATATAATGTAACTATAAAAATAAATCAGACAAAAAAATTGATTGGAATTAATATTTTGTATGTTTCACTATTCAGTGAAAAACTAAGTTTCTTAGAAAAATACCAAACCTTGCCATAAGATAATTTTGACATTATTAATTACAAAAATAAATTTAATTTATCAAATTAAATTTATAAATGTTTTTAAAATTAATTTAATTATTATTCCTAGAAGACCAGAAAAAGTACTTCTTTTGAGAAAATAGTATTTCCAAACATATAAAGACTTTACAAAAAAATTATATGTTTAATCAGAACTTTGTTTTATTTATATAAAAACATTTTAAATAATATATTATGTTTTATTAATATTAATATTATTATGTTTAAAGAATATGTTATAAATATATTGTTTTATTAATTATAAAAATAATGTTTCTGTAGAAACTCATTATTGCGTGTAAAGAAATCCAATTCAGTGTTTCATATACCGCAATCTCAGTCAGTGTTTCATGTTGTGAAAACATATCTTGGTGTATCATAAAATAAAATATTAACATGATTTATCATACAAATAAATAATAAATTGATATTTCACATAACATAATATGCGTCAAATGAGAAATATGAAAAATAATAATTTTATTAGAAAAAAATATTTCACAAAAACATAGGGTGTTACATTCTACCACCCTTAAAAAGAATTTCACTCTCTAAATTTGTTTTGGTTATAAATGGTTTAATAATTTTATTTTACTTTAATAAAATCCCACATCACAAAAATTAACACTAAAACCTCTTTTCAAAAGGGAATGTTGCAGCCATAATGATTACCCAAAGTAACTCATATATGGGTTTCTATGTAGGAGAACATAGTTGTAAAATGAAATCATGGACATGGAATATAAATCAGAATATCAATTTCTAAAGGGGAGTGATAGAGAACATGGTTAGGAGAATGTTAACAATCACAAATCCACAAATTTTTGATGATATAAGAGACAATTTTATTCATAAAAAAGTAGGTATTATGATAAGTTTTTTTATTTCAAGATCATTTCCACAAACTTTAATAATTTTAGTGACAAGTTATAATTCCTTGATTTAATTTCTCTTGTTAAGTAAAATATCACACTTTATTTTTGTCTCAATCAATTTCCACTTCCCCTATCTCGCTAAAATAGAAGGTGAATTTTTCATTCCTAAAGCACTAATAGATTATGTGATTCGTAATACATCATCACATCTCTCTTCAAATAACATCAAAAAAAGTTGGTAGGGCAGGTTGTCCAATATTCATAGATCGTCATGTTCTGAGTTGATACCTTCATATCAAAAACATCATCTAAATTTTAACATAAAAATTCCATAAATGGTTAATCTTATACCTCTCATGAAAGATGAAATTTCCAAAATTTTGAAATAAGGTCAAGAAATCATCTTAACATTGATCCTCCATATATCACAAACTATCTCTTGGTTTCCACATTCCAATCATGTAAATAACCTCATCACATGTTCTCTTAAAACATGGTAATAACATGAATTACCAAAAATCCTCTTTAAAAATATTCATGATTCCTTATTCCTAAATATTACTAGATATATTCCTTAAATCCAATTTTTTTGTAAACATAAGCAATGATAGCGTAAATCACATGTCAAAAAGACCTTAATTAGTTCTAAGGTAATAATTATTGACCAATTTACTTATTCATATAAAAATAGCTTCATCCAAACGCCATTATCTTAACATAAGTATATTATTAAGGATTATCTTCATATATTAGACATATCACATTTGTATTAAATCAACTCTCTATTATGTCACCAACAGTTAATTATTCTTCTAAATCCTTAATGAAAAAATTAAATTGGGCAGTCCTTTTATATCTTTCCATTCATGTAACATAATTATTGAATCTAAATACATAAAAATTTCAGTAATTCCACTTCATCCATAATACATAATAATGATTCCTCATCCTATTAAATAATAACTCCTTCCATTAAAATTTTATCTATAGTCTCATTATCATCAGTAATATAACCATTACTCATAACACCTTGCTGACTCTCTTTATGAGATTTCAAGATAGGGCATAAATTTTCATAATTACAGTTCATTCCACACTTAAATCATTTAACCTTTTATGATGTATTATAGAGGCCAATATTCCCATCCAATTTATTAACCGAACCCCTAATATTTAATTTTCAATTATTTTCTTTGTGTCCTTATTTTCCATAGTCAAAACATTTTATTATTCCAAAAAAACATTAACTTGGGTGGTTTTTTATTATTGAAACAAATATAATTGAATCACTATTCTTCCATGGAATCCATTACCTAAAATCTCAATGAACTCATTCCTTATCTTCATTGGTGAGTATGAAATTTGGTTAAGGTAGACATTGTTAATCATGTTCTGTAAAAATTGACTAGCCATGCCCACAAGTTCCTTCACTTTAGTGACCATACCATTTTACTACTTATCATAAAATTTTCAGTCACATTCAACGTTAAACAAGTTCTTTATGGTTCCCTCTATTTACTAAAACCAGATAACATTGAGTAACAAACAATTATTATAGTGAGGAATAAAATAATCATGAAAACCCACTTATACGATGTTTAATTATAAAATATTATTTAATATATGACACTTTAGTTTTATCCTTGGTTATTCATGGATAACTTATTTTTAAATCCTTTATGATGGTTCCAGAAGATTTTGTGAATTCTTAAAGAATATCTCTCAGGAGTTTCAAACCAGGTGCGTAGTAAGGCCCATTGTCATGTACCAGGTTACGCACAAGTTAGGCCCGATGCACCTTGTTAGAGTTGTTACTCTTAGGTATATATGTTCAGGAACCATATCCACTTATAGTATATATACATAGATGTATTTCTAATAAAACACTCACTATATCATTTACCAACATTCCACCACATTGTCCTAAATTTTAACTCCTCTATATACTTGTAATTAGAGACATCCCTAGACATATATTTAGAAATATATATAAATATCTCACTAATGTTTTGTCATCATAGTTTCTAAAGGTTGATTAACTATCACTATGATACCAATAATAACAACCCTGTATTAATGTATATATAAATTACATCAGTTTTTGGAATAGTTAATACATTACAAAAACCAATTCCCAAATATTGTGTTAGTTTAGTGCCTTTGGAAACATGAAAACATAAACACTGGTACACGAGTGAGCTACATTATATCCCACTGGGTTCTCCAAGACTATAAACCCTCTTTTATATATCATACCTAAAATATATCTTTATAACCAGGAGAATGAAGCATAAAAAGGAGTGAGCTCATACGCTCATTAAGTGTAAACAAGAATGAGATGTAATCGTAAAAATGGGAATAAGGGTATGAGAACATGATTATAACATTATAAGATCATAACCTGGATATCATAATCATGAATCATGGAATAAATGTTTATATTTCATAAGGAATGATTCATAATTAAATCAATATCATATACCAGGAAAGCATAACATAGGAGTAAGACATTGAATTGTGGCATACACAAAAATATGCAATATCATTCCATATAAGTAAAGACACATTGCTAGAACTTATCCAAACACTTAATGGGAACTACACCTACTAGGTCGGACACACCAACATCCCATGTTATATTCCTTTACTTGTAAGGGATCAATTTCCCCATCATCGCATAGTGGATCGTTATTTACCATCTTACTATAGTTTATCAGGTTTCCCATCATTCATATTCATAGTGACTACGCCTACTGGGAAGGACACACCACCATCACGAGTCACAACCCTTTCCTTATAAGGGATCAGGTTTCTTCGTCTTCCCATAGTGTATCAAGCCCATTTAATTGATTCCCATCATTATCTTAAGAGATATAAATCTTTACCCAATGAATTTGAGGGAGATACGGGTCTCGCCTGTAATATAAGAAAACTGTTCATACATGTGACACAAGATAATAAAACTTTAATCATATCATGACCCATAAAAGAGAGGGGTTTCTTAAACATCATATCATAACACATGAATTGAAATGGGTATCATAAACATTTCATTACATCATAACCTATAGAAAATAGATAAGTTTCATAATCATTTCATCAAATCATAACCCATGAAAGGAAGTGGGTTTCAAAAGTATACAACCCATGGAAGAGAGACAAATGTCATAAAAACCATGGTATTAAGACATAAACCATTAAAGAATGAATATAAATGGTATTCTTGTATTATGTCCCCAATAAAACATAAAATATAAAAAATGTTGACATATTAGATAGAGAAGGATTTTGAATGTTCACTTGAAACATTTCATGAGGAAAATATCCTTTGTATGAATATTATATTTATAAAATAATTTCAAAAATAATTTTCTTATAAAGAAATGTTCACTATTTAATTTAAAAAATACTTGATTAAAATATCTTTTCTTATTTGAAAAATAATTTTTAAAACAAAAAGCATTTTAAAAACCTTTTTTAATAGATTTAAAAACTTATAAATAATGGTTGAAATTATTTTTAAAACATTTTTCTTTGAAAACACCTTAGAAAATAATAACAAAATCTTGAAAAACATTTTAAAACCTTTCTATTTGAAAATAATTGTATAACTTTAAAAATAAGGCTTGAAATCATTTACAAAAAATTCCTTCAAAACTTATAAAAGAAGCTTGAAAACAATTTGAAAGAAATATTCTTCGAAAACATATAAAATAATATTTAATACATTTTGAAACCTATTTTCTTTGAAAATTTATAAAATAAGCTTGACAAAATTTTGAAAACAATTTTCCTTGAAAACCATTAAAACAAGCATGAAAACCATTAAAACAATCATGAAAACATTAGAATTTTTTAAAAACATATATCACTTTTTAGAAAACCCTTTTTTTAAAACCATTTTAAAATCATAAAATTTATTGAATATTAGGGAAAAAAATTTATTTAAAAAGAATAAAATTGTATACTTAGAAAATAATGATCAAGGAAATGACATTCATGATGGCGGGTAATTTGGTACATGCCGAACATTCCTTTTACACCTTAAATGTTTAGAAATGTGACTTAATAAAAAATGAAATAAATTTACATTAAAAACCAATTTTTGAAAAGGTAAAAAATGGGTCAAAATTTCTTGTAAACATCATTGGATAATAATAAAATAATTTTTAAAACCTTTTTATGAAACACAGTTTTGAATGAACACAAATTTTTGACTGAAAGGAAACATAACCTTGGGATTTCATAAAAACTTTTCTTAATTATATTATGGACCAAAGAGTGAAAAAATGGTACCATTATTTGGATATAACATGAATAAACAGAGGTTAAGAAAATTTATGATATTACATGAGATATGGATCATAATATTTCATTAATGGAAGCATATTAAGAAATAATCTCGATAAATAATGAAATTGTAGCTATAAACCATTACCACTTTGGTGAATTTGAATCATAATAAAATAGAAGGAATAAAATTACATGAATATTTAAATATCATGAAAATAAATAAATCTGTGATATAATATTTCAAATGTAGTATATACACATCACATAAAAGTATAGGAACATAACACGACATGTGTCTCAAAGAAGGAAAATTGAGACATAATTACTTTACAAATTTGGAAACTTTGGAAAAATAAACCCCATGAAATAAAGATCAAAAAATTGATATTAAAGAACCCATAAATTCTATTATAATATTCATAGAATGAATTCATTGTAAATATACATACCTCACAAAATAAATGAGTGGTTAATAAGGCATGTATCTCTCAGAAATAAAAAGTTAGATGAAATTATCTTAAGATATGTGTTGACTCTCTTCATACCAATAAAAATCTCATGTATAATAAAAATAAGTTTATTATGAATATTTTAAATAATTATAATATTTTATCTAATAACATATATTGTTTTATTATGACTTTATAGTACCCAGTTGTTAATAATTCAAAATTAAGGTTTCACTTTGGGTAATATCCAATTTGTTTTCCACATGTGTCTTAATTTGTTATATTTTTTCCTCAAAATTATATCAAGCTTTAAAGAATTTAAAATCTGATATAAATATCAGTTATATTAATTATATATGAATTTAAAATAATCTATATAATATATTAATATGAAATTAAATACACCATTCTTAGAGACGGTAGGCTATACATACACATGACTGTTTTTTCTCTGTTTCTTTATAACATTGAAAGAATGAAAGTAAATGATATATATATAGTATCATTAATGTAGAATTATTATTTTATATATATCATATAATTTCAATAAACCCATCCTTAATACATTTCATGTAGTGTGTGAATGAATCACATTTCTTTGAGGAGGCAGTAGTTCAGATTTCCCCATATGTAATTACCATATTTAAAAAATGGAAGACCTAAAGGTATGTGTTATATAATATTTAAAGAATCATAATTAAATCACATATATAATATAAACACATGGTTTCTATTATCATTCCCAACCATGACAAGTGGTAAAGAAAAAAAACAACATTGTTTCGTGAGACAATAGTTTTCTATACACATGAAAAATAATTTCATTACTCATTAGATGGAATTGTCTGAATGTTTAGGTCAAAAAAATATCATAAAAACATCTCAATATATTATCAATATTGAGACAATTATTTTTGAATGGAATAATAAGAATTTAGGTAGTATAGAAATAAAATTAAAAAATGAGATTGAGGAAGGATGCTACCTATTCTTTAGGTAACTCCTTTTCCTTTGCACCAAAGGGATTACTTGGATGGATTCATTCCCAAAGAGAGGATTAAATGATGAATTGAGGGATATTGGGATTTTAATTGGGTATATATTGGGATAAATTAATTTTTTTTGAGATGTGTGAAGAAGGGAGATAGGTGGTGGCCTTTTATAGGGGAGGGAGGGGAAAAGTTGATATTTTTGAAGAAAAGTAATGTGTACCCACGTTTTACCTAAAAAAGTCACCAAAAACCAAAAAAGTCAATAATTTAAGGTTTATTGTCTAAATATGTCCATAAAATTTAGTTTGGAGAAGTGGATAGGTCTCCAAGTGCGTGTTGGATGGCGGCAACGAGAGTTGGATATGGTTTTTGCACTCGGGTGGCCATCATTTTAGTGATGTTTTCTTGATCTTTTCTTGTCGCCTTTGTTTTTGGATTTTGGATTGTGGTTTCCACTACTTGTGTGGTGGATTTGGGTGTTCATGTATTATTCTCTGTTGTTCATGTTTTGGATTTGGGGTTTATGCGGTGTGGACCTTAGGTGTGAATGCAAGAGTGAAGACCTCTTGGTGGAGGAGCATTAGGATTACTATTTCAATGCATCTTTGCTGTGGATTTTTCAGTTTGTCGTGAAGTTTGGTGATTGAGTTGTTGTTTTGAAAATTACTTGAGGAGATTGTGACAATGTTTTGGTTTTTGATGTTTTGATTTAACCGTAAGTTGGTGTGAAATCTTTGGTTTTGTGGATTTTTCTTCGGTTCCCTACTATTTGGTTCTGCTTTGACTTCAGTGGGGGAACATTAGAGGAGTTTGGGTTGGTGTTGGTTTGGAATCTGTTTCTAGTTTTGGTTGATATTTTTTGGATGTTTCCTTATTTTTGGTTGAAGTTCAAATTCATATGTGAAATTTTGGTGTGTTTGTAACCAACTCACAACTTAGATCTGCTTCAGATGAGGTTCAGAGTAAGATGGGTTCACCTTCACATGCCATTCAGATTTGGAAGTTCAATATGGTATGGATTTTCCATCGGTTCTGTGCCTGTGAAATCCTGCATGGGACAGTTACCCGAGAGGGCATGTGATGGTAAAGGCATGTCAGAACGATGTAGTCGCTGGGAGGGGAAGATCATGTATACTTGATTTGGGTTTTACACTTTAATGATGTTTATTAGTTGTAACTTTGGATTTTTTGGTTTCTCACTTTTTTGCTAAAAAAGGGATTGATGACATTGAAAATAATGATAATTGAGAAATTATACCCTAACCAAATAATAAAAATTTATTTTTTACAAAGTGGGTCTTCTAAATCATGTTGAATGAAGATGTTGATGTGATGAGAAACAAAGCATGACTAGTTTGAAAAGGATACTAACAAATTTGATATATTGGTTTTGATGATACCTTTTCAAAAGTGTAATGATTATAAACTATGAGAATATTTCTTACTATCTCTAAAAATCAAGGATATACAATTTTCTATCTAGATGTAAAGTAAGCTTTTCATAATTGTGAAATTGTTGAATAATTTTATATTAAAAAAAATATATCTTTTTGAATGTGAAAGATGAATGTTATATTTGTATGTTTAAGAATAGTTTTTATAGGATGAAGTAAGTTATGAGATATTGATATTCAAAATTTGACACAATCTTAAAGAAATTTAACTTAAAGAAAGAAATAGATGATAGTATTCTCTACAACCGAGAAAATCAATATGTTTCCCCATTGTGATTGTTTATGTTGATAATATTATTTTTCCTTGTAATGATGAATAAACTTGTGAAAAGTTTTATGAAGACATGAAAATGTTATATGAATTTTCCATTCATGGAGAAATCGAATATTTACTTGGATTAAAAATTTGAAATATAGAAGAAATATATTTTCTTTTCCTAAGAAAGATATGTTATGAAACATATTAGGATGTTTATCATGGAATATTGAAGCCATTTTGACACAAATGTCTGTGTGAATTAAGTTGTTTAAATAAATAAAAGGTATAGAAGTTGATCTAAAATAATTCCGTAAGTTTATTGGATGTTTTATATATCTAACAACTTTGAGGAAATATTTGTTTTCTATTACATTGTGTGAAATATTGCAAAGTGATAAAAAATAATCCAATTACATAGTTGGATAAAAATTATCATATATATTATAGGAAGACAAGATTTTTTTATAAAATATGCCAGTTTAATAACGATTGGTTTTTTGGTCATACAAATTCTGATTGGGAAAGAAGTTTTGATGAAAGAAGATCCACATATAATGGAGTTTTATTTTTAGATAGTTGTGTTATTTGTCATGTAAAGAATATTTGTTTGAAACTCTAAGTAAGACTAATGTTGAGTATCTTATTTCCACATAAGCTAGAAAATAATTTATCTGGATGAAGAAACGGTTAGATGATTTTTTAGAAGAAGTAAAATTAACCACTATCTTGGGATGTGATAATCAAAGTTCTATAAATCATACAAATTATATAATGAAACATTTTCATTAAAATCATATTGATGTCAAATATCAATTCATCAATGAGAATTTTTAGAAGAATGAATGGAACATATATTATTTTCATATAATGAAGAATGATTCTGATATATTCAAAAAACCATTACTGAAGGAAAAATTTTAAAAACTTAGGATGCACATGGGTATACAACCTCCCTCTTTTAAAGGATAAGGTATGTGATTCTATCCAATATATTATATTTTATTTGGATAGTGTTCTTGTGGTGGAGAAAATTATGTTTCATAAATCTATCCATTGGTATGTGATTAAACTTTAAAGGAATTCATATATTTTGGGGGAGTTTTTAAAAGGGTTAAGCTATGATTTCATCATGTGTAACTATTTTAACAATTTATTGAATTGGGTTATAGGATTGTTCCTATTTTAGGAAAAATATGTACAATTTCATGGTTTAATGAAAAGGGTGGTAAGGAATAATGGAATAATAAATTTCTTAATTTACTACTTATAAAAACTAATTCTTAATATACATAGACATTACATCATATTTTCTAAATACGTAATACATTACAGAAACAGTCATGCAAAAACATTTTTAGTTTAGGGGAATTGGAAATAGGAAAATGTAAATGCTAGTACATGAGTGAGGTATATTATCTCTAACTAGGTTCTTCAATACTATCAACCCTCTTATAAATATACTAACAAAAATATATCTTCATATCCCAGGGAAGGAAAAATAAAAATGGGTGAGTTGAGATGCTTAATAACGGTAAATAAGGAAGATATTTAGGCATAAACATAGCATAAGGGTATGAGAATGTGATAATAAAATTAGAAGACCATAAAATTCATATCATAAATATGAATCATGGAATATAGTATAGATATTAAAAATCATTATTTATTTTGAAATAAATATCATAATACATGAAATCATAACATAGGATTAATGTATGGAATTTTGGAATACACATAAATATGTAATATCATTCCCTATAAGTCAAGGTGAATTTGTATAACTTATTAGGGAACTTCATGATGACTACACATATTTTGAGGTGCACACCACCATCCCAATTCACAATCCATTCCATGGAAGGGATCAAGTTTCCCCATATTCCCATTGTGGATATGGTTTCCCCATCTTCCTTCTTTATGGTGGTTACACCTACTCGGTGGGACATACCACCATCCCTATTCATATTCATTTCCTTATAAGGGATCGTGTTTCCCTATCTTCCCAGAGTGGATCTATCCCATCGAATTGATTCACATTAATATCTCATGAGATATAAATATTTACCCAATGAATTGGAGGGATACATAGGTCTCACCCATCACATAATAAAACCATCCACACATGTGCCACAAGATAATAAAAATGTCATCATATCATGGCCAATAAAAAGATATGGGGTTCATAAACCTTCTATAATAACACATGAAATGAAATGGGTATCATAAATTGTTCATCAAATCATAACCTATTGAAAAAAATAGATATTCCATAATCATTTCCTCAAAGCATAACCCGTTAAAGGAAGTGGGTTTCAAAAGAATATAACCTATAAAAGGGAAATGTGTGTCCTAAACAGCACGGTACTACGAAATAAACCATTAAATAAAGAACATTAATTTTCTTATTCTATAATGTCCTTAAAAAATCATAAACTATTATAGGGGATGACATCTTAGATAGATAATGATTTTGACATATCACTTCAAACATTTCTTAAGGAAAATATAATTTCTTTAAAAATAATTTTCATAAAATCATTTCAAAAATAATTTTAAAATAATGATATCATTACGATTTCATTTAAAACATTTCATGAGTAAAATATTTTTTCCAATTTTCAAAACACTTTTTAAAAATTAAATCATTTCAAAAACCTTTTTATTTTAAAATAGATTTAAAGACATATAAAGGAAGCATGAAAATATTATATAATTTTTTTCTTCGAAAACACCTTGAAAACTCATTATGAAATCATGAAAATATTTTGAAAATATTTTTCATGGAGACTAACATGAAAACATTAAAAATATGGCTTGAAATAATTTTGAAAACAATTTTACTTTATAACTTATAAAAGAATCTTGAAAACATTTTGAAAACCATTTTCATTGAAAACTTATAAAAGAAGATTGAAAAAATTTGGAAATACATTTTTTTACAAAATTATAGAATAATCAGGAAAAATTTTGAAAACCATTTTCCTTGAAAACTTATAAAACAAGGTAAAACATATTTGAAACACATTTTGAACATAAATCATTTTCTTTGAAAACCATTTTAAAATATTTTTTTTTGATAAAATTAGGGAAACAATTTTCTTTAAAAACAATAACAATGTATACATAAAAAGGAATCATCAAGGATATGATTTTCATAATGGTGGGTAAGTCCGTACATGCCGAACATTCCTTTTTCTCCTTAAAAGATCAGAAAAGTTCCTTTGTTTGAAAATAATAATAATATTACTTTTAAAAAAATTAGAAAGGTAAAAAATGGGTAAAATTTTCATTTCGAC
The DNA here is from genome assembly GCA_963277665.1 of Viscum album. NCBI lineage: Eukaryota > Viridiplantae > Streptophyta > Magnoliopsida > Santalales > Viscaceae > Viscum > Viscum album. Next base: position 519,923,180 of record OY728166.1, read on the forward strand.
TACATAGGATAACAATAATTAATTTTTGAAAACCTTTCTAGAAAACATGATTTTGAAAGAACAAATATTCATAACCGAAAGAAAAAATAACGTCTGGTTTTCGTAAAAGCATTTTCATAATTATCTTAAGTAAAAAAATGTGGGATTTTCGTACCCTTACTTGGATATATAATTAAAAAGAATATGGTAATAAAATTCATGAAATTCCTTGATATATGGATCATAATATTTCATCAATGGAAGCATAATGATAAACAATCTAGGTATACAATGAAAATGTAGCTATAAACCGCTACAACTTTGGTAACATAGAATAATAGTAAAATGGAAATAATATCATTAAATTATAATTTAAATATCATTATAATAAATATATTTATCTTATAACATTTCAAATGAATTATATACACATCGTAGAAAAATATTGTTATATAACATGTCTTGTGTCTCAAAGAAGGAAAATTGAGACAAAATTACTTTACTGGTTTGGTATCATTTCAAACATAAACCCCCTAAAATAAATATCATATAATAGATATGTGAATACCCATAAATTTAAATATAAGAATCATATAATACTTCCATGGTTAGTATATACACCGCAAAAAAGAAATGATTGGTGAACAATACATGTATCTCACAGAAATAAAATGTGAGATGAAATTACCTTACCATACATCCTGAATCTCTTCATACTAAAAAAATCTTGTATAACAAATATAAGTTTATTATACATATTTTATAGAACTATATTATTATATCTAATACCATATATAGTTTTATTATGACATTAAATTACCCACTTATTATCAATTCTAAGTTAAGGTTTCGCTTCGCGTAATATGTGCTTTGTTTTTTGTACGTGTCTTAATTTGTTATATTTTTATCCTAATAGTTATATAATAATTGAAAGAATTTAAAAAAATTTATAACTATATTTTATATTAATTATATATCTATTTATAATAATATATAGAATATAAAAATATGAAATCAAATACACCGTTCATGGAGACGATATGTCGTATGTACGCATGAACATTGTTTCCATTTTTCATTGTAATATTAAAAAAAGAAATTAAATAACATATATGTATATATAAATTATCATTATATTATAATTAATATTTAATATATATTATATTATTTCATTAAACCCATCTTTAACACATTCTATGTAGTGTGTGAATGAATCACATCACTTTGAGGAGGTGGTAGTGAACACTTACCCAAACGAAATTATCATATTTACATAAAATTGAAATCAAGAGGTATGTGTTATAGAATAATTAAAAAAGAAAAAATACATCCTATATATAATATATATCATATAAAAATATAGTTTCCATAATAGTTACCAACTACAAGTGGCATTAAAGAAAAAACTAATAAACATCGTTTCGCGAGGCAGTAGACAAGAACCAAAAGTTTACTACCCATTAGATGTAAGTGTTTGTAAGTGTAGGTATAAAATATATCATAAAAACATATTAATATATTTAGGATACTGAGGATATTATATATTAATGAAATACTAAGATCTGATCTAGTGTAGATAGAAAATGAGGGAAAAGATCTTGAGGAAGGATGTTACCTCATCATTGGGTACATCCTTTTGGTTTGAATGGAAGTGATTCATTGGTTGGATTTACTACCAAAGGGATGATTCAAAGTCGAAGGCAGGGATGATGTAAAGTTATTTGGAAAGATCCTAGATGATCAAAAGTGGGTTGAGATATGTGAATAAGGGGGATAGTTGGTGACCTTTTATAGGGGAGGGAGGGGACACACTTTTCATTTTTGAAATCAAGTTTGGTGTACCCATATTTCTTCACATAAAAGTAAATAAAACCAGAAAAATCAATAATGGAAGGTTTATGGCCTAAATATGGATAGAAAATGGGGTTTTGACAAGTTTCTAGGTCATTTGGGCCCTTAAGATTAATGTTTAGTCCTATGTTAATCTTAATTTTACCTGATTGTTGTAATTAATTTTTATCATATTCACTAATATCATTGGTGAAAAATTAAGTTGATCTTATAAATATTATACTTATTAAAACTATTTAATTTCTTTTTCTTAATTTAATTCATAAAATGGGAAAATTATGTTTAATGTTAATCTTGTAGACGTGGAGATAAAGAAGGTTTTTAAAGTGATAATGTTCAAACACTCATTAGGATTTTGTATATAAATTGAACATAAAAATTATTCCAATGATATAAATTGGATTAATATAGGTATAATTGATCGATTTTGTACTTGAAAATAAAAATAATATATAAATTAAGTATATAAATTAATTAAATAGAAAATGAATTTTGAATTAAAATTCATCATATTCACTATTCACCCAAAAATGATATTTCTTAATAAAATACCAAAAATCACCCCTAAGATAATTTTGACTTTTTTAATTGAAAAAATATTTTTATTTTATCAAAGACAATTTATAAAAGTTTCTGAAATTAATTTCATTATTTTTCATAGGACATAAGAAGTACTTCTTTTTTGGAAAATAGTATTTCTAAACATATAAGGACTTAAAAAAAATATATGTTTTGTCACCATTATGTTTTATTTGTACAAAAACATTACAAAGAATATTTGAATAATTTTTTTTAATATTCATATTATTATGTTTAACTTTAATGTTTTAACTATCTTCTTTAATTATTTATGAAGAATTGTTGTTTTGTAGAAGCACAATGTTTCGTGTAAAGAAAGACAAGTCAATTTTTGAATATAACCCAATCCAAGTCAGTGTTCTTTGTTTTGAAAAATTTTCTTGGGGTATCATATAATAAAATATTAACATGGTGTATCATACAATAAAATAAAAACTTGGTGATTTCATATAATATAATCTATATTTACTGTTGCGTGAAATGAAAAATATGAAAAAGATAAAATTAATCATAAAAAAATATTTCACAGAAATAGAGTGTGTTAAATTATATCCACCTTAGAATGAAATTCACTCTATAAAGTTGTTTTGTTTATAAATGGTTTAATACTTTTATGTTCTTTTAATAAAAACCCACATTGTATAAGTGAACAATAAATCAATGTTTAAGAATGTACATGTCACGACCCCCTTCCATCAAAGATGCCCCTCCTGAGCTGGCAATGGTGAAAGGGAGATAATGACCCCCGAGTCCCACCTTCAGTAGGCCCCGGGGTGGCGACTAGCACCAAGGGTATGAGTTTATTTTTTTTTCAATCATGGGAGGCATTACCCTTTTTATAGTTAGAATCAGAAATAGGACAAGTCAACCACCAAAAAGGAAAAAGAACAAAGGTGCTAAAAAGAAACCCAAACCAGTCCCATATGCATGTATAAATAAATAGAAATAGGTACAAGTACAAATAAGCTCAAAGTACAAGTGAGTACAGTACCAAAAGAAAAACAAGAAAACAACAACTGCACAGCTCCCACTGCCTGACTAGTAGGGTCCCGCACGGCCCTGGTAGTCCTCCTAAAAACCTGAAACAACTTAGGTTGAGAATACAAGTATACTCAGTAGAGAACCTAAAGCTCTCGTGAAAAAGTGGGGAGACACCCTAAGGTCCCATGAGAAAACAGAAGAACCAGAAACTAACAAGGAAAAACTATCCACCCAGCCTCACTGGTCACACTCACCAAGTAACACAAACAAGTTTAGTATATATATAGAACAAAAGTATTGGGTACCCCGCACCATTTCCCACTTAATTAGATGCTGCACTTCCTAATGGCAAACGCCCTGACGCTACCACACTCTTCCCGCCCGCACACACCTGGGCCAAACCACGCATCCCGCCCGCACACACCTGGGCCACAACCACTAACCCACCCGCAGACACCTGGGCCTCATCCCGAAGGTTCTTGGGAACGGTAAGTCTGCCCGAAGAGTCTTGGGCTAAAGGTCGCCTCAAGCCATCACAGCCTACGAGACCTACCCGAAGAGTCTTGGGTGTAAGGTCTTCTCAAGCCATCATAGCCTATGGAAGAAGGAGCAGGAAGGAGGTAGTAACTAAGGGGGAACACCCTCTCCCATAAAATGGGAGTGTTCGGCACTAGGTGCTTGACATGGGTGTGGTGCGACAAAACACAAAGATACAATTATATATATACATATACCAAACACACAGCCCAACCTATGGCTTCTTAAAAAGAGAAACTGAGCATGTGCCTCGGCACTGCTACCACGAAGCATGCATCAACAACCAAACAATCATCCCCCAACCCCATTTAGGTTTTCATGTTTCATGCAATGGTTTAACAAATTATTATTACTGGGCAACTAACATCCATACAAAACCTTTCACAAACATATCCCTGCCATCCACAACCAAGGTTAGGTAAAACGCAAGCAACCACATGCGATTTAATTTACAAGATATTATCACAACCATACAACATTCCATCATTCATTTATTTCAAAGTTCCACACATAAAAATCTTTCCACACACAAAACATTTTCGCATTTGAAAACACCTTTTACTTCAAAACACTTTTCATAATCAAAACACTTTTCATAAATAAAGGCATTTTCCACAAAACAACCAAACCACCAACATGTTCATTATTCCAACTTTGTTCAACCGGGGTGATCACACAAGGTTTTCATTCTCATTTAATCAGCCAGTCTTTACGTGCTTATCCATTTTCCATGTTTTAACAAAACCAACCACAAACAAATTCAGATATCAATTGCGCACGCAAAGGCCACCAACGACCTTGATTTTCAGAAGGCAAAGGCCTTTCAATCCAAAATCACAATCAGAAGATAAAGAAACTAGAAGGCAATAGAAACAGAACAAAACCCCAAACCCTTCTTTATCCGGTTATTATCTTTATTTAAAGTTCAACTGCATCCCATGGAACAAAAGAAAAATATCCCACCCCGCATGTTGCACCAAAAAGAGAGACGAAGGTAAACCCCTACCTCAAAAGGTCCCGATCACGTCGCTTCCGACGACGTCCTTCGGTGTCCTCCGCCTTCGCCAAACCCGACAAACGCCTCCTAGGATGGAAGCTGGAAAAGGAAGGTCGGAAGAAAAGGTGCCAAGTCCGGGCTTAGAATCTTCGTCTCGTCGCTACGATCCTGTGGCCGCTGACGGATCGTAATTCGGAGCTCGGACAAAGAAGTTATAGGAGGAATACTTCTCGATCGTCCAAGAGCGTCGTCGTGCGACAAAGAAGCGATCGATAGGGAAGATAAAACATGACCTCGTTCTTATATAGGCAACAAATAGGTAAATCCATATTCAGTGTGCATTAATGAATACACGATGTGACCGTACATACGTTACATGTTTTGATTGGTTAACACACAACACATCACGCGGTTTCCACGCGTTTTAATAATAATGATAATTCTATCAATATGTGGTGTTTCGTTTACCTGAGGCATGAGTCATAAAAGTAGCTCATTAATGGTCTTAAAATGACCGTCATAATTTCAGTTTTACGCTGTCGCTGACGGATCGTCAATCCGATACCGTATGAGGGAGATACGTTGGATACAAGATCCCGTAATAATAACAATATTAAATCTATTAATTCATGAGCGTTTCGGGTACCCAATCCGAAAACCCGAAAAAGACATCCAGTATTGGACTCATAATTTTCGTCTCGTAGTCAGGGTCGCACTGCCACTGACGGTTCGTGAAACCGAGGTCGCACGAAGAAGTTATTGTGAAAAAAGTGTTTTATTATCAAAAAAAAATGATAACAATATTTTATTAATTAATTAATTATTTATTTCTCTAACTCCAATCAATCACCATTTGTCATTTTTCACGCTGGAAATTCATCACCAATTATCTCCTTTACTATTTATTTCACACTTAATTTTATTCCCATTAATATCTTATAACTCCTCCCTCTCTCCAATCATTATTAATTCTTTCTCCCAAGATTCTCTCCCACAAAAAGTGGCGCCTCTCTCTTATATTTATTTTTCAATAAATTTTATTTTCTCTCTCCAATCTTTATTTTGTTGGTGCGCCTCCCCTTTAATTTCATATTATTATATTTTTCATCTTCTCTCTCCTTGTGGCACGCCCCAAATTTATTTTAAACCTTTATTTATTTATTTTTACACAATTATCATAACATCTTTAATTGATTCTCATATCTAAAATCTCATTGCATTTAATTCAAAACATAATTCTCATTAAATCATTATTACCAGATCTATCAAAAAAAACCAACATTATTATTATAATTATTTAGTATAACACTTATAACAAAACCCCCAAAAAAATTATTAACACGTCACCATTTATTATTAATAATAATTATTATTTTTGATGTTTGCCGCATTGACCACATAAAAAAAACGTTTTTACAAAGTAATCGACCGGAGAGGTCCGGGCCATTACATTAGATACCTCTCAAAACATTCTCGTCCTCGAGAATTAAAAACTGACCCAGAAGAAGGAAAGGATCTGAAGAACCACTCCACAAGATACCTCTAAGGGCTCTCGTCATGACAAGGAACCAACCAACATCTCTATGAGTTAGGAATTCTCTCTCCTATGTCAAGATACTATCCTCTTTAGGCGGCACTGACTCGCCTACACGGGTTTAATCGCATCCTCATTAATGCGTCTTGATTAAGGATCAGGTTTTTCCTTTCCCATATATCCGGACAAGCCACACACTTCCCAAGAACAAGGAACAAAGATCTCACATCCAACAAGCCAACATTTTATATATCAAAGGTACAGGGTAACACCAACAAAAAAAGGAAGGTACAAGTCAAAACAACCCCGGGTACTGAGCGCGCATCTGGGTCTCCTGCTACCAAGTGCTCTCCTCAAGGCCGCCATGCCTCCACAACACACTAACCAAGCCGATGGTTCATCCACAGAGCACTTTCTCCTTGCGATCCTCGATCCTGACTGGCCGTTCCTCGAAGGTTGCGTCTTCTCCCACATTTAGCTCTCCCCAGTTGATGACATGAGAGTCATCATGTAAGTACTGACGAAGCTGGGAGACATGGAAGACGTCATGGACCCTCTCCAACTGAGGTGGTAGGGACAGCTGATATGCCACCTCGCCAACTCGCCTCAGCACCTCGAAAGGTCCGATGAACCTAGGGGAGAGCTTACTCCCCTTTCCGAACCTCCGCTGCCCCCATCGAGGGGAAACCTTCAAGAACACATGATCTCCCACCTCGAACTCCAAGGGCCTCCTCCGATGATCAGCATAAGACTTCTGCTGATCCTGAGCTGCTTTCATCCTCTCCCGCACTAGCTGGACTTTCTTTGTGGTGCTCTGCCCTACTTTTGGTCCAAGAGTACCAGTCTCACCAACCTCTGCCCAGCAAAAGGGTGAACGACATGGTCTTCCATACAAAGCCTCAAAAGGAGCCATGCCGATAGTAGAGTGGAAGCTGTTGTTGTAGGCAAACTCTACTAAAGGCAAGTGTCGTACCCATGATCCTCCGAAATCTAGAACACATGCTCGTAGCATGTCCTCCAATGTCTGGATAGTCCGCTCTGTCTGTCCATCAGTCTGAGGGTGAAAATCAGTGCTAAGGCGTAGCTGGGTGCCAAAAGCATGCTGTAACCCCTTCCAGACTCGTGAGGTGAACCGAGTGTCCCGATCTGAGACGATAGTCTTTGGAACTCCATGAAAACGCACCACCTCATCCACGTACCTCTGTGCTAAGGTACTCATAGGTCCTGACTCCTTGATGGCCAAGAAGTGAGCATATTTTCTCAGTCGATCCACCACTACCCAGATAGCATCATGACCGCCATGAGCTCTGGGTAGTCCTGTGACGAAGTCCATCGAGACGTCGTCCCACTTCCACTCGGGAACATCTAAAGGATGCAACAAACCACCAGGAACGCGGTGTTCAGCCTCCACCTGCTGACACACCAGGCATTTAGCCACAAACTCTGCCACTGCCCGTTTCACCCCGGGCCACCAAAACTGTCCCCTCAGGCCTTGGTACATTTTCGAAACACCTGGATGTACTGCCAAGGCTGAGCTATGGAACTCACGAAGGACTTCATCACGCATCACCTCTGGAACAAACAACCTTCCATGAAAGAGCATCCGATGTCGGCTGTCCTCCGACCATCCTTCCAGAGCGTTCCCCTGATCGACACGATCCCGCAACACTTCCACCTCAGGGTCTCCCCACTGAGACTATTCCACTTGCTGCAACAAAGAGGACTGTACCGTCATCTGAAACAAGCAGCCTCTAGCACCTTCCACCCTCGCATCCATGTGCAAGGCACCCAACTCCCCCATCGCCTTCCAAGCATCAGCAGATTCCTGAACCACTTCCTGATGCGGCTTCCTTCTCAGGGCATCAGCCACAACGTTTCCCTTACCTTCAGTGTACGAGATCTCAAAGTCGTAGTCTTGGAGAAACTCGACCCATCTCCGCTGTCGCAAGTTCAAGTCACGCTGGGAGAAGATATAGCGCAAGCTCTTGTGATCGGTGAAGACTACAAAGCGCTCCCCAAAGAGGTAATGTCGCCACAGCTTCAATGCGAACACTACTGCTGCAAGCTCCAAGTCATGGGTGGCATAGTTCCGCTCGTGAGGACGCAACTGCCTAGACCCATAGCAGATCACACCCTTCTTCTGCATCAGCACACATCCCATGACAAGGCCAGAGGCATCACAAAACACCTCATACAAGGATCCTTCCCCTGGAAACCTAAGGATGGGAGCACTAACCAACTTCTCCTTCAGGTATTTGAAAGCTTCCTAGCACTGATCCTTCCACAGGAAGACCTGATTATTCCTAGTCAAAGCTGTCAACGGAGCAGCAACTCGAGAGAAGTCCGAGATGAACCTCCGATTGTATCCAGCCAACCCCAGGAAACTACGATCTTCTGCCACGCTCTTGGGTGTTGTCCAAGAAACAACAGCTTCTACCTTCGATGGGTCCACTGACACTCCATGCTGAGACACCACGTGCCCAAGGAAGTGTACTTCTTGCATCAAGAACTTACATTTTGACAACTTTCCATAAAGCTGATGGTGCCGAAGGACTTCCAAGACAGCCCTGAGATGCTCAACGTGCTCCTCCTTTGATCTTGAGTAGATCAAGATGTAATCGATGAACCCAACGACGAACTGGTCCAGGAACTCTCGGAAGACAAAGTTCATAAGACCCATGAACACAGCTGGTGCATTCGTAACCCCAAACGGCATCACTACAAACTCAAAGTGCCCATACCTACACCTGAAAGCTGTCTTTGGGATGTCACTGTCTTTTACCCCCAGCTGATGATATCCCGACCGCAGATCAATCTTAGAAAACCAACATGATCCCCTCAACTGGTCGAAGAGGTCATCTATTCTCGGAAGGGGGTAACGGTTCTTGACCGTTACCTGATTCAGCCTCCGGTAGTCTATGCATAGCCTGAGACCACCATCCGCCTTTTTCACGAACAGAACCGGAGCACCCCATGGCGACACACTGGGTCGAACGAAACCCTTCTCCATCAGATCGTCAATCTGAATCCGCAACTCCCGCAACTCCGAAGGTGCCATCCGATAAGGATCCATCGAGATTGGATGGGCACCTGGCTGTAAGTCTATCCCAAACTCAACATCACGTCGAGGGGGTAGAGTCACAACCTCCTCGGGAAAGACATCGAGGAATTCCCCAACAACTTCTGGAAAATTCATCATCTCCGTATCAGCTAGAACCGTTGATATCCCACCCAACAAAGAAAAGAGAGGCTTCACATGCCGGCTTCCCACCTGATAGCTCCTCTCGCCAACAAAAGTCACACGCTGTTCATCCATATCGGAGAACACGACTCTTCTCCGGAAGCAGTCGATAACACCACTAACAGAGAACAGCCAGTCGATGCCTAAGATGACGTCGTATGGCTGCATCTGTAGCAAAAGAAGATCTCCAATGGACCGATGTGGTCCCAACATCAGCTCGCATCCCCGACAAACACAAGACAAATGGGTCTGACCTCCAACAAGCGTACTCAGTACCAGGGGTATAGAAAGTCTCTCTACATCTAGACCCAAAGCATGGGCTAGACTGGGTGCAACAAAAGAGTGCGAAGCTCCTGAATCGAACAAGGTAGAAACAAGAGTGCTGAACAAACAGATCGTACCTCATACCACCTCTGGTCCTGCTAGAGCTGCAAACTCTGCTGCGTGCAACTGTCCATGCCCAGCTCCTCTGCCTCTCTGATGTCGACCGCCTCCCCGACCACGCCCTGGTCGAGGTCCCTGAGGAGCACCCTGAGATCGGCCTCCTCCTACAGGGTCTACCCTCGGAGGGCCCTACTGCTGCTGAAAGGGCCTCGACGACAACTGCTGTTGAGGAGGGTACTGATCCTGACCACCTCCACCGTGCTGAGCTCTGGTCGGGCACTGACTCCGGACGTTCCTGAAACCTCCACAAGAAAAACACTTCAGTACAGGACTCGAGAAGGAAGGACGAGGGACTGAAGACCTGAACTGGAACCGCTGGGGCCTGCTCCCCCCCGGCCTGAACCTGGAAGGTCCGGTCGCAGGAGGTCTGCTACTGACTGCCTTCCCCTTCGACGGACCCGCCTGGATCCCTTCTCGGGGTGCACCTCCATGCAAGTGCATCCTCTCTACAACTTCCACCTTCTTCTGTACGGCTAAGTATGTCGGAAGGGTGAAGGGGGTCACAACATACTGGAGCGAAGGACGAAGCGCCTCTTCCAAACGTCTTGCCCGAGACTCTTCATCCGGAAAGAGTTCCGGAGCAAAGCGTAGGAGATTCTTGAACTTAATTCCCAACTCTCGAACAGTCATACTCCCCTGCTGAAGGGAGAGCAACTCCTGACGCTTTTCCGCCTTGATCATAGAAGAAAGGAATTCCTCTCGGAACTCCTTTCCGAAGTCAGCCCATGGAATCTATGCCTCCTTCCTCTCCCCGAGGTAGAACATCCACCATTGGCGCGCCGCACCTCTCAGTTGACTGACCGCTAGGGGGACCCAGTACTCCTTCAGAGCACAGATCAAGGTAAAAGTGATCCCTAGCTCTTCAAGCCACCCCTCCGTCTCTAGGTCCGAAGTACTTCCCTCGTACTTCTTGAGAGTCTGACGCAGGAATGAACGGAGGGTCTTCTGCCACTGGCTGTCTTCCTCCTCTTGATCGATCCTCAGTTGATCGATCGCCGGAACCTGCTGGGCCTCGGCCACCTGAGCCACCTGGGAACACCGTCCAGGTGCCATAGCTGTACGGTAAACAAGGAAAACCTAAGCCCGAGTAGTAAGGAGATTTCTCAAGGGTTCATTTTATCATTTTACTTTATTCCCAGAATGCCCCAAATCAAGTAAAACACAAACATGATGATGCATGTACCTTTCCTAGGGTTTCTACCCTAAAAACAATGTAGCCTCACACGGTTGTTCGGTAGGCTCAGAGTCCTTGCATCGGATCACGGGGGGCCCTAAAATCCCATGTCCTAGCCGGTCTTCCCTGGCCTATGTCACACACCAAGATCAGCTAACATTGTTTCCCTACCATCCCATGCAATCCTCACTGTGCCTAACTCCAGACTCCATCCTATCTCTCAACCATTCCTCTGATACCATTCTGTCACGACCCCCTTCCATCAAAGATGCCCCTCCTGAGCTGGCAATGGTGAAAGGGAGATAATGACCCCCGAGTCCCGCCTCCAGTAGGCCCCGGGGTGGCGACTAGCACCAAGGGTATGAGTTTATTTTTTTTCAATCATGGGAGGCATTACCCTTTTTATAGTTAGGATCGGAAATAGGACAAGTCAACCACCAAAAAGGAAAAAGAACAAAGGCGCTGAAAAGAAACCCAAACCAGTCCCATATGCATGTATAAATAAAATGAAACAGGTACAAGTACAAATAAGCTCAAAGTACAAGTGAGTACAGTACCAAAAGAAAAACAAGAAAACAACAACAGCACAGCTCCCACTGCCTGACTAGTAGGGTCCCGCACGGCCCTGGTAGTCCTCCTGAAAACCTGAAACAACGTAGGGTGAGCATACAAGTATACTCAATAGAGAACCTAAAGCTCTCGTGCACAAGTGGGGAGACACCCTAAGGTCCCGTGAGAGAACAGAAGAACCAGAAACTAACAAGGAAAAACTATCCACCCAGCCTCACTGGTCACACTCACCAAGTAACACAAACAAGTTTAGTATATATATAGAACAAAAGTATTGGGTACCCCGCACCATTTCCCACTTAATTAGATGCTGCTCTTCCTAACGGCAAACGTCCTGACGCTACCACACTCTTCCCGCCCGCACACACCTGGGCCAAACCACGCATCCCGCCCGCACACACCTGGGCCACAACCACTAACCCGCCCGCAGACACCTGGGCCTCATACCGAAGGTTCTTGGGAACGGTAAGTCTGCCCGAAGAGTCTTGGGCTAAAGGTCGCCTCAAGCCATCACAGCCTCCGAGACCTACCCAAAGAGTCTTCGGTGTAAGGTCACCTCAAGCCATCATAGCCTATGGAAGAAGGAGGAGGAAGGATCTAGTAACTAAGGGGGAACACCCTCTCCCATAAAATGGGACTGTTCGGCACTAGGTGCTTGACATGGGTGTGGTGCGACAAAACACAAAGATACAATTATATATATACATATACCAAACACACAGCCCAACCTATGGCTTCTTAAAAAGAGAAACTCAGCATGTGCCTCAGCACTACTACCACGAAGCATGAATCAACAACCAAACAATCATCCCGCAACCCCATTTAGGTTTTCATGTTTCATGCAATGGTTTAACAAATTATTATTACTGGGCAACTAACATCCAGACAAAACCTTTCACAAACATATCCCTGCCATCCACAACCAAGGTTAGGTAAAACGCAAGCAACCACATGCCATTTCATTTACAAGAGATTATCACAACCATACAACATTCCATCATTCATTTATTTCAATGTTCCACACATAAAACCCTTTCCACAGACAAAACATTTCCGCATTTGAAAACACCTTTTACTTCAAAACACTTTTCATAATCAAAACACTTTTCATAAATAAAGGCATTTTCCACAAAACAACCAAACCACCAACATGTTCATTATTCCAACTTTGTTCAACCGGGGTGATCACACAAGGTTTTCATTCTCATTTAATCAGCCAGTCTTTAAGTGCTTATCCATTTTCCATGTTTTAACAAAACTAACCACAAAAAAATTCAGATATCAATTGCGCACGCAAAGGCCACCAACGACCTTGATTTTCAGTAGGCAAAGGCCTTTCAATCCAAAATCACAATCAGAAGATAAAGAAACTGGAAGGCAATAGAAACAGCACAAAACCCCAAACCCTTCTTTATCCGGTTATTATCTTTATTTAAAGTTCAACTGCATCCCATGGAACAAAAGAAAAATATCCCACCCCACATGTTGCACCAAAAAGAGAGACGAAGGTAAACCCCTACCTCAAAAGGTCCCGATCACGTCACTTCCGACGACGTCCTTCGGTGTCCTCAGCCTTAGCTAAACCCGAAAAACGCCTCCTAGGATGGAAGCTGGAGAACGAAGGTCGGAAGGAAAGTTGACAAGTCCAGGATTAGAAGCTTCGTCTCGTCGCTACGATCCTGTGGCGACTGACGGATCGTAATTCGGAGCTCGGACAAAGAAGTTAGAGGAGGAATACTTCTCGATCTTCCAAGAGCGTCGTCGTGCGACAAAGAAGCGATCGATATGGAAGATAAAACATGACCTCATTCTTATATAGGAAACGAATAGGTAAATCCTTATTCATCATGCATTAATGAATACACGATGTGACCGTACATACGTTACATGTTTTGATTGGTTAACACACAACACGTCACGCGGTTTCCACGCGTTTTAATAATAATGATAATTCTATCAATATGTGGTGTTTCGTTTACCTGAGGCATGAGTCATAAAAGTAGCTCATTAATGGTCTTAAAATGACCGTCATAATTTCAGGGTTACGCTGTCGCTGACGGATCGTCAATCCGATACCGTATGAGGGAGATACGTTGGATACAAGATCCCGTAATAATAATAATATTAAATCTATTAATTCATGAGCGTTTCAGGTACCCAATCCGAAAACCCGAAAAAGACATCCAATATTGGACTCATAATTTTCGTCTCGTAGTCAGGGTCGCACTGCCACTGACGGTTCGTGAAACCGAGGTCGCACGAAGAAGTTATTGTGAAAAAAGTGTTTTATTATCAAAAAAAATGATAACAATATTTTATTTATTAATTAATTATTTATTTCTCTAACTCCAATCAATCACCATTTGTCAATTTTCACGCTGGAAATTCATCACCAATTATCTCCTTTACTATTTATTTCACACTTAATTTTATTCCCATTAATATCTTATAACTCCTCCCTCTCTCCAATATTTATTAATTCTTTCTCCCAAGATTCTCTCCCACAAAAAGTGGCGCCTCTCTCTTATATTTATTTTTCAATAAATTTTATTTTCTCTCCCCAATCTTTATTTTTTTGGTGCGCCTCCCCTTTTATTTCATATTATTATATTTTTCATCTTCTCTCTCCTTGTGGCACGCCCCAAATTTATTTTAAACCTTTATTTATTTATTTTTACACAATTATCATAACATCTTTAATTTATTCTCATATCTCAAATCTCATTGCATTTAATTCAAAACATAATTCTCATTAAATCATTATTACCATATCTATCAAAAAAACCAACATTATTATTATAATTATTTAGGATAACACTTATAAAAAAACCCCAAAAAAAATTTATTAACACGTCACCATTTATTATTAATAATAATTATTATTTTTGATGTTCGCCGCATTGACCACATAAAAAAAACGTTTTTACAAAGTAATCGACCAGAGAGGTCCGGGCCATTACAGTATAGTTGGAACCATAACAGTTACCCAAAGTAACTCATAAATGGGTGTTCGTGTAGGAGAAAATAAACAGAAAGTGAAAACATAGACATGGAATAGAAATATAACTATCAATTTATGGAAGAGAGTGATAGAGAAAATGGTCAGGAGAAAGTTAACAATCCCAAATCTATAAATCTGTAATGATCTAATGGACCATTTGATTCATTAGAAAAGAAGGCACCATAATAATCTTTTTAGTTTCAAGATCTTTTCCATAGAGTGGTATAATTTTCATGAGAAGTTATACATTCATGATTTAATTTCCCTTCATAAGTAAAATCTCACCCTTTGGTTGTGTCTTGACCAATTTCCACTTCCCCTATTTCTCAAAAAAGGACGGTGAATTTTTCCTTCATGAAGCACTAAAAGATCATGATATCCTTGATAAGTCATCCCATATCTCGTTTGTTACTATCAACAAAAAGTTGATAAGGTAGGTTTCCTAATATTCATATATCTCCATCTGTTGAGATGATACTTTAATATCAAAAACATCATCTGATGTTTCACTGAAACATTCTATAAATGGTTAACGTTATACCTGTAATGACCCAAACATTTATGAATAAAATTCTAATTATTTTAAAGTAATTAAATTTATTATGGTTATAGAAAACACATGCACTACTATTATTATATCCAATTGGATTTTAAATGACCGTTAAATATCTTTACTATTGATAATATAGTCATTGAACAGTTAGCATATTACTGGTATAAATACAGGGTTTTAACAAATGCTTTTGTGACAAAAAAATGATGTAACGGCCTAAAAAATTCGGATCTTGCCCAATTAATCCCATTTATCAGATCCTCCAAGGGAGATATCATTTTTGGGACATAACCTAGATCAAGACCAATATAATATCCAACCACTTAAGAATGAGTGAAACCATTTATGGGAGAAGTTCAATATCATCGAGATCATGGCCCAAACCATGTTCATCAAACGACCTCCTCAAAGCCCCACCATCGTACACCTTAAACATAGGGAATATTTTGGTTTAATAAATGGATATATATCAAGATCCTAGAAATAATATTATGTACAGTATTTTTTATTGAATAATTCATATATTTCTCTTCATATTATTTTTACTTTGTAAATGATTTTTAAAGCCCAAGTAGTATTTTTGGTTAATATTGAAATTCAATTAAGAAATATATTTTGATGAATTAATTTATTTTTGAAATAAATAATATTTTAATAAAATATTATTATCAAATAACTTTTATTAAATATTGATGATCATATAATTTTTATGAAGTCAAATGTAATTTTTATTAGGGTCTGAAAACTCGTATTGTAAAAACCCCATCTATTTTCAATAAATGTTCATTTTTATTTTAAAAGAGAAAATTCATATATTTATAAAATTATTTAGATAAAATTAATATTTTTTTGGAATCAGGATGTCAAAAATATTAAATGGTTAATATTTCATAATTTTAAGAGATAATCAAATTTTTGGGAGAAAATTAAATACTGTATAAATATACGATGTATTTTATGACATGATATTGGAAAAATAATTATGTAATAAATACTATAAAATTTATATTCTGACAAATACATATTTTCCATTAAAATAATGTGATTTTATGTTTATTTTATTTATAATATAAAGCTGGAGTGAATCTTCCAAGATTTGTAATATATTTTAAAATTTTAAAATCATTTTTATGAAAGTGTGACTCAACTCCATACAAGTAAGGGGAATATTTTATTATCTTTTTCCATTGGAATCATAAAATATTGTAATCCAATACACTTTTATATAAACCATGGGAAAAACATGGTATGGTTTTTGGTTTTGAATATTTTACTATGTTGTGTCCAAAACAAAAATAATAATGAAATCCCTATCCTTTTCAATAAAAACACACCCAAGATCCCATTTCTCTTCACTAAAACTTTTTTGAGCTCATCTAAACTATTTTATATAATCCATAGAGTCCTCACAAGTCATCTTAAGTTCCCAAGAAGCCTCTCCCTTTCCTTTGGAGTTACATATCCATGTAAGGGATTTCCCTCTTAACCTTTGAATTCAAGCACCTTCTTTGAGATTAGTTATTTTTAATTTCAATTTGTTGTATTTTCATTTGGTTTTAATCATTACCATTTTATCCAATAGATGTTATTTTTATGAGGGATCATTTATTCCCCCTCATTTGGACCATTACCTAATCCGTTTCTATGATGAAATTCCGCAAGTGATGTATCTATTCTAATTTCCATTCAAGAACTTCTTATATATTATGCTTATTAAATTACATTTTCATATGTTGGGATATAATTTTCCACGATACACATACTATAAATTTTATGGTTAAATGTCCATATATTCCTTTAACACACATTAATCCCCCTATTATCCTTTAAGTCCACCCGTTACTATAACGAAATTCCCCAAGTGATCTTTCACCCATCTCCTTTATCAAGAATCCCTTTTATGTTATATCTTATAATTTCATTTTTCCTATGTCGTGATCTATTAATAAATATTAATCTTACTATTAATTTCATTTTTGTGTGATGGGATACCCCTTTCTCTCTCATAAACCCATTCTATGAATTTCTATATGATTTCGTTATGCTGCCAAAATTCCACACGAATTTTCCATTCTAAGAAAATTGTATAGAAAATTACCTAACCATTTATCATTCAAGGGAATTCACTTTTATGCACATGATCCTGTTGATTTGGAACTTACATGTTTGTATAACACATTTCTAAATCATGGAATAAAATTATGATTTCGAATGAATCCATGTTATATGATCTATGTGGAACACTTATGTATGAGATTGAAATGTTTATGAACGGTGTTCACTAATAGCACTCAAATGCATTGGGAAATATTTAGTATCATGATACATCATGTTGGGATAATGTTTTACCAGATTACTATATAGGAATTTTTTCCACCATGAAGTCTTCGCAGTATAGATTTGACTTATGTGTATGATATAGTGTTTTAAGTTGTTGCTACATTTCACTTGTCATGATTGTCATGTTGTATCATGCCTTACTATTCATGTGTCTTTTAAACTCCATTAATATGACTATTATCTAATATATATTGATTTCCTCAGGTTATTATATGTTTATTACCTTATTTTACTTTATATCTCACCCCTTTCTTATGTATGTCCTCATGTTATCCCATGCAGTGTTAAGTGCAATGGAATTTTGTGGTCATATCAACGAATTTTTCAATAAATATGTTTTTGTATTTCATGTTTTATGTTGTTATATAATGTTATTAAACCCCAAAGAAACAATACCTCTTGATCTTTAGAGTTGTATTAAGTGAAATTTTATGTAATAAATCATGTTTAAATATGACAAAAAGAGAAGGGTTGTTATAGTTGGTATCAAAGGATATCACAACTAGAAATATATCTTTTCCCAACAGTTTCAAATTGTTAGGAAAAGGCCCTAAAACTGTTGGGATATATTATCCCAATTGTTTCATGAATTGTTGGAACCTAGGTCATGGGATTCCCATATACCAACGGTTTACATTGAACTATTGGTATAGGGTAATTTGGATTTCAATATGCTAACGATTCATGATGAACCGTTGGGATAAATTGTTCCCATAGTTCAAATGGAAGCATTGGAATAAAGATATTTGAGAATTATGTTTTCCCAAGGGTTCAGCTTGAACCATTGGGATAAAGCCCTAAGGGAATTATCCTATCCCAATGGTTCAGCTTGAACCGTTGGAACTGTAGCTGCAATAATTATAAATAGGTATACCAATAGTTATAAAAACATTGTAATAACCACCCACTTATTTTAATGGAAAATGCCTACAATAAAATGAAGGGATTCAACCTACAACCTAAAATAATGCATGAAAACAAACTGAAAACACTGAAAATGCACAACAAACAACCTGCAACAGAGATTCAAACAAAAACACACTAAAAACACAGAAAACACATAGAAAACAAAAAACGTGTAGGCAACCTGAAACCTTCAATCACACAAGAACACATTTCAAACACAAAAAACACACAAAAAACCCGAAATCACAAAGAAAACACACAAAAACTCACTAAAAACACACAAAAAACTCACTAAAAACACACAAAAACTCACAAAAACTCACTACAATCACCTACAATCACACATAAAACACACAAAAACTCACTACAATCAAACACAAAAACTCACTGAAAACAAATATAGAAACTCATAGGATGTAGGAATTCAACCTTGATCCCGATGAGTATTGAATTATTAGGATGCAGAGATTCAACCTTGATCCTGATGAGTGTGGAATTACTAGGATACTAGAATCCATCCATCATGCCTTTGAAATTCCTTATGCAATCCCCTTGGATTTGATGATGTGACTACTGATGTGGAAATTCCCAAGAATAATTGGAATCCAATTTACGGACATTGAAACTATATTTCCATAGGACCATGGGAATTGTATCATACTAGATGATGTTTCACTTCCCAAGATGTCTTGGAATTTACAATTATTCCAGATAGTCTTTGATTTCACAGGGGGAATTAGTTCTGGGCTTGCTGCAATTATATTTCCTAGGTCTATTCACCTAGGAAACACTTCTCTCACATACTAAATTGATATTGGATTTCCCCAATAGAATGGGAATTGGTTTTAAATGATATAGTAGTTGGAATAGTTTCACGACATGCTCAGAGACACTTTAGCACAAGATGAGGTTGGTGTGGTCAATCGCAAGTTCCACATTAGAGCCTGAGGATCAATAATGATTTATTTATTTATATTAAATAGTTTATAAATTTATTTATCTAATAATATCTCATTGATATACACACATTTAATAGTTATGTATCAAACTATATTAGTGGTTCCCTACCATGTTGTACTCTCACCATGATCAAGAGGTCATGACACTTTGGCTCCTGAGAACAATTATTACTTGAAAATAGGTTCAAATTGGTTAAAGGATCATTGTTACATGATAATTATGGAGTTGTTTATATGGTTTGTTTATTGAGATGATTTGAGACACGAGGATGGATTGGTGTCTCATTTTCCTTTTATATTTATTTTCTTATATATAAGGCCAATCTTGTGGGAGACCAGTGTGTGTTAGTTTTTATGTATTTAATTTTAATTCAGTTATTTATTATCATTTGTACTCTAATTTTTAAATCATAGATGTTTATTGGTTTATTTTCATCTATTGTAGTTCACTCTGATATAGGTATAGTCTTCCAATGGTATGACCCTAGAACCACATTTTAAATTGATATCCTCTAGTGTATGGGAAGGCCTGCATAAGGTTCAGTGGTGACTGCTTGATTCAGGCACCACTCAAAAGATATGGACCAGGGGAAGGATGTTTCAAGGGAGAAGATTATCAATAATTATTCATGTACTCTTAGGGTTACACCTTCAAGCATGTGGATATGGTGTACAAAAATTAGTTTTAGGTATGATTTAGTGGTAAGATGAAGGGTGATCCAAAAACAACTTA
This sequence comes from Viscum album, assembly GCA_963277665.1. Classification (NCBI taxonomy): domain Eukaryota; kingdom Viridiplantae; phylum Streptophyta; class Magnoliopsida; order Santalales; family Viscaceae; genus Viscum; species Viscum album. The sequence continues at coordinate 519,943,559 of OY728166.1, forward strand.
TTTTATGGTCTTATAACTTTAACCAAAGGGGATAAACCTTAAGGTCATATAACCTATAGTGTAGGGGTGTAATTTTTATGGTCTTTTAGTAAGTAATATGGGAATAGATTGAAAATAAATAAATAAGGGGAAAATTAACTTAGCATGTTTTCATATCCTAGGGAATATTAGGAACACCTCAAGTATGAGTGAATAGATTTCATGGTCACAGTTTTTGGACTAGCATACTTCTATAGAATTTTTTATCGTGTACATAAGGATGGGAAATACTAAAATGGGATATAATTACTTATGTGAATTTAGTATGTCCTTATCACCCAAGAAAAACTATGTGAACCTCTCACACAGATATAGCTCATACTCAAAGGAAGGGGAATCATCTATGAATTAGGTTGGGTAGGGGGTCGACATGAGTCTATCACAATCCCTAAGATCTAGGATGGAATGAAAATTGTGTTTATAGCTGGGTCTAGGACATGATGTCTAGAAATCATCATGTGTCACGTATAGTGGGAATCAAGCTATACATTTTTCTAGAGGGAAGTGTGGTAGGATTCCAATATCATGCAAGGATTATCCTGTCATGTGGGACTAATGTATCACATCGTTTTAGTAAATTCCATAGGCATAACAATATATAGTTTAACATATAATGCAAAAGAGGCTGAAAACATATTTTAAAATATCTATACAATCATCCTTTAAGGGAAATATTCACAATTCTTTTCCCATTCTAATTGAGTCTTATTACTTATGAGCTACACTTCCCTAATGTTCCATGTTTCATTCAAGTCATCCTTCTTTGAAGGGAAATATCCCCCATGTGACATGTCTTAATGGAAATATTCCTATAAATCCCTGACTTCCAAAATAGTTCTAATTCCCCAAAATCTAGGACAAGAGATGTATAAATTCTCCCTTGGTATCCCATTATACCCAGTTTATAATTTTTATAATTTTTAAATTTTTTATCATTATCATATTTTGTAGGTTTTTATTTGGAATTTCTAAGATTATAGTATAATATTTTATGAAATTTTATAATGAATTGAATGATGGTAACCCTTCCCCCAGAAAATTAATTCTTCCCATTACACTTGTTTGAATCATCCAAATGATATCCAAGATGAGGATTATGAAGTTAAGACATGCAAGGTTTAGGCCCATTTTTATGTTTCGATGGTAGAAGATATAGATCTTATAGGAAACTAGTGTTAATACACCTATAGGGTTTATACATTGTTTTGGATGAAAAGTCGGCCAAAAGAGAGGTATTTTGTATACTTGAAGGCTTTAAAAACTAACCCAATGATCATTTTGGATGGGTTTAGTCAAAATACATGAGACATGTTACAGTACTACAAATACGACTTTTATCAGTGCTAAAAATAGCCTTTATTAGTGCTAGAAAAAGCGCTGATAAAGCCGGTGAAGATAAAGCGGGGGTCCCCTTTATCAGTGCTCTGAAAAGCACTGATAAAGACCCATTTTATCAGTGCTAAAAAAAGATCTGATAAAAGGGGTCTTTTATCAGCGCTAAAACAAAGCGCTGATAAAAAGGTCCTTTATCGTCTCTTTGTTTTAGCACTGGTAAAATACCCCTATATGAGCGATTCCTTTATCAGCGCATTCATTTTCGCGCTAATAAAGGACCCCGTTTATCAGTGATTTTTTAAAAGCGCTAATAAAAGGTAATAAAATTAAAAAAAATTAAATATTTTTTTAAAAAATTTAAAAAAAATTTAAAAAAATTAAAAAATACTGCCAATCGGGGGGGCTTATATAGTGCTTGAGCCCCCCCTTTTACAGTGCTTTTCTGCCCCTATACAGCGCCCCACGCACCCCCTTCACCCTTTAACAGCGCTTGCTCCCATATTCCCCTATGCGCGCGTGCCCCTGCCTCCACCAGGATTTGAACTCAAGACCTCCCCCCTGCGCGCCTAAGCCTTTACCACTACTCTATTTTGATTTGTCTTCCAATTCATTATATAAATATATAAATATATTTATATATTTAGTTATATTTATTCGTATAGTAATATATATTTATATTAATATATATATAGTTATATTTTAATATTTATATAGTTATATTAATATATATATAGTTATATTAATATATATATATAGTTATATTTATTCGTATAGTAATATATATTTATATTAATATATATATTGTTATATTAACATATATATAGTTATATTAACATATATATAGTGATATTAATATATATATTTATAGTGATATTAATATTTATATTTATAGTAATACTAATATATATATATGTAGTTATATTAATATATATATATAGTTATTAGATTAATATATTTATATAATTAGATTAATATATATATATATATTGTTAGATTAATATATAGGTATATAAATATTCATATATTTGTATTTTAAATAAAATTGATGATAGTTATTATTTAGATAAAGCTAATATATTTTATATGTAAATATATTTTATTATTTATATTTATAATTAAATTTTTAGGTGTGAATATATAAAAAATATGTACATATAGTTATATATTTGATTATAAATAGCAGTTCATTATAAATAATGATGAAATTTAAAATACATAATAACAATATGAATGTTATAACTTGGAATAAATTCAGTCCCGACCAAAAAAAGTCAATAATACCCCCCTTAAATAGGGATGAAAATCCACAAAATGTTAAAAAATCGGGGTACCTCGACTAAAAACTCAGTTTTGGAGGCATTCTAGGAATCTTTTAGCCTCAAAAAAACCCTAACTGGGCTTTTCCCACTTAGGGCGACATAGAGCTCGTCGTAGGCTTCGATTTGATATGTGGTAGAGCTCAAACAGACACCCGGATCAAAAGTTATGACCGTTTGAAATTTGAGTTGCGTTTTCAACATATTTTGAATCTTTTTTTCTTAAATATTCTTAATTTTATTAGTCATCAAATTGTTATTAAATGACTATTACTCCATAATAATTAGCAAATTATTAATTAAAAATAATTTTTTTAATTATTTATGAAGCCATTTTCACTAAATATCTTATATATTAAGTATTTTTAGTGTAAATGTACATTTATACTAATCTAAAATATATTTAAAAATTATATATTATATTTATATCAATAAAACTATATTTTTATATTAATATATTAATATATTTTTTTAATTTTATTTTGAAGTTGACCCTTTATCTGCGCTTTTAAAAAAAGCGCTGATAAAGGCCCCCGTTTATCAGCGCTACAAAACAAGCACAGATAAAGGGGGCCCCTTTATCAGCGCTTTTTCATTAGCGCTGATAATGGGGGGCACTTCAAAAAACTATTTTTTTGGTAGTGATTTTAAGGATATATTGGAAACAAAGTCAAATCCATGCAATTTCTAGTCGATTATAATCTTCTAGGACCAAAATATCTTTTCATAGAAGATACATTTGTAAATGTTCCATAAATTACATAGGTGAGAGGGGTGGATATCAATGAAACCAAGTGTTTTCTAACCAATATATATTCATGGAATAATGACTATAGGGATATAGTCACCCAATGTCTATAAGGGTAATAGATATATCATATAGAAAACTAAAGCTTGTAGGAGTTGTGGTTATATCTGGTAAAGGGACAAAAGCAGGAGTGTTTCATGATCCTGGTTTATCTAAAGATATATTCGAGGATTAAATAAATAATGGAAGATGTTTAATAAAGCATGGGACTCATGTTATGGGGATGGGGATGTTGGTGATGGGCAGATATTAATTGCCTCTATTTTAGACTTATCAAGTAGACTTATAAATGTACTTTAAAAACCAAAAATAAATTCTTGTATGGATGAGAATTGTTAATTTATATTTAGTTCATATAAAAAAGTAAATGTTATGGATTTTTTATATTTGGGAGGTGGTGCAGGATGGAAGGGAGGGCATGTAGGCTGGGAGGGGGTCTGCATATAAGGAGGGGAGAAACATGTTGGGAGGGGGGATGCATGTTGGGAGGTAGGGGTGGGGGCTGCAGGTTGGGAGGGAGAGTGAAACATGTTGGGATGGGGGTATCATGTTGGAAAGGAGGGGGTATAGGTTTGGAGGTAGGGGCTGCAATTAGGGAGGGGGAAACATGTTGGGAGGGGGCCGCATGTTGGGAGGGGGGATCCAAGTGTGTAGGGCGATGTAGGTTGGGAGGGAGGGGGATGGGTTGTAGGTTGGGAGGGAGGGGTGAAGGTTGAAGAAATATTTCAATGGTACTATATTTCCAATTATTTATGACATTCCAACTGTTAATGGAATGGATTTAACTTCATAATAGTGATGGTTGATGGAGGGGAGTGCACTTCATAGTTATGAAGGTCACTACTTAGGAATTCAGTAATATGGTTAATGCTAATGGTATTCAGGGTAAATGGATAGAGAGGAGGACACAAAATTCCAAAATGAAATAAAATGTGGATGGAACATTAATGTATTGGGAAATGAGATGGGAAAGACTATTTAGAGAAATCAAGGGATTAGTGATTGAATGTTTTAGTTCCTTTTATAGTCCAGGTAATTATCTTGGGGAAGAACAATAAACCATGGTTAACAATATCATGTTCATTAGGATTTATAACATTCCACTATTTTACATAAATTAGTATAGTTTTAGAAAGTTTCAAAATAAGGGGATGTTAAAATATGGTGATGTTAAATGGGTGTTTATAAAATGTCGTGAAAATTAATATACTGATGCTTTCATGTAATTAAACATCACGATTGATATATGTGATATCATGTTGATGGATGGGAATGAGAATTTATAGGTTAATTCCACTAGAGGATGACCGACCAGTGTTTTTATATAAGACTAGTTGTGGTAAGGTGGGAACTTTATTTGGACAGTCAATGGGCTGTTGGGGATACATTTTTGATAGGCAATTCCTATGATGCATACCACCATTTTTTGGAATGGATCTGTACGAGCCACGTATTATGGTGGGTAGCACCATATGTTTGGGGAGATGGTTATAATTTATGGGTAACTATTCTATGAAAGACCTAGATATGATGGAGGATTCATTGGTAGCTGGTAAGAATTTATCCTAAAATTGAATATACCATCGATTTTGTATCATATTTTTGGACCTTTGATTATGCTTCCACCCCTTTAGAGTGGTGGTGTCCCTAGAAATATCCTTGAACATATTATGCTAGTGGAAGGGGAATCATCTGTGCATCAATTATGCGTGGCATAAGAACAAATTTCTATCATCCCTTGGTTCAAGGATGAGGTGAAAGAACTAGATACTACATTAACTAAAAAAGGTAAATACTCAGTGGTTAATATAATTTCTATTCATTAGAAAACATTATTTATGCACATTTATAATAGGACTTATGTTATTAATTATGAAAATGATGCCTATAGGATTAGAGATCCCAGATCTTTTGGCCTTAGTATCTCTTCCCATAGAATCCATCTATATACCATGCTCACTAAGGGATGCGTGTATGATTCCCTCACTCACAACCTTCTTCCTGAAAGATATATGTTCCTTGAATAGGCCTAGGAATAAGATTAGAGTAATCTAAATTTCAATAAAACAAATTAGGCGAAAAGTGTAGGGAGAAATATAATGAATGATCTTAGAGGGTCCCTTTAAAGAGCTCAAGGACCATTTGGACCACTTCTGGTAGATGTTCTGAACCCTAAACTCTGGTGCGATTTAATTTAAAGTACTACATGCTTGGGTGAAGGAGGTGGTCACCATTAGGGAGGAAAATAGATACTTTTAATTGCATATATTAGTATTGGATGTTTCATTTTTGGTTGTACAAAATAAAAATAATTCCCTAGAAAAATTCTCTCAGCATGAAATGGAATTAGTGACTCTCTAAAATTTGTTCAATGATATGAGTGTTGAAATTTATAAGATTCAATAAGAGATTTACCACCTATGATACATGTTGAATATTTAAAATAATACAGTATGAAAACAATATAGTCTCCATGATGTTGTAGAGCAGGCCAGAGATGATGTTGTTACCACGGTAGAGGCCCTATGATAGGCTGTAGTGGCGGGGACTACATCAATTGATTAATTATTCCAATCTGTATCTTCTCTAGGGTAAAAAATAGCATATCTCATCGAGTCTTATGTGAACATTCTATCATTATTTTGTATTCATAGTAAAAAAAAATTATCTAAGGAATCATGGGAAATATTCCAATATGTGGAGATTCTTCCTTTATTTTGAGTTATCAATATAGAAAAACATTTGAATTATATGTGTATAATGAAAGTATTAAGAGACTCTATAGACCCTTAAACACTAACATGATTATTCAGTCATAGATTTCCAAGGTATTGATTATAAATATATTTCATGGGAGTCATGGACTTTAAGTAAAGTAAATGAAAGGAAATAGATTAACATATTAGACCTATAGATATCGTTTTTACAAGCCACCTAGGTTTAGAGAGGTTATTTAGTGATTTTATGGAAATGAAATGACCCTGTAACTAGGTTTCCATGTTGATAAGTTATCGATTGGGATATGAGTGGTATAACATATATCTTATAATTGGGATGATATGTGTATGGACTAAATGTGGGTTAAGATCAAATAAAATATTCCTAAGTGGATTGGGCCTTGTAGTGATATGTGTGGCAATTGTACATGTATCATTTGATGAGGAAATACTTATGATCATGGATTAGAATGTTTGGGGGTTCTTTGAGTGGGATGGTCCCTCTGAGTCTATAAAATGTATTATGAAATGTTTTATACTATTTAATGAATCAAGATTTCAATTATGGAGACGAAGGATGTGATGCTAGTGTGGGTAGTGGGTATTTTCAGATATATTGGCATTATAACTCCAAGAGTCTTGGTGTGATTTAGCTTCTGATGGAACCTAGTTAGTGTTGTTTGGTTATAAAACCTGATTTTTATGAAGTTCTTAACCAAATTATTAATAATATAATTAAGGAATGGTCGACATGCCTAGAGAAGACTATAGTGTGTCAGATGAGGATTATGGATATTGAGTAGCGACTTGGATGGGTCTGAGGGTCCCTAAAGGACTCCCATGTGAATGAGATAAGAATGTAGATGGGTTTGATATGTTGTGTTTTTGTGAATAGGATTATCATGAGGTGAATAATCCTCTTGGTCTAGTTAGAAGATGAGATGTGCATCAAGGTATGGGATAATACTCAAGAGATGAGTCTAGCCTATGTGACTGAGTGGATATACTAGGATATGTTTTATAGGATTGGGTGAGTAGCCAACCCATGTGAGGATGATATGATGTATGGAGACACTTGGAGACAATTGGGTTATTTATGCTATCTCATGGAGACACTTGGTGTTATTTCATGACTCCAATATACTCTAGAAATATTACCACACAATGTTTTAGAAAAATAATTCAATCTCATGGAAGTAGACAAGGATACTTTAGCTTACAATGTTTCCCCACACTCACAACTCATGATATTACAGTATACAAGTGATCTATGTCAATTAGTCCTAATAACATCACTACCCTTCATCCGTAGAAAGAAGTAAAAGGCTTAAGTGGCCAATGTGATAAATAAAATTACCTAAAAACTAAAAAATACATATATGTATCCTCGGACTATACATGTCCCCTCCCAATATATAATAACAACAATGACCCATGGGTCAATTCATGTTTCTGCAAGAAAGGGGGAAACTGATCCATGTTTCAAAGTGATACTATTAAATAGTAAATTCTTATTAATTAATAATTAATCTTCCTATTAATGGTATATTGTAACGCCCCGACCCTAGTTACCTAGAGTCGGTGCGTTATTACATAACATTGGAATGATTACAAGGGATCAAATCTCGAAAGACCAATCATTTTAGTAGCCTTGGAAGTACAAGATATATTCATAAGTTTTACATTACATCATGAAATAAAAAAATCAACAACATTTTGTCTCCTTTTGAACACACATATATCCATAGCCTATCCCTACCGGTCAACCATAAAATACTTCTTCACATCCTGGGAAAAATAAAACATAAAAAGGGGTGATCTTAGATGGCCATTAAAGATAACAATATATCGGAAGATTTCATAAATATGAATAAAAATTTAAGTCAATGTATAAGCCTAAAACGATATCCTTTTAAACATAAACTTCAAAATAATATGGGGAAGATAAAATCAAATAATTCCAGTTACTAATTCACAAGGATATTCCACTAGTCGAATAATCATATGCAATATCAATAGCCACTTTCATAATGATGGAATGCATAATGCCAAACCTCGTAACCACATAGTCAAAGCATTATGACAAGACTAAAAATAAGATTTTTTCAAGGCCTTGTGCAAAGAAACTAGTTTTTTTCGTGAGGACTACTGTTGCATCGTGGAGCTATTGTGGGCTCCACCCGTCACTTACTACGTTCAATGCCTTTCTCATATGAAAAGGTTTAAACATATCATAAACATTTGTATTAAAACTAGCATACAAAATGTCAATACTTTATCCATAAACCATGAATGGTGTAAAAATAAAACATCCACAGTCAAACATATCACATAACCTTCAATACAATATGGAAGATTTTTATCATAGTAAATCAACTTCAAACAAGTTTAAAATCCATCAAAGGATGTTGACATAAATGAAATCAAAACTTTTTGAGAGAAATAACTCTTTCTATTTTGAAATCATTTAGAAGTCATGAAATTATAAAATAAAACAGTTATTTTGAAAATATTCTTATAATATTGAAAGGGAATCTTTGAATGTGTTATAATAGCAAAAAGTATCCCCACCCACCGTATAAGTAAAAAACAATCTTTCATTAATTTTGTCGAAAAGGTCATAAAAGAACTTTTTTGGAAAACGATGGAAAGATTCCTTTATAAAAATTTAATAAAAATTCAAAAAAGGGTCTAAATGAATTTAACCTATAGTCTAAGAAATAGTAAAAAATGTTTTGAAATATATTTTTACGAAACACGGATGTGGATGATAAAGAGGTCCTAGTAGATACATACTTAAAAACAACCTCGGATAATAAAGAGATTGTAAAATTAACCCATACCTTGTACTTTTCATTGGTCAAGGGTAAATTAAACTATTTTATAATAGTTAAATCGTTTTTATTGAATTATAAAATAACTCTATACATAAAAATTATATCTTATATGTCCCTCTAATATTTCTTTGTTAATAATATTTCAGTAGTATCATCATTTCAGGTGTTAACAGATTTGTCTTCCTTTATATGGTTGGTTACATAAGAAATGTTTTTTATGGATAAGATGTATTTGATTCATATATAGAATTATATTATTTTCATATACTTTATTTTTAATCATAAAATTAAAATTATTGTTGAATGATTATGATGGGGAATGAATCTCATCGTGTTCGAGGAGACGGAAATCCGTACGTACGCATGAGCGACAATATCATTATATTGATGATGAAATCATATGTAATTGGATGGAATATCATATATAAATAATCATTAACATGTTATATTTATTATTTAAATCAGTTTTATTCATTATTATACCCATCCAAAATAATTAAGTGTTTGAATAACAAACTACACCACGACGTGGAGATGGTAAGCCATACGTACGCAAGTATGGTGACTTTTTCATTTATAGGAAGGATAGAAAAATGAATATGGTTGTACCATATTTATAATAAAATCACAGTATATATAAGATACTGGAGATATTATTTTAAAATATAAACAACAAAGAAAGAAGAAGTGGATGAAGAAATGAACTTAAAAGAGGTGATGAAATATTTACCTCTTCTTCATGTTCTTCCTTTTAATTTGATCAAAAGGGCTCCTTTGGTAGGCTTTCTGACAAAAGAAAGGATTTTAGAATGAATGCCGGAAAGTTTGGAGGAGATTTGGGCAGGGATTTTCCGAGCCAAATGGATTTGGAGGTGTGAAATTAAGATAAGGGGAGGTACCCTTTTATAAGAGTGGTGAGGGTCACTTTAGGAAAAGTTTGAAATATTATTTTATAAAAAAATCATTTTCGGATTCTAATGGCTCAAAAATTATTTATTCAGAGGATAAGAAGGGTATGCATTTAAAACCCCTCAACCAATATGTTTTAGATAGGATTAAGTCACCATATTAACTTTATCTTTTTGATTTAACTATTAGTTAAATAGTTTGTCATTTAGCTTGTCTCTTTGTATTTTTATTTTATATGGTTAATAAACATACTATAACAAGACAAGAGAACCCAAATTGGTTCATTATTAATATATATAACCTTATCTAATTTATTTTACCAAACCATATATTTTTAATAATTTTATATCAATTAATAATATATTTTTTTTAAAAACTCAATTAGGTCCATTTTGACACTATTTAGTATTTGGTTTTTTTTTGAAAATCATAACATCATGATTACTTCTAAAAAAATTATTTAATCAACTATAACATGTCATATTAACCTATAAAATTAGTGTAATTCATCAAAAGTCTCAAATTACATTTATTTGGATATTTATAATATAATTTTTTTTAATCTTTCATTAATAAAGTAATTACTTCATCATCATTGTGTCAAAAATAAATGAAATTATTTAATGTCTAAAAATTATAAATAAAATACCATTATGTAGAAAAATATTTTTATCTTTCTAATTAATATTTATAGTCAAATTTATCATATGTATAACCCTATATTAAAAATGGTTTAGTTATTAAACTTTTAATTTAACTCTTTTAAGTCTTCATTAAATAAAATAATAATAAATGTCCTAATCTAATCTGTGTGGACCAATGGGGATAATATTCTATTCCTAAAGTTGTCTTAGTTGAATTACAATTATCTAATAGAATTAGGACATGTGTTAGGATAATTTTGATATCATTTTTTCCATTAATTACCCTATTTACTTTTAACCATGGTAAATAAAAGTCAAAATTTACTATTTACCAAAAATTAATTTCATCCCATTGAAACACATTTTACTTACTGATAAGAACTGTGTATCTTATATTTTTGAAATTCAACTCACAGAAGTGGTAAAATTATGTTTTATGAAAATTTGAAAATTCTCCTAGGAGGTGGGTAAAAGACGATAAAAAGATCAATAAATTTTTTATATATCTAAAATTATTATAAAATGAATCCAATGAATTAAATTGAAATTATATAGAAATTATGTATCTATTTTGACCTAAAATAATTTTAAACAAAATAAATAATTATTTAAATAAAAAGTCAATTTTAACCAATAACACAATGTTTTTCACTATTCCTCAAAAATTGAAAGTCTTCTAAAAAATAAAAAAAATTCACCCTAGGCTAATTTCGATACACCGAATTCAAAAATGAAGTCCATTTTGAATAATAAAATTTATAAAATTTCAAAAAGTGGATATTACTTTTTAAAATGGCTAGTTTAATTGGTTATGGTGTGTTAAAACTCTAACTGGTGTATAACACAAGCTACTGCATTATTCAAAGGGAAATATATCATTGAATTTTGGGGTGTTACTTTCTCCTCTCCATAAAATAATTTCATCCTCAAAATTTATAGAATATTTCTTCATAAAAATATTTAGGTGGTTCTTCATCATAAGTTCCTCAGTTTTCCACGTTGCCTCTACCATCTTATGGTTTCTCCATAGACCTTTTACCAGATGAGTCATCCAGTTTCTCAGCACTTGTTCTCTAGTATCAAGAATTTTGAGAGGCTCTTCACAATAAGACAGATCAGGTTCTAGTTAAATTTCCTCATAGGTGAGTTCATGAATTGGGTTAGGCATGTATTTTTTCAATAGTGATATGTGGAACACAATATAAACTTTGGAGAGACTTGGTGGAATTTCCAAACGATAAGGTACAACTCCAATTCATTATATAATTTCAAAAGGTCTGATGTACCTAGGACTCAATTTTCCCTTCTTACAGAAACATATAACACCCTTCCATGAAGATACCTTCCAGATAACATGATCTCCTACTTGAAATTCCATATCCTTCCTTTGGTTATCGACATAGATCCTTTTCCTACATTGAGCTACTTTGATGTGGGTTTAGATAGCCTTCACAGTTTCTATTGTTTCCTTAACAAGTTCTAGGCCTATGAGTTTTCATTCACCCACATCATCCCAGAATGTTGGTGTGCGACATCTATTTTCATATAACGCTTTATATGGTTCCATCTAAATACTTGAATGGAAGCCATTGTTATAGGAAAATTCTACAAGAGGTAAATATTGATCCCACATACCCTGAAAGTAAAGTGATCAAGATCTCAACATGTCTTCTATGGTTTGAATTGTCCATTTTTATTGTCCTTCTGTTTGAGGGTGGTAGGCAGTGCTCAAACGAAGTTCAGTATCCATGGACTTTTGAAAATTTTTCCATAATCTTGATGTAAAATGGGGATCACGATCAGAAATAAATGCTAGGGGTACTCCATGAAGTCTTGAAACTTCATTAATATACAATATTTCTAAACGTTCAAGTGGTAAATCTTCTCTTATAGCAAGAAAATGTTCTGAATTGGTAAGATGATAAAAAATGACCCACATTGCATCATTCCTTCTAGGAGTCTTTTGTATCCCCATGACAAATTCCATAGTAATATTATTTCATTTCCACTCAGGTATGGGAATAGGATGCATTACTCCTCTAGGAAATTGCCGTCCATCTTTCACTTGTTGACAAACCATACATCTTGACACAAAATCAGTAATCTCCCTCTTCATGTTGTCCCACCAAAAATTTTCCTTCCAATATCTATACATATTGGTTATCCCATAGTGTATAGTGAAATTAGAGATATGAGAATCACCCAATAATTCTCTTTTCAGATCAGGTATATTAGGAACGCAATGTCTCTTCCTAAATTTCAAAATTCTATTTTCATATACTAAGTCACTCAATCTCCCATCATTCACATATTTAATCTTATTTTGAAACTCTTCGTAAACAGTCTGAGAACTCTTTATCTTTTCTAGTAATGATGGTTTGGCAAACATTTGAAAAATATTGACGTTTCACCTTCCATGGTTATTCCCATATCCATATTTACTAGATCCATGAAAATAGGATCCCTTTCAACTCTCATCTTGTTCAAAAGTCCATGATCCTTTCTACTCAAAGCATCTTCCACATTATTTTCCTTCCCCGGGTGGTAGTGTATAGTGAAATTGTAATCCTTGAGTAGTTCAAGTCATCACATTTTCCTCAGGTTGAGTTCTTTTTGTGATAAAATATACTTCAAACTCTTGTGATCGGTATAAATCTCACCTATTTCACCATAGAGATAGTGTCTCCATATTTGCAGTGGAAAGATTACAGCTGATAACTCAAGATCATGAGTAGTATAGTTTCTCTCAAGTATTTTTTAGTTGTCTTTATGCAAAGGCAATAAATCTATCATTATTCATAAGGACACAACCAAGTCCTTTCTTTGAAGCATGACTATAAATAACAAAACCATCATTCCCTCATTATTGATTCAAGATAAGATAATTGACTTATCTTCTCTTCAGTTCTTCAAAACATTATTCACACTATTTTTTCTAAACAAATTTAACCCTTTTACATGTGATCTTTGTTAATGGGTTAGCCAACCGGGAAAAATTATGGACAAAACATTGATAATAACCAATTAAACCAATAAAACTACATACCTCAGTTATACTCGTCAGTGTGGGCCATTATTGGATTGCCTTGATCTTTGAAGGATCAACAAATATTCCATCCTTAGAGACAATATGGCCAAGAAAAGAAATCTATTGATGCCAAAATTCAGACTTGCAAAACATACCATATAATTATTTCTTCTAAGAGTCTTTAGAACAATGTGCAATTGATTTTCATGATCTTCATATATTTTAGAGTATACCAATATATCATCAATAAATACAACTACAAAGTCATAAAGATATTCCTTGAAAACTTTATTCATTAGATCCATGGAGACAGTGGGTGCATTAGTCATTCCAAAATGCATTACTGTAAACTTGTAATGCCCGTACCTGGTTCGAAATGCTGTTTTCAGAATGTCTTCCTTCTTCACACACAACAGATGATATTCTGATCGAAGTTCAATATTTTAAAAATATTGAGCTCCATGAAGTTCTTCGAATAAATCATCAATGCGAGGTAGGAGATAATTTTTGTTTATTGTTATAACGTTGATCTCCCTATAGTCAACACAAAATCTCATAGATTTGAAATTCTTCATAACAAAAAGGACAAGGGCTCCCCATAGAGAAATACTAGGGAGAATAAATCTTTTGTTACTCAATTACTCTAGTAGTTTCTTTAGTTTAACTAATTCCACAGTTTCCATTCTATAAGGGTTATTCGATATGGGCCCTGAACCAGGAATTCAATCAATTGAAAACTCAATTTTTCATTCTAGAGGATGTCCAGGTAAATCCTCTGGAAACACATAGATATATTCTTGCACAATAGGTATGTACCCTATTCAAACATTCTTTCCCTCAACCATGGTTATTTCATTCTCTTCTTCACCAATAATTAAATATAGTTGAGCTACGGGGGGAGGATCTAGATAAGAATTAAGTGGTGATGTTTTTTCTCTAAATATACGGTACTACTTATCATCATCGAAAATTGTAACCTCCTTACAACAAATTTCTACATCACGGTCTGAAATCCAATCCATTCTAAGGATTATATCAAATTCAATCATGGGTATGAAAATCAGATAAGTAGATAATGAACATTTATATGCCCTAATGGGAACTGATTCACAAAAATTTATTGTGATGATACTTCCCTTAAGAGTTTTGACTGTCAACTCCTTTGTTAAGTCAATTTAAAAATATATAATTTTCTTAGAAAACTGGGAAGATATGAAACAATGAAATTATCTAGAATCAAATAAAGCATTGGATAAACATGAGGAAAGCATTAAATTACCTTCCACCACGTCTTTAGAAGCTTCAACCTCACTAGTAGTGATTGCATATTCTTGGCCTTTCTCCCTTGGGATTTTCTGTGGTAAGTTCCCTTGGTGCTTAGGACATTCATTTTCATAATGCCCCTTTCTCTACAATTGTAGAATTCAACATTGAAAACCTCTTTCTTTCCCTTGAAATCATGAGCTTGGTGTCCTTTTTCACCACACTTGTAACTTCCTCTCATTCCTCTTAGGCAAGTACTGGAGTGTTTCTTCCCACATTTACCACATGATGAATATTAAACTTTTCCCTTCTTCCCATAATTTTTATTTCTATAGTGTTTATCATATCTCTTTTTCTCTTTCTTTTCTTTAATGTCGTAATACATAGAGAATTACTTTTCTGTCTTGATAGCGTTTGAGACTATATCTTCGTTTGATGAGAAATATTGTGAGACTAATGATCAATAGGGAATTGGTTTTTACCCATCAAAAAATCGATCAATATTACTCCTTGTGTTACGTATATAATATGCAACATGCCTTGCTAACCATGTAAAGTTAGCCTCATACATTACGACATTCTCATCCACCTTTTTCCACAGACTCAGAAATTGTCTTTCCATATCTACTCGATGGTCACAAAGAAAGTATTTTTCTACGAAAATATCTTTAAACTCTCTCCATTCCATGTTTGATACTTTTTCATCTTCCTTTGTGTTTTGGATTAATTACCACCCATGATCTTCGTCTCCCGTGTGGAGATAAACTGCAATGACAACTTTTTCCCTTTCGCTACACCCCAAAGAATAAAATATTTTATCTAAGGAATTTATCCATTGCTCAGATACTAATGGATTTGTAATCCCATTTAATGTTGGTGGTCTTTGCCTTATGAAGAATTCTATCATTGATCTTACACATTGTGGATCAGGGTTCTCCATACGTGTAAGGTTATTATTCATAACCTGAGTGAGTTGTCCCAGTATGGTGATAAGATGATCAGCACCAGCTGCTTCACCATCTCCACTATAATTATCTTGTGTAGGTGGGAAATCCCTACATGTATTACATGTGTTGATATGGTTTCCATTCCTTCCACTAGGTGTCATTTATAAACAATGTCATACACTCGATTAGTTTATGAATCACAATACATAATTACAAACTTGTAAAACACTTAAAATAAATTGAACAGTTTATGGATATAATCCATAATCATAAAAATGTTTTCTTTTAGGAAGTATATACTCCTAAACCCTTCATAATGGTTTAAAAAAAATGAAATTTATCCTAAGCATATCCCCCAGGAGTGTCGTCACCAAGAGTGAAGCAAGGCCCATTGTCATGCACCAGTTCCCATTCGAGTATAGCTCAAATTGGTGTTTTCATGTTTTACACCTAGGTACATTTGTGCCAGAGCTACCTCTACTTACTTGTATCCAGATAGGTATGTATTTCTTGGAAGACTCAAAAAATCTCTACAACACCAAAATTTTAGGAAGTTCTTCTATACTAATCCTCAAATTTTATCTTAGGGTAATGTTCTCTAATCAGAGTTTTTCTAAATCTAGATTCCAATGTTTGTACTAAACTTCCTCTGATAGCAACTGTAATGCCCCAACCCTAGTTACCCAGAGTTGGTGAATTATTAAATAACATTTTCATGATCACAAGTGATCAAATCCCGAAAGACCGACCAGTTTAGTAGCCTTGGAAGTACTAGATACATTCATAAGTTTTACATTAAATCATGAAATAAAAACAGCAGCAACATTTTGTACCCTTCTAAACACACTTACATAATAATCCTATCCCTACAGGTCAACCATTAAATAATTCTTCACATCATGGGAAAAATAAAACATAGAAATGGGTGAGCTCCGATGCTCAGTAAGGATAATGATATAGATGAAAGTTTGATAAATAAGCATTAACATTTAAGGCAATGTATAAGACTAAAACAAAATCCTTTTAAACATAAACTTCAGCATAATATTTCAATGATAAATAAAATAATTCAATTTACATATTCACATGTATATTTTAATAGTCGAATAATCACATGAAATATCAATAGCAACTTTTATAATGATGGAATGCATAATTCCAGACTTCATAACCACATAGTTAAGGCCTTGTGCCAAGAATACAAATAAGATTTTGTCAAGGCCTTATGCCAAGAAACTATTTTGTCTCATGAAACCTACCGATGCATCAAGGAGTTATAGCGGGTTCCACCTTCCACTTACTAAGTCCAATTCATTCCTCATATGAAAAGGATTAAACATAACATAAAAATTCATATTAAAACTAGCATACAAAATGCCAATATTTTATCCATACACCATGAATGGTGTCAAAATAACACATCCATAGTCAAACATATCACAAAACCTTCAATAAAATATAAAAAATTTGTATCATAGTATATCCAATTCAAACTAGTTTAAAATTCATCCAAGGATGTTGACACAGATTAAATAAAAACTTTTTGAGAGAAATATCTATTTTTATATTGAAATAATTTATAAGTCATGTAATTATAAAAGAAAACATTTATTTTGAAAATATTCATATAATATTGTAAGTGAAACTTTAAAGGTGTTATAACAATGGAAAATTTCCACACCCTCCGTATATGTTAAAAAAGATTCTTTCTTTAATTTTGTCGAAAAGGTCATAAATGACCTTATTTGGAAAACGACGGAAAGATTACTTTATAAACATTTTATAAAATTTATATAAAGGGTCTAAATGACTTTAACCTATAGTCTAGGAAATATTAAAAAATGTTTTGAAATATATTTTTAAGAAACATGGATGTGGATGATAAGGAGGTCCTTTTAGATACTTACGTAAAAACAACCTCGTATAATAATGAGATTGTGAAATTAACCCTTACCTTGTACTTTTCCCTGGTTCAGGGTACATTAACCTCTTGTATAATAGATAAATAATTGTTGTTAAATTATACCATAACTATATACATAAATATGATATCATATATGACCATCTAATATTGATTTGTTAATAATATTTCAGTAGTATCATTGTTTCGGGTGTTAACAGATTCATTTCCATTTTTATGATTGGTTATGTTAGCCATGTTGTTATAGATAGGATGTATTTGATTCATATACATAATTATATTATGTTCATAAACATTATTTTTAATCATAAAATACAAATTATTCTATTATTACGATGGGGATTGAATCTCATCGCGTTCGTGGAGACGGTAATCCGTATGTACGCACATGCTACAATATCATTATATTGATGGTGAAATAGTTTGTAATTGGATGGTATATCATATATAAAGAATCTTTAACATTTTATATTTATTATTTACCTCATTTATATTCATTATCATACCCATCCAAAATAATTATGTGTTTGAATAACAAACAACACCACAACGTGGAGATGGTAATCCGTAGGTACGCACGTATGGTAACTTTTTCATTTAAAGGATAGATAGAAAACTGAATATGGTTGTACCATATTTATATTATCATCAATTTATATTGAATATACTAGAGTTATTATTTTATAATGGAAACAAAAAAGAAAGAGAATATGGACGAAGAAAAGAACTTGAAAGAGGTGATGAAATATTTACCTCTTCTTCAGGTTATTCTTTTTGATTTGTTCAAAAGGGATCTATAGGATGGATTTCTAACAAACTTAGGGCATATAAGATGAATTTAGGAAAGGTTGTAGGGTATTTGGGTAAGTTTTGTCCGAGCCAAATGGATTTGGAGGAGTGATATTAAGAGAAGGGGAATTACCCTTTTATAAGAGAGGTGAGGGTCACTTTAAGAAAAACTTGAAATATTATTTTATAATAAACTTATTTTGGGTTTATTATGGCTACAAAATGATTTATTTAGAGAATAAGGTGGTTATGGGTGTAAAAACACTCAACTAATAGTGTTTAGATGTGTTTAGGTAACCATATTAACATTATCTTTTAGATTTAACTCTTAGTTAAATAATTTGTCATTTACCATGTCTCTTTGTATTTTTATATTATATGTTTAATAAAAATACTCTAAAAAGACAAGACAACCCCATGTGGTTCATTATTAATATATATAACCTTATATATTTCATTTTTCCTAACCTTAGATATTGGTAATATTATTGCAATTAATAATATAGTATTGTTTTTAAAACTCAATTATGTCAATTTTGAAACTATTTAGTATTTGGTTTTTGTGAAAATATTAACATCATGATAACTTATAAAAAAATTATTCAATCAACTATAACATGTCATATTAACCTATAATATTAGAGTAATTCATCAAAAGTCTCAAATTACATTTATTTGGATATTTATAATATGATTTTTTAATCTTTCATTAATAAGGTAATTACTGCGTCATCATTGTGTCAGAAATAAATTAAATTATTTAATGTATAAATATTATAAATAAAATACCATTATATAGGAAATATTCTTATCTTTTTAATGAATATTTATATTCTAATTTATCATATATATAACACTAAATTAAAAATGGTTAAGTAATTAAAATTTGAATTTAACTCTTTTAACTCTTCTTTAAAATAATAATAATAAATGTCATAATATAATCCAAGTGGTCCAAATGGGATCATATTCTTTTCTTAAGGTTTTTTAGTCGAATTAGACTTATAAAATAGAATTAGGACATGTGTTAGGGTAATTATGATATCATTTTACCCTTAATTACCCTTTTTTACTTTTGACCGTTGTAAATAAAAGCCAAAAGATACTATTCAAAAAAATTATTTTCATCTTATTAAACCAAATTTTACTTAATGATATAAACTGTGTCTCTGAAATTTTTGAAATTCAACTCATAGAAGCGGTAAAATTATGTTTTATGCAAATTTACAAATGCTTCAAGGAGGTGGGTAAAAGATGGTAAAAAGTTCAATAAAATTTTCTATATCTAAACATATTATAAAATGACTCCAATTAATTACATTGAACATATATAGGTTTTATGTATCTATTATGACCTAAAATATATTTAAATAAAGTAAATATTTATTTAAATAAAAAGTCAACTTTAACCAATAATGTCGTGTTTTTCATTATTCATCAAAATTGAATATTTTCAAAAAAATACCCAAAATTCACCCTAATATAATTTAAATATTCTTAATTCAAAAATGAAGTCCATTTTGAATAAGAAAATCTATAAAATTTCAAAAAAAGTGGTTATTACTATTTATAATGGCTGGTTTGATTGGTCGTGGTGTGTTAAAACTCCAAGTTGTGTACAACGCAAGCTACTGCATTATTCAAAGGGAAACATACCATGGAAGCATGGAGTGTTATATATATAATAAGTTAAACTAGAGTTTTAGTTTAGTTTGGTTTTGTTAGATACAAGTTTGTTTGGGAAATTTTCATTAGATTTAGTTTGCATTGTTTTTGTTTATATTAGCTTAAAAAATTTCATTCATATAGGCTCCAATTGATTTAGTTTGATTATATTTGGTTAATATTAGTTTTGTTTAGTTTAGTTTAGTTCATGTTAGGTGGGGTCATGAATATTAATACCGAGTAGAGTAATTTTATATTTGGGATAAGCAAAATAATTTGATAATCTAAGAATTGGAAAACCTTAGGAATGGTCCTAAAATATTTGACATGTAAATCACATTTAGATTTTGGGAAAATAAAAATAATTTGAGAATTAGAACACATAAGAATGTATGATGTGATAAAAATTCAACCACAAAAAGATATATATCATAATGCTCAACATCCACTAACTCATGAAAATCCTACCAACTCATGAAAATTATAATAATGAAACCATAAAGAGCATGGGAAATGTATTGATTGGGGAGGGTATCCTTATCCTAATAATCAAAGGGAGCATCCATGAGCTTATAGTTTTAAAAATATAATGAGAAATGTGTAAAAAAATCTATTAGTTAAATGTTGTCCCTATAATCAGTAAAATTGGTACCCATGCATGTAAAATGATCTGTCAAGAATAGATGAAATATCACTATTATTTGAATAAGAATTCCCCTATAAGAAAATTGATGATATTAAAATTTTAACCTTATTATCATTGTGAAACATGTGAATTAATTTTGAGTTCATGTCTCCATCCTTGAGCCACTCAGGATGGCTGCATTCCGTGAGAATATAAGAAAACTCTATAGTTTATACTATATGTGGACCTCAACCTACAATGACAACATATATTCATGAACTATATTTTTAACATCAAGTATTATTTCTCCAGTTAGTTTTACATCAGTATCAAAATCCCTATGTTTCTCCGTATCCTAGTATTAAAAGACTAAAATGAAATAATTGAGTTTTTATGAGATCCTCTGAAAGGCATTTCTAATATAGCAGTTGTTTGATATCTTCTAAAATTTTTTATTACACTAGGATTTAGAGATCCTAGTGCCCTTAAATCTAAATATCATAGGTTGATTCTTGTCTAGTATGAGATGTCAGATAAAAATGGTACAGTGATTCAAGTGCAATTTGGGAAGAGTAGTACGAGTAACTGAAGAGAAAATATTATCACTAGTATATGAGATAAATGAATATTTAATCATGCTTTCTTGATTCCCATTCATAGTCCATATAGACTAAGAGAATCTAGAACCCAATATGTTGATTTAAGAAAGATAGTTTCTGTTAACAAACATATTAAATGTTTATAGTTGAAATATGGATAAAGGTGCTTCCATTTATCAAATCAAGTCTTATAAAATGGTTAAAATAATAAAAAATAAGTCCAGTTAAATCTAGATAAGGATTCTTTAGTTGATTCCAGTGTTGATGAGGTTTTAGAAATATTTATCCATCTAAAATTATAAAAAAAATCATTTGAAGAGGATCATCCCCGAATTTGGGTCTTCATTTCGTTCTCTTCTCTGATATTAAACATATTACCTCAATATTTCCTGTCTCTATTGGTATTAAATTTAAATGTATGGATGTGAGAATTTGATAGAACATTATCCAGTGCAAGATTTAGAAATATTTCATCTAGCTCTATACTATTTATCTTTATTAATGGATCCATGAAATGATATTTTATCTAGTGAAGGGTATTTAAATATGGAAACCCCTAATCATCAGTCATTTTTGGGATTGTAAAGATTACCTTCATCACTATATTCATTAATCTACAAGAGCATGTTTTAGTTATACTAATAAGTTTGGGTCAAGTTTCAGCATAGTTTTTTTGTTCGATACATGTTAGTTCAAGGAATTTTAATTATATTTAGTTTGTTTTGTTTTTGTTTATATTTGCTTAACCAATTTCATTCATTTAGGTTCTAATCGATTCATTTTGATTGCATTTATTTCATATTAGTTTGGGTTAGTACATGTCGATTGCAGTCATATAGGTTTTAATTCGTTATATTTAGTCCAATTTAATACATCATTTGTAATATAATATTAGGACATGTTTGATTAGTTAGAGTTATTACAATTTAGTTTCATTTAATTTTTTTCTTTCTGAATTCTATTTTCTTTATTTTGATCACTCTATATCTATTTTGGATGATCTGATTTAAATTTATACCAGTAAGTTTCAGTTATTTTGTGATGTTTTTTTTTACAATTTTCATTCTTTTTTTATTAGGTTTTATTCGACTTGTTTGGGGTTTGTATGGTGTCACTTTATTTAGTTCAACTTATTTTGTGTTTACTCTTCAAAATATTATTTTGTTTGATTTCTTGTGGTTCATCTTTGTTTGTTATGTTTGAATTCATCTTAATTGAGGTAGGTTAGTAATTATGTTGATTCGCTTTGATAAAACATGGTGTGATTTGTTTTAGATTTGGTTTGTTTTAATTTATCTGTTTGTTATAATATAATTTAATTTATAGTATATTTATTTAAGAATATTCAGTTTTACTCTTTATAGGTTAATAAAATTCAGATCATTTTGATTTTTCATAATTATGTTATGTCATATTTCATTCAATTCAGTTTGAATCAGTTCATTTTGGTTTCATTTAAATTGGTTTGATTCTTCCTAAAGACTGTGTTAAAGGTATTGAATCAGTTATTGAGAATCTAGGATTGGTCACACATACATTGGACAACCATAAAAAATCAAATAAATACAATTAAAAAAGATAAATAACCCAAATGAGATTAATATAATTAAAATCAATTCAAAATGTAAAAATGAAACATAAAAATAAGATTCAATGAAATTATAATCAAACATACACTAGGCCGAGTTGAAAAATATAATAGAAGCTACCAAAACAGATCAAAAAAATAATTATGCCCATATATCCATTGTACAATATCTTGTTTCTCAGCATATCCCCACTCACCCATCAATAAAAAAACATGAGATGATTATATAAAAGGATGAATCTTGATCACATACACATAATATGAGCTATAAACACACAAAAATATTTATGCAGGATGTAAAGTATTCTTATTCAAGCAATTAATACCTAAAATAGATTTTTCATAGTCACATAAATCACTAAAATCAAAAAATTCAATTTCGAAAAACAATGAGAGATGAATAAACCAATATCAAATAGTGGAAGATGAACCAAGACTATCCAAACCACTTTTCCTTGAGTAACGAATGCCAAAACACAACTGAGGCATCCTCAGAGAACAATTATACCCCCTAGAAACAAGGATCAAAGTTATAATCATGGATCCTCAAAACCCCGAGGGTTTAACTGAATAGATCTCGGCAACTAGAGAGTGTAAAACTATAAGATATTGAAGAATTAAAGAAGCTAAATTCTTACCTGGATGTACCGATCACGAACCCTCATGAAATTTGAGAGAAATTGTGGGAGGAGAGGGAGGAGAGAGGGGGGATGTCGTGTGGGTGATTGGCCTTGGGGGTATCACGCACGACCTGAGAGGGGTCCAGTGTACTTCGTCAGAGGAGAGGGAGTTGAGAGGAGAAGGTGGGTGTCTCCAAGAGAGGGAGCCGAGAGGCATAGGGGAGAATGTCACCAAAGGAGAGGGAGTTGAGAGGGCTGGGGGTAGGGAGGTGGAGGTGAAGGTTGAGAGGTCTAGGAGGTCAATGTTTGGGAGGGGAGGAGAGGACTAAGAGGAGGACATCGTGGAGGGTTCACACGGGGGATGAAAAATCAGGATGGAGCCCAATAAAATTATGAAATTGGTAATGTATATGGATGAATTTATCCAAATAGTAGGAATAAACCACAATCTCCCAATGGTTCTTGTAAACATTAGGCATGCATGCATGGGTACAGACCCATTTAACACTAGTATTTGTTTTGTTAATTTTTGGATTAGGATTATAAAGCCCTAGTGAAAACCCTTCGGAATAAGATTAAGTTTAAGGGAACATCCATAAATTTTGGTGAGTATAAATAAAGTGGTTCATCAAGAAAATATGTCCTCGTATGGATACTACACGTGGACATGGTCTGGCTTAGATATACCTAGGAGTAATAGCTCTGACAAGGTGTTCTGGGCTTGACTATGGGTAACATATTACATGACAACATGCTATACTACACACGTGGTTTGACACTATTGAGGGATATGCTATGGTAAATTCATAAGCACATTACAAACCATTATTAAGGTAACTAAGAAAAATAACCACCCTATAAATATATGTTAGGAAGTAAATAATGAATAACTTAGATTGAATCCTATAAACTCATAAGTGAAGGAGATAAGTGTAATTTAAAAGTTATCCCATTATTGTCATTGGATTTCCCTTTATGTGTTTAATTGATTATATTAATGATACTAAAGTTTATCTTGGATAAATTAGAACCAGAAGCAAAAAAGTGAAAGGTTGGAATATCATCCATAGTTCTATGCATTGTTTTATATGATTAATTTTTTGTAAACTATTCAAACACCACCACAAATCATGTAAGTTGAGATTTTGGTGAAAACAAAAAATGGGGGAATTATTGAATCCCATGTATATAACTCATCTACTACCACAAATTGTGGATTGAACTTCCTGGAGAAATTTTTCATACTTTCCTTGGTGGAATTTTTTGTAATTATAGGCATGGATTGGATTTATATATATAAAGCCAACATAAATTACCACAAAAGGGGAATAAATCTTCAAATGGATAATCAACCCCAGATTCTATACAAGTTAAAGGAGGAGGATTAATCTTCTTCAGTACCATCATCTGATTCCATGATATTATTTCCCTATGATCAAGTGTATCTAGCTCAAATGATTGAGTCTAAGGAACAAACCATTCTTGAAGTCATGCATACTGTGATGGAATTCACTGATGTGTTTCCCAAATAATTTCCTGGTCTTCCTCTTATACAAGAGGTTTCATTTTTTTATCAATTTTATATGTTGGGAATTTCTAATATCCATGACTTCTTATAGTATGTGTAACACCCTGATATTTTGGTGAAATTGTTTCCTATTAATTTATTCTTTTGATATTATTAATTTCCTCAATATAAAATATAGCTTTTACCTTAGTCAAACATCCATTCACATGGAGAGAACATGGCATATGTTACATGAAATCCCAAATTGGAATAAATTACAAGTAAAAACAAGGATACCATACATTACACACAATATTGACCTTTCTAAATGGATTATATAACACGCATGACCGAGTGTTACCTATATGTAATATATTATTAAAATTATTATTAAAATTGAATATAATATAGCCATTAATTTTATAATTATTAAATAGTGTTAAATAAATTATGAAAATATTATCTTTATACAAATATGATATGAATTAATTTTTTTTCCAATTAATTAATATGATATCTAATTGAATATAAAGGAAAATATTATTATAGTCATCATTTTCTTTTAACCTAGTAAATTAAATTAATTATAATTGGTAAGTTATTTTAATATAATAAATATGTTATATAATCAATTAAATATTTTTTATATTCATCCAATAGATTCTATAGACATAAGATAATATCAAACCTAAGTCTATGCATAAAAACCAATTTTTAATAAGTTTTTTTACCAACTATTAATGGTGAACCCATTTTAAATAAAATTTTTGGAACTTTTATAGATTTAATATTTAAAAATGAAATTTATATTTTTAATTGAAACATAAACATTAGGTTAGGATAAATTTTTCATGTTTTTATAAAGGGTTTAATCTTTTAATTAATAGTAAAAAAATTTAGATTTTAGTTCAAAACTGCGTTTTCATATAATTTATTTATAATGATAAATTATATTTTAAAATTTCTTAATAGTTTAGTTAGATGATATTTTTACAATTAATAAAATTTATGTTATTAGAACCAATTTCACATTGAAATCGGATAGAAAAACCAAGCAAAATTTTGATCATTGTTACTTTAAAAGCCAACTATGTCGTCCCAACAACGGGACTAATTTTAAAAGAATTTCATCCACTTATGTAATTAGAATTTGAAAAAATGGATTCCATATTTGAAATCAAAATAATTTATAATGTCTAATATGGTCAATTTATTTAACTAAAAATATTAGTTAAAGTAATTAAGATTAATTAAATTGTTTAAGAGACAAATTAGGTTAGTGAAGTACTAAACCTTAAATTTAAGTCCCAAAATGACCTTGAACCTTGTCCAAAACCCATTTGATATCCATATTTTGACCCTATAAACAATTTGATATACCTGGATCCATTATTTATTAACATTAAACTTAAAAAACATGGGTAAAATTGTCTCTTCCAATATTTACAAGAGTGACACTTATCCTCCACTTTAAATAGCCACCACTTCTACCCATTCTTCACACCTCTAAAAAATTTTATGTTTAGACAATCTCTACCCATGTAGACTCCAAAAAATATTTCCTTCTAACTTGAATCCTCCCTTTTGGAATAAAGTCTCTCAAGGTAGTCCTTTCGAATAAACCAAAAGGATTTACCTAATTTAGAGGTAATATCTTCTCTCTAGCACCTTTCATTTATTTTCATTCTTCACCCCATCCCCTATCTTTATTCCATTATTGTGTGAGAAAAATAATATCATAAATATAATAGGATTTTTTAATGTAAAGGGTTCAAACTAAACTTACACACATATCCATCTAATGTATATCGAACATATTCTTCCTCTGTATGGTAAATTATTGCCTCGTGAAACGATGATTTTTCATTTTTCATTTACCACCAATCATAGTAGACATTATGATGGAGAATATATTTATATATTTCATATATTTTATTTATTGTGTATTTAAGCTTATTTATTTCTTTTAAATAACACATATCTTTACTTTCCATTGGTTTTAATACGATAATCTCATTTGAGGATGTGCGGACTACCTCCCCCTTAAAGCAATGTGGTTAGATTACACACCACATGGAATTAATTAAGAACGTGTTTAGTGAAATTATATGAAATATATGACATCTTAATTCTACTATAATAATTATATATATATATATATATATTTCATTTTCTTTCTTTCTTTCAATATGACATTAAAAAGCTAAAATAACATTCATGTATAGGTACAGCTTATAGTCTTCCTGAATGGTGTATTCCATTTAATAATTTATTATTCTATATGTTATTATAATATAAATATACTATATATACATGATATTTATATCATTATATATATTCTATAATCATTATATAAGTATAAGGACCAAGGATATAACAAATTAACACATATGCGAAGAACAAAGTGAATATTACCAGAAGTGAAACATCAACATAGGATCTTTAACAAGAGGGTAATACAAGGTCATAATAATACAAAATATGGTAATGTATATAAGAATATTATTCTATAAAATATTTATAATAATCTTATATTTGTTATACATGAAGCTTGTACGAGTATGGAGAGAGTCAAGATACAAGGTAATGGGATTTCATCTCACTTTTGATTTATGTGAGATACATATTATGTTCAGAACTCATTAATTTTTGTGTGGAGTATGTACTGAAGATGATTGTATTATATTTAAATTATTATTAAATATATGGGTATTAAAATTTCAATATTATTATCCTTATTTCTGGGGGATTAAATTCAATATTTACTAAATCGATAAAATGTTTTGTCTCAATTTTCCTTCTTTGAGACTCATGTTTTGTTATGCACCTAAAATATTTTTTCAGAGGTGTATATAATTCCATTTCATATGATATATCATTAATCTACTTTTTTAATGATATTTTAAACCTCCTTTATTCTACTTTTCTTACATGTAGATTGTTATCCTAAGTATCATGTTATAAGAGTTTATTGGGAAAATCTCATATCCTTTCGAGATAGATTATGTTTACAATTCCTTTTATTAAATATTATGACCCATCTATCTTTAAAACTCAATATTTTCCTTAATATATGATATTTCTGGTTATATCCATGAATTGGTACCATTTTTTAATCATTGGTACATAATATAGTTAAGAAAGTGTTTTCAAGAAATCCCGTCTTTATCCTCCATTTGGTCGGAAATCTATGTTCTCTAAAAAGGGTTTCCCTGAATATTATACCATTATCCTGTAATATATAATATAATTTTTTACCCTTTATTTATTTTACCAATCTCTTCAAATAATTCTTCTTTACCGCTTTCTGAACAAGGGGCTTTTTTCTATCCTTTTTACCCTATAAAAGGAATGTTTTTTACCTCGAACGACATGTATGCATTTACCCACCATTATTCCTATGAATATTCCATTGAATTTTTTAAAAGACTAATGTTCATAAAATTGTTTTTAAAAGTATTTATAATTATTTTTTTCAAAATGTTTCAAACTTCTTTTATATAATTTCATAAAAATATTATTTTCATAATTTTTTTCCAACAGCTTTTATAATTTTTCAAAAAAATGTTTTTACGTCTTACTTACATGGTTTCAATGTTTTTTCAATGAAATGGTTTTCAAATATTTTTCAAGATTTTTTTATATATTTTAAATTTTTTTTCCTAGAAAATTGTTTTTAAAATGTTTTGAAGCTTATTTTATAAGTTTTCAAGGAAAAATGTTTCAAAAATATTTCATAAGTTTAAAAGGTATTTTATAAGAAAAAAATTATAAAATGATCTTATTTTTTAAATATATTTTTTCAAAAAAGAATATATATTTTCCACAAGAAATTTTTTAAAAATATATTTCAAAATTATTTTCAATTTAGGATAACATATATTGTTGTTACTCATGCCTATCTAAAGGTTCCATTAAGACCCTTTCTATAAATTGGTTATGCTTAATGTCATGGTCTTTTTGAAACCCATTTCTAATTCATGGGTTATATGTATATAAAATCCATTACACTTTCACGGGTTATTATTTTGATGAAATTATTATAAAGGCTATAATTTATCTACTTGTTGTGATATGTTTACATGTTTATGATTCCCATTTAATTTCATGGGGTATCAAATATATATTTATGATCATGTGAAGAATTTATGTATGATTTAATTATGTTATGGGTGGGACCTATATCTCTCTCTATTGTATTTGGTAAAGGTTTATATATCATGAGATAAATTAATATGGTATTGTTAGTGAAACTTGACTACTATGATGGACATGGGAGTGAACCATGAATACTAAGTTGAAATGAGGAGTGAACACATGATACTCTAATGGTTATGGGGGTGAACCATGATTACTAAGATGGTGTGAAGAGTGAACTCATACTACTATTATGGCCATGGGAGTGAACCATGACAACTAAGATGACATGTTGACTAGATTATTGCTACTATGATGGTATGTAAAGTGAAACCATACTACTAAGACAGTCTTGGATTCAATGCCTTGTCTAATTTGGAAATCATTATTTTAATTTTTTTCCACAATTACATGTATTATTAATATTTAATTTTTCATGGATTACGCTCTTTATTTCATATGATTCATTTCTTATGAACTTCCATCCTTTATGCTACGATTTTTGTTGTGATATTTGATATGTATTTTAAGATCTTTTATTTTTAGGATCACATTATCATACCCTTATACTCATGTTTATAATTATGTGTATTATTTGATTACCCTTACTGGGAATCTGATCTCACCACTTTTATGTTTCTTTTCACCCAGATTAGGATGATATGTACTATATATGATATGCCTAAGTAGGGTTCTAGTATCGAAGAACCTATTGGGAGATGATGTAGCTCTCATATGTACCAGGTTATGTTCCCATGTTTCTAAAGGCACTATACCAACCACGGTCTTTGAGAGCTTTCTTTTATAATGTTTAAGTATTCCAAAAATGTAATGTAATATCAATGGTTGAATATAAAGGGTTGTTATAGTTGGTATCAGAGAAAATTTATAGATAAACTTTGTAAATTGCGATGTAAAAACCTTAGTGATATACCAAGGTATATTTCTAAGTATATTTCATGGAAGGTCTATAAGTATAAGTATAAGGATGACTTAACATTTAAGAAAATGTATTGGAATTTTGGTAAAGAATAGAGAGAGTGGTTTACCTAAAATACATCCCAATCTAGATACTACAAGGGGATGTGGCTCTCTAATAGATGTACCAAGGGGTAATAACTCCGAAAATATGTTCCGATCTTGAATCTGGGTAATTTGGTGCATGACAACGAGCCTTTATTCACACCTAGTTTTACACTCCTAGGGGATATGCTTTTTGAATTCATAAAATCTTCTTAAACCATCATGAAAGATTTAGATATAATTTAGGTATGAATAACCTAGCATAAACTCAAGGTATCATAGATTATGGAAGGTTTCATGATTTAGAAATATTATAAGTAATTATTTTTATGGATATCTGGTTTTCTGCAATGATAAGTAATGCTCACACTATGCTTCTTGTCTTTGTCAATGGAATGAACTAGAAGGAACTGGATTAATTTTTAATGTGATGGTATATTTTATGATGAGCAGTCAAGTGGGATGATCATTGTAGTGAATGATTTTGTGATCATTCCTAATCAGTTTTAATGGACCATGATTAACAATGTTTACCTTAACTAACTCTCAGACTCATCAAGTAAGAGAATGAAGGAGTTCACTAGGTGATTGGGTAATGGTAACCATAAAAGAATGAAGATTCAGTTTCCTTTGTGTCAAGAATGTGGAAAGAATCACCTAAGATGATGTCTTAGAGGAAAAAGTATGTGTTTTGACTCTTGAAATTAAGGACACAAATCGAGGGACTATAAGGGAAAATGAATAGTTCATTTAAAAAATGTATGGGAATTTTGGCCTCCATATGTTGTCTTCAAAGGTTAATTGTTTTAAGTTTGGAAAAAATGGTCATTATGAAACCCAATCTCCCAATAGGAATGTTCCAAAAGAGAATTATCAAGGTGGTGTGAGTAATAGTTACATTATCAATGATGATGATACTATGGATGAAATGTAAAAGGAAAGAGGTATTATTGTTAATGGATTAAAGATAAAGTAATCAAAGTATTAATGTATTTAGATTCAAAAGTTATGAATTATTAAATATAAAAGGATTATTCTACATATGTTTTTTTCACTCAGTATTTACCAGTTTATGTTGAACTGGTGAAGTGATTTAATGACAAGATGATATTTTGACAAAGGGAAGGTAACCCTTAATATGTTTTTCTTGATAAGATAATGTTGTGTGGATAAAGATACATGTGATATGAATAAGTAAATTAGATAGCTTTTATTACCTTGGAATCAAGTAAAGACTTTCTTATAGGTGGTTTACGCTACCACTAATTATGTTTTCAACATTTTAAAACTGAATGAGTAAATCCAATATAATCTGGAATGAGGATGCAGGCATGTTTTCCAAAATGTTTTATGGAAATTCATGTTGTTATCATGATTCAAGAGAATATATGATGAGGGTATTCACATGTTTGGAATGTTACAACCAAGAGATACATTGTTATATTTAAAGGAATGAATGTCAACCTAATTTTCTGACTATTTTTCTATTTTTTTATTTTTCATCTTTGAGAGGGGTTATAAGGTTAATCGTTCATAAAAAGTTTAAGTTAAACATCAGAGGAAGTATTGTGCACTGAGTCTGTGTTGAAATCCCTAGTTAAAAGGATAATAAGTGAATAACCTTATTTCAAGGATTTATTTTTTATATATTATATTAGTGTGGTTTTCAAAAAGGATATCATGTATTTTATGTGACAAACAAACAAGTATGGCAAGGCCACATGTCTTGATCCATGACCGAAGGACGATAAGGGTTTCACACCGACCATTATCCTACATGATTTCTTAGTTAATGTATAATTATTTCTGTTGAATTAATATTTATGATGAACCAGTACTCTTAAGTTTTTTATAGATTAATGCATGTCGATTTTTTATGAGACAAATAGTTATACTTTTTATTCTTTTATGGGACTTAATATCTATTAAAATCATATTTTAGTGCTTTATTCATGAAAGTAAATTTCTAGACATTCATTCCATGAGGTAATGGGTGTATTAGAAATTTTTTAAAGCACAACACAAGAATGAATTTTTGTTTAGATAAATTTATCAATAATTACAAAGAGTTTTGAAAGTGATTTTTTCCTAATACCTTAATTTTTGTTGAGCTAATGGCATTCTAAATCATAAATTATTTATGAATTTGAGGACCTAAAATTTTCTTTAATCATTAATTTTTCTGTGACTGATGAATTAAATCACTCCCCCTAAATATTTAATATTTTCTTTAATGTACAATTTTTACTCCCAACCTATGTTCTCCAATGGAAAAACCTAGTTATATGTTACTTTGGGTAACCATTATGGTTCTAAATTTTCATTTTTAAGGGAAGTTTTAGAATCCTTTTTTATGTTGTGGGTTTCTATGAATTAAACATTAAATTATTAAAATTTTGATGAACGAGATGAATTTCAAGGGTGAAATTCTTTATAAGGAGAGTAAATTGTAACACACTGAAATTTTTGTGATTTTTTCAAATTAATTTAATATTTCGATATTACTCATTTAACACAACATTGAAAATAAATTTTCACAAATTCAAACATTACTTTCACATGGATTCAACTTTACGTATGTTACATGTAATACTAACTTGAAATATGTTACACAGAATAACAAGGATAATATACATTACACGTAAGATTTACCCTCCTTGATGGTTTGTGTAACATGCAAAACCGAGTGTTACCTAACTATAATATATTATTTAAAATACTATTATAAAGGAATATAACCATGCCCTTAATTTGATAAATATCAAATATTTATAACTAAATTATGAAAATATGTGGTTTACAAAAATATAATATGAATTCATAGGTTACCAATTAATGAATATGAAAACCGATTGAATATAAAGGAAAATATTATTATAGTCACAAAGCTATTTTAAACTAGTAAATTAAATTAATTAAAACTGGTAAGTTATATTAATATAATTAAATTGTTATATAATAAATCAAATAATTTTTATATTCATCTAATAGATTTTAATGGAATAAGAAAATAACAAACCCCATTTTATGCATAAACCTTATTTTTTGATAAGGGTAGTTTTACCACCTTTTATTGGAGAACCCATTTTAAATCACATTTTTGAAACTTTTATAGATTTAATATGTCAAAATAAGCTTTATATTTTCCAGATAAACATATAAATTTGTTTAGGATAAATTTTTGGTATTTTAATAAAAAGGTATCACGTTTTAATGAATAGTTAAAAATAATGCTTTTTATTTCATAAATGCTTTTTTATCTAATTTATTTATAATGTTAAATTTTATTTTTAAATATTTTAATAGTTTATATATATAATATATTAACAATTAATCCAATTTATTTTATCGTAACCAATTTCACATTGAAACTAGATACACAAACTTAGCATACTTTTGATCATTTTAACTTTATAAACCTGCAATGTCGTCCCGACAACGTGATAAATTTTAAATTAATTAATTCCACTTCTGTGATTATAATTTGAAAAAATGGATTCCATATTTGTAATAAGAATAAATTATAATTTATATAAATGTAGAATTGGTTTTTTACCAAAAATTTTAGTGAAATTAATTAAAATTAATTACATTAGTTTAGAGAAAAATTAGGTTAATAAAGTACTAAACCTTAAATTCAAGACACAAAACAACCTAGAAACCGTTACAAACCCCATATGTTGTCCATATTTATATCCTAACATTGATTTTATAAAATATTTTTCTTTATTTGATCCACATGGAAGATTAAAAATGTGGGCGGAATTCTCCCTTCAAATATTTACAAGAGTGTGAGTCTTCCTCCACTATAAAAGGCCACCACCTCTACCCATTCCTCACACCTCTAAATTTTTTTATTTTCATCCAATATATACCCAATTATCCTCCAAAAAATTTTCATTTAGACCTTTAATTCTCCCTTAGGTCAGAAATCCTCTCAGGAAATCCTTTTGGCACAAACCAAAAAGAGTTACCCTATTTAGAGGCAGTGTCTTCTCTTAAGCTCGTTTCCTTTATTTTATTTCCTCACCCATTCACTCTCATTATTTCATTATTTTAAAACAAAACATGTATCCTAAATACACTAGGATGTTTTTCTTATAATGGTTTATCCTACCCTTAAAAACACCTCCATATAATGGATATCGATCATGATGTTTCTATGTATGGAGAATTACTGCCTCACAAAACGATAATTATTCATTTTTCATTTTCCACCAATAATGATGGTCATTATAATGGAAAATATTTTTATATATGTAATATATTTTTTTATTAGGTCTTTAATAATCATTATTCCTTTCACAACACACATCAATTTACTTTCCATTGGTGTTAATGTGATAATCTTGCTTGAGGAAGTGTGGACTACAGCCCGCCTTAAAGCGATGTGATTTGTTCGGACCCCACAAAATGTATTAAGGATGGTTTTAGTGAAATTATATGATATATATGACATATTAATTCTAATATATTAATAAAACACACACAGATTTATATATATATATATATATATGTCATATTTTTATTTCATTCAATAAGCCAATAAAAAACGGAAACAACATTCATGCGTACGTACTGCTTACTGTTTCCATTAACTGTGTATTACATTTTATATATTGTTATGAAATAAATTATTACAATATAAATATACTGTATATAAATGATATTTATATTATTATATACATTCTGAAATCATGATATAATTACCAGGACCGACAATATAACAAATTAATACATATGCAATGAACAAAGAGAATATTAACAGAGGTGAAACCTCTTGTAAGAACCAAGATCTTATTTTCAGGTATGTTTTTCCTTTTCTGGTCATTTTTGGGAAAAAGTGGAGAATATGGAAATTTTCTAAGTACACACCATTTTCTTTATAAGTATAAACCGTGTACTTTGATGCCGCTCGAGGTCATGTGTTGGCCCTGTCATGGCCACACACACGACCATGTAGGGGTGAGGTAGAGGTTGTTTAATGAAGAGTACAGAAAATCCTAGTACATGATGTGTACTCCAATAGTAAACGCAGTGTACTTTCTTATCATTCATTAAATAGACCGGGGTCATATCTTAAACCAAAAACAACTTCTTCTCTAGTTTTTTAGACCGATAGTAAGGGTACAACCACATATCTTTTCTGAACTATAGATCTGTCACCAGCTATCCAAATCGAACACCATCATTTGTAATAGAATCACAGCGGTGGGTTCTTGGTTCTTATTTTTCCATGTTTTCTGATTCTTTCTCTTATGAGAGTTATCTGAGGTTGAACAATTTATATATTTTTGAAAATATACTCCGTTCTAAGACGATTCATGGGATGAAGTTCAATTATATCGATCTCCTAGGATGGAGGTAGGTGGTTTGTTAATATATATTGAATGTATTTGAGTTTTTGTGAAAAAGTGTCGGATACCCATGTATCTGGTGTCTTGGGTTAGGGTTTTGATCATGCATTATTATCTGCCTTAGACTACTTGTATTCTTATGGCTATTAGATGAATAATGACTGCTTTTTAGCATGTTTGAGTATCACCCCATTGGTGTTTCCCCTGTTTTGGCTATTTATCGCCATGTGGCTTAGGTTGCCTGTGAGGAAGACCTTGTTGCATTGATTTCCTATATTGATATAATTGATTCCATGCATTTCCTACTGTTTATATGCTTTTGATGCATTGTATCTATTATCCATGTAGTTGTTGAATTTACTTAGGGCTGCTGACAGTCGATTATGCAAAACTGGACTGCTCATGGCTATGTGAACCTGGTGTGGTAGGCTAAAGAGGGAATTGACGATTAAGGGCTTACCTAGAGAGTCGGTTATCAATTAGTATGATTTTCTGGACCTACAATAATTGGACTTTTTTTCTTCCTCAGAGTGTCCTTAGTTACGTATCGAGACTACATGGGTAATTAAACGTAAGTGATTCCTCATATAGTTTATAGATATCATTACTAGACCATAGGGGAATTGACGGTGAGAGCTTCCCAGAGTGTCTATGCCTTTGTATGATAACTTTAATAGAGGGGTCTACCAGGGTGAGCCACATAGAGAGTCAGTGTGAATATTTTTTGGTTGGTTGTGATGAGTCCACCATGCCAATGAATAAGCTTGGGTTTTGTACTTCTTGTGTTTAGGTAGTCTGTTGAGATTCCTGTTGTGTTACTTGCTATGCCTTGGGAATATTGATCTATTTGCTAAATCCCTTGGTTGATAATTAAATTATTGAATTAAATAAATGTAAATGGATATTAGAAGGATTTTTTACTTTAGTGTGCTCTGGTTTCTCTGCTGCATTTATTTCCTTTACTTTTGATATATTGCTCACTGGCAGTAGGGCATAGATCTTGTGGTGGTTGCCTATTGGGATTAGTCTCACACCCTGTTTGGGTCCTACTTTTTGGCAGAAATAGGTTATATGGTTGCTGGTGTGGATATGGATTGTGGCCCTTCTCCTTTAGGAACATGATTTCTGGTTGGAGATGGAGAGCATAGGACTGAGCATAGGCTTGCAATGTTGATGGAGTTGCTATTTACTTTTAGTACTTTGATTCTCATTTGTATTTCAGAACGTTGTTGTGTTTTCTTATTTCCTTATATTCTTGTACCTGCTGCATCATTGTCATCATTATTATATATTCATTTCTTCTGCTATTTAGTTTTAGTTGTTGTATGCTGTTTACTGCTTCTACTATTGACTATTATTTCCTTTCCCTTGTATACCTTACCAAATGAGTACATTGTTTCCTTGATGACTCACCAAGTCCCTCGATGCTATTCGGCAACCTCTGGAAGTTGGGGAAATGTTCTTGAAGTCATGTGGTGAACAGGGTACGAGGTACCAATTGAGTGGATCCAGATTCACATCATTACAAAGTGGTATCAGAGGAGGTTCTTTTTCTTTATTTTCTATTGACTTACTATTTAACGAAATTATACAGGGATAAGACTAAATAGGTAAATGGTAAATAGTTGTTCTTAAGAGTTCTAGAACCCATGTATAGGGAAAAAGCCAGGTTACCTCGAATATTTCAATTTTTGAGTTTATCAAATGTTACAGTTTAATTATCTTCACCATTGGGTGGTGCACTTGTTTTGTGATGTTACTGTTTATATGATTGTGGTTCTATTTCGTTGAAACCTGATGAGATGAGGGTATTACATCTCATGCATCATATATTCACTTATTATAAAATCACATGTCATGAATTTTACCATGGAATCTAAATTCCGTTATAAACTTCATGTTGTTGTGATAGAATTTGTGATAGACTATGCATGTTATTATAATAGCTATTGTGATAGAATACCTGCTATGTTGATCAGGTATCGTTTTTAGAGATTCTTTGTCCTGGACGCCAAACTTTGGTCTTAGAGGTGTTATGGGCACTTATTGATAGGAATTTGGTGGACCATTCACCTGTTTACTTGTTATATGCATTGTTATGACGCCAATCTTTGATTTGCGGGGAGTATGGGCCCTCTCGGATCGGAATTTGGCACCTTAATGCTGGTTTTCTGTGTTTTTTGGGATCCAGAGCAGATTTTGAGTCTACTGTCCGAAAAACCCTAGAATATATGCTGTGTACTTTATGGTTACACACCATGTAGTCTATAGTTGGGTCACTGATCGTGCGAGCAAGGAAACAGGTTTGTGAAAAAAAATATTATAGGAACACGCCGTGTACTAG
Organism: Viscum album; assembly: GCA_963277665.1. Classification (NCBI taxonomy): domain Eukaryota; kingdom Viridiplantae; phylum Streptophyta; class Magnoliopsida; order Santalales; family Viscaceae; genus Viscum; species Viscum album. The sequence continues at coordinate 519,981,577 of OY728166.1, forward strand.
TTTAGCACACCGTGTAGGTTGATATAGGTACCCGGTCATGTCATGAACAACATGGGTCAGTGTCATAATTTCTCTTACATGCCGTGTTCTCCCAAAACACGCCGTGTAGTGTCATCCGTGTAGCTGGCCGTGTAGCTAACCAACACGGTCTGTTAGGACTTCTTAGTACACGACGTGTCCTTCTCGAACACATTGTGTAGTGTGACCTGGGTACACACGCCGTTTCACTAACAACATGGGCCAGGTGAAACTTGTTAAGTACACGCCGTGTATGCCTTGAACACATAGTGTAGTGTTGTCTTAGGAGAGCTGTGTGGCTTAACTGTGTAGAAGGACTCGGGCAGGGAAGAGGATTCAAGTACACGTTGTGTGTTGGGAAAACACGTTGTGTATTTGGGTTGTTACACGACCGGTTGAGGTAGAGTACATTCCCATTTTAATGAAATAATGGAACACATTTTGTAGTGAAAGAACACGCTGTGTAGTCATGTTTTTCATAACTTGAATGCCTTCTTTTCACTATTCCTTCTTATGAATTCAGTTTTCCTGTCTTGGTTAATCTTGGATCTAGGGGGTGCTTTTGACCTTTCAGAGCTATGGAACCAAGATGTCATCTCGTTGTCCATCATGAACCAGGCAGTGACCGTCCGCCTAATACGGTAGATCAGGGACTCCCTGTACTTCCGCCTATCATTCTGGGCATGGCACCTGCAGTGATTCCAGACACTGGTGCTGACGCTCAATTTAGATAGTGTTTCATGAGATTCATGCAGACATTCCAGGGAGCTCAGCATCATGCCCCATCTATGGCAGAGCTGATGCGGGTTTTTCAACAGCAGTAACCTCCCACATTCCTAGGGGATGGAGGGCCACAGGCTGCAGAGTCATGGATAGAGGCCATGCTATCCATCTTCGAGCATCTAGAGATTCCTCTAGAGAGGAGAGTGAATCTCGCGACTTATATTCTACGATACTCCACCAAGAGATGGTGGGATGTGGGTTTTCAGGTACGACAGTAACATGATATGGCTTGGGATGAGTTTCAGCGTACGTTCTACGACTACTTCTACCCAGCGACGCTGAGGGCTGACAGAGCCAGAGAGTTCATGGACCTGTAGTAGGGTAATCTCATAGTTATGGAGTATTCCTCTCGCTTCATAGAGTTACGAAGTTTTAATCCCGTTCTGGGGAATGGCGAGCTATTTTTAGCGAGGAAGTTTGACGAAAGGCCTCAGACCGGACATCAAGTCGCAGGTGAACAACTTTCAGTTGACTTTTATTACTCTGATAGTCAACCAGGTGCTTATCTCGGAGAGAAATATGTGGAATACTGGATCTGTAGACCAGCGTGGTTCATCATCTAGGGATGATTCATTTAAGATAGATAGCAGGAAGCGCCACCGAGAGTCTACATGAGGTGACCCAAGGAATCAAGGCATTTCTTCTGGTAGACGGGATCTTCCTTATGGGAACCAGGTGGTGTGATATCAGTGTGAAAAAATTGTCACAAGAAGCCTTAGTGCATGAGAGACCCAGTGGAGTTTCTATCTTTTAGAAAGATGGGTCATCTGCAACGTTTTGTGCAGGGTCCTCCTACCACCGGCTAGTGAAGGAGGATCAGTTTCGACTCCGTGTACTAGAGAAGGATTACCAGTTCCACAGCAGACTGGGGGCTATAGTTATATAGGTCCTTCAGTCTAGGGTAGAGGTCATGGACGCAGTGGTCAGGCTTAGGGAGGGTCATCTCAGGGATCTCAGGCTGCTACAAAGGGCCGCAGTGCATGCCAAACTGTTTCAGCAGAGCAGATTCACCAAGAGTAGGATCTTCGACCTTCTACAGTTCGAGGTAAGATTTTAGTAGCCTCGGTTTTGTCCTCTGCACTTTTTGATACAGAAGCTTCTCATAGATTGGTTTCTGTGCATACAATGGGAAGCCTTAGACTTATTATTTTTACTTTTGAAGATATGTTGACACTAGACACACCGTTGGGGACTAGAACATCTAGTGTACGTCAGTTCAAAGAGTGCCCTCTAGAGGTGGTTGGGTATCACTTTTTGTGGGACCTCTATGTCATAGAGATGATAGGCTATGATTTCATTCTCAAAATGGACTGGATCATTCCTTTCTGGGTAGTCATCGACTATTATCACCATCTGGTGAGTTTCAAATCACCGGAGGGAGGATCGTTTCTTCATAACGGCGAGTGGGATTTCCCGGAAAGTACAACAGGACTAGAGAATCATGGGATAGGCGGAGATACAACTCAGATTTCCAGTCATTATCTAGATGACTAGAGGTATTCCTAAATAGACTTTCTTCCAGTGGTGGGTCATTTCAGGGATGTCTTTCCAGAGGACTTTTCTTGTTTGCCTCTAGAGTGTGAGGTATAATTTTCTATTGAGCTTGTTCCAGGAGCGACACTGGTGTCCATTCCTCCTTATAGGATGGCTACACCTGAGTTGCAGGAGCCCAATAAGCAGTTGTAGGAGTTTCATGAAAATGGTTTCATCCAACCCAGTACTTCTCCTTGGTGTTTGTCTGTCCTATTTGCGAAGAAGGAAGATGACAACCTTAGGCTTTATGTGGATTATCGGAAGCTAAACTAGTTTATGGTCATGAACCGATATCCATTGCCATGGATAGCTGACCTCTTTGATTAGCTTCGAGGAGCCATAGTGTTGTTGAAGATCGACTTGAGATCCGGTTATCATCAGTTGCGTGTCAGGCCATCTGATATACCTCTTATAGCCTTCTGGAGTAGGTGTGATCTGTATGAGTATTTGGTTATGCTGTTCGGTCTCGCAAACATGCCAGCAGTTTTCATGGTGCTGATGAACAGATTTTTCCAACCTTACTTAGATTCTTTCGTGGTTGTTTTTATTGATGATATATTGGTGTACTTTAAAACATGAAACAACCATGCTACCCATCTTGAGATCGTTTTGAGTACACTGAGGGAGTATCAGTTGTATGCTAAGCTCTCAAAGTGCCACTTTTGGATGGATTAGATTCTCTTCCTGGGTCATGTCATCTCAGAGACAGGAGTATCAGTAGACCTAGAGAAGGTGAGAGAAGTAGTTACCTGGGAGAATCCAAATAATGTCTTCGAGGTTCGAAGTTTCTTAGCGCTGTCTGGTTACTACAGGTGGTTTATACATGACTTATCACATTTAGCATCACCGTCGATGGTCTTGACTATAAAGTGGGTGAAGTATGTTTGGTCAGATGCCTATGATTCAACCTTCCAGGAGCTAAAGGGGAGATTGAATTGATCACCGATTCTAGTTTTTCCGGAGCTGGGAAAGAGTTATACAGTTTTCTGTGATGCATCTGGCATCGGTCTTGGAGTAGTGCTTATGAAGGAGGATCGTGTCGTTGCGTATGGATCTTGGCAGCTGAGGCCACATGATAGGAACTATCCTACTCATGACCTGGAGTCGGCTACAATTTTTCATGCTTTGCGTTGTTGGAGACATTATCTTTTGGGAGAGCATTTTTTGGTATATACTGACCACAAGAGCCTCAAGTACATATTCACGCTGCATGACTTGAATTTGAGATAGCAGAGGTGGGTTGAGTATCTAAATTTGTGTATGTCATATTTTTGAAATTCAAAACACATAAGTGAAAATATTATGTTTAAAGGTCACATAGTACATAACAGTTCATTGTGTTTTGATTTCATGAGATTATATGACTTAATTATATGAAGGGAATTTTCATTGAAAAATTATTCGGTCATTACAAAGCTGATAATCATCGATGAGACCTAGAGTTTGATGTTGGAGACATGGTTTTCGTCGACATATCTCCATGGACCATATTGATGAGTTTTTGGAAGAAGAGAAAGCTTAGTCCATGGTACATCAACCCTTTTGAGATCCTTGATCACATCGGAGCAGTGGCCTATCGACTAGAACACCCACCAAACCTATCTCAAGTATATAATGTATTCAATGTATCTCTATTTAAGAAGTACATACCATACCGATGAAATGTACTTAATCAATGGGTGGTACCATTGGATAATGAAATTTAGGATTAGCTGATGAAGATCTTAGATCATAGATAAAATGTTATACGTAATGAGAAAATTCCCCTTGTCAATGTGTTGTGGAGAAAACACAATTTTGAAGAAGCGAGGTGGGAACCAAAGGAGGTGATGAAGCAAAGTTACCATCATCTGTTTTAGTGTCGGTGAAGGAAATTTTGAGGGATAATTTTCTTAAGGGGGAAGGTTGTAATGACTCAAAAATTTATAAATAAAATTACCTTTCTTTTAACTTAATCAAATTTATTATAGTTCTAGAAAACACAAGAAATTATTTTATTATATTAAATTGTATTTTAGCTGACTATTAAGTATCATTACCCTTGATAATATATCCATTGAACAATGATCACATGAATAGTATAAATATAGGGTTTTAACAAATCCTTTTGTCATAGACAAAGGATTTAATGGAATTAACCAATAGGATCGTACCATATAATGCCCATTTATTAGAGCTTTCTAGGGAGATATATTTTTTGGGACTTTCAAAAGAACTATCCTACACTAAGATACAATAACTTAAGCATGATAGAAACCATTTATGAGAGATGTTTAAGAACATAAAGATCACAACCCAAACCATGTTCACTGAAAACCCCATGAAAACCCCACCATAATACAACTTAATCTTAGGTAATATACCAGTGTGATAAATGGATATGTATCAAGACCCTTGAAATAAGATTATGTACATTATTTTTTATATAATAAAAAATATATTTCTCTTCCTATTATTGTCACTTTGTAAATGATTTTTAATGCACAAGTAGTATTTTTGGTTAATATTAATATTCAATTTCAAATTTATTTTGATTAATTAATGTATTTTTGAAAAATAAATATTTTAATAAAATATTATTATTATATAAATTTTATTTAATATAAATTATTATATATTTATTATGAAGTCAAATGTAATTTTTATTAGGGTTTGAAAACACGTATTGTCAAAAAACCCATCAATTTTCAATAAATTTATATATTTATTTTAAATTTAATAATTCAATTATTTATAAAATTATTTATATAAAATGAAAATTATTTTTGGAATGAGGATGTCAAAATTATCCAATGGTTTTTTTAATTATTTTTTGAGATAGTCGAATTTTTGGATAAAAATTAAATGTTGTATAAATATATAGTGTATTTTATGACATCATAATTGATCAATAATGATGTTATAAACACTAAGAAAGGTATCTTAGGCAAAGTATATTTTTTTACCTGAGACTCACATCCGAGTAATTTATTACCCTCCCCACTTTGAATTCAAGCACCTTCTTTGAGATTATTTCTTTTAATTTCAATTTCATATAATTATATTACGTTTTAATCCTTAAATTAATCTATAATTTATGTTATTTTAATTAGGGATCTTTTATCCTCCCTCATTTGGACCCTTACCTAAACCATTACTATGCCAAAATACCGTATGTGATTTCTCTCTTCTCATTTACATTCAAGAACATCTTTTATATTATGATTCTTGAATAACATTTTCATATGTTACGATATGATGTTACATGATCCCTTTACATTCCATTTTATGTATAAACAATGTTATATTCCTTTCAGTCCCATTAATCCCCCCTATGATCCTTCAATCCAACCTGTTACTATGCGGAACTTCTATAAGGGATCTTCCACCCATCTCCTTTATAAAGAATCCCTTTTATATTATGTATTATAATATATTTTTTCCTATGTTGGTATATGTTATTAAATATTGCTATTACTATCCATTTCAAATCTATTTTATTGGAAACACCTTTCTCTCTCATCAACCCATTTTATGAATTTCTATATGATTTTGTTATGCTGACGAAAATACACTATGATTTTACATGCCAAGATAATGGTGTAGTGAATACCATACCCATTTCTAGATCAGGGTTTTTCACCTTTATGAACATGATACTATTTGTTAAAGACTTATATTTATATATTCCACATTTATAGATTTTGTACTAAAATTATGATGTTCAATGAATCCAATTTATATGATCTATGCGACACACTTAATCATTAGATACAAATGTTTATGAAGGGTGTTCCCTGATAGTGCTCCAATGCATTGGGTAATGTTTAGTATCATGATACATCATGCTGGGAAAGGGGTTTACCTAATCTATTATGGGACTTTTTTCCACCATGATGTCTTGGTAGTTTATCTTTGACATATGTTTATTATACAATGTTTTACGTTGTCTCCACATTTCCCATGTTATGATTATCATGATATATCATGCCTTGTTATTCATGTTTCTTTTAAGATCCACTGATATTATTATTTTCTAAAATATATTTATTTCCTCATGTTTTTCCTTATTTATTCCCTTATTGGTATTTTTTAGATCGTCCATTTTTTATATTTATCCTCAGGTTATCTCATATAGTTTTAAGTATGAAGAAATGTTGTGTTCATGTCAAAGAAGTTTTCAATAAATATGTTGTTGTATTCATGTTTTATGTTGTTATGTAATGTTTTAAAACCCCAAAAACACGAGGCCAATTCATGTTCAAAGTTTTATTAAATGAAATGTTATGTAATAAATCATCTTTAAATATGAAATAAAGTTAAGGTTTGTTATAATAGATCTTTTTAGAGATGAAAATTGAATACTTAATAAATATGGTAAAGTAATCATATTAACATTGATCCAACATATTTGAAAGAGCATATCCTAGTTTCCACATTAAATACATGGGAATAACCTCATCATATATTCTCCTGAAACATTGTAATAACCTGAATTACCATAAATACTATTAAAAACAAGCATGATTATTGGATATATTCTTTTAAATCTAAATTATTTTGTAAACTTATTCAATTATATCATAAACTACATATCAACAAGTCCTTAATTAGTGAAAAGGTAATTAGTAATAACCAATTTACTTATTCATATACTAAATATATTTGTCCAAAATAATTATCATATCATAAGGATAAAACTAATGGGTTATCTTCCATTACTATAAATATCACATTGTCATTAAATCAATTCTCTATTACATCAAAATTTCAACATAAACTTGTAAAGCCTTATCAAAAAACATAAATAGGATAGTGCTTATATATTTTCCCATAAAATAACATAATAATTGAATTTAAATACCTAAAAAATTCAATTATTCCACTACATCCATAATCCATAAGAACGATAACTCATAATATTACTTAATAACTATTTCCTTTCGAATTTCATCTATAGACTCATTATAATTAGAAATATAACTATTACTCATAAAATCTTGCTGAATCACTTTGGAAGATTTCAACTTAGGACATCAATTTCCATAATTACAATTCATTCCACAAATAAATACGTAAACATTTGATGATTTATTAGGGAGTAAAATATTCCCATACATTTTATAAACTTAACCCCTCATATTTCATTTACAGTTACTTTCTTTGTATAATTCTTTTCCATATTCAAACCATCTTATTATTACTCTAAGACTTTAACTTGAGTAATTATTTCTATATTCATGAAAAAAATCTAACTGAGTATTATTTATTCCATGGTATACATTACCTAAAATCTAAGATAACATTTTCCTCATCTTCCATGATCAGTCTGATATTTAGTTGAGGTGGACATTGTTAATCATGTTCTGTGAAAATTGACTAGGCATGATCACAATTCCCTTCCCTCTAAAAACCATCCCATTTGAATTCTCATCAAAAAATTGTCAGTCACATTCAATGTTAACCAAGTTCCTCCTACTTCCCTCTATTGACTTAAACCGGTGAGCATTGAGAAATAAACAATTATTATAGTGAGTAAAAAAATAATCCTAAAAACCCACTTATATAATGTCTAAATTATGAAACCTTCATTAATCTATGACACCTTAGGTTTATACTAGGTTATTAATAGACAACATATTTTTAAATCCTTTATGATGGTTCATGAAGAGTTTCTGAATTTCTAAAGCATATCCGTTGGGAGTTTCAAATAAGGTGCACAGTAAAGCTTTTTGTCATGTATCAAGTTACGTGTGAGTTAGGCCCGACACACCTTGTAAGAGTTGTTACTATTAGTTACATCTATGCCAAAAACAAAATCCAATTATAGTATCCAAATAGGGATGTATTTATAGGAGACCACTCACTCTACACTTTTCCAAAATTCCATGACATTATCCTAAACATTAACTCGTCCTTATACATATATATAGAGACATACCAATTCATATCATTAAAAATATACATAGGGATCTCACTAATGTTTTCACATCCTAGTTTCCAAAGGTTCAATAAACCTTCACTATTATACCAATTATAATAACCAAGTATTAACGTACATATACATTACATCATTTTTTGGGGAATACTTAATACATTAAAAAAACAGACTCCCAAAGATAATGTTAGTTTAGTGCCTTTGAAAACATGGAAATGTAAATGCTAGTACATGAGTGAGCTTCATTATCTCTCACTAGGTTCATTAAGACTAGAACCCGTCTATTAAATATCATAACAAAAATATATCCTCATAACCTGGAGAAATAAACATAAAAAGGGGCGAGTTAAGATTCTCAGAAAGGGTAAAAAAGTTATATATGTAATCATGAACATGAGCATAAGGGTATGATAATGTGATCATAACATTATAAGATCATAACCTGGATAGCATAAACATGAATCATGGAATAAAGGTTAGCAGTTCATAAAGAATGATTCATAATTAAATCAATATCATAAGACATGAAAGCATTACATAGGATTAAGACATGGAATTGTGGTATACACATAAATATGTAATATCATTCCCTATAAGTCAAGACACATTGCAAAAAATTATCAAGGAACTTCATGGGGACTACACCTACTGGGTGGGACACACCACCATCCCATGTTGTAGTCCATTCCAATGAAGGGATCAGTTCACCCATAATACCATAATGGATCTATTTTCCTCTCTTCCCATAGTGGATTTGGTGTCCCCATATTCCTTATTCCATGTGACCAAACCTACTGGGTGGCACACACCACCATCCCCAGTCACAACATTTTATTTATAAGGGATCAGGTTTCACCATCTTACCATAGTGGATCAAGCCTGTTGAATTGATTAAAATCAGTATCTCAAGAGATATAAATATTTACCCAATGAATTAGAGGGAGATATAGGTCTCACCTATAACATAATAAAACCATTCATACATGAGACAAAAGATAATAAATCTATCATGATATCATGACTCATAAAAAGAGATGGGTATCATAAACAACATACAATAAACCATGAATTGAATTGGGTATCATACATATTTCATGACATCATAACCTTTAGAAAATAGATAGGTTTAATAATCATTTCATCAAATCTTAACCTATGAAAGAATGCAGGTTTCAAATGTAAATAACTCATAGAAGAGAAACAAGTGTCATAAACACCATGATAGTAAGACATAAAACATTAATGAATTAATATGAATGGAATTCTTATATCATTTCCCCAATAAAACATAAACTATAAAAAATGATGACATTTTATATAGAGAAGTATTGTGAAAGATCACTTAGAACATTTATTAAAGAAAATATCATTTATTTTAAACTAATTTTTATAAAATAATTTCAAAAATAATTTTCTTATAAAGAAATATTTAAAATTTATTTTAAAACAATACATGATTAAAATATATTTTCTTCATTGATTTTTTTTAAAACATAAAGAATTTTGAAATTTTTTTTTAAAAATAGCATTGAAAAAAATAAAGGAAGCATGAAAATATTTTTAAAACCTTTTTCTTTCTAAAATCCATAGAAAATCATAATGAAATATTAAAAAACTTTTGAAAAACTTTTATTTCAAAATAATTTTAAATCCTTAAAATTAATTCTCCAAATCTTTTTGAAAATAAATTTCCTTTAAAACTTATAAAATAAGACTGAATACATTTTGAAAACCACTTTATTTGAAAAATTATAAAAGAATCCTTAAAACATTTTAAAAACCATTTTCCAGGAAAAATTATAAAATAACATTAAAAAAAATTTAAAACCATTTTCATTGAAAACATATAAACTAATCTTGAATAAATTTTGAAAACCATTTTCCTTGAAAACGTATAAAAGTAGCTAGAAAACAATTGAATTTTACAAACATATTTTTTTAAAAAACTCATTTTATTTGAGAAACATGTTAAAATAAAAAAACAATTCTTTAATATTAGGGAAAATAGTTTCTTTAGAAAGTATAAAATTTTATACTTTCAAATGAATCATCAAGTAAATGACAATCATGATGGAAAGTGAGTTGGTACATGCAAAACATTCATTTTCACCATAAAAGTTACAGAAGTGACTTGATGAAAAAAATGAAAAGAATATTTCTTTTAATATTTTTTTGAAGAGGTAAAAATTCATAACAATGAACTATAAAGGTCATAGTATAATAGTTAAACATTTTTGAAATCCTTTTTAGAAAACATAGTTTTGAAAGAACACAAATTTTTTAATGAAAGTAAAAATAACCTCAGGTTTTCATAAAATAATTTCTTAACTATATTAAGTATGAAAGAGTGATAAAATGGTGAATTACATTGATATAAAATTAATAAATATAGGGTAAGAAAATTAATGAGAGTTCTTAGAAGATGGATAATAATATTTCATTAATGGAATCATTTTAAAAAAATCTCGATAAATTATGAAATTGTAGCTATAAAGCAATAACACTTTGGTGACTTTGAATCATAGTAAAATGGAAATAATAAAATTACATGTATATTTAAAAATTTTGACAATTAGTTTATTAATGATATTACATTTCGGATGTAGTATAAACACCTCAAAGAAAAATAAGTGTATAACACGACATGTGTCTCAATGAAGGAAAATGGAGACAAAATTAATTTACCTATTTGGAATATTTTTAAACCTAAACCCCATGAATGAAATATAATAAAATTGATATTTAAATATGAATAAATTATATTATAATAATAATGTATTTCATTCACGGGAAATATACACACCACAAAAAATAAATGAGTGGTGAATAAGGTATGTATCTCATAGAAATAAAAAGTAACATGAAATTATCTTAATTTATGTCTTGACTACATTCATACTAGTAAAAAAATTATTTATAATAAATATAATTTAATTATATATATTTTAAATAAAAATATTATTATATATATTACCTTACATTGTTTTGTTGTGAATTAAAATTACACAGTTATTAAAAATTCCATGTTAAAGTTTCACATCAGGTAATATCTGATTTGTTTTTCACATGTGTCTTATTTTTCTATATTTTTTGTCCTAATACATATAAAATGATACAAAGAATGTAAAAAATGATATAAATATCATGTATATTAATTGTACATGTACTTATAATAATCTATATAATATATAACTATGAAATGGAAAACATTGTTTATAGAGATTGTAGGACGTATGTACACATGAATGTTGTTTCTATTTTTCTTTGTAATATTGAAAGAAAAAAATTAAATGAAATATATATATATAGTATAATTACTGTAGAATTATTATATAATATATATCATATAACTTCACTAAAACCATCTTTAATACATTCCATGTAGTGTGTGAATGAATCACATCGCTTTAAGGAGGCGGTAGTCCACAATTCCCTATACGAAATTATCGTATTTAAAAAAATGGAAAGAAAGAAGGTATGCATTATAAAATAATTAAAAAATCCTAAAAAATAATATTAATCATATAAAAATTGAGTTTCCATCATAATTACCAATAATAGATGTGGTAAAGGAAAAATGGAAACATTGTTTCAGGATACAATAGTTTGTCGTACATAAGAAAAGTAAGTTCGTTACCCATTAGATGAAAGTGTGTGAAAGTTTAGGTAAAACATTAATATAAAAAATACCATTATATTAGTAATATTTAGGTAATTATATTTTAATGAGATATGAATAATTGAGATAGTGGAGAATGAAAATAAAGGAAATGATATCTGGGAAGGATGTTACGTCTTCTTTGGAAAACTCTTTTTGGTTTCCACTAATGGGATTACTTGGTTGGGTTTATTACCAAAGGGAGGATTCAATGATAAATGGATGGATTTTGGGATTTTAATTGTGTAGATATTAGACTAAATTAACTAGTTTGAGAGGTGTGAAGAACAGGGATAATTGGTGGCCTTTTTTAGGGGAGGGAGGGCACACAATTGATATTTTTGAAAACAAGTTATGTGTACCCACATTTTTACCTAAACAAAGTCATAAAAAGTACAAGGTTTATGGTTGACATATGGTCATAAAATGGTGTTTGGAAATGTGGATTGGTCATCTGGACCCTAAATTTAATCGTTAGTCCCTTGATATGTTTAATTCTATGTTAAACAATGCAATTAATTTTAATAACTTTCAATAATATTTTTGTTCAAAAATTAAGTTGATATTGTAAGAATATAAATATTATAAAAATTAGAAATATGTATTTCCATTTTTATAAATTCAATTCATATAATCAGAAAAATTAAGCTTAATTCTAATCTCATAGATGTAGTGAGAAAGTATGTTTTTAAAGTGAGAATTTTTTAAAGTTCATTAAGGGTTTATATCTAAATTCATGAAACAAATGATAAAAATGACCTAAATTAGATTAATATAAGTATAATTAATCTATTTATAATTTAAAACCAACTGAAAATATAATTTAAATGTATAAACAAATTAGACTAAAAAGAAGTTTTGAATTTAAAGTCAGTAATTTTCACTATTCACATATAAATGAAGTTTCCCAGAAAAATAAAAAAAATACCCTAATATAATTATGATATTATGAATTCAAAAATTATTTTTAATTTATCAAATTTATTTTCTAAAAGTTTTTAGAATTTATTTATTTATTGTTCATAGATGGACATAAAATGCAGTTCTTTTGAGAAATCAGTATTTCAAAACATATAAAGGCTTTAAAAAATTAAATGTTTTAACATCATTATGTTTTATTTTATAAAAATATTATAAATAATATTTTAAAATTATTTATTAATATTCGTATTATTTAAGTTTAACTTTTATTTTATAACTATCTTGTTTAATTAATTTTAATAAAAAAATTTGTTTCATATAAACTCAATGTTGCGTGTAACACAATCCAAGTCGGTTTCATGTTTAATGCAATCCAAGTCGATGTTGAATGTTGTGGAAACTTATATTTGAGTATCAAATACTTAAATCATAACACGTTGTAGTGTAAAAATCAATAATTAATTAGTTCTTTCATATAATACATGAAATAATTCAATTTTCATTAAATGAAAAATATCAAAACGATTAAATTAATTTGAATAATAATATATATGAAAAAAACTCATGGTGTTACACTATTTTTGAAAAAAATGGGTTTTTATTCAATTATTCTAGATTTGTACAAAACATTAATCATGTTGTCATATAGTTATGAGATAATTTATCCATATCTTGAGTTATAAAGCCTTAATGATTTGTGATTCTTCTTGAGAAAAATAAAAACGGGGAGATTGTTGGGACCAATTTCATGGAAAGTGGTTATGAAGTTGAAGGGTATAAGAATATTGTTGGATGAATTGTATTTTTTTTGTCTTAGTAAAAATTCCCTCCCTTTGTTAATGTTAAAAATAATAATGATCAGACATATTAGGAATTATATACTTGAAATTTCATTTTTCTAACCAAGTTGATCAAATGTAAAAAAATTATTAAGACATATAAAAAAATCAGATGAATATTTTGTAGCAAAGTTCATTAGTCTAAGTTTGTGTGTTAGGAGTTTTTCTTATAAAATTTTATCGAACTAAAAAAGATTATTATGTTTTTTTGGATAAATAAAATCTTGTGATTATTTACTATTTTGAATGTTTCCAACATCACTAGTTGAAAAATATCAGGATCCATGATTTTTTATTAACAAGAGGGAGTTTCTATTTTTTGTTTTTAATTTTTTTATGATGTTCTGGAAAATTCACCAGAAAAATGAAAGTGGTTTTACTAAGAATATATTTTGTTTTTTTATAAAAGTGTTTCTAATTAAGTCACATTTTGTACATTTTATGTTTGATAAGTTTGAAAATTATTGAAATATGGAATCTTTGTTCAGTGTTTGTGAATATTAGTTAAAAAATAAAAGTTAATAAATTACTAAAAAGAATCATGATGAGGAAGACAATAGAAAAAATCCATCAAAAAATCAAAACATAACATAAAAGTTTTAGTAAAAGAAGCTTCAGATTACTTTTTGGTTGAGGAGCATCAGATAGAGGTTTCAGATTGAAATCATCCATTTTTTTTACAATGACAGAGAATGGTGTATGAAGTAAAAATTTTAAATAATATAATGTCAGTATTTCAATGAAATAATTTGATAAATTCTATCATATGTAAAAATTTATTGGTTAAATTTTTTCTGTTTCCATGATAAATTGAAGAAAGTCTCTTAGAGATGTTTTCCAAAATATTCTTATGATGTTTTTTTTCATGTTCATACTAACTCTCACTAGAGAGCTAAATTCTATGGAATTTATAGAAAATTTTTCTGGAAAGAGTCTTTTTAAGTTATTATATTTATATAGGTTTTTAAAATGAGTTGAAATGTGACATTTCAAATCATATCATTAAAATTTCCAAAAAACCATGTGATAATGATCCATGATTCCCACTCAGTTTAAAGGAAGTTTGTGAATGTTTTAATTCTTGAAAAGTATTTAGTGGTAGATTTGAATTTCAAGTTTTCATTAAACTAGGAAGTAAAATTAGAATACCTTCTTTTCTTTAAGCATTGCATCTATTAATAATATGCATGTATAAAATTTTTATTGTATTGTATATACTTACAAAAAAAGGCTAATGTTCTGGGGAATTTGTTATACATAATTACATTAAAAAATATTAATATTGGATGATTTTATATTAGCCTAAGTTTTGAGAAGGATATTTTCAATTAAGGAATCTATTAGTTGAGGTGAGTAAAAATAATTTTTTAATGAATGGATAGATTATGATCAGGGTGCACCAAACAAGCTTTTATATTTGGTGAAATCAAACAGAATGTCTGAAAGAAGTTATAGTTGTTTTCAGAGGGCACCATATAGGCCTTTTATATATTTTCCTTTCTAAAAAATGGATTCATTTTTGAATGGATATGAAAATAACTAAAGAGGTTCTTAAGTACTTCTAGGTAAGAAATTGTAAATTTTTTTCATGAATAAAAAATGAAATGTTTGCGAAAGCAGCACAACCGATTTTTTTGAGCCTATTGGTGATGGTTTCAAAAGTTTGTTCCAAGAAACATTGTTATATATTTTTTTACTAAGAATAAAATTCAATTTTATATTTTTCATAATGTAACACAAGTTTAAGGATATACCATTCTTTCTGTAACAACATAAAAGGATTTCTTTTCTAGTAGATTGTGTGAAATTGAATTATTTTTAAATAATTCTATGGACTAGCTATGCTTATTGAGTAATGAACCTTGTAAATTATTGTGTTCATATAGTTGTGTTTGGATGATTATTTTTAATAAAATTTTTATCTCTTCTGTAGGAGGTAATGTTTGTTTCATAATAAATAATAAACTGTAAAATGAAAAAGATCACTAATTCACCCCTCCACCTCTTAGTGATCACATCAGGTTTTCACATGTATAAGCGATATGATATACCCTATTATAAAAAATTTATATATCACATAATTATATATATTACATATATATGTAATAACATTAAAGAATATTCCATTTATTTATATCCCTTATCTAGTGGAATCTGGTGATTTTAATGGTTATGGATATAGAATTTAGAGATTCATAATGATTCATATCAAATTTAGGAATTATGAATTCGAACGGGATGTATGATTTTGGATATTAATTGAGGTGTGTTTTTGGTTTAATATAGATGATGTAAGCATGGTTTAGTGGTTTGGGTTATGTACTAAATTGGTTATTATAGAAATAATTATACTTGGTGATTTGGAATGAGGAAATAGTTTTGGTGACTTGTGATTGATTCTGGAGTTTTTTTATCATGGACTTAGTAGATGATTTGGTGTATGAATTGGAGATTTAGGGGTTGTTACTCTATATGTAAATGTATCCTAGGACTTATTAGGGTATAGAATTATTATATTGGGTTGTTTGTAATGACCCATGTCCAGTCTATAATGATTTAATGTCTTCTGAGTGAACTTTCAACAAATTAAGGTGCATACTTGTTAGAATTTTTTATTTGAGCAATTTTTTTAATTCAAGGATTTTAATGTGGTTCTGGGTGTTTTAGGATAAATTCATAGTTATATTTTGATTCATATTAATGATTATATTTAATTTTTAATGTCTATAGTATATATAAATGGGTTCCACCAGTAGGTGACATTGGGTACTCGATGGAAGTTCGTCGGGTAACCACCGAATCTTATAATGGATTATTTGGTCTAGGAGTTCCTGAAACATAATTTATTAGGGAATGTAATGATAATATATAATGTAATAAAATTTTATCTCTTATTCAACGAATTATATTCTCTTTATAAGGTTTTTTAATTTTGGTCTGAATTTTATAGATTAAACCTTATACTTCTGTAATAGTTTAATTATTTTGAATGTATTGAAAGTATGTACATGAGTTTTTTAAAACATATATTTATTGAAAAATTTATAATCTAATCACATATGATATTATGATTAAATTAATTTATTTATAATTATTTTGCGATACGAAGAAAAAAATGTAAAATTTAAATAATATAAGTTATATTGTAATAAATTTAATAGAATATGATCATAGTTGAACCATTTGATTTTGAATGCCGTTATTAAGATTTTTTAGTATTTAATACTAATATTTATCTATTAATATAAATACTATGTTTAGAAATAATATCATTTTAATACAAGTATATTAAACTTTATTACCAATATAGAATCTATTAATAAAAGCAGACAATATGATAAATAAAATGAAAAGTGAATATAATTATAAGTAGGTTGATGTATATATATATATATATATATTATTAATAAAAGAATATAAATTAATATATATATATATATATGTGTGTGTGTGTGTGTACCTGATTCAGATTAAAAAAATGTAGTATGTTATGATTGATAAGAAATATAAACAATATAGTATTTATTTTAGATGTATCATGTGTATCCTTTTTAAGAAAAGTTGTTTAAAATTTTCTTAGTATAAAAAAATATTAATTATTAGCCAACCCTTAAAGAAATGGTTGATTAGGTTTGCCTGATAAAAACCTAAAAAATCATAGAACTAAGGCTCATGATTGATGGTTGGGGTATTCATAGGTTGTGCATATCACGCATGGATGAGAGGGAGTGCGACCAGCGTGCACTCGGGAGTGGGTGAGAGGAGATTCATAAAGTAGTCATAAATACTAGCATTCAAGATGTGAATGAATTTTAATTATTATTAGTGAGTAAGAGACTAAAAAGATATCTGATGTGGGATCATAGTATATAGGAATGGTATATCTATTTAAAACTTACTTTACCACTAAGGGTCATTCGATTCGATTGATATAGGTCGTTTGATCAAACTGAGTGACCATCACCATACTCATACGCTAAACCTAGAAACCCCATATTATTATTCTTATTCATAATATATATATACATATATATATGTATTATGTTTCATGTTAATTCTCATGTTCGACACATAACCTAATGATTCACATGGAACCGATTAGATCCTCAAATAAAGATAGTTTACAGGTAATAATAGTGTTTCAAAAATTCATCTAATTCATCACACTACCACATCCATATTCTCCAATGAACACTATTTTTGAAATATACATGTTAATATGTAACTATATATATCTAGATACATATGATATATAAGGAAATTTTTGATTTTATTGATCATTTTAAAGGGACATTGAATGAATCTAGTATCGATTCCATTATCATAATCCTCCTTTGGCCTCAAAATTCATAGGGTTATCATCAAGGGTAGAAATTTCTGATGAATTATGATTCCAAAATAATTGATATCATCATTGATGGACCCTAGAACACCCTAAGAGGGGAGGTCTGAATCAGGGTGTCAACTTTTTCTTTTTAATGTTGTGGATTTTGTTCCCACATTGATAAAATCTTGTTAAATATGTCAGTCAAATGAAAGCAAGGAGATGACACCAAAAATTTACTTGGGTCATTTCTAAGGTATATTTTCATGGATCATACACCAACAGTGTGTCGGATGTACCTAAATCCACTAATCTTCAACAGTTGTGGAGTACAAGAGTCTCGTCAAAAACACTCTATTCCAAGCACCTTTCCCTTAAAAAATTTCAGGGATGGCTCACTGATTCCCTCTAAAGACTTCCATATGCTCCCCCTAGATCACTGTTATGAGAGAGGTATAACTCAGTTTATCAACTTGAAGGTAACTTCAATATATTGGTATTGAAGTGTTTGTCTTTATCCTGTATGAGACACTACTTGCACCAAGGACCCGAGTAGATGATTATTGAAATCCCTCACCACTCAACACTAATAATCAAAACAACCCTTTGCAAAGACCCTTCGCAAATATATACCCTTCATAGAGATCTCTACCTTGTAGAGAAAAACCCTTCACGGATCTTATTGCATCGCAGATAATCACCCTTCGCGAAGATCACTACCTCAAAGAGTAACCAACTACGTGAACTCATTGATCCAATGCAGAACACCCCATCTTCACGAATCTGTCATGACTTAAAAGAATTGGTATCATCCAAGACATAAAAAGACTATTCATGAATCTGAAGCTCACATAGAACAATATGCTTCATGGAACACCCCTTGCTTCATGAAGCCAAAGTGATACCAGATTTTCTCTCTTAGAATCGTGCAGAATGAAGAGGGTGGCCTATTATTTATAAGAATAGTCGAATGTGGATCTCCATTTCTTTAGGCGCGAAATTTGGATTATCCCACAAAGTCTTTGCGGTGCTTCCTTCATCTCGCAAAGCTCTGCTGAAAATTCCAGTTCGCAGATCTTGTCATAACTGCAAAAAAAACATCATATCTAATCACAAATCTTCATTTATTGGAAATAGTCATGCCAGTCTCCATGAGAAAAATGCCTTTTCTATATAAATGAAATTTTTATTCTATAATATTACCTTTCACAAAGATCAAATATAAAACTATCGAAATCGCAAGCACACCATCTTAGTTCTTTAAATCATTGCCATCCACAAATCAAAAAGGAAAACAATTTGAAACTCTTGAATTTTCCATATTTTCATAAGGACTCCAAGAAGAACCAATTTCCTTGCATCCTCCTTGATCATCTATGGGAGGATTGACAAAAAACAAAAACCATGCCCCTTTTTCAGGAAATAACAACCTTGGTTCCAACAATCACGTCCTTCATTTGTATCATAAGGTAAATCCATTTTCACCATCTTCAAGATGTGAATATCTCATATCATATTAGATAATATATATATATATGTGTGTGTGTGTGTGTGTTTGGAAGATGACTCTTCATTTTCTTTGACTTTGGGTCACAAAATCATCAATTGGGGTGTGGAAATACATATAAAATGATATATTTCATATCTATAAAACCAATTTATCCCAGAATTAAAATCAAGTGGATTATCTAAAACTCAATTTATATTCCTAGATTCATCATATTCCTATTCAGTTTTTACCAGTTGAAATGATGAGATATATATATATATATTATCCATTCATATATATATATATTATCAATTTGATATCTTCCAACAAGATCATTTTTCCTCAGAATCCATAAATAATTCTCCATTAATTTTTGAATATATGTATATACTATATGAATCAATAAATTATACCATTTTATTATCTTCCTCATATGTGAAAGGTGAAAATAATTGATATATATGTATAACTAGTGTGAATCCACTCGTATAACATCCATTTAAAAGCTATATTAATACAATATAAAGAAAATAATTTATCTTGTGATAAGATATGATTATAGATTATTTTATTCACCGTAAAAAAGACATCAATCTAACTAATAATTAGAATTTATTGAGATTTATCAAATTTGAATTGTGCAGTTACAAATTTTCTTAATGAATATCAATTTTTCTTCGATGTTAGGAACTATTTTAATTTACATTGTAATAAAATTTGAAAATATTAAAAATAATACTTCAATGTTCTAATCTTACATATAAGGGAATAATTTTTACTCTATGGAACCCCCCATATCACATGCTCTTTCCTTACCCATTTATTCCCATTTCCTTCTAAATACAACAGTTTTAAAATATTGGAAGTGGTGTTACCAATGCCTATGTTTTTTTTAACTCTCCTTAGTTTTGACCTACAATAAAAGTTATGTTGCAAGGGAAAAATAATTTTTTATAAATTTATATTTTATGTTTTTAAAAACACATTTTAAGGGTAATATATTTTGAAAATTCATTATTTTTTAAATCTTATTTGTAAATGAATTTGATTTATGAATTCTATTATAAAGGTTTCTTAATTTAAATAAATGGTTTTATAGTGTATATAAATAATTATTTCATGTGTGAAATATTATTTAAAATCCATGGATGTCATTGATGGTTATATGTATTTTATTGAAATGTAGTATATATTTCATTAAAAATTCATATATGGTAGGAATATCATTTTCTTATCTTTAATCACCAAGAATTGTTTTTAATTTTTGTCTCCAAACATTCAGATTACTTCTTAAATTGTATTAATGAATAGATTTTATTTAAAGACAACTTTTTTTACTTCTATTAGATATGTAATTATTATCCTCATTGAAAATAAATTATATATATATAAATATTTTTATAGTTTATTTCAATAAATTTATAATGATTAATAAAATCTTTACAAAATAATGTTTTATTTTAATTTTTGTTGTTTGGTATAGAATATGATTATGAGGAATGGGGAGTGAACTCAAAACCTCAAGGGGAATTTTTTGTAAACATGATGTTCATATCTTCAATATTCCTAGATACTCTAAGGTTTAATTAATGTTTTCCATGTATCATTATATTCCATAATGATATATTAGTTTCAGAATGATATTTTCCTTTAACAAAATTTTTGAAAAACATCTATTATTATGAATATTGAATTATAACAACCCTAAATTGTTATTTGTAGTGAAAATATGTAATATATAAATTTTTTTATTTAGATTAAATTATTTTATATTATTTGAAAACAAAATTGAAATAATTTTTACAAAATTTTGAAAGATAAAATATTTTATCACTTATATTAAAAACCTATATTAATTTATTTTGTGTTCACTCCATGTTTTAAAATGATTTTTAAAGGATTAGTGATGAGTAAAGGATTAATGGAGAATGACCACGATTAGGGGTATAGCTTGAGTGAATCTTGATAAGAGTATATATAATTTTTTAAAACTGTATTATCTATTAATATATATTAATCCACTAATGATCTAGAGTTAAAAGATTCATAGGTGGGTTTTGACTCAATTTTAATTAAACAAATTTGTAATTTTTAAAATTGTTTTATTCATTGGTTTTAAAACTAAATAAAAAAGATAATGTTTTTATCACTAGATCTAGGAGTTTGGGATTAGGGATGTTAATGATGGAATCATATAAAATGTTTAGATTAAATTGGAGATTATAATGTTTTTGAATTATGTATTTATCATTACGATCCTAGATTTTATGTAGGGAGATGAATATATAAACTTCCTAGTAAATTGTTTCAAATTTTCGATATACAATAATGCTCATTTATATGAAAAACATTCATGATTAATTACTTATAATATTCTCTATAATGGTTATAATTAGTTAATTATAAATAATTAATAATAATGAAAATAATAAAAATAAAATTTTTTCATAGTTAATTTAGAAAGATAAAATTTATATTCTATATATATTATATACTATTAATAGATTAAAATAAAATTTCAATATAGAAGGAAGGACATATCAGATGACTTTATTATCCTTTACAGATAATATTCTTCCAATAATTATTACTAAATCATGATTGGATGACTCTATAACCTTTCAAACATCTAGGTCAATCTTAATAAACTCTACCAAATATCTAATACCTCCTTAGAACCCATATATTTTCAAGGATCATGGGTTTTCAATAAAAAAATATTAAACTCCCAACTTTCTCACCTTGCTCTGAGAGAGAGGTATTACTAAAGTATTTTCAATATATTCAGGTTATCTAAAACTTATGAATCACTCAGTGATTTGATGTTGTAGAAGATGTATACCTAAATACAGCCTATATGTATCTAATTTTAATTTTTCTTTTTTAGGAAATAATACTGATATTTATAAAGAACATCATTTTGAAAATTTAAAAATGGACAATATTGGATAATTTTATCAAGACCATGCTCAAACATATGTTTTGAATTTATATATTAATAATAAACATCAAAGGCTGTACTAGTGTTTACATCAATTTGATCAAAACAATAAATGTTTTATTAAGGAAATTAATGATTTTGAAAATATCTTAAGATATTTTCACCCCTCATGGACCCCTTCCCTTCACGAGTGACATTAAAAGAGGAATTAAGGTAATTTTTAAAGGTTTTAGTTTTTTAAATAAAAAATTTTTAAGACAATTTTAATTCCAGGTTCATGTAATGAACCGGTGTTATTTTTCGTAGGAATGATGAACTTCCAGATCAACCTGAGAAGCGATATTTAGGGTTTACATATTTATAAAAAAACAAATTTTATAGTTCTATTTATTTAAGTGGGTGAGAATGTAACATCCTTGATTTGTAAATTTAATGATATTCTATAAGCTAATAAAAGATTATCTCAACTACTATGAATTATATTCCCTGAAAAATGTATTTTAATTTATTGTCAAATTCATAGATTTAATCTTATACTTAAATAATAGTTTAATTATTTTGAATATATTTAAATTATTTATATAATTTTATTCAAAAATATATATATTTATAAATTTATACTTTAATCGCATATGATATTATGATTAAATTAAATTATTTAGAATTATTTTATGATAAAATGTGCAAAATGTTAAATCTCAATAGAATAAATAATGTTTTAATTAAATTAATAGAATATTATCATATGTCAACCATGTGATTTTGAATGAATTGAAAAAATATAGAAATATTTAATAAAAATATTTATTAAGGAATATAAATACATTGGTTAGAAGTAATATTTTTTTGATGCATGTATATAAATTTTTTATAGTTGTATAACATCATTTAAGAAATATAGACAATATGATAAATAATATGCTAAGTGAATATAATTATAAGTTGTTTGATATTGATGTACATATATTTTATAATAATAAAAAATGATAGGAAAATATAAATCCTGATTTTTTTATTATATATTAAAAATGTAATATGTTATGAATGATAAGAAAAATAATAATATAGTATTTATTATATATGTTTTATGTGAAACCTTTTTAAAACAAATTGTTTTAAATTTTCTTAGTGTAAAAAAATAATCATTACTAGAAAACTCATAATTCCAATTGAGATATGACCAACCTAATGGAAAAAACCATAAATCATTAACTTAAGGATCAAAACCAATGGTTGGGATGAGAATAGGACATACATAACAAACATGGGTGACAGGGGATTCAGAATTCATTCCCTTGGGAGTTAGTGAGAGGAGATTACTAAAGTGGACCAAAATACATTCTTTTAGGAAGTGAATTATGATTAATCACTTATAATTGAGTATAAGACTGAGAAGATATAGGATCTTGGATCATGGTATGAGGGAAATTTATCTATTTTTAAAATATTTGTTAACTATGAGGGTCGTTCTATCTGATCGATGTATGTCGTTCGATCAACCGGAGCGTCCGCCTTCATCATCTCGTACTAAAGCAAGAAACCCCACCACTTTATTCTTCTTATTCATCCCAACAATGTTTATATTATATATATATATATCTGTGTGTGTGTGTGTGTGTGTTTGTGTCAATATATATATGTGTATGATGTATCACGTTAATGGTCTTTCTTGATGCATAACCACATGATTCACATGAAACTAATTGGATCTTCAGATGAAGATAGTTTACATGTTTTAATAATATTTTGAACATTCATCTCCATCATCTTACTACCACATTAATCTTCCTTATATAATATCATCAGAATATACATATTTATATGTAACTATATATATATATATACATATATTCTATATAATGAATATCGAGGTTCCTTTGGTCACTTTAATGGGACAATAAATGAATTTAGTCTTGACACCATCATTGTATTTCTCATTTTTCAACAATTTTCATAGTGTTATCATTGAGGGTATAAAATTTTAATGAAGACCTCTTTTGACATCATCTATATCATAACGACTACTAGTTTTGTAATAATATAAATCTATTGTCATCATATTTAAGATATGACTATCTCAAATCATATTGAATAATAATATATATAAGTATAAGCTGATTTTTCATCATATTCAACTTTTGTTTGAAAGGTCCTCACTAGAAGTGTGGGAATAGAAATAAAATGATATATTTCATATTGAGGAATCTTATTTAGCATGGAAACCAAATAAAGGGGATTTTATATGGATCAATTTAGATTCTCATATTCATTATATTTCTACTTGGTTTTCACTAGTTTCAATGAAAAGGTATATATATATATATTCTCTTGATTGGATATCTTCCAACAGATTAATTTTTTCTTTAGGTTTCATAAATGATCATCTATTCATTATTGAATGTATGTATATAATTTTAAGATCATAAATTTCTAACCTATTTATTTTATACTTCATTAGGATAACCTATAAATAGTAGAAATATATATATATAACTAGTGTGAATCCACCCAATATAATGTCCATTTTACACTGATAATAATGTAATAAAATTAAAATCCTACATGAAGTTGTAATATTGGATTTTATATTAATTTATTAAAAATAACAAGACTTGAATAGAACCAATGTTTAATATTTACAGAGTTTTAGTAATGTAGAGTTGTGGGGTGCCAAATGAATTTAATTATTATCAATTTTTCTTGGGTATTGGGAAATATTTCAATTGAATTTATAATGAAATTTGGTAATATTAAAAATAATCATTCAGTTCTCAAATATACTTTACAAAATAATAATTTTTACTCCTTAGAAACCCCCATATCCCATTATTTTTTCATACCATTTTATTCAAATTTCTTACTAAGACCTTTAGTTTAAAATACTAGAAGTGGTGTTAGAACTTCCTATGTTTTTGAACTCAGCATAGTTTTGGTCTACTATAAAAGTTATACTGTTAGGGGAAAATAATTTTTTATAAAATCATACTTTATGGTTTGAAAAAACATTTTTTAAGGTAAATAAGTGTTCAAAATTATTTATTCCTAAACAATCACTTTTAAAGGAATTTTTTTATGAATTATATTATAATGGTTTTAAAATTTAAAAAAATGTTATTATTGAGTACTGAAATTATTATTTCTTGTGTGAAATATTCTTTAAAATTGATTGATTCCATTCATTATTGTATTTATTTTATGACTATACACTATATATTTCATTGACATTTCATATATAGTACTAAAATCATCTTATTATGTTTAATTTACAAGAATTATTTATATATTTTCTTTATAAATTTTCAGATTAATTATAAATTTTATGAATGTATAAGTTTTCTTCAATGGATTTTTTTCATGTTTATTATATATGTAATTATTTTCCAATTTGAAAATAAATTACATAGAATTCAAGCTTTTTAAATGTTATTTTAATGTGTTTATAATGATAAAAACATGATTTACATAAAAATTATTTTAGAAAATATTTTTCACATGGTTATTGATTTTGATAATGTGGAAGAAAAAGTGAACCCATAACTTCAAGGGGAATTTTTCCTAAAAGTGATGTTTAGATATTCAACATTCATAGTTGTTATAATGCTTTACTTATGGTTTTAAATTACCATTATATTGCATAAATTCATATTATTTTCAAAATGATATCTCCTTTTACCATTTTTTTAA
Organism: Viscum album; assembly: GCA_963277665.1. Classification (NCBI taxonomy): domain Eukaryota; kingdom Viridiplantae; phylum Streptophyta; class Magnoliopsida; order Santalales; family Viscaceae; genus Viscum; species Viscum album. Next base: position 520,007,684 of record OY728166.1, read on the forward strand.
ATCATCACTTATTATGATTTTTCTATTACAAAAACACTAAATTGTTATTTATGGGGAAACTATGTGATATAAGTTTTCTTATTTATCTCCAAATATTTGATATAAATGTAAAATGTATTTGAAATAATTATTATAAATCTTGGAAGGAGAAAGGATTTAACCTCTTATTTTAAAACGCCTTACTCTAAATTTTATTCTCATCCCACATTTTAAAATGATTTTCATAAGCTTAGTGAGGATTAAATGATCAATGGTGAATGGACTCTAATATGGGTCCATCTTAAGTGAAGCAAGATTAGAGTTTGAATAATTCTTTAAAAATTTATTTTTTTTAATATTTCTCAATCCTGTAAAAATATATACCTAAATGACCCTTGAGAAATTTTTAACTCAAATTTAATTAAATCAATTCGTTATTGTTAAAATTTGGTCACTTATTTGGTACGAAAACCAAATAAAAAAGGATTATGTTTTTAACACCAATGTTGGGAGTGTGGGTTCAGGGCTATTAAATTTTTGTATTGGAGAAAGGTCTTAGATAAATTTTTAGACAAGGATGTTTTTGAGTTAAAGAGAGATCATTTGGATCGTATTTTTCCTATTTTGATAGGATTCTATAAACTACATTGGAATTTACTTCAAATTTTGGATATACAATAAATCTATTTTATAAAGAAAATCATCATGAGTAATTCATTATAATATTATCTATAATGATTATTTTTAGATAATTATAACTAAATAATAATAATAATAATTTTTTTTCCAAATATAAATTTGGAAGTTAAAATTTATCATGTTGCGTCTGTTATATATTATTTAAAAATGAATGTCTTATTTTGAGACGAAAGGAATGACATATCACATGAAAATATTGTCCCTTATGGATGGTGGTATTGAAATAATCAGTAATAATTCTGACTCAAATGACATTGAAATATTTTTCAACATTCAGGATACTTATAATAAACTCTATAAAATATCTAATAACTCTTATATTCCCTAATATCTTCGAGGATCATGGTTTTTCTATGAAAACATTTTACACTAATAACTTTGTCACCTTTTTTGGAGAGAGAGGTACTACCATAGTATTTTAAAACTCATCACATCATATGAAACTTATGAAAAATTAGTGATTTTAAATATGTTCTAAAAGAGGGATACTTACAATCAACATGTATGTATATAATTTTAATTTTTTATGAAATATTTCTAATATTTTATAAAAACTAAAATATTAAAATATTAAAACTAACACTATTAGATTATTTTATTAAGTCCATGTTGGAATGGATGTTTTTAATTTATATATTAATAGTAATCTTCCAACTATTTTCCATTTTTATATAAATTTGATCTAAACTATACAAGTTGTATTTTGATAAGTTAAATTGATGATTTTAAATATATCCTAATAAAATGTTGCACCTCAGGGAACTTTCCCATCATGAGTGACATTAAAATTAGAGATGAAGGATTTTATAATGTTATGAGTTGTTTCAAGAAAAATTATTGAAGAAAAGTTTAATTCAAGTTGTAAGTAATAAAACAATTTTATTTTATTAGAAAGGATGAACTTCAAGATTCAATCCTGAGAAGTGATATTCAATATTTACTTATGTATGATTAAATAATTATGATGGAGAAATTCATTTTAGGGGGGGATATATCATCCCTGTTTTGGGTATCTAATGTATCCTATAATCTAATAAATGTTCACCTCATGTGATATGGATTATAATATCTTTAATGGATTTTTAATTTTAGTGTGAAATAAATATATTAAACCTTATTCTTCAATAATAATTTAATTATATTAAATGTATTGAAAGTATGTGCATGAGTTTATAAAAACATATATTTGTTGAAAATTTATATTTTAATAACATATGATACTATAATTACATTAATTTATTTATAATTATTTGGTGATAACATGTGAAAATTTTAAAATTTTAGTAATATAAAAATTATTGTAATAAACCTAAAAACATTTGACCCTGGTTGAATCATGTGATTATGAATAACAATAATAAAAAGTGTACATATTTGAGAATAATATTCATAAAGGAATATAAATACTATGGTTATAAATAATATTATATTTATGCATTTATATTTAGTTTTAATATTAGTATATCGTCTATTAATAAAAGTAAACAATTTGATAAATAAAATTATAAGTGAAAAAAATCAATAGTAGGTTGAAGTAATTGTATATATATTTTATAATAATAAAAAATCTTAATAAAAAAAATATATATTTTAATATATATAATAAATGAAATATTTTTTTAATGTTAAAAAATATGAACAATATAGTATTAATTTTAGTTGTATTATGTGTATTCATTTTTGGAAAAATTGTTTAAAATTATCTTAGTATAAAAAATATTCATTTCTAGCCATACCATAAATACAAGGAGTGTTAGGGATTTATAATAAAAATGAATCCATTCATTAACCTAATGATAATAACCAATGGATGGGGTGTGTATAACTCATGCGTAGAACACCTGAGCGAGAGGTATCATGAAAAGCAAAAACCCAAAATCGGGTGAGAGGAGATGCTTGGAGTGGTCCCGACTACTCACATTTGTGAAGTGAATGATGTGTAATATCTTATAAGTGAGTGAAGGACTAAAGATATATCTGATGTGGGATCATGGTATGTGAGAACTTTATCACTGTTTAAAACATATGTTAGAAATGAGGATCATTTGATCCAATCAATGTAGGTTTTTTAATCAACCCAAGAGATTGTCTTCATCCACACACACTAAACCTAAAAACATTTTCAATTTATTATTCTTATTATTTCAAATAGTATTGATATATATATATATATATGTATTATGTTTTGTGTTAATGGTTATGTTCAATGCATAAAAGAATAATTCACATGGAAGCAATTAGTTCTTCATATAATGATAGTCTAAAAGTCATAATATTTTTTCAAACGTTCATATTCTTCTTCACAAAACAACCATCTTCTTCCTATAAGAACAACATCATCAAAATATCCATGTTAATATGTAACTATGTATATGTGTATATATATTTTATATAAGGAATAAAAAGATTCATTCAATCATTTTAAAGGGAAGTTTGATGAATTTAGTCCTGATGCCATTATTGTCTTCTTCCTTCAGCATTAGCTTTTATAGAGTTATCATTAAGTGTATAAAATTTTGATGAAGACCACTTCTAACATTCTTGATATCATCATCACCATTTGTTTTATGATAAGATAATTCCATTTTCACTATCATTAGGATTAAATAGTTATAAATAATATTGAATAATATATATATAAGTAGATGATGACTATTCATAATCTTCAAATTTGGTTTGCAGTTTTTCACCAGAGGTGTGGGAATACATATAAAAAAATATATGTTATATTGAGGAAACTGATTTATCAGAGAAACTCAATCAATATAATTTTCGATGGAGTAATTTAGATTCCTCGAGTTGTCGTCTTCCTCCTCAGTTGTCACCAGTTTCGATGATGACGTGTATATATATAAAGTATATTCACCATAAATAAATAAAGATATATATATATATATATTGTATCAATTGGATATCTTCCAATAGAATCAATTTTCATCAAGAGTCTTAAGCGATCATCTATTCATTATTGAATGTATATATATACCTTACAGGATATTAAATGGAACTATATTTGTTGTCTTCCTCATCAAAGAAACTCGAAATAATTGATATATATATTTATATAGTGTGAAGACACCATGTATGTAGTTCATTTCATACTTATTTTAATAAAAGTTAAGTCAAATCATTTATGAACTTATAAGATAGAATATTATTTTATTTTATTAGACATAAAAAAAACTAAAATTTATGAAATATTTACAATTTATTGATCTTCAGTGAAGTAGAGTTGTGTAGAGCCAAATGCATTTAATGAATGTTAATTATTTTTTTCTTTTTGGGAAGTATTTGAAATGACATTTTAATTAAATTTGGAAATATTAAAATAATTATTAAGTGTTTAAATCTGATATATAAAGGCATCATTTTTACTCCATAGAAACCCACAAACCCCATGATATTTCCACAATCTTTTATTCCCATTTTCTGTTAAATCCTAAATTTTACAAACACTATAAATAGTGTTAGTAATAACTTTGTTTTTTCACTCACCTTATTTCCAGTATACATTAAAAGTTATATGGTCTCTGAAAAATAATTTTTGAGAAACACATATTTTTTGTTTAGAAAAACCATTTTTAATGGAAATATATTTTTAAAATTATTTATTTATAAACTCTTATATGTAAAGGAATTTTTTTATTAATTATATCATAAATATTTTTTAATTTCAATAAATATTTTTTCAGAGTATAGAAATTGTTATTTAATTTGTTAAATGTTCTTTAAAATTCTTGGATTTCATTCATGGTTATATGTATTTTATGTTTATAAACAATATATTTATGAAAACCTATTTAAAGGAGGTTTAAATTATTTATAATGATTAAGGAAAGATTTACAAAAAAATTATTTAAAATTTGGAACATGGGTATTTATTATGATAATGATTATTGGGGTGTGAACCCTTAAACTCTAGGGGAATTTTTAGTAGAAGTGATATTTATCTCTTTAATATTTCTATGGGACATAAGTTTTTTTAATGTTTCATAAGTATTATTATATTCCATAAAGAAATATTACATTAACATTTATATATCATTTTAATTTTTTTAAAATGATTAATATGAATTTTTTGTTATGAAAACCATAAATTTCAATTCAGGGGAAATTTATGTGATATATAAAATAATTTATTTAGGTCAAAATATTTTATATAAAGGGAAAAAATTTTCGAAATAATTTTTATTGTATTATTAAAGTGAATGTATTTCACCTTTTGTTTTAATATCCCTTATTGAGTAATTTTATACTAACGCAATATATTAAAAATGTTTTTCAAAGTATCAGTATTGAGTAAATGATCAGTGGAAAATGAAATTTATTAAGGTTCTAGATTATGTGATATTGTATAAGAGTGCATAAAATTTTGTAAACACTGAAATATATTTAATGATTTTGTATTACTTGAGAACACTATATTTAAACAATATTTAGGAAGGTTTTGAATTAATATTAATTAAATGAAACTATAATTGATAAAACTATCTTACTTATGTAGTGTTAAAAATAAATAAATAAGATAACCTTTTTAGCACTAGATCTAGGAGTACGGGTTCGGGGTATTGAAGTGTCATCAAGCACCTTGTGTGCAACTTTAGAGATTTTTTAGGGGTGGTTGTTTTGTTCTTTTTTCTCCCACCTTTTATTTCTTATTGTCTCCTTCCCCATCGAATTTAATTCACTCGATATATTTGATAGACCCTTTAATTTATATTTTAATCTCATTTCATCCTCTATTTCCACCTCTTCATCCATAGTGATCAAAGGGAGTTATTCAGTCCATATCAGAGGAATGTATTCCCATATCCTCTAATCTTCCCTCTTCTTTATTTTCTAAAACTTTTCTATACCATTGACATAAATAACCTTAGATAATCAGTTTTATAATCATTTTTCTCTATGGCAGCTCATATGGATTGATTGCACGTCGTTCATTAGAGTTTCAGTTAAGGGTAAATGAGGTATGATTTTTTATAGGGATTTACATTTTTAATGTTTCTTTTAAGTGACATTTTCTATGTTATTGTTCAAGTCTTAGTGTTAATATAATTTAAGTGGATTTATAGTGTAGATCACGGTTTTTGAGAGGATTCTATTGATATTTTATTATAGTGTTTAATTTATTAAAGTATTTTGGTGATTTTATTATATATATAATGGTTTTATTGGTTGACGAATTATCTTATATAGATGGTAAATCACACCATTAATTATGTTAGGCCACCCCAAATCACCGAGTGAGTCAAAATCTATTCCTATAACATGCATGTATATAGTGTTCCTAAATTAATAAATATGATTATTTATATTTTTTAAATTTAATTGAATTATTTTAAACTATATTTACTATGTGTTAGGTTAAATTTTTTCAAACAGTCTTGTTCATATCTATATAATAAACCCATACACTTTTTCTTACATTACAAACTATAATTTAATCAACTTGTTATTTATGATTTATTCACACGTCCTGATCCTTATTATTTAGTTTCCCATGATATGTATATTAGTTAACCCATGATTATCTCTTATTACTATGATTTTTTATCATAATTCATTGGACCATTCCCTTAAAATTAGGCATTGAATGATATTGAGATACATTGTAATATTTCAGGTAAATAAAGAATAATACATTTTCATATTTATTAATATTTTTGAATTAAATATTAATTTTACTTTAAATGGAATTCTAGTATTTATGGTGTACTCGATACACAACAACGAGTTTCTATGAAATCTTATGTTTCCCACAATGCTGAGTCATATTGAAAAATAATAATATAATATTATTTTAAATGGTAGTTAACACCTAAAATTTGTATTGTATTGAATAGAAAACACCAACTAAAATATGATTATACATGTTTGTTAAAAGTTTTTAGATTTATCCAATAAAATTTAGATACTAAAAATGTGAATGAATATAATTTTAAGAACAAATAGTCTAATATTATTTAAAAGGTCAATTTATGGCCTTTTGATGGTGAACCCTCTTTAAATCTAGTTTTGGTCACTTTTATAATTTATATTTGAAAATATAAAATTCTTATTTAGATTCAGGACATCAAAATTTACTTTTGGTAAATTTTTGGTATTATTCTGATAAAATTCATTTTTAATGAACAATGAAAAATACTTTATTTTAATTGAAAACTAGCTTTTAATCTAAATTATTTATATGGTTATATTACCTTTTTAATGGGTTTTAAAATGTAATTAGACTATATTTTTACTATTTAATCCAATTTTGGTAATTGGATGTAATTTTACTTTGAAATTGGACATAAACAAGTGTTAATCTTTTACTAGTTATTATTTAATAAAAACATGTTTTTTATTTTCACAATGGGAGTTAATTTTAAAATTAATTACTCCAACTTATATTTTTTTAATTTGATAAAATAGACATACTTTTTTAATTTGGAAGATCAAATATAGCTTAGGCTGATTTTTTCTGTATTTTTCTGAAAAAATATCAATTTTTGATGAATAGTGAAAACACTCAGTATTAGTTATAAAAACTGACTTTTTTATTTAACTTTTTTTTACCAAATATGTGAAATAAATTTAAAAAATCCGACATACATGGATGTTATTAGTAAGTAATATGTGTTTTAATAGGATGAAAATAATTTTTGGTGAATAGTAACTTTTGCCTTGTATTTATTGCGGTTAAAGGTAAATAGGGTAATTCAAGGTAAAAATAATATTATAATAATATTAATTTACCCTAAAATGTGTCATAATCCTATTGGTTGAAAAATTTACGACCATTTTCATCTTTGGGTAGATTTGGGGTCCCTATGGAGTCACTTAAGAATGATAATAACAATTTATTGTAATAAATTTAAAGTAATGTCAAAAATTAAAAAAAACATATATCTTTTAGTAAATCAATTTTTTAATGGGATTATATAAGTTATCTCCAATACTATAAATTTTATTTATAAAGATAAAAATATTTCCAACATCATGTTTTTTTTATAATTTTTAGACATCAAATAAATAAAATTAATTATGACACAATAATGATGCAGTGTTTACCTCGATAATGAATTATTTTAAAAAATAAGATTATAAAGATTAAAAAAATATCTAAAACCTATCCAATTCTTATTGGATGATTTTATTTCCAAAATGAGTCATTTTATATTCTAATTTAATGATTTTTGGACCTTTATAAAAAGAAAATCATTATATAATAAAATAATATTTTCAAACATTCCTAAAGAGCCCATGCCCCCTTATAAATGGCCCTCACCTCTAACTCATTAGTATCACCTCTCAAGCCCCTTGCCTTATCCAAACTCTTCTCAATTAATCTCCCTACATCACTATATTCCACCTAGAATTCGTAATTTAGGCAGAAGGCACTTTAAAAATTCCTTTTGGTTTAAAACTAAGGGAGTTACCTAATTTAAAGGTAACGTCTTCTTTTAAGTTCCTTTATTTTATTTTACTTATCAAACCCCCTAAAATATTTTTATTCATATATTTTATAACAACACAAGTACCCTCAATACACTATGTTTTTTTAAGAATTATTCAAACTACACTTACACACGCCTCCATCTCATGGGTGAAGAACATACTGTTTCTGTGGACGGTGAACAACTGCCTCACAAAACAATGATTGTTCATTTATATCCTTCCACCTCTTATAGTGTCCATTATGATTGAAATGTATTTATATATAATATATGATATTTATATTTTTTCTATTCTTATGTATTTTTCATTTATATCACACCTTTATGGTTTCCATAATGGTTAAACATAATAATTTCATTTGAGGAAGTGCGGACTAACACCACCTCAAAGTGATATGACTCGCTCATGCCATACGTGGGACGTGTAAAAGATGAAGTTAATAAAATTATATATTATTCTAGAATTATAATATATCTATGTATCATTATGTTTTCATTCCATTAAATATGAAATATAAATGAAAGTAATGTTCATGCGTACGTACGGCTTGTTGTCTCCATGAATGACACATTTCATTTCTTATCTTAAAATGTTATATAATATTATTAATACAAATATATACTTGATAAATATAAAATATATGATATCTAAATCAATAATAACATTATGGAGATAACGGAATTTTGACCACATGGACAACTTATAAATATAAGAAGTTCATTTTTGACTTAAGTACCAAATATCACCCAAATGACCATTGTTAACTTAAATGATTACACAACAAGGTAATAAGTGATATAAAAGGAATAATAAAGTTGAATTTTTTTTAAGAAAGTAAAAATTTTCCAATGTTTATTATTCAGGAAATTAAAGAATGAATGGGTCAAGTCGAACACAAGTTAAGGGACTTTTTCTCAATCTCCTTTCATTGAGGCGTACTTTGATTTATACAAAAATTTATTTTATACAGTATATAATAAACCAATTTGACTTTTAATTTCATTCAATGGGAATATTTTTTATATGATGCATTTTACTAAACGATAAAATGAATGTTTTTAAAATTTGTGATGACAATGATCTCTCCGCCGTTGTAATCGTTAGTTGGCTTCCTCTATAAGCCTTAATGTTTTTAAAATAAAAAAGAAACCCCTTATTCTGTTTTTTTGGGTGTTTTGGCATTGAAATGGATTTATAAATCAATTTATTATTTCTATATCTTGAAATGATTTATTTTTATTGAAAATTAAATTTTATTAGTGAAATATTTATATTTTCAATATTTTTTGTGTTATGATTTTATAATGGTATTTCGAAATTTGAAGGGTGGTTACATGACAACCCAAATGATGGGTGGTGCTATGATAAACAAGGATGGGTGGTTACATTATAAACTCCAATTCATTGGGTATGGAAGTTGGCCGTATGACTATTTTATTTAGTGATATGTGTGGAAGTTGACTGTATGGTTATTTCCTTTTAGTATGTTTATGTCCCAAGTTACTTTTATATGTTATGTGTTATTTGTATGGGTTTTAAGGTAATATTTTGGTTAAAAAATGGTATGAAATACTCTTTTATTCAGGGAAGAGTATTAACCACTTCATAATGGCGAAAATTATTACTTATTAATAGGTATTTATGGTTTACTTGATGTTTGAAAAAACTAACAGTTTTCGTTCTTTGTGTATCCCTTAATGATATTTTTATGCTTATCCAATGTTTGTGAAATTTTCTTTGTAAGACATAATGCGGAATAGGGTCAATAATGGGATCAAGGAAAAAAATTCTATCTAAAACATGGAACTATACATGACTATATTTTTAAAAGAGTTCTTATTTTATAAAAAATGGATACTAAGTACAAGTGTCTACATGTAATATTAAAGTAGTTTTGTTTATGTTATGAGCTAACTCTCTAAAGCTGTAAACCTGAAAAGATCCTCAATGTGAATTGTTAACTTAATTCAAGATTATGTAATGTTTAACGTTGAGTCCTTATAGTTGGTATCATAGATCAGTTTATAAAAAATTAAGAGTTAGGTTATTGTCAAATTAATATCCATTAATTAATTTATGATAAAATTTAAATGATATAGCATTTAAATATTACCATGTTGATTTGCCTAAGATATTTCTATTTTCTGAATGGTTTCCCACAGAAGAAACATGGTAGCTATGATGGGATGACATCATGAAGAAGATAAACTTCCATATCAACACATTAGATAGTTGAAATCAAAATGGAATAGGTTTTTGTAGTGATGGTCCAACTAACTCAAGTGATAAATTGTGGTTGTGTTTATATATGATATTTTTATTTATTTTAAAAGTAAATAGAAGCATGAAAGTCATTTAATGTTTTTCTTTCAAACATTAAAATTATAGAAACAGTTTGGGAAATTTAGAAAGTGTGAATTTTGGTTACAACAAATTTCATTCCTTGGTCACATTGTTTAAAAAATGGCATAACTATTGATCCTACTAAAAAAAAAGTTTTTGAAGAATGCCTAAGAACCAAAAATATAACTGAGATTTGTAGATAACTTGGTTTGGTAGGTTATTAAGGGAGGTTTTTTGGGAATTTTTCACAGTTATCTAGTCCAATGACCAAGTAAACTCGAAAAGGTGTTATGTTCATCTGGAAAAAAGAATGTGATGATTGCTTTAAAGAATTTAAAAGAATATTGGTGAATGATCCAGTTTTGGCACAGCCTCCCAGAAATAGTGAGTTTTTCATCTATAATGATTCTTAGTTGAAATGACTTGAATGTGTCCTTATGATGAATAATCGGGTAATTTCTTATGCTTCATGTCAATTGAAACATCATTATTTAAATTAACCTACACATGATTTTGAATTAGTTTCTATTGCTTATGATTTAAAAATTTGGAGACATCATCTTTATGGAGTATAATGTGAAATATATACTGATCAAAAAAGTTTGAAGTATATATTCACTCAGAATGAATTAAACATGAGAGAAAGAAGATGTTTGGAATTGATCATGGATTATTATTGCACAATTCATTACCATACCAGAAATGAAAATAATGTGGCTGATACTTTGAGTCAAAATATAAGTACTACATTAACCATGTTACATTTGAAAAAAGTTCCTTTGATTAAATACTTGATGAACATTGTCATAAAATTTGATTGGGAAGGAAATTTCCATGTTTTGTTTTGATTGTCAGTGAATTCATCTCTATTAAACAAAATTTAGCAAGCACAGAAAGAAGGCAGTGAGTTACATAAAATGGTAGAGATGGTTTAGAAGGGAAAGTTTCTAGAATTTAACATTGATAAAGATTGTATTTTGAGGTTCAGAAAGAGTTTATGTGTGCCTTGTGATTTGTAGTTGAAGAATGAGTTGTTATGTGAAGCTCATAGTTCTCTATTTTTAGTTCATCCTGGAGGTACTAAGATGTGAAAAGATCTTCGAGAGTATTACTGGTGGGTTAAAATTAAGAGATATATTTATGACATTATAATGAAGTGATTGAATTGTAAATAGGTTAAAGTAGATTTACATTTACCAAAAGGGATGCTTCAGTCTATACCAGTTCCAGAGTGGAAATGGGAAAATATATCCATGGACATTATTGCGGGATTACCAAAAACATCTTGAAGTAGTAATGCAATATTTGTTTTTGTTGATCGATTGACTAAATCTTCTCATTTCCTTCCAATTCGAGACATTTGGTCTCAAGATCAACTTTCTCAAATGTATGTTAAAGAGATAGTTTGGCTTCATGAAGTTACCCTCTCTATTGTATCTTATCGTGATCCCAAGTTTACTTCTAACTTTTGAGAAGGCCTTCAAAATTAATTGGGTACTAAATTAAATTTTAGTAAAGATTTTCATCCTCAATCAGATGGGAATTTAGAATAAACAATTCAGAACATGGAAGATATGTTATGTGCATACTCAATGGCTTACCTAGGAAGTTAGGATGAACATCTTTCTTCAGTTAAATTTTCCTATAATAACATTTTTTATTATAGTATAAAAATTTCTCCATTTGAGGCATTATATGGTAAGTGGTGTCAAACTCTTACTTTTTGGGATGAAGTAGGTGAAATGAAGTTTATAGGACCATAAGTGGTATAAGAGATAGTAGAAAAGGTTTAGTTGATTCAGAAGCACATGAGAACAGATTAGAGAAACTAGAAAAGTTATGCGATTAACCAGAGGAAGGATCTTTTTTGAGGTGGGTGATCATGTCTTTCTCATAGTTTCTATATGGAAAAGTTTGATGCGTTTTGGTAAGAAGGGAAAGTTGAGTCTGAGGTTCATTGGACCTTATGAAATCTTTGAGAAAGTTGGACCAGTTTTTTACAGAGTGGATTTACCTCCAAGCTTATCCCAGGTACACAATTTTTTTTCTATTTAAATGTTGAAAATGTATATCTTGGGTTCATCTCATGTTTTGATCCCAGAGGTAGTTCAGGTAGAAGATAATCTCTCTTATGATAAACATCCAATCTAGAATTTTGACTGAAGAGAGCTAGTGTTTCAGAATAAGGTAATTAATTAGGAAAATGTTTTTTTGGAAAACCCATATGGTCAAAGAGGCAATGTGAGAATTTGAAAATTATATGAGGGATAAATACCCCCACTTATTTGATAAGTGAACAAAATTGTGAGGACTTAATCTTCAAAAGGGGGGAAGGATATAACATCTCAGGTAAATGAAGTATAATACATTTTCATATTTATTAATATTTGTGAATTAAATATTTATTTTACTTTAAATGGGATGCTATGTTTGACGGCGTACCCGATACGTAACAATGAATTTATTTGAAACCTTATGTTGCACACAGTGCTGAGTCATACTGAAAAATAATAATATAATATTATTTCAAATTGTAGTTAATGACTAGCCATTTTAATGGAGGGAATGGATATAAATAACTACAAGATGATTATACAAGTTTGTCAAATGTTTTTACACTTATCCAAAAAAAATTAGATTCTTAAAATTTGAATGAATCTAATTTTAAGAAAAAATAGTCCAATATTCTTTAAAAGGTCAATTTACCACCTTTGGATGGAGAACAATCCTTAAATATAGTTTTGGTCACTTTTATATGTTTTATTTTAAAAAATAATTTTTTTATACTCGGGACAATAAAATTTACTTTGGGTAATTTTTTTATATTTTTCTAATAAAATTCATTTTTAATGAATAGTGAAAAAATATTGTATTTTAATTAAAAAATGACTTTTAATATAATTTATTTATATGGTTAGATTATACTTTTAATTTGTTTTAAAATTTAATTAGATTATATTTTTACCATTTAATTTAATTTTAGTTATTTGAAGTAATTTCACTTTGAAATTGGACATAAACTAGTGTCAATCTTATGATAGTTATTATTTTCTTAAAAACACACTTTTTGTTTTGAAAATGGGAAATAACTCTAAAAATAATTAATCCAAATTATATTATTTTAATTTTGTAAAATAGAAATACTTTTTTAATTCAGAATATCAAATATATCTTAGGATTATTTTTTGGTGTTTTTCTAAAAAACTTCAATTTTTGATGAATAGAGAAATCACTGAGTAGTAGTTAATAAACCAAAATTTTCATTTAAATAAAATTTTACCTCTTCTTTGAATTGAATTTTGAAAATATAACATACATTTTTGTTATTATTATGTAAAATTTGGTTTAATAAGATGAAAATAATTTTTGGTTAATAGTAACTTTTGACTTTTACTTACCGCGGTTAAAGGTAAATAAGGTAATTCAAGGTAAAAAATATATTATAATAAAATTAATTTACCCTAAAAGTGTCCTAATCCCATTGGATGATACATTTATAACCATGGTAATCCTTGGGTTGATTTTGGTACCCCATGGAGCCACTTAAGAGTGATAATGACACTTTATATTAATTAATTTAAAGTAATGACAAGAATGGAACAAACATATATCATTTAGATAATCAATTTTTAAATGGGGTTATATAAGTTGTCACGTGAATATGAATATTCATTAGAATGATAAAATTATTTCCTACATCATGTAATTTGTTTTATAAATTTTAGACATCAAATAAATAAAATTATTTATGACACAATAAGGATGATGTGTTTACCTCATTAATGAATGATTTAAATAAATAAGATTATAAAGATTAAAGCAATTTGCAAAACATGTCCAATTCATTTTGAACGATTTAATTCAAACATGAGTTATCTTATCCTTTACTTTAATGAGTTTTGGACTTTTAGGAAACGATATTCATTATATAATAAAATAATATTTTCAAACTTTTCTAAAGAGTCCCTCCTCCCCCTTTTAAAAAGCTCTCAACTCTAACTCATTAGTCACACCTCTCTAGCTTCTTGGATCATTAAAAATATTCCCAATTAAGCTCCTTAAATCCATATATTCCACATAGAATCATATGCTTAGGCTGAAGGCACTTCAAGAAATCATTTGGGTTCAAACCAAATGGAGTTACCCGGTTTAAAGGTAACATCTTCTTTAAAGTTATTTTCTTTTATTTTACTTCTACAACCCCCTAAACCATTTTTATTCATCTATTTTATAACAACAATGGTATCCTCAATATACTAGGTTTTTGTTATGAGAATTATTTGAACTGAAATTACACACACCTCCATATAATTGGTGAAGAACATAGTGATTCTGTGGACGAAAAACTACTACCTCACAAAACGATGATTGTTCGATTATCTCCTACCGCCTCTTATGGTGGATATTATGATGGAACTGTATTTATATATAATATATATCATATTTATATTGTTTCTATTCATCTTTATTTTTCATTTATATCATACCTTTATGGATTCAAAATTGGGTAAACACGATAATTTCATTTGAGGAAGTGTGTACTACCACCCCCTCAACGTGATATGAATCATTCATGCTATACGTGGGATTTATAAAGGATGGAGTTACTAAAATTTTATATTACACAAGAATTATAATTTACCTATGTATAATTATGTTTTCATTTCATTAAATATAAAATAGAAATGAAAGTAGTGTTTATGTGTACGTACGACTTACCATCTCCATGAATGATGCATTTCATTTATTATCTCCAAATGTTATGTACTATTAAAAATAAAAATAAATAATTGATATATATTATATATATGATATATATATCATGAATATAATTCTGGTGATAATGGCCTTTTGACCACATGGAAAACATGTAAATATAAGAAGTTCATTTTTGACTCATGTACCAAATATTAACAAAATGACCATTATTAACTTAAATGATTACATAACAAGGTAATAAGTGAGATAAAATGAATAATAAACTTTAAGAAGGTTTTTAAGAAAGTAGAAATTAACTTACATTTATTATTCAGTAAATTAAAGAATGAACCGGTCAAGTCAGACATGAGGTAAGGGACTTCATGTCAATCTATTTCATTGAGGCATACTTTGATTTATACATGACTTTCTTTTATATGTTATATATTAAACCACTTTGACTTTTAATTTCATCCCAAGGGAATATTTTTTCTACAAATTGTTTTACTAAATGACAAAAGGAATATTGTTAATGTTTGCAGCGACAATGACCTCTCTAATGCCATAATCTTTTGTTGGCTTCCTCTATAAGCCTTAATGTTTTTAAAATGAAAAAGAAACCCCTTATTCTATTTTTGGTTTTTTGGCCTTGAAAATGGTTTTTGAAATAGATATATTATTTTGGTATATTGAAATCATTTATTTTGATTTCAAATGAAATGTTATTAGTGAAATATTTATATTTTCAATATTTTATGTGTTATGATTTTATAATGGGACATGGAAATTTGACGGGTGGTTACGTGATAAACCAAATGATGGTGGTGTCGTGATAAACTGGGATGGATAGTTACGTTATAACCTCCAATGCATTGGGTATGGAAGTCCACTATATATATATTACATTTATTGATATGTGTGGAAGTCAACCGTATGGTTATTACATTTAAGTATGTTTATGTCCTAAGTTACTATTATATGTTTTGTGTTCTTTCTATGGGTTTTATGGAAATATTTTTGTTAAAAATGGTAATAAATGATCATTTATTCAGTAAAGTGTATTTAATACTTCATAAAAGTGAAATGTATTAAATATGATAAGGTATTCAAAATTTACTTATTGTTTCGGAAAACTAACAGTTTTCCTTCTTTGTGTACCCCTTACTGAGCTTTTTATGCTCATCCCAGGTTTTTGAAAATTTTTTCACAGGTCATAAAGTGGAATAGGGTCAAGGATGGAATCAATGAAAAAGTCACGCTATCTAAAACCTGGATCTCAACATGACTCTTTTTTACAGATTTTTTATTTTATAAAAAATGGATACTGAGTAGATGTGTCTACATATAATATTCAAGTTGTTTCTATATGTTATGAACTAATTCCCTAAATCTCTAAACCTAAAAATATCATCAATGTGACTTATTCACTTAATTTAATATTATATAATTTTTAAGGTCGGGTCCTTATATACATGGTGTATTGTTTGAATCAAACCATATTGAGGACAAATGTTAGGCTATGTATCTTCTTTACCTTTAACCAACATAATTTTTAATATATATATCTGAAAATCACAACCTTGAGTCATGACTATAATCTATAGTATTATTAACCTATTTTTTACCTAAACCAAAATGATTTATAATAAAAAAACACACTAATCCTATGGTTAAGAATTTTAATTGGTTACGAGGTAGAGACTATGTTTAAAAGGATAGAGTAAGTGATTGAATATGGAATATCTAATGGATTTAGTATTTATCTAACCTTGGTAATTTATAAAATCCATTCTTTTTATAAACATTTATTAATTTTAAGTAAAACATACTTTATAAATATATATATTTTTGAGAGTTGTTTTATAAAATAATTTTCTATTAATTTTTTGAGTTTTTTAAACTTTTACAGTAAATAGGTTTTCCATGGTATACACCCTTCCTATTTTTAAAAATTTTCCCCTTATTCAATTTTTGTTATCTCATGTGTTAGTTTTAAATTGTTAGTATAGAGTGGTTAATTTACATTTAATACTAAAATTATACAATTATATTAAATACTAATTTTTGAATCTAAGACCTTTTTTAATAGATTCCTTTCATTTCGTATAATAAGAACTAAAAAATTAGTGACTTGGAATAGAACCCCTTTTTGTTCTTTCAAATTGGTCAAAATTTGTGCAGTGAAATAGTTACAAACTTAACTGGTACCTCTCTAGTTTTCATTAGAGGAAAAATGTGTCATACCCATGTGGTTCAATTAATATTTATTATTCATGTTTTAACACTCCATTATTATATCTAAATATCCAGATTAATATGACTAACACATGACTATCACTATATGATAGACTAATTAACTACTAAAATTATTTATTTCTTTCCATGTTTATTGGTTTCATGATTGAGTTTTTTTATGGTTGAACATGTACTTAGCATGGATATAGTTTCATGCTGTGATAATAATTCTATTACCTTATTATACAAAGAATGATGAGTGATGTTATTGATTGTACTTTTTGACCATATCCACAGTTTTCCTATCATCAGGAGGCCATTTATTTGATGAGTAATCATTTTTTTTATGAAAATAAATTTATTCTCATTATCATTTCTATTAATCAATAATTTATTTTCATTCTATAAGTTCTACATTATTGTTATAAAAAAAAGATAAATAAGTTTTATCGACCATTAACACATATGATTGAATGGAATGGATTTTGACCCTGAATCCTTTATACCACATACATATTCCCAAAATTATGGGATATAAGACTTACCTTACTGATGTTTACAAATTACCTTATAAATTACAATATGAGTATTGCACCTCGACATATTTGTACCTATGTAGTAGGAAGAACTGCATGATTTCCTAGTTCTAATAATCTGAATTTCAGATTTGTGGCTCTATGTAGGTAGACAAATTATTGATCTCATTGGTATAGAGTGTTTTCATTCATATTTAATAAACATTTTAAAAGTATTTCACTATATTTAGTTGCCTTGTTTTTTATCAAGGACTATTTATATATATCTATTTATCTATCTCTTTTGAAATGAGTATACATATTCACGATAAAACATATTATATCACTATTTTGTTGATACACCATTAATGGTGTTATAATAAACATTTTAGGCTCACACCCTACATGGACACCTCAATGGTCATGAAACCTCTTCTTTTTTACTTTTTGGTACATAAAGATACTAGTAGTTGTTTTTTCACTATAAAATATTGTTCATGCTTATTGCAGGGGTGTGATAAGTTACAAATTTAGAGTGGGGGATCTTATAGGTGGTTAATGAAATCTTTATCTCATAAAACAATCCCATTAGTCTTTCTGTAGTCTTAGGCCCTTTTTTCCGTGAATTTTATTTTTGGAATGTTTACCATTTTTTTTCTATTAGTTGTTTTTTTACATTGATATAGTAAGTGTTGGGATGTCTCATTATTTTTCAAACCTTGTGATTATTTTTTTGTTTTGTTCTACTTTTTAGGTTTTCCTAGGAAATCTAAATTATGAACATGACATTAATATTTTATGGGATAATAGTTTATAACTTTTCATATAAATTAAAGTGGTAAATCATTCCCTAATATCCACATTATCTCTAAGATGGTAGTTTCCGTCCTGTATGGATCATGGGTTCCCATAGGGTAGTAATGAAATTGATATGAGTTTTATACGGGTATTCAGGTCATATAAATTTCACTAACTAACCTTATGTAGACAAAAGTATTTACTACCTTATTATAATACAATAGTTTATTATCCTTAATGAATAATGTGTCACCAAACTCAATGATATGAAAACTACATTTCTCAGGTTTTCTAACTTCGGGTGTGTTACGATGTGTCTCTGAAAAAATATATCCCACTGATTCTTTTGGGGTTATGTTTCTATGTGTACAAATTTATCCTTAACTTTATTGATGTTTTTAGTACTACTATTATCTCAAATAGAGATATGCACCCTCTTACACTTAACTTCATTTAAGTTGTTTTATTTATGATACAGATGTATTACTATAAATATCCTTAAAATCGCTTTACATAATTTAAAATATGTTTTTGATAGGTAAGATATATCTCTTACTATAAATGATATGAGATCCTATTTATTGCCTATTTAGGTACACTAAAATTAGTGAAAATTTCCTTATTAACTAATAGTTTCTTTAAAATAATAATAAGATATTTTTAAGACATAAAATACTTATCATTAATCCTACTTTTACTACCACAATGAATTTAATGTATAAAAGAAAATGTGATTTTAGGATTAACTCCACTCAACATTTTAATGATTTATGAATATATGATTAAGATATTATTCCACTTACACACATGAATCATCTATTATGGTTTAATAAAAATATTCTATTATTCACTTTTACATTCCATAAATATTTTAATGTATTTTGATAATGTAACTAGATTTACCTCTAACATATAATTGATATAGTTTTAATCTATCTTTCCAATCTAATTATAAAACATTTTCATCTTTATTAATTTTTAATATCAAAAGGATTCATTGAATTCAAACCTTATAAATAAGCATGTAAATTACCTAATATTTTTATCTCATCTAACTCTAAACACCCTTCTTGGTATATCCATAACATTTTATTATTTTTATATCTGAATATGAATAATCTTACCACTGTTGGTTTAATTTGAGTTTTATATTTTAAATTATTCACTAATTACTATCATAAGATATATTTGATTCATGTTTAAAATAAACTATTAATTATGTATTTTTTTATGATGAACCAACTTTTTGCTTGTGATTTATTTTTTGTCAACAAAGGATGAAACATGCTTGATGTAAATATATGATGAATAAGGAAAACTTGGAAGGAAAATGAATTCCACAAAAATATTATTTTCATTATTGGTTCACATATTAAATAATAAGAGTTCTCATATCTATATACCCCTACCTACTAAACTGTGAACAATAGATTTTCATTGTAGGTACACAAATTTTAAATGTTGTGAACTGTTTTCATATATTTATAATAGTGGAAATATTAGCATTAAAGATTCCTATATATCTATTTTTGATGGTAATGATATTTTTAGTATTGGATTTTTTCTATTTTAATTATAAAAGAATAATTCAGTTGGGGGAAAATGGTCTAATGAATATATTTATTGGTATTTCACTCACTTGATAAAATTTATCATCTGAATATTCTACCACTTTTTATTTCACTTATTATAGATATTGAGTTGATCCTAATTTCCATGAAAAGTTGTGAAGATTGAGAATTACTGTTTGCTGTAATTTTTAAATGTTGTAATTAAAGTTAAGGTGAATACCTTGGAGGAGCTATAATTATCAGGCTTAAAAGATATCTTGATATGTGATTAGAGAGATTGGATTGTGAAGATTCCATTCCCATTTTCCAATGAATATGTTGACTGAAATATGTACTAAAATATACATTTATGAGGGTTGTAATTTTACTAAAGTTGTGATGGTAGTGGAATTATTATTGATATTAAAAATTGTGATTTCATATGCTACTGAAATTCTTCAGAAGGGTGATGAAGTGTTTTATAAAATTTAAAAATTCACAATGGTGTTTTAATGTGTGGATGAATGAATTATAATGGTTTAATATTGAATGGAGGAATCTTGGTTCAAATTGGATGAAGTATAAAATTTTTAGTGAACCGTGTATGAGAATTTAGAGGTAAAGTGACCCATATATCTAAATGGTCACATTTACAAAGATCAAAAAACAAAACTCCATTGATGTAGCATAACCCATGTATCCAAATTCACTATGTATGAGAATTTTCCAATACATGAAGACTGAAATAAGTTAATCCATCACCTAATTAAGTCAATTTATGTGATGTAAAAATTAATGAACCTAATTTTCTATTTGTCTTATGTAATTTTTTTGAGTTTCCAAAATAATTTTTTCGAGAAGATAAAAAATCAGCCAATTTGAATGAAATAGTTTTCATGGTTTATATATCAGTATTAAATTAAATGATCATAACCCTAGAAGGATCGAATTAAGAATGAAATGTGAGTTGATCTACACACCATATAATAAATTGACACATCAAGTTACATGAAATTATTATTATTTAAAAAAAATAAAACTAGAAGTAATGTTTTTTATAGGGAATTAAAATGAAAAAATACCATGATAATTAAAATTTCACTCATAGGAAATATGTCGAATATTTATCAATATTTATAGGGGAGTTTTGAATGATCCTTTGTCTCAAAGATTCAAAGACCATAATAATAATGAATGAATGAAGAATATATTCTATTTCTATTAATCTCTATGTGTATACATATATTTTTTTGTTAAAAGAGAATAAATAGGGAGATAGTTCTCAAATTTTAAAATTTCAGATTTCTAGATTGAAAAAAAATAAAGAAAACACTAACACAATAACCCATTACTAATTTTTTTTATTAAATAAAATATTCCCAATGATATTCCTATAAAAAAAGAAAAAAAGGAAAAGTATAAGGGAATCTGGATGAACCTTCTACAGATTGCATCTAAGATGAATTAATAAAAAATCTCAACAAACAACCATCATATTCTATATAAGTTTGAAGAAATAATATTTTGGATGTGTTATTGTTAATTTTATTTTAATTCTATGTTTTAAGGGGTATTGTTGATAACATCATACTATAGAAGTCTGTATAACATTGAGGAAACCAATAAGACTTCTATGAGTAAGATAACAAGATCATTTATATAATCTATAAAGGATTCCATCAAACACCTGAGATATTTTTGTAAGAATGTAAAATTTCATTCTCTTGTACAATGATACAACATGAAAACACTTTCTTTTTACCTGGTTATTTCCAGAATGAAAATTTCATTTTAGTACACTTTCTTGCTAATTCTTTTATAGTAAGAAATATGTTTTTCATACGTGTTATAAAAACGACCACACATTAGGGATGTATTAATCCATTAATAGGATAACATCATTAATAAATCATAGTGTTAACATGTGCTAAATTGATATATTTTCATATATACTAATTAAAAAAATTCAATGAGATAAAGAGACACACCTATTTAAAAATTTAAGAGGCACTAATGGGATAAAATTTAAATTGGTTTCAGGTACTCTAACCTAAATTTTCCCCCAATCTTAGTGTTATATAAATCCATGTCTCGTTGTATCAATTTTTATCATATCTAGGACACAAAACTATTAGATTATCATATTGGATGTTTTTTCATTAAATTTCTATTTGCAATTTTGTTATAAAATAAAGATTTAAAGAATCATATGAATATCATCTCAAAGAAACCATGAAAGATATTTTTTCTAAGACATTAAATAACTTGATGAAAATAGAAGAAAATATGTTAATAAAGGATTAATATAAGAAAATAGAGCATACTAATTATCTATAAATTAAAGGTAATATAAGTGATACTATTTATATTATAGATGATAATGAGTTATATCTTAAATTTAGTGGCGATAATTATCTATACATCCTAAGAAAATGGAAAGAGATATCATGTTCTCTATATATAAATTCTGATAAAGAAAAATCATGCATGAAAGATGATAATATGATATTTGAATCCACAAACTGGAGAATTTCATTATAGTATAAACTCATGTAGTTTATCATTTCTATATTTATATGGGGTAGAAATCCTCTCTTGTAAAAATTTTCTAACCAATTAACTTTTCATCTTTGAAAATGATTCAAATTATGAGGATTCGCAAGATGAATTAATTATTTCTATAATAGAAGTTATGTATAAATATACCAAATAAATTTTATCATATATTTGTTTTATTTTTAGAATTTTTTAGGAGTAGATCAAACACAATGGATATGACTATGAAATAATCGATAAGTATCTAAAATAATCGGTATAAATCTATATTAATCTATCTAATTAAGTATAAGTCATATGTGAAATGAATTTAAAGATTGAAGAAGGATTCACAAGTTGTTAAAATGAGTGAAAAACTACAATTAATGAAATTTAATATTCCATTGAATGTATTAAGGAAAATTCCCATGAATTGAAATAATTAACTTCTATCAAATATGATAAATTATTTATTAAATCTAAAAGGATTAAAGATTGTGACAATTTTCTAAAAGATAAGATAAAAAATCATGAAGATGAGATTAATGAGGTAAATAATTATAATAAATAGAAATTGAAATCATTTTATGATGATAAATTCAACCTCAATATGATATTTTTGGAGCATTAAATTAAATTTAAAAATATTAAAACAACATAAGCTGGATCATCATAAAATGTTGAAAAGATAGCTGGCTCTAGAAAAATCATTAATAGATTAATCTAATATTTATATACCTATAAAAATTGAAAATAACATTATGTAATCATTTAATAATGAATCTTGAGTAGCCAAACAATCAAAGGTACCATCCACTTCTAAAAATAAATTTTTCACTAAATCTTTTTTCATGTGTTGTGTAGGTTTAAAACATAAATTTATACAAAAATGGATAATGAAAATTGTTGTGGGACCCCCCCACTACATCCAAGGAGGATATAAAAACGTTTACAAGGATATATTACAAAACAATCCCATATAGTTAATGAAAACTCTAAAATATATAAATCTTCTGGTTCTAGAAAATATGGACAACATGAGGTGAAAAGCCCGAAAAATAAGGTTTATTGGTTATCGTTTTTTTGGAAAAGATTTGGGAACATAGTTATGGATACATGGCATAATGTTTTATCCTATAAAAGAAAATGAGAGCCAACATCAATGGGGTTAATGATTAGTTGTGGAAAAACTAAGAGAGGTAGGGTAAAGAACTAATCACCCCAAACTGATTTGAAAGTTCCAAAGATCTCTGTGAAGTTCTTGATGGATGTGGACATAGTTAAGAGGCCTGTATATATTAATCATTCAACAATGAATCTCAAATGAATGATAATAAAATACCACAAAATATAAATAATGGTCATAATCCCAACATTGTAATGAATCATGATAATTATAGTAAAAATATCCCAAGAGGTATATGTAGAATAGGGCGCATCCTCGAAACCTAAAAAAATACATGAATGAGAGAGTTAAAAGGAATTAGCTAGAGAAATACAATAGAACATTCCAAAGAATAAATTAAAGGACTAAGTCGGTGAAACGAATATATAAAAATCATTGTGAAAAAAATATGAAGTTATGATAATATTCCTAATGTATAAATGAAAATATTGAAAGAATATTTAATGAAAACAAGGGAATTTGATGATCAAGAAAAGGTAATATGAAAAGATAAATGGATGTATCCACATTAATAAGAAATTTAACTTCATTATAAGTTATCGATAGGGGAAAAACAATGTTCTCATGTGGTGTTGTGTAAGATATTGAAGCTCACCCAACATAATATATATGATTGTGTAAAAATAATTCCACGCCAATAATAAATTTTAATAAACTCGAAAGCTACACCAAGTTTTGTATGTGACTTTATGGATTACGATAGGAAGAAGATCCTATATAAGGATAAAGGGAATGCAACCCCGTTTCCTAAAATAAACTCAGATAAGAATAATTGTTTCAAAAAAAATGACATTTCTATTTTTACATGGATCTAAATTGAATAGGAGAAACAATTTGAGGGAAATGTATCGATACAACTACTCACATTTATGAATAAGGAGGTTCCACTATATTCCATTATTATTTGTACTTTAATTACATGTTATCCAGATATGTAATTTAAGGTGACTCTAGTTATAAAATTGAGAACTAATGAAGTGAAGTTAGATAGAATAAAAATTATAGATATGAGGAAGATATCATCATGGTATGATTTATCAAGTGGTCATTTAAATAAAATATAGAGATAATTACTTCCATGATAAATGTTTGGAAACTATTAACAATGTACAAGATGAATGATAAAAGTACCCATATTGAAAAAAATTAAATACATGATATCTTAGATAGTATTTGAAGAAGTTAATCTAAGCTGATAAATAAATAATGAATTATTCCCTCTAAGTGATATCAAAATTACTATAATCATATATATTACTAGATGATGAAGATCACTCTTCATGATGTAAATGTGGAATGAATCCCATGACGGTTAATATCTGGAGAAGCTTCCCAAATCATTTAATTCATATAAATAGAGAATTTTTAGAATGTTATTAAAAATAACCATTGTAAAAGTATGAATTCTGATTTCACCATTCTTGTTTCTCAGAAAATATGTTTTTTATTAGGGTTAGGGGACTTCCTTTAATAAATGTCCAGAAGTTGATGAAACTTGTAGTGTTCAAGGATTTTTTAAACTAAAACATATTTAATGCACTTGAAATTTTTTAATTTGTGTTTTGAGTGTGTGAAGGAATTTCAGGTTGTAGTATTTTTGAAAATATTTATGACAATTAATGTAAACATGTTGCATCAACTCAAATACATGTGATCAACCCCTAAGGAAGAAAATTGAACATGGTAACAGTCAAAAAACATTTTTTTCTAAATGAAACCATCATGTTTTTTACAATGATTATTTATTAAGTAATCAAAGAGCACAATTATTGATGGAAAATATATTAATAAACAAATATAATTATCCTCTAATATGATTTAAAGTTATTTTTAATAAGGGGGAGAGATAATAAAATGTTCTTACATTTTGACATTCCATTTTTTAGCATTGGATTTAATAACTAATTGAAAGGGGGAGACTGATGAACCCACTTTGTATTTTTGTTTTATTTGTTTTCAATAAAGGAGGAAACACGAATGATGTCAACATATGATAAATAAAGGAACCTTTGAAATAAATTAAAGTCCCCAAGAATATTATTTGATTCCATGGTTCAAATGTTATGGAATAAGAGGTCCTTAGTATATACGACTTTATATGTTATATGGTGAAAAATAGATTTGGATTAGAGATGCAGATATTAGATGAATTTTGAGATACTAATATACTTATATGACACTAGACATATATCCATTAAGGATTCCTAAATATCAATTCATCGATGGAAATTATTTTCGGATTATTGGATTTACTTCCATCATAATTATTAAATAATCATTCATGTGATGAAAAATAGGTCTAAAGATGCAATTTCTTGGTATTTCACACATTTGATGGAAAAGATGGTATAAATATTTCACTACATGGTATTTTATCCATCATGATATTTGATCCGATCCTAATTTACATGAAAAGTGTTTAAGATAGAGAAGTATTTTATATAATAGTTTAATAAGTTTTTTGGATCATGATAAGAGAATGACTTGGAGGATCTGTAATTATCATTGTTAAAATCATGATTAATGGGTGATTAAATTGATAGAGAAATAATGATTATATCCCAATGTCTCTATGAATGTAGTAGCTATATTTTTTGATAAACCACAGATATATAAAGGATTAATTGATGATAAATGTGTGAAGACAACGGAAATATTTAATATATTCTCAAATGGGATTTTATATGGTACTAAAATTCTTAGGAAGAGAGAATACATTTCTGAAAAGATTGATAAATTCAAAAAGGTGGTTCAAATAGTTTATCAATTATTGATAAAGGTTAAATATCAACTAGAGAAGTTTTAGTTTGAAATTTATGAAGGATATAATTTTAAGTGAACCATGTGTGAGAATTTTTAGGCAAAGTGATCCTCATATCCAAATGGTCACAAAGCCAAAAGTCACGTAAGAAAATTCCAGCGATGTCAATGAATCCATGTATCCAAACCCACCATGTATGAAAATGTTCACATACTTAAATATTGACTTAAGGAAATACATAATGTAAAAAATTCTATATATATGAAAATTTTATGTTCATGTCATTGAATTTTACCGATATCCCAAGTGAAAAAGTTTGAGTTTCTAGAATTTTTATTTTTTGGAGAAAACAAATCAATAATTTTGTGTGAGATATTTTTTGGGGTTTATGTATCATGATGAAATTAAATGATCAATATACTATAAATATCAAAGGAATCTTGAATTTTGAGTTGACCTCCACAGGGATGAATGAAATTCCACCTCACAAACTTCATGAAACCATTATTACATGTGAATATCAAATGAAAAGAAATACATGTTTTTATAGGGATCTTAAATATAAAAAAATACCCAAATTATTCAATATTTCTATGAGGAAATATTTCTATTTTTAAGTTTAATTTATAGTGACTTATAAATAAAACATTGAATTTAATATTAAAATACCAAATAATTAATAATGAATAAACACATAATAATGATTTATCTATTCTCTACGTTTTTAAATAGTTTTTAGGTCGAAAGAAAAAATAGGGGGATTTTTATCAAATTTAACAACTATACTATTAAGAAGTCAACATAAAGAAATAAAATAACATATACAACAACCTTTTGTAGATATTGTGAATAAAAAAGGAAAAAAGTGTCCTAGTGATATTCATATGCACTGAAGAAGTATATGATGGAAAAATTAGAGGGAATCTCGATAAACATACTTCTAATGAAATATAATCCCATGTAATTGAAAAGGCCAGTATATATATTTCACTTTCTATAAAAGTCTGAAGAAGTAAGAGTTTGGATGTACTACTGATTATTATATTCAAATTTCTAGAATTGAAGAGTCTTGCCTACAAAATTTCATTGTGGAAGTATAAATACCATCGATGTATCCCATCAAAAAGATGTAGTTTGGGGGAGAATATCATTAATATAATCAATTAAATACTTAATAAATCACTAGGTGTCTTGATTCATGAAAGTAGAATCTCATTCTATTGTGCAACTAGAGAAGAAACCCATAATTTTTGTAACTATTTGGTGATAATATAGTTATTTCAATGTCATTCCCATGATTATGATTTCCTTGATAATAAGATGGATTTTATGTGTGTATGGGACAAAAAATTACAAACATCGGGGATATAGTCATCCTTAAGGAGTCAAACCTTATTAAAAAACCCTAATGCTCTCTTATGTTTCCTTATTATATAAGCATACATACTAATCTAAGAAGAGGTAAAGAAAAAATAGATCCACACACTAAAAAAGTGAATAGTAACCAAAGGGATAAGGTTTAAATTGTTTCAAATTATTTTAATAATGAACCACCCCTATCAACATTAGGCACATCTCTATGTGGTCATAATTTAATTCCTATTTGAAAATTAAATATAAAGTATATATTTTAATACGTCTATTAATATTTTATACATGAATCCATAAAATATATTTCTTCCAAGTAACTAAAGAACAAGAAGAAAATTAAAGGAAAGAGGATGATAAATGCCTTATCTAAGAAAAGAAAAAACAATAAATCTCTTTAAATTGAAGGTAATATAAGAGAAAATATTTCCGTTATAATTAAAAATTATTTTTCTCTAAAAAATTGGGGTGATAAAAAGGAATACCTCTAAATAAAATAGAAAGAGAAATTATGTTACCAATGAAACAATTCAGATCAAGAAAAAAAATTAATAGAAGATAATGATCTGATAGTTTAATGCACCCCATGGAATTGGAGAAATATTAGTCCTCATGTATTTTATCATCTATACATGATGAATGGGTACTAAAATGCTCTCATAAAAATTTCTTTTCTGATGAAATTTGCATCTATGGGAATGATCACAATTATGATTGTTCGCATGATGAATCAATCAGTGAAATAAGAGTTATCCTATATAAATACCCCAAAGAAACTGTCTTATATATTTTTTGAATTTCTATAGGTATGAAGGTGTATATAACTCACCATGAATACTATAATTTGACAATGGATAAGGATTTAAAATAAAGGTTATAAATTTATGTTAGGATCTCCAAACAAGTATGAGTTACATGTTCAGTGAATTAAGATCTTGAAGAAATATTTAATAGTTTTGAAAATGGGTGGCTCACTAAAATTAATGAATGGTAATTTTACAAAAAAAGGTATTGAGGATATTTTATATGCATTAAAATAATTAATTATTCTATGAACCAACTCAGTAAAACATGACACATCATCTAAAATGATCCACTACATGGACCGAAGGCCATTGCAGAACCCCATGGGATAGTAAATGGTGCTTTATAATCACAAAAAAGCATACTTGGGAATTTTTTTCCTTTGAATAAAAGTTAAATGAAAAAAATTATCATGGTCCCACATTGATCATTCATACATTGAACATCCATATATCATCTAGCATATTATAAACCCAAATAAATAAACATGTCATACAGTTCATAACCTACAACATTAATTCAACCCATCTATATAAATAAATAAAATATCCTACAAACAAAATGATACAATATGGAACATATAGGGACAATATAAACAACTAAAATAAATTATAAGAATGTTTTCCTTGGTTGATATAGTAGTAAGAAAAATAAAACACACTCAAGCCCCACATGAAGCCCCGTCCCTGAAACCCCCTATTTCTCACCACCTCCCAACTCATCTGAATTCAACCAAAAGAACTGAAACTATGTCTAGAAGAAAGAAACTAAGAACCCACAACATATATAGGCATGAACTAAATAGACCAATAGGTCACCAGTCATTGAAACTATGAAATGTATCTCATAAGGAAATTAATAAATTCTATATTGAAAATTTAACTGTAATATAGGTTTTTAAGACATAATCTTATGAAAAATCAAAATCAATCACATAATCTCTTTACAAAAAATTCCATATTATTTTATTAAAATGAAAACACCCACATTGAAAAAATTTCACTGACCTTATCCATTATAGAATCAAAATAATCACTTTGAAATCCAATCTAATAACCTAATACAAGAGTCTGTAAATTCTAATAAAATTTCTCAAACATCTATAAAAACCATTTTTAAAAGGAAATGATCCATGTTATATGGGTAAAAAAACAAAAAGTGGTCATCCAAATTTCAAATATTGAAAATAAATATATACAAGAAAAAGGTTCATCAATAACACAAGAAGAGGAATGATACAATCAAACACAAAATAAATATACCCCATATAAACCACCAATTAGGAAATTAATGTGTCGGGGGATCTACCCTAGGATGTTAATGTGAGACACAAAAAATGTTATCCTTTGTCTACTGATCAATTGTTAGTATATGTTATGTGTAAACTA
This sequence comes from Viscum album, assembly GCA_963277665.1. Taxonomy (NCBI): domain Eukaryota; kingdom Viridiplantae; phylum Streptophyta; class Magnoliopsida; order Santalales; family Viscaceae; genus Viscum; species Viscum album. The sequence goes on from OY728166.1 coordinate 520,037,983, forward strand.
CAATCCAACCATCTTTCCCACACAATCATCATTGAAATTGGGGCCCCTCCTAGTCATAGTTACTAGAATGGATATAGGGTACTAGAAGTGTGTAAAACCACAAGTAAAACATAAGAACAATCCTTACACTTATTACCCAGGTTCCCATGAACAGTACAAAAGTTAGGTGAGTGAACACACAAGCCAAGATCAAGACACAGGGCATATGAATTTACTCTACCTAACATCCATCAATCTTATATATAAAATACCCATGTTATATATCACAGATCACATATCATTGGTATAAACATGTAAATTTCCTTAAAAATGTTAAAAAATATTTTTATAGTGATAAAAACAAAAAAAAGCGAAAATAAAGATCAAAATATCAATATTTTTTACACTTACTGAAATCCAAATTTAAACATCCTATATAAATGAATTTATATCACACATTACATTATGCATTTCAAAGATACCATTTATAACACGGTTCATCTTCTTGGAAATCAAAAATAAGGACAAAGGCCATCAATTTTATATAAAAAGATTTTATGGTTCCCTAAAATCATTTTCACAAGTAGAAAACAACACATTATTTTCAAACCAAAATTTTAAATTCTTTAAAGAACCAATTTTTAAAATAATTTCAAGGATAAACATCATTATAAAAAAAATATCCTTTAAAAACCATGTGTTCACTCTTTGAAGAATGAAATCAATTCAAAATCCAATGCACACCTTCAATATAGTTTCGAAATGTCACAATGGAATTTCTCAAATGATTAGCACATAAAAATATTCCATTTCAAACATGGAGACCTATAATTAAAATGAAAAAAATTATATTATTTCGATAAAAGTGAGCTCAAAGGCTCCAAGATTAAGAACAAGAAAAAGATTACAATATTCTAAAATATGTAATTATACATATATCACATTTCAAAATAGATAGAATTTCACAAGGTAGAGAGGTGGAATGATATCAAATCTCTTCAATCACTCCCTTGTTTTCATGTCCATCAACAAGATAATTGGAATCATGATAGGTGTGTATTATAATTTAATTCATAGAAGTACACATATTAAGATAGTTGGCCCATATTTCTGTCATATTCCATGAGAGGTGGGCCACTCCCATCCGAATAGCTTGAACAATGGTTGAAGATTAAAACTCAAACCAAATGTGTTTCAAATTCCATTGTATAATAGTGAAAATAGCTTCGATAAAACCAAACATTTCCACTTTCAGAGCATTGGAAAGGTGGCATGGTCATTTGACAGATTCCACCACATCCCAATTTTGATCTTTAAAAACAGCTCTAAATCATGCATGGCCTAAGATTCCCCTTGATACACCATCCATTTTACATTTGATCTAGAAAAGGAGGAAAAATGTTTAGAAGTCCCCAAACATGCCTTGATGTTTAATAAAATTCCCTTTAATGTTCAGCATTCTAATAATGATAAAATCATTCATAGTATTTCTCTATGTTACATCATGCGTTGTGATGGCCTACTGTACAACCCAAAGGATCGCTGTAATAATACAGTGTTCACTAAATCGCTTCTACCCATGTGCGGCTAGATTTCACCCTCTCCAAATATAGTGGACCATATCTATACATGCAACTCAAAATAGAATATAAATCAACATAGATAAATTCATTCCAAGGATAATCTATATAAAAACCTAAATAGAAGAAGTAGAAATATGATGTATAACAAACATATCAAAGAAAAATATCAAGAGAGAGGCCAAAATTTTACAATAATGGAAGAGATGGTCAACATACTCCCATTGTTGATTAAAAAGGATACATTTTGGGAAAAAGTAAATGCCCAAGCATTAGTTGTTTTAATCAAGAGGAATTTTATTGTTTGAAAGTCTCCAATGTAGTGTAAACCGAGTGGGAAAAATACAATTCTTGTAATCAATATTCTAATGTCTATCTCCCTGAAGAAAATGATTATAGATGTTCCTGGAGTCAATATTTCCATTGGGATATGGATACCATATAAGAAGGTCATCCTAATTAAGAAAATCAAATATAGAAATAACTACAACAATGTTATCTGGAAGAAGGTATATGTTGTCCATATGGTTCTTCAAAGATATTACCTGGACATTATTTTTTCATATAGGCCACCTTTATTAATAAGGGGAGTGACAAGCCAAATTTCATGCCAAAATATGTGAGAAGAATTCCTGGTAACCGACCAACGTGAGTTCATAAGGATTTTTTGAGAAACTGCCCCCAGGACAAGAAAAGTGGAGGATACAATGTAATTTGAGTATCTTATAGTCATGTTATCAATGAATCTGCACTTAAGGAACCTTAATTAATCAGATTGATTGTTGATGAGTTTCTAAATTAATTTTTCAATAAGAGAGTGTTTGAAAAGTTGCAGATTTTTTACTCTAAGACCACTAAGAGGATGGGGTAAGAAACACTTTTTTAAGAGGAAATAATGGATTTTATCTCCAATATTATTATACTAAAAAATAATTTTATCATCATCACATTTATTGATTTGATGATAGAGACATTAAAATAGTAAACAATAATGGAATAGACTAACTTTGACACCACAACATGCTGGATAGGGAAAACCCTTCCTTCCATTGAAAGAGAAAGTCCATTCTATGAGGTAATAGTTCTTATAACTTAGGTAAAAATTTCAATGAGATGGGAAGCTCTATTCTTGACCATAAAAGAGGAGTCCAAGGTAGGTAAAAGGGAGATAAACCTCCCTTATACCCAGTTCATTGATGATAGAAATGTTATTTGAAACTTAAATTTTCTTTCCAAAGTATATAAAGGACTTTTTATAACTTATTTCATGTACTAACACATTCACATATTGTAAAAGATATTTATTAATGTTGTTAATGTTCTTCTTATTCCCCTGGGTAAAAATGATAACATCATCAGTAAAAAAAGTGGTTTGAATGAGAAGATGTACCTATTTCCATTAATATGGTATGAAGATCACCCAGTTCCACCATATGAATAAAGATCCTACCAATATAGTCTTCTGCAATGGAATAATGATGGATGAAAGAGGGTATTATTATAATACACAATGGATAATTGGAAATATCCTTATTAGGACCCATTTATAAGAATATAAATATGAGTCGATCCAAGTAAAGCCTTGATCCCCTGGATGAATGTTGTATTGAATCCAAAGTGGTGAAGAACATTCCCTATCAAGCCCCAATCAATAGTATAAAAATATTTTTTTGATGTCAATCTTGTGGGAAACATTTCCTCCCTTGGTGGTGTTGTGAAGCAGATTAACAAACTCTAAGGTAGTGAGAAAGAATTCTTGAATATTTCTACCATTGAAAAATCCAAATTGGTTCCATGAAATGAGTCGGTTCGAGATACTGTAATGTCTATTGGAAATAATTTTGGTAATCACATTATGTATGGTGTTAGCAAGGGAAACAAGTCTAAATTGATTTATGTAACTATCATTTTCCACTTTCATAATTAAGGTGATGAACTGAGCATTGAATCAGTTATTGAACGACCCTCTTTTGAAAAAATATCTTACCAAGTTGCATACCTCCTTTTAAATGACATCCCAATAGTATTGGAAAAAATTATTTGTGAATCCATCTGGTCCATGAGAGATTTTTTTTAAGACCAATAACAGTTTCCTTAAATTACAATTCTAGGTAAGTGGAGATAATAATGGAGTTTTCCTCTTTAGTGAAATGTTGTGGAAATATGACTTCCCTTATTCTCAATGTCTTTGGGGAGACATTGAAGATATTCGAATAAAAAGAAACAACGTGACTGGAAAGAGACCATCAATGATCAAGAATGTGATCCCAATAAAGTACTAATATAAAAATAAATAATTAGCTTATAATGAAATATACAAAGAGTATCAAACTCAAGATTATTTCTCAACTCAATCCTACCCAAAAATAGAATGTCCAAAATCCAAAAACTATTGAACTAATCATCCAAAAAGACTCCCAAAAATCTCAATGAATAACAAAAACATTAACCTAAACCATAATAAATAAGAATAAATGGAGAACAAACATGATCACCCCACTACTTAGAATTCGTCTAACATGATGGAACACAAGAGAACTACTGAGAGGCACACCATATAAAAAAATGTAAAACCATGAGAGAAACACACTTTCAAACCAAAAATGAATTTGAAACGAAAATAATTAATAACAAACTACAATCAACCTAAAAAAAATAATTTGAGTTCAAACCATAGGCCATAAAACATATAGATTACATAGGTTCACAAGAATGACCCCCATATGGTGAATTCATAATAACCTAAATCTAAAACCAGCCATTTCAGAATCTGCACTAGTGAATCACACATATTATTTATCCAATAATACACCCAAGGCCCTCCTCATGTCTAACTAGTGAACAACAAAAAAGGTCAACACAAACATAAGGTGAAAACCAAAACTCTCAAGATAGGGTTACCTAAAAATGAGGAAAAATAATACCAAAAATCTCACATCCGTCCATAAAATAATAAGAAATAAAGGAAAATTACAATAAATATATTGATAGAAAACATTCTATAAATAAAATTCCATTCAATTCTGGAAACACCACAATGAAATAATCCCCAAATCTTAATTTCCTACTACCAACAAATGAATGGTCCCAAAATAGGCTGACAACCAAAAAAGACAAAATTTTGTACCTATTCCCAAAATTAAACTTACAATACATATAAATATGACCCAAATTCACAAAATTGAGGTTAATACATATATATTTACAATATGAAAACATAAAAATTTCTAGATACCCACACTAAAAGCCCAAAAAAACCTCTTATTCTTCCAATAAGCACTAGAGCTATAGGAATGATGAACCACACTCTTCTACATTACCAACACTAGATCACCCCTATAACTTTATTCATATCAGGATACCCTCATTTCCATCAAATGGAACTAGGTCCCCACACAATTCTGATTTCCTACACTAGTTATCGTCCACCCAAATTACTTCCTCAACAACCACCTAAAAGGATATCAAGCTAGAAGAAGGCATAAATAAACCAATATTGGGTATAGAAAACCTCTAATGAAATGATATTTCTTAGAATAATTGAAAACCAACCTCATAGAGAATATAACCAAATCAAAAATGTGATTGATATACTCTTTCATTTATTAGTCACCCTGATGAATGATCACAAGATCAATAAATCTCTCCACTCTCACATCCTCAGGAAAAATTCTAGAGAAAAACGTCATCCAAAAAACTCCCAATTCATACCTTCCTATAGCTATGGATGTTTCATATACTCCCCCATACTCAATTATAACTTTCTTGAAATATCAACGAAATCATCAAATTTCATCCTTTAGGTGTCCTGAGAGAATTGAGGACCACCCCAACACTTTCAAACCACTATACCACTTTCATTAAATCATTATCACCAAAAAATATGGTGGATGATGATTTAATAAAAGTGTTATAGGTTTTGAGAGAAAGTAATGTTTCCAATACACCACTCTACTCAGAGCATTGTTAGGTTCTAAACTAAAAGAACTCCTTCCAAAAGATAGGATGATTCTACAAGAGGTTTATATTCTAAAAAAAACTCACATATTTCCCTTAAACCATTCTGAGAGGAATACTATAATAAACACATGAAATGAAAAATATTTATTAAGGCCCAAAAGATCAAACCAATGGTCCAATAAAATATAGGTATCAATCCCCAAAAACAACAATTCACCAAAGAAGGGAACATAATTTTCATAAACAAACAAGATTTTTTTTCAAAACTACCAACTCACACTAAGAAATATTAAAAACACACTCTACCAAGGAATAAACTTGGAAAAAAAAAATCCAAAACCAGTTTTGAAAAAAAATAACCTTGGTAGAACATGCATAACTAAAACAATACATATATAAAAATACCTCTTAGAAAGGATTAATTTCTTAAAAACCCCACTTTTTATTACCAAATCATATTCAAAATTTCACTTTGAAATTGATCATCCTTGAAGATACCTCATGAAAAAAATTTAAGATATCTCACATTATCTATTTAAACACTTTATAAAAACCTAAATAAATATAACTAATTTGTAAAACATTTAATGAAAACATATGGAATTTTATCTCTTTTATATAACCCATGAAATCCATATGTAAAATTTATAATTTCAAACAATTTAACCAATTTTCTAAAACAAAATATTTTAAACTTAGAATAATTAAAGAAAAAAACCATCTAAGATGATCTAATATAACCACATCAAAATAGAAAAAAACACTCCATAATCCATCACCAAAAAGTGAGTGTCACCTTAAGATAAATATAAAACCGAGAGGAGTAAAACAACACAATTAAGGAAGAAACATGGTTGTTCATGGGTTGGTGGAATATCTTGGGAAACAATGAACCAAAAATTATACATGGTTTATAAAGGTGATAGACCCGAACTATATAGGGAAAATAATGTTTTTTTTGGAATTGTGTGAAAATTATGACACTTAACTTATCCCTTATTTTCATCCTGAAACTATGGAATGACCCCCAAAATCACTTATATACTCCGGGGGGTGAATATAACTTTATTAAAATTATCAGATTTGTAAAAAATAATCCCACAATTTTGAGATTAAAAATTATTAAATAGTTAATTATTAAATGAATAATTATAGTGGATGTGTGAAGAGTGTATAAAAACAAAAATTGAGAAGAAGACAATGAATTTTTATAGTAATTTAGATCTCAATGATCAAACATTAATCATCACACCCAAACTGATAGATTATGGCACCCAATATAAAATAGAGAGAGAAGATTTTACATGGGAGTAAACTAAACACAAATGTTTACACTGGGATGAGTCCCAACCCAAGAACTTCTGAGGAGTATCCCCAAACCTAAAAATACATATCCATTTGTGGGAGAATAAAAAAATATGATTTATTCAAGGAGTATCTCAACCTAAGTGTTCTAATTTTTTGTTTTGTGAGAATAACCATGGAATAAATTTTTAAGATTGTATATTAAGTGATAGAAAATATTAAGTTCATACCTCTACATGGACTAGAAATTATAAAATAGATAATACAACCATCTAAAATAAAAATTATATTTACTGATGAAAGATTCGATGTATTTCCTTCCAAATTATATAGGCATTGTACTCCAGTGTTCTAGAAAAGGTATAGTTTAACTATTCAAGGTGATATAGAAGTTGAAGAATAATTTGTTCTTCCTCGAGAGTTTATAACAATAGATGTAAACTGATGAGTATATGATCACTTGTAGGTTCACAAAAGAAGAGTTCATTGAAGTTCTTTGATTATTATATTATATAATATTCATTTTTGTTCCACGAATCCTTGATTCCTATAAATAGAACCAATAAAATATGATAAGACAATACCCAATCCAGAAAAGAAATTCAAATTCAAATTACTAAATTTTCAAAAAGATAAAAAATTATCATCTAGAGTAATCATAATAATAACTATTTTAATTCAAAATTTAAAAACCTATTCAAAAAAATTTAATTACACGTTAAATATTTCCAAAAGAGACTATAATAATAGGTCCAAACAATTCCATAAATATCATTAGATAATTTGAGTGTTTAAATTCAAATTTTTTTAAAAAAAATATTTCATTCATTGTGTAATAATTGAAAGATTTTATTGTGTTGCATTCAATAATGTGATTAAAGTTTCAATATGTTGGAAGAAACTACATATTTATTTCTAAAATAATAACAGAAAAAATAAATTCAAAATATAGAAATGTTAAATATTAGAAATATGTATTGTATGTGTACGCATGAATAAAGAATATATTAATGTATATTTTATAAATGATTAAAATAAATTGAGTAAAATTCAAGGAACTCAAATGAATTTAAATACAACATATGAATAAGGTTAAAAAAGTAAATCATTCAAAATATCTCCATAAAACATAGTTATTTAATAACACAAATATCACAAGTGGGTTAACTATAAATAAAAATATTTTGTATAAATCCATAAAATATAAAAAAATTATCAACATTCATTTAATACGTTAAAAAAATTAAATTATTTAAAAATATTAATGAATAACATATAAAAATTTGAAATCAATAATTGAATAATTAATAAATATTTTTAACAAATGGTATATTTTTTCTACGAACAATGAAATGAATATCTAAAATAATATTTAAGAATGTTTAAATAATTTTAAAATTATTCTCATTACATAGACATGATTAATAAATAACTTTAGAACAAATTAAATAACAAAAAAAATATTATAAACATATATCATTTAAACTATAAAAATATACAAAAAATAGATTGTAATGGTAGCATATTTTTGTAAATGGTGGAATATTACTCACAGTCTCACAAATTTCAACTGGAGGTACTATAAAAATTAATTTGGTGGTAGAATATATTTTTAATCAAGTGGTAGAATATTTTAAAAAATTATGATAGTCGGAAAAATAAAATTGTGTTAGATTAAAAAATTACCTGTTGGAAGTAAGATTTATGTGACCACATAAACGGTAGAATTTTTTTAACCCATATAAATGATAAAGTTAATGAAAGGTCCATTATAACTAAATGAATATAATATCAAAATATTTTCAAAAGTTTAAGTAATACTTTAATCTAACATATATAAAATAATTTATCCTCAAAAATGGTGAAATATAAAAACCATAACCATTGAATAAATAACTCGACAGAGACAATACATTAGAAATTATTTAAGGTTTCTAAATGTAATTTTAAGCCTTTCATGAAATTTAAAAAAATTTATAAAAATGTATTATACTTACAAAATAATAATTGTTGTGTGGTTCCAATGAATATCTAAAAATATATCATTGAAAAAATTATGATTTGGATTTACAGTAATTCTAGAATTCCAAAGATGTAGCATAATCTTTGAAAGCATTTTAGGGTATCAAAACAATAAATTTGTACTTTTATTTAGTTTAATGGAATGTTAATAAATATATATTAAATATCCAACGAAACATATTTTTTAAGAATTTTATCTATATAATTCATGTTATAATAGATTAAAAAAAGAAATATTTATAACACAATATACTGAAAATTTGTGTTGAAACCAAAACCATGCCATATTGTAGGAAAAATTTATAAATTATATAGATTGATTGATACTTTAACATATTTAAATAAAAGTAGTATAAAGTTCTTATAATTCATATCAAACAAAAATTATAAAAATTCAATTTCTATAATTCAAGATATAACAAAAATTAAATAATATTTTAAAAAATAGATTTTCCTATAAAATAATAAAATGGTATGGAATATTCAAAAACCTAAAATATTAACCTAAGATAATATTGAACATGCATGAGAGAAAATTTAATGAAAAATAATTATATTCAATTTTATCAAACAATATTTAATATAATCAAGAAATACATGAATACATGAAAGTACGTGAACAAACACATTTACAATGGCTCAACATGAATTATTTATATAGAATAAAGCATATAAGAAAAAAATAAATGAAAATTACAAATGGGTTATAGAGAAATAAATTGATTCATATCATTTTACTAACTAAAAAATTTCATCCATAAGAAATGATACAATATGGTAGATTTGGATTAAATATAAAGAACTGAAAGTAGACATAATAAAGTTTGTCTTCCAAAATAAAATGATAAACAAAACAAACAAACGCAGGAACAACTCGAATCCCCTTCCATGAAACCCTCAGTTTCTCACCCCCTCTTAATTCAATAGATATTGGCCATAAGAACTAAACATTGGAACACCAAAAAGAAACTTGGAAGCTAAAATATATATATAGTTTTGAGCTAAACAGTGAATATGTTTCCACTCCATTAACAATGCAATTGATTTCATAGGATAATTATTAAATGATAGTTTCAAAATAAAAATATAAATTATTATTTTCAAATATAAACCTTTGAAAAAAAATTAATGATATAATATCTTTAAAAAATACCCATATTTGTTTTTTAAAAATAAAAACCCACACTTTGAAAATAATCCACTAGCATAATGGAATTTAGAATCAAAACACCAATTTTTAAATCAACCTTAATAACCAACACATGAGTCATTAAATTTAAAATGGGATTCTAAAACTATTTTTAAAATGAATCAACGTAAATACAATGGGTCAAACAAAAAAAAGTGGGAACTTTAAGTCCAAATATAGACAATAAATATTTAAAAGATAAAGGTGATGTAATAATAAAAATAAGGGAATGATACGACAAAGAACACAAAATATATTCCCCATATAAACAAAAAATTTGGCAAAAAATGTGTCATGAGATATACCCAAGGGAAATAATGTAATATGCATATAACTTTATCAATTTTCCAACATGTGCTGATTCCAAACAACAATCCATCCAACTGGCCCACATATGTCTCATTATAAATGACACCCCACCTAGCCTTAATTTCTATCCTAAATGGACGGACACTAGTATTGTGTGAACTGATTAGTGAAACATAATATTATGCATCTCAATTAGTAAATAGGTTCCCATAAAGAATAAAAAACAATTCAAGTGACCACAAAAGCTATGATAAACACACAAGGAATAATAAATTCCTCTTCTTCACCTTGATCTCCATCATATAGAGAATCTCCATATTATACATCACACATCATACTTCCATGACATAAACATGATAATTCCCTTAAAAGGGAGTAACACGAATTACATAATCATAAAAAAGCACATAATGGGAAATAAAGATCATATAGTGATAAAAAACCCACTAAAGGGAAACAAGTACCACATAGTCATAAACAACCCACACATTGTGTAACACAACCCAAGTAGTAATCATGATGGCATTAAAAGATTTAAACTATACACTTTATAAATTACTAACCATGGATTTACCATAAAACATGGATCATAATGTTGATACTTTTCACACTTCATGAAATCGCACATTAAGCATTATTTAGAAATCTATTAAAATCACACACACCAGTTAACTTTTTATTTCATCCTTTTAAAATATTGGTCTTCGTCTTTAAAATATAAAACAAGGCCAAAGATCTTCCACTTTCTATCAAATTAATTTTAGAGAACCAAAAAAACATTTTCACATTGGAAAAAACACATTAAATTCAAAATGGAATTATAAATTCATCAAATAACCCCCTTTTAAAAAATTTTGAGGTTAAGACCCCATTAAAAACAAATCCTATATTAAATCCTAGTTTTCAATCATTAAAAACAAAAACCAGATAAAAATAAAATATATTCCATCAAAGGAATTTAAAAAATCCTCATATCCATTTATGATATGCATGGAACATAAAAAATTTACATTTTAAATAAGAAAACATGAAATTCAAAACAAAAAACCCTTCATAATTAGTTAAAAGTTTAGAGAAATGATATTGAAATATCACATAGATATCACGTATATTCATAATTTCATAAAAATGAGATTTAGAAATGTCAATCACACATTAAATTCCAAAATGAAACAATTTCATAGAAAAATATAATTGGAAGAAGCATAAACCATGATAAAATATTCCACCTTCAATAGAGACCAAGTAGCAAGAAAATTACATCTATAAAGAATAAACAACAAAAAAACACAGAATAAGGTTGACCTAAAACCCTAAATTGGATAACAGGACCTACATGGATCATAGGGGGGACCCAAAAATAGATATAAATGTGGAAATAAAAAATATAAGAAATTGGTAAGATTTACCATAGAATAACATTGAAAATACTATGGAAAATATAACAATCGAAGAGGGAAGATGGTTGAAGATCCTCCTTGGATCCTGGGAGTCATCCATGGTGTGTGAGGGGAGAAAGGGATAAAATACCCTTTATATTGGAAGGTAAATTTGGGTAATGTTAAATCTTATGTGGTTTTAGATAGGCATCATGGTTTTAAATCACAATTTACTAACCCATACACCAATTGTGTGCCGGAAACTTCCATGACCAAAACCACCCTCACAGTTTATTGGAAGATCTATATAGTTTGAAAAACAATATGGAGACTATGAAAAAACTCACTATATCTATGATATTACCATCTACAATGGTGATGCATGGTTACACCTAACTCTGTAGGTAAACCATGAAACGCCCAAAAATCATGAAAAACTCCAAATTTCTAACCTAAAAGTTATTCAGACTCAAGGTGAATCAATTTAACATAATATTACTCATATTTATCACTAAAATGGTATGTGTGTGTCAAAAATGGATATCCAATACTCTTAATTAGATATTAAATCCATGTATATTTAATATATTAATTATCTACGAAAAGAAAAGTTCAGAATTCATGAAGATAAAATTGAATAGGTATGAAAGTACTGTGAAGAAAAATTGAAATCATTTGAGGATGATAAATGAACCTTTAATATGAGAAATTTCTATATCACAAGTAAATAAAAGAATCCAAAAAAACAGAATAGGGGTCATTTAAATGATTTTAAAATAAAGGCGCTACCACAGAAACTTTTATGGGGGAATATTTTGATGATATACCTCTAAATTATGAAAAGAATATTCTATGACCATCTAATAATAACTATAAATTAGATTTTAATGGAAACATACCTCCCACTTCTGGAAAATAATTTCTATGCTAAATCTTTACATGTGAAGTGTAAGTTTAAAACCTAAATATATGTTAAACTGTTGAATAAAATTAATGTAAAACCCACCACTAAATTCAATGTGGATGCATGGAAGTGTAAAATGATATATTCCCGGTAAAAATCCTTACTAATTGAAGGAAACACTAAAATACAGTGGGCTACAAGTTTAGGAAAATCCATATAGTAAGATCTTTGAATAAAGAAAACAAGAATTTTTTGTTTTTGTTTTCTCTATAAAAAATTTGATAATATGGATTTGGAATACTGGCATAATTTTTCAGCCTATGGAAGAAAACAAGATCCAACATAATTGGTGAGAAATGATAAGAATAGGAAAAACTAATAATGGGAATAATATATGTACACCTGAAACATACTTCAACAATTAAATATCTCTGTTAATTTTACAACGGAAGTTGTTATAATATGGAAGCATTCAAGTATAAATCATTCCAGAATGAAATTAATGAAAATTGATAAGAAAAGGCCAAATAATATGAATTATGGACATAAAAAACATGGTAAGGAATCATGATAAATATATTGAAAATAAAATTCCCTATAAGTCTATGAGGAAATATGGAAAGTCATCCTTTGGAGATAAGAATTTGAAAAATAGTGAAGTTAATAATAATCATAAGAATTTGATGATAGAATTGCACAAAAATAGAGAAATTGTATCTTTTTGGGGAAATGTATGACACATATTGGACCACTATAATCAATCCATGAATGATAGAGTTGAAATGAACAAGTTAGAATATAATGGTGAATAATCAAAATAATAAATTAAAGGAATAAGTGGGTGAAAATAGCATTGAAAATCCATGTAAGAAAATCATAAGGTATGAGCATATTCCTAAAGTATACCTGGAAATATGGCGAGTACATTTAGAGAAACTATGGAATTAGAGGCTCAATAAAATAAAATATTCAAACAGAAATAGAATTTTACACATGAATAGAAAATTAAATATTATGAGATGTTTTCAAAATGGTAAAATATAAGTTCTCATGAGGAGCAATGTGGGAAGTTAAAACTAGTTGGACATAATTTAGATGATTGTGTAAATGTTATTCCATCCCAAAAAGAAAATATAAAGAACATGAAAGCTACCCCAGGAAATTCATGTGACTTGATAGATCATGATAATAAAAATATTATACACATGGGTAAAATTAATGTATATTTATTAATCAAATAAAACTCATATTTTATGAATATTTGTGGAATCATGAAGTGACCATCCAAACCATAAGTAAAATTTAAAAGAAAAAATTGGTTGAGAAGAATTTATCTATAAAAATAGTGAAATTTATAAACAAGGAGGTTCCACCCTTTTTCTAGTTATTATTTATGTTATATTTATATTCTAACTATACATATAATTTTTGGTGATATTGGTTCCTAAATTGAGATCTAATGAAATGATGTATGCGAAAATAAATTTTCCAAATATAAAGAAGTCATAATTTTCGTGTGACTTATTATGGATCATTTAAATAATATCATGAGAAAATATCAACAATAATGAAGGTGTGGGGGATATCAAAACTATAAAAACTCAATAATAAAAGTACCTATCTTGAAAAATAATAATTACATGTTATCCAAGATTATTTGAAGAAGTAAATTATATATGATAGAGAAACAACAAATTCTACCATCTTGGTGACATCTCAATGAATAGAATCATATATCTTAATTTATGATAAGGATTAACATTTATTATTTAAATGAATAATTCATCCTTTAAGTAAGTGTTTCTTGAGAAGTTTCTAGGATCATTCAGTTCATAAAAATATGTAATTTTACGATGTTTCATGAAAAATAGTAATCGAAATGGTATGAATTAATATTATCTCATCCATATTTCTCAAATAATTCTTTCTAATATTAATGGGGGTATTTATTTTAATTTATTATAATTATTTTAGGAAACATTATGTGGTCCATGTATTTTTAAAATAAAAACACACATATTTCACTTGAATGTTTTTAATTTGTGTGTTGAGTGAGTATTAGAAGTTCATGTTGGAAAATTTTTGAAAATATTTTCAACAATTTATGTTAACATGTTTCATTGTCCTAGATACATGTGGTAAATCCCTAAGGAAAAAAATTTACAAAGGTAATATTTGGATATCCTTATTTTCTAAATAAAACCCTCTTTTTTTTCTAGGCCGAGAATTACTTATGTAAATTTAAAGTGTAATGGTTGATGAAAAATTTATTAAGAATTAAATGGTATCCTAAATTCATATTCTTTTTATTAATTTTCTACAAGTGGGAGAGAGGAGAATTTTTTTTCACATATTTAAAGAACATTTTCTAGTATTGGTATTAAAAAATAATACAATGGGAGAGATTGATAAACCCAATTTGTGTTGTTGTTTTATTTATTTTCAATAATGGAGGAAACATGAATGATATTAATATATGATGACGAAAGATTGATTAGAATGAATTTGAATTTCCCATGTATAATATTTTCATTTAGGGTTCAGATAGAAATTAAATAGAGTTCCAAAGTATATATTCTTATATGTCATGAACTTTGAACAATAGATGTGGATTTGAGATGCACAACTAGAAAGAATCCGGAACCACTATCAAATTTATATGATATTTTAAGTACTACCACTAAATTTTCCTAGATATTTATTTGTGGATTAAAATAATGTTTTGATTATTTTAGGTTATTATATTGTAATCATTAAATACTAATCTAATTTATGGAAAAACTAATCTAAAGATGTTATTTTTTGGTATTTCACTCGATAGAAAAGATAATATGAAGATGATACTGATTTATATTTTATATATAATTATTTATAAGTTGATCCTTATATCAATTAAAATATTTAAAACTATAGAAGTAATGTATAAAAAAATTTAGTTTGTTTAGAAGTGTTCGATAAGTAAACATCTTGGAAGATCTATAATTATGAGTGTCAAAAGTTTTATTAATAGGGGATTGAAGGGATAGAGTTATGAAGATTCCATACCCATGTTCCAGTGATTCAAGCTACTAAAATCTGTGAATAAATACACATGGATGATTTTTGAAGTAAATATAAATGTTTTAAAGAAGTGGTGTTCTTGAATATATTATGAAAGGTGAGTTAATAATCTACCAAAGTTCATGGGAAGAGTGATGAAGTTTTTGAAAAGTTTGATAAATTCACAATGTAGTTTTAAAGTGTTAATAAATTATTGATATTTTCTAAATAATTATTATTTTATCCTTAGTTCTAACAGGATGATTTCTATAATTTTTGGTGAACCATTCATAGAAATTTATAGGTAAAATGATCCACATAACCAAATAGTCAACATAACAAACTCTCATAATTAAATTTCAGGGACGTAGGTGAATCCCCATATCCGAAGACACCATATATGAAAGTTTTCACATATGTGGAGATTAAAATAAGGGAATCCACCAGTTAATTTGTTCTATGTATGTGAATTTGAAATCCATGTAACCCAATATCCCTTACAACTTGGGTGAAAACTCTAAAATTATAAAATTATTTTTGTGGGGGAAAAAACAATTCAGCCAATGTGTGTGAGCTATTATTCATGGTTTATGTATCATGATCAAATTAAATGGTCACAATACTTAGATGATTTAAGGAAGCTTGGATGCTTATTTGAGATCCATGCCATATAAAAAAGTGCCACATCATATTCCATATGAAACAATGATTACGTCGAAATATAAAATAAAATAGAAGGTAACATTTTTATATAGGGAACATAGTGGAAAAATAAGACCATGATAGATGAAATTTTTCTCAATGGAAATATGTTGAGTCTTTAAATGGACCTACATTGTGTTTTAAATGAATCTTTTACAAAAATATTGAAAGACCAAAATATTTAATAATGAATAATGAATAATGATACTTAAACTATTATCTACATGTATAAACATATTTTTAGGAAAAAAGGAAAATGTTGGTCAAGAGTTATCTACTAAAACAACTTCACATTCATAATATAAATATGAAAGAATGAAGTGAACTGATATAATAACCTAATATAGATAATCTACCTCTAAAAAGAAAAAATGTTTTGATAATAAAATTCTTATGAAGAAGAATAAGAATGAAAAAAGATGAGGGAATCATTATAAACCTACTTCTATTAACATCCATGTTGAACTTATTGATAAAACAGACATACAACCATCAATTTCTATAGACGTTTTTAAGAATAAGGGTTCATATGTGCTACTACTAATAATTTTAAAATTTGGCGTTTTGAGTGGTCTATCCTACAATATCTTGCTACGGAAATCTAGAGAACATTAGGGAAGCCCTGATGAATACTATGAGCAAGGAGAGAAGATAATTCTTATATTATAGGATGGAATTGTGCCAATGTTTGATATATTTCTGAAAGAAAGTATTCACCCATTCTATTATACACCGTGAAAAAAATCCCACAATTTCATTATTTTTAGTTGGTTCGTGGATAGGGAGTTCAATGTCATAAAATGTCTTGTCATTTTTTGATAATAATAAGAATGGTTTGTGTGTGTGAAGAATAAATTCTTCCATACACCACGGATATAGTCAACTCTAAGGAGGTGAACCTCATTAATAAATCCCATTATTATCTTATGCTACATCATTATATCTGTATACATAAATATCAATTAATAGGTAAATAAATAAAGAGATAAACCCACTAAACATGTAATGAGGCACAAAAGAGACAATATTTAAATTGGTTAAAAACACACTAACATTGATTCACCCCTATTAGTGTTAGATTCATCCTTATGTTATTTTATCTGTTTCTATATGATCCATGGAATAACTCTATTGTATTCTCACATATGATTTTATTAATTGTATTACTCTATGAAAAGTCTATATAAAGTGTAGATTTAAAGAATATGATTAATATCCTATCAAAGAAACCACGGAAGATATGTCTTCCAAGACACTAAATAATAATGGGAAAAGAAAAGAAAATAATAGTTAAGAAATTACTCATATATGAAAATAGAGAAAAATGTATCCCTACAAATTTAAGGTAATCAATGTAATATAATTTCTATTAAATCTAATAATGTGTATCTTTTAGTTTTGGCAGTGATAAGAATAAATTTTTCCAAATAAAAGGGGAAGAGAAATCATGTTACTCATTGAATAATTATAATCTGAAAAAAATCATGTATGGAAGTTATTGAATTGGTTATTGAATCCTCCACTAAGGAATTGGAAAATAGTTTGGTCTCATGAAATTTATCATCTCTACATGAATAATGGGTACTGGAACTCTCTTGTCAAACTTTTTCTTAATAATAAACTCTACTTCTATGGAAATGATCAAAATTTTTGAGTATTCTTAGGACGACTCATTTAGTACTATAAAAAAGTTTGATGCCACATTGTCCCATCACATGGATTAAAAAGTGACAATGGGAAATTACATAGAAAAAGAGGATAAGATAGATGAATAAGGGTAAGAAAAAAAATCCTCTAAGAGAAATTACCTCAATATACATCTATGTACAGTCGATGTGCAAGAACCTATGCGCCACCCACTTGCACAACCAAAAAAACTTCACCTAGGGTCACACATTTTCATATAAATAGATCCTTGGGGTCTTCATTTGTATGGATAAATTTTACCAAAGGCTGATTTATGATCTGATCACCATTGTACTTCTCTCAAGTCCTCCAAACTCTATAAGAATGTTTCATATCACCTAAAGAGAGGGAATAAAAGGGGATAGTGAAGCATAAGTCCCAAAGGGTTTAAAGTAAATAAAAATTTCATGATTCATTCACCCAACCCCCTAATTTAAAACGACTATCACAACCATCATTCCTCAAGTAAAACCTATTGTTACTCCATTTTTTTAATACCTATGCAAACTCTCGGTGGTTTGAGATAAACCTCTCGCAAATATAGTTATCTTTTTTGGTTGTCTCCTTACGTTCCACCAGTTCACCCAAGCCCACTGTGTGGTGCACCCCTGGCACGATCCATCTTGGTTTGCCTCCCCTGCAAGCCTATATGATCCATCCATTAGGACTTCCTCCAATCCACTCATGGAAGGACCTATTATTCTTTTGATCCCTTTTATGAAAGTGACCTTGTCAAAACTTTCACAAATACCTCTAGATTTATAAATCCTTAGGGAAAGGTACATAAGCATGTCTCCAATTTGGAGTTTTGTTTCTACGATCACAGGTTTTCTACACTTTTCTTACCAAATGGTAATGATCTTGGGGGCATCTATATATTTGGATATCTATGGTCACAAGGATCCTTATCCTAGGTACAATTTTGATGAGTTCATGATATTAGATTCTTGGCATAATAATACTTCTATAATTTTTTATCTCTATGATCCAAAGCCTCTAGTATATTGTAGGGATGACGATAGTTATACTTTTAGTTTCTTTTGATAGGTAATTAAATCCTCCTCCCTCACTATGTGGCCAATTTTAGGGCATCAATATTATTGTAATCACTTAGAATTTCATGTAGGAGGGTGCACTATGTGATCTTCTCGACCTCTTGGACACTAAATCAGAGAGGGGCTGGGTTTCCAATCCCTCTCCCCTCTCACCTCAGCATCCTTAACCTTCATTCTTACATATGACCCATGTACAATTTAAAGTGAATAGAGGGAGATTCTATATCCCCGGCCTCTCCCGTGGTCACCCCTACCTCTTCCACTATCGTCCTTATCCTCTTTCACTATATCCTTAGCCTCTTCCACTAGAGAAGGTGAAAAAACATGTGGTTTTCAAAAATATTATGCTTTCTCTTATTTCTCACATTGATAATTACTCACATGGGTTTAGAGGTTGGTGATGATCATGACAAACACCCAATCCACCTAAAGGATTGAACTATGACAAAACTAATTTCTACCATAATCAGGATGCATAAGAAACCCACATAGGGTCCGAGATCAACGGGAATCCTCCTTAGGAATAATCCCCAATTCATAATCCCATTAATTTAGGTATCCTCCTTAGGAGGAAACCCCGAGTTAAGCCCTCAAATCAATATGAGTTAAAACATCCCTCTTGGTCCCTTAACAGGGGATATTCTTCTTAGGAGTGACTCCCATCCTATAATCTCAAAGGTCCATAGTCCCCTATAAGACATACCCTTGAGGGTATCCATAGGCATGGGTCCTCACTCATGTACTACGTGGGATTTGATTCCCATCCAATCAGAATATGTAGGAATCCGCCCTGTGGTTCAAAACCAATTATTAAATCAACCATACTATTTTTGGGCCATATCCCCAGCCGGATCTAATTCAATTTGGAAATCATATCCCTTCTAGGTTCCTTGGGCTATGATGACATAAGTAAAATATTAAACATTGACTAGGCATCTTCATCCTATGTATCCTTTCCACGTGATGTTAAACTGTATGGTTGAGTCGACATCCAATGAGCTTAAAAGTTATGATGTTCCCCATTAAATAGAACCAAACTATGTGCAATATAAATCCTTTCCAAGGATATGTAGGAATACCATTTATTTGTTCGTTCCCGACATCAAACAATTTCTGTCTCCCTAGATGACTTTCAACTCCATAGTGAAATTAGTCTACCGGGATGAAAATATATTCCAGAGTGCCCCACTGTGTAGATAGAAAACCAGAATCATCAAAATAATGACCAAAAAAATATCTAAGTAGTATATAGTTGGATACCATCAATAGGGAAACTCAGATATGTATAGATGTCTCCATTTATTAAAAACCTATAATACATACAGAAGATTATTAATTCCACATATGCTAATAATTGATTTCTAATATTCAGATAAACCATAATATACATGGGAATTAATGAAGTATTCATGAACATATACTAAATATATAAGAGAGTCTCAGAGTAGTAAATAATTCCCCCCAAAGGGTTTGATGAGCCCGACCTCCCATCCTCACGACCAATGCAAGTTCTTAAGCATCAAATCTCAAAAAACCTAGTGAGTGCCTACCTTTAGAAAGTTGGTCCTTATGGATACATAACCATTGGGTGTTTTGGTTTCCATGAACAAACCCATTGGAAACTATTTGTAAATAATTATTTCATCAATGAATTCACATTTTCATCATAAACAAAAAATGGAGAACATGACATGAATATTTAACCAATATGATAGTGGTTTCCATCTATCAATCTCTTATCAACTGATAAAAGAGGTTCGAACAAGAAAATAAATCACACATGTGTTCATCCAAAAATATTCTTCTTTTCAAGAGTTCATTATTTGTATTTTTCATATATACATGCACTTTCTTCCAATAACTCCCTTCAATACAATGGCTTCTTTCATGTTTACACATATGAATTCCTTAGCTAATGCTTAGGCTAGATCCTTGTCCACATAAAGGATACCATCAAAAAATAATCATCTTAAATGATATGTCTCTAATGTACTGGTTTGAGAGTACCATCAAAATGGTACGATCCTATCCTTGGAGGTTCCCTGACATTCCCTCCATCTCAACTGGCGACACCAACAGTTCGGTCAATGATGAAACGTGGTCTTGAAGCAGATGGTTCCAACTATCATACTCAATCATTCTAGGAGCTTATCCCTAGAACAGAACCACCTATCCCTCCCTTATTTTATGTAGGTGGATTAAGAGGTCACTTTTCCATCATCCTGAAGACACAGAGGTCCTTATCAAGGGATCCTTCCAAAAAGAATCGTCATCAATGCCATGCGACAGTGAACCCACAACATGATGAGGGTGTTTCCCTCGGATGTTTGGCCCAGGTCCCTCAGACCTAGGCACACAAGAAGGACAACTCGGGATGAAAATAATCCAATAAGGATTAGATTCACACATTTCCCCCCTCTAGACAATCCCACCAACATTGTTTAGTGTCAAAAAGAAGATATGGATGTACCCATGTCTGCCTTCATTCATCTAGCCAATAGACTCAGATGATAGAATCAACAGAGTCCAACAAACCAATTTTGGTGGAAAATGGTGAGCGGGAACATACACCCATCCTCCTTCATTTGACCATCCATCAGACTCACATGAAGGTGTTCAAAGATGCATTCCAACAAAAAATGGTGCAAACCTGCATGTAAGAACATACACCTACCAGCCCCCTCCAAGTCTGCCAGTAGACTCATCTAGAAGAAATCAAAGATGTTCATCAACCATGTTTGGTGGAAAATAGTAAGCATTCATACACACATTCCGAAATTTTGAAAGCCTTCTAGAATCTTCATCTCATATAATAAAGAGAATTTAGTCAGAATGTCCTCATGACAAGTAGATGACAAAATCAAATCTATACCGACGAGTACTGTCAGTAACCAATGATAGGAAAGGAAAGACACAAGTAGGAACAAAAACCTACTCAATATACAAAATGGACATATTTCCCATTTTTATTACTAAAGTAACCAATCATATTTGAAAAATGGTAAAAGGGTACACACAAATATCTAGCCACATCCTATAGACATTCCAAGATATCATCATGGAAATGAAAATAATTCCTAAGGGATATATAGATAGCATTGTCCAAACAAATGGGATGGATAATCAGCGTAACACCCTAGATCAGATGAATACCTCTTCTCTCATCGAGGAGGGTCATGTAGAAAACTCCCCCATAAAATATGGATATCAATATCGGGAAAAAACTGCCATTCCAATAAGAGGTAATCATATTATTCCAATGGCCACATCAAGGCAATAGAAAACACATGACAATGATGATAACTTATCTTAGCATGTGGCCCAAACTACTTGGAAGAAGATTCCAAAGAAGAAGTCTCATAAAGAATAGTTGGAGAATAAATAGATGATCTAAAATCATAATTTTCTTTAAACATGAGTTATTGAAGCCCTCAGACATTTATATGTTGTGTCTCAAGACCCTACCCTCCTGTTACCAATTTACTGAAGTAGTAACAACAATTTTGGAGGTCGTCATCAAAAATTCACCATGAAGGATTTCTTCATAGAAATAATTCAGTTAATCACGAGATACTATGTCTTTTTAAGAAACATGTCATAACTTCATGTGTTTAGGAGACCATGGAGTAAGAGGGTATTCCCCTTAATATAATCCACCATGATGGTCCTCCCCATGATGGTTTTCACAAAAAAAGTTCTCTCCATATAAGTGATTAAAATTTTCAAAATAATTATCCAATTTATGATGTAGTAATTAGAAATCACTATTATCACGAGACACTTGAAAATAAAAGTCCAGTCATGTCAAATTCTTCATCACTCGTAGGTAAAATCCTTTCTCAACTAGAAGAAAATAGAAGGTGATAGTCACTATCTGAACCTCACTTGGTTCATTTTCCATCCAATATAGCAAAGGAAACCCCAACAGGTCCCATTGCTTGTAGTAAAACAATCGAGAAGCATCCACTTTGGCCAAACAAGGTCAAGGAACCTCTTGTTAAAGACAAAGAAGATTTTCTAAATATGAAGAAACAACTAGCTAAATATGACATACCAATCATGTTTTTTTTCATTATCTACATCTCAGTATAGTATTCCATAGGTGTTGGTGGAAAATTTTATGCATAACATTTGCCTCAAGAAATGGAAAAGACTTCGCTGCCAAAAAGAAAAGGTATTACCCTATGATGAGTAAACAACTCATTTCAGGGTAATAACAGGGTTACAACGCCAAATTGACATAGAATTTATTCTGTATTCCCAACATCCAATGATCGAGAAATATCATGGATCCCATTTACATGAATGAATTGATACAATAATGTGGTTACAAAGGTTGATTGAAGACACTCACTTTGTATTTTATATCAAAGGATGCATTAGACATGGAGAATTATATTACACTAAACTCCCAAGATAGTAAAGCCCACCAAAGGTGGAATCATGCAATTTCATTTACCCAAGCCATATTCAACAAACAGAATCTGTTCATAACCAAATATGTGATAAAAAAGAACATCTATATACCGATTCTTACCTAAATCAATATAGAAGGGGGAAATATGTAGATATACTCTTAAGTAAAGCATCTAAGAACATTGATAAGAAGTCCCTCTTAGAAGATATAATCCATCAGATTGAGAAAATTTTAGAAATAACACAATGGTCTTCTAAAATTGGAGATTTAAGTGTGTACTAAATAATGAAACCAACCCACATTCGGACCAGAATACATAAAATCAGAAGAGGATATACATTAATATCATCCACAATAGTTCAAAAACAACCTCATCACATAGGTCTGGTGGATTTACAAACTCAACCATTGGGATCATCCATCCAAGCCTGAAAGGTTGTGAGTGCGAAACAATAATACTCCCAACCCTTAGAGTTGGGGTTTTTTCACCCCAAAAATCTCCTCATCAATAGGAATCAGTCTTCTCTAGATTAGGGAAGATGATACAGAGTAAATCCTCTCAATTTTCCCCATCCCTTGATCTAGTCAAATAATAAGGAATGTGCATGACTGAACTCTTTTTCGATTCCCTTTGATTCACAGTCCATCAAACAACCCTTGGGGAACTATCCAAGAATAGGACAAGGTCTCTTGGAGGTTGTAGAAGAAGGTGATCTCATTGATATCTCAATATAAGGCCTATAATGCACTATGAACCTATGAATGTCATCAATTACTTTTTTGAAGACCCTCCATAACATAAAACTGATTCAGTGGATTTTGAAGAGGAATTTCATGTTCATGAGACGGTCTACACTAAAATGAATGAAAAAGGTGTGCGTACCAGAAACTAGAGGATCACCCAAAATTTGGGTATCCCCTAAAATAATCCACCTCAACCTTATCGAAATGAACATAATAAAGGAAAACTTAAGGTTTATACCATGTCTCACATCCCCCCAAAGAATACCAAATCCATTTTCTAGAGGAAAAATTTTCTCAATAAGAGGATGAAATGAGAGAGTTGAGATGAATCAATTCCTATTTACTCTGAGGCAATATTCCTACTAGATATTCTCCATAATCTGGCCCTGAACTTTCTATTTCAATTAGCAGATCTTAGAATAGAGGGTTTTCCAAAACAACAGAGGCAGACTGGGAATGTCTAATAAATGTGGAACATTAACTAACAATAAATTTGAATCCCTAAACATGCAATAAATAATTCCCTCCATTGGGTACACAACCAGAACATGGTCAGTCACATCATTATAAGACTTCCCATATTGGTTACCCATGGAAGATACTAGTAGTACCGCCGCTAGTGGTCTTCCCATCCACTGTACATATTTAGGCTCTAGTCTTCACACATATTCAAGACCCTACCCAACTAGATATCCCTCGAGTGATTATTTACACCATTGAGTCATTAATGACTGTGTGGGAAGCTATGGAAGGACGACGTGTGCCAGTACAAATAGAAATGAAGGCTTACCTAGAATTGGTGGATATCACCCCTCCTACACCAAACATTGGGAATCCTACATTTTTTTTATCTTCAATGACATCAGAGATTCAGAGCCGCACATGACACATTTCGTTTCTTGCTGCGATCCCATGATGGGGACCCCTGAGTAACATGAAGTAGTGAAACTCATATAATTTATTCAATCATTGTAGGGGATAACCTTTGTATGGTATACGAGTTTTCAGTCCTGATCAATCATGAGAAGATCTATATTAGAATTTATTCTTCCACATCAGCTCAACTATGTAGAATACAATAGTATTTGATCATATGAATTGAATGAAAAAGGAGAACGAAAGGGTTTGGAACTTCATTAATGAGTGAAAATTATTTACTTACTCCTTGAACCAATAGATCCATCAAGAATATTTGTTTCCTATATACTTAAAAAATATCCCTGACTAGTTTCACACACTATGTATATCTATAAAATACGTAAAAGGTTTTCTAGATATATCCAAAATTTATCAATATTTGGAAAACTCCATCACAAATACACAATCCAAGTCTTGGGTAATCCCATTAGATTAAGGAAGGAGAACATGAACAGAAGAGGCTGCTATAGTTACACTTAAGCAGGCCCCTATACCCACTCATACCTCAAATCTTGCATTATACCGTAGGTCTACACCTCCAAAGCATACAAAAATACTTCCTCATCAAGATGATCAAATATATCAGATGTGGAAACAACTAGAGGAGTTGAAAAAAAGTCTATTCCTTTCATAATAACCAAGTCCATGGCTACTTCATCTCAGATTCGGAAAACAACTTAGTCTAGTTGAAAAATCCCAAGAAACGTAATGAAGTGGGTGATGAGGATATCCCATAATATTTCCATTTCAATAAAATTTTAGTTCATACTATCTATGAGTGTTATATTTTCAAGGAACACCTACAAAAGATGGTGGATTATATGAAAGTGAAACTAATAAATTTCTCATCCTAGGTGGAATATGTTTCTATAATTGTTCCATATGACGAAGGAGAGTGACAAGAAGTTAAAGGAAAGAATGTACAAAAGTTCAATGACTGTATGGTAAGAAAAAAAATTAATTGGACTCATTCCATTCTATGAACACAGTTGAAGTAGAAAATTGTGCCTCCTAAAACTTCCACTAAAGAAATTCCAGCTTCATCAAAATTCCCATCCTTTAAAGGCCAATTTTCAAAGAAGTGACTTGAACTAAAGTATAAGGAATAAATTGAACAAGAAAATATCATGTCATGGACAATTTTTTTCTTGAACATATATGATTTCATGCAAACCATATCAAAATAATGGGCACTGCCCTGAAAAATGAGACAACAAGATTCAATGTGTCAGGAAGAATCTTAATCAAACAAAGAGTTGAACTTTGGTTCCATTAATGTTATACAATTAACAGATCCCTATTCAAATGATGATTTTGATTATGAAACTTATTTCCATGTAATTTATTGGTGGTATAGGGGAAGAGTTCATCAGGGTCGGATATATAGGGGATGAAGTGGTCATGCTAGAAGCCACTACTTCAACCAAACCCCCGGTCAAACCATCTACATTGCAAAAAACCATGGGAAAGCTCTCCAACATTCTCAAAAAGAACCAGGGAGTTATTCATACATGCATGATATGGTATTCCCAGACATTATTATCTAGGAAGACAGGTTAGAGGATATTCCACCACTACCTTGGTAGGTAGGAAGACATATTCAGCATAGTCCACCAAAATAGGATCACATACAACTCCTTATCTAGGAAATAACTCACCCACATGTGGAACATTATCTGCTAAGTGTTTGCAAAAGAGAATCTTCATTCCAGAAAATGCAGACTTCTAGATCCGAAGTATGATTTTTTGACGCTACTATCCCACGTGAAAGTGAAGTTATTAATCCTTGATGCTCTAAGTTTGTTGAAAGACCTTTAGGAAGGATTCATTGAGGCATTGTTAAGATCTCAATAATTTGAATTTGAAGTTGCTGCAACTAAAGTATGTTTTACCAATAATGATATTTTGGAATGACATGTTTCCATTTACTTCACCGACCAAGATGATGATGTTTTCATACATGGACATGTTGTATCCTTATATATATTTGGAATACTAAATGACATTGATATCCAATGATCCATCATTGATAATTGCTCAAGTTTCAACCCCATCCTTGATTGAAAACATCATCAACTATGTCTCAATGAATGTCATGTGTCTCCCTCCATTATGATGTTATCGGGTTTTGACAAGAATTAATAAGAGACTCTCAGTGATATCTCAATCGGAACTCAGTTCATAGATATTTTACCTAACTTAAGATTCATGGGAGTTCAGTAGGACACAACTTTCAATGTTCCTCTATGAATACATTGGTTATAATAGCATGTAGTCATTCCTTTATCATACCACCAATGTCTCAAATATGATATCAATGGTTAAATTCGTACATTTTATGGTTGTAAGGCCCAGTTTAAATTTTGTGAAACACAATACATCAATGCAGGGTTCTATCAAAATGAAAGGAAAAAATCAATGGATAATGATGCCACCTGAATCAATGCCCCAAATGGCTCGTATATGATCCCAGCTAACCCTTTTAGGTAGCATAGTGATGATTAATTTATTCTTATCAATCAAATTTTAAGGGTGGGGTGGAATTCAAATTTTCATTCAGAAGCTTCAGTAATGTTAGTCAATATAGTTGAGCCCGAAGGCACTGAAGAAGTTATCAACCCTACAAATGATAAAAAAATCTTGAATGAATATGAATTAATTTTATCCCCCAGGATTCAACAAAGCCTAATTATACAGTTCGAACTAGAAGTAGCCATCATGAGTATAGTAGAAACTGAAGAGACGCATTCAGAGTCCCTTGTTTCCCCTTCAGGACTCCAAGAAGGTTTCATACTAGTAAGTGAGCCTAAAAATGATTACCTCATCCTCTAAATTTTTAAATGGTGACTCCACTCTTCCTTCCAAGGAACTTGTTTTATCATCTCCTACCCAAGAAGAAGCATATAAAGTGATGCATGAGTAATGGGAAGAGAAAGTGGAAGAAGAAAACGATCTCAAGGAATTCCCTCCAGCACTTGAGGAAGGAATATCCACCATTGTGGATGAACTCAGTGAAATAAATATGGGTACAGTGGAAGATCCATGCCAAACTGTGATTAGTGAGGACATGACTCCCATAGAATAGTAGGTGTACTCCTCCTTCAAAAAGTAGCACAAGGATGTGTTTTTTTGGAACTACCTAGATATGTTAGGCCTTGACCCTAAGGTGTACATCCTTCATTTGGATTTTCTAGAAGATCATTGGGGATACAAGAAAGCATTAAATAGGTCACACCTCAATAAAGCCTCTAAAATTGAGGATGAGGTGAAGAAACTCATCAAGGACGATTTTATCCGAGAGGTGAAATACGTGAAACGATTAGCCAATACTGTTTATATGAAAAAGAAGAATGTGAAAATCATATTTTTCATTGATTTCATATATCTAAACTAGATTGATGAAATAATCATTTACTAGGACCTATCCTTAATGGATGGATAATCTGGGCACAATCAGATCTACATGACCCCATAAGATGAATAATCCATAGCCTTCAGAATACCTCAATGTGTATTCTGCTACCGGGTAATTCCCTTTGTCCTAAATAATGTTGGTGCTACATACCAACATGCTATGAATCACATCTTGAATACCTTATGGGAGAATTTTATCTAATTATACAATTATCATCTAGTGGAAAAATCTTGATAATGACATGATCACCTAGATGACCATGAACCCATCTTCAACATGCTTCGACAACATAATCTGATGATGAACCCCTTGAAATTTGATTTCAGGGTAACCTCAAGAAAATTTATCTTCTTTTTTGTAATCCATCAGGGCATAAAATTTAATCTTGAGAAGAATAAAACTATACACTGAATGTCACCTCCTAGAAACATGATAGAGTTAAGGGGAATTCAAAGAAACTTATCCTATATTCACCACTTCATAGATAACCTTTCTTGAAAGTGTTTACCATTCACCAAATTGATGAATAAAATGATCACTTATCTGTGGATCCATGTATGTAAAGAAGTATTTGATAACCTAGAAAATACCTATTAATCCCACCAATATTGTTGCCACCTATTCAATGAAGGCCTCTCATTCTATACCTAACAAACATGGAGTGATCAAGGGGTGATTTCATCCCACAAAATAATGATTCCCGGAATGAAAATATCCTATACTATCTTTATTGAAAAATGATCAGTTCATATACTTGATATTCATATATTGATAAGAGCCTCCAGGTATTAATATATGCACTTCAAAAGATAAGGGAATATCTTTATCATCATGAGGTAAACTTTTTCTCTCGCGATAACCTGCTCAAATTTATCTTGAGTTTTCCTATGAAAACTGGACGTTTGGTACAATGGGAATTTATCTTGTAGTAGTTTGATATTCAATTTGTGTGTCAGAAAGTAGTGAAAGGAAAAGCCTTGGAAGTCTTCCTTGATAAGAACCCATCTTTAGAATAGATTTCATTAAATATTAAATTACCTAATGAATAAATCTTATCAATTTTGGATAACACTAAAACATGGGAAATGTATTTTGAAAGTGCTTCTAGGAGATCAACGATGAAGAGAATGGAAGACTCTATGCTTAACAAATATGGTTTGGGAGTTGTTCATATATCCCAAGAAAAAGAAGTGTTTCCACAATCTTCCCTATTATCAGAAGGTGGTATTAGCAATGAGATAGAATATAAATATCTCATTGTAGTCCTAGAATTGGCACTCCAAGTACCGGCGAACCACCTAGAGGTGAAGGTTGATTCAGAATATACAATCAAGCAGATCAACAAGGTTTATGACATTAGAATAGAGGATCTATTTATTATGTGTGATTATGTATGCGGGTTAATGGTAGATTTCCCCTTAGATATAACATTTAGTCACATCTAATTAGCACAAAATTATTAGGTAAATGCGTTAGTATATGCAACTATAACTTTGGATGATCAAAATCATGATGAAATAGTCATGAAAATTGACAATCATTAAATGGTTTTAGCCCTTCTTTAGATCATAGAAGAAGAGATCAATGAAATGTGTCCCATCCCTGATCCATATATCCCTACTATAGGATAGATGAACCCCATCTTGGAATATCTCCAGGATATAATTATTCCACCGAACAGGGTTGGAAGAGATCGAATTCGGTAGTGAGTGGATAATTTCACTCTTTATGATTTCCCAAATCACCAGAAATTCTTCTAGAAGAGAGGATTTGATGGAGTCCTTCTTTGATTTTTTTTATAGAGAAGAGGATACCACTTTTATGGAATAATTACATGTAGGAGATTATGGTTCCAACCAACTAGGGTATAGGACTTATGATCAAATCTGAAGGCTTGGATACTTATGAACTACGATGATGTAGGATTACACATAATTTTGAATGAAGTGTCATCCCTTCCTTGTGCATTCCAAATTCATCCATCAAACCCAAGAGTAACTACATACAACTAAATAATCCTGGCCATTTTCCACATGGGGAATGGATATTGTTGGACCATATCTTCCAGCCATGGCTTCACAGTTTAAGTATATCCTTACTACTACCGAATTTTTCTCCAAATGGGATGAGGCAATTCCTCTCAATTAATTTAGATCCAAAAGAATTATTAGCTTTGTCAAATATAATATCATTACTAGATTTTTTGTCCCTCATACCATATTTATGGAAAATGGAACCAATTATTCTTCTTTTGAGGTGGGAAATCTATATCAAGAATACACTATCAAATCCCATCACTCATCCCACAATCATGCATCAACTGATGGATAGATATATTCAATTAACAAGACCCTATCAAACAAAATCTAGAATATTGTGGATAAATATAAGAAATATTGGCCTGATAATATCTTGCATGCCATATGGGCTTATCAGAATACTACATGTACTACTACACGAGCGACTCCATACACATTGGTGTATGGAACATAAGTTGTCTTTCCCATTGATTTTGTATTACCATACCTACATAATACCATTTGATATCAAATATCCAAAGATGAGAAATCCAATAAATGACTAGATGAGCTAGAGAGACTGTACAAAACGAGATTTCATTCCTTTCATCACTTGGAGGTATATCAGAACTGGATAGTACTATCCTTTAACAGGAATGTCTGTCTTCATTCATTCCTCTAAAGATAAATTTTATTGGTCCTTAGGACTTAAATTATACTAGGAAATAATCCTTTGAAGCTAGTTCCAAAATGGGAGGGTCCTTACTCCATACATAAGGTCAACTCTAATAGAGATTATTCCTTAATATCGATGGATGAAGAGCTCACTACAACTCCAACAGATGTATGGTACCTGAAGAAATACTTTGTGTAATCAGACAATGGTCATCTTATCTGCAATATATCATGTTGAATTAAACGATTTTAAACAAATTTTCATGATGTTAAACTATGTAACATCATCATTCATGCCTCATGATAATAAATTGCATGACATGTGCTCCTAGTCTCCTGACTTGAAACTACAAAACACCATTTATTCATACCACACGACATTAACGTCTACAATTAATGTCCCATTTATTTGATGATTATGAAGCCCTCATGATACCATGATTTGATATTCATTCTAGTCCAAGAAAAAATGGGTAGCCTTCACACGTAAGAATCACTCACCTCAATACCACTACCTAGTGATATTTGAGCCCTATTTCTCCCTGTGTTTAGGTTAGACCTACATAGGGAATAATTATCAAGAACTATGTGTGGATTGATTCTTTATCTAAAAAGATATGTAATGAAACTTAGGTGTTATCCCCTAGTCTAGCTACAATGGTAATTTCACTTTAGGTGACCCACATCCTCACCGCATGATGATAAATTACATGGGTTTTGAAGAACTATGTGTGACTTGATTCTCATTCAGATAGGATATGTAGGGAAATCCAGATCTCCAATATCAGCCTAGTCATAACCATAAAAGTAACCATTTTCCTTATCCTTTTGTATGAACCAATTATATAAAAGTAACTTTTATAGAACAAATGGTGTGATTCCCATACTATATTGTATATTGGACCCAACCATTATTTTAGAAAGTATTAAAGCCCCCTTTTCAAAAATAAAAATTTAGTTGGTCTGGGAACCATAATTAATAACAATGTTTGGATTGGTTATCATCCTTATGATATATATAGTGATTCTTTGATCTCCTATCGTGGGTCTAAGAACAATTAAAAAACTCTTTTACTCACAATGTGTATTAATATAACCAACAAAAAAATATTTCCAAAAATATGTGTGGTTCGATTCTAATTTTCATGAGATATGTAGTGATTCCCATAATTTTAGTCTTAGGCCCAACTACAATATTTGATTCACTTAACAAGATTTCACTTTTTCCATATCTCATGATGTTAAACTACATGGAATTCAAGGAACTATGTGTGGATTGATTTTCATTCTATTGAGATACGTAGGGACACCTACGTCATATCCCCTAGTCTAGTCACAATTTAAAACTTCCACTCCCTGTGTAAGAATCATATTTTTATAGGGAACACATTAAGTACTTTTGGCTTGATTCTCATTACAAAAAAGATACATGGTGATTCCTAGAATTCATGATTTAGGCCCAACCATCATCCTAGAATTTATCAAAATCCCACTTTCCTCATATCAAAAACCTAATTGATGTGGGGAATAGTTGTCAAGAACTATATGTGTGTCTTGATTCCTAGCCCATAAAGATACATAGTGATTCCCAGATCCATTACCTTGGATCAGCCACCATATAATAATAATTACCACATATTTTATTTGTGTTACGTTTTTGATTTAGAATAAGCTTTTACCACTCCTTGTTTCCCACACCAAGAACAGCTCATGTGGGCTTAGGAATTATATAATGGGGTTCTCTACATAAACAAGGTGTCTAAATTCCAATTTGGGTTATCAATGGTCCTTGATATAAGACCTTAAAAAGGAATAATAAATTCCCTCATTGCAAGACAATAAACTGCATGACCTTCTCAAGAACTACCCAAGGATTGATTCTTGCTCCAATAAGATATATAGGGAAACCTAGGTCCTATCACCTTATCAACTGCAATATTTATTTTCATGTTGTAATAACTCATTTCCTCATTGCATGATGATAAAATGCATGGTTTTTTAAGAACTATGGGTGTCTTGATTCATAGACCTATGAGATATATAGTGTTGTCCGTATCTTCAATTCTAGGACCAGTTGTATCAAAACATGAAAAACTATCTACTCTCCTTTGTAAAATTCATATCTACATGAGGATATAAAATATGAGTTATCATTTTACACATGAACATGAATATGTTATAACTATGTGTGTCATGATTTTTCCTCTGATAATATATATAGTGATGCATGGGCCCCATGCCCTAGTTCATCCACATTGTTTTATTTCTATTCATGTCCAGGAACCTTGGCCCTTACCGCATAACATTAATCTGTACGGACAATGTCCTTTCTGAATGACATTAAACTATACGGTAACCAGATAGCTACATATGGCTTGATTCTCAAATCATTAAGTTATATAGTGAAGATTAGGCCTTATATTATAGTCCCATCCACATGGTAAAAAATTTCTCCCTCTCCCTCTTATAGTAAAAAATATATGTAGAATATTTTATTTTGGTTTCTCTATATAGAGTGTATAGTAAAGAAAAAAAGATATGTCCCTATTCTATATACAAGTTAGATCAATTAAAGGGACTCCAAACTCATGGCCAATATTGGTCCGAATTCTTCCCTCATGTATTTCACATTTCCCATTTCGCATGTCATACTCATAATAATGAATAATTACATATCTTCGTAAACTTTCCTCGTCTTTTGTGGCAGAATGTCTGGAACCTAAGAGATCCTTTACCTGACTTTGTAGTACTTTCATTAGTTGGTCTTGTATAAGTATCCCACATAACATTTCTATTATCCTAAGGATTCAATAGTTTGACTAGGTAAAATGTTCCTGAGTTGTCCATGCATAAAATAATCCCCACAACGGTTTTGTTAACCAATGATAACTACACACTTGGGAGAAGCCTCTTTTGTCCCATTAAATTTTGATGATTGTATACTAGAACCCGCAAATTACTAGTCATACCTTATATATTTTCCCACATCCTTTATACTGACTTGAAATCCCCTAAGACTATGGTTTACACTTTTCTCCCTTTACTTGTTCAAATCACATTAGAATAACATTGGGTCATATGATCATATATCATCCTTTGTTTCCATAATAATGTGGTCTTGGATATATGACATAGAACTAAATGCACCATAATTTCTAAGTTTGGGTTAGAACTTTTTATAGAACATATTCCACTAATTATTTGGAAATCATAACTTAAAATACCCCTTCTATATTCAGGAAAGTTTATCCACAAATCTAACTATGTTCATGGGAATATATGGATCTCCATAAACTTTCATTGTCTTTTAGTGATAAAATTATAGAATTCTTGGGAGCTCCTCTACTTGAATATGCAATACATGCCCAAGTTGTCCTTGAATAATGATACCCACATAATGCGCATGTTATCCTATAGATACCATTATTGACAATAAAGTACGTGCACAAGTTGGACTTTCTTAAAACAACCCTCATAACGGGCTTTTGAAACAATGATAACATCATTCTTCGGGGAGACCTCCTCTCATACCAGAAGCCCTTTTTCCCATATCACACATTAGATTTTGGAATCCCTAAATCATACTTTACAACTCTCTGATTCCATAACTGAAAATAGTTCTACATTATGGAACATATTACCATGAATTGGAGAACCATTGAACCTGTGTTCAAGGATAAATACCTTAAATTAAAATCTATTATTTTCCTTACTACATGAATTAAAAATACTGATCCCCTAATGTATTTATTGCAAGACGTGAAACTGTAAGACACCTAACGTCCTTACTTCATGACTTTAAACTGCATAATACCTAATTTCCTTACTGCATGACTATAAACTACACAACATAATGTCTTTGCAACATGAATTTAAAGTACACATCCTAATATAAAAAATACCCTTTCTGAAAAAATGTACCCTCCTTCACACATCAAATTCATGTAGGACGGGTCTCTCATTCATGGCTTCTGCTAGTATGAATGATTCCTTTATTATCAAAAACATTTCCTTAGAAAATCCTCCACTATGTTCTTGAGACAACCAAATCTAAAAATTTATTTGTTTTTTCAGAAAAAGAATTTATAAATTTGTGAGAACACCTTAAGTGACTATGCAGTAAGTTCCCCCATTGGTCTTGCATAAGTCACCTCTATAACAGGCCTATTATCCTAAAGATGACACTACATTACCATAAAGTATGTTCCCAAGTTATCCTTTCATAAAACAAACCTCATAATGGATTTTTCAATCAATGGGAACTTCATTCAAAGGAGAGACATCCTGTATTGTCAAATATCAAGTTTTATATTTGAGAACCATATAATAATGTCTCATGTTTCCACTTGGATGTATTTTAAGAATATTAGAACATTAATAGTCCCTGATCATTTTGTGGGTTATCATCTAAAAATTCATGGGCAATGCTATTTCACCTAAAACACTACAATTTCAGTACATCGTGCATGACTTTAAACTGCCCAAAAAAA
Source organism: Viscum album (assembly GCA_963277665.1). Taxonomy (NCBI): domain Eukaryota; kingdom Viridiplantae; phylum Streptophyta; class Magnoliopsida; order Santalales; family Viscaceae; genus Viscum; species Viscum album. Next base: position 520,073,769 of record OY728166.1, read on the forward strand.
GAGACACAATACTCACCATGTTGGAAACCCTCAATTGGAACCCTGGAAAAAATTTGAATCTCAAATCTCTAGACCAAGGCTTTATATGGTTTAGGTAATATTGAGTAATTAAGATTTAAAAAGAATAAGTCTTGTTAGGTTGAAAACCCACAAAGGGAGGCCTACGAAAAATAAAACTCTCACCCACTGAATATATTCTATATTGAGTTTGGAAACAAATTATGAGATGACACTAAAGGAACAATGTTATTTGGGTTTTTCTTAAGACACTAACAACAGTTAAGCTACACTCACTAGACCAATTGATTTAGTTAAATGTTTAAGATCCCCATCCCCATAATCATAATTATGAATAAAATATATGAATATATAATGATATTTAAATTAGTTTTGAAATAAATATTATAGGAGGAATGTGGGGATGAAGATATATATGATTGGAAATAAAATTCATTTCATTTTTAAAGAAAAATCAATGAAACATCCACAAAATAGAGTCTTTATTTCGTATATTACGAGAGGAATTCAACATAACTCTCCATCTATTGAATAGCCTCCCGATCCCCATCAGTTTTTTGTTGAAGCTTAGCTAGTTGAGCAGCTTCAGTCTCCTCCGTGTGATGCAATGCTTTTGTTTTAGCTGCAATGACAGTTGACCCTTTTGTTTGGGATTTACCAAATAATTGTGGAGTGTTTCAATGTTTATTACTTTAACCTTAGAACTAAATTCAATTCCTTCGAAATGAATCTAATTTTAGGGGGCGGGATTTTGATGAAATAGTGAAATGTGTTCTATGAACTTTTTTATATAATTGAATAAGTAAACAACACTTAGATAGAAAATGACGAGTTTAAGTAGAAATATGTATTTCATTCCAGAAGAAAGAGACGGTTAGATATCTATGTTCCAGGACCATTATGGACATCAATGAGTATTTAAGAGTTTGTGTTGCAAATATGGATTTTTGATGGGGGTTAGTGACATTAGCGAAGGGACCAGCCTCAAGGGGTGGGGCCATAGGTCAACAATGATACTGAATAAGGGTGGGGGCATAGTCCCCGTGCTAAGGAGTAACTAGTTCTCCCAATTCCACAAAATCCTCTTCCACGTGCAATCCTTAGTATGTAAGACCTCCACACAACCCACTTTCATGAACAAACACCTTCGCCTAGGGAACCATATTTTCTTATTAATGTATCGTTAGGGAATTCATTAGTAGGGAAGAATTTTTCCAAAGGAATATTTCTACTTTGATCCCCCAAGTACTTCGCTCAAGTCCTCCTAACACTCAATGGTAGTTTCCTAATACATAAAGATAGAGAATAAAAGGGGGATATTGAAGCTTAAGTCCCATAGGGTTTAAAGTCAAAACACTTGCATGATTTATTCTCCTAAAACTTTTGTTGAAGAGGAAAATTATGACATCTCGTCACTAAATAAAAAATTTCACTACTCCCTTCTAGGAATACTTGTGGATAGTCTTGGAGGATTGAGCTAAGACTCACACAAGTCTACTCAGTAAGGTTGTTTGTGGCCTAAGTTGACACCAGTTCACCCAAGCCCACCTACATGGTGCACCCCTTTCACAATACTTCTTGGTTATCCACCTCTTACAACATGTAAGAGACACCCATAAGGCCTTCCTCAAAGCCACTCATGGTAGGGCCTCTTCTAATTTGGAACCCTTTTCTAATATAAAACTTGTTAGAACCTCTACCAAGACCTCCAGATTTACAAAACCATGTTGGAACCTCTACCAAGACCTCCAGATTTACAAAACCATATGAAAAGGAACATTATTATGTCTTCCCTTTGGATTTGGGTTTATACGGCCAATGATTACAACACTTTTCTTACCAGAGGGTAAGGATCCTTGAGGTGTTTAAATATTTTGATATCAACAGTCATGTAGATCCATACCCCAAGGAAAATTTTGAGGTGTTTCCAAACATAGATTTCTGGGATGGGAATCCATCCATCATTTTTCATATATGGGATCTAGAGCCTCTAGTCTATATTAGGGAGGGTGAGTATTATGATTTAATTTATTTTTTATAGGGAATGAAAATTTCATCCCTCACTATGTGACCAATTTTAGGAAATCAATCATTGTATAAAACCCTAGTTTTTTATATGGGAGGTTGCAAATTTTCCTCCTCTCTGCCTCCTAGCCACCGACCCAGAGAGGGGATGGGTACCTGAGCCCTCTCCCCTCTCACTTCAATATCCATATCCTTTATTCATTACTTTGCAACTATTTATAATTTAATGTGAATAGAGGGAGATGTTATATTCCTGACCTCTCCCATAGTCTCTCGAGCCTCATCCACTAGTGAAGGAGGAAAAAGTGTGGTTTACCAAAATATTCTACTTCTTATTGTTTCTCACACCGACCATGACTCATGTGAGATTAAATGTTCGTGATGATCATGAAAAACACACAATACATCTATATTATTGAACTAGGAGAACTATGAATCCTTTCAAAACCATGAAATGTAGAAAATCCACTTAGGGATCAAGCTCCTTGGGAATCCTCTTTATGAATAACCCTAAATCATAATCCCCTTAATTCAGGTATCCTCTTTAAGATTAAACCCCGAGTTAAGACCTCAAATCACCATGAGTTGAATCATCTCTCATGGTCCCTCTATGGGGGATATTCTTCTCAGGAGTAATTCCCAACCTACCATATAAATGGACCATACTCCCCTACGAGGCATATCCTTAAGGGACTCCAAAGGTATAGGTCCTCATTGATGAAATATGTGGGATTTGATTCCCATCCAAATGTGATACATAGGAAGCCTCATTGAGTTTCAAACCCAATTCTAAAATCAAACCTGTTAATTTTGAAACATATCCCTAGTAGTATATAATTAGACATGGAAACTCATATCCCTTCCATGTTACACGGAATGCTTTGGCATAAGTCCTACACTAAACATTGACTAGGGACCTTCCACCTAGATTTCCTTGCAACATGATGTTAAACTATATGGTTGGGTCCTCATCACATGACTATAAATGGTATGAAATGACCCATTAAATGGAACATAACTACATGTGCTTTGATTCCTTCCACAAGGATACATAGGAATCCCATTTATGGGTTTCATCCCAAAATCCAACAATTCATGTCTCCCGGGATGAGAATAAACTCCATAGTGAAATTAATATACCTGGATGAAAATAAACTCTAAAGTTCCCAATAGTGTGGATAGAAAAATAGAATCATCAAAATAATGACTAAATAATCTTTACATATAATATAAGAGGATACCATCAATGGAGAACCTCAGATACAAACAAATATCTCCACTGATGAAAAACATAGAATACAAAGAGATGATTTTGAATACCACACATAATAATAATTGATTTCGAATATTGGGATAATCCACATAATTATTCGAAATTTATGAAGTACTCTTAAACATATCATAAATATATAATATAATCCTATAGTAGGTAATAATCCCCTAACAAAAGTGAGTGATGAGCCTGACCTCCTATCCACTTGACTAATGCAAGCTCTTAATCATTGCGTGTCAAAATCACTAAAAATCACCTGACTTTGGAAATTAGGTCCCTATATATAGGGATCCATTGGGTGTTTCTAGTTCCATGAAAAACCCAATTGGAAACTGTTTGAAAATAAGGATTTCCCCAATGAATTCATATTTCCATCAGAAAAAGATATACTATTTAACTACCACAAAGAAATTTTCTCATATTTTGTTTTTTCAATTTTAGAAGTATCTAGGAGGATATTATACAAAATTAATATGAAAATGAAATAAAAGATAAGGATTTAAAATATAGGGTATAATTATGTGTTAAGCTCTTCAAACATGTAAATGTCACAGGTGTAATAAATTCAGATCATGAAGAAAGATTCACCATTTTTAAAAATGATTGGGCCAATATGATTCATGAAAGGAAATATTCTATGAATATGAATGAGGATATGTCCTATGAATTTAAATAAGTAACTCCTATCAAATATCTATATTTGATATTAAATCAAATAGCATTAAATAGATTTAGTATCTTCTAAAATAAAAGATATAAATGCATGAAGATAAAATTAAACAGGTATGTAAGGATTATTAAGAAAAAATAAAATTATTTTAAGATGAAAAATGAATCCTTAACATGAAATTATTGGAGATTGTAATTAAATTTAATAATCATGAAACAACACAAGCTGGATCTTTCCAACACGTTTTAAGGAGAGTTGCTACAAAAACAAATTAAAAGAAGAATCTAATGTTCAAATAGATCTATATGGAGACTATAATATTATGATATTTTCTAATATTCACTATAAATAATCCAAATAATGAAAGGTATCATAATATTATGAAAATAATATTTTTGTTAAATTTGTTTACATGTGCATTGATGATTTATAACTTAAATCTACACAAAAGTGGTTGATAAAAATTTATGTGGAACCCACCACTCCAACTAAGGTGGGATAAAGTCAAATGTATAAGGTACTATTACCCAAAAAGAGCCCATAAATTATATGAAAGTACAAAAAATAGAAAAATTATTATTTTGTAAAATCTAGAAATCATGAGGTTCAAAGAAAGAAAATGAGGTATGTTGGTTATTTGTTTCTATATGATTTTGTTGACATATTATTATTTATTGATGGAATAATATGTTAGTCTATAAAATAAATATAGATCAAACATTATGGTGGATAAAGGGTGATCATAAGAGAACAAATAGACAAATGGTAATGATATATACACCTCAAATATATTTGAAACTACCAATAGTCTAAGTAATGTTTTAAATGGAATTGGTTATAGTGAAAATGCATGGAAGGTTAAATCATTAGAGAAATAAACTAAAATTAATGAAAATTTACCATATAAATTGAATAATGTAGGTAATATAACCTTGAGAAAGGATCATGATAAATATTTTGATAATATTTTCCCAAAAATTTATGGGAACAAGGATTGTGAGTCATCCTTGGGTAATGGGATATAGGAAAATAACGAAGTTCACAATAATCCCAAGAAATCAATAATAGAAAAATCATTAGAAGGGAGAAATATATTTTTTGTAAGAATATGACACATTATTTCCACTTGAAAGAAATAAATATATGGGAGAGTTTAATGGAACAAGCTTGAATATAATTGTATAAAAATCCAAGGATGATATTAAAGAACTATATTGGTGAAAATATCTTCTGAAAATAAATTTTGAAAAAAAGTATTAGTAATATTATTAAAGTGTGTCCGGAAATATGGATATTAGATTTAGAGAAAACAATGGAATTATAAGATAAATAAAAGGTAAACTACAAATAGAAATAAAAGGTTCCACAAGAATAAGAAATAGAATTTCATGAGAAGTTATCAAAAGGGGAAATATATTAGCTCATGAGAAGTTGTGTGGGGCATGCAAGCACACTATATATAATTTATATGATTGTGAAACAATTATAGCCACCCAATAAGAAATTTTAATGAACATTAAAGCTACAATATGTTATTCATGTTCCTTGATTTCCCATGATAATAAGAATACACCACAAAAATAGAATATTAATGTACCCATGCTTTAAAAAAACACATATTTAAGGATTTTTTTAATGTAATAAGTTTCCATAAAAACATGGAATTAAATTGAAAAATAAACACTAGTTGAGAATAAATTCTCAAAACAACTAATCATAATAATAAATATGGAGGTTCCACCCTATTCCTTATTATTTTTTCAAAATATTTGTGCTAACCATACAGGGGATTAAATGTGATGCTAGTTCTTAAATTGAGAACTAATGAGTTGAAGTAAACAAGAATAAATATTCTTGTTATTAAGAATATATAATCTTGGTATGATTTTAAAGTTGGTAAAATAAATAAAATATGGATAAAATTACAACCATGATGAAGGTTAGGAGTTTTTCAAAATTGGGAATATCTTGGACGAAATGAAATACATTATATCCTATAAAGAGTATTTTAAGAAGTGAGTCTTCTCTAATAAAGAAATAATCACTGATTTCAACTTAATAATATCTCAATGACTAGAATAATATATCTTATATGATGATCAAGATCACTGTAGATTATTAAAGGATTAATACATCCCTAGGGGGGTTCTAGAGAATCTACCAATATAATTCAATTCAAACAAATCAAAAATTCTACTTGGTTCTTGAAAAAAATCATTAAAAATGTAAGAATTAATATTATCTCATCTTGGTTTCTTAAATAATAAATTCTAATATTAAGGTTGGGGGATTTTATTTAATCAATTAAAAGTATTTAATAAAACATGAAGTGTTCCAACGCTTTTTAAAATCAATTTTTGCTATTTTAATTGAATGTTTTTAATAATTATATTTAGTAAGTGTGGTAATTTTAGGTTAAAAACATTTTGGAAATTTTTTATACAATTAATATCAACAAGTTTCATTCTCTAAGATACACATGATCAATCCATGAGGAAGAAAAGTGAAATAATTAATAGTTGGATAACCTTGTTGTCTGAATAAAACCATCTTGTTTTTTACATTAAAAATTTCTCAAGTAGATGAAGAGTGGAAGGGTTGATGGCACAATGTTAAATAATGAAATGGTATCATTCTCTCATAAACATTTTAATTATTTTCAATAATTTTAATAGAGAAGAAAACGAGTTCACATACTAACATTCAATTTTCAAGTATTGTTATTGGGAATAAATAAAAATAGGGAGATTGATAAACCCAAAATATGTTTATGTTATATTTTTTTTAATAAAGAGGTAACATTAATTATTTCTATATATAAAGAATATAGAAATCATGTAAGGAAAGTGAAGTATCTAAGAATATTTTTTGATTCCATGGATTACATGGTGAAGAAGAAGTATTTCAATGCCTATATGCCATTATGTGTTGAACTGAGAAAAATCGATGTGGATTGGATATACTACAATTGACTGAATTGTGAGATATTTTCAAATTTAGATTATAGTGTAAGTACCGTAATTAATGATTCCAATAGATATATTCATTTATGAAAATTAATTTATTAGTATTGGAGTTATTGTCATTGTAATTAATAATAATCATTCACTTGATGGAAAACTAGTCTGAAGATGGAACAACACAGTATTTAACTCACTTGATAACAAAGCTAGTATGAAGATGGTAATAATTTATATTTAACTTATAATGATTATTGAGATGATCCTCATGTCCATGAAAAGCGTTAAAGCATGATAAGTACAATCTATAACAGTTAAGGAATGTTGGATGTGTTGGATAAGTGAAAAAATTCAAGTAGATATAATTATTAATGTTAAAATATATCTTAATGGTAGATTTAAGAGATAGAGATGTGAATATTCCACCCCTATGTGATTTTAAATTAATATACTGAAATTAGTGTCAAAATGCACATGGATGAATGATGAATTGAAGAAGATGGTGTGAAGGTGGTAGAGTTTATAGAGATATTCTCAATGGGGAGTTCATATAATTCTAATGTTCTAGAGAATAGTGTTGAACTATTTTATAATTTTTATATATTTATAAAGGTGTTCAAACTGTAAATTAATAATTGATAATATTTAAATATTAATTGATTGAGATTTGGTTTGAGAGGGATGAATTCTGATATTTTGAGTTATCCATGTTTGATAATTTACAGGCATTGTGATCCATGTATCCAAATAAACACATATCTAAAACTCACATAAGAAATTTCCATTGACATAGGTGACTCCAAGCATCTAAAGTCACCAGATATGAATATGTTCATATAAGTGAATATTGAAATAATGAAATCCATCATGTTACTGAGTCTATGTATATGAAGATGAAATTAACATAACCAAATTTCCCCGTTGTCCTTGGTAAAAAATTCTATGTTTTCAAAGGTATAATTCTATGTAGAAAACAAATTAGTCATTGTTCATGATATATTCTTCATGATTTTTTTATCATGGTCAAATGAAATGATTATGATCTGAGAAATATCGAAGGAAGGTTGAATGGTGAGTTGTGATCCACACTATAGAATGATGTGCCATATCAAAAGCCACATGAAACTATGTTTACATAAAAATATCAAAATTAAATAAATGTCATATTTTTTATAAGGAACTTAAATAAAAAATAATATCATGATAATTCATATTTCACTCATAGGAAATATATTGAGGGTAATATGGATTTATAGTGAGTTTTGAAAGAAACATTTAGTCAAAGATTAAAAGACCGAAACAATGAAAAAAGAATGATGATTAGATACTTCTGTAGATATTATATACATGTTTAAATATATTTGTAGGTAAAAATAAAAAAATAGGGTGTGATTTGTCTAATATAACAACTACACATTAAATATGTCAAAATTAATTAATAAAAGTATTGATATTATAACCTATTATAGATCTTGGGTATCAAAAAGAAAAAAAATTCCCCATTAATATTCTTAAAAATATAAGAATAAGAAATAAAATGAAGAGGGAATCTAGATGAACTAATTACTTATCATATCCTTGTTAAAGCAATTGAGAATCCTAACATACAACCATCATTTTCAAAATAAGTATAAATAATGAAGAGTTCAAATGTACTACTGCTAATTATATTCAATGATTATTTTTTGAGGGGTCTATATTATAAAAACATATTATGGATGTCAAATGAATAGTGGAAAAACCCATCTGAAGACTACAAGTAAGGGAATAAGGTCATTCATATAGTCTTATAAAGACTAGATCCTACACTAGAGATATTAATTTATGAATTTACAAGACTAATATATTCAAAAATGGTAATACAAGCCCTCATATACTTTATACCTAGTTAGTGTTAAGGTAAAGAGTTCAAGGGAATACCATTGACTATACTTTCTTTGATAATAAGAAGAAATTTGTGTGAGATTGAGATTAAAAATCCCACAAACCAAGTATATTCTCATCTGTAAGGAGGAAGAACATGTTAAAAAACTAATGTTATCTTATGCTATATTATTATATATTTATATACACTAATAAGAGAATACATAAAGAAGGATATATATCTATACACTAAACAAGTGAAGATGTACTAATGGGAAAATGTTTAAATTGGATAAATGTAATCTAACACCAATTCACCCCCCTCTTATTGTTAATCACATAACTATATGATCATATCATTATACTATAAAAAAATTATCTAAAACTAGAAATTAAATCTCTTTTTGTATAAAATAAAAACTTTGATAATATTTTGGAAACACCTGATACAAATAATATCTTCATCAAATACAAGAATCTATTTGTATGGTAAATTTATATTCTATTATTCTCTTAACTAAATTAATAGTAAGATACCATCAATAAATTGATGGTAAATTTAATTTTATAATATTTTTTTATCTTCCTTGGTATTTTTATTTAGATACAAATGTATACATAATTTTTTATTTAATACACATGATGTGAAAAAAAATATTACCTGCACTAATGAATATAACTGAGGTAGAATCATTTGGTCAATTATATTTGATTCTCTCCCTCTTAATATTTTGTTTCAAAGAATTATATTGAAAGGGTTATTTTGATGATGTACTTTCTATAATAATTTTCCCTTGGATTTTTAATTGTTCACCATAAAAACTGTAGATATATATTTCTTTTTTATTATCTTTTTAGTGAATCATGTTCAAATATATAGAAGTAGTTTCTCCATATTGTTAATTTTATAGTTCAAAATGAGACTTTATTAATAGGATACAAGGATGAGATATTGAGATATATCAAATGGAATTTAATTAATTTGAATCCCAAATCCACCAATCTATTAGTAATCTCAATCATGTTGACTAAAAGAGGACCATCTTGGATTATATTTTTTCATTTACATATAATTGGTGTAATGATTATCTCTTATTTTTCTTTCTTCACTATCACCTCAAAAACATATTAAAAAAAGGAAAAATTGGTATAAAAATTCATTTCCTTATGTTCCTTTAACAACTAGTTACACATTGATAATGAGATTTTGCTATAAACTTAATTATATCATCCATGTATCTTTTATAAGTATATCTTTCACTCCAAAATTCATCCTGAGGTGGATCAAAATATAGTTTTATATGATATTGCCTATACCACTATTATAAATTTATACTATTGAGTAAATTTTCATCATTCAATATTGATCGTAGTGATTATATTCATTAAATTTTAATTTTTATATAAAAATTATTAGATTTTTTTATCCTGATTAAATATTTTAAAAAAATTGAATCATTTGGTATCTAACTATTTTATCAAATATCAACGTCTTTTTCAAATAGATTTGAAATATTCATATGATAATATATTTTGTTGATAAGGATCCATATTTAACTTATCATAACATATATGTATTACTTATCAAATTATTCGATGGTATTTATGTATGATTCTTTTACCAACTTCCTTAATTCACAACTCATTGATATATGGAGTGGACTATACAATCATAAAATCTTATAATTAGATTTCATCAACACTTACCTCAAAGTTACACCCATCATGATAGGAAATGATCTCATGTTTCAAACCTGGTTAAGTCAACTCAAGAATTTCATTATAAATTAACACCCAAATCCAAATCACCCTGTATAAGATGATGAGAGACATGAATTCAAGTGATCCTCCCCTAACATAAGAGGTTAGGGATTAAAAATGAGGTTCTGAATGGTGATGTTGGAAGAATATACCCTGAGTATCAAAATCCATACATCATAATCATAACCAAAAAAGGATAATAACCCAAAAGTCATAGTTGAACTAAATAATGAAAACTGGTATATCAGATGGAATTTAAATTATCAAAGATTCATAAAATGTAATAAACCGAGGAACCCCAATGTGGATGGTCAGAAAACAGTATAATAAAATGAAACATTAAAAAATTAAAGACATTGTGACATCTATCGAAAGTCCATCCAAATGATTCCTCTGAACACCAAGATCCATCTCCTAATCCACTAGTTATTATCCCCTTTACATTCCCAAGATCCCTAACCATAAAGTCTATATAAGCACCAAGATACCCATGGAGTTTGTGAGTATAAACCAATTAGGACTCCACCAATACATCCTTAACATAATTTCACATGCATAAAGGGTGTATTCTATGATAATTAGTAAATCCTCAATAAAGAACCAATCAATCATGTGTTGAAAAATCATGTGATAACCAAGACACCATGAATCCTAGCCATAAAAGATTCATCACTATTATAGAATTAAATAAAATAATAATTCAGGAACATGGGTCGTCCATAAGGCCTCTAAATATATATGAGTTGCAACATAGCCAACAAAGCCTTAGATTATTCCACAAAGTCTTCTTTCCCCATCTTTACCATGGGTCACCCCCAAATTCCATTATATCCTTCTACTTCATAAATTTAGGACACAAGGTCATAATACTCCTACCCTTTGTATAGTTATGTCATCATTATCACTGCATGATGTACATGATCCCACTGTAAGGGCTAATCAAGACACGATGGTTAACCTGTCACATTCTACTAGAAATAAAAACTCTTCAAACCATATATTCACACAAAATAGGCTATGGCATATAAATATGAACAAATATATAATATTAATGATGAGTTTTGGTAGCCATATATACACATGAAAGTGTTCACTATCAAGCATGGGTATCATGGGATACAAACCCACAAACATGTTATTAATATAAAAAATGGTTCTTACAGGCTATACACGAACACACATGAGATAAATATCAAACATGGGTCTCACCAGAAACATATACACACACATGATCATTATGAATGAAAAACCTTAAATAAGGGATCTTAATGGTAAATAACATCATACTTTAAGAGAGTTTATTCCAAATTTCAATAGACACCATGTGTTGTAACCAAAACCATGCTCGTTCAACGTATAGATCTTGACTGAATTCAAATGATCCTATATGAGATCTGCCAATAATGATAAATCTAGATCCATTTATGGGAAGAATAAAAACCCTCCAGGTTTAACTTCTTATCCGTTGAACAAACAACAAATTACCATTAGAACATAATATAATTTTTAGACATATCAATGAATACTCAGATCTTGGATTCATTCCATGAATAGGTTAGGAGATAAAGAAGAAACTTGAAGAATAGAGTAAGAACAACCTATTACCAATATTTATCATGACCGAAGCCTATAGATCCTCTCAAATTGGATTTCATGGGGAAATAAATCACTAATAACCAAACTAGAGTCCTTAGATTTGCTATATATTAGAATATAAGGAAGAATAAAGGATTTGGGGGATGTTTTGAGTTTAAAACCCAATTTTAATATTAATTAAATCTCCATGAATGGTTTCACCTCATGGTTTACTAAACCATTCCCCAACAGTGTGAGGATTAATTCCTCTTTTGGGTACTCACACAGTTTGGACACATGCTTTATAAAACTATTCTTATACCATGATTTCAACTCTCTTTAGTAATTTGTTTTCTGGGAGAATTTTGTATGGTTATATCTAATGGTCCACTATCCACTTACCCTATCTAACAAGGCACAAGGTTTTCCTATAGAGAAAAACATGGTTTTTCCAAACTATTGTAAAACCATTCACGCCTCAAAGGAACCCATAATCATTAAAACCACCCAGAAAATATGTGATAGTTCACCCCAACAAAGAAAAATGAAAAACACATTTAACGAAATGCTGAAGGAAAGAATAAAGAACATATATAAATCTAATTAAATTAAAATTTACCTTTATAAGGACTTCCTGTCTCTAATAATAGTCTATAGAGGTCCTTCAATAATAATTTAGTCTAATGAGATCACCTTCCAGATTATGACTCTCAATTCTCCTCTTGGATATGCATATTCTTACACAAAGCATGAACACGTGGCATCATCTTTCTCCTCAACACTTTCTTCCTACAGTCTATAATCCATACTAGTTTATTCAAAAATGAATGATTTGGTTCCAACTCAATGTCCTCACAGTAAAACACATGTAAAAGATAAGGATCATACCTCTAAAACTAAGATACATGGAACACATTATTCAAAAATTGATATTAGAGAGGAATATAGAATCAGTAATTTACTACTATGATAAATTTTTTGATATCAAATGTCTTGAAAAAACATGGTGTCAGCTTTATTTAGCTCCACAAATAATGATGCCCTAACCTATGTGACACCTATAAGAAAACTCAGTCACCCAATATAAACTCTAATGTTCATCTCCTATGGTCTTCATATGATTTTTGTCTACTCTAGGGGGTAACCAACCACTTCTTGATCAATTGAACCATCTTGATGGTTTTTCATACCATAATCAACCCAATGACAACCACTTTACCTTCCTTGTTCCATGACAATGATTAAAAAATAATTATCTCTAAACGATTATTGTAAATGGACTCCAATAAATACATATGATCATACCGTTCTCCACTAAAATATATAAAGGATACCCAAATCACATTCCCAATATTTTGATTATTTTCACTGAATGTCCATCTATTCACAAATGAAACAATTTATTCACTGTTAATTGAGGCCTCATGGCCTTCAATAAGAATTTCTAAAACCAAAAAAATAATTTTGAATATTTTTATGACACTATGTTGGAATTCACTCAATGTTTTTGTACAAAATAGTGAACATAAATCCTTCCGAACTCATCAATAGTGTGAGTCTTTTAGATGGAAATGAAATTTTACACCTCTTTCATCCTATCAATCACTATCCATAAAACATATCAACTTTTTGTGGTCCTAGGAAACCCCATCAATAAGTCCATCATCCCATCATCCCACTTCCACATATGAATGATAATTCGTATAAGAAATTATAATGGTCACTAATTCTCTGCATTTCTCTTTTAACTGGTTAGGAAATGAGAGATGAAGCCTGCAATGTTTCTCTTCATTCCCACCCACTAAAATAATTTCTTGATATCTTGATACATCTTTATTTAACCTTGGTGAACTTATAATGGATAGTAATATGAGTCACTCATCATCTTCTCCCTTATAGAAGTAGGAACCACTACTCTCCCATGAACTTATAAAACATCACCACTATCCATAAAACAACCAAGAATAGGGTCACTTCCTACTGGACATTCCCAAATCACTATGAAATTGGAATCTAGATCCTATATGGCCTTTAACTAGTCCACCAATAAAGAAATGATAACTAAAGGAGCATCACTATTGGAGTTTTATGTTTTTGTGACAACTTATTAGTGACAGAATACTAGCGAAAAAACAAATTTGAGATGAGAGTGTGTTGCTAATGAACTATCATAAAAAAGTGAGTTGAAATTTTATTTTCTTTGTGAAAAATCATCATAAACAGTTAGTAGTTGTGATGGTGAATTTTCCATCACAAATAATACATGCAGGTTTTTTAAATAATCAATTTAGACAGGAACATCGCAATTTTTTTTACGAAGGAAGCTTTGTCCATTCAAATGAATCTACAATTATTTACAAACCCAATTTCGAATAAATTACATATCCCTCACATTGAATAATATTCTCAAAATAATTAAAAATTAATTAAAATTATTTTTTTGAAAAAAAAATTAAAAATTAAAAATAAATAAAAATAAATAACAAAATAAAACATTAATGAATTATTTTACAAATAAAATATATATCACCTGAAAATAAAAAATAGTCAAAAAATCGTAGAGAATCAAATGGTATTAGGTGGAGGAAGATCAATCAAATGATTACAGGGAGGAAACTATAAAAAACACTATAAATGGGGTGTAATTTGAAAATAACTCAGCTATTTCATAAGAAATCTAGTCTATCATTGTTGTGCCTACTTATACATCGATTATCCATGTATAAAAAATTAAATAATGGTTCATAATCACCATAATAAAAGGTGAATTTATTTGAACATGAATTTTTCTTCTAATAACCAAGAATGAAATTGTGGACCAACCGCTTACTTCCATAGAAAAATGAAACTAATGTATTTCATTCATGAAATATTGATTTAACCAATGATTATTTTGATCAAAAATACTATTTGGATTTCTAAATTTTGATTTAATAGCCCCAAATTTTGCAACATCTTCATGTTTTCTCATCTAACATCCCGGATATAAGGCCTCCTCGGCTCATTTCAATAAATTGTAAAAATGAGAAGGTTCAAATTCATGTTTTGGAATTTAATTATATGTTTTTTTCATGCATAGAAGGAAAAAACATCATGCACTAAATTCTGAAACGATTGATCCAGAACCGAATTTTTTATTGAATACTAAATATTTTACACTATGTTTATGAAAATAATATATTCTTTTGGAAAACAAATTGGAGTAATTGAATTCTGAATTGACCAAAGTTTTGAAATTCTTGAGATCACATTTCTAACATGGACATTTATTTTTTCCTTCAGAAAAAAATTATGAGTTTTATAATGAAAATGGTATAAATTATTCAAAAAAATCATTTTAGAAAAGATTTATACCTAATCCATCTAGAGTTTTTTGATTATTTATCTATTCATGACCATGTAATAGAAACTGATGAATACTTTCTTAATCCGTAATTATCAATAAAAAAGAAAAAATAAGAATAATTAT
The DNA here is from genome assembly GCA_963277665.1 of Viscum album. Taxonomy (NCBI): domain Eukaryota; kingdom Viridiplantae; phylum Streptophyta; class Magnoliopsida; order Santalales; family Viscaceae; genus Viscum; species Viscum album. Next base: position 520,089,383 of record OY728166.1, read on the forward strand.
TAATCATTATAACTAATTAAAAAATAATAATTATATTTTAGTTACATCTAATTAAAATGTCTTATATATTATTGGTAGAATTTATTAAAAATATCTTAATTTAATAATATTTAAGAATAATTAAGAATATTTAGTAATTAATATTAACATTTTGTAATTATTAATAATATTTACCAATTATTATTTTTTATTACAAATTATTTGAGGATTAATACTAACTATTTTAGTTAATACTAAATTTATATGAATTCTTGTGAATTTATAGTAGTTGTTATAATTTTTTATATTTTTTACAAGGTATGACAAAAATTTTACATTTTTTTAATTCTTAGAAATTAATAAAAGTATTTATTAATTAATACTAGTTATTTATTAATTATAACTGATTTTTAATAATTGTTAATAATTTTTAATAATCACTAGTATTTCATATTTTTTATTTTAAAAATTATTTCAAATTTTCATAATTTCTTAAAAAATAAAAATTAATTTTTTTTGTAATTAACATTAATATTTACTATTTATTTACAATAATAAAAAATTAATTATTATAAATTATAAATAATTTAATAATTATTAATAATTATTTAAATTATTACTACAACTTTATTAATTACTTTATTATGAGAGTTTTTAATAATTGTTAGTATTTTTTATATTTTTTACACGGTATTAGTTTTTTACTAATTATTATTAGATATGTTTTTAATTAATACTACTTATTTTAAATTGTTACTTTTTTATTATAAAAATTCTTGTAATGTTTTTTATATAAAAAAATTATATTAATAATCTTTTTTAAAACATTTTCTTTAAATTGATTTTCTTATAATTTTTATAAAACATGTATTTCCTATTTATTTCAAATATTATATATATATATATATTAAAATTTATTAATAAAATATATTTACATTAAATTTATCAATACCTGTTTTTTTATAATATACATATCAAATCTACATGCATGCATACATACATACATACACACACACATATAACCTTTTACAATTTTTAATCATTTATATATGTATATTTGCATGCTTATATATATTACAAAATATCTAATCAAATTTATTTTTGCATGTTTTTAACCAAATATACAAATCATATCTATCCACTCGCACACACAAACAAACACATATATCAAGAAACTTATTTATATTTAAAAATGTATATCTATTTATATTCATGTGTTAAAATACACACACACACATATATATATATATATATCAAAAACCTTACATGTTTTAAAAACATTTATATATGTATATTCACATGTTAATAAAAATATATATATTAAAAACCATACATGATTTTTACTGATATATATATATATATATATATATATATATATATATATCAAAAACTGTACATGTTGTTTTAAAATGTTAATATATGTATATTCACAAGGTATTATATATATATCAAACATCATACACTTTTTTAAAATGTATATATATATATATTCACAAGTTAATATATATATACACATATATCAAAATGTTTTCAAAACAATATTCACATGAATTAAAAAAAATGAACATCACTCATGTTATAAAAGTATAATGTTGTTTAACATCACTTGCACAATTAAAGTATTATCATAATTAAACAAAAATCATATCACCATAAGCATGCAATACAATTGACCAATTAAATATATTTTTATAAACTCATTCGATATCAGATATCTCTAAATTATTTTTTTAAAAACATATTTCTAATAATAATTTAAAATAATATACTTCCAGTAACCTAAAATACAAAAAATAAATAAATCTAAAGATAAATAATGTGAAAAATACCTCAAATCAATTATAATAACTTGTGAGGACTTTATGGACACCCAAATATGGAATAATAAATTTCTAGTAACTCTAAATACTGAATAAAACATAAAAACTGGAGAAATTTATTAACTTCGGGTTTTATCAAACTATTTCATGTGAGATATAACAAAAAATTTTCAAAAAAAGTATGAAAGAAGGTATAATATGATTCTATACCAAGATGATTTGAACCCAAATATATAAAAAATGAGTGTAATTGAGGATAACAGAGGGGGTATGACCATCTGTATTGCACTGTGTCAAGGGAATCCGGTGAAGTGGGGATGGGGAATAAGAATGAAGGTTTCATGATTTTGATTTATTATTAATTGTGATGGTTTATTAGAGATGAAATTTATTCCATGAAAAAAGATAGTTTTTAAAAAAATTTATAAAAACATTATTACCCATCAAAAAAGTTTTTTGTGAGATGGATAATAGATATAGATAAAAAAATTATTTACTATTAGCTGTTAAAACCACGATTCCAATGGGATGGTGCAGAGTAGTTCCAAATGTATTTTCAACAGACCATATTTTCCATCTAAAATAATTGGTATTTCAAATGAAAAATTAATTCCATCATAAAAAAATACTTTCTTAACGACTATTTGTGACTTGTATCACCCCCGTTGCAATTAAACTATTTCAAATATCATTTTTTCTAATAGTACACAAGTTATTTTAACTTGATCGTCAGATTCATACACAACCATTTAGCCAACAGTCTCATCAACCAGTATTCCTCCTATGTAGGTCTCTCTCTATGATCCTATGTTTTCCTACTATGAGAATATAATATAATTTACCCTTTTCGAAATCTTAATCTATCTCAAAATCAAATGCCTATAGTGACTCCAACCAATTAACCTATTAGAGATTCAGGTCCCTATGAGGAAGGATTTCTCATAATCTATTGTGGTCTTTGTATATGAAAATTTTATCACCAAAAAGATAATGGAACCAATTGTTCAGAGAATGGATTACATATACCAACCCTAAATTCATGTGTAGGGTAGTTCTTCTCATGGGGTCATAGCTAGAGAGACCCATAAGCTACTTATTAATATATCTGCATCATCACATATCATAAACAAATACGATGGAGTTCATAGTAAAACACATATCATATCCCTTTGTAAGAAAATATTTAGACTAGATATCTCATCAATATCCCCATTAGCTCTATGAATATATATTGACAATGACCTTTCCACTCAAACATCACCCCTTCTTTTTATATATTTCCATTGGTATTTATAAAAGGGAGAAGTATTGAATTAATATTATATAATAACCAAATAAACCAAAACATCTTATAATGTTTAGCACATTTCTAGGGTGTGACCATGACATTACCACCTCAACCTTCTCCAAATCCATAGAAATTACCATCTTAGATATTACATTCCCAAGAAAACATACCACCAAGATCAATAAAGTGACACTTAAATATATTGGCCTAAAGTTGATTCAGTCAAAGTATACTCATCATGATATCTTCGTGTCTATGATGAATATTTATGGTTCTTGAGTATATGCGAATTTCATCAGTAGACACCACAATAAATAAGTCATGATATGTATAGAAGATCATGTTCACGAGATCCATTAACATCATCAGTTAATTTTTTAAATTTTATGGAATAAAAAGAGACTTATATAGTTTGTATCTACACCTAATGGTTTTCTTAGAAATATCCTCCACTTTAACCTAATGTTGATGGTAGCCTAATTATAAATCAATCATGGAGGACTGTCGAGCTCCCTGTAATTTATTAAATAAGTCACTGATCCCTAAAAAAAGGTAATTACTCTTCATAGTCACCTAGTTAATATTCAAGTATTCCACAACCAACTGAAGTCTATTATCTTCCTTGATAAAAATATCGAATCACCATAGAGAGATGTGCTCAGTTTGATTAATCAATTCACCTCTAAATCCCTAACTCTCACTATCAAATTCTTAATCATGGATGATGTCATACAATATCGAGGAATCGATATATATTAGTCCCCCCAATATGAGTATAATCTCAAAATCAATTCCTTGATATGTATGAATCCTTGATAATTAATAATGAATACATCCCAATATAGGTCTACTATAGGTTGAAAAGTAGAGTGAGATACCTCATAATCCACCATATAAACTATACCCACAACTATAAATATTATATCCCTAAAACGATTTAGGTCTAATATCATTCTACCCACTCTAATATCACATTCATCAAGAAATATAATCCTTCTCATAGTAATATTAAAGGACACACATCTCTTATGGTAGTAGATGTGCTCTCGATAACTTGATAACCAGTCCATGATAGAGATCAAATATGAATATCTTCATCTATCATATTATGAGATAAAAAATATATACAATGCCAAAAAATACTACAGGAAAATGTAAAAATATCTCGAGATGATCTACTTTCATACCAAAGGGTGAGTTCAGATATAACAACTTATAAGAAACCATGATTATAAAAACAATCCCAATAATATTTTGAGAAGGTATAAATGAATGAGAAAATATGGTATTTAATAAAGATGAATAAAATTTATATGTGAGCAAAAATTTAACTGGAATAGATGATGATCCCTCTCTATTATTAGTTGGAACATGGTCTACTATATAAACTATGTCTGACTTTTCTCCATGACCCTACCCCTTTAATTACACAACTAAATTAAATTAGTAAAGTTTGTGGGGTATAATTCTACTACTATGAATCATAGAAAAATCCCTAGGTCAATTTCCATATATGACCTGTACCCCTATGAGAGCCTATATGAAATTCCATTTAATAGAAATATCTAATACAACCCATATTATCACACTAACCACACATATTATAAGTTCTCAAAAATAATATATGAAAATTTACACTCTATCAATATTTGAAATTCCAGGGACCTCCCCCACCCACAAAGTGGGACAAAGAAACCATTCCCTACATTTATTTACTACGACCGCTCTGGTGTATATCCTCTGGCTTCTTATTACCACTACTAGAAGAGTCACCCACTATAGTACTAGGATGTCTAACAGCTAATCCACTTATAGTTGGATTGATACTTACAAATCTTCCCTCCTCTAGATATTTATCAATCAGGAAGGCTTTGTAAAAGCTTCTAGAGATGTCAGTAGGTCAAATATTTTTACATGACACCTCATATCTTGATTATGTCCTATCTTGAATACTTGGTCTTCCAAGATCTTATTCATAGCCAATATAAGAACAAAATGATGAAGCTCCATGAAACAAGTTGTGATGTTAGACACTGACATTGTGCCCCACTGAAGCTCTATAAAATCTATAGCATGATCTAACTTTATCATATTTTGGAAACACTCCCCCATTAAAATATCCTTTATGGTCACCCATACAAGATCCTCATACCAACCCGTAATGTTTATGACACCACATCATCTCTTAGAGTGTAAATATATATTGAAGGAAACTAAATTTATTTATTGATATTATTGAGTCTCCACAAGATTAAATATTCCCTCAACGGTGTCAATCCAGTCCCCAACATCTTGAGGATCTCTAGTGTCCTGAAAGAATGAGGGATGTTGGAACTGGATGTATCAGGCATAATCGATCATCCTATTGTAAACGCTTCTTCCTTTAATGAGAAACATGTGGAAGAATCTTGTATATTTTAATTCCACCCCATTAGCCACTTTCATAGGTGCAGAATCATGCTCAGTTTTATCCGACTTTCTATTTAGTGGTGGAATAGAAGTTTCCTTTATAATGAGAGTATTATGACCTTCTTCCTATAGAAATCCCGTCATAAAATTTCTAGGAAACATTATATGTAATTTCATATAAAATATTTTAATAAATATATTATCTTATTTAAGAAATAAAATCAATAAATTTATAAGAAAAAATAATTTATTTAAATAGAAATACTAATCCTTGGAGGCTATCCGTTGAGATAAATAATAACCCTCTTCGTAATACCTAAGGACGAGGCCTCTTCTTTCATAACTACACATTAGGCACAATCATATATATATATATAACAATAAGAATTATAAATTTAAAAAAATAAAAATTTCAACAGAATATATCATAGAAGAATAATAATAGGTTGAAATATTTAATAAAATAAATTAACATGAATAGAAAACAAAATTCATATATGAAAAGTGATCCTAAATTCCTAATCATGATGCATGTAAAAACCCAATCCCATAAACTATAGCAACACAACATCATCAGGATTAGAAAATAACCATAAACCTATAACTATAATAGTAGTCCCATCACTGGTATCTCATATTTCAATCACATAATAGTTTTCTAGGAACGTATGTGACTCCCATACCTAAGTTCTACACAACCTATCTCCTTTATACCTTATCCTAATCATAGATAAGAAGAATGTAAGAAAACGTACTCTAACACCACTTTCTAATTCCCAAATCCAAATTACCTGGTCTCGGATGGTGAGATATGTGACCTCATGCTTTCCTCCCCCCATGAAAGAGTTTTCCTACAAAAAATGATTGTTTGAATGTGTAAAAACGTAAGATTTTATGAGAATTATTCTTTTAATTTCATTAATGTCTTGTGTTGTACGTGACACCAAAATTAGCTTGTTCTATAGGCAACACCGTATACGCAGCACTATTCTTGGCTCGTGTTACACAAAATTTCAAGTTTGTTTGATAGAATTAATTCTACGCAACATTGAGTGTGTGTATAGATATATATATATATATATATATATTCAATGTGTAAATGAAATATAGTTGGATTCTATTATAGACAACAATAAATGAATCTTGCACTACAGGCAACCCTGACTTGGCTTGCTTTATACGCAATCGCGACCTTCCACGATAGCGTGTGTTGTACGCAATACCGAGTTTCACTAAACAACGATTTGTTATTAAAATATTATATAAACTAGCCATTATTAAGAGTAATACCCACTTTTTGAAATTTTATTTTTCAAAATGTACTTAATTTTTGGATTCGGAATATCAAAATTATCCTAGGGTGAGTTTTTGGCATTTTTCTTAAAACATACAATTTTTGATGAATAGTGAAAACACTGGGTTACTATTTAAAAACCGAATTTTTATTTAAATAATTATTTATTTTATTTTAATTTAATTTAGTTAAAAATTGGTACATAATACCTATATATGTTCAATGTAATTCATTGGAGTCATTTTATAATAATTTTAGATATATAAAAATTTTATTGAACTTTTCACCGTCTTTTACCTACCTCCTTGGAGAGTTTGAAAATTTACATAAAACATAATTTTATCGCTTCTATGAGTGGAATTTTGAAAATATGAGTGACACGGTTAATATCAAGGAGTAAAATGTGGTTCAATAAGATAAAAATAGTTTTTGGTGAATAGTAACTTTTTACTTTTATTTACCACGATTAAAAGTATATAGGGTAATTAAGGGTAAAAATGATATTATTATTACCCTAACACATGTTCTAATTTTATTGGATAAGTGTAATTAGACCAAAATCATCTTATTAATATAATATTATCATTTAGGTTCACTTGTATTAGATTAGGACATTTATTATTATTTAATTCAAAGAAGAGATAAAAGAGTTAAAATCATAATTTAATAAATAAAACATTTTTACTATAGGGTTATACATAAGATAAGTTGGTCTATAAATATTAATTATAAATCTAAAACGATTTCCTATATAATAGTATTTTATTTATAAATTTTAGACATTAAATAATTTAACTTCTTTATGACACAATGATGATGCAGTAATTACCTTATTAATGAAATATTAACATAATTGATGTTATAAATACCCAAATAAATGTAATTTTAGACTTTTTATGAATTAAAATAATTTTATATGTTAATATGATATATTAGTATTGATTTAAGTATCTTTTTTTGACCTAAAATGCTATTATGATTTTCACAAAAATCAATTACCAAATTCTGTCAAAATTGATATAAAATAGTATTTAAGACAAATATTATATTATTAATTGATATTATATTCCTAAAAATATAAGGTTTGGAAAAATTAATTAGATAAGGTTATATATATTAATAATGAACCACTTGGGGTTCGTTTGGCTTGTCATAGTAAGTTTATTAACCATATAGTGTAAGAAAACAATAAGACACGGTAAAAGTTAAATTATCTAACTTAGAGTTAAATCTAAATTATAATGTTAAAATAGTAACCTATACTTTATAAAACGTATTTTTGAGAGTATTTCGACCCATCCCCACTTTAGATTCGAAATAAATCAATTTAGAGCTATTATAATCCGAATATGACTGTATTATAAAATAATATTTTAAGTTTTTCCTAAGATGCCCCTCTCCTCCCTTATAAAAGAGGCACCCCTTCCATCTTCTCTTCACACCCTTTTGAGCCTTGAAGTTCGTCCAAAACCTACCAATTAATCTTTTAAACCTCTCTAGTTATATCATAGAGGTTCTGTTCTTCTCAAAATACCAACTCTAGTGCCCTTAGAAGAAGTTTAAAGGAGGTGTGTCGAGGAAGATGTATTCTCTTCTACCGACTCTTTCAATATTATTTCTTCTTATACTAATTCTTATTTAGTTGTTACAATATAAAGTAATAACATTTTTATTACTAATAAAATGATATGTTATTATAAATACGAAACAACCCCATTTCACCTTTAATCCATCCAACAGAAAACAAAATCACCGCACGTGCGTACGTATAGAATACCGTCTCCACGTCGTGGTGTAATCTGTTTTTTCACCACCACCTTTCTTGGATGGGTATAATGGTGTAATGAATAAGTATATATAGTTATTATAACATCACACTGATTATAATATATTATATCATCCACTCCAATTTAATTCAATAATTATGGGAATGATATCATCGCTTGTGCATACGTACGGATTACCGTCTCCACGACGCGATGAGATTCATTCTCCGTGTTAACCATTCAAGAATGATTATAAAGTATAGATAATACATAATCATGAAATATATGAAATAATAATTATTCTGGATTTATGTATATATATATATATATGTCATCTACTTAATTCCATTCAATTCAATAAGGAAATTAAAAACAACATTCATGCGTACGTACAGCCTACCATCTCCATGAACGGTGTATTTCTTTCAGTTTATTGTTATTTTATATATATGTATATTCTGAATATATATTATATATAAATCATGTTTTATTCTTGGAATTAATTAATCATGATCTAAATAATCATATTAATAATTACAAGTCAAAACACGAACGATAAATGAAATGATTTTACCCAAAACACTGCTTTAACATGGAATTGACAAATGAACGGATAATATAATGTCGTATGTGAATCATACATGATATCATAAATATTATTATGGTTATGTTACATGTTAATAATATGTTTAAATCCACTATATAAGAGTATTAGACACATATTGATGAAATTGGACATAAGGTATGGGATAATTTTTCAAATCTCATTTTTATCTGTGATTGCTTATACGTAAGTATTTACTAGGGTTATATTTTTCATCCATGTCCATAAAAAAATGTTTTTCATTAAGTGTTTAATATTATTACATGTATTTTTAAAGTCATGTTTACCCCTCTTTTACTTTTACTTTGTGTTATGTAAGGAATCGTTCTTTTGTTTACCATATGTGGTACTTTTTGACTTCTCTGTTAAAAGTACAAGGAGAATGTTTTTTAACTTATACGGCATGAATGGATTATTAAGTTTTCATAATGCCTTATTTCCATGAATATTCTTGTACATGATTTCATGATTATTTTCAGCAAAATCCTTTATTTTAAAATTGCATGTCATTTTGTGAAAAGAAAAATATTTTGAAGAAGAAATGATATTTTCCTCAACAATTCATTTCAAGTGTTTTGTCAAAACTGTTTTATATCTAAGATGAAATTATTTCATATTTTTATGTTTCATGTATAATGTCTCTATGATTTACATGGTTTGTCTTTTCTTATGATGAAATGATATCCATTTGTTTTATATGGATTATGTTATGATGGGATGATGTTTATGAAACCCATTTTATTCTTTAGGTTATGATGAATGATTTATGTTTATTTTGTGGAAAAAGTAATAATGATTTCATTATGAGATGGGTGGGAACTATATCTCCCTCCAATTCATTGGGTAAAGATTTATATCTCATGAGATAGACATGGATGGAACGAAAATTTAATCTGATTCAGTGATACAGGACTGAAACGAGGAGTGAACTCGGTTGAGTAAGGGACTTTGTCCACTAAGATGGTCTTGGTAGTAATGCCTTGGCTACTATGGAAATCATATCATGTGCTTAATGTTTTTCCATAATTACAACTTTTATTTCCAAGCTATTTTATCATGATAGATGTTCCATTATGATCTATGCCTTATGTACTACCATGTTTTATGTCATTGCTCAATATTTTGATGTTTAAATATTATGTTCATGTTTTTATGTTAAAATGTATATGGTTTGTTTTATTTTCTCCATGCATACCCATAATTAGCATTTGAGATCACCCTTTATATGTTTTCTTTTCCCCATGATATAAATAAAGGTTTTAGGTAATAAAAAAGTTAAGATCTTTATGGGAGATGTTGATGATCTTTCAACATGATTAGAAGATTATGTTCTGAGTTTCCAAGGACACTAAAATATTACGATCCTTTGTGTCTATTTTTTTATGTTTTAAGTATTCCTAAAAATTAATGTAATGTCTATGTATGTCAAGCTTTGTGTCTATATAGTTTGTATCATAGGAATGGTTTAGTTAACCTTTGTAAACTAGGACGCGAAAACATTAGTGAGATCCCTAGAGATACTTCTAAGCTATGTCTAGGGATATCCCTATGGTTAAGTATAAGTATAGGTTTTTGTCCTAGAATTACTTTAAAGATCTTAGAATTAAACCTATGATGTTTTATATTGAAGGTAATTACCCTTTATTATGTTGTTTTCCTAGTTTGATTTTTTCCTCTCACACTATTCTTTTTGGGTTTTAGACGATGGCTGGAACCCGAAAGAACTGTATTGATCAATGTAATGGAAAATGAAATTATTTTCCTTCTCAATAAACCAATGTTATGGGAGATTGAGTGAAAAATATTATTTCTATACTTACACAAGCTATAAATCATTCTAGACTTCCAAATGGGTAGTGAAGGGAACAATATTCTATTGATTCTTCATGAGGCAACGTCCACCTTCTTTCAGTGGGTCTTCTAATCCACTTATTGCAGAATAATGGATCGGTACCATTGAAAAGATATTTTCCATACTTGGATGTTCGGAACAGGAAAAAGAAATTCTGGATATTTATCATTTAGAAGGTGAAATAGACCAATGGTAGACTCTAATTAAGAATATGAGTCCCCAAGATGAAACTGAATCCATGGAATGGGATGAGTTCAAGAACTTGTTTTTCAATAATTACATCCTTCGTATTCTTCGAACAAAGATGGAAAAGGAGTTCCTTGAGCTTAAGAAAAAGTATGATGAATATTTTGGTTTATACGAAGAGAATTTTACAAGGATTTCAAGGTATTCAGCTGGCTTTATCAACCATCCTGAAAGTAAATTTGATCGATTCTTCAGTGGATTAAAACCAAGTCTTCAATGGGAATTAGCTATAAGAGACTTCAGTAGCTATAAATAAATTGTTCATTGTGCTATCAAGGTAGAACTGGAAGTTGGTGTTACATATCCATCTAATGGTTTTGATAGGGAATGAAATATGGAGTTCAAGGAAAAATCTCAAAACAATGGTGAAAAGAAGACGAATGTTTATTTATGTTCAAAGTGTGGAAAGAAGCATGATGGATATTGTCTTAAAGGGAATAGAAAATGTTTTAAGTGTGGAAAAAGAAGGTCATCGAGTAGTTGAGTGTCGAAGTAATGGGAAAAGGGTAGCTAATGATGTGAATAATGAAATGACTAAAGAGAATGCACCACCAACACTTCAATGCTACAAGTACAAAGAAATGGGACATTATGCTTATCAATGCCCTAATCCAAGGGTTAATGATGATCGATTTGAGATACCTATTAAGGAAATGGATAAAGGGAAGTCACATGAAATCATTATCTGTGATGTTTATTGTGTCAATGATGTTGTGGAATGATTAAGTGTTTATGTAAAGGGATTTCAAAATAGTATCAAGGAATCTCATTTATGGTATCATGGAATTTTGGAATATCTATGTATTCGTTTTCAATAATTATATAGTACCGGTAACCGTAAAAAGTGATTGAAATATTTTTGGAAAGAAGATAAAATGCACATAATGAAGGAATAAGAATAAAATAATATTTATTATAGTATTCATGGGCTCGTGAGTGATATAAGGACAAAGTGATGTCATGGTTTGAATATATAGAAATTTTTGGATTTTGGTATGTGGAAAGAGTTAAATTTTGAAAGAATTCATGTTTTCACTAAGGTTCAACGGGTATTCATTTTTTTCAAGAGAATATATGATTAAGGTATTCACATGTTTGGAATGTGACCAACAAGACAAATCGTATGATATATGGGGTGATAAATGATGGCATTCACATGATCGGTAGATGACATTTCTAGTAATTGTTTTCTTTATACTATGATATTGGACAAAAGTATTTTAGATAAGCCTAAAGATTGGAATGGATTATGTTGTACATAAGTTATTATTGTTCTAAGGATAGAAATTTTTTCAATATTATTGATGGGATGTTATAATAATGTAGTTTTATAAAAAGGAAAACCTGCAGGACGGGCGACAACCTGTTGCATCAGACAAGGCTGTGGGAATTGAACCCACAACTGAAGTGCGACATGCCTTTATCGAATACCACTAGCGTACAGGAAGTCCCTTGTTAGTAGAAACTAGTTTTATTTTATTAAGCACTATGATAGATAAAGTATAAGTCCATTTTAGCAACAATATATGATTAATCTCAAGATAGATGGACTTATGTATATTTAATAAATTGTGGTAAACTTTTTGTGATAGAAACAGATGGAATGACCTATCATTCTATCGTATGATCAACTAACACTTCACGAATGACAAATTCAACTTCATTTCTTTAAGAGATGAAGTGGAAATTTTTCAAGGCACGAACTACGGTGAGATTATACCAAAATCAAGTAATTATTTCATTTAATTAATTTTTTTTCAACATTGGGAAATGATCTTGAGAACTAAAAACATTGTCCTAGTACCCTAATACCCGATGAATTAGATGGTACCTTAAATCATCACAAATTTATGGATTTTTGAAAAATGTCTTTTTCATAGCCATTTTCTCTACCACTCTCCATCAGAACATGATGGTTAGATTTCTCTTCCATATCCATATTTTCACCTATGTTGTCCTATGTGGAAACCCGGTGCTGAATTACTTTGGGTGACTGTTATGATTCTAAAATCCCTTTTTAAAATGAGGTTTTAGTATTCCTTTTTACAATGTGGGTTTCTATGAAATAAACTTTTAAGTAGTAAACCATTTATAACCCCAACGAATTTTTAGGGTGAAATTCATTTTAAGGGGGGTAGAATGTAACAACCCGAGATTTTATGAGAATTTATTTAATTTCATTGAAGTCTTTTGTTGTACATGACACCAAAATTATCTCTTTCTATACGCAACACCGTATACACAACACTATTCTTGGATCGTGTTACACAAAATTTCATGTTCATTTGATAGAAGTTATTCTACGCAACTTTGAGTGTGTGTATATATATATATTCAATGTATAAATGAAATATGGTTGGATTCTATTATAAAAAATAACAATGGAAACTTTCACTACACGCAACAATGGCTTGGCTTCCTTTAGACGCACTCGTGACCTTCCATGATAGCGTGTATTGTACGCAATACCGAGTTTCACTAAACAACGATATGTTAATAAAAAATTATATAAACTAGCCATTCTGAATTGTAATACCCACTTTTTGAAATTTTATTTTTCAAAATGGACTTACATTTTTGGATTCATAATATCGAAATTAGCCTAGGGTGAATTTTTGGTATTTTTCTGAAAACATTCAATTTTTGATGAATAGTGAAAACACTAGGTTACTATTTAAAAACCGACTTTTTATTTAAATAATTATTTATTTTATTTAAATTTATTTTAGGTCAAAATTGATACATAATACCTATAAATTTTCAATTTAATTCATTGGATTCATTTTAAAATAATTTTAGAGATATAAAAACTTTATTGAACATTTCACCGTCTTTTACCTACCTCCTTGGAGAATTTAAAAATTTACATAAAACTTAATTTTACTGCTTCTATGAGTGGAATTTAGAAATTCTGAGAGACTCAGTTAATATCAAGGAGTAAAATGTGGTTCAATAAGATAAAAATATTTTTTGGTGAATAGTAACTTTTTTATTTTTATTTACCACGGTTAAAAGTAAATAGGGTAATTAAGGGTAAATATGATTTTATTATTAACCCAACACATGTTATAATTATATTGGATAAGTATAATTTGACCAAAAACAACCTTATTAATATAATATTATCATTTAGGTCCACTTGGATTAGATTAGGACATTTATTATTATTTAATTCAAAGAAGAGTTAGAAGAGTTAAAATCAATGTTTAATAATTAAAACATTTTTAATATAGGATTATACATAAGATAAATTCGACTATGAATATTAATTAGAAATATAAAATAATTATCTACATAATGGTATTTTATTTATATTTTTTAGAAATTAAATAATTTAATTTATTTATGACACAATGATGATGCAGTAATTACCTTATTAATGAAATATTAACATAATTGATCTTATAAATACCCAAATAAATGTAATTTGAGACTTTATAGGAATTAAACTAAATTTATAGGTTAATATAACATATTAGTATTTATTTAATTAACTTTTTTGAACTAATCATTCTATTGTGATTTTCACAGAAATCAATTACCAAATAGTGTCAAAATTGACATAAAATAGTATTTAAGACAAATATTATATTATTAATTGATATTATATTCCTAAAAATCTAAGTTTAGGATAAATGAGTTAGATATGTTTATATATATTAATAATGAACCACCTGGGGTTCGTTTGGGTTGTTATAGTATGTTTATTAACCATATAGTGTTAGGAAACAAGAAGACATAGTAAAAGTAAAATTATTTAACTTAGAGTTAAATCTAAATGATAAGGTTAAAATAGTAACCTAAACTTGTCTAAAACTTATTGGTTGAGAGGATTTCGACCCATCCCCACTTTATCTTTTAAATAAATCAATTTTGAGATATTATAAATTGAATATGACTTTATTATAAAATAATATTTTAAGTTTTTCCAAATATGCCCCTCTCCTCCCTTATAAAAAGGGCACCCCTTCCCACTTCTCTTCACACCCTTTTTAGCCTTGAATCTTGGACAAACCCTAAAAATTACTCTTTTCAACCTCCCTATTAATATCATATAGGTTCTGGTATTCTCAAAAGACCATCTCTATTGCCCTAAGAAGAAGTTTAAAGGAGGTGGTCGAGGAAGAGGAAATCTCTTCTACCGAATCTTTCAAGTTTCTTCCTTCTTCTACTTCTTCTTCTTTAGTTGTTTCATTATAAATTAATAACCCCAGTATCAATAATATACTTATATGTTATTATAAATATGAAAAAACCCCATTTCACCTTCTATCCATCCTACGAAAAACCAAATCACCGCGCGTGCGTACGTACAGAATATCGTCTCCACACCGTGGTGTAATTTGTTTTTCCACCACCACCTTACTTGAATGGGTATAATGGTGTAATGAATAACTATATATAGTTATTATAAAATCATACTGATTTTGATATATTATATCATCCACTCCAATTCAATTGAATAATTATGGAAACGATATCATCACTTGTGCGTATGTACGAATTACTGTCTCCATGACAATATGAGATTCATTCTTCATGTTAACCATTCAAGAATGATTATAAAGTATATATAATAAGTAATCATGAAATATATGACATAATAATTCTACTTAAATCATTTATATATATATGTATTTCTTATAATTAATTCCATTCAATTCAATAAGGAAACGAAAAACAACGTTCATGCATACGTACGACCTACCATCTCCAGGAACGATGTATTTATTTCCATTTAATGATCTAATATATATATTTATATTATGAATATATATTATATATAAATAATGTTTTATATTCTAGAATTAATTAATCATGATCTAAGTAATCATATTAATATTTACAAGTCAAAACACAGACGATAAATGAAATGATTTTACCGAAAATGCTGCTTCAACATGGAATAGACAAATCAGCGGATAATATAAAGTTGTAAGTGAATCATATATGATATCATAAATATTATTATGTTTATGTTATAGGTTAATAATATGTTTAAACCCACTATATAATATTCTCAGACACATATGGATGAAATTGGACTAAAGGTAAGGGATAATTTTGCAAATCTCATTTTTATCCAAGATTGCTTATACGTAAGTATTTACTGGGGTTATATTTTTCATCCATGTCTATAAAAAAATTCATAAAGTTTTTAATATTCTTAAATGTTTGTTTAAAGTCATGTTAACCCCTCATTGACTTTTACTTTGTGTTATGGAAGGAATCTTTCTTTTTTTACCATATGTGGTACTTTTTGACTTTTCCGTTAAAAGTACGAGGAGAATGTTTTTTAACTTATATGGCATGAACGATTTATTACAATTTCATAACACTGTATTTCCATGAATATTCATGTACAAGATTTCATGATTATTTTCAAAAAAAATCCTTTCTTTTAAAATTTCATGTTATTTTTTGAAAATAAAATGATTTTGAAGAAGAAATGATATTTTATTCAAGAAATTATTTCATGTGTTTTGTCAAAACTATTGTACATATAAGATGAAATTATTTCATATGTTTATGTTACAAGTACAATGTCTCTATGATTTATATGTTTTCACTTTTCTTATGATTAAATGATATCCATTTGTTTTATATGGATTATTTTATGATGGGATGATGTTTATGAAACCCATTTTATTCTTTGGGTTATGGTGAATGATTTATGTTTATTTTGTGGAACAAGTAATAAAGATTTATTTATGAGATGGGTGGGACATATATATCTCTCCAATGCATTGGGTAAAGATTTATATCTCATGAGATAGACATGGATGGAACGACAAGTTAATCCGGTTGAGTGATACAGGACTGGAACGAGGAGTGAACTCGGTTCAACAAGGGACTGTGTCCTCTAAGATGGTCTTGGCAGCAATGCCTTGGATACTATGGAAATCATATCATGTGATTAATTTTTTTCCACAATTAAAAGTTTTATTTCCAAGCTATTTTATCATTATTGATGTTCCATTATGATCTATTCCTTACGTTCAGCCATGTTTTATGTCATTGATCCGGATTTCGATGTTTAAACATTATGTTGATGTTTTTATGTTCAAATTTATGTGGGTTGTTTTATTTTCTCCATGATTACCCATACTGAGCATTTGAGCTCACCCTTTATATTTTTTCTTTTCCCCAGGATATAAAGAAAGTTTTTGGGTATGAAAAAAATGTGAAGATCTTTATGGGGGATGTTGAAGATCTTTCACCATGATTAGAAGATTTTGTTCCGAGTTTCCAAAGACACTAAACAATTACAATCCTTTGGTGTCTATTTTTTATGTATTAAGTATTATTAAAATGTAATGTAATTTCCATGTATGTCAATCTGTTGGTCTCTAAACCATGGTATAGTGGAGACACCATATCGTCAATATCAAAATCTATACCCCAGAATCATAAAACAAGGATAACAATCTAGAAAGGCACAATAAAGATAAATAATGACATATGATATATCATATATCATGTCATGTATTACAGATTCATAAAATATAATAATTCCAGATCCCTTATTTAGAATATTAGACCATTGTATAAGTAAAAGAAATAAGAAATAAATAAAGACATTGTGACATCTATTCAGATTCTTTCCTAGTACCACCTTCAAACACCAAACTTTATCTAATCAAACACCTTCATCTGGGACATTGAAATTAATAGTATCCTTAATCATAATTTCTAATTCCATTAATATTACTATGTAGGGTTTTATTATAAAACTAGTTTGAAGCCACTAATTCATCTATAACATAAGTGCACATGCATAATAGGTGTATGGCATGATTATAAATTCAAATGAAATCAAGAAAAAATCAATCGTGTTTCGAGTGCTCATGAAATAACTAATACACCATGAAACCCTGTTCAACCTACTTAAGATAAATTCTAGAAGGAATTTCATAATTAAATTCATGAACATTGTTCAAAAATATGGTCGTAATATATCTTTGGGCACTCACACACCCGACAAGCCTCAGGTCAGACCAAAAGGTCATTGTGCCTCATCTCTATCATGGGCTAGGCCATAAGGTCATTATATCATATCACTACCTTAAGTCAAGCCTCATGGCCATAACTTTACTTCCTTGTTTCTATGTCCATTATCATCATCACCACATACCACACATTCTCCCCCTATACAGGCTAACCAATCCATGATGATTAATCTGTCACTTGCTATAGGAAGAAAATATTCATAGGCTATAAATTCTCATAGAATATGAAATTAAATATATATAGGTATAATAGATCATATTATGTATGATTATCGACACACAAATACAAAGACATGTGATTACTATCAATCATAGTTCCCGTAAGCTACACACACAAAAATGTGATCAATATCAAATATGTGTCTCATGGTATACACACATGATCAATACAAAACACAGGTCTAATGAGATATACAAACATGAGATAATTATGAAGAAAACAAATTTATGCATTTTCTATATATGGTAAGGATCTTCCTACCGCAATTGAATTGATGAAAAATGTCAATATCCACAATGATTTATCACTCGAACCATGACCTTGCATCCACTAGATCAATTTCATACACCATGGATCCCCAATGTTATCTTCTTGTAACACTAAATCTAAAACTGTTATAGGTAATGATGAAAATATTATCAATATGGCTACATATACATTGTATAAATGAAAAATCCTCCTTAGATCACATTATAATCCATAGATATAGCCATGAAATCCTAGATCTGTGACTTATTCAATTATTGAGAGAGGTGATCTAGAAGAAATGTGAAGAATGGAGGAAATACAACCTATTGACTTTAATAATCATGATCTAATCCTCTATATCAACCATAATTTGAGTTTAAAGGGATAAAAATTTCCATGAGCTAGAACTAGAGTCCCTAGGTTCAATAACTCTAGGAGTGAGAGAAAAAATGAAGGGTTTAGAGAGTTTTTGGTTTAAAACCCAATTTACTGGATTAATTATATTGTAATACATGGTTTTGTTACACAGTTTACTAAATCAGGTGAGAATCATGTGATGATGACAGTCTCCTTAAGGTGCCTGTATAGTTTTTCCACACAATTTGGTAAACCTGTGCTACTCACAATTTTGTCTCAAAACCAAGTCAATGGGTTTCCAAGAAAATTTAACACAATTCCCTCTAATAACAAACTAATCATGCACCATCTTATAACCATTTCCACTATGTTTCATTATTTCCAAGTGTGCACAATATGGTTTTCCTAAACTATACAAAAATTTTAAACTCCCTTAAAAGACTCAAATATCCTCAAAACCACCTAGAAGCTACTAAAGACTCCGTGAAAAAAATTAAAAGCTCAAAAAATATTAAATATAGGATAAAATAAAAAATAAAATACTTGGAATAATTAAAGAATATTACCAGAACTAACCTATAACTTAATGTTCCATAAATGGGATAGATTGGTACTTTCAATAATGGTAGTATTTTAACTCAAGTAATGTATGTTAATAATGGTGTATTATTTTTTATTGAGGTGTTTTTATTAATTTATGTCAAAATATAATTATTTTATTCTTGGAATTATTTTAAAAATTATGTCTCACTTACATAAATTATTAACCATGTCCAATAAAATAATCCATGTATTTTTTAATATACATTTATTTTATGAGTGAAATGTGATTGTATTTTTCATTTTGTTACTATGGGATTACATTAAAATGTTTAAAATGAAAAATAAAAAGCATTAATTTAAAATTTATTTAATTTATTTATGCATTATTGTTAACTTATTCTATGTGATGGTGTATAATAATACATTCAAAAAATAATTCACCCTTCATAAAAAATAAATGAACAAAGACTTATCCATGGGTGGTTATCTAGTTTTTGATCCCTCAAGGATATGATGGATCAAATGAAACTCTAGTAGAATACCTTTTATTATGTGATGAATAAAATTTCATCATCCCACAATTATCCCATGCATTACTTCTATTTGGTTCTACCCAATGTGATGCCTTGAATCACATAATTCTTTTCTTCATTGTAGAATATATACTCTCAAACACGGGTGATGGGAACTCGGGATATATGTTTTATATTTAATTACATTAAAATATGGATACACTAGCCCTTATACATATTTTGGAATGAAGAGAGATTTATAGAACTTTAAATTCATTAATTAATAAATAATTATTATAAAATTAAAATATTTTAATAATTAAATTATGTAAACAAGAAATAAAACAGACAGAGTTTTGTCTCAACATTAAATTCATCAATATGAAATAAATATTTATATTTTATAAAATAAAAAATAAATTAATATAGGCATTAAATAATTTTAAATAAATTTTACCTAATAAATTAATTTTAATTATTATTTTTGGTTCCACATATCGTTCTTGGGTCCCATTAAAAATCTCTAAATATTTTTTATATTTTAAATTTTTTTAATATATATAAAACTTTATATATATATATATATATGTCTCTGTGTATGTGTGTGTGTTAAAAAAATAGAATGGGGGAGGGGTAAGGCACTGCACATTCACCTCCCAAAAGATATCATTTATTTTATTTTTTAAATTGACAAAGTCAAAACCCCCTTTTATGGGGTTTTGATTGAAAGGTGGGCATGTACCTCATTTGACCTATAATTGGTTTTATTTTTTATTATATATAGAAAAAATATTTGAACATATATTTATAAATGTATTTATTTATATAACTATAAATACATATATTTATAACATTCATAATTGATATATTCATATTTAATGAAAATTTTAATAAAATTTCAATGGTTTTATTTGAATTTCTGAACTGAATGACCGTGAATTTCAATGTTTTTATTAAAAATTGGGAAATGGTAATTTTGGAATTAAAAAGGTTATAATGGAATAAAGATTTTTTTTTGAAATTGAATTTTATTATGAATCTTTGTTAATACATGTTTATCATATTATTTTTCCAGAGTTTATTAAAAAAATGTGCATCCATCTAAGGTATCCCTCTACTCAAGATGTTGGAAAACCAGTTATCATACTCAAGGAGAGATGGGTGTCCATTAAAAACCCCCAACAAAGGTCTCCCAACTACAAAAAAAAACTCACGATGCATCATTATGTATGAGAGAGTGGTCTGTGGGGTATCAGGCAGTGGGGGAGCATAACATGGCCAGAAGTCCTTGATGGGATGTGTGTGTGAAACTTGTATGTTTGTGTAAGAGTGCTATATGGGATTATATATTGGTTTAGGATTATGATATGAGCATAAGTGGAAATTTCCTAATATTTGATCACCCACTTAACCACTGTTTTGATGTGGTATGAAAAAACATGAGTTACTTCTCATATTTAACAATAACATCACCATCCAACATCTCTCGTGCCTTATCTTTACTCGAATAGAAGCCTCCACTGTGCTCCACCATGCTCCACTACCTGTCGCTCCTCTATACTCTCTGGAAACCACCAAAACTCTCAGTGAACTCAATTGGTATCCCTGATGTATCATGATCTTGAGTCATCACCCACTGTCATGCCTTTCTGCATTCAATGATCATATAGGATGACTTGGACGACCACTATGAAGCTATTTTAAGCTTTATATATCCACTGTGATGGATTCAAAAAGGAGGAGCTCATAGGACCTCTACTTTTCCATCACATTTACTTTACATAACCCTAACCTCTATGTACACCATGTGTAAAGTTAAATCCACACAACCATTTTTGCAATATATTCAAACACCTAAACACTTATGGTTTTTCCAATGTTTATTCTCATGTGGGTCTCACAACATTCAAGAACCGATCATATCTTGGGAATAAATTTAAATGAGAACCCAATCAATCCTTCTTAACTACTAGATATTTGAAGAGGAGGATGAACCTATTTCCACTACCTATAAAATGAAAGGCTTTCCATGGCCAAAAGGGAGTTTGGGACTGTAATACCCCATAATTTTTTGAATTATTTATTTCAAATTAATATAACCTTTTATTTATAAGTTTTATTTCAAACAACACTGAAAATAATTTATTTTATATTAAAGAAATATATCTGTATTGTGTTGTATGAAACACCAAGTTAATCATGAATTACACACAACATAAATTTTACCATTCTCTATACAAAACATTGAGGTTATATTTCATTACATGCAACAATGTCTTTCCTCAATGCCTTGCTTAACACGCCCAACCAAGGTTTACTAAAAAAATATATTATTAATATATTATTATTTAATATAATAAGAAATAAACAAGAAGTTAAATAAAAGGTTATTAACGGTATTCACTAATTTATGAAAATATACCATCTAAAAATATATAATACGAATTCATTAGTTACCAATTAATTAGAAATAAATATCAAAACTGATTGAATATAAAAGAAAATATTATTATTTTTATGGTCCTGAAGTAATTTTACCCTAATAAATTTATTTAATTTGTGAGTGATATTAATGTAATATATATTTTATATATTATGTATTTTTTTATATTCAACCAATATATTTGATATACATATTATAAGAACAAACCCTATTTTATAATTAAAAACCTACATTTTTATAATAGTAGTTTTACTACATTTTATGGGAGAACCCATTTAAAATCCAAATTTTGTAACCACTATAGATTTAATATGAAAAAATAATCATTATATTATAAATATAAATAAAAAAATAATGTTAGGATAAATTTTTGGTATTTTTCTGTAAGGTTTCATTTATTACGGAATAGATAAAAATACCAAATTTTAACTCAAAAATGATTTTTCATTCAATTTATTTATAGGGTTAAATTATATTTTAAATTGGATTAAAATATTAATTAGATAATATTTTTATAAAATAATAAAATTTCGGACATTTGAATCAATTTAACTTTGAAATTGGGTATAAAAACAAAGCAAACTATTGTACATTTTTATAATAACCCACATTTTCGACCAATATATGGGATTAAATTTAAATTAATTTATCCTAGTTATGTTATTGATATTTGGAAAAATGGATTCCATATTTTTAATTATCATAATTTATAATGTCTACTAAGGGTAACTTAGTTTTTCACAAAAATTATTAGTTAATGTAGTTAAAATTAATCATAGTGAATAAGCTTAACAATGGAATAAACCTTAATTTAAGGGGGCCAAATGACAATTAAACTTGTAAAAAACCAATTTTATGGACATGATTTGGCCATAAAACTTCTATTATTGAGTTTTTTGGGTTTTTATGTGTTTTTAGGTAAATCCATGGGAACACCTAACTTGTTTTCCAAAACTCTATGTGTGTCCTTTCCCTCCCCTATAAAATGTCACTACATCTCCCACTTACTCAAACATCTAAAACCACTTAGGTTAGACCATGATATTCCAAATTTACTCCATAACATAGCTCCATTCCTCCTTTAATATTATTTTAGGTACTAAATAAATCCAAGTAATCCCTTTTGTGGAAACGAAAAGGAGTTAACTGATTAAGAGGTAACACCCTCCCTCAAGATCGTTTATATTATTTTCTTTCTCCTCCCCCATAATTAATATTATTTAATTTTTATAAAACAACAAAATTATACAAAATTTACTAATATGTTGTTATTTTATGGGTTAAACCTATACTTACACACAGATCTATCTAATGGGTAACAAACATATTGTTTATCTGTACGGTGAACTACCGTCTCACAAGATAAAGAATTTTCATTTTTTCTTTTAACAACTCTCACGATGGAAATTATGGTGAATAATAGGTTTATATATATTATATATTATATTTATTATGAATTTAATATTATTTAATCCTTTTACAAAAAATATCTTTACAGTTTCCATTTCGTTGGAATACAATAATTTCGTTTGAGGAATTGTTTACTACACCCCCTCAAAGCGATGTGATTCGTTCACAAACTAAATGGAATTTATTAAGTATGAGTTTAATGAATGTACATGATTTATATAAAATAATAATTATTATGTAATTATAATATATATATATATATATATGTTTCATTTTCTTTCATTCTTTTAATAAAAAATGACAACAGAAACAACGTTCATGTGTACGTACGACTTACCATCTCCATGAACAATGTATTATTTTTTATATTATATATATTCTATAGATTATAATAATATAAATATAATGAATATTTATGATATTTATATCATTGTGTACATTATGGAAATCATGATATAATTATATAGACCAATGATATAACAAATTAAGACACACGTGAGAATAAAACAGATATTACCCGAAGTGAATACTTAACATAGAATTTTTAACAAGTGGGAGATATAAATTCATAATAAACCCATATAAGATATTATATATAAGAATATGGTTCTGTTATATATGTATAATAAAATAATATTTATTATATAGGATTTTTTTAACAGTACGTTGATAGAGAAGATACA
Source organism: Viscum album (assembly GCA_963277665.1). Lineage (NCBI taxonomy): Eukaryota > Viridiplantae > Streptophyta > Magnoliopsida > Santalales > Viscaceae > Viscum > Viscum album. Next base: position 520,114,068 of record OY728166.1, read on the forward strand.
AAGTAAGGATATTTCATCTCACTTTTTATTTTCGTGAGATACATGTTATGTTCACCACTCATTCCTTTTGTGTGGTGTATATATTGCCCAAGAATGTATAATATTATTATTATTCACAAATTTATGTTTAATTAAATATCCATTCAATGATCTTCATTTCATGGTTGTTATGTTTCAAAAGTTACCAAATCAGTAAGATAGTTTTGTGTCAATCTACCATCTTCGAGACACATGCCATGTCATGAACCTATATTTTTATATGAGGTGTAAATAATTACCTTCACATGTTATATCATGAATATATATTCGTTTCATAATATTTTAAGCTTAATTTTATTTCACTTTCTTAAATGGGGATTATGGTTTAAAGTTACTAAGTGATAATAGTTTATAGAAACAATCTCATCACCTTTTGAGATTGTTTATGATTTTGGTTCGTTTGTTAAAATATTATAATCCATCTCCCAAGAAAATTCTTGACTTTTATTCTCATATGGTTATTAATAATATATTCATGTATTGGTACCATTTTTCTACTCTTTTCTATAAAATATAGTTATGAAATGTTTTTTAAGAAATCCCAACATTACACTCTCTTTTGTTGGAAATTTGTGTTTCTTCATTACCATGTTTTCCAAAAAGGTGTTCTGGTAATTTTCTAACATTATGTTATAATATATAAATGAATTTTTCCCATTTTTCTTATATACCAATTTTTAAAAACTAATATTCTTTTCCCATTTAGAACAAGACATTTTTCAACTTTTTCTGTGCAAAAGGAATGTTCATATTTCCTCTTTTGATAGGTATGAACATACCCATAGTAATTTATGTGAAACTTCCTTTACATGTTTAAAATGTTAATTTTTATGAATTTTTTTTTAAAAAATAATTTTAAAAGAAATGGTCTTCAAAACATTTTCATAATTTCTTTATATGTTTTTAAAGTATTTTTCTAGGAAAATGTTTTTGGAATGGTTGTTAAGATTATTTTATATATTTTTAAGGAATATGGTTTTCAATATATTTTCAATACTCCTTTATAATTTTTCCAGGAAAACTGTTTACATATTTTTTTCAAGATTAATTTTTAATTTATCATGGAAAATTGTTTTCAAAATGTTTTCAATATCCTTTTATAAGTTCTCAAGGAAAATATGTTTTAAAATGATTTCAAGCCTCATTTATAAGTTTGAGAAATATTTTCAAAGTAATGGGTTTCCAAATGTTTTCAATATCCATTTACAAGTTTTCAATGAAAATGGTTTTCAAAACATTTTTAAGGTCCCTTTATATGTTTTCAAAGATTTTTTTATAAGATTTGATGTTTATTTTGAGTAAAATGTTTTTAGAAAGTTTTTTATGTTTTAAATATATATTTTTTCAAATAAGAAACAATATTTTCTAAGTGAAATGTTATTAAAATATCATTTCGAGTTATTTTCCATCCAAGATGAATTCTTTTGAGGTTACTCATTCCTATAAAAAACGATCCAAAGGATACATTCATATTCTTTCATGAACAGTTTATGTTTTTATGGAATTATAATTATGATACCCGTTTCTCTTCCATAGGTTATATGATTTTGAAACATGCTTCATATTAGGGGTTATGCTTTGATGAAATGATTATGAATCCTATATATTTTTAATAGGTTAGGATATGATTACATGTTTATGATATCCATTTCATTTTATGGTTTATGATATGAATGTTTACATGTTTTTCCACATGTATGTATGATTTAATTATGAGATGGGTGAGACCTATAAATCCCTCAAATGAAATGGGTACATATTTATATATAATGATATATACATAGATGGAACATGAAATGAAGTCAGTTCAGTATTATTGGGAAGGAACAATGAGTGAAATAGATTCCATAATACAGGGATGCAACGAGTTGTGAGCCGAGTTTAGTAAAGGAAGTTGTCTACAAAGATGGACTTAGAAGCAACGTCATGAATAGTATGGAAATCACTATACTTTCTTATGTTTCTTCTAGAATTAAATGTTTTATTCCTATTTTATTCTTTCAGAGATTATTCTATTTATTTCATTTGGATTCATATCTTATGAAGTACCATGATTTATGCCATGATTCATGTTTATTATCTTTTATATGAAGGGTATGATATTATATTTACATGATTTTGTTCTCAAACCCTTATGCTCATGGCTATTCTTACATATCTCCCTTTTTTACCTATACTAAGCATCTATGATCACCCATTTTTATGTTTCCTTCCTCCAGGTTATGAAGATATGTATTATATTTGATGTTTCTTAGTAGGGTTCTAGTCATGAAGATCATAGTTGGAGATAAAATATCTCATGTTTGTTCCTGAGTTTATGATTCCATGTTTCTAAAGGCACTAGACTAGTACTATCTTTGGGAATACATTTGTGTAATGTTTTATGTATTCTACAAAAGTTATGTAATGTTAATGTATGAAAATATAGGGTTTCTATAGTTGGCATCAGAGAAAAGTTTTAGTTAACCTTTGAAATATATGATGAGAAAACCTTATTGATAACCATGATAATATTTCTCCCGATATGTCTAAGGATAAGGAAAAGTATAAGAAAAAGATCTCAAATTTTTTGTAATGTTTAGAGTGAGTGGTTTTTATGAAATGCATCCATTTATGGATTTTGTAAGCGGATGTGGATCTGGAACAAATGTACTTAAGAGTAACAACTAAAAAAATGTGTTCTGGGCCAGACTCAGGGTAACATGGTATATAAAAAAGGGATTTTTCCGTATACTAGGTTTGACAATCTTGGGGGATATTATTTGGAATTTTAAAAACTCTTCATGAACCATTATGAATGATTTGAATAGAAGATGACTGTAAATATTCTAGGATAAACATGAGGAGTAATAGATTAAGGAATGTTTCGTAATTTAGACATCCTATAAATAATTATTTTCATGACTATGTGGTTTTATGCTATAATAAGCAATTCCAACACTATTCTTTTGGTTTTAGTCAATGTTGAGAACCAGAAGGAATTGAATTAACGGTGAATGTGATGGTTGATTTTCAGATGAGCAGTCCAGTTGAATGATCACTAGAGTGAAAGACGTTGTGACGATTCCTAATAACTTTTTCAAAGAACATGATTAAAAATGTATACCTTGAAAAACTCTCATACTCACCAAGGAAGACAAAGAAGGAGTTCAATGAGTGTTCAAGTAATGGAGACCATGAAGTACAAAAGATATGGTTTCCATTGTGTTAATAATGTGGAAAGAATCACGTAATTGGATGTCTTAGAGGAACAATAAGATGTTTTGCAAATGAAAAATAAGGACACAAATCATGTTACTACGAGGAAAAAATGAAGAGTTTAGTTAATGAAAATTGATGAGAATATTGGCCTCCCTGAGGCATCATCGAACGTTTAGTGTTTTATGTTTGGAATAAATGGTCATTATGAATCTCAATGTCCCAAGAAGAAATTGATGAGAATATTGGCCTCACTAATGACCCTCAATTGGGGGGGGGGGGATTTTATTGGGTGTTGTAGCAGCGCTATTACAGGTACTGTGGCAATGGTGGGTATAATAGTAAAACTATTCAAATAAGGTGCCTTTGGATCAAAAAATGGGCCTTTGGGCCAATAAAAATAGGTTTTAACACTAAAGGAGTCCATACAACCAAATAGTAATGGGTTATCCTAGTTGTGGGACTATCCTTGATAATGAGAATGATATATGATTCATATTTTCTAAGTTGGTGCATGGTTTTTTCTTTTATAACCACTTAAGACCAAATATAAAAAATATTTATTATTGATAACTATTCATAATTAATTTTAATTAAAAAAATTAATTATTAAATGTTAGTTTTTAATTATTATATATTATTAATAATTAATTATTAATAATTTATAATTGTTAATTATTTACCATTAATTGTTAATTATTAATTATTAATTATCAATTTTTTTAAACAAGACAATGAAAGAGTTGAATGAACCTAACCCATTTTTATTAAAATAAATGAAGATGAGGAGATGATGGGCTCACACAATGCTTAACATTCTTTCATAAAAATACCAGAAAAGTTGAAAAATCTAATCTTGGGTTTCTCTCTCAAGCCTTTATTTTTATGGAAATTGATTCCACCACATGAATACTAGCATCTCTTCCACATTTTGGGTTTTTTGAGGAGGCTCATGATATTCATTTGATGAAGAATCAGTAGTATAATCTAGATTGGAGGAGATCCTAAATTTCGTAGATTGGTGAAAAAAATTTATCTATGAGCTGGGTTGAAATATTTCTTAAAAGATAAAAGAAAATAGTATTTGGACTATGAGGTAATATTTGTATCAAAAGTAGTCTGGTTTTATTTAAAAAAATGACTTTGACATGTGTGTCACACCATTTGGAAACATATTCTATAAGGACTTCGAAAAAACATTCATATTCGTGGTCCCCGAGAGTAAAATTGAATTTGGGGTTATTGACCCTTACCTTCTCGCATTCTTTGGTTAAGGCATTAAAGAATGTATCATAAGAAGTGTTCATTAGAACATAGAATTGAGGGGTATATGAACAACAAAAATTTTAAGCTTCATATTTATTTATCCTAAATGGTGGGGTGTTATAAAGAGGATACCCCTAAATAAGAGATTAAAGATGGATCTGTAATGTCAGTCCACCAAAGGTGTTGGCTAGTGTGGCCTACCCATACTCATATATAGACTAATGTGGCCTGGATATCTTATGTGTGATCTGTTGTAATACCTCTTCATCCATAGATATATTTTTTCCCTTAAATTATGATTCCTGATTTCTTACCAAAGTTGGAGTGTTTTTCACTACCAAGGGAAATAAAATTCCATACATGGTTTGAGAAATACTTGGAAGAAAAACACTTCTCATGGGGGTATTCTTGGTTGTATTAGGGGATACATCCACTAGTTTGGATTTTCCTTTCCTTTTAGCAATATAAAAGGATTTTTCCTTCCAAATTTCAATATCCACTTACTATTGTGCAGTAGCCCAAAATACAAATAGATCCTTAGATAAATTAGCATATTTAAAAACCTTATAAATATGTACTATTCATCCTTCATTCTGCTGCTCAACTGCTTTATAAGGCCATGATATTTAAGAATTATTCAGATACAAGGAGGAAATATGAATTCAATTTCCACCACATTAATTTTTAATGTTCTACAAATAAGTTATTGTATCCAAGGAAGGGGATTTTTCCTTATCAGTAGAGGGATACCCCATATCAAAAACCTAACTCTTATCCTTCTCGGGCTTGGGAGTATGTACCCTTGTAAGCATCCCATTTTTTTGCACCCCTAATTTTCTAATTCTAGAAATGTAAACAACATTGTCCCTTACTTCACTAATTTTATTAGTGTTCTAGATCACGACCCTTCATTTTTCAGTTATAAAAAAAAAGAATCTGACCCAAAATTAGATATCAAAACATCCATGATTCCAAAAAATGAGAAGAAAGGGGGTGCCTTATCATTCTGAATTTTATGAGAGACATCTTCCTGGGGAGTAGATAGGACCACTATCTCTATTATGTTAGAGATAAAGTTTACCTCAACTAGGTTTATTATGTCAAGTCTAAATATTTTTATTCCTTGGTAGTGCATTCCATCTTGATCGACATTCCAACTGAGGAAGAAATAGAAAACATGATTGTTGGGTTCTAGAAAACCATATTCAATCCAAATATCATAACCCAAATATACACATAGTTTTCCTTGAAATCAATATGATTAAAATTTAGACTCTATTAATGAATTCTCATTGCACTCAGTTTCAAATTAATCGAATAAGATCCCCAAGATCTACTTATAATGAATAATTATTAAATATGAATTATTAATTATGAATTATTAATGTTAATAATTAATAATTAATTTAATTTTAAATAACATGTTAATTTTTAATTAGTAATTAGTAATTAATATTTAAAATTTTAATAATAATTAATAACCTATATATATAATTAATTAAAGTGTTAATTATTTATCAATTATTATTTATAATTTTGATTATTTATTCAATGTTAATTCTTAATTATTTAATATTTTTAATTATTAGTTATAATATATTGAAAAATTAAATCAATTATTGATTATTATTATGAATTAAAAATTAAAAATAATAAAAATTCTATAGGTTTTGGGTCAGACCCTATTTAATTTTAACAAAAAGAAATCTCTTTTAAAATAAATTTCAGGGGAAACCAAACACTTGTATCATAGACCAAGATGTATATATGTTTGAGAGAAAGATGGCCTGAGGGCCTAAATATGGTCAAATAGACCCAATGACCCATAATTCTTGAAAAAATCCTCCATAAGGAGATGACATGAAGGCCTAAGGGGTATGAAACATCATGTCAAGCACCAGTCAGCCATCTCTGCCACCCCCTGTCTAAGAAAGTACACCAGTGCTACATGTCAAGGTTTTTTTGCTGTCACTATCAAAATTTGTGCCATGTTGGATTAAAACAACAACGATAAGTACCCCACTATCCCACATTTCACTATGGGGGTGGATCAAATGATGGTTTCCGACATACCCGTCACTCTTTCGAACCGCCCACCCAACATTTCTTACATGGCCATCATTGGAATGTCATCATGATTCTATGCATCATCTAAATGAATCACAATTAAAAAATCTATGAGGTTGGTTTTTAATCCATCTCACAAGGTATATGAGTGAGTGATGGTATCAGAGCAACCTCGCCACTTTTAGGTTTCCCACCCAATGAAACTTTCACACTATGTTTTAATTCCTGACCAATGTGATGGGAAATGATCATGGTCTAGTAATGATGTTTACAAGTTAAATATATAGCTCAAAGGATCTGTGTAAGACATCCAAAAATAGAAATCCAAGATTCCTAGGAGGTTCGAAGCCTATAGACTCAATCAAAAAAACCAAAAAACAAATAGAACAAAAATCTCAGTCAGAACCCTAGAAAATCACACCTAAATCACGCCCATGCTGCACTGTTTCCCATTGACCCCCACCAACACTGTTGTTAGATATCAACACCTTGGTTATTACCTTTACCACTATATTGATGTAACCACCATAACAAGGAAGCCCGATGATTGAATTTTACCACCAATGACCACATCATGACCTTGATCCATTACTGCGAAGATCCAACATGACTGCAACCACCTGCGCCTGAGAAACCATGAGATGACCACTAGAGCAGAAGTAATCCACACATCACCCTTCAATCCTACCATAGTGATGATACGAAGTTCTAGATATGGGGAAAATTGAATCCATAGAGAATCTCATGCTCACAAATTCTAGTACTATCAACCCCAAACCAATGCTACTAATGATGAAAATGCCACTAGATCTAAATTCAAGGAAAAAGGTAGCCAGAGAAGATGAGGTAACTAGAGGAGATGATGGGGTTCCAACAAGAAAATGGAAAAAATAAGCAGCATAGTTGAAGGATACATTGTTATAAAATGTCTGCAAAACTCCTCCAACAAAACCTAATCATGCAGTGGTAGAAGATTATCTCTTATGAACCCACAACACAAAATTAAGGTTAGAATCATATCTGTAATTAAAAAGTGAATTACTAACTTCATTCCATCATCCTATCAAAACATTATTTATAGGTTTAATTACATAGTCACCAAAATCACTTGAAGAATTTGAGTGAGATTTTTAAAATGATATCTAATTATATTTATCTATAAAGCATAGATTATTAAAAGAAATCATATCTAGACTGATCTCTTGAATTTTAATTTTATAATATAATCCATGTAGACATAGATTTATTATATTTTTTATAAAGTCCATATCGTTTTAAAAATATTGTTACATGATTTTAAGCAAAATAACCATCAAATACCAACAAAGAATCATAATTTTAGTGTACTTGGAATATTAGATACATAATTTGAAAACATGAATCCAAAATAAAACCATGTTCTATTTAATCTTTGTAATGAAATACTAACTTACTCTTTGCCAATACATATGCATAGGATAACCTGGGGAATACATGAAAAAAAGGGATGAGCTAAAAAACCTTGTAACATAATAAGCATAAGAGTAATGCTTAATACATGGGTAAGAGTGCATACCATGATGACATAAAAATGGCATGGAACATGAATAAACATATGGAATCATAACATACAGAACATGGGATCATGTAATCATGTAATGATTGAAATGTGGAAACCACATACAATATAACATAACCATGATCCAAGTCTAACCACAAAGACCGTTTTGACATGGTGGAGCATGAGTTAAGGCTAACCACCAAGACCATTGCTCATCAAGGTGCATGAGTCAAGGCTAATCAACAAGACCATTGCATATAAAGTATCATGATACTAAATAATACCCAATGTGTTGTAGTGCTATATGGGTTCTTCCATCATAACATGTTCATGAATATGTGTTCCATATAATGAATCATACATAAACAGAAGGGTTATCCATTGAAACAATTGGGGGTCATAATTATCACAAATGGCATAAAAAGGGAATATAATAATGGTGTATATGAAAGAATGGATGTAAATCATACATGGAATTTAAGAAGGTAAAATAGTAATAGATAATGAGAAATGTCAAACTAATGAGAAAACAAGTGAAAAGATTTTTTTGGAAACTTTATAAATAAAACATTTTAATGTGGTTTAAGGAAAATATTAGGGAGAATTTAAAGAGGAAATGTAATAATATTTTATATTTAACAAAAAGTGAACTAATATTTATTTCTATGATAAAATTATTTATTTTAAAAGAATAATGGGATTTTAAAAAATATTATGGAGTAAACTTGAATTTGGGAAAGAAATTAGGAAAGTCCCTTCAACCAGGCTTGCATATTGGGAAGATTTGAGAAAGGAAACATTTTGAAACATGCATTTTCCAATAAGAAATTTTAAATGATATGGATAATGAGTTAGGGACATTTAAATAAAATTTGTATGAATTATATAAAAATAATGAAGAATTACATTGGGGTAAATATAGAGAATGTGTAACCCAAATGAAAATAGAGGTTCGGAAACAATCCCATACCTTATGTCAGAAATTGTTCTGCACATAAACTTAATGTCCTAGGTAATGAAATGAAATAAATTAAATAATTTATTCATAAAATATTTATTTTATTTAGTATAATTTTATTATTTTTATGTATTTAATTTTTTTCGAGTAATATGATTCAATTTTTTTGTTTGAGAGTATTCGTCTCCTTAGTTTCGCGAATGGTTCAGTTGTTTACATTTATGAAAGATCATGTAAAATAAAAATATTTGTAAAAAACTGAAATTATATGTAGTTAATAAAATTTAGGAAAATTAAATGGTGTTATATATCATTTTTTCAAATGTGATGGCTGCCAATATTTTTTTTTCATTTTAAAAAGCTGGTTTAAGGGTGGTCGGGACCCCAAAATACAACATGAAACAAGACAAGAGAACATCAAGAAACAAACAGCACATAAAACACAGACTTACACATCATAATAGCCAATGTATTCTCCATAACCCATGCTGGATTCTCCTTTTACAGTAGATGATTCCCACTCCGGATGCCTCCAAAAGTGATTAATTTTCACCCTACTCCGAAGCTATTCAAGTGAAAGCAGATCAGGTGGATCTTTCATGACAGCACTTCCCTTTTTAAAATCTACAACCACATATCCCTTGTGCTTGGATGTTGATATAGTCCACATCGAACTCATAAGGTAAGAATAGTCTCTCAGAGGCCTCATTCTTGGTGTAGAAGATGTTGGTCCATCGCCAGTTGCCGTCCTCTGATTCCCACTCTAAACAATTTCACTAAAAGAAAGGCCAACCAGACCACTAAAATTTTATTTACCTCCTCTGGAGCTTTCTGTTCCCCTTCTGTCTTGTTCCAACAAAGCAAAAATAGGACACCCATTGTCATTACCCAGCCTTTGATCTAGGGTATTACACTCCATAAACAGGGAGCCACAAATCCTTAGTAGAAGCTCCCTCCACCATCATGGGAGCAGGATTATCCAGAGGCCTACAACCTTCCCCTTACCCTAGATTTCCAGCAAGTTGTTATTCCCAGTAAGCCCCACTGTTCACATCCCCTCTTCCTAGGTTATCACTTAAACTGAGTTCAGTATTTCCATTAGCAAGGCATCCAAACCTATTGCTTAATGAAATAAAAGGCCTAGCTAGGGAATTCAAACCAATTCCCTCCCCAGAAAGAGCAGCGTCCGCATTGGTGCTGGATCCTGCACCCATCATTGCCGGTTCAGAAAGCATCACTCCACCGCTATGCATCTCCCTCCAAATCACCATACTATTGGGATCCACAACACCTTGGACAACCTCAAATGACCCACTTTTGACATCCATATGTTGAATAGCCACCGCTGAAGATAGAATCTCCCTACCTCTTCCATCTGAACCCATCTCCTCTTGAACCGAGTCGACCCTCGCACCCACCTCCCGCACCTTCCTCTATCCATCTTCCTCCCTTCGAGCACGTACCAGATAACCATTCACCAAAACCCTACTAAAATTTCCATCTACCACCTATAATTGCTTCCCCTTACCTCCTTCAACCGTTCAAGCTTCCTCCTCCCTATACCAACCCCCAAATCGCCCTCTGAAAGCCTTCCTCGTGAAACTCCCTCCTTTTGAGTGGGAGCCTCGCCATCAAGAAGACAACCCTTCAAGGGAACTCCTCTTCGGCAATTCCCAAATGCATGACCCAAACGTTGACACACATGACAAAAATCTGTCCAGTACTCGTAGATCATACGTTGCTTGCATCTGTACTCCTCTCCGATTGTGATCCATACATAGTCAAAATGAAAACGAGCAGCATACATTTCCACACAAATCTGGGGGTTAATCAAATGACAAATAGCTTCAGTATGAGTATCAGAGCACAAATAACTTGCAACAAGGTTACCAAGCATACACATAATAGAAGGATTCTAGAATGGCAACGGTAAGTTGGGAAATCTTACCCACACTGGTGTCGACGGTGAATCACGGTTCATGTGAAAATCAAATGACAAACATAAAAGCAAGAAACGACATCCATTGACGATGAGAGAAGCCTTAGACCAAGAAAAAATGAGGTCTGCCTTCGATTTGAACCGTATCATCATGTGGCGTCTGTCCATCAAACCAACACTATTCATTAGATAAAACAATATTGATATGTATATAGATTATTTTGGTGTTTTTACAATCAATATGAACTAGTTTTACTTTATTAATTAATATTATGTATAAATGTTAGTTGTAGAACATAAAATAAGTTATGAAAAATAATATACAATTTTATTCAACCATTATAATGGTTTTATAACCAGTCGTGAAGTCGGTTACAAAAACTGAAAACTTTTCATCTTTTAATTCGATAAATCAATGCATCATAGGAGATGTCTAAAATTTTAGAACAAGTGGAGAGGGAAAAAGACTTGATGATGAGTTATTCTATAATAATAATAAAATCAATTTATATATAAGATATCGTAGTTATCATTCCACTTGGATGAGGGGAAGTGAAAAGAGAATAATAAAATAAGATAACTTGAAAATAATTTAAAATAAAAAGAAAGAGTTTTTTACCTCTTGAATTCCTCTCCATGAGAACCTCCTTGAGGAACTTGAGTTTTGTATTATAACGAGACCAAAGGGTCCTGAACATGGGGTAGATACTTGGGATGAGTTTTGGTTATAATTTGAATAAGATTCAAGGCATTATAGGTGTGATGAGAAGGGTTAGTGAGGGGTGGTATTTATAGTGGAGTAGAGGGGTATTTGTTTGATTATTTTATTCATTAGTTTATTATTTTGGATCAATAATACCAATAGTTTTGATCATCATCACTAAATATATGAAATAATGAATTTTAGTGTGAGATTATGGTTATTACATCAGAAAGGACTCAAGGAATGGTGTGTTTTAATTTATAATGTCATATACTACAAACTATTGTTTTTACTATTCCCAAAAAATTCACCCCAACCATTTTTCAATGACAATATTTAAAATAGGAAATCCATTTTATGTAAATATTTTTTTACAAAAGTAAATTTAATTTTTAATTAAAATTTCCATTTATTCGAAAAACAAAATTTTAAATTATAACTAATATTATAAAAGTTCAAAAAATAAATTAATTTGTCATAAAATTATCTTATAATCTCTAGAATAAGAGATATTAATGTATAAATCTATTTTATCAAAATAAGTTTTCTTTTAAATCATTGTATAGATTATAAAATGTTTAATAAACATTTATGTTTCATAAAGATATGAATATTTAAGTTATAATTTTTAGACAATATATTTTATTACTACATGATATAAATATATAATGTTTTTATCTATAAGTTACCTAAATTTTATTTATACATTAATTGTTTAGGATACTATTCTATTGGGTAGATTACAATTCCTAAGGGTTGCATTACTATTCCAAATGTCATGTTAATTTCCATTTTTTTAGGTTCTTTAATTTCTATAAATGATTATTATTTCATTCATTCTTCATTTATAAAGATTTTATCATGTTATCTAAGATATTTAATTTATTAGAAGGAAAATTTCATTGATATAATTTTCGGTCGTTATATTCTACCCCCTTAAAAAAATTTATTCATCAATATCATGTTTTACAAACTATGGGGATAATAGGTGAGGGTACTTCCCATGCATTTCTTCATCTAGTTACCATGTTGTGACTTCATACATACGATTCTACCATTGTAATTGGACCAGGTGAGTGGTCATTTTGCATAAAATTATATCTATATTGTCTAACATCTTCATTGGACGCTCCTCGTAAGAGAGATAATTTTCCATCACTTCCACCTCTGAATTCAGTACATGTGAGGGATCCCGTATGTACTTACATAAGAGAGATACATGGAATACTTCAGGTACTTAAGACATTGTTTGTGGAAGTTCCCAGTAATAGTCAAAAACTCTTACATGATCAAGAATCTATAGGTGTCTGATGTACCTAGTAATCATCTTTTCCTTCTTTCCAAATCTTATTATTCTCTTTTCTAGAGATAACCATAGGAATACCATGTCTCCAAACATAAACTATATGTATCATCGATGATTGTATACCAAGATCTTCAGTCAAATTTTTTCTGACTGAATATGATGTCGAATGGTATTTAACTTTTCCATAATTTTTTTATCATTTCATGTCCTAGTAGTTTATGTTCATTGAATTCATCCCATAATGGTGAAATTATACATATTTTCCCCATAGAGGGCATCATATAGAGACATTTGGATATTTAAGTAGAAACTATTGTTGTAAGAGAACTCGATCGATGGTAGTTGTTCGTCTCATCCTACCTTGATTTCCATATAACACTCTCATAACATGTCTTCCAATGTATAAACAGTTCTCCTATATTGGCGATCAGTTTGAAAATGATAGGCCTTATTGGAATTCATCTCAATGTTTAGATCTTGTTGGAGACTCTTCCAAAACATGGAACGAAATCTCGGATCTCGATTAGATACCAGTAATAGTGGTACTCCATAAAGCCTCTCCACATCATTGATGTATATACATACATGTTGATCAAGTAATAATTCCTCTCTAATTACAATAAAATAAGTTGTCTTTGTAAGATGATCCATAACAACCCCTAAAACAATGTTTCCTTTAGATGTCTTTGGAATTTAGGTGACAAAGTCTATAGTGATGTTTTTCTCTTTCCATGTTGGTATGGTTACTTGTTGCATCATCCCCATAGAATTTTTCCTTTTGGAGTTCACTGGTCAACACACCAGGTAATTTGATGTATATTTAGTGATCTTGTTCTTTATATTGTCCCTCCAATAGTTCCCTTAGAGATCTCATTACATATTTTTTCTCCCTAGGTTTATAGATAAGGTGGAACTTTGTGCATCATTTAAAAACTCATTCTTTATATTTATATAAAATGGTACACAGATTCATGGCCCAAATCTCAAGACTCATTCCTCATACATTTGTAAATCTATGGATTTCCCATTTAGGATTGCTTCAACCTTTTCTAATATTTATTATTAATTTCTTTGATCATCCTTTATTTTATCCAAAAATGATGGTTGAAAAATATGTTGATAAAGGATTTATGATATTCCTTAGTAAACTATTCCCATATACTTACTTTATAGGTATAATAATATTGTATCCTTTTCAATTCTCATCACTTATAAAGATATATGATCTTTTATACTTAGACTTTCTTCAGCCTTATTTTATATTCTAGGATGGTAGTGGATTGTAAAATTATAATCATTGATGAGACATAACCAACCTAGATGGTGCATATAAAGATAATTCTATGTGAATATATATTTGAGGCTCTTATGATCAGTATATATCTCATACTTTTCCCTGTAGAGATAATTGTACTATATTTTTAACAAAAAGATCATAGCCCCTAAATCTAGATCATGAATGGGATAGTTTTTTCATCAATTGTCAACTTCCTTGAGGAAAAGGATCCAACATTATCATTTTTCATCAGTATAAATCCTATTACCTTCTTTAAAGCATCACATTATACCACAAATAGTTTCACACTTGTCGATATTGTGAGCAATGGTGTAGTTACAAGCCTCTTTTTCAACTCATTGAAAAAGTATTTACATTCAATGGTTCTGAAAAAAAAATCACTCCATTCCAAGACTTCATGGTTATTGGGTTTTAAAGTCCTAAAAGGTTCTTAAAAAATCATCAGTAATACATAGATAGACCAAGGAAACTACAGATAATTTTTATAGATGTTGGCCCAGTCCACTCTTGGATTTCTTTTTTATTGGAATGGTCGAAAAATATTCCTTTTATAGTGATAACATTCAACAAGAATGAAACTCTTTCTTGAACTCACATTTACTGTAATTTTTATATATTTTATCCCTTTAAAATGTCATTATCTCAATATTCAAATTTTCCTCATGTTCCTCCATGATCTTATATTATATTAGAACATCATCAATAATGAGTACTAAAAATTTCTCAAGGTAATCTATAAAAACTCTATTCATTAATCCTAGGAATATTACTGGATAATTAGTTATTCCAAAGGGATTCACTATGAACTCATTGTGTTTATACCTCCTTCAAAAGGAAATATTGGGAATATATTCTTTCTTCTCCTCTAATTATTTATATACTGAATGAAGGTACACCTTAGAGAAATATATAGACACACTTAGTTGATCAAATATGTCATCGATTTATGGATAGGGATACTTGATTTTTGTTGTTATTGTTTTTATCTTATGATAATCAATGCAGTTGCGCATTGATACATCCTTCTTTTTTAATAATAT
Source organism: Viscum album (assembly GCA_963277665.1). Taxonomy (NCBI): domain Eukaryota; kingdom Viridiplantae; phylum Streptophyta; class Magnoliopsida; order Santalales; family Viscaceae; genus Viscum; species Viscum album. The sequence goes on from OY728166.1 coordinate 520,129,421, forward strand.
GAATGGAATATACCATGATGAAGTACTCGAGCATATAAGACCTTGTACAGATTCTACATTAGTGATTTATTTAGTTCCTCTAACACAATAGTGTCCATTATATAAGACATATTTTATATAGGAAGAGATATGAGTATAAGTTCAATTGACAAATCAACCAATCGATCAAGAGGAATAATAGAAAATTACTTAGGGAATATATTAGTGTATTCCCTCATAATGGACATGTCTTCAACCGAAAAACTCTCCTTTGTCTCAATTATTTTTGATAGATATTAATTATCATAAGGAAAAAATATCCATAATTGAGAAAATTATACCGATGGAGATTCATTATCCTCTGTACACTTATAAAGAATTCGTGTATACCTCGATATGTGAAGAGTGATACCATTTTTCAACAGTCGATGTTGACTTTTTATAGTTGTATCCAATTCATGACCAATATAGCATAAAACTCCACCATATGAAGTAAGAAAAGAATTTCGGGGCGGTTTAGTCCACAAACATTAACCGGGGAGGAGTTATATACATTGGATGCAATAATTTCCCCATTTCTTATTATCAAAGATAACTCAACCCCTATATATTGAGGTGGTGTTATAATTTTTCTACTAAACATAAAAGATAAGAAAGAATTAATAGAACCTAAATCAAATAGTAAATTCACCATTCTTGAAGGAATAACCAGTCAACCTATCACCACCTGATTTTCCGGGTCCACCTTAGTAGTTGTGATAGAATATGTCATTCCTTGCTTCCATGTAGGTTTTTGTTATTAACTATCTCCAACAATTGTTTTCTTTGGGAAATGGTTCTCATAATTACAATATTCCTTATACTTGAAACACTATACAACATGTTGAGTGCTGATATGAACCTTCCTTTATTCTTCCACATTAGTGGGATTCTTGATATCCCTTTGGAAGTTATTTACTAGATGACCCATTCTTCCACATTTTAATAATTTCTTTATTTCATTTCAGATAGTTTCCAGGATACTTCTTCACAAAATTTTGACACCTGGGATGGTGGGTTTTCTTTCATACATGGGATATATCTATGGATCCTCCCATATTAAACACCATTTTCCATTTGTTATCTCTATGATAATGAGACCACTACGAGCCTCTGATCTCTGTTTTATCCTTAAGGGAACAAAAAAGAATCTCCCCATAGTTATCGATGTCTCAAATTTCCAATTTTTTTTTACAGAATTGAATTTAATTTGATAACAAAGATATACACCTCACTTTCAGTGTTCATTAAAAAATTTGGAGGCTTATCATGAAATCCTTGTGGAGTTTTCCTCGTACACCATGATAAACTCCTATTCCTTCTACTTGAGTCTAATGAACTCCAATTCCATCTTGAGATAAAGGGTTTGGAGAAAATCATTATTGAAAAATATTTTCCTGGATTCCTCTAATTATAGGGAATCAATTTCGTCCCTTAAAATTGTGTTTTCTTCATTTTCCACCACTTATCATCTTCCCCATACAAATGATAGAATGATAACACAACATTATTTTATCTTGAGCATAAGAGGACATAGAAAATATTCTCAACGAAGTTAATATGATGTTCTACGAGGATGGGATCAGAAAATCAACTAAATATAGGAGGTCTTTGATGCATGAAGTATTTTACAAAAACATGTTCTCTTATAGGAGAAGGTGGGGGTTACAAATGATTCATGTAATTATTCATAAATTTATCCTATTGAGAAAGTAATATCATTATGTTTTGACTAATCATTCTAATCAAATTTATCAATTTATTAGGTAAGTCATCATATTTTCTATTACATCGATTGTGGGAACATGTTATCCTATTTCCATTCATTAACTAAGATAACAATTTACAATTATTTGGCCTTGAATACTTAGAAAATAAGCATATAAAAATAAAACATTGAAAAATTAAGGATAAACTTGTAAATGAAATGTATATCCTATATTAGGACTCCTAATTTTTTAATCAAGGTTATCTATGGGAACAGAATTATCCATAGGGTTCTTACTAAAGTGATCTAGTTAAAATCCATAAAAATTACTAGAAACTTCTTTGATACCAACTACAATGGGCCTATCTATTTACACATATTATTACTTGATTTTAAGAATAAATAACTATCGAATACAAGACATGGATGATAATGTCTAGTAACTTTGTAATATTAGATACATAATTGGAAAACATGAAATAAAAATAAAATCATCTTTTATTTAATCTTCATAAAGTGATCCTAACTTCATTTAATCTCTTACACCTATGTGGGATAACATATGGAATACATCAACAAAGGGATGATCTAAAAATCCTTTTATAGTGATAAGAATAAGATTAAAACATAACACATGGATTATAAGGTGTAACATGATGACATACAATGACATGGAACATGAATAATCATATAGACTCAAAATATATAGAAGATACAATCATGTAATCAAGGAATCATAGATTTGTGTAATAAACATACAACATGATATAATCATGAGACAAGGATCTTCTCCAAGACCATTTCAAATGGAAGAGCACGATTCAGGGCTATCCACTAAGACCATTGCACATGAAGGAGCATGAGTCAAGGCTAACCATCAAGAACATTGTACATGACATCTCGTGAGACTAAACATTACGCAATTCATTTGAGCACTATCTAGATACACCCATCTTTAAATGTTCAGGAATATATGTTATACAAGAAAAAATATACATATACATAAGGGTTTCCAAGGAAAAGAATTGTGTATCACAATAATGTCCAAAGGAACGAAAAAAAGAAATATGATAATGGTGTCTATGAAAGAATGAATTCAAATCAGACATGGACATTCATAATGGAAAATAAGAATTCATAAAGAAAAATTTATGTGAAAATAATATGATATCCTGTGAAAACTGTGTTTAAGAAACATTAAAAGTAAAACATTTTAGTGTGGTTTAAGGGAAATTATATAGATAATTTAAAGCAGAACTAAAAAATTATTTTATATATATCCAGAAAATGACCAAGATGGATTTTCATGATAAAAATATTGGTTTTAAGATGAATAATGGGGAAATAAATATAATTTATAAGATGTATATAAAAATAAAGAAGAATTATATTGGAAAATGGAGAGAGAAAGTGTAACCCAACAGAGAAATGTAGGTTCAGAAATAATCCCATACCTTATGTCTGAAAGTGTTCTGAACATGAACTTAATGTCCAAGATAATGAAATTATATATATTTATTAATTAATTTTGAATATTTTTCACATGATTTGTATTTATTATAATTTTATTATGTTCATTTAGGGTCTTTTTTACGAGTCATTTTATTTAATTTCATCATTCAGGAGTGTTTGTTTCTTTATTTTTCATTATTGGTTCACTTGTATACATTTATGAAAGATCATGTAAAATAAGAATAATGAAAATACATAATATTAATTGGTCTTATGTACCATTTTTTTCAGTACATGAAGATGATTCATTAGATAAATTTTTAATGATACCCATTTTGATTATGTTTGTGTTTTTTTATCATTGCAAACTATTTTTCTTTTGTTAATTAACTAGTAACCAACCCATTCATTTTCATGTTATAATCCTTTAATTATATATTCAATTATACACACACATAATTTGAAGTTATTGAATCCTTAAGATACATAAAATATAATAAGAGAAAGAAACTTAATATTGAATAATAATTAATACATAAAACAAAACAGAATCACAAACAGATAATTTCACATGGTGGAAGTATTTAAATTGAAGTTAAAAACATGATATTTATATCAAAAATATCATAAATTAATATATATATATACATGAATTATTTCCTTAAAATTTAAGTTTCTATTAAGAAATAATTTATGTAAAATTATTTGGATTCCAAATATATTGTTATGATTAATAAATACTAGTACTGATTAATTGATAATAGTGTGGAATATTTACCTATCCATTCTGAACTATATTTCTTATGTGAAATATGTAATACTAGTTGAGAACTAATATGTTTCTGTATTTTTTAGGTAGGAAATGTAACAATAGTTCAAAAACATATATTTCAAATAATATATGAATTTTTTTTATTAAAAAATAAATGGAAATTTTAATACATTCAAAATGGATCCAAATTATATAATATATTTTAATTTTTTAGCATATTTTTTAAAATATTTTCTTCTTTGGTACACTCATTTTGAAATAGTATAATTTTTGAACAAAAAATGAATAAAACAATATTGTTTACATTGAATGAAATTGAATATTCCTAGGGAGAAAACACCTAAAAAATCCATCATGGATGACCAATAAAAAAGTGTTCATATATTAAATGTGAATAAGAGTAACATAAGGTACAATATAACTTGTTTATTTCAAAATAATATGATAGATTACAAAAATACAGGTACTGAAATATAATTTTTTTTCAATTTGGTAATAATTGATTATTATAGTAAATAGATTTATGAAATTAGATTTTATATTATAATACCAAGATATTATTTAATATATATTATGACATATGTTGACAAATATTATAAACAAAGACTCATAAAACACAAATTTATATAAAATTTTCCCCTTTTATAGATTTCATGAATAGATTTTCTTGTAATAAGATCAAACATACACTAAATTTCAATAATACATGGATGTGTTATTATAGAATGTCAATTCATAAGAATATATAATATAGTAATTTAAGAATAATAATATAAAACAAAACATTTAATTTATAGTGATTATAAATTAACACTGTTTATACAGTAAAGTTCAAACCACCTCCCAATGGTGATCAAAATGAAACACTAGACTAAAAAATTTCCTTCAATTGTCAAAAAAATAAATTATGTATTTCACACTATAAATTTAAAATAGTAACTATTTTTTTCATACACATACTTGACTACTTCAGAGACCTCCACATCAGAAGAACTAATCAATGTATTAGTGCACTTAATATACCATGAAGATAAATACGATCCATCATCAATAAATCCTTTATAAGAAAGGATTATTATCAAACTCTACTTCAATCATATGTTGAAAAAGGTTTCATTTCTTCTATATTTAGATTATATTTTATAATGATAAGTCAAAAATATCCTCAAAATGAATGAATAATTCATTCATTTTAATATATAGTGTGAAAGTGAAGAGATAATTAGATCATAACTGATTATATCAAGGGGCTTATTTTCAGTATCATTAGCTCACATATACCACTTGATGTTCTTTCACAATAAATATCATAAGATAAAGATGTAAAATGTTGGTGTGATTAATTTAAATGAGTATTATAATAACAAAACATTACTACATGGGCATGCATACATTTATTTTTTAATATTAATATATTATTGTATACATTTAAAGAATTGTTTGATATGATGAATCACCATTCAATTAAAATGAATAATATATGAAAATATAAAAGGGAATTTTTAAACATACATCAAAGACTATACAAGAGATGAATCTGCATAACAGAGTTTCACAACACCTCATCAATTTAAATTATTTTGAAGAACATTAGTGTTCACATGAAAAATAATATTTCACGAAACAAGGCCCCCCACAACTGGTTCAATCATAAATGACTCTATCAGTCATGTAGAAAAAAGTTATTCACCAGTCGTATCCACCTTCAAAACAGATTCAAATGCATCTAACATAGGTAAATAAGAAATCAATTTAATATTAAATATCATAAGATTCAATTTAAATTAATTGAAGAAAAAAATTCATAATCCATGACCACTTTCAAAATGAAATTTTCAATGAGGATAAAAATGATTTGATATAAGATTTTTTATTTGAAAGAAACATGTAACATAAGAACACATACTATCAAAATAACAACAACATTTATTCTTATAATGCAACCAATATTTATTATTTTTTATTTAGAGTACCTTGGAACCAAAATTAAACCGTTAAAGCTTATTTCATAATTTATTGTTATAAACATCTCAAATACATGATCATAAAAATAAAGAATATAGACTTAATCAATTTATAAATTACTATAAACTATATACAACTATAAACTATATATTTTATCAAACTAATAAATATATATTTAAAATAGTAAATCTATAAAATACTTTCAAACTTTAGATTTACTATAGTAAATCTATAAAATGAAAAATTGATTAAGCCGTAAATATTTAAAATTACAAATTTACTGAAGTTTTCAGTTTAAATATTTACTATTTATTTACTATAGTAAATATGAAATTGTAGCTCAGGTTATAAATTATTTTATACTCTATTTTTGTTTTTAGTAAATATACATTTTTAAAGTAATGAAATTGAAAAATAAATATCTATTAGGCCCATTTACTATGATTAAATATTTATTTTTATATTAATACATTTTGAAGTAAATTAGTATTTTTATAGTAATCTAAATTTTGAAAATTTTAACTACATAGTTCTCATTTGATACTTAAAATGAAGATATAAAACATAAAACCAGTAAATGTTATAAAGAAAATGTGTACCTTATTTGGATTGGAATGGGAAAGTTCAATAAATTGTAAAATGATATGTTTTTTCATTTTATAAATGAGTAATCATTTCAGAACAGTTTTAAGAATTACCAAAAAACTTATAGTAGATGTTGAGTTTCATGGAAGATGATGGCCACCTATGTTGAATGATAATATATATATATATATATATATATATATATAATGAAATAATTGAAATGAAATATCGGAATGAAATAAATATTTCCAAAATAAGATAGATTTGCATCTTATTAAATAAATAATATGTTAAAAATAATAAAGTAAGAGTATATAATTACCAAAATGGAAATTAAGAAAACATACAGTGGAAAAAACTAAATAACACCAAAACCTAAATGTGGGACAACATTAATGTTTGAACTAAATAATCATATAACAACCTGATCATGGGAAAATAATATAGCCAGTTAACAATGTGAGATAAGAAACTATAACCTATGATCATGCTCTCTTAAGAGTATTAAATATCATGGACCATTTCACAATGGCCACAATTTCCCTTCATTTATCTGTATTGTAAAATTAATCTTATATACCACAAATTGAGGTAAAATAATTCAACAACATAAATAACATTTTTACGAATATGAAATATATGTTTCAGGTTTGTGGAAAAATTGAGAAATTCCACAATAATAATGACCAAATAAATAATAAAAACTATTTATTTCAATTATATTTTTTATCAAAATTTAATTATTATTCATTTTACAATATTTTTATTGAATTTTAGAACTCAAATATAAAATAATTTTGGAAATTTAGGATATAAAGTTGTTTATCATATTAACTAAATTGATTTTGGTGAATCACATTTATAAGTCAACGTTTACCTTTTAATTTTATTTCATTAATAAGTAAACCATATGAACAAAACTGTAAGAAAAAGATTTTCAAAAATCAGTGAAATATAATATAATTAATTAGATAAATCAATGAACATGAATATGAGATATATTTCCAATTCTCATTTTATATAGAATATGAACCTTTTATTTAATTAAAAAAGAACTTTATTCGATAAAATGAAACCTCAGTAGCCACAAATTTCCTTCGAGACCAAGGAATGATCCATTATTGAGGCAAAAGAAAGATAAGGATAATATTTTAAAACCATGTACACATCAACTTGAATAATCAATATTAACAATAATGGATAAAAAGGGATAATTTGATGGGAAATAGAGGTGCTAGAACATGGGCTCGAGCCTTGAAATATATAAATAATAATATATTTTTAATGTAAATAAATAAATTAGATGCTCGGGTGCATACCTCCAGGATTTAATATTGGATAACTGAACACATTGGTTTTTTAACTCCACTATTATAACATGATGTTAAAATAATGACATGCACCAGGTAAGAATTAAAAGATACAATAATACTAATTAGTGGTGTTAAAACTATGACATTTTTATAATAACTAATAAATTTAGATTTTGATATTTTGATTATATAATGGATTTATAGATAACATTTATAGTTGGGGTAACATTTTATATCATTTAAAAATGTAATATAGATATTTTAGTAGAAAATAACACAAATGAGATACATATATATTACGATAAATAGATTGTATAATTATAATATTAGATGAAAATACATCTTTTATAAATACTATGATTTTATAAAAAAAATTATATTTAGATTGGTGATTATACACTAATTGTAGATAAAACAGTAAATAAATCACCATCCATACCCAAATTATATAATATAAAGAACTAATAATTAATTTTATTTTTTCAATTGATTATGAATGTAAAAGAAAAAATTGAATAAATTTAGTTTTTGTTTTTATCATAACAAACGAATCTTGGAAAATCATTTGTAGAATAGTATAATACAAATCAAGTGAAATTTTACTGTGAAATCCTTGAAAAAGATTTTCCTATTGAAAAATTAAAAAGATATCTATTGATTTATTCTATTATACATGCCTTATTATGTGAGAAAATAAGAAAATAAAGGAAAAATGTAATCAAATCCAACACAAATAATATGTTCGAAAATATTAAATGGTTACACTAAAATGAATACCTAAATCTCATTAAACATAATTAATTTCAGTGTATTATGGGAGTTTCTTGAGGTGAAAATGAAGAGGCATGATAAGGAATGAGTGAAAAAACTTATATTCTCTACATGAATGTGATGTTAGAAGGGAAATGATTGATAGGGAACAATCATATTGAGAAAGAAAGGGAAAAGGATGAAAAAACATATAAAAAATGATTGTGATTTGATTTTTTTAAATTTCAAAACCAAACCCAATTTTATTTATTTCCTAGAGAAACAAATTGGAAAAAACTTCAAATTTATAGAGGTTTCATTTCCCAATCATTTATTTTTCTAATGTTTAGTTTTTAATAAAATTTGAATCATTGGTATTAATTCTAAATAAATCAAACCAATTTTACTATAAATTCAGTACCACTAATATATAAGTCAATGATAGAAAACTTTACATACAATATAATTAGAGAATAATTCCTATTTTAAATGATGCTTATTTCATGAAAAATTTAGAATTATTACAACTAAACATCAACATTTATGACATGTAATGATTAATCATAATCATTTCCCTTAATAGAGTGAATTTTCATGTGTCTCTTTAGATGTGATTCCTTAAAAAAACTCACTGAAACACCATAAAATGTTTTTTATTCCTCACCCACACTTTCTAATGTTCTCACTTTGATATCATCCATATGTTTAAATGGAAGAACAAAAAAACGATATTAACACTAGAAAAAAATATATGTGGTTAATAAAAAAATTAATAAAACAATCAATTAGTGAATAAGTTATTAAATAGGGAATAAAGTAAATTGAGAAATTGATACTCCTAATAAAATATATTATGTAATTATTGGTAATTGTATACATGATGATTAATAAATATGGATAAATAGAGTAATGTATGGAATAAAAAAAATTCAGTAAATTTTAAAGATTATGTGATAATGAAAATCAATTACTGAATAAGATATTTAATAGAGAAGAAATTAAATTGAGAAATTGATACTCCTAATAAAAAATATTATACAATTATAGATTAAAGAAAATATTATAATTTATAAACATGAATAGAGAGAGTAAAAAAAGGTATTAAAGAACATACATTCAGTCAATGGTAAAAATATATGATGCTATTAGTATTCTATAAAAATTCAAATAAAAAATTCATTAAGGAACTCATGAAAGTATGTCCAGAAAAGAAAATTATAGCAAGAGAGGACACCAAACACTCACTACATGGAGGGAATACATTGGTAAAAAAGTGTTGGGTTTTGTTTTATTCTCAATAGTTGATACAATTCTCAATCAAAGTGAATTTGTTTCATAAATCTTACCCTAGTGAGGGGAACACAAACAAAAAAATACATAATGAATTAGAAAAATAATAATAATCGGTTGCAATGGAATAGAATTTTCTGATGAATATCGGCCAAGTTATACCTCATCCTTCCTATTAAGAGTACTGGATTTGTAGTCAACCAAAAAAATCCAAATGAATGACAATTTGCGAATAAAATTAGAAATACCCATTAATATTGATGTGAGCTACAATGGTATTCAGGTTGATTGAAGATGATAGAGAATGTGGGAAGTTAAAATAATTACATTAACTATAAAAAATACTATATGAAGGAAGGTTCTATTATTTTCAATACATATAACCTCTAATTAAAGATATTGAATAGCTCTAATAGGGAAATACAAATATGATATGATAGATTTCAACAGGTAAAAATATATGCAGAGTGGGAAAATAAGAATCAATAATTAATAGGAAATCCCAAAATTTGTGGGAATATTAATTATTTTAGTTAAATTTCAAAACAATATAGTCATGTTTTATTATGTTCTATAATGCATTTGTCTTTAAGAATTCATACAGAACCGACAAATAAATTATACTCTACTATGGTAGATTTGAAAAGGAAAATAAGAAATAAATGGGGAAATGATGATGAATAATTTAAGTAGAGGGGGTGGGGGTTGGAATACTCTATTCTAAAAAACATAACAAAATATATATAGAAGAAGTCATGCTGATATTTTAAAAACATTTTGCAGCAGGTCCTAATATGTCAAAAGAATATCATAGACATATAAGTTTGATTAATTTCATAAAATATTACATTCAAATGAGTTCATCGCGCATCTAAAAAAACTATGTCTATTGAATACTTTAAAAATTAAAGGTGACACATATTTAGAATTAAATGTTAGACCTTGAGAGCATCATAATCATCAATTGTGATGTCACTTTTTGGTTCCTAAATGTCTAAAAATGGAAAAACAATTAAGGGAGCAGAAAATAATTTAGTAATTCATATAAATATTGTTATACATAATAAAAACAAATAAATTTTACAAGAAACTAAAAATATACATTTCAAATTCTTCTAGTAATTTTGAGTAACCAATAATTATTTTTGTAGGAATAAATACATATCACATTCAAAAAAGAGAAGTAATAAATGAAATTGAATTACAAATAAAATGTACAAATTTCAAATGATGTTGAGGGAAAAATATAAATAAATAAAATATTAATATTTTTTCGTATAAAATAAATCGTATTCTAATTAAGAAGGTTGTACCAACATCATTCCAAGATGGAACAATTTAGTTTTGGTGGCAAGGGTGGCCTGAAATTGATAATAATAAACCAACTATTCCTTTCATATGAAATAGAATACACTGATGATATAATCAAAACAAATAAAAACTAGAAAGTATCAAAGAAAATGTAAAGGATAGAATAATTCAAAACAAATACAATCCATGGAATACAAATACAATAGTTAAAAAGGCAAGAAAATTAAACAATTAAATCATACCAAATATAACTGAGAGAGAATGAGGTTTGGAAATCAATGAATCTAAACTCCATGGTATATATAAAATGGTGTGTGAACTCTCAATTCATATGTCTCCAGGTTCAACAAAATTATGTGGATATGTAATGGAGAAAATAAGATTAAATTAATGCCCCAATAGTAGATATCGAAGGGAAATTTGAGGAAATATTATAGTCGTCCTTAAAATAAACCTTAGCATAGACCATTAAAAATAGGTGAATCATTTAGCACAAACATTTGATATGCATAAGAGAACCTATAATTTGGTGTGTCCATAAAGAAATCATACAATGAGTCGAGGAGAAGGGTATCCTGGTGGTGGAGGCATTGATAAAGAAGGGATGTTAGAAGGAAAAGGTGGGTAACCGGAAGGGGGGGGGGGGCGAAGGCAGAGATGAAGGTGGATGTGGGTACCCAGAATGTGGATACGGGTAGCTATAAGGTGGAGTCGGGTAGCCAAAAGGTGTAGGTGCATATTTACGATGGTAGATAGACATTTACAATGAGAGGATGGTCAAAAACAGTGAGGGATGAGGTGGGTAGCTAAAATGTGGGGGTGGTGGTGAAGATGATGGTGAAGGAGGGTATCTTAAAGGTGATGTAGGGTACCCAGAGTATAGGTGGATATTTATAGTGGGAGATAGATATTTACATTGGGAGGACGGTCGAAAATGGGTAGTGTGAGAACTGGTAGTCGGGGAGTTGGGGAGAGGGGGAGGGAGATGGGGATGTGTATATGAGAAGTGAGTCGAGGGAGTGTTAGTAGTGGGGATGGAGAAGATGATGGGGAGAAGTTGTGTTAGTGGGGAAGGGAGACATATGTTTTGGGATAATTCCATCCTGATTGAAGGACAGGGGATGTGGGGAATGGAAAAACGAAGAGGATATGAGATAAGCAATAGATTCCACATGGAATGGTTCCACACATCTTAGAATGATTAAAATATATTTTGTATATATGTTAGTTCCAGAACATAAAATAATTTATAAAATGTATTTAAAAATATATTAGAACCATTATAATAGGTTTATGAACATCCTTGAAGGTAGTTACGAAAATTGAAAACTCATCATCCCTGAATGTGATAAATCAGCACATCACATATGATGTTTTCTTTTTTAGAACAAAAGGAGAGGGAAAGAGAGTTTATGATGGGTTATTCCATAATCATAATAAAATTCTCATATATATAAGATATTGGAGTTATCATTCCACTTGGATGAGAGGTGGCGTGGATAGAATAAGAAAATAAAATAACTTGAAAAGAAATTAAATGAAAAAGAAAGAGGTTTCTACCACTGAAATTCATCTTCTTGAGAACCTCATTGAGGCACATGAGTTTGATATTTTAATGAGACTAAAGTCTCCTTGACATAGGGGAGATACTTGTTACGTTTTTTGGGAATAATTTGGAAAATATTTAAGGCTTTAGAGGTTTGATGATGAGGGGTACTGAGGGGTTGTATTTATAGTAGAGGATATGGTTGTTTTTTTGATTATTTTATTCATTAGTTTGTTATTTTTTCTCAATACTATCAATACTGTTGATAATTATCACTAAATATATTAAATAATGAAGTTTATTTCTAGATTATGGTTCTTACATCTGTAATTAATCATGTAATAGAGAATTTAATATTCAAACTTTATACATCGTAAACGACCATATTTTACTATTAAAAAAATAAACTATTTTAGAAAAATCCCAAATATTTACCAAGACTGGTTTTTTACTAGTATAATTCAATAATTAACTCCTTTTAATGAAAAAAATTTCAATATAATGTAATTTTTATTTTTTATTAAAAACATCATCTACTCGAAAAAACTAATTTTAAAATTATAACTTCTTTTATAAGAATTCGAAAAATAAATTATGGTCTCATAAAATTATTATATAATCATAAGAAAAAAATATTATTTTATGAATCTATTTTACGAAAATATATTATCTTTTAAATAATTTTATTAATTAAAAAATTTAAATAAACATTTATGTTTCACTAAAATATCAATATAAATTTTATGATTTTTAAATCATTTTATTTCATGATATAAATATATCATATTTTCACATATTAGAAAAATAATTTTTATTTATACTATCACAGGTGAGGTTACTATTCTATTGGCTAGATTACTATTTCTAAGGTTCACATTACTATTTAAAAGGTCATGATACTATTCCCTTTTTTAGGTTCTTTAATTTCTATAAATACATATTATTTAAATCATTAATCTTTTATAAGGTTCTTATTATGTTGTCTAAGTGATTTTATATGATTTGTACTATATAAAATATTTATAATATAGGAAATTTTGTTGATATAATTCCGGGTCTTTACATTTTTTCTTAAACTTCTTACCACTTATTTTATTTTTCACCCTTAGATAATCAGGTTTAATATTTCCTTTATTATTACACACATAACAAATAATATCTATATTTATATTATAACTTCATATCCAATTATCCTTACTATCATCCTTTATAGATGTATTAATTTCTCATACAGACTAATTATTTCTTATCTATTTGTAATATAATTTATAAAACTTGGTTATCGTTTATTTCCCATACCTTATGTCTGAAAGTGTTCTGCACATGAACTTAATGTCCAAGATAATGAAATTATATAGATAGATTAATTAATTTTGAATCTTTTTCACATGATTTTTATTTATTATAATTTTATTAAGTGCATTTAGGGCCTTTTTGACGACTCATTTTATTTAATTTAATCATTCAGGAGTGTTTGTTTCCTTATTTTTCATTATTGGTTCACTTGTATACATTTATGAACGATCATGTAAAATAAGAATAGTTTCCCGGAATTGAAATTATATTTTATTAACTAACATACATAATATTAATTGGTCTTATGTATCATTTTTTCAGTTCATGAAGATGATTCATTAGATAAATATTCAATGATACCCATTTTGATTATTTTTTTTGTTTTTTATCATTGCGAACTATTTTTATTTTGTTAATTAACTAGTAACCAACCCATGCATTTTCATGTTATAATCCTTTAATTATATATTCAAATATACACACACATAATTTGAAGTTATTGAAACCTTAAGATACATAAAATATAAGAAGAGAAAGAAACTTAATATTGAATAATAATTAATCCATAAAACAAAATAGAATCACAAATAGATAATTTCACATGGTAGAAGTATTTAAATTGAAGTTAAAAACATGATATTTCTATCATAAATATCATAAATTAATATATATATATATATACATGAATTATTTCCTTAAAATTGAAGTTTCTATTAAGAAATAATTTATGCAAAATTATTTGGATTCCAAAAATATTATTATGATTAATAAATGATAGTACTGATTAATTGATAATAGTGTGGAATATTTACCTATCCATTCTGAACAAAATTTTCTTATGTGAAATATGTAATACCGGTGGAGAACTAATATGTTTCTGTATTTTTTAGGTAGGAAATGTAACAATAGTTCAAAAACATATATTTCAAATAATATATGAATTTTTTTATTAAAAACTAAATGTAAATTTTAATACATTCAAAATGGATCCAAATTAAATAATATATTTTAAATTTTCAGCATATTTTTTAAAATAGTATCTTCTTTGGTACACTCATTTTGAAATTGTATAATATTTTTACAAAAAATGAATAAAACAATATTGTTTATATTGAATGACATTTAATATTCATAGGGAGAAAACACCTAAAAAATCCATCATGGATGACCAATAAAAAAATGTTCATATATTAAATGTGAATAAGAGTAACATAAGGTACAATATAACTTTTTTTTCAAAAAAATATGACAGATTATATAAATATAGGTATTGGAATATAATTTTTTTTCAATTTGGTAATAATTGATTATTATAGTAAATAGATTTATGTACTTGGATTGTATATTATAATACCTAGAGATTATTTAATATATATTACGACATATGTTGACAAATATTATAAACAATGACTCATAAAACACAACTTTTTATAATTTTTCCCCTTTTATAGATTTCATGAATAGATTTTCTTCTAATAAGATCAAACATACACTAAATTTCAATAATACATGGATGTGTTATTAGAGAATGTCAATTCATAAAAAAATTATACAGAAATTGAAGAATAAAAATATAAAACAAAACATTTATTTTATAGTGATTATAAATTAACACTGTTTATACAGTAAATTTCAAACCACCTCCCAATGGTGATCAAAACGAAACAACATACTAAAAAAATTCCTTCATTGTTAAAAAAATAAATTATGTATTTCACAATGTAAATTTGAAATAGTAAATATTTTTTTCATACAAATACTTGACTACTTCAGATATCTCCACATCAGAAGAACTAATAAATGTATTAGTGCACCTAATATACCATGAAGGTAAATACGATCCATCATCAATAAATCCTTTATAAGAAAGGATTATAATAAAACTCTACTTCAATCATATATTGAAAAAGGTTTCATTTCTTTTATAGTTTGATTATATATTATAATGAGAAGTCAAAAATATCATCAAAATGAATGAATAATTCATTCATTTTAACATATAGGGTAAAAGTGAAGAGATAATTAGATCATAATTGATTCTCTCAAGGGGATTATTTTCAGTTTCATTAGCTCACATATACCACTTGATGTTCTTTCACAATGGATCTCATAAGATAAAGATGTAAAATGTTGGTGTGATTAATTTAAACGAGTCTTATAACAACAAAACATTACTACATGGGCATGCATACATTTATTTTTTAATATTGATAAATTATTGTATACATTTAAATAATTGTTTGATATGATGAATCAGCATTCAATTAAAATGAATAATATATAAAAATATAAAAGGGAATTTTAAACATACATCAAAGACTATACAAGAGATGAATCTGTATAACAGAGTTTCACAACACCTCATCAATTTAAATTTTTATGAAGAACATTAGTGTTCACATGAAAAATAATATTTCACGAAACAGGGACCCCCATAACTGGTTCAATCATAAATGATTATATCAGTCATGTAGAAAATAATTATTGACCAGTCATATCCACCTTTAAAACAGATTCAAATACATCTAACATAGGTAAATAAGAAATAAATTTAATATTAAATATCATAATATTCATTTTAAATTAATTGAAGAAAAAAATTCATAATCCATGACCACTTTCAAAAGGAAATTTTCAATGAGGATAAAAATGATTTGATATAAGATTTTTTATTTGAAAGAAACATGTAACATAAGAACACATACTATCATAATTAAACAACATTTATTCATATAATTCAACCAATATTTATTATTTTATATTTAGAGTACCCTCAAACCAAAATTAAACCGTTAAAGCTTATTCATAGTTTATTGTTATAAACATTTCAAATACATGATCATCAAAATGAAGAATACAGATTTAATCAATTTATGAATTACTATAAACTATATACTACTATAAACTATATATTTTATCAAACTAAAAAATATATTTTTACACTAGTAAATCTATAAAATACTTTCAAACTATAGATTTACTATAGTAAATCTATAAAATGAAAAATTGATTAATCCATAAATATTTCAAATTAATAATTTAGTGATTTTTTCAGTTTATATATTTACTATTTATTTACTATAGTAAATATGAAAAGGCAGCTCGGGTTATAAATTCTTTCATACTCTATTTTTGTTTTTAGTAAATATTTATTATTAAAGTAATATAATTGAAAAATAAATATTTATTAGGCTCATTTACTATGATTAAATATTTATTTTTATATTTATACATTTTGAAGTAAATCAGTATTTTTATAGTAATCAAAAATTTGAAAATTTTCAATGCATAGTTCTCATTTGATACTTAAAATGAAGATATAAACCATAAAAACAGTAAAAGTTATAAAGAAAATGTGTACCTTATTTGGATTGGAATGGGAAAGTTCAAAAAATTGTAAAATGATATGTTTTTTCATTTTATAAATGAGTAAGCATTTCAAAACATTTTTAAGAATTACCGAATAACTTATAGTAGATGTTGAGTTACATGGAAGATGAAGGCCACCTATGCTGAATGATAATATATATATATATATATATAATAAAATAATTGAAATGAAATATCAGAATGAAATAAATATTTCCAAAACCAGATAGATTTGCATCTTATTAAATAAATAATATGTTAAAAATAATAAAGGAAAAGTATAGAATTACCAAAATGGAAATTAAGAAAGCTTAAAATGAAAAGAACTACATAATACCAAAACCTAAATGTGTAACAACATCAATGTTTGTACTAAATAATCATATAACAACCTCATCATGGGAAAATAACATAGTCATTTAACAATGTGAGAGAAGAAACTATGACCTATGGTCATGCACTCTTAAGAGTATTAAATATCATGGACTATTTAATAATGGCCGCAGTACCCCTTCATCGATCTGTATTGTAAAATTAATCTTATATTCCACAAATTGAGGTAAAATCATTCAACAACATAAATAAAATATTTAAGAATATGAAATATATGTTTCAGGTTTGTGGAAAAATGGAGAAATTCCACAATCACAATGACTAAATAATAAAAACAATTTATTTCAATTATATTTTTTTGTCAAAATTTAATTATTATTCATTGTATATTATTTTTATTGAATTTTAGAACTCAAATATAAAATAATTTTTGAAATTTAGGATAGAAATTTGTTAATCATATTAACTAAATTGAATTTGGTGAATCACATATGTATGTCAACGTTTACCTTTTAATTTTATTTCATTAATAAATAAACCATATGAACAAAACATTAAGAAAAAGCATTTCAAAAATCAATGACATAGGAGATACAAAATTAGATAATGTAATGAACATGAATATGAGATATATTTCCAATTATCATTTTATATAGAATCTGAACCTTTTATTTAATTAAAAAGCACTTTATTAGATAAAATGAAACCTCAGTAGACACAAATTCCCTTTGAGACCAAGGAATGATCCATTACTGAGGCAAATGAAAGATAAAGATAATATTTTAAAACCTTTTACACATCAACTTGAATAATCAATATTAACAATAATGGATAAAAGGGATAATTTTATGGGAAATAGAGGTGCTAGCATATGGGCTCGAGCCTTAAAATAAATAAATAATAATATATTTTTAATGTAAATGAATAAATTAGAAGCTCGGGTGCATACCTCCAGGATTCAAGATTGGATAACTGAACACATTAGTTTTCTAACTCCACTATTATAGAATGATGTTCAAATAATGACATGCACCTAGTAAGAATTAAAAGATACTATAATACTAATTAGTGGTGTAAAAACTATGACAATTTTATAATAACAAATAAATTTAGATTTTGATATTTTGAATATATAATGGATTTATACATATCATTTATAGTTGGGGTATCATTTTATATCATTTAAAAATGTAATATAGATATTTTAGTAGAAAATAACACAAATGAGATACATATATATTTCGATAAATAGATTGTATAATTATAATATGAGATGAAAATACATCTGTTATAAATTCTATGAGTTTATAAAAAAATTATATTTAGATAGGTGACTATACACTAATTGCAGATAAACCACTAAATAAATCACCATCCATACCAAAATTATATAATATAAAGAACTAATAATTAAATTGATTTTTATAATTTATTATGAATGTAAAAGATAAATTTGAATGAATTTAGTTTTTTTATCAGAACAAACGAATCATGGAACATCATTTGTAGAATAGTATAATACAAATCAAGTGAAACTTCACTGTGAAATCCTTGAAAAATATTTTCCTATTGAAAAATTAAATATATATCTAGTGATTTATTCTATTATACATGCCTTAGTATGTGAGAAAATAAGAAAATAAGGGAAAAAATGTAATTAAATCCAACACAAATAATATGTTCAAAAATATTAAAAGGTTACACTAAAATGAATACCTAAATCTCATTAAACATAATTAATTTCAGTGTATTATGGGTGTTTCTTGAGGCGAAAATGAAGAGGCATGATAAGGAACGAGTGAAAAAACATATATTCTCTACTTGAATGTGATGTTAGAAGGGAAATGATTGATATGGTACAATCATATTGAGAAAGAAAGTGAAAAGGATGAAAAAACATATAAAAAATGATTGTGATTTGATTTTTTTAAAATTTCAAAACCAAACCCAATTTGATTTATTTCCTAGAGAAACAAATTGGAAAAAACATCAAATTTATGGAGGTTTCATTTCCCAATAATTTATTTTTCTAATGTTTATTTTTAATACAATTTGAATCATTGGTATTAAATCTAAATAAATCAAACCAATTTTACTATTAATTCAGTACCACTAATATATAAATCAATGATAGAAAACTTTACATACAGTATAATTAGAGAATAATTCCTACTTTAACTAATTCTCATTTCATGAAAAATTAAGAATTATTACAATTAAACTTCAACATTGATGACATGTAATGATTAATCATAATCATTTCCCTTAATAGAGTGAATTTTCATGTGTCCCTTCAGATGTGATTCCTTAAAAAAAACTCACAAAACAACTATCAAATGTTTTTTATTCCCCTACCACACTTTCTAATATTCTCACTTTGATATCATCCATATGTTTAAATTGAAGAACAAAAAAACGATATGAACACTAGAAAACAATAGATGTGGTTAACAAAAAAGTTAATAAAACAATCAATTAGTGAATAAGTTATTAAATAGGGAATAAATTAAATTGAAAAATTGATACTCCTAATAAAATATATTATGCAATTATTGGTAATTTTATACATGCTGATTTATAAATAGGGATAAATATAGTAATTTATGGAATAAAAAAACAAAAATTCAGTCAGTTATAAATATTATGTGATAAATAAAATCAATTACTAAATAAGATATTCAGTAGAGAAGAAACTAAATTGATAAATTGATACTTCAAATAAAATATATTATACAATTATAGATTAATGAAAATATTATAATTTATAAACATGGATAGAGAGAGTAAAAAAGGGTATTAAAAACATACATTCAGTCAATGGTAAAAATATATGATGGTATTAGTAGTCTATATAAATTCAAATAAAAAAATTCATTAAGGAACTCATAAAAGTCTCTCCCGAAAAGAAAATTATAGTAAGAGAGGACACTAAACACTCACTACATGGAGGGAATACATTGTTAAAAAAAGTTTTGGGTTTTGTTTTATTATTAATAGTTGATACAATTCTCGATCAATATGAATTTGTTTCATAATTCTTACCCTAGTGAGGGGAACACAAACAAAAAAATACATAATGAATTAGAAAAATAATAATACTCGACTGTAATGGAATATAATTTTCTGATGAAAATTGTCCAAGTTATACCTCATCCTTCCTATTAAGAGTACTGAATTTGTAGTAAACCAAAAAATGCCAAATGAATGACAATTCGGGAATAAAATAAAAAATACCGATTAATATTGATGTGTGCTACAATGGTATTCAGGTTGAATAAAGAGGATAGAGAATGTGAGAAGTTCAAATAATTATATTAACTATAAAAAAATTCCATATGAAGGAAGGTTCTATTAATTTCAATAAATACAACCATAAATTGAAGATATTGAAAATCTCCAACAGGGAAATAGAAACATGATATGATTGATTTCAACAGGTAAAAATATAAGCAAAGTGGGAAAATAAGAATCAATAATTTATAGGGAAAACCAAAAATATGTGGGAATATTAATTATTTTCGGTAAATTTCAAAACAATATAGTCATGTTTTATTAAGTTATATAATGCATTTGTATTTATGAAATCATGCAGAACCGACAAAAAAATTCTACTTTGCTATGATAGATTTGAAAAGGAAAATAAGAAATGAATTAGGAAATGAGGATGAATAATTTAAGTGGAGGGGGTGGGGGTTGGAATAATTTATTGAAAAAAACATAACAAAATAGATATAGAAAAAGTCGTGCTAATATTGAAAAAACATTTCGTAACAGGACCTAATATGTCAAAAAAATATCATATACATATAAGTTTGATTAATTTCATAAAATATTACATTCAAATGAGGTCATCCCACATTTAAAAAAACTATGTCTATTGAATACTTTAAATATTTAAGGAACCATATATTTATAATTAAAATTTAGACCTTGAGAGCATCACAATAATCAATTGTGATGTCACTTTTTGGTTCCTAAATGTCTAAAAATGGAAAAAAACAAAAAAATTAAGGGAGTGGAAAATAATGTAGTAATTCATATAAATATTGTTATACATAATAAAAACAAATAAATTTTACAAGAAATTAAAAATATATATTTCAAATTCTTCTAGTAATTTTGAGTAACCAACAATTATTTTTGTAGGAATAAATACATATCACATTCAAAAAAGAGAAGCACCAAATGAAATTGAATTATAAATAAAATGTATAAATTTTAAATGATGTTGAGGGAAAAATATAAATAAAAAAATAGTAATATTTTTTTCGGAAAAAATAAATCTTATTCTAATTAAGAAGGTTGTACCAAAATCTTTCCAAGATGCAACAATTTAGTTTTGGTGGTGAGGGTGGCCTGAAATTGATACTAATAAACCAACTATTCCATTCATATGAAATTTAATACACTGATGATATAATCAAAACAAATGAGAAATAGAATTTTTCATATAAAATGTAAAGGATAGAATAATTCAAAACAAATAAAATCCATGGAATACAAATATAATAGTTAAAAAGGCAATAAAATTAAACAAATAAATCATACCCAATACAATTGAGAGAGAATGAGGTTTGGAAATTAATGAATCTAAACTCCTTGGTATATATAAAATGGTGTGTGAACTATCAATTCATATGTCTCCATGTTCAACAAAATTATGTGGCTATGTAATGGAGAAAATAAGATTAAATTGATACCCCAATAGTAAATATCGAAGGGAGATTTGAGTAAATATTATAGTCATCCTTAAAATAAACCCTAGAATAGACCAGTCAAAATGGGTGAATCATGTAGCACGAACATTTTATATGCATAGGAGAGCCTAGAATTTGGTGTGTCTATTAGGAAATCATATTATGAGTCGAGGAGAAGGGTATCCTAGTGGTGGAGGCATAGATAAAGAAGGGATGTTAGAAGGAAAAGGTGGGAAACTGGAAGGGGGAGGCGAAGGCAGAGATGATGGTGGATGTGGGTATCCAGAATGTGGATGCAGGTAGCTATAAGATGGAGTCGGGTAGCCAAATTCTGGAGGTGCATATTTACAATTGGAGAGATACATTTACAATGGGAGTATGGTCAGAAAAAGTGAGGGTTGAGGTGGGTAGCTAAAAGGTGGGTGTGGTGGTGAAGACGATGGTGAAGGCGGGTATCTCGCAGGTGATGTAGGGTACCCAGAGTATAGGTGGATATTTATAGTGGGAGATAGAGATTTACACTGGGAGGAGGGTTGAAAATGGGTAGTGTGAGAACTGGGAGTGGGGGAGTCGGGGAGAGGGGGAGGGAGTTGGGGATGTGGATATGAGAAGTGAGTCGAGGGAGTATGAGGAGTGGGGATGGAGAAGATGATGGTGAGAAGTTGTGTTAGTGGGGAAGGGAGACATATATTTTGGGATAATTCCATCCTGATTGAAAGACAAGGGATGTGGGGAATGGAAAAAACAGAGAGGATATGAGATAAAGAATAGATGCCACATGGAATGGTGCCACACATATTAGAATGAATAAAATATATTATGTATATATGTTAGTTCCAGATCATAAAATAGGTTATAAAATGCATTTTAAAATCTATTAGAACCATTATAATAGATTTATGAACATCCTTGAAGGTAGTTACAAAAATTTAAAACTCATCATCCTTGAATGTGATAAATCAACACATCACAGATGATGTTTTCTTTTTTAGAACAAAAGGAGAGGGAAAGAGGGTTTATGATGGGTTATTCCATAATCATAATAAAATTCCCATATATATAAGATACTGGAGTTATCATTCCACTTGGATGAGAGGTGGTGTGGAGAGAATAAGAAAATAAAATAACATGAAAAGAAATTAAATGAAAAAGAAAGAGGTTTTTACCACCGAAATTCATCTCCTTGAGAACCTCATTGAGGCACATGAGTTTGATATTTTAATGAGACTAAAGTCTCCTTGACATAGGGGAGATACTTGTTAGGTTTTTTGGGAATAATTTGGCAAATATTTAAGTATTTAGAGGTGTGATGATGAGGGGTACTGAGGGGTTGTATATATAGTAGAGGATATGGGTGTTTTTTTGATTATTTTATTCATTAGTTTGTTATTTTTTCTCAATACTATCAATATTATTGATAATTATCACTAAATATATTAAATAATGATGTTTATTTCTAGATTATGGTTCTTACATCTGCAATTAATCATGTAATAGTGTATTTTAATTTAAAACTTTATACATCATAAACAACCATATTTTACTATTAAAAAAATCAACTATTTTAGAAAAATTACAAATATTTACCATGACTAGTTTTTTACTAGTATAATTCAATAACTAATTCCTTTTAATGGAAATTTTTTCAATATAATGTAATTTTAATCTTTTTTTAAAATCATCATCTACTCGAAAAAAACTAATTTTAAAATTATAACTTCTTTTATAAGAATTTGAAAAATAAATTATGGTCTCATAAAGTTATTATATAATAATAAGAAAACAAATATTAATTTTTGAATCTATTTTACGAAAATATATTATCTTTTTAATAATTTTATTAATTAAAAAATTATAAATAAAAATTTATGTTTCACTAAAATATCAATATAAATTTTATGATTTTTAAATCATTTTTTTTGCTTGATTTAAATATATAATATTTTCACTTATTAGAAAAGTAAATATTATTTATACTATCATAGGTGAGGTTAGTATTCTATTTCCTAGATTACTATTTCTAAGGTTCAAAATACTATTTCAAAGGTCATGACACTATTCCATTTTTTTAGGTTATTTAATTTCTATAAATACTTATTATTTAAATCATTAATCTTTTATAAGGTTCTTATTATGTTGTCTAAGTGATTTTATATGATTTGTACTATATAAAATATTTATAATATGGGAAATTTCCTTGATAGAATTAGGGGTCTTTACATTTTTTCTTAAACTTCTTACCACTTATTTTATTTTTCACCCTTATATAATCAGGTTTAATATTTCCTTTATTCTTACACACATAACAAGTAATATCTATATTTATATTATAACTTCATATCTGATTATCCTTACTATCATCCTTTATAGACTTATTAATTTCACATATAGACTAATTATTCCTTATATATTTGTAATATAATTTATAAACCTTGGTTATCCTTTATTTTCCATCAGTAAAAGAATTTGAATCATCTTTTAAGTATGTAAAATAAGTTTCAATAGTTTTAAAATCCATAACATTCTTATTTTCATTCGATTAAATCTCAATGTTTTTCAATACAAGAATATATTATAAGAATGATCCAATGAGCTCATGCAAAGTGTATTCCATGAAGTGCTTACATTAATAAATCGAAACTTCATTACCATGCCACTTCTTGGGTAATGATCTATCAATTATTTCAACCATAACATTATTTCCAATGTTACTCTATGTTTACTCATCCCATTTACAATTACATTAAACATATGTAACATATGATTGATAGTTTCATTTTCATACACTGCGAAATCTTGATAATGATCCATAACATTCTAAGGTTTATTATTATCAACTTCTATGATCCATAATGAGTGACTTGAAAAATTATCCACATATCATAAGATTTATTAAATGTGGATATATGTCTAAAAAAATAGCTAATAGAATAATAAAAAATTTCATGAAATCATAATTAATAACATAGTTTACTATATCAAAAATAGTAATAGAATCACGATAAATATTAATAAATTTATAATTTTTTACCATTATTGTCTAATGGTCATCACTTAACTACATAAGGAATGCATAGATTTTTTGCCATTTACCAAAGCCATTTCCATTAAAAAATGGTGACCTATACAGAATCCGACCACAATTAGATCCTTATCCCACCATCTAAAAATTTATTCCCCTTATAATTCTAGTAACATGATATGTTTAGTAACTAGAGTATATCTAAAATTGAAAATGTTATGATGCTGGTGATAATAGTATTAGGTAAAATATCAATAAAGCACAAATATTAAAGGGATAGGATCTAAAATAAATCATTGGTATTATATGGTTATGGAAAAAGACATGAGGGGGATGAATTATCGATCATCAAATAATTTGAGAAATTAAAATTATAATTACGTAAAAACCTGATTTTTCTTAAGGTATGAAATCATTTAGTTTCTGTAAATTCTTATTTTAAATGATTAATTATGGCCCTGTTTAAAAACAACTTGATGTTATGGAGGTATCAGGGGTGGTCATGGATTGTTCATATCCCAAAACCAAACTATTGGGGAAAAACATTCATACCACATGATTAGTAGAAATTGTGTGGGGAAGGCCACATGTTCTAACTAACAGTGTGATACATAAGAAGAGAGGAAGAGGAGATCAAATAGTTTAAAAAACCCGGGGATTTTAGGCACACATCCGTGCAACTATGTCTTAAAATTTTAATAGTTCTATGATACACATTTTTACCTTGGTTTTTCAAACAGTGATTGACAACAGTTTGATATTCCCCTCTCCAAAAAAGATGGCATACAGTTGGAATATTATTTATATGACCATGTGGCAAAACCATAAAGCCAACTATTTTGGGAGAAGTTACAAAATTTTCTTTAATTAAATCTTATAACATAATTCCATTTTATCTTTATTCCTCCATTAGTATATCCTCACCAATGTAGAGCTTCCTAGGGTTCCTAATTTAGGAATCGAGAGATCTCCTACATCAGAAATTTGAATACAGACCAGTCAGAAGAATTTGATATATCTTGGTAGGATCCCAATTCATTTTTCATAATTTCTCTTTATTCTTGGTATTAATTATTCTATTTATATTCATGCTAATATACCATTTTTTCAAGTTATTCTTCTATGATTTGATTTTCTCTAGATTTGAGTCAAATAAGTAGTTCATACTGGATGATCACTCTACTACAGACCTATAATAAGTGGTCTCATTCTTTTCCATTAATGTATAAGTGTTTATATATATTCTATTATTCTGCACCCCAATTTATTGGAGTGACACCCATGAAATGGAATTTAATAATTGCTTAGAATTGATAGGTATGACCTATGTAAATAATGAGATCCATTAATTATTGATAAGGGTTATGGATCTTGAATTGGAACCACCCCTAGGGGTGTTTTATATTAAAATATACCACTTTGGGTGGTATATGAATTGGGTCACACTTGAAGTGTTCTATTTACCCATGATATGGAATTTCAAATGATGAATTAAATTGTAATCTGAATTATAATTTAAACTGATTAATGAAATGGGATCGAATGACCATGAACCTAGGATCTGACCATGTAATGTTTTGTTTAAGCATAAATTTCCATTTATAATGAAATTCCCACATGATGAAATTAAGAGGAAAACCCTTCTAAGATTAATCATGCCTTGAGCCACCTTCTGAGGTGGGTTTAAAAAAAATTGATCGTAGTGATGACATTGAAATTATTAAATGATATTGATTGGAAGATATTATTCCTTTGGTGACACATGGGTTCATATAAAAATTCCATGAATGGGCACTTTTGGTCACTGACTTCATTACGCTGGAGTGACACTTGGACTCCCCATTGGAATGCCAAGGACAGAATCATGGGGGATAACTAATATATGCCCAAGTGATACTCAAACACATTATGGATTTCCAAGGATGAGATGAAAGGGAATTTGATCACATATTCCAAGGGTCATAAATAGCCTCCCTTAGGGGACCCCTAATGATATGCTTAAGTGGTAATGATGTTATACCAAACCTAGAGCGATACCAGGATTCCAATGAGAAATTCCTAGGACGTTCTTATAAGGGGCTTGGTTTATGATATTCCTAGAGTGATACCATGATTTAAAATAAATAATTACAAGGGTGAGACTTAGTTATTAATTAATCAATGAATGAAATGATTTATATGATGTGTCTTCCAATCCAAAGAACTATATTGGATTCATCTAGTGACTTTCACATTAATAATAGCCTCGTTAGGAAAATATTGGTTATATATATTTACATGGGATGCTAGTGACATTCAAATGTATTTTACACGTTATATATAAAACTATTATTATTATATATTTACTGACTATATGTAATTAGATATTTAGTTGGTTTCCTACTAGGATTGTATCTCACACCCTATTCAGGATGCTATTGGGTACCCAAATAGACTATATGATTACAAGCATGGATAATGGAACTCACACTACTACAAGTTTCCAATTGATTCTTAAGAGAAGAGGAGAACATGGCCAAGATTAGACACATGAGGATAGGCGTAATATCTTTTTGGATCTTTTTATTTTTTACATGTATTTTACACCTTCCATATATACCTATTTTAGCTATTTGTAGAAACTTGACATGTATCATCATATTTTTTATATGAGATTGCTTCCAACTTTTTTTATATACTCATGTTGTTTATCTATTGTCTGATTGTTACTACTATCTCTATTGATTGTGTGATTTATACAACTATGATACACTATGATAATATAGAATATTCTCCCAACAGACACCCTCGGCCCTCACTACTTGTCAAAATCCTTTGGTGATTTTTGATATGTGCTTGGGTTCATGTGGCCAACTATGCTTGGGGAACCATGGAATAACATCTGGGTTTGAGATGTTACAATGTGGTATCATAGGATCATTTTATGGTTTATTATTTTGTGACAATAGAAATGGATAATAAGGAAATGAAATTTTTTAATGAGTTGTTCATGAGAGTAGCTAACCCACGTATAAGAAAAATCCAAATTACCTCAAATAAAATTTTTTGTTTCCAAGATTTTGGATATTTCAATTGATTTTATTCCACCATTGGGTGATTTACATGAATTGTGATTTTATTTTTGATATGATTGTGTGTAAAAATTTTCTCAATCCGACGAGATGAGTTTACACCACCTCATGCATCATTTTGGAACTTTATAGGATTCACATTCTATACATTATTCAATACCATATTCGATTCATTGCCTGATTTCATGTTTTTGTAATATGTTCCATGATTAATATACCTGTTAAGTGATAGATATTTTGTGTAGGGGATTCTATAAACATGTTTGGTACTTAGTTTTCATGTTGTAATCGAAGAAGTGTTTTCTAGATTATGCTACAACAGACACCATAAGCATCCGATTGTGGTAATTTGTGTCATGGACTAGAGATACATGGGATAGAACATATTATGGTGTTGATTAGGTGGACACCATATTTTGGTTAATGAGGAGTATGGGCCCTTATGTTTTAGAATTTTTTGAACCATTCAATTCAATCCATTTAATACTATTATGAGAATGAAGTGGAATCCTAAATTATTTATTGTAGAGACCATGACCTAGAATAAACCCTGTAGTGGGTAATAGGGAGTATCTGTTTCATTTTTTAGATATTTATACCCACAGAACATAATCAAGGAGTTGGAAAAGGGGTGTGAAACTTATATAGGAAGGATTGTACATATCCTATTTAAATATTTTTACTTTTATCAGTTTTTTAAATATTGATCTAAGTCACGCAATTGAAATTTTTAGAGATATTCCACCAAACAAATCATGCAGTTGTATTCAAGGAAGGCGATAGTGATAATTCCATGGAGGTGGTGGGCCAGGGCCTACTAGTAGATCATCTAGTTGGGATAGATACAACACCATTAATTATTGCAGACACATGTGCTGATGAACAATTTCGTGAAGGATTTATGTATTTCATGCATACTGATCAGGGAGAACCATGACCTTCCCAGACTATGGTAGAGTTGACACATGAGTTCCAATAGAAAAATATAACCATTTTTTTGGGGGATAGTAGACCACATGCTACAAAGTCATGGATATAGTCCATTTTATCTATCTTTTACCATATTTAGACACCTCTTAAGAATATGGTAAAGCTCGCTACATATATGTTGTGCGATTTCACCAAGAGATGGTGCAATTCCATTACTTAGATGGATCATCATCGAGATATGTATTGGTGGGATTTTCTTATGGCATTAAATGATTACTTCTATAATAATACTTTGAGGTATGATAGATCCATGTAGTTAATGCACTTGAAGAAGGGTTCATTTTATGTTATGGATTTTAATCCCATTTTACAGAGATTTAGGACTTCACACCAATTCTCATGGGTGATGAGCTATATAAAGAACATATATTTAAAAATGGTCTCAGATTGGACATCTAATCAATGGTGAATTTATTTTGGATAACTAAAGTTTCAGGTATATTGAATTAGGTGCTTATCACATATAATAAACTGAGAGAGCCAGTGCGTGAGAGCTAGAGTGGTTTGAAACATATATTTGGCACCACATAAACCAGTTTTATGAAGAATCAACTGTAGCTTCCACATAGTGACATTTGTATCTATAGAAATAATTAGTTAGCTAGGTGAGGCTCCACCAGTGTGTTAGTTTGGGATATATAAGGCCTCAGTGCACATGTGAACTAGTTGAGTGCTGATCTTATAGAATGATGGGCCATCTTCTGCTCTTTTTCAAGTATTTTCTTCTAGAATCATGAGAGAGAGGCCCTATACCAATTCCATGTACATGAGAGGGTTCAATATATTATCATCAGATTTAGAGGTGGAGTACAACCAGATGATCAGGACAAGGAGGTGGTTGTGGAAAGGTTGTTACCACCCATATTTATACGACCAAAAAGTAGATCTAGTCTACGTAGCTAGCTTGTATCATCGGGCTACAAATCAGACCAAATATACATAGTCAAACAGTCACTTGGGGAGAATATTCCCAAACCTTCTATTATGAGAGGTAATATTTTAGTATCCTTTACATTAGCATCTTCTCTTTTCAACGCATGCCCATCTCATATATTTATATACATAACTGTTGTGCAGATACATGGGCTCAGTGTCCAGTGTTTAGATGGAGTTATTACACTTGATACACTATTGGGGATTCTAAAGGAGGATGTACATTAGTGTAGGGACTAACACCTTGATATTTTTGGGTGTCACTTTACATGGGACCTATTTTTCTTTGAGATGACTAGTTTTTTACATCATCCTTGAGATGGATTGTTGGGTTACCTTTCATGTTTTCATTGATTTCTATTGTCATAGGGTGACATTTTCAAAACCAGAGGGAAGATATTTTAATCTCAAGGTTGAATACAATGTCAGATAAGATGGGATGGACACAAGCATCATGGGATGGGTGGGATGATATCCCCAATTGTGAGTTTATATCTGGATTATCAAAAAACACATGAAGAATATTTCCCTCAAGTGTTTGATAATTTCAAGGACATGTTATTGGATGAATTTTTAGGATTACCTCTAGTGAGAGAAGTAGTGTTCTCTATCAAGGTAATTCCAAGAGATTCACCAGTATCCATTACTCCTTATAGGATGGTTAATACTGAGATATAATTTCCCAAGACGAAGCTACAGGATTCAGAGGAAAACATATTTATATGAACCATTACATTTCTTCTAGGTTCTCTGGTATGTTTTGAAAAAAGAAGAGGATGTTACCCTCAGGCTATATATGGATTATAAAAAAATGAATCAACTGATAGTTAAGAACCAATTACCTCTAATGTGGATAGCTAATATTTTCAATCATATCCAAGGATCTTAGGTGTTCTGAAATATTTATTTTAGATCTAGTTATCATCAAGTGCATGTTAGACCATCACACATAACTCACAAAAAATTTCATAGAAATTATAATCTATATGAGTATTTGTTCATGGCATTTAGTCTCCTGAACATGACAAATGTATTCATGGAATGGATGAAATAATTATATCATCATTATTTGGACTCATTTTTCATTTTTTTGGGGACAATATTTTGTTATATTCTCAAAATTAACATGACTGGGCCAAACACCTTGAGATCATTTTGGATACACTAATAGATCATCTACTATATGTTATGCTCACAAAGTGAGACTTATGGATGGATCAGATTCACATATTGGGTCATAATTTATTTGAAACATGTGTATCAGTTGACATAGAGATGGTGAAAGATGTCATTTCTTAGCAACAACCCGAGAACAACATTGATATACAGAGTTTCTTAGGGATGACTATATATTTCATTCATTTTATAAAGGGCCTCTCACCATTACCATCACCACTGATGAGATTGACTAAGAAGGGTGTGATTTCATTATGGTCATATACTTGTGATTCATACTTTTAGGAGTTGATTGGAATATAGACTACATTTTCGATACAGTTTTTTTCAAAATCTTGGAAGGAGTTACACTGTTTACTATGATGCATCAGGTATTGGGCTAGGAGAAGTTCATATCTAGGGGGTAGAGACATAGCATACGAGGCTTGGTAGTTGAGGTCACATGAGATGAATTACTTAATGAAAGATCTCATGTTATATGTATTTGATCATGCATTATGCTATTGGATACATTTCTTACTTGGAGAGAGTTTTTTGGTGTTCAGAGACCATAAAAGACTCAAATACATATTTACACAGTGTGATCTAAATATGAGTCCATCAAGATGGATTGAATACCTATAGTATTTTAAATTTTTTATTTTCTATACTTTTGGAAAGGGAAATCCAGGGACCAATGAATTTAGAAGGAGGACTCATAAACACGTAGTTTAGTATGCTAGTAGTGAGTGGAAGCTTATGGATTTATTCTCTGAGATTCTTTTGATTGTGAAGGATAGTTCAGAAAAAAATTTATTTTAACCTTAACAGTGACCTATTACCTTCTAGAAAATGTATGGATGAGGAAATTATCAAGTCTTGAGGTCCCTATCCAATGGGATAGTGTTGAAGGTGAGGAAACTCCTCCGAGTTAGACACTAGGTGATGATGAAATTATGCGATTACATGGTCATGTATGGTTTTAATTAGATACATGCGATGGTTTAATGTGAGGTTTTCATGATTCATCTTGGGTAGTGCACATCATAATCACCAAAATTGTTAATATTTACAACACCAATACTAGTGGAGGGGAATCAGAAGAGATGTATCTCATTTTCTCATGAGGTGTTATACTTGTAAGAATGTGAATCCAGAACACTACTGACCAACTATACTTTTACAGCAACTACCCATTCCTAAGTGGAAATGAGAATATTTCATAGTGGAATTTATGATATGTTTACTGAGGTCACCTCGAGGAAATGTTGTCATTTGAGTTGTCGTTGACAAGTTCACAAAGGATTCTCATTTCTTTCCAATGAAGGATGCATTTTAGTAGATGATCTCGAGAGATTGTATGTATGTGAGATAATAAGAATTCATGGTGCCCCATACTATCATCTCAAATAAGGATACCCTATTTACATCATGGTTCTGGAAAGGGTTTTAGAGAGAACTGGGTAAATAGGTTCTTCTGTGGACAACATACCACCCTCTAACTAATGTCTAGGTAGAGCACGTGATACAGGTTCTTGAGGAAATGTTGTGAGCATGCATCATAGATTTCAAGGGCTCTCAGGATAGTTATATACCAATGGTTAAATTTTACTACAATAATAGATCTTAGGATAATATTAATATAGATCCATTTGGGGATATGTGTGGTATGCCATGTCTATCATCCCTATCTTGGTTAGAGGTAGTAGTGGAAGCTACTATTGGACCTTATCTCATGTAGGATACTACATAATTGGTTTAGTTGATTCATAAATAGATGGATATTGCATAGTATTGATATAAATATTACACCGATTTCTATAGAATAACTCTATAGTTTTAGGTCAGGGATATGTTCTTTTTACATGTCTCACTGAAGCTGGGACATAGGAGGATTAGGAGATAGGGTAAACTTCCACTGTGATATATCAATCTATTAGAGATTCGAGAGAGATTCGAACCAATAGCCTATAAGTTGTAGTTACCTTAGAAGGTACCAACCCAATCATGATGTTTTCTATGTATCTCATCTCTTCCTTTTTCATTCAAAACCATATCATGGTCTTCATCATGTGGAGGCCAATTTATAGGCTGATGCATCCTTTATAGAGCATCCTATTCGTATTTTGGATTGTAGTAAGAATGTTATTTGTGTATCGTTAGTCCCTCTTATACAATTTTTATGATAGAAAGGTTGGGTACTTGAAGAGACCTAAGAGGAGGATGCTAATGTATGAGAACAACAGATATATTTTTTCATGGAGTATGATTGACCACCCATGGAAGGGAAATTTGGGGACAAATTACTAGAATGTGGGATATTTGTAAGAACTTGGTTCTTTCTTAATTCATGGAATCTTTTACTTTCAATAAATTCTCAGCTTAAATGCTTAATTACGACCTAATGTGAATTCCCCATGTGGTTATGGAGGTATAAGGGGTGTCTGTGGTTTGTTTAGATCTCGGATCCCAAATTTTGGGGAGACACAAGCTTGTATCATAGTTAATAGAAAATGTGCAGGGTAGGCTGTAGGGTCAAAATAACCATGTGAGACTTGGGAAGAGAGAAGGAGGACCTCACATAGTATAATAACCTATAGAATTTGTTGTGAAAAAAATGAATAGGTACATATGTAGTTTTTGACAGTAGGCTGAGAAAGAGTTTGTGCATTTTTATTCAAATTGTGCATGTAGACCATGAAAAGTGCGCCTCCCTATAGAAATGGGTGCACGATTGGTGCATAGTTTCATCAACCTTACGACCAAATGTTTTAGCCAATTATTTTGTATGAATTTACTAAATTGACCTTAATTAAATATTATAACATAATTCAATTTTCACTTTATTCCCTCATGGGTATAACCTCACATGTGGAGAGTTTCCTTTGGCACCAATTCTTAGAATCAGGAAGCCCCTCCATCTAAGATTAGAATCCAGATCCATCAGAAGCATCATATCTACCTCAATAAGAACCCAATTCTTTTTTTTTTCTGTTTTTTATTTTTCTTCGTATTGGATTGATATTTTGGTCTGAGATAATATTCCATTTTCGTGGTACTTCCTCTTTTATATGATTTTTTCCCAATCTGAGTTGAACCAGGAGCTCATACTGAACAATAAATCTACCAGGAAACTACAGTCAGTGGTCTCCCACTTTTCCTTTAAATTCACAGTGTTTATATATATATATATATATATATATTTTTTTTTTTCTTTACACCCTATTTTGGAAGAGACTCCATTTAAATGGAATTTAATCCTTTATTAATATTGATAGGTATATATGTAATTAATAAAACTCATTGATAATTGATAATAGTTATGGACCTTGAATTAAAACCACCCCTCAGGTGTGTTGTATATTAAAATTGTCAACCATGGGTGGAATATGAATTGGGTCAACATTGAGGTGTTCTATTTAACCTTACAATGGAATTTAGATTGATTAATAGTGAAATTATCAAGTGAGTAAATTAGTAGGAAAATCCTTATAATAATATCCATGCCTTGTGTAACACCCTAATATTTTTTGAAATATATTTTTTAAGATTAATTTGTTGTTTTGATGTTCTGCATTTCACATGAAATTAGAAATACTTATATATATATATATATATTTATATTAAAATACTAATTCGAACAACCCTTTCACATGAAACTAACGTGTATTATTCTACATGAAACACTAAATTGTCTTTCACTATATGAAACACTAAATTAGCGTGTGCTACAAGAAACACCAACTTGGCATACATTACACGCAATACCGAGTTTCTATGAAACATCATTTTATTATTACAATTATTTAAACAGATTACTTACAACATAGTAATTAAAACATATTAATATGAATATTAAAAACTACTTTTAAAACATTTTATAATGTTTTTATATAAATATAACTTATATATAGTGAATAATTTAATTTTTCATAACTTATTTATATGTTTTAAAATACTATTTTTGTGATTGAACTTCTTTTCATGGCCTTATATAATGAAAAAATTAATTTTAGAAACATATAGAAATTTAAATTGATAAAATAAACTACATTATTAGATTTAGAATTCATAAATTATCTTAGGATGAATTTTTGATAATTTTCAGAGAAACATCATTTTGTTGATGAGTAGTGAAAATACTAAATTTTAGTTAGCCAATGCCTTGTCAATGAAAAATTAATAATATAAATTATACATTAATTTTTTATAAAGGTCACATTAGATCAATTATACATATATTAATAATATTTAGGTTGTTATAATCAATTTCTATTTGATATTGAATATAAAAACTTAACAAACATTTGAACATTTTTCTACTTTAAAAAACTTTTATTTCATCTCATATGCGAGATTAGCATTAATATTAACTTTCATGCTTCTATGAATTGAATTTAGAAAATGAAAATATACCAATTTAATCTCTTTAATATTTATACTATAATTATATCATGTTAATTTCTTTCCAAAAAAGATTTGTAAAAGTGATTAAAATTAATCACACTGATTAAGGTCAAATTAAGCTTAAGTGGGGACTAAAACATAATCATAGGGGCCCAAATTACCTAGAAACTTGTCCAAAACCAATTGTATCGAAATATTTAGAGAATAAAATATCAATTACTAGTTTTTTTTTGGGGTGCTATGACTTTTTTTAGGATATAACATGTGTACAACAAACTTGTTTTAAAAAATTCCAATTGAGTCATTTTCCATCCCTACAAAACTGCACCACTGCTCCCTCTTATTCACACTTCTAAAACTAATTAGGTTAGGAAAATATCAACCAAATACACTACTCAAAATCCCTCACTTACAACTATAATTATATCCTTGGGTAGAAAGACATCCAAGTAAATTTTTTGGATTAAACCAAAAGGAGTTACCCAATAGAGTGGTAACACCTTCTCTAAAGCCCCCTTTTTTATTTTCTTTCTCCAACCCATCCACCATATTTATTACAGGAATTTAAAAAAAATAAGTATCCTTAATATAATAGGATTTTTTATTACAATGTTTTATCCTAAAAATGCACACACATCCATCTAACTGGTAATGAACATATTATTTACGTGTACAACAAATTACTGCCTCACTAAACAGTGATTGTTCATTCTTTTCATTATCGCCTCCCATTGTGGAAATTATGATTTAAACAATATTTATATATGTTATATTTTATATTTAATATGAATTTAATATTATTTACTCTTTTTTAAAACATATATATCTTTTTTACTTTCCATTTGGTGTAAATACGATAATTTAGTTTAAGGAAGTGTCGATTATCACCCTCTCAAAGTGATGTGATACATTCACACACTACATGGAATGTATTAAAAATGGGTTTAGTGAAATTATTTGACATATATAAAATTATAATTCTACTATAATGATATTATATACATATATACATTTATTTATTCTTCTTTCATTATTTCAATATGACAATAAAAACGTAAGCAACGCTCATGAACAAGTACGTCTTACCATCTCTAAGAGAGGTGTATTACATTAAATACATCTATATGATATATATTATTATAATAAAAATATGAAGAATATAAATTATAATTATATCATGGTTTAAATTTTGGAAATCATGATATAAGTATAGGGACACAAGTTATAACAAATTTATCCACATGTGAAAAATAAAGAAAATGTTACCCAAAGTGTAACCATAACATGAAATTGATAACAAGGGTTAATATAAATCTATTCTAAATACATATATGTTATTAGATATGAGAATATGGTTATTTAAAATATTTATATGAAATTTATATTTATTATAAAGGATGATAAAATGACTACGATGAGAGTCAAAACACAAGTCAAGGGGATTTCATCACACTTTTTATTTTTTTGAGATACATGATTTATACAAAACTCATTACTTTAATGTGGTGTGAATAATTCCCATGGATTTAATCAATTATTATTATATTTAAATTTATTGTTAATTACATATCCATTCAATGAACAAAATTTCCCAGGGATTATGTTTCAAAAGATACCAAATTGGTAAAATAGTTTTTTTATCAATTTTCCTTCTTTGAGACTCTTGTTTTTATGTGCATGATTTCATTTTGAGGTGTGTATAATAAAAATTTACATTATAAATGTTGAATATAAATATTTTCATATATTATAAGCTTCTATAAATTTTATATTCTTACACAGAGAGCATGATCACATGTTACCATGTGATTGGATTATATTGAAATAATCTCATCACTTTTCAAGAATATTTATGTTAATGCTTCCTTCGATGAAATATTACAACCAATATCTCAATAAATTCATGAATTTTATTCCCATTTAGTTATTAATGATATTTTCATGTATTTGTACCATATTTCTACTCTTAGGTACACAATATAGTTATGAAAGTGTTTTTATAAAATCCCGAATTTACCCTCTCTTAGTTAAAAAATCTATGTTTTCTAAAAAGGGTTCCAAGAATA
This sequence comes from Viscum album, assembly GCA_963277665.1. Classification (NCBI taxonomy): domain Eukaryota; kingdom Viridiplantae; phylum Streptophyta; class Magnoliopsida; order Santalales; family Viscaceae; genus Viscum; species Viscum album. The sequence continues at coordinate 520,167,470 of OY728166.1, forward strand.
TTATACCATTTCCATGTAATCATTAAAAGTAATTTTACCCTTTTTATCTGTTACTAATATATTAAAAGGACTATTTTTTTCTCTTTATGAATAACACATTTTTCAAACCATTTTACCGTCAAAAATGAATGTTCCTTTATCTTGTACGACACGTACAGATTTTCCCAGCATCATTTTATTTAAGTTTCCTATTAAATTTTGTAATGTTAATTTTTAATAATTTTTTAAAAATTATTTTCAAAAAAAATGGTTTTCAAAAAAAATTTAATCTTCTTTCATATATTTTATAGTAAACCGGTTTTTTAGAAATTTTCATGATTTCTTTATAAGTTTTCATGGTTCTTTCAATGAAAAAGTTTTTCCTAATTTTTATAAGATTATTTTATAAGTTTTCAATAAAAAAGGATTTAAAAATAATTTCATGCATTTCTTATAAGATTTCAAAGTATATTGAAATAAGAGGTATTTAAAAAATGTTTTATGTTATAATAAGACTTCTTCAACAATGAATGGTTATTTTCATCAAGAAATGTTTTCAAAATATATTTATAATTTTTTTTACGTATAAGATAACATATTTTTATGTTATTCAATCCATTATATGAATTTAACCAAAGGTTTTATTCACATTCATTCATTGATGGATTATTTTTTTGAATGAATGACCCTTACAACACCTTTTTATCTTCCAGAGATTATATTATTTTGAAACCCGCTTCTTTTCATGTCTTAGGCTTCAATGAAATGGATATGAAACCTATATATTTTCCATAGGTTAGTATGTGATTAAATTTTAAGGATACCTATTTTATTTCATGGGTTATGATTTTATTTTTTTAAAAACATGTGTATTTTTATGGGTCATGAGATGATGAAAGTTTTATTTTTTTGTAACTTGTATAAATGATATTTTTATTAGATGGGTGGGATGTATATCTGGATCCAATTCACTAGGTAAAAATGGATGACTCATGAGTATAAATGTTATGCATGGACCTGATTTCATGTCTATAAGTTTATTTATGAACTTGATTTCATGTTCGCAATGTTATGGGTGAACCTTCTTACATGTTCACATTGTTATAAATAGATCTAGTTTCATTACCATAATTTTTTATGTCAACCTGATTACATGTTCAAAATATTATGAGTGACCCTTATTACATGTTCCCAATATTATGCATAGACCCAATTTTATGTCCATGAGTTTATAAGTGAACTTGATTACATGTTCACAATGTTATACATGAACCTAATTACATGTCCACAATGTTATGCGTGGACCTGGTTTCTTGTAAATAAGGTTAGGTGGGAAGCTGATTACTCAATTAAAATTCTATGAATGGCCATGGTTTTATGTTCATAATTTTTTGTGGGGGGATTATTTCTTGTCCATAACTTAATTAAATAAGACAAAACAGTTTATACTATTTCACAATGTTACAGACCAATGTGCTTGCCTTAAATTTCATGTCTTAATCCTATGTTATTCTTTCATGACTTGAGATATTAATTTAATTATGACCTATTTATTATGAACTACCAATATTTATTATCATTTATAATATATATGCTATTATTTTCAAATTTTATTCTCAAGATCCATACCCTTTTTTCATGTTATGCTTACACATTTACTTTATTTACCCTGACTGAGCATATGAGCTCACCCCTTTCTTATGTTTCATTTCCCCATGTTATGAAGAAAAGTTTTAGGTGGAATTAATAAAGGTGTAGATATCTATGTGTTATGTTGAAGATATTTCATGGGTATAGAATATTTTTTTCCAAGATTCCAAATACAATAAAGTATTACGGTCCTCATGCATTTATTTTGGTAATGTACTGAATATTTATCGAAAATGATGTAATATCCATGTATGATAATCCTATTTCATTGTATTTAGTTTCAAAGGATTGGGTTATTATACCATTGGAAAATATAATGATAAAACTTTAGTGATATCCCTCAGTTTATTTCTTTATATATTTTTAGGGATTTATCTAAGGATAAGTGTAAGTATGAGTTATCATTTAGGAAAAATGTATTGGAATTTTTGAAAAGGATAGAGTGAGTTTTTTCCTAGAAATAAATCTCTATATAGATACTAAAATGGGATGTGGCTCTAGAAAAGATGTACCTAGGGGTAACAACTCTGACAAGATGTTCCAGGCCTGACTCGGGGTAATCCGGTATACAACAATGAGCTTTTTTGCACACTAGGTTTGACACTCTCGAGAGGATATGCTATGGAAATTCACAAACTCTTCATGAACCATTATATTAGATTTAAATATATTTTTGATATGAATAAACTAGAATAAACATATGTATTCATAGTTTAATGATGCATGAGACAAGATTTAGTCACCCTATAATTAGTTTTTCATGATTATATGGTATCCCAATATGAAAAATGTTTCTCACACTTTGATTTCTAGTTTTAGTCAATGGATATAATTATAAGGAACATGTTTAAAATTTTATTCTTCACATTTGGATATAATATTAAATTTTCGAATCAATTTCCCATGTGGAAATATCATAAGGAGAATCAGGAAGGTGGTATGAGTATTGGTTATACTTATGAAGATACATAGATTGAAAATAACATGTGAATGGTATGTGATGTTCTTCCAGTATTGTTTACATTGATAATAAGAAGCATTATTAAGTTGAGGTTTAGGAACCCTAATAAATTATTCATATTTCATATTATAGGGAACCAGTATTAAGGAATATTTTGATGAAGCCAGAGTAATGGATTAAGAATAATGTTGGATGAATCATGTACTTATGTTTTGGAATTCAAAGACTTTGTTACTGGAATCATGAAATATATAAGGATATTCAATATAAGTTTTCATTAATGATTGAAAAGGATAAGTCTAATGGTGATAAATATAGAGTAATGTGATATTTTAAATAAGGGAACGAAACCCTTATCATGATCAAGATGTTGAGAAAAATATGCATCTCTTGGATAAATAGATGATTGATTTGGAGAAAGTAAATTGGGTAGCAATGATTTTCCTGGATTTGATTATTGATTGTTTTAAAAATTAGTCTATTTCATTATTGATTAAATTTATAACTCATTTTATTTATGGAATTTATCATGTAACCTTTGGAATAAATAAGAATGCATGTTTTCCTAGAGTATCTATGGTAATTTGAGTTATTACCATATTTCAAGAGAATATATTATGAGGGTATTAACATGTTTTGAATGTGAAAACCAAGCACTACATTGTGATATATGTTTGATAAATATTAATCTAACTATGTGACATCATTATATAGTTATTTATATTCATCCTTTAGAAGGGTTATAAGGTTAACCATTTATGGAAAGATAAAGGTAATCATTAGATAATTTTTGTGAAAATAAAGTATTGTCGTACCATAATTTAATTTAAAAATATTGGATATGATATTATAATAAGATGGTGTTGATGAGAACTAATGACATATCGGATCGAAAATCATGGATCTCATGATCTGTTAGTACTTCGAGAAAGAAGAATTCACATTCAATTTTGGAGAAAGAGGTAAAGTGGATCAAGGAACAACAAAGGGTGTGGTTTTACTAAAATAATGAAAGTATATCTTTCTTGAAAATTATTTCACATTAGGAAAAAGGATCTTGAAATAAAAAAATTTATCAGAGTACCTTCTTTTTTGATAAATCAGATGGTCCCTTAGTTCATCATAGATTTATGGTTTTCTAATTGTTAACTTTCTCCTGACCTTGTTCTCTATCAATCTCCATCAGAAATTGATAGTTATATTTTCATCGTGTTTCCATATTTTCACTTCCCACTTATGTTCTCATTTGATTAAACCTAGTTATATGTTACTTTGGGTAACCTCTATGTTTCCAACATTCCTTTTTAAAATAAGTTTTATTATTCATTTTTACGTTGTTTTTTTTTATGGAGTGAACATTCATTTATTAAAACTTGGATAACGTAGAAAATTTTCTAGGGATAAGTTCATGGGGGGGGTAAAATGTAACCAAACGAGATTTTGTGAAATAACTTTTTTGGAATTAATTTATCTTTTTGATATTCTGTATTTCATGTGGCATTGCAAATATATATATATATATATATTATAACACTAAGTCCAAAAATAATTTCAAATGAAACCAAATTGTATTTTGCAACATAAAGCACATAATTGTCTTATGCTACATGGAACACCGACTTGGCATGTAAATCACACAACACCAACTTGGTTTACGTTACACATAATACCGAGTTTCTATAAAACAAATTTTTATTTTTATAATTATTTAAATGGGTTAGTTATAACCTATATATTAACAGTAATATTTATAGTAATAACTATTTTTAAAATATTTTAATAATATATTTATATAAATATAAAATATTTTTAATGTAAAATATAATTTTTTATGGCTTTATATGTTAAGAAACACTATTTTTGTGAATGAACTACTTTTAATGTCCTTATATAAAGAGAATAAAAATTAATATTAGACCCACGTATAAATTAAATATGATAAGATAAACTTTTTTTTTGAAAATATATTGAAAAAAATTAAATTAGGGTGAATTTTTGGGATTTTCTAGAGAAACATTATTTTTTATGAATAGTAAAATATACTGCATTTTAGTTAATAAATGCATTTTCCTATAAATATTTATTAATGATAAATCATAAATTAAAATTGTTTTAAGGAAAAACATTATTAATTATACATATATTATTTCAATTTAGGTCATTATAATCAATTTCACTATGAAATGGAATATAAATACTTAACAAACTTTTCAACAATTTTCTATTTTAAAAACCTTTTATTTTATCTCGTTTGCGGGATTAACATTAACCTTAATTTTTCCACGTCTATGAATTTTTTTTGAAAAATATACACAAAACAATGTAATTACTATAATATTTATATTCTAATTTTATAATTTTAATTTTTGAGTAAAAATATTAGTAAAAGTGTTTAGAATTAATCACAGTGATTAAGGTAAAATTAATCTTAATTAGGGACTAAACCATAATCACATGGGTCCAAATGACTTATCAACTTGTAAAAAACCAATTGAATGGAAATATTACGTCCATAAAACATCCATTACTGATTTTATTTGTTTGGTATAAATTTTTTTAGGTAATAACATCTGTACACAAAACATGTTTTGAAAAATTCCAGGTGAGTCCATTTCCTTCCTTATAAAATTCCACCACCTCTACCTCTTCTTCACACCTATAAAACCTCCTTGTTTCAAAAACTTTCTTCCCAATAAACTTCTAAAAATCATTTCCTTCTTTCTATAAGAAACTATTTTGTAAGAAAGCAATTCATGGAAACCTTTTGACACAATCCAAAAGGAGTTTCCCGATTAAGAGGTGACACCATCCCTCAAGATACATTCTTCTATTTTACTTCTACACCCTATCCAATATAATTATTAAATTAATTTATAACAAAACAACTATCCTAAATTTACTAGTTTTTTTGTGTGATGATTTTGTTACCAACAATTATAAACACCTCCTCATAATGGGTAACGAACACATTGTTTTCCTATATGAAAAACTACTGCCTCACTAAACAATGATTGTTAATTTTTCCTTCACCACCTCTCATTATGGAAATTATGATGGAAACACTGTTTATATATGTTATATGTTATATTTATTATTTATTTAATCTTATTTATTCCTTTTTACAACTCACATTTTTTTCTTTTCATTTGGGGTAAATACAATAATTTGGTTTGAGGAAGTGTGGACTACCACCCCCTACAGGTGATGTGATTCATTCACACACTACATAGAATGTATTAAAGATAAGTTTCGTTAAATTATATTATATATATATAACTATTTTTCTAATTTAATTATATTGTATACATATATACATATATTTCATTTTATTCATTTCTTTTAACATGACAATAAAAAAACATAGGCAATGCTCATGAATACATACGACTAATCGTCTCCATAAATGGTGTATTCTATTACAAACTTATATATGTTATATAATATTATAATAAAAATATACATAATATAAATGATATTTACATATTGTTTTAAATTTGGTAAATCATTATATAAGTATAAGGACTAAAGATATAAAAAATTAAGACACAAGTGAAGAACAAAGAGAATATTACCCGAAGTGTAACAATAACATGAAATTGATAACAAGGGTGTAATATAAATCTATAAAAAATATATATATATATGGTATTAAATATAAAAATATGGTTCTGGAAAAGATTTATAATAAATTTATATTTATTATAAATGAGTTTTTAATGTTTATGATAATAGTAAAGATACCAGATTAGTGGATTTCATCTCACTTATTATTTCCATGAAATACAAGCTTTATTAAAAACCCATTCCTTTTTATGTCATGTATATTGCCCATTTATGTAATCAATTATTATTATATTTAAATTTATTTTTATTTAAAAATACATTCTATGACCTAAATTTCATGGGTTTTCAGCTTCAAAATTTTACAAATCAGTAAAATTGTTTTGTCTTAATTTTCCATCATTGAGACACATGTTTTGGTATGTGACTAAATTCAGTTTGAGGTGTGCATAATTAAATTTTACATTATATATCACTAATATTAATATTATCATGATATTATAAGGTTCATGGAATTTTTTTATTACAGGCAGAGCATGATCCCAAGTTACCATGTGATAATAATATACTGAAACAATCATATCACTTTTAAAGATTGTTTATGTTTTTGATTCCTTTGATGAAATATTACCACACATCTCTAAATTAATTCATAGATTTAATTCCCATATAGTTATTAATTCTATATTCATGTCTTTGTACCATAATTATACTATTTAGTACAAAATATAGTTGCCAATGTGTTTTATTAATGCTTGATTTTACTATATTTTCAGCCAGAAATCAATGTTTTCTAAAAAGGTTTCCAAGAATATTGTACCAATATCCTATAAAATTTAAAATAATATTTTACCCTTTTTCTCTATTACCAATCAATTCAAAGTAATATTTTTTTTTATATTTCTGAACAAGGCATTTTTATAGACTTCTTACCAAATAAAAGGAATGTTGTTTTATGTCATACAACATGTACAAATTAACCTGTCATCATTTCTTTAAAGATTCCTTTTCATTTTTAAAAGGGTAATATTAAAGAAAATATTTTTTAAAATAATATTTTCAATGAAATGGTTTTTAAAAATAATCATTATTATTCCAAATATTTTCATGTAAAAAGATTTTATAATTAGTTTCATGCTTTCTTTGTAAGTTTTCAAACTGTTTTCAAACAAATTTTTTTTTAAATGTATTGAAGATTATTTGATAAGTTTCCATGGAAAAAGGTTTCCAATATGATTTCAATATATATTTCTATATTTTAAAATTATTTTCAAAGATAATGGATTTCAAAAATGTTTTATTCTTTTAAAAGACTTGTTTATATAAGAAATGTTATTTTCTTAAAAAAATGTGTTCAAAATATATTTCCATGTTATTTTCAACTTTAGATGACATACTTTGATGTCAATAATGAACTTATAGAAAATTAACCAAAGGTTCCATTCATATTCTTCCTTGTATGGTTTATGTTTTGAAGGAATAATTCTTAGGACACATGTTTCTCTTCCACGTGTTATATGGTTTTGAAACCCATTTATTTTCACGGGTTATTGTTTTATGAAATGCTTATGAAACATATTAATTTTACATAGGTTATGATGAGATGAAGTGTTAATGAAACCTATTTAATTTCATGGGTTATGATTTGATGTTTATTAAACCTATTTCCTTTTATGTGTCATGATATGATGAAAGTTTTAATTTTTTTTGGAACTTGTATGAATGATGTTATTATTAGATGGGTGTGACATATATCCCCCTCAAATGCATTGGATGGTGATGGATGAATCGTGAGTATAAATGTTATGCATGGACTCGGTTTCATGTCCATAAGTTTATGCATTAACTTAAATACATGTCCACAATGTTATGAGTGAACATTATTATGTGTTCAGATTGTATCATAGACCTAGTTGCATGTCTATAAGTTTATGCGTGAACATGATTACATGTTCAAAATGTTATGAGTGAACCTTATTACATGTTCACAATGTTATGCATGAACCGGTAACATTTTCATAAGTTTATGTGTGAATCTAATTATATGTCCACAATGTTTTTTGTGAACTATATTACATGTTTATAGTGTTATGAATTAACCTTGTTTTAGGTCCATAATATTTGTTTGTGAACCTGATTACATGTTCACAATGTTATTCATGGTCCTGGTTTTGTGTCCACAAGTTGATGTGGGGGCCTAACTTCATGTCCTTAACTTAATGAGTGAACTTTTTTCTAGTTATACATGTTTAAAACGTTATAAACCAATGTTCATAGCTCATATTCCATGTCTTATTCCCATGTTATGATTTCATGACTTATGATCTTAATTTTATTATCACCCATTTCTTATGAACTCTAAATCATTGTTATGATATCTAACATATAGGGTATGATATAAAAATGTTATGATAAAGTTCTATGCCATTTTTGCATGTTTTGATTATGCATTTACATTATTTAACCTTACTAGTAATCTACAATCACCCCTTTCTTATGTTTCTTTACCCCAAGTAATGAACAAAGGTCTTAGGTAGATGTACTAAATGTAGAGATCTTTATGGGATATACTGAAGATATTTCATGAGGATAAAATATTTTGTTACCACAATTACAAAGACACTAAAATATTATGTTCCTCGGGAAATTATTATTGTAATTTATATAATATTTATCAACAATGATGTAGTATCCATGTATTTTATGCCTGGGTTGCTATACCTTGAGCCACATTGTGAGGTGGGGTTTAACTAAATTGATCAAAGTGACAAATTTGACATAATTAAATGATATTGATTGAATTCCTATATGACATGGGTAAAACATGGGTTTATATACGAATGCTATGGATGGAACCTTTTAGACACTACCTTTGTTTCACCCGAGTGACACTTGGAATCCTCAGAAGACTGCCAATAATGCAATCATGGGTTCTAAATATTATATGCCCAAGTGACACATGGAATATTAATTGAATTACATTGATGGAGTCATATGGTAGTTGGTCAGATATTATAGGGGTGATACTTGGGCTCCCATAGAGGTCTGTCAAGAAAGATCTCAAGTGGAAATGCTGATATACCACACCTGGAGCAATACCAGGATTCTGATGAGAAATTCCTAGAAATATCTTGTAAGGTTCTTGGTTTATGATATTTATGGAGTGATACCTGGATTACAAATAATGAATCCCAAGGATGAGATATGATTTTTGTTTAAATATTGAATTAAATTATTTACATGAAGTGTCTTTAAATAAATAATAAAATATTGGGTTCGTTCATTGAATTACACTTTACAGATAGCCTGGTTATAAACTGGTTTGATATATATCTTTATGGGAAATGATGTGTAATGTTCCAGTACCTGAGACTTATTAATCAAATGATACTGATTAATTAAATTTATTTTTTCCTAAAATGAGACATGAATGAATATTTATTTAGAGATTTTTTGTTGAGGCTGAAGTAGGTAGAAAAGGATGGAAGTCCAGGGGAACCCGGTCCTTTATGGGTTGTTTATTTTAATGTACTATATTTAAATTTTCTAATAATACATGAACATTTTTATTATAATATATTCACAGACTAGATGACATTAGATCTTGGGGTGGTTTCCTATTGGGATTGTTTCTCACTCCCTATTAGGGCTGCCTTTGGGAACTCAAACTTGCTATATGTTTGTAGGAATGGATACAAAAAATTACCATTATATAGGTTTATTATTGATGGTTAGAAGAGGAGGAGAATAAGACCATGTTGAGGATTTTGAAACAGGATGAGATAGATTTTTTTTGCCTTTTTGGTATTTTTTACATGTATTTTACAGCTACTATGTATTCTTTTTTAGGATGTTTTGTAGAAGATTGAAATGTATCATCATCTATTGCATATGATATTCATTCGGGATTTATTTATCTATTACATCCATTTTTTTATTATCTTATTGTTACTTCTTATACTATTGATTATACAACTACAACCAATATGATACACTCTAATAAAGGGGAATAATATCCCAATAGACACACCCCATGCCCTCACTGCTAGTCAAAAACCTTTGACATTTGGGGAGATGCACTTCTGGATAGGTGGAAAACCGGGCATGAGGTACCTTTAAGTGGCATCTAGGTTTATCAAATTACAAATGAGGTATTAGATAGAATAATAAATATTACCAAATCATAAAAAATGGTGTATTAATGAAAATTAACAAATACTATGAATTAATAATATCCCCACATAATTCAATACTACCTCTATCTTGAACAATTTTACCATTGCATTCGTATCAAATTAATTCATAGCCTATGAACTTCTCTAGTATAGAAACAAAGAAAACTATAAGGATCCATGAAAAGAAGTTAAAAATATTGAATGAATTTTGAAAATGATATACAATGAATTTCAAATAACTAATATTTAATCACATTCTAGTAAACCAAATACTGAAATAGAAAATACATGCACATTGACTAAAATAAAATTATTTACAAAATAATATTATTACTGGAATACCATATTAAAGGTACTCATACAAGAAAAAAATAAACACACAACCTTGGTATGTATATCTATTTGGTCTAATCTAGTTTAAATATAATCTGTTATGAACTTATTAGAGTTGGTGCCCCAAAAAAACTAATTTAAACATTTTATTATTTATATAATCATATTCTTGAATAATTATTAACATATTGTCACATGATGATCATTCTTATATGTTCCATCTAAATGATTACTTAGTATGGGTACCTATCCCAACTAATGTTTAGGGCAGTTTCCTACTATTATGAGGACATTCAAGTGCTATGATATTAATCATAAATAAATGTTCTTTTACTATATTAAATCATTTGATAAGGCTCATATAATATAAGTTACCAAGGATATGGGGTGATAAGACATTGAGAATACTTTTAATGTAGTCCATCTATAGTAATATTAAGAGAGGAGATTATGAGGATAAAAAGATAATATAAATTCCATATGTTTTATATGTCCTGGTATATTATTATATTTGAATGTGTGTAATGGTCCTTAGACATGATATTGTTATTAATATATATCATTAGTTTTATAATTTGATATATTGATGAAAACGAAGGTGACATATTCTTAAGCGGAGACAACATGCATTGGGTGTGTCATGAGTGATATTAAATTAATAAATATGGTAAAAAGAATTTACCCATTCAATATTTTAAATGTGTATACCTGTGTACTTTGTATTTAAATGAAACAATATAAAAAATTAATTACAATGTTTTAATATCCATAGGATTATTTTTTGAAAGTTAATGAAAGGAAATTTTAGCATATAGGTTGAGGAAACATGCAATGCAACCTTCTTGAATGATATGTAGAGATAAAAAGATTATATAATACACAGTAATAATTAATTTGAGGTAGTATTTCATTATAAAATTTACCTATTTTATAAAGAATCCTAAGAGTGTTTCTATAAGATAACCTTGGAATTAATACTATTTCACCTAATTCCACTAAGAAATTCACTTAGAGGGTCACACACTAAGTGTATCCAAAATCTTAATTAAATTATATATGAATTTAACATGTTTTATACTTATTATTCTAGTATATTATTTAATAATTATTAATGTTTGGTTGATCAATAATATTTATTAACCATTTATTCAAGCTAATATACACTAGTTGAATATTTAATTAATATTTATTCTCCATATGGTGAATAAAATATTTATTTTATATGTTAAAATGATTGAATGATATTTAATTATTTAAAAAAATATTCATTATTCAATGTTCAATAAATACCATTGAGGATGTATGAGATGTGTTAATAGATGAGATAGAAAAGTATATATTAAATATAAATTGAAACAAGTTTAATTCACTTATTTAGGAAATGATATTTATTTATCTGTGATTATTACACATAGCATGAAAATAATATAATTATATTTTTATTTAGAAATGGGGTAAGATGGGAATTAAAATAATAAGATGGGCCCATGTGTAAATATTTATTCTTTAACTATATCTCGATATAAAACTAACAATGTCATTGTCAAACCTAACCTCATTTTGTAAAATGAGAATCTATAGAACATCCTCTCAATACCTATATAGATCTTTCTTTATAATGACATCAAGAATATAGAGAAATCCTCCTCCACCACCCACTTAACTCTAGAGAGAAAAAATTGATTCATATGCTGATTAATGAAAATTGATTCAATTATTAGAATCTTTTATACTAACACCTATGGATTTCTATATCATCGTCCAAAGGTTCATGTGGTGTGTATGGTTCACCACTAGAGGTTTCTACCCTTAAATATCCAGACACAATGATGGTATAACATGAAGTTGTAACCCGATTCAACAATAGAGAATGAATCCCAATGAAAGGTTTATATATTAATTATATATTATATGTGATGATCCCATACTATAAATTAAAAGGTTTTAATTCATTTAATTATGTGGATAAATCCAAAGAAGTTGAAATATTTACATTATTGGGAATAGTCTTTGCTGTTTCTGCTGTGCCTGAGAGCCTTCAGGTGGTATTAGAGTAGTCACATAGTAATTTATAATTATTTTTTATTCATTAATTGATTATATTCATTTTTTATATTTTTTCATTTATAGTTTATTCGTTCTTTAATCTAAATTTCAAGTAATATTTTTAATTGATTGAACATATGTCATTGAGTTTCGTATGATCATAAATAGGTTACAAATTGGTGATGAAAAATTAGAGATTCCATTGAGAGGCGCTAAATATTTTTGATAATATACATGATTGGACGATATGTAATTGATATGTACACACCATGTATCGAGGTTAACAAAACTTGGATGTACCACTAGATATACAAAACACAGAGTGGTTAATAATATTTGGAGTGAATTAAATGCACCACATGTTAATCAAGTCATGATGGCCATGATATTCTGGCCTGCACAGTGTGTATCTAACATACATTCCATGTAGTCTATGAATTTTTAAATAAAATTGTGAAATCAATGTGCTCTAATACACATCATTTATCAATACATGATTCATGGTACTGATAGAAAAAAATGTGCATGTTACATGTCATTTAGCTAGAATACACTGTGTTTACCTCATATGTTTTTGCATTCCAAAAAATTACTGAGTCCCTAATAATATTTCATGGACACACAAAAAGTGAAATAAACAATGCGTATCTTCTTAGAACACACAATGAATCCTTCCCGAGATATATATTGATCCCATAATTGTTTATCCTAGACATATTTTAAGTGAAAAAATACAATGTGTATCTAATTAGTAGATTCTATGTAGTCACCCAATAATTAAAAGAACAAAATTACATAGAAAATAATTAATAATAGTAGTAAATTCAAATTACCTGCCTAGTAACTGGTGAAATTTCTAAGAAATAAATGTTTTAAGAATTAATAAATGCTATAATAATTATATATAATTTTATAAAAAAAATATATATGTGAATCCATTTACTTTCAATGTTGTCACAAATAATGAGAAACCTCAAGAATGTTTAGATGTACATTAACATAAAAATTTTATTTTAGTAATTGAATTTATTCATGCACATTTATCTTAATAAAAAATAAATAAATAAACTTAATTATATATAGTTTACATTTTCATATTTGTTTCATGTGTGGATAGTCATGATCTTAGATATATATATATATATTTAATTTGATTCTTTTAATATATTATTTTTAAAGTTAAAATGATGCATTGTGTGTCATTCCCTCTTCAATACTATGTTAGAATGGCATCTCTATGGTTTCGTATATATAAATCCAATTATCCATTATATTATTTCATCTCACCGATTTGTTAAAAAATCATATATAACAGATTCATCTCCCATGTGAGTGGAGGTGGATTATCTTTGGAGCCAAGGTGGGACCAACCATGGAGGTATTCCGAAGAACAAGTTGAATGGTTCCACTCAAATCATGAATGGTTATAATATTTATTTCCCTATGTTCAAGAGATATTTTGTCATCATATATATAGATAAACCATTAGAATAGCTCATGATCATACCATTTTATTTATTTTATTTATTTTTCAGTTTCACTACTAATTATTTATATTCATTATCACTAAATAAAAAATAACAAGTATGTAATATGGAAGTAAAATAAAATTAGACTATAAGTAAATGTAATATGTATATAGTTAATCACTTTATTAAAATACACATAATTTTTACATGAATGTGATAGGGAAAAATAAGAAATTTATGCATAAATATAAAATTCTCCAAATAAAATATTAATTCAAAATTCCCTTTCATTAATTGGGTTGAACTAGAATCATAGTTTAAAGTGATTTAACCACATTTATTAGGATTCATTCAATTATTGAGGAATGTCTAAGCTGAATTTTTGGGTTTAAATAACATTTTTTCATTAATGTTTGATCATATGCATGATACTAATTGCCACTAGTTGGAAAGTGTTAAACAGATCCACGTTCAGGATTTTAGGATTGGGGAGTCCACTCAATAGACCAATGAGATATGAGTTAATAAAATTGAAAATTTGTGTCTACCAAAATACATTTGAATAACTTGTCATGCCCTCATATTAGTTTTTGATAAGGGGAATATAGATCCTTTCCAAAGGAATATCCATGTGATAGGATATTATGAAACCAATAGAAAGGGATATTGGTTTTTTGATAAAATACCAGGATATTCGGAAATGAAATTTATTCTGTAATATATTTTTATAATAAATAAAGAAACTAAAATATTATTTTAATTAATCTAGAGTGTGGTAAGTGAAATAATCATAACAGAGTTATATTTTAGGATATATAAAATATCCTCATTAGCACATAATTCCATGTGTTGTATAGTTATTTTATGCACTGAACATAATAAAATTTATATTATATAATATAATTTCCAATAATTATTATGAAACCTAAAAAATAAAGAGAATAAGAAGAAGTATGCCTATATATGGCATGTGGGGATTCACTAATTATTCCCTTCATTTGTATATAAATTATGTTTGGAGATTTGATTATGAAACATAAGGACATAAATGTATATACTGTGGATTCTCATATCATATCACTTGGGAAGGAGAAAGAGAGTCTTTAGATAAATGAGTCTATCACTACACTATATGAGTGTAAACTAGAATAGGGCACTAAAGTATTGATCATTAAATCAATATATTTTAATACATTGATCAATTAATGATATTTGGATTCCATATGGAAAATGAATTATCCATTAAAATAATATTATCATCCTTATATTCATCGTTCTCATTATTCATATATAATTATGAGATGGATAATATTTATGAAAAACTTATAAATCTTTTAACTAAGCATCACCATGTAAATAAGAGCTATGGGGAACTTAGTTCCACAGCCCTTATGGTGGATGATATGAAAAGGAATGGTGTAGGATCCATTGATTGAATCTAAGTCAATAGTGCCTTTATAACATCATTCAAAAGGAAAAGATATTCAGATGTAGTGTGGCGAATAAGAGGCTATTTGTTTCACATTTGGATAATAATCTCGATTTAAAATAAATAATAAAATGAATTAAAGAAGAGTTAAAAAATTCCATACAATTTATAAATATATTGATCTTATTATATAATGTTTCTATCTCATTAATTGGGGTTTATTACATTTTTATTTTAATACAATATCTGAAGAAGAAAGGTGTGTTTTTCTAGTATATGAGAGAGGGTGATACCTATTGTAGTAGTGAGAAGCATACAAAAAATTACAAGAAGTAAAATGTGTTCTCCCATTGGTCAATAAAGGGTGATTCCTATGTCGATAGTGAGAAACACATGAGTTCAAAAGTAAGGTTATTTATTACAATGATTAAAGGGTTATTATTATGTAAAAAATGAGAAACAAATGACATTTGATTTCCCGGTGGATTGATTCTAATTGAAATGTTATTTTTGTTAAATGTTACCATACATTTATCTCAGTGTTCTATTAAAGAGAAAAATAATTTATTTATTTTGAAATTTATGTTGTTATGGTACACTCCACTTGATGTATAGTTTATTGAAATTTCAAACATAAATTTCTCACATTGTCAATATATAATGTATATAATTATAAGACACTTACCCAATTATGGGAAGATAAATATTTTTCAAGTAGAACTATAAGTTGTGATATATATACCTAATATGTTGTTTATATTATTTTAAGGATAAAGATATTAGGTATATGATATAACCATGTTTTAGATTATGAAACATTTAGATATAAATAAAAGACACAAATATTTTTAATCAAATGAGTGTTATTTATATATAATAATTGAATTTATTTTGAGATAGATTGAGACAGAATGAATTAAATTGAATCTTGGATCCATATATAATAGTGGGTATAACATATTTAAACTCCACACATTTTAGTGGGGAAAATTGTTCTATAGACACATACTACATAGTAAGGTTAAAACCACAAGGGTAGTTTTATATTCACTTCAGTGGGTGATATAATATTCATTTCAAATAATAAATCCTATAGACAATAATAATTTGTTACTATCTATAATCTACAAGTTATTATGAATAGATTCCATATACCAAAACTCATTCAATATTTTGGTGGTTGATGTAAACCATGGGTGGGTATTCAACAAAAACCATATATGGAGGGTGTAAGAAAAGTGCCAATATGGATCAATTGGTTACCTTAATCTATCATTCTTAAAATACATTTTAGTTCTACATTTTTACCCATATTATAATAATTATATTATAAATCTGATGTCAAGGTGACCTACCTTGGTTATAATATTATGGAAACTGAACATATGATATAATCAAAAAATTTATCAACATATATGAAATAAAAATATGAAATGGACATTTCTAGGATTTGTTTATTTTTAGAAACAATAATAATGATCATAAAATGAGTCTAGGTGTCTAAATGTGGTTTTTGAGAGTGTTATATCTTTCTGAGATTGATATGGAATGTAATATATGGAAAACATATAATAAATATTAAAGATAATTAAGACTAAGGTTAATTTATTCCCAATTACTTATGTAACGATCCATGTTTTAGGCAAAAATATATATTTTCTTATATTTAGAGGTTACATTATCAAATTCATAAAACAAAATTGACATAGAATTGAGAAATACATGATAATATAATTTAACTGATTTTTTTGTGTCACATGGTATTATTGTGATGAATAGAATATATATTATTGAGATCACTTTGGAAATATATTTCATATGACTTGATATGTACATAGGGTTGATCTTGATTTTTCATAAAGCATAAAATAATAATATCAATTATAACTAGGTGAATTGTATAGGCCAGAAGTCAGAATTATCCAACAATACTTGATAATAAACAAAATGGATGAGTTCCTAGTATTTGAAGAAGTGGGAATACTATTTTTTGGGGAATACAAAACTAATCCTTTGAAAACTAGTTTGATCTAGATTTACTATAAGGATAAGGTAATATAAAATTTTATTCTTATTATAACCAATGTTTTTCATATTTATATTATATCTAGAAATTTGTGGCTTTTGATGAATCTTAAGATGAAATTTTAACAATGAATTGTTCCAGATTTTGGAATTTTACCTATATAGTAAAATTCAATCATATTATAATGACATTTAATTATGTTATTATCCGTGGTGGTAGTTATAAAAAAGGAAAAAAAAGGTGCATACTAATTAATATCATCTCTTAAGAGATATTCTTAGATAGGCGAGCTTATAGTAAGTAGAATAAGCATGAGTAGTATAGTGGGATCCACAACTATAACCATACCTTAGAAGAAGCATGTTTATAACGTGATACTAAATAGTGAACTTTTTTAGTTTACTCTAGTGTATGTGATAGCCATATTTCCATAGATACGACTAATTTTTATATGGTTTTTTCTATTTCAATTTACTGAAAGTTTATTCAATGGATTCAGGTCACCAAAACTATAGTCACTCGAAGATAGAGTGGCACAATGTGAAAATAGCTGCAATTACTCCTATATAATGGTAGATGGTCTATCATAAATTTTCATCTTTAAATGGATTTAAGGTGGGATGTTTGAGGTATAGATGTTTAGTAATGATGAGGGTCAATGAGTTGGAATTAAAACTCAGACAATAATATTTAGTTATTTGAGATTTCTAAGAAGAATGAATTATATGTTGAACAGATGATTCTTATTATGTAAGAAGTGGTACATGAATGATAAATTATGAACTCAATGTGTTATATTCTTTAAATAGATATAGATATTTGAGGATGAATGAAAATAATGAATATATTAATTATACGTTGTTATCTTGTTCATAATCTCTTTCATCATTTAACTCTAATTACATAAAGAAGTGTTGCTTCTCCCATACATATAGGACTCATTTTATGACATACTTTAATCTCTTGTTTTTATTTATTTATTTATGAATTTTATCTAAATTTATTTTCACTTCTTTCAATGTATGTGAGTTTTCTTATGTGGTCAAAAGATAGCTTTGTATATTTAATAGAGTGTGTTTTCTACCTACATCTGGTACACCCAATTATATGGAATAGAACTTATATAGGTTATATTTACAAATAATCGAGCCTCTGATGCATGCTGTTATAGTTGACCAAGGATCCTCTTTCTTATGGTTTATTAGAATACATCTCAATGTTTCTTTTAAAAAGTTGTAATATATCATGGAGTTCAGTTCAAGTATCTTTGGTTCTCTCTTGCCTTGATAATATCTCAATTTTAGTGGGAGTCCACTAGAATTGGAAGATATTTCATCATATGATAGTAATTTATATGTTTAGTATCGTGATGAAATGTATTTTGGATTATGGATAATGAAAATAGATGATCATTTGATTCAGAAGGACCATGATGCTCCACTTATTGGTGTTTGTCTTCAAATGATAGAAAACACATAATGGGAATGAATGGATAGGAATTAATTGTCCATGGTAAGGATTTTTTTTAGAAATTAATGTTATATTAAACAATATAGAAATAAATAAAATTATATTGGTAATGAAGTCCTTGAAAAAAATGTACATGAAACATATAATATTAAATAAGTGTTCCTGATATAGAGTTTGTTACCCTAAGGATATCCAATTGAATACCAACTATAGAACATGTGAATGACTTCAATATGAAATGAGGGATTCTCAAATCATAAAATTAATGTTTATAGATGGTGTGTGGGTTAACCAAATACTTTCAACACATATGGGGTGTTGGGATTCCATGGTGACTATCATCAGTAACTCTAGTATAATGACATGTTTTTTATGATATCTGAAATAAGCTCCTAAATGAGGAGTTGCAGAGGAGGAAAGTTAAATAATTTTCAAATAATTCTCATAATAATGAATTATTAGAAAGATAAAATCAATGTAAGAAAATATTTCAAAAGAAATTATCATAAGATAGATCACATTAAAAAAGATAAAGAAAATTGTCTAGGAATGGTTGATCGCACTGTTATCCACCATTAATTTCCACCCTTACACCACTATTTTAAACTATGTTTGTATTGAAAAATTAAATTATAATAACAAACATAAAATAATTATAGATTTAATAATTTTATGATTTTCAGTGTTAAAAAGGTATATTTTCCTTGTTTTGATGATTTCATTGATGGTGGAGGTGATTCAGAGATCCCAAGATGATGAAAAAGGAAAATGGGCCCAACTGCATGGAAACCCATGACCACATGTCCCCTATTTTTCTTGTTACGATATCTCCAAGAATCCAAATGATCTGAATTTTTTTGAGAAGATCCATAACTCTATGGGATATAACTTCCACAAAGGAATAAAATCCCAATTATTCCATTAAAGGTCCCAAATGAACTGATTTGTCCAATAGAATAAATCTGCACAGATTCAAAAGTTGTCCTTTGTATTTTGGAAATATCTATTTTTATATACATTATATGGACTCCATATTTGACATGGAGATAGAAAAGGTGAATTGAAACAAATTTTTAGTTTTGTAAAAAGTGATTTAAGACATTATGGCTGTCCAAAACCGTGGAGAATGTTGATTATATAAATTAAGGTTCCCAAAACCACCTCCCACATTGCTATAAATTGGTAACTTGGGCACTCTATTTTTTAGTTATGCCTGGAGGCATGGTGCTAAAATTTTTTAGTCTCAATGGGGTCCTCTAATCAACTATATGATGCTACGGGGAGTGCTACTTCAACATCTTATTCTTCCTCCCCCCATGGATTTCCAAACTCCTCATGATCACCCGGGGTGGAAATGATGTAAATTCCAATATTTTTTATGTAATAATTCAATAGTATTTTAAATTACAGTTTATTTTTTTATTTTTCATCATCCATTATTATTATTTAATTGATTCTTGTAGTGGTATTTCATTTTCAACTCATATGATCTTGTTTGGTGGTACCATTTCATGTGATTTTTTACACACCATTCACCATTTATTCACCCCCCCTTTTTAATTGTGGTGTTTATGTGGTTCATATTGGTCAATTGAAATATAATAAACTCTATAAAAGACATGTACATTTATGTCATGGTAACAAAAATAAAAGACATATAGAACTAGATAGCGCATCAAGTTCTTTGTGTGTGGACTTTCTGAGTTTTAGTTATCAGGTTGAACACAAATCACTCAATCATCAGCGATATCCAATGAATCATTGTGTGTTTTTTACTGAAAACTAGGAGGTATCCTAGTAAAAAATTAATACCATTATGTTTAAAGGTGTCAGAAACCATGTTTTAAAAGATCAAAACCCTATCTCTTAAACCGATGAAGGATGAGCATCATGATATTTACACGGGTTGATCAAACATAATCAAATATATAATTTTATGTTGTCTTATATAGATTGATTTTATATGATTTCAACTTAAATAAAAAATCCAAACTTCATACAATCGCATTCCCACTTTTCTTAATCAAAACATTATTTTTAAATTAATGATATATGTCTGCATCAAGAGATGAGATAGGGTTCCTTCTGTACTGCCTAAATCAATTATATATACTATAGATGGATTATTTTATAGTAATGTGTCACTCATACACCACTCCACATCATCCCTTCCATCCATTTTATAATTATTTCAAATCATACCCCTCCCCTGCTCGGGTATGACCTCCGCTTTGATTAGGGTTACAGTCAAGTTCCTTATCACCCTCCACAAAACTTTTCTATAGTCACGCCTCCATCTATGTCTCTGCCTCTGCATCCAAATACTCTAACTCTGAATCCACAACTTTTGGCTCATCTTCCAAAGGATCCTCTACTAATGACTCCTCTTCATCTATCTTATCTACCTCCATCTTCTATGCTTATGGTTCCTCATCCACTAGCTACTCCATGTCCGACACCCCGCTATTTCTTCGGGCTTCTTTGCCTCTAGCTACTACACCTACAAGTGCTATGCCTCTAGATCCACCCATTGTTGCACCTCCCATCATGGATCCTCCACCTCTATCTCATCCCAAAACGTCTCCTCTACCTCATGCTCCTCCATGCCCGACAACCCCTCATGTCTCTTCTCTAGAACTCGACCATATTCTCTAGGGTTTGGGAAATATCATTCTTCTTCCTCAAATTTCATTCTTCTTATACTCTTTCTTTAGTCAGGATTCCTAAACAGAAGTTTTTATTTCCATAATCTACCATTTGTTAGTATCAATACTATTCTAATTGTTTCTCAATTATTCCATTATTTTCCATTTCTCTTTGGCTACAGTTTGTTTCAATGAATGCAGATGTTTATAGCTACAAAAATTTTGATTGAATGCATTTTCATAACATCTATTCACATATGATATGTACAAGTTATTTTCTGAAGATATTCACATATGTTCTGGCCACATTTTTTTACATATTTTCAATTCAATTTTGATCAGTTTCCATTAGATAGATCACAGTTTACATTGACCATCATTGTAATGGTTTGGATTTCTTTAAGTATTTCTAATTAATTTCATGATATAATTGAATCCTATTATTTTATATCTTCTCGGTTTATATCTAAGAAGGGGTTGAGTGTGGATTTCTTCCCAAGGATGATGGTGCATAATACACATTGTTTTAAATAGCTGGATTTTGTTCATAGTTTTCCATTGGAAACCACAGTGGTTGTAGGCTATGATAATTTTTTGGACTTCCATATTCTTGATATAATGAGCTTCTATGTCATCTTCAATATAGATTGACTTATATGTTTTTTTATCTCAAATGATTTCTAGAATAAGTGACTATCCTTTAGATCAAATAGGGGATATGAGTATGTTCTTATGGGAGATTAGGATGTAATGTTAGGTAGATCAAGGCCCATCGTCACTCATATTGGATTTATTATAATGTATGTGGAAGGTAGGTAGATGTGGTCGGTTCACATCTATTCACACATGTTCTGTTAAATTTGGATCAGTTTCCTATAGATAGATCACAGTTTACTTTTACCATAATAGGTATGGTTTTGATTTATTTATGTATTTATAATTCATTTCATGATATAACATAATCCTATTAATTTATTTCATCTCGATTTATTTCTCAGAAGGGGTTGAGTGTGGTGTTCATCCCAAGTATATTACTGCCAAATACATATTATTTTAAATGGATTGATTTTGTTCATTAGTTTCCATATGAAACCATAATGGTAGAAAGCTATGAGAATTTTTTGGACTTCCATTTTCTTGATATAATGAGATTCTATGTCATCTTTAATATGTGTTAACAGATATGTTATTCGTATCAAATTATTTCTATAATAGGTGACTATCCTTTAGATCCAATAGGGGATAGGAGTGTGTTCTTATGGGAGATTAGGATATGAAGGCAGGTAGATCGGGGCCCAACATTAGTCATGTTGGATTAGTTATAATGCATGTGGAAGGTTTGGATCTTTCCATGGATGATGTGATAATTATATACTCTTTTCCCCAAGTGGTGGACTATTTTTAGAATGCTTTCCTTTATGAAATATGTGCTGAAATGATTCAGACTTGTACTACTAAAAATTTTATTTTCAGATTTAATTAGTAATTACCCTAATTTTTAAACTTTAGCCATATAAATTTTTCAATTGTTACCTACATAAATTCTTTACTATGTTGCAAGATATTGAGGTTGAAGATTTAATATAAAGGTATAATGACATTATCCGGTAATCGTTATACTCTCTTAACTGTCTAGATATTTCTAATCCACTTTTGTTGCTAGATTTATTACCACTAATTAATGATTTAAATATATTAAATATAGTCAATATTAATTCATGGATTCAATCTTGCATACACCATGACAGGGTTTACTATAACTTGATTTTGGATAAATACAACATCATAGAACATAAAAGCAATGACATATTTTTGAATCCTTATAATTCTGTTAAATTGAAATTGAAAACCCTTGCTAATTAGGGAATGAATATCATTTTGTTGTCTTTTATTTATTCACCAATTCATTATTAGATGTACATTCTTCCAAATGCAATATTATTCTCAACCTTTTCTTTGATTCTACATTGCCTGATTATTAAAATGATGTCAAATTTCATTACATGTCTTATTATATTCAAGTATAAATATCCTTATTTTTAATGTAATGGTATCAATGATTCAAGGTAATTATTTCTCACTATTATATATATTTCCATTTTCATAACTCTTCATTTATTGTTTTTTTGACATCAATATTTTTTTGATACAATATTCTGCTGAATCTTCTAGGAAAGCAATGTTACATGTAATTTTTGAAATGTATTTTTTTTAACTATTTCTATTTTTTTCATTTAGTACTATCTCAATGGGAGATATGATTAGGTCAGATTCGATAAGCTGTTGAAGCAAGATGACCAAGACGTTCATCTCAGAATTACGTCTTATGTTTGTGTTGTGTGGAATTTAAAGTAATATTTAAATGTTTTTGCATGTAAAATATATTAATGTGTTTGAATTCTGGAACATTGAATATTTTTAATTCATTACCATGTATTAGGGTTTTCCTGTTTGTCTGAAATATTACTATGTTCGCAGCAAGATATCCTATATGTCCATCTCAGAATCGATCCTTTTGTCCATGCCAAGTGGAATTTCAGGTAATTGGGAATGTTTTGAGAATGTTTTATTGAAATTCAATTACATTGATTGTTTTTTTAATAAACTATATACACTAAATATTGGTGACTGGATCATACATCTCACCCAACTATGCTTCCACATCACCCAAAAATATAATTCCTCACTCCATATACGTGCAAACCAAGACTCTATGTATCCCTTAAATATATTACTTAACCACGTGTGACATTAAATCCCTCACGTGTGACATGAAATAACATAACTATTATTAATTTTTTTCTAACATATTTTTATATTTCCATATGTATTACATCCACTACTAGAAAAATGGCCTATACCCATGGTTCAAAACTGTGGGTATAGCCTATACCCACGGTTTTGGGAACCGTGGGCTGGAACGGTGTCAGTATAGGTCCCCAGACTATATGCAGGGTTTTCCAAAACCATGGGTATAGGTTTCCTGCCACCGTGTCACCAAAACATAGCCAATTTCCACGGTGTCAACGTCTTTTACCCACGGTTTCAAAACCGTGGGTATAGGTACTAAAATAATTTAGCTGCCGAGTTTCGATCTCACAACCTCTTCGCTGAAAACACCACGTCTAACCACTACCCTAACATCACCTATATGTATCTATATATATATTTAGTTAAATAAAGTTATAAAACACATGGGTATAGAGGGAAGAATCGTGGGTATACGGTTCCTGCCAAAAAAAATTTCCTTCCCGCGAGAAATTTTTTTTCCCGTGCACACAAAAGTGACTTATACCCACGGGTTTTCATAACCGTGGGTATAGGTATTTTAGCCCATCCCTATCCCCACGGTTTTCCCCAAAAACGTGGAGATAGGTACCCCTATACCCACGGTTTTGGGAAACTGTGGGTATAGGTCAATTTTCAGGACCTATCCTCACGGTTTTGGAAAACCGTGGGGATAGACCCCACTATACCCACGGTTTTGGAAAACTG
Source organism: Viscum album (assembly GCA_963277665.1). NCBI lineage: Eukaryota > Viridiplantae > Streptophyta > Magnoliopsida > Santalales > Viscaceae > Viscum > Viscum album. The sequence continues at coordinate 520,192,709 of OY728166.1, forward strand.
TGGGTATAGGTCATCAAAAGTCACTTATACCCACATTTTTCCAAAACCGTGGGTATAAGGGGGGTCTATCCCCACAGATTTGGGGAAAACCGTGGGGATAGGTCCATTTTCCTGTTGTGATCTCCATAACACACATTACAATTTAACCTATAATTTTCATTTATTTATATATATTAAACATAGAAGTTTTTTTTCCTTTCTAAGTTCATATATATGTTTCACATTTCTTAGCAGCTCTATACCAATTCACTTCTTGCAAACTAGCCACCCATATTAATTATAATTACATATTACCAAGAAAAATGCACATAATGTTGTATCATATATCACTATTTAGCACTTGAGCATGAATAAGATGATTCTTTCTTATGATATCATTTTGAATCAACCTATTTCCCATTGATCATCTGTTTGTGTGTAATATAGTCACTTATTTTTTGCTATTGATTTAAATACAAGCCCATTGACATCATAATTAAGGGTGGCTGATATAACTATCATTGTGTTTCAAATTTTAAATATTCCATGTTTTCCATATACTAAAATACATTTTCTATTTCTGACTACATTCTTCTTCCTTGAAAAACTTACAATTCTATCTTCTTAGAGCATCTCCACAAGCCTTGACATCCCGCTTTATCATCCACTAATCATTTTCAAGAATATAGGCATATTTACAAAGGCTATTTTAGTTAAAACTATTTTAAGTCTACACAATTACTACTTTTGTGCAAACATGGTGTATAAAAACAAACACCACCTTACGTTAACAAACATGTTGCATGCAGAAAAACACAACCTCATGTCAAAATCAACCAATTTTCAATCATAGTAGTTGGTTGAGGTTTTTGGGTGGGATCGATTTATATGAACTTCACATGAGCTGTTCCCCTAGATTGGGGTTCTTTTTTAGGTATTGAATCTGAACTAACGAGAATTGTAATTAGAGGAATAAGAATGTGTGGAGAAGAAAATTACTCAAGGGTACCCCTCTTTTCTCCTTCCCAAGACCCAGGTTGATACTAAGAAAAATAATCTTTTGTATATAATGTAACACCCCGAGATTTTATGAAAAATATTCTTTTTAATTTCATTAATGTCTTGTGTTATATGCTACACCAAAAGGAGATTTCACAACACACATCTCTGACCTAGATTTAATTACACGCAATCACGACCTTCCATGATAGCGTGTGTTGTACGCAACACCATGTTTCGCTAAACAACGATATGCTATTAAAATATTATTAAAACTAGCAGTTATGAATAGTAATAACCACTTTTTGAAATTTTGTAAATTTTATTTTTCAAAATGGACTTCATTTTTGGATTCGGAATATCGAAATTAGCTTAGGGTGAAATTTTGGTAATTTTTGGATAACTTTCATATTTTGATGAATAGTGAAAATTACTAAATTTTAATTAAAAACAACTTTTTCAATCGAAATAATTAATAGTGATAAATTATTAATTTGGGTGGTTTTAAAGTATATTTAGAATATATTTTTACAATTCAATACAATGTTGGTCATTGGATGTAATTTCACATTTAAACCAGTTATAATCAAGTGCCGATCTTTTGATAGTTATTATCTCTTAAAAACACGCCTTTTGTTTTGACGACGGGAATTAATTTTTAAATTAATTAATGCAACTGATATGTTTTTAATTTGGTAAAATAGAAATCATTTTTTAGTTCATAATATCAAATATAGCTTAGGCCTAATTTTTGGTATTTTTCTGAAAACTTTCAATTTTTGATGAATAGTGAAACCACTAAGTGGTAGTTAAAAAAACTGAATTTTTCATAAAACTTAATTTTACCGCTTCTGTGAGTGGAATTTCAAAAATCCGAGAGACACGGTTGATGTTAGTAAGTAAAATGTGGTTCAATGAGATGAAAATAATTTTTGGTGAATAGTAACTTTTTACTTTTATTTACCACGGTAAAAAGTAAATAGGGTAATTAAGGGTAAAAATAATATTATTATTACCCTAACACATGTCTTAATTCTATTGGACAAGATTAATTCGACCAAAAACAAACTTAGGAATAAAATATGACCATTTAGGCCCACTTGGATTAGATTAGGACATTTATTATTATTTAATTCAAAGAAGAGTTAAAAGAGTTAAAATCAAAGTTTATTTACTAAAACATTTTTAATATAGGGTTATACATAAGATAAATTCGATAATAAATATTCATTAGAAATATAAAAATATTTCCTACATAATGGTTATTTATTTTTAAGTTTTAGACATTAAAAAATGTAATTTATTTATGACACAACGATGATGCAGTAATTATCTTATTAATGAAATATTGACATAATTGATGTTATAAATACCCAAATAAATATTATTTGAGACTTTTTATGAATTCCACTAATTATATAGGTTACTATGACATTTAGTATTGATTTAATTAACTTTGTTCGAACTTATCATTCTGTTATGAGTTTCACAAAAATCAATTACTAAATAGTTTCAAAATTGACATAAAATAGTTTTTAAAACAAATATTATATTATTAGTTGATATTTTATTCCTAAAAATCTAAGGTTCGGCCAAATGACTTATATAAGGTTATATATATTAATAATAAACAATTTGTGGTTTGTTTGGCTTCTTATAGTAAGTTTATTAACCTTATAGTGTAAGAACACAAGAAGACATGGTAAAAGTAAAATTATTTAACTTAATGTTAAATCTAAATGATAAGGATAAAATAGAACCTAAACTTGCCTAAATTATATTGGATGAGTGGATTTAGACCCATACCCACCTTAGCCTCGAAATAAATCAATTTATAGCTATTTAAAACCGAACTTGACTTTATAATAAAATAATATTTTTTGTTATTCCAAAGGTGACCCTCTCCTCCCTTATAAAAGGGCACCCCCTCCCTCTCTTCCTCACACAACTTTGAGCCTTCATGATCGGCCAACCCCTGCCAAATTATCTTCTCCACTTCCCTAGAATAATCCTAGAGGTCCTGGTCTTCTTCAAAGACCAATCTTAGTTCCCTAAGTGGAGGATTCAAAGAGGCGTTTCAAAGAAGAGGTAATATCCAGTACCGATCTTTTCAATTTCTTTCTTCTTCAACTTCTTCTTCTTTAGTTGTTTCATGACAAAGTAATAACATCAGTATTAATTACATACTGATATGTTATTATAAATATGAAACTACCCTAATTCACCTTCTATCCATCCTACGGAAAAATGAAATCACCGCGTGGGCGTACGTACGGAATACCGTCTCCACGCCGTGGTGTAATCTATTTTCCACCACCACCTTAATAGGATGGGTATAATGGTGTATTGAGTAACTATATATTATTATTATAAAGTGATATTGATACTGAAATAGTCTACATACACTTAAACACAATTCCACGACCATGGGAACGATATCATCGCTCGTGCGTACGTATGGAATACCGTCTCCACGACGCGATGAGATTCATTCTCAATGATTAACAATTCATGAATTATTATAAAGTATATATAATAAGTAATAATGAAATATATGACATAATAATAATACTGGATTTATGTAAATTTATATGTATGTCATCTACTTAATTCCATTCACTTCAATAAGGAAACGAAAACAGTGTTCATGCGTACGTACGGACTACCGTCTCCATGAACGGTGTATTTCCTTCCATTTATCGATATATTATATATATATATATATATTCTGAATATATATTATATATAAATCATGTTTTAAATTCTGGATATAAGTAATCATGATCCAAGTAATCATATTAATAATTACAAGTTAAAAACACGAACGACAAATGAGACAATTTTACCCAAAACGCTACTTTAACATGAATTTACGAAAGAACGGGTAATATAAAGTCATAAGTGAACCATATATGATATAATAACAATGAATATGATTCTGGAATAAGTCAATAACATGATTTAAATCATTATACAGGAGGTTCGGACACTTACAAAGCAAGTCGGACCTAAGGTAAGGAAAATATCACAATCTCATTTTTATCCAAGATTGTTTACTGGGGTGTATTTTATCATCCAAATCCATGCTTCCTCAATATGTAATATTATTTCTATTCACCTACAATTTTTTAAATCCTATTTTACCCTTTGTTGAGTTTTTAGTAAAAGATATGAAAGGAATCTTTTGTCGTTTTTCATACGAGGTACTTTTTTGACTTTTCCGACAAAAGTACGAAAAGAATGTTTTTTTAACTTATACGACATGAATGGATTTTTAAAACATTATTTCCAAGAAGAATCCTTTACAAGTTTTCAAGTTTATTTTTAATCAACTTATTTTAGTTTAAAGTTGTATGACATGTTAATAAAGGAAAAATGTTTTTGAAGAAGAAAGGATATTTTCCTCAAGAATGGAGTTCAAGTGTTTTATCAAAATTATTTTCCATGTAAGATAATAAAGGGTTATGTTTTTATCCCTATTATTACATTGATTTGATTATGTTGTGATGGAATTATTTTTATGAATTCCTTTATCTTATATGAATTGTTTTATGATGTCATGATGTTTAAGATTCCCATTTGTATTACATGGGTTATGAAATGATGTATGATTTATGAGTCTGTGGAACACATAATAATGGTATCATTATGAGATGGGTGGGACCTATATCTCCCTCCAATGCATTGGGTAAAAATTTTATATCTCATGAGATAGACATGGCTGGAATGGTAGGTTATACCGGTTCAGTGAAACAGGACTGAAACGAGGGTGAATCGGTTCAGAAAGGGACTTTGTCCACTAAGATAGTCTTGGAAATGAGTCTTGACTAACAAGAAAAGATTCTCTATGATTATGTGTGTATGCCACAAAGTTTCATGTTTTAAGTTATTATTATTGTGATTACATTTCACTGCCATGATTTATCCCATGTTATGAAATTATGATCTCTTTTGCAGGTTAAGATTTTCGAAAGTTATGTGCTTATGTATATGATGAGATTTATATTTCTTTTGTTTACCTTTACTGAGCATTTGAGCTCACCCTTTTATGTTTTCTTTTCCCCAGGATATAAAGAAAGGTTTTAGGTAAAAAAAGGGAAGATCTTTATGGGAGATATTGGAGATATTTCACCACGATTAGAATATTACGTTCCGAGTTTCCAAAGACACTAAACTATTACGATCCTTGTGTGTGTATTTTTTGTTATGTACTAAGTATTCCGCAAAAGTAATGTAATTTCCATGTACGATAAGCTTTAGGTCTCTACAGTTGGTATCAGAGGAAAGGTTTAGTCAACCTTTGGAAACTAGGATGCGAGAACTTTAGTGAGATCCCTAGAGATATTTCTAAGGTATGTCTAGGGATGTCTCTAAGGTTAAGTATAAGTATAGGTTATAGTACGAGAATTATGCTAACGATCATAGAATTAAACCTAAGATGTTAGATATTGAAGGTACTCCCCCTTTATTAAGTTGTTTTCCCTAGCATGATTTTTGCCTCTCACACTATTCTTTTTGGGTTTTAGACGATGGCTGGAACCCGAAGGAACCGTGTTGATCAATGCAATGGACAATGCAATGATTGCCCTCCTGAACAAACAAATGTTATGGGAGATGGAGTGAAAAATCTTATTGCTATACTTACACAAGATATGAATCATTCTGGACTTCCAAATGAGCCGAGAAGGGAACAATATTCTATTGAGTCCTTCATGAGGCAACGTCCAACTTTTTTCAGTGGGTCTTCCGATCCACTTGTTGCTGAACAATGGATCAGTACCACTGAAAAGATATTTTCAGTTCTTCAATGTTCTGAACATGATAAAGTCATCATAGCAGTATATCGTTTGGATGGTAAAGCTGATCAATGGTGGAATCTTATCAAGAATACGAGGCCAAGAGATGAAATTGAGTCCATGGAATGGGACGAGTTCAAGAACTTGTTTTTCAGTAAGTACTTCCCTCGTATTCTTCGAACGAAGATGGAAAAGGAGTTTCTTGAACTAAAGAAAAAGGATGATGAATCTGTTCGTATATACGAAGCGAATTTTACAAGACTTGCAAGGTATGCATCTGGCATTATCATCCAACCTGAAAGTAAAGTTGATCGATTTTTCAGTGTCTTAAAACCAAGTCTTCGAAGGGCATTAGATATAAGAGACTTCAATAGCTATGAAGAAATTGTGTGTTGTGCTATCAAGGTAGAAATGGAAGTTGGTGTTACATATCCATCTCATGGTTTTGACAATAAATGAAAGATGGAGTTCAAGGAGAAATCTCAGAATAATGGTGAACAGAAGATGAATGTTTCCTTATGCACAAAGTGTGGAAAGAAGCATGGTGGAGATTGTCTTAATGGGACTATAAAATGTTTTAAGTGTGGAAAAGAAGGTCATCGAGCAGCTGAGTGTCGAAGTAATGAAAAAAGGGTTTCTAATGATGTGAATAAAGCAAACACTGCAGAGAACGCACCACTAACACTTCAGTGCTTCAAGTGCATGGAAATGGGGCATTACGCTAATAAATGCCCTAATCCAAGGGTTAGTGATGATCGACATGAGCAACCGCTTAAGGCAAAAGACAAAGGGAAGTCACATGCTATCACTATTGGTGATGTTGAATATGACAACGATGTGGTGGAATGATTAAGTGTTTATGTAATGGGATTCCAAAATAATGTTGTATCCTAGAGTATTGGAATATTTATGTATTGGTCTAATGTGGTATTCAAAGTGATTGAGATATTTTTTGGAAATAAGATGATATGCGCATAATGAAGGGAAAATGAGAAAATGAAATGTTTGACTGTATTCATGAGCTCATGATTAATATAAGGACTAAGTGATATCATGGTTTGAGTATATAGAATTTTGAGGATTTTGGTATGTGGAAGGTGTTAACTTTTAACTACATTCAAGTTTTCACTATGGTTCAATGGGTATTCAAGAGAATACATGATTAATGCCTTTGAATGTTTGGAATTTGACCAACAAGACATATCTTATGATGTATTGGGATCAAAGATGGTATTAAATCTCTGGTAATCGTTTTCACTATATTATGAGAGTGGACTAAAGTATTATGGATAAGCCTAAAGATTGTAATGGATTATGTTGGACATAAGTCAGTATTGTTTAAGGATAAAAGTTTTTTTTTCAATATTATTGATGGGATGTTATAGTAATATAGTTTTAGAAAAAGGACAACCTGTAGGACGGGCGACAACCCATCGCGTCGGACAAGGCTGTGGGAATCGAACCCACAACCGAAGTGCGACTGGCCTTTATCGCCTACCACTGGCCTACAGGAAGTCCCTTTTTAGTAGAAACTAGTTTTATTATATTAAGTAGTATGATATATGAAGTATAAGTCCATTTTAGGAACCATATATGATTAATCTCACTATAGAATGACTTATGTATATTTAATAACTTTTGCTAACCTTTTGTTTGAGACAGATGGAATGACCCGTCATTCTATCACATGATCTGCTAACACTTCACGAATAACAAATTCAACTTCATTTATTTAAGTGATGAAGTGGAAATTGTTCAAGGCACAAACAACAGTGAGATTGTACCAAAATAATGTAAGTATTTATTCTAATTCAAATTCTTCAACTTTAGGGAAATGATCTTGAAAACCAAAAATGTTGTCCTAGTGATCTTATATCTGATTAATCAGATGGTACCTTAGATCGTCACAAATTTATGGATTTGTTATTGTTGGATTTTCTATAGCCATGTTCTCTACCACTCTCCATCAGAACATGATGGTTAGATTTTTCTTTCATATCCATATTTTCACCTATGTGGAAACCCAGTGATTAGTTTATTTGGGTAACCGTTACGTTTCATACTTTTGTTTTTAAATATTGGTTTTGGTATTCCTTTTTACGATGTGGGTTTATATTAAAGAAACTTTCGAGTCGTAAACCATTTATAACCCCGACGAATTTCGAGGGAGAAATTCATTTTAAGGGGGGTAGAATGTAACACCCCGAGATTTTATGAAAAATATTCTTTTTAATTTCATTAATGTCTTGTGTTATACGCTACACCAAAAGGAGCTTTCACAACACACGTCTCTGACCTAGATTGAATTACACACAATCGCGACCTTCCACGATAGCGTGTGTTGTACGCAACACCAAGTTTCGCTAAACAACGATATGCTATTAAAATATTATTAAAACTAGCTGTTATGAATAGTAATAACCACTTTTTGAAATTTTGTAAATTTTATTTTTCATAATGGACCTCATTTTTGGATTCGGAATATCGAAATTAGCCTAGGGTGAAATTTTGGTGATTTTCGGATAACTTTCATATTTTGATGAATAGTGAAAATTACTAAATTTAAATTAAAAACAACCTTTTCAATCGAAATAATTAATAGTGATAAATTATTATTTTGAGTGGTTTTAAAGTATATTTATAATATATTTTTACAATTCAATACAATGTTGGTCATTGGATGTAATTTCACATTTAAAACAGTTATAAACAAGTGTCAATCTTTTGATAGTTATTATCTCTTAAAAACACGCCTTTTGTTTTGACAACGGGAATTAATTTTTAAATTAATTAATGCAACTGATATGTTTTGAATTTGGTAAAATATAAATCATTTTTGAGTTCATAATATCAAATATAGCTTAGGCCTAATTTTTGGTATTTTTCTGAAAACATTCAATTTTTGATGAATAGTGAAACTACTAAGTAGAAGTTAAAAAAACTGAATTTTTCATAAAACATAATTTTACCGCTTCTGTGAGTTGAATTTCAAAAATCCGAGAGACACGGTTGATGTTAGTAGGTAAAATGGCATTCAATGAGATGAAAATAATTTTTGGTGAATAGTAACTTTTTTACTTTTATTTACCACGGTTAAAAGTAAATAGGGTAATTAATGGTAAAAATGATATTATTATTACACTAACACATGTCCTAATTCTATTGGACAAGTGTAATTCGACCAAAAACAAACTTAGGAATAAAATATGACCATTTAGGCCCACTTGGATTAGATTTGGACATTTATTATTATTTAATTCAAAGAAGAGTTAAAAGAGTTAAAATCAATGTTTATTTACTAAAACATTTTTAATATAGGGTTATACACAAGATAAATTCGATTATAAATATTAATTAGAAAGATAAAACGCTTTCCTACATAATGGTTATTTATTTGTAATTTTTAGACATTAAATAATTTAATTTATTTATGACACAACGATGATGCAGTAATTATCTTATTAATGAAATATTGACATAATTGATGTTATAAATACCCAAATAAATATAATTTGAGACTTTTTATGAATTCCACTAATTTTATAGGTTAATATGACATGTTAGTATTTATTTAATTAACTTTTATCGAACTTATCATTCTGTTATGATTTTCACAAAAATCAATTACTAAATAGTTTCAAAATTGACATAAAATAGTTTTTAAAACAAATATTATATTATTAACTGATATTTTTTTCATAAAAATCTAAGGTTCGTCCAAATGACTTAGATAAGGTTATATATATTAATAATAAACAATTTGGGGTTCGTTTGGCTTCTTATAGTAAGTTTATTAACCTTATAGTTTAAGAACACAAGAAGACATGGTAAAAGTAAAATTATTTAACTTAATGTTAAATATAAATGATAAGGTTAGAATAGGAACCTAAACTTGTCTAAATTATATTGTATGAGAGGATTTAGACCCATACCCACCTTAGCCTAGAAATAAATCAATTTTGAGCTATTTAAAACCGAACTTGACTTTATAATAAAATAATATTTTTAGTTATTCCAAAGGTGCCCCTCTCCTCCCTTATAAAAGGGAACCCCCTCCCTCTCTTCCTCACACAACTTTGAGCCTTCATGATCGGCCAACCCCTGCCAAATTCTCTTCTAAACTTCCCTAGAATAATCCTAGATGTCCTGGTCTTCTTCAAAGACCAATCTTAGTTCCCTAAGTGGAGGATTCAAAGAGGCGTTTCAAAGAAGAGGAAATATCCATTACCGATCTTTTCAATTTCTTTCTTCTTCAACTTCTTCTTCTTTAGTTGTTTCATGACAAAGTAATAACATCAGTATTACTTAAATACTAATATGTTATTATAAATATGAAACAACCCTAATTCACCTTCTATCCATCCTACGGAAAAATGAAATCACCGCGCGTGCGTACGTACGGAATACCGTCTCCACGCTGTGGTGTAATCTATCTTCCACCACCACCTTAATAGGATGGGTATAATGGTGTAATGAGTAACTATATATGATTATTATAAAGTGATATTGATACTTAAATAATCTACATACACTTCAACACAATTCCACGACCATGGGAATGATATCATCGCTCGTGCGTACGTACGGAATACCGTCTCCACAACGCGATGAGATTCATTCTCAATGATTAACCATTCATGAATGATTATAAAGTATATATAATAAGTACTAATGAAATATATGACATAATAATAATACTTGATTTATGTAAATTTATATTTATGTCATCTACTTAATTCCATTCACTTCAATAAGGAAACGAAAATAGCGTTCATGCGTACGTACGGACTACCGTCTCCATGAACGGTGTATTTCATTCCATTTATCGATATATATATATATATATATATACATTATGAATATGTATTATATATAAATCATGTTTTACATTCTGTATATAAGTAATCATGATCCAAGTAATCATATTAATAATTACAAGTTAAAAACACGAACGACAAATGAGACAATTTTACCCAAAACGCTACTTTAACATGAATTTACAAAATAACGGGTAATATAAAGTCATAAGTGGACCATATATGATATAATAACAACGAATATGATTCTGTAATAAGTCAATAACATGATTTAAATCATTATACAGGAGGTTCAGACACTTACAAAGCAAGTCAGACCTAAGGTAAGGGAAATATCACAATCTCATTTTTATCCGAGATTGTTTACTAGGGTGTATTTTATCATCCAAATCCATGATTCCTCAATATGTAATATTATTTCCATTCACCTACAATTGTTTAAATACTATTTTACCCTTCGGTGAGTTTTTAGTAAAAGATATGAAATGAATCTTTTGTCATTTTTCGTACAAGGTACTTTTTTGACTTTTCCGACAAAAGTACGAAAAGAATGTTTTTTTAACTTATACGACATGAATGGATTTTTAAAACATTATTTCCAAGATTAATCCTTTACAAGTTTTCAAGTTTATTTTTAATCAACTTATTTTAGTTTAAAGTTGTATGACATGTTATGAAAGGAAAAATGTTTTTGAAGAAGAAAGGATATTTTCCTCAAGAATGGAGTTCAAGTGTTTTATCAAAATTATTTTCCATCTAAGATAATAAAGGGTTCTATTTTTGTCCCTATTATTACATTGATTTGATTATGTTGTGATGGAATTATTTTTATGAATTCCTTTATCTTATATGAATTGTTTTATGATGTCATGATGTTTAAGATTCCCATTTGTATTACATGGGTTATGAAATGATGTATGATTTATGATTTTGTGGCACAAATAAGAATGGTATCATTATGATATGGGTGGGACATATATCTCCCTTCAATGCATTGGGTAAAGATTTTATATCTCATGAGATAGACATGGCTGGAATGGTAGGTTATACCGGTTCAGTGAAACAGGACTGAAACGAGGGTGACTCGGTTCAGAAAGGGACTTTGTCCACTAAGATAGTCTTGGCAATGAGTCTTGAATAACAAGAAAAGATTCTCTATGATTATGTGTGTATGCCACAAAGTTTCATGTTTTAAGTTATGATTATTGTGATTACATTTCACTGCCATGATTTATCCCATGTTATGAAATTATGATCTCTTTTGCAGGTTAAGATTTCCAAAAGTTATGTGCTTGTGTATACGATGAGATTTATATTTCTTTTGTTTACCCTTACTGAGCATTTGAGCTCACCCTTTTATGTTTTCTTTTCCCCAGGATATAACGAAAGGTTTTAGGTAAAAAAAATGGAAGATCTTTATGGGAGATATTGGAGATCTTTCACCACGATTTGAAGATTACGTTCCGAGTTTCCAAAGACGCTAAACTATTACGATCCTTGTGTGTGTATTTTTTGTTATGTACTAAGTATTCCGCAAAAGTAATGTAATGTCCATGTACGAAAAGCTTCGGGTCTCTACATATAAAGTACCCCTTATTCTACCTTATATATCCATTTTTTACTCCATCTATATTCCTAAACCATTTCCAGTTTGATGCAGACTGGGTGAAACAGGTCATGCAAAATTGTTGGAGCCTTCTAACTCCTTGAAAAAATACATGCTATAATTTTAACTATTGTTCTTTCAATTATTTTTCTATGGTAATCAATTTTTTATTGGCTATATTTCTCATTTTCGATCTCATTTTATTTGAAATATACTTCAAGAAATATCATGTGGGAATTGGTTATGCTTTGGTCGCAAATTAAAAGTTTGGCTCTATAGATGATTTCTCATTTATATACAATCCCATTAACATCATAAATAAGGGTGAAAGTTGTAAATATAATTTTGTTTCATTTTGAAGATATTTCATGTTTTATATGTTTTGAAATACATTTTTAACTATATTCTTCTTCCTCAAACAACCAACAATTCAATGTTCTTAGAGCATCTTCACATGCCTTGACATCCCACTTTACCATCCACTAGACTTTTTCTACTGTATAGAAATATTTACCATGTCTATTTTAGTTAAAACTATTTTATGTTTATACATGTACTACCTTTTCCCAAACATGGTGCATAGAAACAAACACCACCTTATGTTAACAAACATGATGCGTGCAAACAAACAAAGCCTCATGTCAAACTCAACCAATTTTCAATCTCAATAGTTGGGGGGAGGTTTTCAGGTTGGACCGATTGATAAGAACATACCATCAGTATTTTCTTTAGATTGGGGTGCTTTTTTATTTATTGACCCTAAACTGGCCAGAATTACAATTGGAGGAAGAAGAATGTATGGAGGAGAAAATTACTCGGGATTCCCCATCTATTCTCCCACCTAGAACCTAGGTTGATACTAAGACAAATAATATATGTGTCTGTAAATTACCCATTCTTCTCCCTTATATAGACATTTTCTTCTCCCTCTATATTCATAAACCTTTTATAATTTTCTGGAGTCAGGGTGCAATAGTTGATGCAAAATTGGTTGATCCTTCTTACTCCATGAAAAAATACAAGCAATATTTTTTACAATTTTTCTTTTAATATGCCCTAAATTATTTCTCTATGGTACTTAGTATTGTATACGATAACATTCTCCTTTTTTCTCTCAGTTTATGTGAAATATACTTTTTGTAATATCATTCTAGAATTGGGTAAGATTTAGTTGTAAGTTAAAAGTTGTGGTTTAAAGCTGATTCCTCATTTAAATACAAGCCCATGGACATTTTAATTAAAGGTGGAAGATATAACTATAATTTTCTTTCAATTTTAATATATTCTATGTTTTTTATGTACAAAAATACATTTCTGGTTTTTGAAAACATTCAACTTCCTTGAACAACCTACAATTAAAATTTATTAGAGCATCTCCACATGCCTTGACATCCCACTTTACCATCCACTGCACATTTTCCCCCTTATAAGAATTTTTTCCAAGGCTATTTTAGTTTAAACTATTTTATGCCTATATAAGTACAACTTTTTTGCAAACACGGTGTATAAAAACAAGCACCACCTTATGTAAACAAGCATCCTACATGCAAACAAACACAACCTCACGTCAAACACATCCAATTTTCAATCGTAGAAGTTGGGTGAGGTTGTTGTGTTGAAGTAATTTATAAGAATATCACACAAGTTGTTTCCATAGAGTGGGGTTATTTTTTATGTATTGAATTTGAACTAACCAGAATTGTAATTGGAGGAAGAAGAATGTGTGGGGAGGAAAATTACTCGAGAGTTCCCCTCAATTCGTCTGCCCAAGACCCAGGTTAATACTAAGCCAAATAGTCTATGTATGTAAAGTAATGCTTCTTCTCCCTTATGTATATATCCATATTCCTCTCCATATATCTTACTAAAGATTTTCCAGTTTTTAGTAGACAAGGTGCAACATTTAATTCAAAATTGATTGGGCCTTATTACTCCATGAAAAAAATGCTTCCTATCTTTTTTACTATCATTATATTAATAGTTCCTTAATGCTTTATCAGTGGTAATTAGTCTTATATTTGATAACTTTTTCATTTTATCACTCAGTTTATGTATAACATACTTCAATAAATATCATTCTATAATTGGGTAGTATTTGGTTTCATGTTAAAATTTCTTCTTTATAACATCTTTCTCATTTATTTGAAAGAATTGAGATACTATGAAGGGAGAGGAAGAAGTGGATGACAAAATTTGACTAATAAATTGCATGAAAAAGTAAATGATAATCAATTTTCAGAACAAATTTTAATGTGCTGATTGTTTATGAGAAAATATTTAATTCCACATAGAAATTTGATTCCAAATACTTTGTTGGAATTAGATGTCATGGAGTCATCTACAAGGATGAGTTGTGGAGCAATCATGTTATTTTAGTGAATAAATTAAATCAAAATGATACATTGGATTTAAGATAATTTGAACATGAGGTACAACTGTTGGAAAAACAAATTTGTATTTGGATAATAATTGAAAAAAGGGGGAATGTGATCAATGGTATTTAATATGATTAAAATTACATGCATCCTAATTGCATGTGTGATGTCATTCAAAACAAATTAGTATAAAACATACTGAATATTTCATTATGTTGTATACTAATGTGATCAACTATTCACTTTCAGTTTGTTTTATACAAATTTATCTTTCATGATACAGGTGTGATGTCATTCAATTTAATCAAATTTATTTTATTACATGTCATAAAGTGGTTATTTTTATAGGGTGTTTTTCATTTTTCAGATTCTATTTCTAATTTATCTTGACTTTTAGTAACACAACCTTGGAAATTTTATAGTAAGTAGTAATTTCATAGTTATTCAATTTATTCCATCACATTTTTCTATTTTAATGTGAATTTATACTTAAGAAGATTCAATAATATATTATTTCATTCAATTTAACCAATGGTTTGAAAACATGTTCTAAATAATTTAATATTTTTTACATATCTATAATGTTTTATCTATTTACATTTATTCAATTATTATGAACATATTAACATTAAATTATTTATATATTTTTATGCAGGAAGTAAACCATGTTAAATTTTCATGGATTCGGGATAAAAAACACTACAATGCCGAATGCATTTGATATTCCATTGCTTTTTGTGAAGGCGTTTCGGAATCCATTGGAAGTCTGGATGTGTTCTTGTAGCAGGTAGCAGCTAACTAAGAGGCATATCAAAATGACAACATAGATTCCCCTTAGTGTGTGGGTTAGGATGTTTGGGGATACTTCCCAAAGAAGGATCAACAATGCAGGCATCTCAAGCCAGTCTCGTGAATGTTGAGGAATGAGCAGCCTCAATATAACAACAACGAAAGTAATTCTTTTTCCAACCACACCCTTATTAAGTTGAACAATACAGAAGGTAATCTAAAGAAAATATAATTAACTATAATTAATTTCAGTATTTATCATAGATTGTAACTTCATATAAATACTCAAATCCAAATTTTTTATTTTCAATTTATATTATATTTATATAAAAAATTATTTTTTCCATTTTAATTGGGAAGTAATATCATTTGTGGGATTAATATATGAAAATTTATTTTCCACCAATATAAACATTTCCCATTAATGCTATTTTTTAATAATAAAAATGATTTTTTTTATTTTATCACTTCTCATATTTTATTTATGTATACATTTGTTGTTCAATAATTCCTGGATTCATTTTTTCCCACTCTACCCTTGATAACCACAATCTCTCTCACATAAGAATACTACATACTCTTCTTTCATTTCCACATTATTTAATGATATCCTACATGTGTCATTTTACATGTATCTCTCCCTGATATTACCTTATAGTTTATCTACCATACATAATCCATCAGTTTCCTAGAAAACTTATGGATTATAATATTTATTCTCTTTACATTTATAACCACGAAACATTATGATAATTTATACTTCCATGTACCATATTCTTCCATAATTTCTCTCATAAGACCATTCTTTCCATGACATAATCTTTCAAATATGACTTTTCCTTTTCACATAATTATATTATATGGTGGAATTTTTTTTATTTTCTATGTACCTCAATTCTACATCTATACTATAAAGAATGACTTTATGAAAATGTGTCTCAACATATATCTTCCACCATTTTATATTACCAACAACCAATCAATATAAATTATCATTAAACCTTAAGTTTCATTCTATTTCTATATTCCATTTGTTTAATTTTTTTAATAACTGATAACTGTGTGTGTGCGTTTGTGAATTTTTAATTAAAACGATCACGTAGTGAAAATGAACAGGTTGGGTACTAGATATAGTTAACATCTTCTCTAATTTCATTATATTTCATATACCTTTATGGTTAATAATTTCAACCACATGTTTATTTTCATAAATTTCAAAAATAAATGAGTTAAAGTTCCTCTTCAACATGATTTAAAGTAGAAGAATCACATATTTTTATCTCATTAAATAGATATTTTTTTTTGAAATTTACGACCATAATTTTTCCTTTTTTGAAGAGTGTATTCTTTGTTGCTGTTAAATTAAACTGTGAATCATTGATATTTTTTCCTATTTTCACACATACATTAATAAAGTCATGTCATTATTTATACTTAAAAATTTACTTCTACTCATGATTTGAATGAATGATTGATTTTATTTGTAGATTTTTTATGATTCATCTATGTCTCTAATATCCTTCACTCACATTCCATCATGTTTAATATTTATCACCAATAGTCTTCACTCCATTTTCTTCTTCCACGAGCAACCCACTCACTTCATTATCCTCATTTTATTCTAAACATTATATTGAGTACAATGAAATTACAATTATTTTCAATGATGAATAATCATATGATTTGAAGGAAAACTAATTAATTTTATGAATTTCACATATATTTTACTATTTCTTATAAAAACTAAACAACTAATTTTATTCTCTCAATTTTTTTATGATTTCATTGAAGGTGGAGGTGATTTGGAGATACCAAGATGGTGTAGAAACAAAATGTTCAAAACTTCATGGAACCCCATGAACACATGTCCACTTTTTTGCATGTTTTGTGAAATTTGTGCATCAAAATGGTCTAGAATTTTGGGATCAAATCCATAACTCCATGGGTAAAAACATTAATGAAGGATCCCAAGACCAATTCATCCATTATGAGGAATAAAATAACCATCATTGATCATTCCTTATGGTCTTAGCATCATCATCTAAAATTATATGGTTCATACAAATAGATGGGCTAATCCCGTGAATATCATCATATGTACATCCAATTTCCATTTAACACTATCTCAAAATGATGATCATTTATGGTTCCTACTATAGAGAGAGGTTATTATAAATAATGATAGTCAAGTTTTCAATACCCAAAAGATAAGCATATTTTAAATTAGATGGAAGTGGTTTTAATTCTAACACCGGTTGTTTTTTGTATTGAGGGAGGGGATTTAGAGGGAGTGAGGTCCTTAAGATAGTTTATATACTCATTTTTATTCTCTAATGAAATATAATCAATGGAAATGATATTTGAATTATCATATACAGTCTTGTGTACCTCAGAATGAATACACTCATCAATTAAAGCCCAAAATTTACACATTTCTAAACCCACCCAAAATTCCAAACACAAATCAAAACAAAAATAATTCAAGGGTGAAGAAGATTAAAATGAATTATAGTATTATTTAATGAGATAATTTTGTGTGTGTGTGTGTATCATTTGAGATAACTTCCATCGAATAGATAGGAAGAGTGGAGTTCTCTTCAACACTGTGTTTTATAGCCTTAATGACTTTAAAACATTCCTTTTCACCACTAAACTCCATGGTTATCATACCATTATAAACATTGATGATCTTTATTGATGTTTTAAGGAATGTAAATCTATGTATGAGAGGATCATGTCATTGGGTATTCGTATCTTCCATCTCAAGAATATTGAAATCAGTAGTGAAGATGATATTATTCTCTCCTAGGGGGTCATCCTTGTTCACTCCTGATGAGAGTGTTGTGCTCTGGTTGGAAAGTTGAATGATGATGCCCATTGTTTGAAGCCCTCCAACCTATAGAGATGTGTAAAAGAAGCAAGTCATTACATTAATTTTAAAACCAAAATCTATCATAGCAACTAAAAAAATATCTCCCCAATGGTTTAAGGTATCATGAAAGTTCATAGATCATTGCATTTGGTTGGGATTTCTGGTTGAATCAATGTTGATACATTCCTTACTAGGTTGGCTCTCTAATTCCCCTTGAGTAACCATCTATGTGTAAAAATCACTTTAAGAAATTTTGCGTATTGGGGGATTTGTTTAATTGCATCCATTAAAGAAATGTTAACTTGTACCTTATTAAATGAATCAATTATATCATTATCTATCTTATTACAAAAAAATTTCATAGATTTATAGAGTCTTTGGGGTAAAGTAAGAGTAATGTATTTTTTATTGGAATTCTAATTGAGAATTTGTTTATTATTTTTTCTGTTTTAATCAATCAAATCGTTTGAGGGTAGGGAAAGATAGTTTTCAAGGGAGGAAAATAACTTTTTTGTAAAATCATTGGAAGAAGAAAATTCTTTACCATAATGAAGTGTAATTTAACAAATATTAACTTTGTATTTTGGATTAGCAACATGATGGAACGGTAGTTTTCTAGAACCTTGCATCTTAATCTCACTGATAATGTTTTCCTGTTGTCCTATTTGTGTTCGTAGGTATTGAATGGATAATTGTGTGGTCGATTGGAACTTGAGGTTCTTGGATTAAATTTTCATCACTATTTCCTCAAGTCTTGGTTCAAATTTTGGATGACAAAGATGATTGTTTTGAGAAATTTATGTATAATAAGGTTTCATACCTTGGCCTTATTCATTCCAATTCTACTTGGGGTATCTTGAGTTTCCTTGTTATTGGTAATGAGGTTGTCCTTTTCACTTGGGGTTTGGATTTGTCCGGAATTGTTTTTTCTTGAAGGGTGGTTCTTATTAAAAAGGACTCCCAGGGAATACTACTTCAAAATACATAGATAAATCATGGAGTTTGCGAAACTGGTAAGAAAAATGAGTGTCATCAGAACAAATACCATAATTAAAATAAATAGAAAAAGAGTGTGAGTTACCTTGTTCTTGAGATAACTTATTTATAAGGGTATGAATATCATCAATTTTATTATCTAACTTTTGTTCTAGGGATGAATTAAATCCTTGATGAACTCATATGTTTGGTTCAATTGCTTGTGTACCAAATTGTTTTTCATTTTGAGCCATGTTGGTTATTAATTCCAAGGGGCCGAATGAGTTTTTTCAACTAGAGAACCACCAGCTGCAACATCGATCATAATAGTATCCTTTGGGACAATCCCATAATATAAGTATTGTATTATAATCTTTTTACTAATTTGGTGGTGGGTAAAACATTTACAATGTCATTTGAATCTATCCTAATATTTATGAAGGGGCTCTCCTTGTGACTGCCTAATGCCACATATTTGTTTTCTAATTGATGCACTTTAGGTGGAAGGGAATAACTTCTATAGAGATATTTATTTAAGGACATTACATCCCACAATTTTCATAGGTATATAGTATATCCAATCTTTGACTACACCATAAAGGGATAAAGGTAAGGCCTAAATCATAAGAGATCCTCAGACACATTTTGGGGTTTCATGATGTAGAATAGTTTGTGAAACTCCTTGATATGTTTGTGAGGGTTTTCAAAAGGATGCCCATGAAATTTTGGATGTAGCTGTATGACTCCTAATCTCATCTCATAGTTGGCTGCTTCCTCGGGGTGTTGGATGGATGCATGTTGGTACTCCTCATCTGGGTTGTCACTTCTTTTAATGTTCAGTTATTTGCATCCATGTTTTATGGGGTTTTATTTGGTTAATGTTTTTAATGGGTTGGGATCACTTGGGGTTCCACAATGGATTAATTAGTGTTAATTAATTTTCATACTCTTGATGACAGAATTTGTGAGTGAAGTGTCTTCCCAATTTCTGAGTTAAATTCAAGCAATATTTCTTTTTCTTATCAGGTCATGAAAATAAGATATAATTTGTTTTAATAATTATGGGTAAAATTAAATCACTTAATAAGGTTTAAAGGATAAAATAAAAGACATTTTTATTCTATATAATTAGATAGATATAGAAGAAGAATAGATAGAGAGAGTGGGAATAATAAACACAGAATAACAAACAAAAGAAAGAAAACTAAAATAATCAAAAGGGATGGGGGATATAGAAATTAGTACCAATTTATATGTAAAACAAATAAATAATAGGAAATAAATTGGAAGAAATTATCTTGTTTCCCCATCAACTACACCAAAATTTGATCGCGTTGTCAAGCGCATGAAGTTAGTGGTTTAGTTTTTTCTAGAATGTCTCCAGTATGGCGGGAACCCTAGGTTTTCTCTAAACATGGCCTTGAATAATCAATTTTAAAATAATTTTTTTATTAATAAAATGGTGTTAGGGATTCTGTAAAATTTTTGTTTTCTTGATTTAAGTGGAAATAATATTGAAGTAATCGATACAAGACTATAAAAATTAACAGATTTGATTAAGTGTGATCAACTTGGGGAAATCTCATGATTATTGTCCATAATTGCTTCAAGAGATTGTGTTTTGATATTTTGATACTTGTTTTGTAACACCTAGAACTATAATTTTACTAATTTCATACTAATATACATTATAGGGTTCAGTCATAAACACACAATGATTTAGTGGATACCGCCGATGATTGTGTGAATTTTGTTCAACTTCATAACTGAAACTCACCAATGCAACACATGAAGAACTCAAGGTGCCTTTCAAGTTTTTATGTTATTTATTTGTGAACCGTTAAAAAATTATATTTCATCAAAAATTTTATAATATCTCAATTTACAAATATGAACCACACAAACACCACAACTAAATGGGGGAAGAAGAAATGGTGAACGATGTGTGAAACATTAGATGAAAGGGTACCCCAAAACATGATCAAGTGAGTTCAGCATGACATACCATTATATAAATCAATCAAATAAGAATATAAGATGATTAGAAATAATGAAAAAACATTTAATTTAAAATACTATTCAATTTTTACATATATAAAGAATGAGAATTACATAACATTCCAGTGGGGTGATCACGATGAGTTTAGAAATCCATGGGAGGGGAGGATAATAAGTTATTGAAGTATAACTACCCATAGAATCCAGTAATTCTAGGGATGATGAGAGGACTCCATTTAGACTCCAAAATTGATACACCTTTCCTCCATTTCGAACTTCCAAATGGGGTTCCCAATGTGCCAATTTAGAGCCAAAGTGGGAGGTGTCTTTGGGCACCTTAATTTCAAGAATCTATTTGGTTCATGGTTTTGGGCCACCAAACACTCTTAAATAACATTAAAAAACTAAAATATTGTTGGGAAAAAAATTTTATATCTCCATGTAAATTGTAAGAACCCAGATCTTTGTTTTAAGTATGTTTTTCCTTTTCTGGTCGTTTTTGAGAAAAAGAGGAAAATATGAAAATTTTCAAAATACACGCCGTGTACTTTATAAGTATAGGCCGTGTACTTTAATGTCATGCCAGGACATGTGGTGTCCATGTCTAGGACACACACACGGTGTGTTAGGGCGATGTGGCGGCCGCTTAAAGAGGAGTAAGGAAAAGCTAAGTACACGTCGTGTACCCCAGAAGTACATGCCGTGTAGTTTTTTTTTCATTAAACAGATAAGGGATGCACCTAATCGACAAAATCACCTTCATCTCCAGGTACCTCAACCGAGAGTGTCCCGTACGGACGTGAACACCCTCCAAGACCTCGAGCCTCCGTTTTTTTTCAAATCGATCATCGTCGATTACGTTTGAACCGCAACAACGATTTCTTCCTTCTTCTTGAGTTTCATTCCATGATTATCCCTCTTTCTCAAGAGATCAAGGGTTGAATGTTTTGTGCGTTTTAGTAGATCTACTCTGTTCTAAGGAGAATCAAGCCTCGTGGTTCAATTATATTGATCTCCTAGCATCTAGGTAGGTGGTTTGTGCCTTACATTTCGAAGTCTTTGAGTTTTATGTGCAAATTCCACCAATACCCGTGAACGGGGTATTGCGTGTTTACCTTTTTGACCCTGTTGTTTTTCTTTCTTTCATGTATGCTTGTGTAGAGATAATTTGATCATGCTTCTGTGTAATTGCTATGCTTGGATGTTTTTCCCATGACTTGTTCTTGTTACGACCTTTGGGTCATGTTTTCCTTTGGTCATTATACCTGTTTCCATGCCTTGTGACTGTAGGATAGAATGATTTTTTCTGGACATTCTTGTTATGTTGTAGACTAGTTAGCCAAGTAGCTCTATAGGTGTACTTTTTCTTTATAGCATTATTATGCACTGACTAGCCCGGGACCATGAGAACCTGGTTCTATAGACTATAAGGGATAGAACGAGTGAGCTTCCCAGAGAGTATTGGATATTATAGACTATAGGGGGTAGACTAAGTGAGATTCCTCAGATAATCATAGACATTATAGAATACAAGGGATAGACCGAGTGTGCTTCCCAGAGAGTCATGGATATTATAGACCATAGGAGGGTAGATCGAGTGAGATTCTTTAGAGAGTCTTTACTTCGTTTGAATTTCTTTAAAACCTTTCAAGGCTAAAGAAATAATTGACTGAACGATCGTCTTTAGAGATTCTATGATATACTTGAGACTATATGAGGAATTGACCGAGCGAGGTTCCTCGGAGAGTTTCTAGACCTTGGGGCTATAAGAGGGTTAGACTGCGTGATCTTCCTCAGAGAGTCCCTGAATACCCTAGACTATAAGGGTAATTGACTGAGCGAGCTTCCCTAGAGATTCTGATAATTTTTGGATGACCAAACCAGAGGGGATAAGCTAAGTGAACAGCCCAGAGGGTTGTTGGTACTTCATGGATAGGACCAGAGGGGTTGGTTGCGAGTACTTCCCATAGGGGTTACTGTTGTGGTTAGCTGTTTGAATCACTGCTGCATGTTGTTCTGTGGATTGATTACTGTTTCATATCATCCTGTTACTGCTTACTGTTTATTTCCTGTTGTTTACTGTTACTGTTTACTGCTTACTGTACTATTACCTATCATATTCTCACTAACTGTTAGGCACAGATCTTCAGGTGGTTTCCTTCAGGGATACAGTCTCACACCTTGTTTGGTCCGTACTTTTTGGCCCATGTAGACTATGCTGTTGCAGGTATAGATAAGGGCAAGCACCCTTTGACTTATAGTACTTGATTTCTTTGGAGACGGAAAGCATGGGACCAAGAAGAGGCTTGCAATGCTGAGGAGTTTCTTATTGTTTAATTTTCATTTTACTTTGCTTTAGCATTGTATTCATTATTGTGACTTGTTTAGATGCTTTTCTAGAAATATGTATCATGCATCATTTCCTATATACATGTGTGCTCCACCTGTTTACTGTATTAGTTTTCTACTGTTTATTGTTCATGGATATTTTCTGCTTCCACTATTTGTCTGCTTTGTTTACTTCTATTGTGTAATCTGCCAATGAGGGCATAGTTTCCCAACCATCACACCCAAGGACCTCTCTGCTAGTCGGCAGCCTTTGGCATTTGGGGAAATGTTCTAGAGGTCAAGTGACCAACCGGGTATGGGGTGCCCCTGGGTGGCTTCCAGAATCGAGACTTTACAAAGTGGTATCATAAGAATTATTTTCTCTTGATTTACTATTTGGAACCTTTATCTAGGGATATGACAGATTCATTACATGGAAATAAGCTATCCCGGGAGTAGCAAACCCATGTACAGGGAAAAACCAATCTACCTCATTTATTGTAGTTTTCTGGTTTTGAGATTTTACGGTTGATATGATTTCACCTAGAGTAATTCACATGCCTTGTGGTGTTATTGTTGTGCTATTGCAGATCTATTTCTGTCGTAACCCAATGAGATGAAGGTATTCCACCTCATTCATCATATAGGCACTTGTTAGAAATCACATGCCATGCATTCTTTCTATGCCATCTAGGGTAAATTAGCGATTTTATGTTGTTGTGATAGACGTTGTGTAGATTATGCATGATGTTGTGATAGATTATTTGATTGAATCCCTTCAGTTTGATAGAGAAATTGTTTGTATTGTTCTTGGTTAAATGAATGCCAAATTTTGGTTCTTGAGGTGTTATGGGACCTCATGAATCGGATCTTGGTCGATCATTGACTTGTTACCCTTGTATTTGATATGTAATAGATGTCAAGCTTTGATTCATCGGAATTATGGGCCCTCACATATCAGAATTTGGCACCTCCATATTTGTTTTTCAGTGTTTTTTGGGCTTCAGTGCATTTTCTGAGCTACTGCCTGGAAAAACCCATAATACACAGCGTGTACTTGACTACACGCCGTGTAGTTTTAGACTGTGTCATGAATTGTGTGAGCAGAAACACAGGGTGGTGAAATTTTTTTCAGGAACACTACATGTTTGGTAGTTACACGTCGTGTAGTAGTGAGCCGTGTACATGGTCGTGTCACTAATAACACGGGTCGGGGAAGCTCGTACATAACATGCCGTGTTTGGTAAGAACACGTCGTGTAGCCTTGTACTTGGTACCCAGCCGTGTCACGAACAACACAGGTTGGTTTTATTTCTCCTATACATGCCCTGTTTGTTCGGAACATGCCGTGTAAGGGTGCACCGTGTAGCCGGTCGTGTACCTAACAACATGGGTCGCCGAAACCTTGTCTAGAACATTCCGTGTCCTTAGTGAACATACTGTGTAGTATAGGGTTAAGAGGACCGTGTGAGTTAGCTGTGTAAAGAGACTCGGGTATGGGAATGGAGTTAAAGTACATGTCGTGTGTGGGGGAAATGCGCCATGTATGTGGGGGGGGGGGTTACATGACCTGTTGTGGCTGAAGTACACACACATGTGTCTGGATTAAAAGGACACATCGTGTAGTTTTTTATACAAGCCATGTAGTCGTTTTTTTAGAACTTTCTTTTTCTTTTCTCTTGTTCCCGTTTTGTACTCTTGTGTTCCATGTCCTTGATAATCTTGACTTATGGTGTGCTTTTGTTCTTTCATAGATATGCCACAGAGGCATCCTCCAGTTGTTTATTAGCTTCCAGATGCTGATTAGACACCAGATATGGCCGATCAGGGACCTCCTGTAGATCATCCTACTATGCTAGCCTTGGCACCAATAGTTATACCCATTGTAGGCACCGATGTGCAGTTCGGAGAGGACTTCCTGAGGATGATGCATCACTTTTAGGGAGTGTCGCCTCCTACCCCGTCGATGGCTGAGTTGAAGTGGGTTTTCCAACAGCAGCATCCTCTAATTCTCTCAGGGGATGGAGGACCCTAGGCTGCAGAGTCATAGATAGAGGCCACGCTGACAATCTTTGAGCATCTGGAGATACCCCTAGATAAAATGGTAAATCTTGCAACTTATATGCTCCGAGACACCGCCAAGAGGTGGTGGGAGGTGATCTCACAGCCAGGGTGCCAGTAGAGTATGACTTGGGATGAGTTTCTATGCATCTTATAAAATTAATTTTATCCAGAGACCTTGTGGGCCAACGGAGCACGAGAGTTTTTGAGTCTTGAGCTGGGCACTCTCTCTGTTATGGAGTACTCTTCTCGTTTTACTGAGCTGTAGCGCTTCACGCCGATTCCAGCATGTGATGAGTTGTTCCTTTCTAGGAAGTTTGATGACGGTCTCAAGTAGGAGATCCGTTCCTAGGTGAATATCTTCTAGCTAACTTTGATCTCCTCTATTGTCGACCAGGCACTGATCACTGAGTGCAATCTGAGAGATTCCATAGTAGTGAGCCAGGGCGGTTCGACATCTAGAGTCAGTGCTCCTCCTATAGATAGCAGGAAGTGTCGCAGGGAGTCTTCTCATGGAGAGAAGGATTGGCAGAATGTATCTTCGGGCAGCCAGGTCATATGCTACCAGTGTGGTAGGAGTGGGAATAATAGGTCTTAGTGTCAGAGAGACCCGATGGTGTGAAAATCTTGCGGCAAGATTGGCCATCTTCAGCTTTTCTATCAGATCTTCTCACCTACAACTGGTGGTAGGGGTTCTTCTATGACCCCATGTGCAGGAGATGTATCGCCAGTTTCTCACCAGTTTGGGAACTAGAGTTCATCCGGCCGTTCGGGCTGAGGTGGAGGTTGGGGCCGTGGTGGTCAGTCACCATGTTACCAGCGATAGTAGAGTGGATCATCTCAGAGTGGTCAGCCAAGGGCGCAGGGTTGTGGTTCAGGCTAGAATTTTTTCATGGATCAGACCTACCAGGAGCAGGATCCCAACCCTTTCCAGACTTCGAGATATGATCTTAGTAGCCTCAGTATTATCTTTATCCCTTTTTGATACAGTTTCTTCACATAGCCTTATCTATGTTACTGTTGTGGAGAGCCTTGGGCTCTGTATCTTTTCGTCTGCCGACATGTTGACTCTTGATACACCATTGGGGACAAAAACATCTAGTGTACGTCAGTGCAGAGAGTGTCCTCTTGAGGTTGTGGGGTGTCAGTTATTATGGGACCTCTATGTCCTAGAGATTACAGACTATGACGTCCTTCTCGGTATGGACTGGTTAGTTCCCTTCCAGGCAGTCGTCGATTGCTATCGCCACAGGGTGAGTTTAGTATCACTAGAGGGCGGATATTTTCTTCATAGAGGTGAGTGGGATGTCCAGGAAGGTACATATGGACCATAGCATCATGGTCTAGGAGGAGTTACAACCCAGATTTCCAGTCTTTATCTGGATGACCAGGGGATTTCACAGTTAGACTTTCCTCCATTGGTGGATCGTTTCAGGGATGTCATTCTAGAGGACTTTTCAGGTTTACCTCGAGAGTGTGAGGTAGAAATATCGATTGAACTCATGCTAGGAGCGGAACTGGTGTCCATTCCTCCTTATAAGATGGCTACACCTGAGTTGCAGGAGCTCAAGAAGCAGTTGGAGAAGTTGCAGGCAAAGGGTTTCATTTGACCCAGTACTTCTCCTTGGGGTTCGCCTGTCCTGTTTGTGTAGAAGGAAGACGGGACCCTTAGGCTTTGCATGGATTATCGGAAGCTGAACCAGTTGATGGTCAAGAACCGATATCCCTTTCTGAGGATTGATGACCTCTTTGATCATCTTCGAGGAGCGCAGGTGTTTTGGAAGATCAATTTGAGGTCTAGTTATCATTAGTTGTGCATTAGACCATCATATATACATCATACAGCCTTAGAGAGAAGGTATGTTCTATACAAGTATACAATCATGCCATTAGGTCTCACGAATGCGCCAACAGTTTTTATGGCACTGATGAACTAAGTGTTCCATCCATACTTGGACTCTTTCGTGGTGGTCTTCATGGATGATATCTTGGTCTAATATCACACTCAACATGACCATGATACCCATATTGAGATCGTTCTGAGTACATTGAGAGAGAATAAGTTATATGCTAAGATCTTGAAATGCCACTTTTGGATAGATCAAATTCACTTCTCAGGTCATGTTATCTTAGAGATGGGAGTATCTGTACTTCCAGGGAAAGTGAGTGCTGTAGTTTCCTGGGAGCAGCTGAAGAATGTCTTTTAGGTGTGGAGTTTTCTAGGGCTGGCTAGATACTACAAGCATTTCATACAGGACTTTTCAAGACTTGCAGCACCACTAACAGGTCTGACCAAGAAGGGGGTGAAGTTCTAATGGTCAGATTCTTGTGAGATATCATTTCAAGAGATGAAAGGGAGGTTGACATCAGCACCGATACTAGTCTTGCCAGAGCTGGGCAGGAGCTATATAGTCTATTTTGATGCTATAGGTGTCGGGCTGGGAGCTATGCTTATACAGGGAGATGGAGTCGTTCTGTACGGGTCTCGGCAGTTGAGGCCACATGAGAGGAAGTACCCGACACATGATCTGGAGTAGACAGATGTTGTTCATACCTTACGCTGTTAGAGACACTATCTTATGGGAGAGCACATTGTGGTGTTTACCGACCACAAGTGTCTTAGGTATATATTCACTCAGCATGATCCGAATCTAAGACATCGTAGGTGGGTCGAGAATCTTTAGTCCATCAACATTGAGCTTTCCTATACGTCGGGAAAGGGAAACACAATGGCTGATGCTCTGAGTAGAAGAACTCTGATTTAGGTAATTCAGAAGGCCAGAAGTGAGTGGCAGCTTATGGCTCTATTCTCTGAGATGCACTTGGAGTGTTTCAGGAGAGGAACCTCTTCATGGATTGAAAGTGGGAGAGGATGATATCTTGCATTTCTAGGGACGCGTATGGGTTCCAGTAGACATACATGAGGAGATGATGTGGGGTTTTCATTCATCGGTTTGGGCAGCTCATCCTGGCGTCACCAAGATTTATCGTGATCTACACCGCCAGTATTGGTGGCCAGGTATGAAAAGAGATGTTGTTGGCTTCATCATGAGATGTTCTACTTGTTATCAGGTGAAAGGGAAGCATCAGTGACTAGTAGGGCTTTTACAGTAGTTACCTATTCCTTAGTGGAAGTGGAATGATGTCACAATGGACTTCGTGAATGGGTTACCGAGGACACCTCGAGGGAGTGATTCTATTTGGGTTGTCTTCGATAGGCTTACGATGGTTTCCACCTTCTTTCTGATCAATGAGACATTCAACATTGATGAGTTGGGGCGGTTGTACATCCGAGAGATTGTACGTCTGCATGGAGTACCACACTACATTGTTTCAGATAGGGATAATCATTTTACAAGTCGATTCAAGCAGGGGCTTCATAAGGCTTTGGGTACACATGTACTTTTGAGTACAACATACCATCACCATACATATCGTTAATCCCATCATACGATCCAGGTGCTTGATGATATGCTCTGATCTTGCATTCCAGACTTTGCCAGTTCTTTATAGAAGCATATTCCTCTTGTGGAGTTTGCCTATAACAATAGTTTTCCGGAGACAATTCAGATGACACCTTATGAGGCTTTGTAAGGTAGGCCATGTCGATCACTATTGTGCTAGATGGAGGTAGGAGAGGCAGCTTCACTAGGACCTCATCTTGTTCAGGAGACCTCAGAGTAGATAGAGTTGATTCGGAAGAGGATGGCTACAACACAGTCTCGACAGAAGTCTTATGCTGATCAGTAGAGACGACCTCCGGAGTTCGAGGTTGGGGATCAGGTTTTCCTACGTGTCTCACCAAGTTTGATACACAAGAGGATTCCGAGATAGGGTATGCTTTCACCACAATACGTCGAACCATTTGAGGTATTGGAGAGAGTTGGGCCATTTGCCTATCGGTTGCAGTTACCTAATCGGTATCGGGCAATGCACGACATCTTCCATGTTTCTCAGCTCCGAAGTTACTTTTATGACCCATATAATGAATTTCAACCCGAGGAGGTTGATCTTGAAGTGGATGCATAATTTGAGGAGCAACCTATCCGGATTGTTGATCGCAGTATGAAGGTTCTCTGTGGTCGTTTTGTTCCTCTGGTACGAGTGCTATGGCAGCACAGGTGAGTAGAGGATGAGATGTGGGAGAGAGAGGCCAATGTACGGTCATAGTGGCCGGAGCTGTTCGGAGCTTCTTCTTCTACACCTCACTAGGGAAATTTGGGGACAAATTTATTTAAGAGGGGATGTTTGTAAGAACCTGGATCTTCGTTTCAGGTATGTTTTTCCTTTTCTGGTCGTTTTTTAGAAAAAGAGGAAAATCTTGAAATTTTTAAAATACACCCCATGTACTTTATAAGTACTCACCGTGTACATTGATGCCACACCAGGCCATGTGCTGGCCATGTCCGGGCCACACACATGGTGTGTATGGTCAATGTGGAGGCCGCTTAATGTGGAGTACGGAAAAGCTAATTACACACCGTGTACCCCATAAGTACACTCTCTGTAGTTTCTTTTTTCATTAAGCGGACCGACATTGCGCCTAATCAACGAAAACAACTTCTTCTCCAGGTTCCTCGATCGAGAGCGACCTGTACGGCCGCGAACATCCTCTGAGCCCCCGAGACTCCATCGGTTTTCTAAATCGATTGTCATCTATTGTGTTGGAATCGCAGTGGTGAGCTCTTCCTTATTCTTGAGTTTCATTCCATGATTCTCCCTCTTTCTCAAGATATTATGGGTTGAAATTTTTGTGAGTTTTCATATATCTATGCCATTATAAGGATAATCAAGCCTCATGGTTCATGTATGTTGATCTCCTAGCATCGAGGTAGGTGGTTTGTGCCTTACCTTTCGATGTATTTGAGTTTTATGTGCAAATTCCATCAATACCCATGAACGGGATATTGCGTGTTTACCTTTTTTACCCTGTTGTTTTCCTACCATTCTTGTATGATTGTGTAGAGATAATTTGATCATTATTGTGTGTAATTTCTATGCTTGTATGTTTTACCCATTCCTTTTTCTTGTTACAACCTTTGGGTCTTGTTAGCCATTGGACGTTATACCTATTTTCCATGCCTTATGACCGTAGGATGGAATGATTTTTTCTGGAAATGCTTGTTTTGTTGTAGACTGGTTATCCAAGTTTCTCTATAGGTATAATTTGGCCTTATAGAATTATTATTCACTCACTGGAACGGGACTTTGAGAACCTAGTGCAATAGACTATAAGGGTTAGACTGAGTGAGCTTCCCAGAGATTCTTGGATATTATAGACTACATGATGGTAGACCAAGTGAGCTTCCTCAAAGAGTCATAGACAATAAAGACTACATGGGATAGACAGAGTGTGCTTCCCAGATAGTCTTGGATATTATAGACCACATGAGGGTAGATCGAGTGAGCTTCCTCATAGAGTGTTTACTTTGTTTGAATTTTTTTAAAACCTTTCCAGGATGGAGAAGGAATTGACTGAGCGGGATTCCTTAGAGAGTCTATGACAGACCAGAGACTATAGGAGGAATTGACTGTGTGAGCTTCCTCATAGAGTTTCTAGACCATGGGCCTATAAGATGGTCAGATCACATGATCTTCCTTAAAGAGTCCATAACTACCCTAGACAATAAGGGGAATTAACCGAGTGAGCTTCCCCAGAGAGTCTGATAATTTTTGTATGACCAAACCAGAGGGGTTAGGCTGAGTGAAATACCCAGAGGGTTGTTGGTACTTCTTGGATAGGACCAGAGGGGTAGGCTATGAGTACTTCCATGAGGGGTTTTTTTTGTTATCTTTTTTCTTCACTGGTGATTATTGTTCTGTGGATTGATTACTGTTGCATATCATCCTGTTACTGCTTACCGTTTACTGCCTGCTATTTATTGTTACTGTTTTCTGCTTACTGTACTATTACCTTCCATATGCTCACTGACTGTTAGGCACAGATCTTCGGGTGGTTACATACTGGTATTTAGTCTCACAACCTGTTTGGGCCATGCTTTTGGGCTCAAGAAGACTATGTTGTTGCATTTATAGATAAGGGCAAGCGCCCTTCAACTTCTGGTACTTGATTGCTTTGGAGATAGAGAGCATGGGACCAAGTTGAGGCTTGAGATGCTGATGAGTTTCTTATTGTTTACATTTCTTTGTCATTTGGTTTGGCATTGTATTCAGCATTGTGTCACGTTTGACTGCTTTCCTAGACATATGTATCATGCATCATTTCCTATATACATGTGTGCTCCAGCTGTTTATTGTATTAGTATTATGCTGTTTATTGTTCTTGGATATTTACTGCTTCCTCTCTTTGTATGCTTTGTTTACTTCCATTGTTCACTATGCCAATGAGGGCATAGTTTCCCCACCATCACACCCAAGGCCCTCGCTTCTAATCGGTAGCCTCTGGCGTTTGGTGAAATGAGCTTGAGGCCATGTGACCAACAGGGTATGGGGTGCCCATGGGTGGCTTCCGGAACCAGGACGTTACATAAATGTTAGTGGCCAGATCACGTATATAATAAGAGATATTTCTAAAATATAGAGACAAGCATTTGAATCCATGAAGATTCATTCTATTAGATAGATCAGTTTGTTTGGACCCCTTAATGAACAAATTGATCTAGGATTCCTTCATGAATTTAGTATAACATAGAGATATAGATCTGATAAAACAAATCACCCCATGGGGATTCATAGAGTTCACGTAACATAAAAACATATAGACGAGTTAAAGGGATTCCATGCAGTTTGGACCATTTTCATTCCACATCATCACGGGCTCTCCGAATCACCTCCAACTTCAATGAAATCATCAAAACAATTGAAATTTCCCCTTTTAAAAGTGAAACCAACAAAATTATTTAATAAATCATTAAGTGCAATTTCTTATTTTTATTTTAAATTTCAATAAAAAACATGTTTAAAATAGTAGTGTAAGGGTGGAAATGAATAGTGAATCGTGGTGCACTCATTGGTCCTAGCCATTATTAGTGAGAGAAAATAAGAAAATTCAAGAAGGACAATAGGAGAATTAGGTAAATAAAAAGAATATAATCAACTTATAGAATATTTAATTACATTGGTTCAATAGATGGAGTCTTTGAACTGGTTCTCAGTGTCAAAATTATGGTGCAATCATGGGTGGGAAACTTTGGTGCATCATTACATTTAATAAAATATCTGAGATACATTAAAAATTATAAATCAAAAGGTTTCAAAAAATTGACTTTTTTAAACTCTGAAGATCTGGTGATTGTAGGAAAAAGATATGTGAATACACAGACAAATAATGAGATATTCTTTATGTTAAAGAGTGTTATAAATTTCTTATGGTTCTGTAAAAACCTTATATTAGTTGGATAATCATACAAGGTGGGGTATAAATCATTTATTTACAATGGAGTATGACTAAATTAATCTTAAGGATCCATTTTAGTTTTAGAAGGAGTAAAGGGTGATATGATGTATTTAACCAAAATCACAAATGAAATTGTATTGGATGGAGCTTTATTAAATCAAGATGTATGGAATTGTAGGCATCGAAATATGATATAGAAGAACCTGAAGGATCTATAAACTGAATTTATACTAAATCTTAGTCATATGAATATTATAAAATTTGATGTTCACATTCTTTGGAAATAGATTATGTTTTCATTTAATTTATATAAATGGAATCCTAGAGTATGGAAGTTAGAACCTATTCATATTGATGTTTGGGGACCTACCTCTATTCATATACTTAATGTTTTAGTTTAATTATTAACATTTATTTATAATCCTATAAGAAATTTTTTATTTAATTTTTGAATAAAAATTATGTTTTATTTTAGGATTTCATTCCATGGAAATCCATCGTGAAAGGGAGTGCTGTTGGATGCTAAAATTCCTACATTTTGAAAATGTCGGTGAGTAAATTAGATAAAACTTTCCAAACATATCCAAGAAGAAGGGTATATGGAATTAGAATATTGTGACTGAAACTCCACAACATCATGGAGAAACAAAGAAAATGAATTAGATTCTCACAATGAAGGCCAGAAGTATGAGGTTCTAGTCAAGATTGTTCAAGAAATTTTGGGTAGAGGCGCTTGAATTATTTTTATATCTAGTTAATATAAATCCAGCATTAATAAATGGATATCATTTTCTAGAAGAGTAATTTTCAATAAGATGACTCTAAATTACTCACCTAAATGTCTTTAGAATATTTTATTACATTAATATTTATTCTATGAATGGTACAATTTTGAGGCTTAGTCCAAAATTTATTTATTTATTGGTACTTTTGATGAGAACCCCAACTCTTAACTATGTTATAAATAATAGAGACAAGTCATTTGGTGTTTATATTATCACTTTATCAAAGGGGATTTATGAAAGGACTAGAATTTGGGGGAGAAGAAATTTAATGAAAATTTAACAACTTAGACCCATGATTATAAGAGTAGGGGAACCAAAAGGGATAAAATTTTGGAGAAATTAGATGAAAGCACCACATGTACTGTAATGCCCCGACCCCAGTTACCCAAAGTCGGTGCATTATTACATAACATTGGCATGATCACAAGAAAGATCAAATCTCGAAAGACTGATTGGTTTAGTAGCCTTGGAAACACTAGATATATTCATAAGGTTTACATTACATCATAAAATGAAAACTACAACAACACAGTCTCCATAGTCCACACTCTTATACCCTCATACTATCCCTGTAGGTCATTCAGAATTTACTTCTTCACATCCTAGGAAAAATAAAACATAGAAAAGTGGTGAGCTCAAATGTATAGTAAGGATAAAAATATAGCGGAATCTTCTATAAATAAGAATAAACATTTAAGGAAACGTATAACTAAAACAAAAGCCTTTTAAACTTGAAATTCAACATATTATGGAAGAAATAAAATAATGTAATGCCATTTAATTATTCACATGGATATTCTACTAATCAAATAATCACATGTAATATCAATAACCACTTTCATAATGATGGAATGCATATTGCCAGACTATCATAACCACATAGCCAAGGCCTCGTGCCAGGACTAGAAATAATATTTTGTCAAGACCTTGTGCCAAGAAACTAGCTTGTCTAATGAGGCCTACCGATGCATCGAGGAGCTATAGTGGGCTCCACCCGTCACAAATTAAGTCCGATGCATTCCTATATGAAAATGTTTAAACATAACATAAACAGTCGTATTAAAACTAGCATACGAAATGTCAATACTTTCACTATAAACCATGAAGGGTATAAAAATAACATATCCATAGTTAAACATATCACAAAACCTTCAATACAATATGGAAGTTTTGTTTCATAGTAAATCATCTTCAAATAAGCGTAAAATCCATCAAAGGATGTTGACATAGATGAAATCAAAACTCTTTTTAGAGAAATATATATTTTTATTTTGAAATAATTTATGGGTCATATAAAATAAAAAATTTTCACTGAAAATATTATTATAAGCTTGTAAGGGAAGCTTTGACGATTTTATAATGGCGTAAAATAGCCGCACTCGCCGTATAAGTTAAAAAAACATTCTTACCTTAATTCTGTCGAAAAGGTTAAAAAACACCTTGTTTGGAAAACGACGGAATGATTCCTTTATAAACCTATTATAAAAGTCAACAAGGGTATAAATTACTTTAACCCATATTCTAGAAAATAGTAAAAATGTTTTGAAATACATTTTTATGAAACATGGATGTGGATGATAAAGAAGTCCCGGTAGATTATTACATATAAACAACCTCTGATAATGAAGAGATTGCGAAATAAACCCTTACCTTGTACTTTTCCATGGTTGAGGGAAGTTTAACATCCTGTATAATGGTGAAATAATTGTTATTAACTTATTCAAGAATCATATACATTAATATGATATCATATATGTTCTTTTAACATTTCTTTGTTAATAATATTTTAGAATTATCATCGTTTCGAGTATTAGCTTACTCATTTTATTTTATATGTTTTGTCACATAAGCCATATTTGTTATGGATATTTTGTATCTTATGCATGTCCATAATGATATCAAGTCCTAAAATACTATTTTTAAATCATCAAATGATAATTATACTTGAATGGATACGATGGAGAATGAATCTTATCGCGTTCATGGAGACGGTAGTCCGTACGTACGCACGAGCGACAATATCATTCTTTTGATATGAAAATAATATAAAATTTGATGGTATATAATATATACATAATCATTATCATGTTATATTTATTATTTAAATGAATTAAAAATCATTATTATACCCATCTAAATATTGAATAACAATTACACCACGACGTGCAGACGGTAAGCCGTACATACGCACGTACGGTGACATGTCATTAAAAGGATGGATAGAATACTAAATATGGTTGTACTATATTTATAATAATATTACAGTATATAGGAGATAATGGATTCATTATTTTAGAATGGGAATAACAAAGAAAGAAGAAGTTGAAGAAGAAATGAATTTGAAAAAGGGTGGTGAAAACATAACCTCTTCTTCGGGTTCTTCCTTTTGATATGATCAAAAGGGATTCATAGGTTGGATTTCTGATCAAACTAAGGCCTCTAGGTTGTAGTGAGGGAATTTGAGAGAGTATTTGGGAAGGGGTTGGACGAACCAAAAGGATTTGAAGGTGTGAGGTAATGAGAAGGGTGAGTGCCCTTTTTTAAGAGGGGTGAGGGGCACCTTTGGAAAAGCTAGAAATATTATTTTATAATAAATTCATATTTAGTTTCTAGTGGCTATAAAGTGGATTATTTAAAGGTTAAGGTTCATATAGGTCTAAAAACACTCAACCAATAGAATTTAGATAGGTTTGGGTCATTATATTAACCTTATCATTAAGTATTAACCCTTAGTTAATTAGTTTCACTTTTACAATGTCTCTTTTTATTTTTATATTATATGGTTAATAAACATACTATATACATCCAATTACCCCCAAGTGGTCCATTAATGATACACCTATAATTATATAAGTCTCTTGACTGATCCTTAGATTTTTAAGAATTTAATATCAATTAATAATATAATATTTGTTTTAAAAACTCATTTATATCAATTTTGACACTATTCAATAATTGATTTTTTAGAAACTCATAAAAGAATGATTGCTTTCAATAAAGTCAATTAAATCAATTATAATATGTCATATTAACCTAGAAAATTATTTTAATTCAATAAAAGTCTCCAATTATATTTATTTGGGTATTTATAATATCAATTATTTTAACTATTCACTATTATGGTAATTACTGCATCCTCATTCTGTCATAAATAAATAAAATTATTTAATGTCTAAAAATTATAAATAGAAAATAATTATGTAGGAAATCGTTTTACCTTTTTAATAAATATTTATAATCGAATTTATCTTATGTGTAACCCTATATTAAAAATGTTTTAGTAAGTAAACTTTTATTTTAACTCTTTTAACTCTTCTTTGAATTAAATAATAATAAATGTCCTAATCTAATCCAAGTGGACCTAAATGATAATATTTTATTCCTAAGGTTGTTTTTGGTTGAGATACACTTGTCCAATAGAATTAGGACATGTGTTAGGGTAATATTAATATCATTTTTACCCTTAATTACCCTATTTACTTTTAACCGTGGTAAATAAAAGAAAAAAGTTACTATTCACCAAAAATTATTTTCATCTCAATGAACCACATTTTACTCTTTGATATTAACTGTGTCTCTCGGATTTCCAAAATTCCACTCACAGAAGCGGTAAAATTAAGTTTTATGAAAAATTCAGTTTTTTAACTACCACTTAGTGGTTTCACTATTCATAAAAAATGAATGTTTCCAGAAAAATACAAAAAATTAGTCCTAAGCTATATTTGATATTATGAATTCAAAAATGATGTCTATTTTACCAAATTAAAAACATATCAATTTCATTAATTAATTTAAAAATTAATTTCTGTTGTCAAAACAAATAGTGTGTTTTAAGAGATAATAACTATCAAAAGATTGACACTTGTTTATGTCTGGTTTAAATGTGAAATCTCATCCAATGACCAACATTGTATTAAATGGTAAAAATATATTCTAAATATACTTTAAAACCACTGAAATTAATAATTTATCACTATCAATTATTTCGATTAAAAAAGTTGTTCTGAATTAAAATTTAGTAATTTTCACTATTCATCAAAATATGAATGTTATCCGAAAAGTACCAAAATTTCACCCTAAGCTAATTTCGATATTACGATTCCAAAACTGAAGTCCATTTCGAAAGATGAAATTTATAAAATTTCAAAAAGTAGGTATTACTATTTATAACGGCTAGTTTGATTGGTTGTGGTGTGTTAGAATCTCCAAGTTGCGTACAATGCACATCATTGCATTATTCAAAGGGAAACATACCTTGGAAGATTGGGGTGTTAAATTCTCCCCTCCTTCAATAAATTGAGTCCTCACAATTTTTTTAAAATTGGGCTTGATAATATAATGGAATATCCCACATCAGAAAAAGATTTAATAAAACTATCACTTTAAAAGAAAGGAAGAGAGGTATAAAGTTCACCCAAGGTAACCCATACTAGGATTCCATGTAGGAAAACATGGATATGGACGATAAACTAAGGGTCCAGTTCTGATTAAGAGGGAGAGAAAACATGATCAGGAGAAAGTTAACAATAAGAAAATCACAAACTTGTGTTGGGACAAACGGTCCTTAGTCTCCCAGTAGGATAAAGTAAACGGACAACATTTTGTTTGTCTTAAGTTACATTACATAAGGACGAGGAATTAATTTATGATATTGACTAAGAACATAAAGAGATATACTTACTTTTTAAGTATAGTTTCATTCTTTAATAACTTTTTACCACTAACTCATTTTTTTGAACAATGAGTATTGAAGAAGACCTTGTCACAATGGAAGAGCTAGAATAAACTTCTATAGAAATACATGATCCATGTAGGATAAACTATATATTTACCTTGTCTTTAGAGATTAGTCAACACAAAAATGGTTAGTATATATCTGATGATCCCCCAAATGGATATTCCATTAGAGAAAAAAAACACTAATCTTAATTTCTAAAATTAAACCATCAATACCCCAAAGTTAAATAAATACCATTCAATAATCAATTGTCCTTAAAATCCTTCAATATAATCAAAACTAATATTGAAACTCAAAACTTATAAGAATGTAGTCTTCCAGGTTAAATTTTATCTCCAAATGACATTAATTACTCTTAAAGTCACATACTTATAAGTAATTAACCTAATAATTTCGATAAACAACCAAAATCACTATAAATCCACAATAAAAACATAGATAAAAATACACCATTACTCCTCAAATGAAATCCCATACTATTATATTTTCCATACAACAAAGCGAACAACTTCCAAAATAATATTTATCACTTAATTACCAAATAATTTTCTTATACTAAGGGTATTCATTTGATAAGACATAAGATCCCAAATAAAATTATTAACGATCAATAAAATCATTTAACTAAAAATAATTGTCACACTAACCGGGGACTTCACGTAGTCCGGTGGTAGGCGATAAATCCAAATCGCGCTTTGGTTGTGGGTTCAATTCCCACAGCTTTGTCAGACGTGACGGTTTGTCACACGGTCTGCGTGTTGTCCTTTTTCAAAAACTATATTTTATAACTTCATGAAAATGAGATAAATTCCTCAAAATAACCATAACATAATTTAACCAGAAATCTTATCTCATACCTTGTATTTTCATCCCAAATTATAATAACTTATAATTGCCTCAAACCCAACGATCATATAAAACCAAATGGTTATTTATAACTATATTCACAAGAGAAAAGATAATTCTTCCTCAAATATCATTCTCACATGGAAAACTGCA
Organism: Viscum album; assembly: GCA_963277665.1. Lineage (NCBI taxonomy): Eukaryota > Viridiplantae > Streptophyta > Magnoliopsida > Santalales > Viscaceae > Viscum > Viscum album. Next base: position 520,232,183 of record OY728166.1, read on the forward strand.
GGGTTAAAAATACAAGAGAAAATTATTCCAAAGTAAACCTATAAACAAAGAGCACTAAAACTTTTTAAACATTTCTCCAACCATTTATTTCCACATAGCTTCTTCTTTGATGAATAAAATATACTATAGAATAGTGCATTCACTCGGGTAATGGCCAGGTCCCCTACATTTACGGAAAATGACTGTAAATGGACTCTTGGGACCATTTTTATCTTCTTTCATAGTACTATTCATTTTTCATTGGCAATTATTCACTTTATGTCCTTCATTCCCACACGTAAAGCATTTCTTTGTCCCATTGAGACACTTTCCTGGGTGTCTCCTTCCACATTTCCTGCATGATGGAAATTGAGGATTCCTTTCTCCATGGCCTCTAATACTGGAGCTCTTAACATTCATCACCTTTCACTTCTTTGTTGAGTCCGGGAATTGGTTAATATATATATTGTTGATCATATTTTTGGAAAATTGGTTTGGCATAAAGATGATATCTTTTACGTCCATCAACATTCCATTTTGTTGCTCATTACCACCACCATTCCCACCATTTACATCATTCTCAAAGTCACTATGACTTTCTTGGAATCCAACCATTGACTAAAACCAGAAAGCATTGTGTGAGTAAGAGTAGTCATAAAATCATTTAGAGATTAACATGTCACCATATTCTCAATTTGAAACACATTAGGATTAACCAAGGTCATTTACTCTTATCTTATATATTTAATACATTAAATTGGTTAGTGAAGAAAATGTAAATTATCCTAAGCATATCCCCCAGGAGTGTCGTAACCAAGAGTGTAGCAAGGACCGTTGTCATGCACCAGTTCCTGTTCGAGTCTATCTCAAAGTGTTGTTTTCGGGTTTTACCTCTAGGTACATCTGTGCTAGAGCCGCCTCTACCTGCTCGTATCTAGACAGGGATGTATTGCTCAGAAAACTCACAAAATCTCTACAATACCAAAATTCTAGGAAGTTCTTCTATACAAATCCTCAAAGTTCATCTTAGGTCTACGTGCTCTAATCAGAGTTTATCTAAATCTAGCTTCCAAGGTTTGTACAAAACATCCTCGGATACCAACTGTAACGCCCCGACCCTAGTTACCCAGAGTCGGTGCATTATTACAAAACATTGGCATGATCACAAGAAAGATGAAATCTTGAAAGACAGATTGGTTTAGTAGCCTTGGAAACACTAGATATATTCATAAGGTTTACATTACATCATAAAATGAAAACTACAACAATATAGTCTCCATAGTCCACACTCTTATCCCCTCATACTATCCCTGTAGGTCATTCATAATTTACTTCTTCACATCCTGGGAGAAATAAAACATAGAAAAGGGGTGAGCTCAAATGCCCAGTAAGGATAACAATATAGCGGAAACTTCCACAAATTAGAATAAACATTTAAGGCAACGTATAACTAAAACAATAGCCTTTTAAACTTGAACTTCAACATATTATGGAAAAAATAAAATGAAATAATTCCATTTACTTATTCACATGGATATTATACTAATCGAATAATCACATGAAATATCAATAACCACTTTCATAATGATGGAATGCATAATGACAGACTATCATAACCACATAGCCAAGGCCTCGTGCCAAGACTACAAAAAAGATTTTGTCAAGGCCTTGTGCCAAGACACTAGTTTGTCTCATGAGACCTACCAATGAATCTAAGAGCTATAGTGGGCCCCACCTGTCAGATATTAATTCCAATGCATTCCCATATGAAAATTTTTAAACATAACATAAACATTCATATTAAAACTAGCATAAGAAATGTCAATACATTCACCATAAACCATGAAGGGTATAAAAATAACATATCCATAGTTAAACATATCCCAAAACCTTCAATACAATATGGAATTTTTGTTTCATAATAAATCAGCTTCAAATAAGCTTAAAATCTATCAAAGGATGTTGACATAGATGAAATTAAAACTCTTTTTAGAGAAATATAACTTTTTATTTTGAAATCATTTAAGATTAATATAAAATAAAACATTTTCTTTGAAAATATTCTTATAAGCTTGTAAGGGAAGTTTTGACGATTTTATAACGGCAGAAAATAGCCACACCCGCCGTATAAGTTAAAAAAACATTCTTACCTTAATTCTGTCGAAAAGTTTAAAAAGCACCTTGTTTGGAAAACAACGGAAATATTCCTTTATAAACCCCTTATAAAAGTAAAAAAGGGTATAAATGACTTTAACCCATATTATAGTAAATAGTAAAAATGTTTTGAAATACATTTTTATGAAACATGGATGTGGATGATAAAGAAGTCCCAGTAGATTATTACATATAAACAACCTCGGATAATGAAGAGATTGCAAAATAAACCCTCACCTTTACTTTTCCTTGGTTGAGGGTAGGTTAAACTCTTGTATAATGGTGAAATAATTGTTATTAAATTATTCAAGAATCATATACATTAATATGATATTATATATGATCTTTTAACTTTGATTTGTTAATAATATCTTAGAATTATCCTCGTTTCGGGTGTTAGCTTACTCATTTTCTTTTATATGTTTTGTTACATAAGCCATGTTGGTTATGGATAGGTTGTATCTTATTAATATCCAAAATTATATCAAGTCCTTAAATACTATTTTTAAATCAACAAATTATACTTATACTTGAATGGATACGATGGAGAATGAATCTCATCGCGTTCGTGGAGACGGTAGTCCGTACATACGTACGAGCGACAATATCATTCTTTTGATATGAAAATAATATATAATTGGATGGTATATCATATATAAAGAATCATTATCATGTTATATTTATTATTTACATGAATTAAAAATCATTATTATACCCATCCAAATAATGAATAACAATTACACCACGACTTGGAGACGGTAAGCCGTACGTACGCACGTATGATGACATGTCATTCAAAGGATGGATAGAATACTGAATATGGTTGTACCATATTTATAATAATATTAAAGTATTAGTAGATACTGGAATCATTATTTTAGAATGGGAATAACAAAGAAAGAATAAGTTGAAGAAGAAATGAATTTGAAAAAGGGTGGTGAAAACATTACCTCTTCTTCGGGTTCTTCCTTTTGATTTGATCAAAAGGGCTCCTTATGTTGGATTTCTGATCAAAATAAGGCCTCTAGGTTGTATTTAGGGACGTTTAGAGAGTATTTGGACAGGTTTTGGCTGAACCAAATGGCTTTTAAGGTGAGAAGTAATGAGAAGGGGGAGTTCCCTTTTATAAGAGGGGTGAGGGGCACCTTTGGAAATGCAAGAAATATTATTTTATAATAAATACATATTCGGTTTATAATGGATCCAAAGTGGATTATTTAAAGGTTAATGTGGGTATAGGTCTATAACCACTCAACCAATAGAATTTAGACAGGTTTGTGGCATTATATTAACCTTATCATTAAGTATTAACTCTTAGTTAATTAGTTTCACTTTTACAATGCCTCTTTGTATTTTTATATTATATGGTTAATAAACTTACTATATACATCAAAGAGACCCCCAAGTCGTCCATTAATGATTCACCTATCATTATATAAGTCTAGTTTCTGAACCTTATATTTTTAGGAATTTAATATCAACTAATAATATAATATTTGTTTTAAAAACACTTTTATATCAATTTTGACACTATTCAATAATTTATTTTTGTGAAACTCATAACAGAATGATTATTTCAAAAAAAGTCAATTAAATCAATCCTAATATGTCATATTAACCTAGAAAATTATTTTAATGCAATAAAAGTATCCAATTATATTTATTTGGGTATTTGTAATATCAATTATTTTAATTTTTCACTATTATGGTAATTACTGCATCCTCATTGTGTCATAAATAACTTAAATTATTTAATGTCTAAAAATTATAAATAAAATAAATTTATGTAGGAAATAATTTTAGAATTCTAATTAATATTTATAATTGAATTTATCTTATGTTTATACCTATATTAAAAATGGTGTAGTAAATAAACATTGATTTTAACTATTTTAACTCTTCTTTGAATTAAATGATAATAAATGTCCTAATCTAATCCAAGTGGACCTAAATGATAATATTTTATTCCTAATGTTTTTTATGGTCGAGATAAACTTTCCCAATATTATTATAACATGTGTTAGGGTAATATTAATATCATTTTTACCCTTAATTACCCTAGTTACTTTTAACCGTGGTGAATAAAAGTAAAAAGTTAATATTCACCAAAAAATACTTTCATCTCCATGAGCCAAATTTTACTCCTTGATATTGACTGTGTCTCTTGGATTTTCTAAATTCCACTCACAGAAGCGGTAAAATTATGTTTTCTGAAAAATTCAGTTTTTCAACTACCACTTAGTGGTTTAACTATTCATCAAAAAATGAAAGTTTCCAGAAAAATACAAAAAATTAGGCCTATGCTATATTTCATATTATGAATTCAAAAATTATGTCTATTTTAAAAAATTCAAAACACATCAGTTTCATTAATTAATTTAAAAATTAATTTCCGTCGTCAAAACAAATAGCGTGTTTTAAGAGATAATAACTATCAAAATATTGACACTTGTTTATGTCTGGTTTAAATGTTAAATCTCATATAATGACCAACATTGTATTAAATTGTAAAAATATATTCTAAATATACTTTAAAACCCCTCAAAATAATAATTTATCACTATTAATTATTTCGATTAAAAAAGTTTTTTTTAATTAAAATTTAGTAATTTTCACTATTCATCAAAATATGAAAGTTATCCGAAAAGTACCAAAATCTCACCCTAATCTAATTTCGATATTACGAATCCAAAACTGAAGTCCATTTAGAAAGATAAAATTTATAAAATTTCAAAAAGTAGGTATTACTATTCATAACAGCTAGTTTGATTGGTTGCGGTGTGTTAGAATCTTGAAGTTGCGTACAATGCACGTCATTGCATTATTCAAAGGGAAACGTACCGTGGAATATTGGGGTGTTACAAGTACAAAGTTGAGATAATAAGAATATATACCATAATGTTTAAGGGAAGATGAATCTTGAGTATATGTATTAAAAGTTCAGGTACTAGAAGTTTGATAAGATCTAAGTAGTAAAATATAATAGATCGAGGTGAGGAGATCAAATAGATTCAAAAATATTGTATAGAGATGTTGGGATGACATGAACATTCTTCTTCTAATAGAAGTAGGAGATCCGTAGACCCCATAAGTGGAAACGACAATTAGTGATGAAAAATAGTGCATATTAGTGATTAATAAATAAATGGCTTCATTAAAGTTCAACAAAACTTGGGAAAAAACTAAATTATCATAAGGAAAAAAGTTAGATTAAAACGAGTGGGTATTCTAGATAAAATAATAATGTTATAGAAGGAATGAATATAAGGTGTGGTTGGTGGCCATGGGATTTTAACAAATGGAATTTGTTTATTTTTCATAAAATTTATTACCAATAGTTAAGAAAATTTCTATCTATATGATGATCAACATGGTTACAACATGAGATCATTACCATGAACAAATGTATTTAAATATAACCATCATTTATAGAGACATGGAGAAAGAAATTTAGATATTCAATCCAATGGTGTTAACAGAAGATAACAGAAAAAATAGTATTTTAATTAAAGAAGTGTTTTTTTCTTGGAGCAAGAACCATGAAAATGGAATCAGAAATTAAATTCATTAATGTTAGAAGAATAATTTTACATATACAACATAGATCATTATTATTACCAGAATCAATGGGATGATGTAATGCTCACCTGATTTCTATTATATACGGATGACATAATTATAGCTATATAAGATATTATAATGTTATAGAAGCTAAAATTTGAAATGGCCTGATGATTTAAAATAAAGGACCTGGTGTTGGATGAGAATATTTTGGTAATGAATATTTAATGAGATAATAGAACCATAAATTTGGATGTAATGATCCAAACGAATGTTGATGAAGAAATCCTATATACATTTTCAAAAGTTTTTTTAAAGTCAATAAGGATGTTGAAGGTAAAGGTTCCTTAGGTAAATGTTTATAAGGAATGATTTTCGTATACTGTTATATATATATATACTAATGTAATATGATTTAGAAGAACTTTCCATGAAAAATGGATGATGATAATGAAATATTGTATATGTCTTCAATATTTTATTATAATTTCAATGAAGAAGCTAAAGGTAATGGTTCATTAGTTTAAGGTTCGTAAGGAAAGATTGTATCATATGGATGTATATGGATATGGAAGAATATTGTACGATGAAAAATCAATGCCTATGAAAATTAACCTTTAAGGACTAGTAGGTAAGAAGATTAAAGAAGTATATTTAAGGACTATAAGAAAATATTAGGTAATTTTCCTTATGGAGGTTAATAAATTTTATATATGAAATTCTATTTAAGAATGTTTTTACCAATGTTAGAAAACTTTTCTTATGAAGATTAGGAAACATTCCTTACATATTTTAATAAAAAAATCCTTAAAAATCCAAAAAAATTGGATTGCTCTAAAACTTTCTAATTCAATTAATATCATCATGGTAAAAGTTAAATTGTATATATTTTTACTAAGTGTAATATGATAGTGTTTGATCAATGATGTATGTATTATAATCATCCAAGTTATTATCATAACAATAATCTGTAAGAAAAGTCTAACTGAAAATTGATTTATTCTATTAGATGAAGTGATCAATTTTATCAAATGAAAATCTCTTGAATAGGGTGGTCAAACAAATATTCTATAGTAAATAGTCCAACAGTTGAAGATAGAAAATAGAACAAGAATAATTTTATTGGAATACAAGTTGTGAGAAACTGGTGTTATATAGTGTAGAGTTTGTATGTGTTTGCAAAAATAAAATAATCCAATAATCAAGATAAAAAGTTGTAGTTAGTCAATTTAATTGGATTGATAATTATCAATGTCACCAAGTGGAAAATGATCAATGTCACCAAACATACAATATAATTTGTTACCAGATGGACCGGGGTCATTAAGTCTGCACTAGTAGTTTTGTATTCATTCATATAATGTGAGTAATACTTACACTGTGAAGATGCACAAAGTGATATAAGTCTACACTCAAATGATTTTTTGTAAATAAAAAGGGGGATATATCAAAGTTTGAGGAAGATAAAGAAGTGTCTAGTGTAAAAACAAGTAGTATGAAGTTTTCAAGTAAATAATGGTTTTATTATATCCTATAAAACGTTTAAATCTACAGTGTTTGAAGGACTCGATTGAATGATGTCTGCCATTTTGAGTCTATCAGACCAAGTTTTTTACAAATTAGATGTACCTCTAGTTGAAGGAGAGTTAATACAAATCCTTACATTGATCATCTGATGAACATGTACAATTATTGGAAGGAGTTCCATAATGACAAGATATATAGAATTATGATTTCATTAGCTATAAAAATATAAAGGTGCTTCTAGAAAATGAATATATATGGAGCCTGAGATAAAGTTCATTTCTATATGAATTATAATTTACAAAGTCTTGACAAACTTTTTAGTAGAAAGTGAATCAGTCTAAGAAAGAATATATCAAAGAAAACATCAGGATGATTGGTCAAATACCCATCAGACATACAAACATAAAATATACCCATGTGATTTCATTTGATGGAAGATGTTGTGACGATGAATCAAACTGAGTTTTTTTTGAAACATTTCCTATATAATCTTTTGCACTAAAGTAGGATGACAAGATGAAGGAATACACTAATTTTAATTGATCAAAAATTTATGAATTCTTTGGGTATAATAGGAATATGCATAGGTCTATTTTACAAATATATAAGTTTACTGGATCGAATAAATCACCCAAGAATTATCATGGATAGGTGAATCGCATGAACGAGAAATATCATATACATCAGACAATGAAACCGTACACTATAAGAAATGCACTTAATGAATTTGTCATAAAAATATGTGTTGAACAGATTATTGGGGAGCATTACAAGACTATATAAAGTATATAACATGGTGATACTTATTTGATCATTAAATGTGTGTTATATGGATGTGTTAACGAAGTTTGAAGAAGATTCTTAATGATGAGGTTAAGGAAGTTCAAATAAGCCTTCAAATGTTATAGTTTTCATGAAAAATCAATAATATCAAAATATACTTTATAATTGTCTAGTGATGTTGAGATCATTGGGAGGTTATAAATTGGAATTTGATTATGGAAAAAATTATATTTGAGTTCCCACTCGGTTTTTCATTTTTTGGCACACCTATGAGGGTATAAGTACCGAATGAGATGTAAGAAAGTAAAACTATTAATGAACATAAATATGTCGAAGCTATAATTTTTTTTATTAAGAAATTGTTCCAAACAAAGAAATATTTGGTTGAAGATGAGGCACTAGACAAAGGTTCTGATCAATGGTGTAATGATAAGAGGTTTTTATTAGAGGCATCATACAAATATTTTTTGGTCACAGTTATAAAAGATATAGTTATATTAGACAATAGTACTTGGAAAAGAGGATTTAATTCATGGAACATTAGACATAGTGTAAGATATAGATTTTAGATGCACACAAGATATAAGCATATCATATGAAGGGTGAGGCACATCAGATGGATTCATTCCATATGTTGAATGGGGAACATTAGACAGAGTACACCAGATGGAGTTATTTGATGAAATTTTTTTGAATGAAGTTTCAGGTATCTTCTTGCATGTTTATATTATGTAAGCTAGAAAGATAAGAAAAGCTTATTGATAAAGGGAGTTAGTATAATTACTTATCAGGGAGATAACTATAGATCTTTATGATATATCTTAACTAATGACAGGTAATATATTATTTACCATTAGGATATGGGTAGATATTTTTAGGATATATCACAACTATGGAATCCATTGTAAATACTCTCACCTATAATTGATGAAAAGATTATTATTGAAAGAATCCATAGACCGAAGAGTGTGTCTATGGAGAGGATGAATGTTCTCACACTGAGACCGAACCCTATAAAAATACATGAATGTTATTTTCTTTATATAATCCACATATCATAAGTGTAAATTATAAAGGATGTTTTTTATAATTATGTACACATCATTAACGATAAAAAAGTTTGATAAACATTAAGTAAGAAATATTTTAAGTTTAAAATAAGCTGTAAAATTTCGTAAATACTAATTCACCCCACCCTGCTATGGGAGATTATATGGTCCACCTATGAATTTGAATTGGAATCATATCTTTGGATCCCTTTGTTTGGAATTATATGTTTTTTTCATAGGTTTTTTAACTGTTCTATATGAACTCCAACTTTATAGAAGTTAGTGGAATGTTTTTATCCGGAATTTATGATTGTTTATCCCGATCAAAATAATAAAGAAGTTATTCATAATTATAAAAACATGGTTGTTTCATGAAAAACAGTGAAAATTAGAATTTTAGAGAATCATAGAAGCACTGTATTTTTGCCTCTAAAAACTAAAAGAAGGGGGATCCACCGCCAACTGATGTTATGGTGTTTGGTAAGAATTATTGTGAATATAAAAACATTATCCTATAAAATATTATTTCTCAACATGTGACTCGGTAGTAACTATAAAATATTTCTATTTTGAATTCATATCTTTGCTTAAAAATGTTCTTATTAGAGTAACTACAAATATACTTTCACATATGAAGGGAAAACATAAGAAAATATCACATAAAAAATCATAACTCTAATATATAGATTAATATCTATAAAATGAGATTTGAGAATGTAAATCCCTCTCTAGATGAGATGAATTCAAAGAAGAATATGTGTTACACTCTTAATAAAATATCACCGTTTTTCATTAAATTTTGTATAGATGTTTTTTTGAAGTTGTTGTGTAAATATTTTTTAGGAAGTTCTTAAGGGTAGATTCCTTCTATTATAAATTATTTTTAAAGACAATAACACTCAATTGAATGTTAAAACTATAAAAATATAATATCTTTAAATATTAACACAGAATGGTATAAAACATTATGAAGAAGGATTTCAGGAGAAGTATGTGTCTGACACCTTCCCTAAATCTAACAATCTTAAAGAAAAAACATCATTATTATGAAAATGAAGTTCATCCTTATTGAATAATTATTATTTATGTGTTTGTGTGAATAAGATCTATTTAAAAATGTTTTTAAAGAAAAGATCCACACATTAAACGATTCTCACACAGAAATTATTGAGGTTATGAATGCACAAATAGAGATCAAGGAAAATAGGTTAACAGAAATTCGTCTTTATGTGAAAGTTATTAGTATGGTTCATGAAGAAATGATAAAAAGGTAAAAAATTTCATGTGAAGATAAACTGAGGGTTTTGGCAAAGTAAAAGAATACCTTAAATTTTAAGTGTCTTGAGAAAGTGGTGTGATTGAGAAACTTGGAAGCTACTGAAACTCAATATTCACATAATACCGAGATAATAATTTCTACCAATGTTTCCATAGAAATTATTACATTAGGAAATAATCAATCCAATTATAATAAGAATGTGAAAGAATCAGAAGAATTATATTTTGATAAAATGAAGAAAAATTCAACCCTACATTACGATGAATCAATTGAAACTAACTCACACATTCTTAGTAAATGTTAAAATTAAAAACATTTTTTGGTGAATGATAATAAGAAACCCACCTCTTATCAGAAGTTGGTTGTTAGAAAAAAATAAAATTTCCCTTAGAAATGTCATGACAAATATTTTTTCAACCATAAAAATGTAAAACTATGAAGGAATTCTAGATTCATTGGTCACTATTGGTGTTGTGGAATTTTTAGACACAAGGATATTGTTTTTTGGAATAATTTTCCACGGTATAATGAATAGTGAAAGATAAAATTGATAACTGAGTGGACTGAAAAATAAACTCACCTATATCCACCTAATATTCACAAAAAGATGAAATATCTAGTGATGTTTATCATATATTGATATCATGAAAATTTGTGTGAGAGTTATGGAAAAGATGGACATGGTGAAGAATGTAATGGTTTACCTCTACCCAGAACAACACATAAACTACTAATGAGAAGAGGCCACAAAGTATGGATGAAAAAGTAAAGAAGATAGACTGTAGGTCTTCCTTATGTTATAAGAAAAAATAAGCAAGGAATAATCTTATTCCCTAAAAGAATGTTGTGAAATATTTCAAATCCAAGAAAATATATTATTTTTGTGGAAGAAAATGTAACTTCATGGGTATTTGTAACCTTTTTATGAATTTTCCATATTAAAGAAGGAATATTAAGAAACAAATTTAATAAATCAAACAAAGACAAAAATGGATTAGAATAATAGAAAACATATCTAACAAATAAATTGAAGTACGGTGGAAGTTACCTAAGAATAGTGACTTACAAGATGATGAGAGTCATTTTAAAGATGCATGTGACTCACTCCTAAAACATTATTGGAAATTTTATGAGGACAAGAGAAGTATGTAAATAACAATATAAAATCATAATGATAAAAGGGATACATAAAAATGAAATTTAAAAAAAGAGAGCTTCTAGGTTGGGGAAAATTCCCATACCTATTGTACATTCTAATTAAACTAATAAAGATACACCTAATTCCATATTTTGTTTCAACAAGATTTAAATGAGAAAGGGGATCTAAGGTGTTGGAGTTTACTGTAATCCTTGAACCAAAAAGTATGAATCTAGTTTTTCTATAATCTGTATAATGCACTTTAGAATTTCTTTCCATCCAACCAAAGTGTTTGGAAGCCAGATATAAAAAATCCAAATGATGAATAATATTGAATTCTATTTCTATCCACAATGTATGTTATTCATACTCCCATATTCATAATGAAAATGTGGTGAAAATATAAAGGGTAAAAATGTTTTGTTGATGATAATGTTGGTATAATCTTACAAAATGGGAGAAAAAAATCTAATTTTTTTTCTTGAGCATTTTTTATATGTTTGTTAAAATAGATATAAGAAAGATATTTTAATGAACATATGATGAATTTTTTCAATAAAAGTTGTTTTTTTAATTGGGATTCACATGGAAAAACTTTATAGAAATCATTAATTTATGAGTTAATCACTCGTGTTTTCTACAATGATCACGGTTCATATTGACATAGAGTTGGTTGGTCAAAGGGTAATTTCTCTAGGCAAATTGGTTCTCCCATAATATAAATATGTTCAAAGTTTATATGTTTAAATGATGAAGAAAAGGTGTGAATAATGTTCATCTGTTACCCCATGATGTCACAAAAGGTGGATCTAGATTCAAATATTAAAAATAGATAGATAAATATTCCCTTTAGTAAAAATCTGGTAAAATAAGTAACCTTTAAATTCATTTTCAATAAGTGAGATAATTATCACATTGAATTTAAAGAGAATTTGGTATTGAAAACATATCCATGTGGGGGATTAAAATAACTATAAGATGATAATGATGAAACATTGTATTTGTTATTAATAGTTTATTACAATGAAAATGAGCAAGTTAAAAGCAATGGTTCCTTAGGTAAAGGTTCCTATGAAAGTTTTGAAGGATAGTGATACCAATGGATACATAAGAATGTTTTAAGATAAATAATAACTATCTATGAAAATCACATGACAATAATCAAATATTATATATATTTTCAATTGTTTATTGGAAATTAATCATGGAAGTTTAAAGTAAAGGTTCCTAAGGGAATATTGTCAGATTGTGTTAGTGATGTATATAAAAGAATGTTTTAATACATAGAATCACTATTTATGAAAATTTATGTTGAATAAGTAAATATTGGTAGATAAAAAGTTTAAAAAATTATTCTCAAATAATTTTAAAGAATATTAGGAAACATTCGATATGGATGTTAATAATTTTTCCATATGAACTGCCAAAGGTGGTTAAAAAAGTTCCTATAACCATGTTAGGGAATTCTCCTTATAGAAATTAAAAATATTTCATTATTAAGATATTTGATGTATTGTAGTTAAACGAGTTCCTAACATAATGATGATTATTATGATCCAAAAAATATTGGATATGTTGTTAAAAAGCGGAAGAAGTCATAGTTTGATCTATTAATCATCTGATGTGATTGTACAAACATCAAATCTATTGTTTCAATAGTAATCAATGGAATATACAAATTTCAATAACTCTAGTTTATCAAACGGACTAGTTGAAGTTATCAGAAAGAAATCACTAGACTAATGTGATCATTTGAGGATTCTATATTATGAATTCCAATGGCTCAAGATAGAATATGGATAATGATTTATGTTACCTTAAATAGAGTTTTTAGAAACTTAAGTTAATGTGGTTGGAGTTTGTAAGAGTTTGTACAAAGAGAAGATGATAAAGCTTGAGCTACAAATTAAATATTCACAATGTAATTGGATAGATAATCTTCAATGCCACTAGATAGATAATGATCAATTTCACTAGATAGAAAATACACATTACTAAAAGATGGATTAGGGAAAATAATCCCATGCTATAGGATTTTTATACATTCATAAAAAGAAAGCAATATGTACAATGAATATATGTTAAAAGTGTGATATGGTGAATGTCAAATGATTTTATGAAAGTACCAAGGTTGTTAGAAAATAGTTTGAGGTAAAGACATAAGATTCGGGTTGAAAATTGGATTTATGAATGTTAATATAGGTGAAGGTTTTTTTATAACTAGTATAATGATTGAAGCTACAATATTTAGAGGAATTTGTAGAATAAAGGCAATTAGTTCGAGCCTATAGGATGAACAACCATCATATTAAGTTTTTTTATAATAAATCTATCCCACCGGTTGAAGGTGATTTCATACAGATCCTTATGAAGATCATTAGATGAACTAGCGTAGTGATCAGATGGAGTTTCATGATGAAATCAGATGTAGATTTATGATTTCATTAGTAGGAGTTATATAAAGGCTCTCTTAGAAGATGAATTTTTATAAATCCTAAGATGAAGTTGAGTACATTTGGATGGAAAATTCCACAATTCCTACCAAATAGCTCATTATATATTTAATCAATCGAAAAAGGGGTCTATAAAAGTATACATCTTGATGATTTTTGAATAGCATGATGATTGGTTGAAGTTCTATTAGATGGATGAAAATTGGACATATCCATGTGATTTCAATGGATGAATGATGTTATGGAGATAAACCGAACTATGTTTTGAAAACTATATCTGGTATAATGTTTTGAGATATGGAAGGACAAACAGATGATGGAATAAACTGATGTTTACTGGTCCAACATTTATGAGTTTTGTGAAGATAAGGGGAATATGAATAAAACCACTTGAAGAAGAGTTGAGTTCATAGACCGAAGAAATAAGTAAAAATAGATTATAGAGAGGTAAATCACCAGAAACAAATATAATATACACCACACAAAGAAGTAATACACCAAAAAATGATATTAATAATGTTGTATAAATAGATATATACTAGATGAAGTACAAAGTAGAATCAAAAGACTTTGTAAACTACATAACACAATGTTTTCAAGATGATATTTAAAAGTGTGTCATCTAACTAAGATTTGGTAGTTTGAAGAAAATTTTTAATACCAAGGTTATAGATGTATGAAGAAGTATAAAAATTATGTATTTTTCATAAAGCTTCAAGAATATTCTAGAAGATTTGGGACACATCTAGTGAAGTTGATATTGGTGAGAAGCTTGAAATCTGAATTTCAGTTAAGAGGGAAAACTTATTTGAGGTATCTTCAATTTATTACTATGTATCGTACCTATAAAAATGTTGTGTAGTTATACTATGGAGTGTAAGAATGTATCACTATTCATTCAAATAAAGAAGTTAAAGTGTTGATGTTTTTTGGAGAAATGAAAATTTTTAACCAAGGAAATACTTGGTTGAGGAAGATGCACCATAAAAAGGATCTGGTTAGACGTTTACTATAAAAAGGGGTTGATCAAATTAATTGGATATAGTTTTAATGGTAATAGGTTCAGTAGAAAAAGTTTTATTAAGTATATTTATCAGTCGGAGGTAATTTTTTTCGAGACAGACTAGACAAAGGAATGCCTTATGGATTTTGGGGCGTAGAGTATTGAAGAACAACATTTATAGGAACACTAAATGGAGGGAAAATGGATGAAGTATTATGTGAATCAGATGAATTCATACTAGATTAATGTAGAGGTACACTGTGTAGAGTACATCATATGAAGTTATCAGATTGATATTTCTAAATGATGTTTCCGGGAGTTTCTTGCATGTTTATATGATATTGGATTGAAATATAAACAATGTTTGTAACTAATGGGATTAATTATAATCATATATTAGGAGATATGTGAATATTTAAAGTGACATCTCATCTGATGGATATCAATACAATCTATAATTTATTTTCTTTAATCACCACTAAAATGGTGGCTAGACTAGTGGGTGACATGGCCTCAAGCATGGCTCCCCATATGCTAGAAGATGCTAAATAACAGTGATGGTCATTGGAGGTGACAATGAAGAGACTATGCCCTCATTATCAAATTATAACATTAATATAAAAAATAATAAACAATAAAAAACATCATAATAAGTAATAGAAAAATAGAGCATTAGAGGTATAACAAAAACTGAATATAAAATATGTCCAACACCAATATACAGAAGATGCAGGCATTTCATAATGATAATACATAATTGAAAATAATATACATATAAAAGGAAATGATACAGTATAGTATAAAATAAAAGAAGAATGAAAAATCCCCAAGGACGACCTCCACGAGCATCTCTAGCTCCTGCTTGATCCTATTCTCTTAACTCCCAGGTACTAGAAAAACAACCCATGAAATGGTCTATGGTCCTACAAAAATAAGGTACACTTGGGTAAAATATTGCAATGAAGGCCTAATAAGTGTGTGAGATATAAATACCCATAGGTCACCACCCATTGTATCTATAACTTAACCCAATCCATGAATAATATGTAAATTCGTGGGCATGTAATATAACTAATAAACAAAATTGAATGGGGAAAAAATAATGAAATAAGTAACCAAAGGACAACTCACAATAATTAAGGACACATAGAGACTTTACCTTATTTGTCTCATTTACAGAATAAGATTATGAGAAGTAACTGTATATATATATAGTAAAAAAATTTACATATCATAGTTATATATTTCATCCTCCTATATGAACTAAGTATGTGTGGATGTAAGTTTCTATATACCTAGAATAGTAGATGCTAGCTGGATGGGGTAATAACTCAGTCATCCATAACATGTTTGAATGAGATTATAATCTCCAAAAAAGGGTACCTTCCCTACATCTCATAATTAGAAGGATATGTCATTTTTATCACTCAAGATTGTGAGTAAACCATTATGTCAACACTTGGAATAACATTGAGTGCACCATCATGTAAATACCCAATAAGGGACGTGGTGTTCCATTCCAACCATACCAATAATGTCAATGGTGTTAGACACCATGACACATACCTCCGAATTATATTCCATTCCAACAAATTAATTTAATTTATTATTGGAAGGAAACCATCATGAAAATCCATTACATTTAATTAAAGAAAAAAACCCTGGGGAAAACATATTCAATTTATAACATTCTATTGAATCTATAAAAACATGAAAAATAATTTAATAAGGTTCAAGGAGGTACTTTGAAGGTACCATGGTATATTTGGAAAATTACCTACATGGGAAACCACATTAATTAAGTATGAATAGTCCTTAGAATGAGCTTAGTCCATTAGTAAATTAAATCAGAGTGGTCCAAGCCATGAACATAGAAGTTGAATTGGTTCAAAAAGAATTTATATAATAGGATATCCAAGTAAATAACCAATATCATTATAACTACTAATCATCACATTGTAATTTCAAAGACAACTCATATAATTCAAGGGGTTTTATTATAAAAACACGACATTGTTTATCAGTAATTAATTAATAAAAATTAATAATCAAATATGGGAGTCATAACTCAGTTCAATTTTAAGAATAATTTCAGAAATATACCATACCATGAAATGAAATATAACATTCAACATAGAACCTAAAAGGTACCATTATCATATGGGCTATCACATATAGGGGGAAAACCATTAATACTCCATGATGAATTCTTATAAGGTGTTCCAAGAATATTATTGATTTTATTAAAAAGGCCCAATTAATAGTGGAACACCCAAGGGGTGTTCATAATCGAGGTTGAAATTCTTTATATACATAAAAATTCTCAACAAGAGAAAAATAAAGTACAAAAATCAATTTTTATTGATGAAAACATTTGTAAGGTAATGCGCAACAAGGGACGACGTGCGACACAAAAACACTATTTGTCTTTTTTGGATGAAATCTATGAAATGTACATATTCGATAAAATATGGTAAAAGAGCTCACACCTCGATAACTTGGTAAAGAGGATATTAAACAAGAAAAGATTCAAAATGAATTTAGAGATTACTGATGCGGATCCATAGAGACTTATGGAATAATATTCCAATTCTATAAAGAGCAGATACATCTATGCCTAGATTGGGGAGGAGGAGAACCCATAGAGGAGGGATCCACACATGCTATAGAAGATGGAAGAAAGAAAATAAAAACGAGTTTTAAAAATCATTAGGGGGAAAATGTATTTTCATAGTAAAAACTAGGTCACTTGTTTTTCCAAATCATGCACTAACCTTGTATCTCCCACTACATAGAAACCCCGTCATGAATGGTTTCTCCTGCAATGCTACCCAAACCTTGTGTCATCCATGCAATTAATAATGTGAAGTTACTGCCTATGTGGAACTAACCGTGCATGCTAGATGCACATTTTCTATAAAATGTGTCCACCACTCATGGAACCTTATGATCCTCTTAAACATGAAACATAGTTTGTTATTAGGGGTGAAAGATTCTAGGAAAACCATGTGCCTCTGTCAAACACCCAAACATGGGATTTCTAGGCATTGGTACTCTTGAAATTCAAAGAGATGCCCAAGGAACGCCTTGGGAATTTACCTTAGTCTAAAGAAAACACTTTGAAGTGTTCCAACTCCTGGAATTATGTTATGTTTATTAGTTCAAAGAACAAACCATCAAATAAACACCAAAATTAAAATTCAATTGGAATTTTACATTGTCTAGAAAACACAGGTCATTACATCCTCCCCACATTAGAACTTATCATCCCCAAGAAGCCTCTAGAAACAACAAAAACATCACTCGACATAGGAGGTCCACGAAATCCCATTCAAATTCAGTCATTGTGTTTTTAAATGAGCATAAACCTCCAGGAATTAAATAATAACATTGTATGTAAGCTATAAAAACTAAATCCCGATATCATTTTCTGATTGAGACACTTAAATAGTGATGAACCGAGCCTATTTATCATGATACATGATCCCATCATTATCTCTATGACCATATGGCTAATGGTTCTCCCCACCATAGGTATAAACATAACAGGGGTAGATTTACAAGTCACAATGCCTCAACCATCATAATTTCCTTACAAAGTATGCCCCTAATCATTCTAGTGATGCTCCTAGCATGATTTCCATAACTGGGTCGACCCGATTACATCTAATGTCAAAAGGGAAACCTTTTCAGGAAGAATGGACGAATATCATTCGACCAAAAAGAACTAGAAACATAAGTTTTCCAAGATGCAATGCCAAACCTTACACCACACCCACTTTAATATGAATATGTTCTTTAAAATAGATCCATCTGACTATAAACAAAGAACTAAAAGGATAACAAGTCAAGCCACTTTAGATGACTTATCTGAAAAATACATGGCTTAGATGGAAGATGTGACTCAAACTGAACTGTGATTCCATCTCCCAAGGCATCACGTGTTTAGTACGAACATGTTCACCAAATATCATACTCAACTTCTTCTGGCTATCCTTTGTGGAACTGTCACTGAGTCATTTAATCAGTCATGCCACTACCCAAACAAGGGTGTAACCCAAATCCTTCCCACAGGAATTGTTACCCTTTAAATGATACCTTTGAGCCCGAAAAAAAGTTCGGTATAACCTCAGAATAAATGAAATAGAATCCTAAGAACTATCCCAAGGTATTACATACTCCATTATTATAAAAATATGTGTTGGTAGAAGTCCAAAACCTCAACATTAGATTAGTCACAGAGCCTAGAGAAGCATCTTCCTAGTGGTCAATTAAAATAAGAATGGATGGTGTCCAAGAATTTTTCCAATGAATTTCTACATGGGAATCCTAGTATCAATTAGTACTAACCATGAATTAATGAAAATAATGAATCTAGTTAAAAACTTGTAAAGTGATCACTTATCAATCCCAACATCTTTTGAAACATTAGTGTGACGTAATATCGACACTCTCTTTCTTCATTAATGAAGAAATCGATATAGGAAACAGGTTCATCTATTTAATAAGAATACACTAATATAATATGAATAAGATAAAAATAAATTCATTCGAACCACTACTAGTCTACCCCATGAAAGAAGATCTAATTCACACGCCAACACATTACTAACTGAGCCATGAATTCTTTACCACCCTAGGAATCTCATGATCGCTCAGAATAACCATTGAAGTCCATCTAAGTCCAATAGTGAATATTAATGGATTCACACATAGCCAATAATATCAACATCATGTTACCAATTAAGAACCAACATGATTCGAAACTTGGAATCCTTAAGTGAATTCAATCAAAGTCGAGCATGTTCAAAGGTTATCTTTGGTTTTGTTCCTTCTACTTAAAAGGACACATATTCAACAGAACTAACATAATTCTCCCAACCATAGGTGTCTCCTAGTCATCCAAAGTTGGGATAACATTACTTCTTATAAGTGAACTAGATTACACTTACTTTAATGAACATGTGACACTTCTGCAAGTCACGCCCACAAAAGCCATAACAATTTGCAAGAGATACAAAACCAACCTAATCGACATGTAAAAATGATCAATCCACATGTAATTTTATCTTGAGAATTGGGATAAATTTTATTCCTTTAATATAATATGTCACACTATAATTGAGATGAACCAAGGACGTACTCAATAACATAAGGCTCATCAATCCCACCAAAATAAACATGTTCGTTACACCATTAGATACTCAATATCTACTGTGTATATCAAAACATTCTTCCCCAAGAATAAAGAAGTAGAATGGAACATACTGGATACTATTCATAAGCATGTTATCCCCATTAATTCATGTATCTGATGGCCCATGCAGGAAACTGTCTTAATTCGCATTGTACCATATGATTATAAAATAGACAGACCACCTCCTAAGTTTTCCAGAAAAAGAATTGGGTCACATGACCTATAGAACATCCAACCATTCCCTTGGAATGTATAAACTACTAAAATTGATCATTAATCAATGCTCACATCCACAATAGGGGTTAAGGATACCATGAATTCACATTCTAAAAAGGGTGTTATTTTCAATCCAAGATTCTTACTAGGGGAAATGACACCTGAACGACACCATACAGTAGAAGGATCACAACATTAGCAACACATTTATGATCTAAGGGTGCTACCTACTTCTGGACAGGCCATTAAAAAGATTAAGCATTGACCCTATTTATAAGTCCCATCAAATAGAAATTCACTAGGAATAATATCCCATCATTCAATCCATTTCTAATAGAAAAAAGATGCCTATAGAAAACACTCATGTTTCTATTCCAAGTAAACATGAAGAGATGTTTAAACTACACCCACAGAGGGGTTCAAACTAAGAAAACCAATTTAGGTTTCACTTTTAATGTCCTTACATTAATATATGTTTAATATTTAAACATTTATGAGATTTAAAAAAAAGACCGTCATGTACATTTTATAAACACAAATTCCTAGTAAAGCGATCTACAAGGGTCCATTTAAGCCAAACATAGTTCATCCTAATGGAACATAATAGGATTTTCTTAAATATTAATTTTTAAAAACACCCGAAAAGTGTTAAATTATAAGAAACATGCCCCGACTAACCTACTTGGGACTAGTTGTGCATTTAAGAATCTAATTACATAATCGTCATGCCCGTGTGATAGATTCACAATACTTTTTAGAGGAAACCAAATCATTTCAGATAAAAAAGAACCACCATTTATATTTACAACCATTTAAAAATATAACATGGTCATATATCATGGTTTTGTTATATGGATTTCAATTCCGCATCATATAATGTGGCCATTCCCTTTATAGATCACAGTCTAGTTCTCATTTAACCAAAACCAACTCACATTAAAATCCAAGTATTATAAGACTTTACATTTTATCATTTTCAAGTGTTTCATGGTCACATATAAAATGGTTCAGTTATATTTTTTTCTTTAAATGAATCTATAAGTCTCCCACACACTTTATAGACTAAAGCCTAGCTCTAATTTAATTTAATCCAAATGACATTAAAACATGATCTTTAGAATCTTTCTCATTTTAAAAAGGATCACAGAGTATATTTAAAAAACTCAAAAGTTTGTTTGAGTACATGGGATTCCCTTTACAATTAATAAGGCATTTATTCACCTTATAAATAAAAAAATATATCATTTGTAATCGTAACCAATGAATTCAGACCATAAAACCAATTACTTGTTAACAAAAAAAACTATGTATGCTATAACAAGCTATAAACACAGAGTAACATGCCAAGAAACATATAATCATGATATATAGGCATATCATGTTAAATAAATAGGCATCATGGAATATAATCACTCAAGGAATGGAATCAAAACTAGAAGGAATCCTATAAATAAAACTACATGGAATGGCATATGAATGACATATGAATTTATAAGTGCCTATAATGATGAATGAAATGATTTATAATTTCGATACCAAGACAAGGTTAAAATACCACTAATTCCATAAAAATTTAGTAACAGAAAAACACTATTCACAAAAGGTGAATATAAATCAACTTTAATATCAAACAACATGAATGTCAATCAAATTCCTAGACACTTTGACTTTCCCCCATGGATGGGGTGATCAATCATAGAAACACCTATTTAACAAGACACAAAACAGTCCTAGTATCATGTCTACTAGCCAAAAAATAAGAAAAAAGAAAAGAAACACCCTTTGATACCATTTTGTAACATATAAGATTGATTAACCACTAAAATAGTCGCTGGAACAAAGGGTAAAATGGTCATAAGTGCACTTACTGTTATACCAAAGGCCATCTACTATAAATTAGGCTCTAAGGAGGTGATAGTGGGGAAACTATACCCTCATGAACATAATAGTAGAATGGTATAACAGATTATAAATAACAATCAATAATGAAAATTTAATAAATAAAAGATAGAGTACTCTACGAATAAAAAAAATATGGTAAGTTCAAATATATAATAGAGGAATCCATGTCCTAATGATAATACATAATCTAAAATAGTTTACATATAATAGGAAATGATATAGTATAATTCAAAAAAATGAAAATAAGTAAAACTCACCAAGGGTGATGTTCACAAGAATATTAAGCTATAGCTTGGTCCTATGCTCCTAACTCCTAGGTATTTCCAAAACAACAAAAGAAATGGTCCATGGTACTGCTAACATAATTATTCTTTGGTACCCCAGTGTAATGGATTCCTAAGATGAGTGTGAGATATAAACCCTAGTAGGTTACCACCCACGATGTCTATAATTGATCCCAACCAATGAATAATAAGTAATGAAGTGTATAAGTAATAATAATAATAATAAATCCTAAATAGGGAAAACAATACTAAAATAAGTGAAACCAACACCACTCCGGTTCCTTAAAGACTCCTAGAAGATCTACCTACTTAGGCTTAAGGATGTAATACGTTTCTGAATAGTTACTATATGTATATAGAATTAATATATACATAATATTTTTTTATATTTCATCCACCTATATCAACCATGTATGTGTGGATGTTAGAGGCCATATACATGGAATTATAGATATTGGATGGACCAGGGCGTAACTCAGTAATCCCTTACCAGCCTGAATGAGCCTATAAGCTCCATGAAAGGGTTCATTAACTATATCTTATAATGTTTTGGAGATGTTATTCTCATTACAAAATATAGTGAGTGTTCTATCATGTCAACACTTAGAATAGCTGTGAGTGTGACGTCATGTCAATACTCAACAAGGAATGTGGTGTGTCATTCCCAAAATCCCAATAATGTCAATGGCGAGAGATGCCATGACTGAACCCCCAATGTATGGGACAAATATAACACCATGAAAAATATAATCATTAACACCATTCCACATCCTATATCAAAGGAATAATAGTATTTATATTAATAATTTAATCAACGAATAATTACCTCTCATGGATCATATTTATCGAGGCATTATAATAAAAGATTCAAAATTATAACATTTCACATAATTATTTCATATTTAATTATAAAAATGGCCTTTTAGTACTAATGAATTCAATTCCAATCCAAAAAATTCATTTATTTCGTTTCATGGATGACAACCATTATGAAAAATCATTCCATTTAATTAAAGAAATCCACCACCATGAATAAAATACTCAATTTATAACTTTCCATTGAATATATCAAAGCATGTAAATTCATTTAACAAATATAAAGAAGGTACTTATAAGGTGCCATATTATATTGGGGAAATTACCTATATAGGAAAACCCATTCATTAAGAAACCAAAGCCCTTAGAAAGATCTTGTTCCATTAGCCGATTAAATCAGAGTGGTACAATCCATGCACATAAGAAGTGCATTGGTTCAAGAAAAATTTATTTTAAATAAAGAAAAAATCCATAAAACCGAACAAATTATAACTAATAATCATCACTTTTTAATTTTGAAGACAATGCACCTCATTCAGGGGGTTTTATTATAAAAACAAGACATTGATTATCCAGAACTCAGTTATCACAATTAAGAATAAATTACGAGTTTCATAAATCAATTCAAATTTATGAATCATTTTATAAGTCAACCATACTATGAAATAATATTTAATGTTCAATATGGAACTTATGAGGTGCTATTATCATTTGGTTTATCACCTACAAGGGGAAAACCATTTATACTCCAAGATGAATACTTAAGAGAAATTGTGTGAATTTAATTTATTTAATTACATAGGAAAATTATTGGTATCACACCCAAGGGGTGTCCATGATTGATGGTTAAATACTCTATATATATAAAAAATCCCAATAAAATTAAAATAATGTGTGTATATCATTTTTTATTAATGGAAATTTTTTTACAGAAATGCGCAGAAATGATTATCATACGGTGAAATGAAACTATTTGTAAAATGAAATAAACAAGGGGAAAACCCATATTGTTCCAACCTCATTCTCAAGACACCTCACTCATCCAATATCAAGGTATGATTCTGAATGGTTTTAAGAAATCTACGAAATGGACATCCACATAGAAAAGATGACAAAATAGACCACACCTCGATAACTCAATTTATATGAGATTATGCAAAGTAAGATTCAAATAGAATTGAGAGATTACTGATGTGAATCCATAGAGAAAGATGAAATTTGATTCAATGTTAGGATGCTGGAGATCCATCCAAGCCTAGATTGGAGAAGTGGAGAACCCATATAGGAGGGATCCACACATACTAGGGAAGGAGGAAAAAAAGACAAAGTGATTTATAACCCATTAAGGGAAAAAATTAAATTTCAACCCAAAATATAAGATTCATGGTTTAGCCACCTATTTTTTACAAACCATACACAAACCATTCAGATTCCCCTACTTGGGAACTATACCTCGAACATTTTTTCACGCATGATTACCCAAATTGTGCACCAACCATGCAGTGAATAGTGCGAGGTTACTTCATAGGTGGCACAAAAAATGTGGGATTGAATCTTGTTTTAGGAAAAATGTTCACAAATTGTGATACACCTTATACTTCTTTGTAAAAGGCCACATAGTTTGTTTCTAGGGGTTGCATGATTTCATACAAACCAGGTGCCTATATCAGACATGGAAAAATGGGATTTTCAAGGCCTGACACTCCCAAAACTCATTGAGACACTTCAAGAACCCCTATGGACTTTACCCAAGTCTAAATACAACTCATTGAAGTGTTATAACTCCTTTAATATGTTAAAATTATTGTTTCAATGAACTACCCATCCACTAAATGCCAATACTCAAATTCCCTTAGAAATTTACCTTGGCTGAAAAACCCGGGTCATTAAACATGTGTTACACCCCTTGAAAAGTGATACTTAAATGGGTAAATTTTACAACAGATGTCAATAGGGTGGACCATTATTTTCATGACACTACCTAACTATATCTCCATTTTTAATTGTTTTTGGCTTCGATTAGTGATTAAGATGGGTGAAATTCTAGGAAGTTTCATAGGGTGTTTTTGAATGAGGAAAACACACACTGAAAAACCATGCATTGGGATTTGGGGAAAGTCATTAGAAAAATTAGATAACCTAGGTGAGTAATATATTATGGTGTAAGAGGAAAGTAATGATGGTATTATTGGAGAGCCATGAGGTCAAATGACTGGGTTCATTTCCTAAGGAAGGTAGGGTCCTCACAAATGGAATCAGAGCCAATACCCAATCAGAAGTGCAAAGACACAACCTCTTTTGGAGGATTGGGGTTAAAAACGAGGGTGTTGTTATTTAAAAGGTGGGAGGGTGTAACCCCCTTGGATAAGTGATAATTAAATGGATAAATGTTACTACCCATGTCAAAAAGGCGAACCTTTCGTTTCTAGAGAATACCTAATTAAAACTCCACAATTAACCATGCTTGTCTTGGAGTAGTGATCAGGATTGATTATCTTATATGAATTTTACTAGGGTTTGATTTATTACAAAACACACTAAAATACAATGTCATTTACCGTGTTGATACACATTAGTTTGATAAGAAACACCAATGAGTAATATATTGTGGTGTGATGGGAAGGTAACCAAGGTATTACTGGAGATCAATGAGATTAGATGCTTGGTTCATGGCCCAAGGAAGGCTGGGTCATGAAAAAATCTTTCATATCAGGAGATAGATGGATATTTTCTTTAGATAGTTGTACTATGGGAATTATTATAGATACCATTATTTATTATTGAGGAAAATATTATTAGTGGAAGAATCCATGTGAATATGTGATTCACAATAAAAAGGATTTAGATACTCATACTATTTCTGAAACATGTAAAAATAAATGATTGATTTTTTACTCATATTATCTATATAGTATAATGGTAAATAAGCAAGGACTGTTTTTATAATGATTCATACATCATAACCGTTAATAGAAGTTAGATCAAATTTATGTAATAAATTTATTTACTATGGGGACAATCATTATTATGATAAATGACCTATTGATTAATATATTATGGTGTGATGGGAAGGTAACCAAGGTATTACGGGAGACCCATGAGGTATGATGACTATGTTCATGGATCGTGGAAGGATGGGTCATTACAAAATCATTCATATCAATATATAGTTGGAGAATTTTGATAGATTGATGTACTATGGGTATTAGTGTAGATTACCCTATCTTATTTTGGATGAAAGGATTTTTAGTAGAAGAATATATGTTTAGATATGAGTCCCTATGGAAAGGATTTTGGTACTCATATAATGTTTCAAACTTATAAAAACAAATGTGTGATGTTTTACTCATATTATCATTATAAATTAAGGGTAAAGAAGTGAAGATGATTTTTCCAAATATCCATACATCATAACTGATAAAAAATGTTTAATAAATATAAAGTATGGATATTTGGTAGTTGAATATTTAATAGTAAAATTTAGTCACTATTAATTAACCCCCCCTACTCAGGGTGATTATACTATCCACCTAGTAATCTTTGATTCTATCTCCAAAATACTGTATTCAAAAGGTGATATAATGATTTGGGATTATTAGAAGTGAGTTTTTATCCACTCCTTTACTTTTACACTTATGTTTTCTAAGGGTAAATAACCCAAAATAAAAGAATAATTCAAATATATAGATAAATTTACTTATAATTATATGGATAAATTTTACTATATGAAATGATTTCCAAAACGACCATACATTGACCTTGTAATGGGAGTCATTAGTCAATTCATGTTGAAATGGGTAATGGTACATCAATAAAATTACAATTACAACCTTTCATATTTGGAATGAATGAATGTTGAAACCTTATGCTATGGGATGAATACTATTTTGTTTGATTATGTTATTGTTGTCTTTTTTTAGATATTTAGAAACCTAGAAGAGAAAAAATAGAATTTTTTTACCTATATAAGAACAAATATTTGATAAATCTTAAGAATACCATGGATTTTCAATATTAGAAAGATAGAATATTAGTATGTGGCTATAATGAAATTTCAAAAATAAATGATTTGGTTGATAATATTATGGAACAATCATATAAGGAGTCAAGGAGTTATTTTTTTGTGATAAACTTATTGCAATTCACCTGGAAAAAAATATAGTGTCCCATGAAAGGAAAAAACATATTGAACAGAATTATAATTTCGTCTCTAATTTTCTAGAGGATAAGGATTTGGTGCTGTTGAATATATAAGAAATCTAAAATGGTTTAGATATATTTACCAAAGTTATTGATCAAGAAGGTTTTGGGAAAAACCATGCCTCTGTGGGGGTTGGATTAACAAAAGGAAGATGGGGGAACACAAAATTCAATGAATGAGTATGTGTTATGATGTATTAAGACATTCAAATGTTCCCAAAAAAATTATTCAAGTGGGATATTATTGGGATGTGATGTATATTTATATTGACTAGATGATCATTCAATAGATTGAAATTATCTAAAATATAGTTAATAAAATTTAGATCGATGTGGTTTGTAAATAAAAATATTGGGTACTCTCTAGTTGTAGTAGAACCTTTATGAGTTTTTATTTTATCAGGGAATTATTGTGAAGTTTGAATGGTCTAGAAGTTTAGTGGAGATAAAGAGTCATCATATTGGTAACCAAGATGAGGTAGTCGTATTTAGTGATCCATTATTTCAAGGGAGTAAGAAACAAATATTGATAAGATAATTCTTAGTATATAAGAAGTAGTGCCCCATTTCTATTTTTTGAATTGAATATGTGTGATTCTTGGAATAGAAAATGTGATTAAAGAAGGGTGGATAATCTTTTATTTATTACTTATACTTATTAATATTGTTTGTATTCTCTTGTATGCTCTATTTATAATGAAAGAAAGTAATTATGTATCTAAAATGGTCATATTTTGTATGTTCTGAATCATTTTAATCTCTTTTATTTATCTATTTATTTCTATAATTACATTTAATATATTATTACTACCATGAGTCTATGTGAGTTTTCTAATATAGTCAAAGGATATATTTGTGCGATGACTTGTGTGAAAAGTCTTCCTACTTCTTGTATACTCATTTATAGTGGAAGTGAACTTCTAGAGGATTCATTTTCATTATACATAGACTATGGTGCATGATGCTATGGTTGAAAAGAGGTCATCCTTTTAGTGGTTTTATCAGAATAATTGTATGAAGTTTCTTCTAAAACTAATTTTATCCTTTGATTACCAATATATTTTTTGTATTAAATATTTTCTAATATATTATTGCATGATGATTTTTATTCTATGTAACATATATATGATAGCATCCAAAGAGAACTTATCCCAACAAAATGTCATTTTAATTCCCTTCTTTGATAAGAAACTTGAGATTATATGATAATATTCATAAATACATGTTATTTGGTCAGATTCCATTATCTAATGGGTCACAAATGATACACTCTATAATGGGAATGGGTATAATAATAAATTGAAACTACATACCATGTATTCCATAATTTTTAATCTGAATAGAGGAGTTTGTGAGAATAGATCCATCAATAATAATTTAACATATTTTATATATTATTGAATATTCCTATATGTGGATGTGCGTAATGGTCTTTAGAACTAATAATACTATAAATGTATATCATGAGTCATGTAATATAATGAATTTCTAAAAACCATGATTAATTATGCTCATATAGTGGTTTGATATATTGGGTTCATCATGTGTGTTAGGGAATTAATGAATATGTTAAGAAAGGATTTATCCATTACATATAATGGAGAGGTAAATCTATGGCCCTTTGATTCAGATGGAATTTTATAATAAATCTGTGTCGATAGTGTGCTATTGACATAATCATTTCAAAAAATTCAATGAAAGAAAATTTTATTATATAGCCTGATAACTCATTTTATGAAACCTTATTTAATGATATATATAAAAAATGGTATTATATTACACAATAAGAATTTGTATGAGGTTTTATGCCATTATGATATTTAATTCATTCACTATAGAATACATGACATGTTACTTGATGAAAACTATGTAATCTATGATATATCCCCTAATTACATTAAGAAATGGTAATTTTGGGTCACCAACTATGTGTTTTGAGAACATCAGTTAATGTATATATGAATTTATAAAGTTGTATAAATATCATTTTCATATGTGGTTTAATTTTTTTTCATGTTTGGTTTTTCATAAATGTTCAAAATAATTTATTTGAGAAAATATAAGTGAGTTTAATGATAAATAAATATTTATTATTCATTTGGTGAATATAATATTTATTTATTTATTTGTGAATGATGCAATGATGTTTATTTATTTAAATAAATATTCATTATTTAAGGTTTGATAAATATCAGAGAGGATCGATGGGGTGAGTTAATAGTCTGAATAGATAATAATTTATTAAATTTCAATTGAATAAGTAATAATTTACTAATTTAAAAAATGATATTTAATTTTCTACAAGTTTAATTCATTTCTATTAAATAATAATATTAATATTATTTTGACAGGGGGTTAAAGGGGATCAAGAGAATAATAAGGGAGTATGTGAAGTTATTTATTCTCTAACCCTAGATATATAGAAACATAATTATGACATTATAAACCCTAAACATCTTTTTGAACAATGAATTTCTAGATAGTATCCCCCCAATTCCCAAAGATTTATTCATCTAGAATGCCCTCAATAATCGAGGGCAATTGTCCTCCTCTACCCTCTCAACTATAGAGAGAACAGGAAAAACCCTTTTACTTCAAATTTATAATTATGATGATCAATAATGAATGGATAATGTTTTATAACATTCCATTCTAGACCCTAAGAATTTATATGGTAATATTTAAAGGTTCATGGTGTATATGTGGATCCCCAATAGAGGCATTCCACCCACGAATCGTCTAACATAAAGATATTATGATCAAAAGTAGTAACTTGATTCGATAATAAATAAATAATTCCAATTCAAGGATATTATTTATTAACATAAATTAGTTATAAATTTTATGTGACGAATAGTCTCAATGATTTTTGGGTTTATATTCATCTAGTTATAAGGATAAATCTGAATAATTTGACGAATTTACACTATTTTGTTCAAACTTGAGTTATAATTTTTCACCCTAGTAGCTTCAGAACACAAATTATAGATTATTTAAGTAGTTTTACATTTAATATTAATTTAAATAAAAATGATTTATTATTATCAGGATATTTAAAAAATATTAAACAACAATATCATGTATATTTAAAAAAGGGTCCATATTTCAAACAATTAATGGATAAAATAATTTCAATTTTACCTATCATGAATTAGTTTCTATACATAAAATTATAAATATATCATAACAATGTAAATTATTATTTTGGTTCATCATTTTCATAGATATTATCTTATCATGACTCTCTATTACTTGAATTAGATTTGATAGGTTTTTCTTTAGATTTCCTTTTCACATCTTCAACTTTACAATTTTCCTTCTAAACACCCTAAAAGTCAACACAAACCATTCTATAAGTTCTTGAATAATAATGATCTATTTAGAAATTTTTCCCCTCCAAAATTTAATTTTATTCTTTATTAATTTAATATTCATAATCAATAATGGTGTGGTTGGTACATAGAGTGTTAAATAAGAAAAAGTAAGGGTTATTAAAACATGGATGAACTTTTGGAAGGTTGATGTGCCATAAAAAAAATATTAAACTAGTATAAAATAAATAAAATATTGTAAATAGATAATATAATTTTTAAATAATTTATATTTATATAAATTAATAAATATTATTTATATAGAACATTTAATTTTTATTTGTTCAAAAATAATTATTTAAATCAAAAAAATTTCCTTAATTATTTATTTCCAGTTTAATTTATTTTGAGACATCCATTGATAAATGATTTAAGATGTTCATAAAACTACCATGAAATGATTCATGATGAAAAAAGTCACTATATTTTTTTATAAACAACTATGAAACTTTTAATAGTTGTTTAAATGACCATTAAATACCATTTTTCATACATTTCCTTGCAAAGTGATGACATCTATCACACAAAAACATCTCCAAAACTCCATCTCTGAAAATCCAAACACCTTACAATATCTTACAATCACTCCCAAAACATGGAAGGAACTTCACCATAAATGAAATACGATGTAAACTTGATTTTGAACGTGATTTATTTGTTGAAGACAGAATACGATGCAAGAACAATATCCACGTTGTCTCTTCTCCAATTCCCCCCTCCTAAATGAAAAACATTATAATTCCATGAGACCCCCCTTTAACTCCAAAAATTAATAAAATCCAAATAGGTATAAAAAATATATCTTAAGTTATAAAACATTTTGAGCTTAACTTCTACCTAAACCAACTCTTGGTCGTAATAATATCCCCCTTTAGATTTTTTTCAAACATTGAACATAAAAACCTGACCAAAACATATTAGAATAGTTCAAACGCTTCATCTAGTCACACACTCACACAAACCCTCACATTGATTTCACAACCTTCCCTTTATAAAACTCCCCCTATATATATTCTTACCCTCAACGGAAAACATATCCTTTAAATTTAAAATTTTTATACTCCCAATTTTCCTATAAAAATATAAATTCAATAAGAGAGGGGCAGATTAGAAATAAATTTTCCTTAAATGGATTGAGCTTGTAATTGTAGTATCAAACATGTTTTTTGAAATTAATCTTTCACCAACAACTTATTCAGACATCTTCTATTTTCTCCTTGTTTGGAATAAAACCCATTTTCAATACTAATTAACCTATAATATATTTAATAATCTTGTACTTTATATATATGTGATTCAATATATAATATTAATTTATATATAGATCATATATTATCACATCCCTAGATCAATGATAACTTCAAATCCAATATGATATATTCCAGTTGACTTTTCATCTACATAAATTGAGTTATCACTAGAGTTGAAAAAATATATTCCACTTATATAGTACTAAAGTATACATAAAATTGTTTATTTATGTTCCATGACTCACAATTCTCTCAAATAAATAAAACTGCATCGAATGTTTATCTCCAATCATCCATATTTTCAGCCAAATCCACATTCACATGTCCAAATAGATAAATATTTTTGTTGTTGTCATATTTTATCCCATAAGTCACCATAACTATGATATATTTTAGAATTATATTTACATAAAAAAGATAATTTTATTTTAATTTACTTTTAAATAATTATTAACGTTTAACAACATACCAAATTTTTCATTTAAAAAATACATATAGAGTAAAGTAACAATTAGTTTTCTACACTATCTAGTATCGATTTACTTTATATCTTAATCTTTTAAATCTAGGTTAATACAACAATTTGGGTATGATTTTTCTTCAAATTCTCTATTACAAACTCATTAAAATGATTCATAATATGATTTTCTTGAGAGGGAAAATTATGATATTTCTCTTTAGATATTTTTAAACACATGAAGTGATTCATCACCCCAAGAATAGAAATTTCAAACACCTGCTTCATCTCTATAGAAAGATCCCCAAAATTACACTATTAATTTATTTAAAATATATTATAATTAACATAAATAATTAAAATTAAACAATCCTCATTATATTATATGATGTAGTGGTTATTTTCAACTCTTTAATACCTTAGTTTCAATGCCTTTATGTATGAATTCGGAGTTGAGTACCATTCCCCTAGAGATTTATGTAATCCATATAATTCACTTTTCAACTTTAAAAAATATCATTTATCTTCCCTAGGTGAGAATCCATTGGGTTTCTCAATGAAAACTTTCTATTAAAATTATCTATCAAGTAAGGATGACTTAAAATCCATTTATAATTTCATGTGTCACCTTTGGGAAAATAAAAAAAAACTAATCGTATTAAGAATAGTAATTATCATGAAATATTATTTTAAATCAAATAATTTTACCCATCAGTGACTATTCTATATGATTCTATTCTTATTTATTATCACCTCTAATTTTTATTTAAATTTTTATGGAACACCCACTTTGTTATGATGAAATTAGTGTTTACTGTCTTGGGTAGAAACTCCCATGTATCATAATATTGATCTTATATTACTCCTTATTCAAGGGATTGATCCACTCTTGATTATATAAATATTAGTTTACAAATTTCAGTTAATCATGGAAAAATACTAAGGTATGTGTTGTGGTCCTCAATTTTCTCATAGTTTTAATTAGATATCTTTTATGTCCAATGAAATTTGAGACCTCCACCAACATTATCATCCTTGAATAGGTAGAACAGGGGTTCTGTTTAACAATAAAAATAGTTTAATCATAATCTTCAACCTATTATTTGTATGAATTCTAATTATTATTGGAAACTACATCCTAATTCCAAACATATTACTTATTTTCTTATTCACATATATAATTTAAATGATTAATTTTTTTCCAAATTCATTGATTGTTCCTTTACAGAACTTCATATTTATCCACAATATTTCCTATCTTGTTGTTATTGAAATAATAAACTCTTTAATTTTAAGAGTAATTAAGAATAAATAATAGACCAATTGGGTTTGAGTGGTCTATTACACCATAGTATTGATAATTTGATGTCTTGAATATATAAAATATCACATATTAAACATGTATATTTATCCATACCCCCTATTGGTGTAGCAGATGTTGGAAATCCTATAAGAGAAAGAAGTTTTTTATTGTTTTTGATAATTTTTTTTAAATTTGTAATATGATCATTCAGACCTAAAGTGATAATGGGTAATAATATGAATATCTTTTATGATTATATTGTTATAAATAATAAAATAATATAAACATATTATTAAAAAAATCCATTTCATATTAAAAATAAAAAATGGGAAATGATATGATATGTTTTTTTTACTTCTAAATGATATTATGAAAATTGAGATAAATGTTATAAAAATATAATTAAAATGCGAAAAAATAAAATAACATTAAATAGGTAATGTGTTATGAGAGTTGGGATGTTGATACAGTTGTCCAACACCACCATATATTCTATGATTCCCAATATAGAAGGTGTCGATAGTGATAGGGATGTGACTTGTGTAATGGATATTTATTCATGGTGCTATATAGGGAATGAAGGGGGGTGAGGGGGACAATGAATGTGATAATGAATCTTTGTTATGCAGCAAAGGAAGGATGTATGGGATTCCATGTGATGGAAAATGTGTTGCTACTAGAGTTAGGTGAGATGAGGAGTAGTGATATGGTTTTATGGAAGGTGGGAGGCATGAGAATATGAGTTGTTATCCTAAGGGAGGGAATTTGATGTAGGTAATAAAAACTGTGTAGTTTCAAGGGAGAGTGGAAAATTTTCTTTGTTCAAAATGAAAACTTAGTATGTCTTGTCTAGAGGGATGGAGGTGGAAGTGAGAGGAATAAAGTAAGGTGGTGTATATAGATGATGAGAAATGGAAAAGATAATGAGTGAAGGAAAGAAAGAAAAGAT
Source organism: Viscum album (assembly GCA_963277665.1). Lineage (NCBI taxonomy): Eukaryota > Viridiplantae > Streptophyta > Magnoliopsida > Santalales > Viscaceae > Viscum > Viscum album. Next base: position 520,267,054 of record OY728166.1, read on the forward strand.
AATACAGGGACACATCTTTAGTTGATTGGTAAGAGTGGGGATGATATCAATTGGTGATATATGACTGCTAGAGGTGATATATGACTACTAGAGAATCTAGAATAAAAAGTGGATGAAGATAGGTTAATATGAATAAATATTAGTTAGAAAAGGTGTAATGACCCGGTCTTTTGAATTTTTTGTTTCCTTTTTTTATGTGTAATTTTATTTTATAATCTACAAAAATATTTCATTTAATTATGAAATGATTATAATTAAAATGATACAGTTGTGTTTCGATGGTTATATGATCATTGGTCAATATGACCGTTGGAAACTAAATGTTGAATTTATTGTCTATAAATACAATTTATCTTAATACAGAAGGAAGATTTGATGGCCTCATCCAGTAGTATAGGGCTGATCGAAGCCCATTTGACGGAACATGGAAAGGAGGTATCATCACTAGGCTTTGCTCTGGACCAAACCCAAGCCGCAATTCATTGTGTGAAGCTGTAACAGAATCTCATTTGGGATAAGTTCAAGCTAATACAAATCAAAACTCGGGAAATGTAGGCTAAGCCGCCCTCACATTCTATCACCATAGCACACCTTACACTTAGGTCCTATACTGGTGTTATAAGGGGCTATTTAACAAGAACTTAGCTACTTTTCGTAATCCTTTGATATAAATAAAATTCTTATTTCTTATTATGGTGAAGTTGGTAAATCTAAAATGTTCGGATAAATATAGGATGTATAATATTGATGAATATTAGAAATATGATATTTTAAAATATTTATGTAAATCTTAAATAATTAAAAATGCGTAATGATTTTCGAAAATTGGTCATCTATAGTTGTGTTCAGTATGAAATTTAGAGTCTAATAAGATCAACATAATTTTTGGTGAATAGTAAATTATGAATAGTGATTTTACGATTTTGATTAGTAATGGGGCCAAATGGAATAAGTAACCTCACTTAAGAAAGTATTAATATAATATAGGCATCTTGATTATGTAATGTGATTCAATAAAATAAGTAAATAACTGTTTTCTGAAGTTATTGGTTAAGTATTAGTTTTTTCGGGTGAATAGTGTTTTTTATTTAAAAATTAAATTAAAAATATTTATAAAATTTATTTTATAAAATGGAGTTCATTTTTGAAATTAGAGCATCGATATTTGTTTAAGGTGAATTTTTTGGATTTTTCTAAAATAGTTGAATTTTTAGTGAATAGTGTTTTTATTTAAAAATTAAATTAAAAATATTTAGAATTTTTTTTATTAAAATGGAGTTCATTTTTGAATTCATAGCATTTATTTTAGGTTAAGGAGATTTCTGGGGATTTATCTGAGAAAGATGAATTTTCGGTGAATAGTGAAAATATAGTTTTGAGTTTCGGGTGTTTAATGACATCATTAAGGATGTAATAATTATGAAATAATTTTGGATGAATTATGAATAGTAATATAAGGTATGATGTTTTCCATGTGGCCAATACCATGGGAAAATACCATGGGCATGCCCATGGTTTTTCCAATACCACCAATGAGGTGTCCCTTTGCAATTAATGCTTTGTTCCCTCACTTCTCCAATAAATACCTCATTCATTTCATTTCAAAATCCTCCACCGCGATTTTATTGTATCTTTACCTTAAAAGGAGTCCTTCCAAGGTGCCCTCAAGCCATCCAAGGTCCCGAACATCATGCTTTCAAAGTTACTCATCAAGGTAAGGGAATCTTTCACCCTCCTCTTTTAAGCCATGACTTCGTTTTTGTTGTGTCTTCTATCTTCTATATCTTTTTGTTGAGGCTATGTTAATATATTTTCTAATTATATTCCATTTCATTTCTAATTTTTGAGATACCCTTTCCGCTCTCATCAATTTTTTTTCTGAATTTTTTTGTGACGCCGTTAGGCTGCCAAATTGTTCGTAAAAGGAATCGCATCTTCTCTTTTCTTTCATGATACCTTTTCATGTGGTATTTCATTCAAATTTTCATACCATCTTCTCGTATCCATGTTTTTCTTTATTTATACTGTATTATATGTTATTTATAAGTGGGTTACTCTTGTACCCTCTCTTTTCAATGTTTTCTTAAACCATTTTATATAGCCGTTATGATGCATAAATTTCGCCTCAAAATATCAATCTCTTTCTCTCTAAAAATTCTCTTTTTTTATTTATTTGAATACCTAGACATATTCCATTTCATTTGGTGTTCATAAATATATAGATATTTTATTTTTTTATTCTGGAATTGACATACATATAACCCTCACTCCCTATCTATGTGTTATAAATGACAAAATGATCTTATTTTTTTAAGAACTTCTAAAACGTCACGATCATGAAATGAAACCCATTTATTTTATTCTCCATGGGTTATTTATGAAAGGTTATATTATGATCTATGTGGATCACATAAAAGTAAAGACATATTAAGGGTGCGCCCTGATATCCCTCCAATGCATTGGGTAAATATTTAATCTCTAGAGATGACAAGTTTCACGATACCTTGGTGCATAACCTTGGTAATTTTTATGAAACCTTTTGGATGGACCTTGGTGATATGTTCAGGAATGTCTAAATGAAATTTTGTAGCCACATATTCAAGTTATGTTCCATGTTCTTTTCATTATTATATGACTATACATCAATTGCTAATGTCTCTATGTTTTTATTCAAGTTCTTATTGATATCACAAGTACATTGATTCCTTTATTTACCCTTACTGGGCCTTCTGCTCACCCTTTCCATTGATGTATGTCTCCAAGATATGAGTTGTAGTAATTGTACATAGGATGAACCTATTATAAAGACAGAAATGTTTTTTAGAAGAATGTTTTATGTTGATTTCATGTATTATGTTCCTGATTTATAAGACACTAGACTTTTAAAAATCCTTTGTATGTAAAATGAATTGAAAATTTATGTTTTAAAAAGGTGGGATGCCATTGTTGGTATCAAAGGGAGTTTTAGTTATTTATGGAAATTATGCTCTAAAAACTTTAGGAAGAACCCTATAGAAAAGTTTAAATATAGGAATTTTTTTGGTATTTTGGTGAGTATAGAGTTAGTGGTTAATCTACCCAATACATCTCTCTCTGGATACGAGAAGGTAGAGGTGGCTCTGAAACAGATGTACATAGGGGTAAATCTAGAAAACACTACATTGATATAGACTCGAATGGGAACTAGTGCACGACAATGGGCTTTGCTTCACTCTTGGTTACAATACTCCCGGGGGATATGTTGGGTTAATCGAAAGCTTTTTATGAATCATTATGAAGGAATTATAGAGAAATATAATTGTTTAAACATGATGTTTTAAGATATAAAATCCTTAATAGTTAAATATTCACAAATGAAATATGTTTCGCACTAAGGATATATTCTTTTAGTAAATGGTGGAGAAATAGGAAGAACTGTGTAAATGGTGACCGCAATGGACCATGCGCTGATGGCGCTCCGATGGAAGCCAGAATGGAAACATTCATGCAAATGATGAACCAACTAACTCAAGTTATGAGTAATAAATTGAATCAAGCTAAGAAGTCAATCACACCACGAACAGAGCAACATTCTGTTGAGTCCTTTATTCGTTAACGACCAGAAACCTTCAGTGGATCGACCGACCCATTGATTGCTGAATAGTGGATCATCTTTATAGGGAAGATCATTTCTGTGCTACATTGTTCATAGAAAGTGAAGGTCACCCCGGTTGTCTATCACATAGAAGAAGAATCAGATCAGTGGTGGGAACTGATTAAAAACACAAGTATAAGAGTAGAAGATGAAGCTATAGAGTGGGATGAGTTCGGAGGGATCTTTTTTATTATGTATTTACCTCGTTCCATGAGAACAATAATAGAGAAGAAGTTTCTTGAGCAGAAGCAAAAGGAGAAAGAATCCATCAGAAGCTATGATATTAACATCACACGACTTTCATGATATACCTCTAGAATTTTCATGGATCCAAATGGTAAGGTTGATAGATTCTTTAGTGGACTGAGACATCATCTGCAGAAGAATATATCCAACAAATACTCTGATAGCTATGAGGAGGTTGTGCAGAGTTTGATGAAAGTCGAGCTAGAGTTTGGTGATACCCAATGGTCTCATAAATCAAATCCCAAGAAGAGATCATTGGTTCCAAGTTTAATGAGAAACTTCAATCAAGGAAGAAGAGGCAAGCAAGTACAACTTCCCACATGTAATAAATGTGGGAAGAACAATTTGGGGAACTGCCTAGTCGGGAGTGGGAAGTGCTAGAAGTGTGGTAGAGATGTCCACATTGCGTGGAATTGTCATGGTGAGGTGAAACCTCAGCTTCCAAACAATAATGACAAGGGGAAGATGATGCAGGCCCTACCTGATGTGCAGTGCTTTAAGTGTGTACAACGTGGGCACTTTCTCTATCACTGTCCAAATATGAGGGCAATGGAAGGGAACCACCATCAGCCTCAACAAAGGCCAAGGGATTAAGGGCGTTCCTTTTCTATCACAACAGATGAAGTTGAGGCTCTGAATGATGTGGTAGTAGGTACTCTTGCTGTTCTCTCAAAGCTAGAAAATACTTTGTTTGATTCTGGTTCTACACATTCCTCTATTTCCTCCAAGTGTGCAAAGAATTTAGAATCAACAGCCGATTTTCTAAAAGTAGTGTTATCAGTTAAGAATCATGGTGGGACTATCCAAGAATCATTGGTGTATAGAGACTCTATATTTTCTTTAGTGAGCACAATCTTATCTAAAATATAGTTGTCATTCCCATGCTAGAATTCGACATTATACTAGGGATTGACTAGCTCTCAAAGTATAATTCTATGATCAATTGTAGAGGTAAGGAAATATTAGTAGTCTTGACTGGAAAACCTATAGTTATATTATAAGGAGAGATATATAAACCTCATATTTGTCTAAAAGAACCCCCTATATCCTTTTTATGGAGTTGATCAGTGAAGAAGACGAAGGTGATGAGAGTTTGATGATAGAAAATGTCCCTATCATCCATGAATACGTTGATGTATTTCCGGAGTAGTTTCCAGGACCACCCCAAGAAAGAGAGGTAGTGTTCTCCATCGAACTCATACCTGGATCTCATCCGATATCAGAGACCCCTTATAGGATGGAAAATGTGGAGCTAGAGGAATTAAAGAAACACCTCCAATATCTTTTGGAGAAAGGGTTTATCTGACCGAGTGTGTTTCATTGGGGATCACCAGTTTTGTTTGTGAAGAAGAAGGATGGATCAATGTGGCTATGCATTGATTTTAGATAACTAAATGGGATCATAGTGAAGAACAAATACCCTCTTCCAAGAATTGATGACTTATTTGACCAACTTCATGCTGCTCAATTCTTCTATAAGATTGATCTTCGATCCAGTTATCATCAATTGAGGGTGAAGAAAGAATATATTCCAAAAACTACTTTCTGATCAAGATATGTGCATTATGAGTTTGTTGTTATGCCCTTTGTACTGACTAATGCACAATATATTTTTATGGATTTGATTAATATAGTATTTAAGGACTACCTTGATAACATTGTGGCAGTTTTATTAATTATATTATGATATATTCCAAAATTCATGAGGAGCATGAAGATCATCTAAGGGTTATTTTTGCAAACTCTATGGAAAGAGAGGCTTCTTGGAATGTTTAGTAAATGTGAATTCTTTTCACAACAAGTTGCTTTCTTGGGGCACACTGTTACCAATGAAGGAATCACAGTTGACCCTATAAAGACAAAAGTTGTATAGAAGTGGCCTCAACCTACAACAATAATTGATATTCATAGTTTTCTTGGATTGGCAGCATATTATAGGAGGTTTGTGAAAAAACATTTCATGACTTTCTAATCCATTAACCAAGTTAACTCGAAAAGGGGTCAAGTTCATCTGGACAAAGGAGTGTGAGGAAAGTTTCCAAGAGCTGAAGAAGAAATTGGTTACAGCTCCCGTGTTAACACTGCCTTCAAGTAGAGAAGGAATCATTATTTTTAGAGATGCATCTCTGAAATGGCTTGGGTGCGTCCTCATGCAAAAAAGACAATGTCATTTCCTATGCATCTCGGTAGTTGAAGAGTCATGATCAGAACTATCCTATGCATAATCTGGAGATGGATGCAGTAGTTTTTTCTCTAAATACATGAAGGCACTATCTTTATGAGGAGAAATGTAATATATATAAATAGACCATCAAATTTTGATGTATATTTTCACACAAAAGGAATTGAACATGAGAAAAATGATATGGTTGGAACTTCCCAAACACTATGATTCTTCAATTCATTATCATCTTGGAAGAGAAAACAATGTTGCTGATGCATTAAGTAGGGAAGACCCAGTTGTTCTTTCCATGATGAGGATGAAAAGAGATCCTTTGATCAATGAACTAGTAAAGATAGACATGGGAATTATATGGTAAGGGACATCATCAAACCTAACCCAAATGATTTCTCAACCATCCTTATAGGAGAAGATCAAGAAATCTCAGAAAGAAGATTCATTGTTACAGAAGAAGTTTGAAGCTGTGAAGGATGGGATGTATCTTGAGTTCAATATTGATCAAGAAGGTGTACTGAAATTTCATACAAGACTATTTATTCCATCTATTCATGAAATAAATAAGGATCTGATGGATGAATCTCATAGCTCTACATTCTCTATACATCCTAGAATCACAAAAATGTATGGGGGCCTTCTTGATAATTGTTGGTGGAATAATATGAAAAGGGAGATTGATGACTACACTTCAAGGTTCCCGGTATGTCAGCAAGTGAATCCAAAATGACAAATTCTTAAAGGGGTATTGCAACCACTACCCATACCAGCATGGAAGTGGGATAATATCACTATGGACTTCGTCACTGGTCTTCTGAGAAAATCCAAAGGAAACAATGCGATATGGGGTATTAGGGACCGTCTCACCAAGATTACCCATTTTATCTCTATCCTAGAAGATTTATCTCTTGATTAAATTGGAATGATTTTCATGAAGGAAGTGGTAAGACTGCATGAAGTTCCACTTTCAATCGTATCTGATCGTGATCCAAGGTTCACATCAAAATTCTAGAGAAGTATTCAACATGCTCTATGCACTGAATTGAACTTCAGTATGGCCAATCACCCCCAAACTGATGGCTAATATAAAAGCATTATTCAGACACTCAAGGACATGTTGAAAACATGCTCAATAGTATTTAAAGGCGGATGGGATCAACATAGTTGAGTTCTCTTAAAACAATTGCTTCCACTCGAGCATTCAAATTGAACTCTATGAATCTCTCTATGGGAAGAAATGTAGAACTCTTAATTATTGGGATGAATCTGGTGAGAGAAAACTTCTTGGTCTTGATATTGTGTAAGAGATGATAGAAAAAGTCCAGGCCATCCAACAACACAATAAGGATACTCCAAGTCGATAAAGGAGCTATACTGACAATCGTTGAAGGGACTTAAAGAATGATGTTGGCGACAAGTTATTTTTAAGAATTTCACCTTGGAAAAGTGTCATGAGGTTTGGGAAGAAAGCGAAGCTCAGCCCTAGGTACATTGGCCACTATGAAATCCTTGATCGCATGGGAGAAGTGGCCTATCGTCTTGCACTTCCTCCAAATCTAGAACAATTTCATGGTGTCTTCCACGTATCCCTCTTGATAAAGTATATACCTGACCCTTCACATGGACTAAACCCAGAGGTGGTATAATAGGAACATGACCACCCTTATGAGGATTAGCCGGTGGAGATCTTAGATGGTAGAGACATAGTTCTACACAACAAGACTACCCACCTTGTTAACGTGTTATGGATGAACCACAAATATAAAGATGCTACGTGGGAAACAGAGGAGCCTATGAGGAAGAAGTACCCACACCTTTTCCCTTCTGAGGGTATGAATAAGAAAATTCCGGGATGAGATTTCTTAAGGCGGGAAGAATGTAATGACCCAGACTTTTGAATTTTTTGTTTCCATTTTTTGTGTGTTATTTTATTTTATTCTCAAAAAAACAATTTCATTTATTTAATTAAATGATTATAATTAAAGTGATACCATTGTGTTTCGACGGTTATATGACCATTGGTCAATATGACCATTGGAAACTAAATGTTGCATTTGTTGTCTATAAATACAAGTGATCTTAATACAGAAAGAAGATTCGATGGACTCATCCAGTAGTATCGGGCCGATCGAAGCCCATCTGACAGAACATGGAAAAAGAGGTAGCACCACTAGGCTTTACTCTGGAACAAACCCAAGCAGAACTTCATCATGTGAAGCTAAAACAGAATTGCCTTTTGGAGAAGTTCAAGCTAATAGAAATCACCACTCGAGCAATATTGGCCAAGCCACCATCATATTCTACCACCTTATCACACCTTACACTTAGGTACTATGGTGGTTTTATAAGGGGATATGTAATGAGACCTTATCAACTTTGTGTAATCCTTTGATATAAATAAAATTTTCATTTCATCGTAAGGTGAAGTTTGTAAATCTCAAATTTCCGGATAAATATAGGATATTCATTATTGATTAATTTTGGAAAAGGTTGTTTTAAAATATTTATGAAAATCATAAATAATTAAAAATGAGTAATGATTTTCAAAAAATGGTCTTCTACAGTTGTGTTCAGTATGAAATTTAGAGACTAATAAGATCAAATTATTTTTTAGTGAATAGTAAATTATGAATAGTGATTTTATGTTTATGATAAGTAATGGGATCAAATGTATTATGTAACCTCACTTAAGAAAGTATTAATATAATTTAGGAACCTTGAATAAGTAATGTGATTCAATAAAACAAGTAAATAAGTGTTTTTAGAAGTTATTGGTTAGGTATTAGTTTTTTTAGTTGAATAATGTTTTTTATTTAATAATTAAATTAAAAATATTTAGAAAAATATTTTTATATAATGGAGTTCATTTTTGAAATCAGAGCATCGATATTTGGTTAAGGTGAATTTTTGGGATTTTTTTGAAATAGTTGAATTTTCAGTTAATAGTGTTTTTAATCAAAATTTAAATTAAGAATATTTAGAAAATTATTTTCATAAAATGGAGTTCATTTTTAAATTCAGAGCATCGATATTAGTTAAATGTGATTTTGGGGGATTTTTCTTAAAAAGTTGAATTTTCGGTGAATAGTGAAAATACAGTTTTAAGTTTCGGGTGTTTAATGACATCATTAAGGATGTAATAATTTTTCAATAATTCTGGTCTAATTATAAATAGTAAGATAAGGTATTAGGTGGCGAAACTGGCCAATACCATAGACAAATAACATTCTCAAGCCCATGGTTTTTCCAATACCACCAATGAGGTTTCCCTTGGCAATTAATGCTTTGTTCCCTCACTTCTCTTATAAATACCAATCCTTTCCCTCATTAATTTAATTTCCAAATACTCCCCAATGATGTTTTGGTCACTTTACCTTCCAAGTAGTCCTTCTAGGGTACCCTCAAGCCTCCCAAAGTTCCGAACATCAATCTTTTGAAGTTACTCTTCAAGGTAAGGGAATCTTTCACCCTCCTCTATTAAGCAATGACTTCCTTTATGTTGTGTCTTCTAGATTCCATCTAATTTTGTTGAGGTTATGTCCATATATATTCTAATTACATTCCATTTCATGTATAATTTTTTAGAGACCTATTCTTCTCTCATCAATTTGTTTTCTGATTTTTTATGTGACGTTGTTAGCCTACCAAATGTTTCGTAAAATGAATCACTTCTTCTCTTTTCTTTCATGTTTCCTTTTCTTGTCGTTTGTCCTTAAAATCTCTATAACATGTTCTTATATCCATTTAATTCTGTATTTATACTGTATTATTAGTTATTTATGAGTGGGTTACTCTTTTACCCTCTCTATTCAATGTTTTCTAAAACCATGTTTTATAGCCGTTATGCTGCAGAAATAGCACCTCAAAATTTCTCTCTTTCTCTTAAAAAAATCTCTTGTTTTATTTATTTGAATACCCAGACCTGTTTCATTTATTTGGGTGTTCATAAATATATTAATATGACATATTTTATTTTTTAATTGACATACATATAACCCTCACTCCCTTTCCATTAGCTATAAATGACATAGTGATCTTATTTTTTTTAAGAACTTCAAAAATGCCACGATCTTGAAATGAAACCCATTTCTTTTATTCTCCATGAGTTATTTATGTAATTTTTTATTATGATCTATGTGTCTAACATTAAATTAAATACATATTAAGGGTGTTCCTTGATATCTCTCCAATGCTTTGGGTAAATATTTAATCTTTAGTGATGAAAAGTTTCACGATACCTTGGTGAATAACCTTGGTAATATTTATGAAACCTTTTGGATGGACCTTGGAAATATGTTAATGAATGTATAAATGAAATATTGTAGCCACATATTCAAGTTATGTTCCAAGTTATTTTCATTATTCATTGCCTATAATTCCATTCCTCATGTCTTTATGTTTTTATTCATGTTCTTATTGATATCACAAGTACATTGATTCCCTTATTTACCATTACTGGGCCTTCTGCTCACCCTTTCCTTTGATTTATGTCTCCAGGATATAAGATTCAGTAATTGAATATATGATGAACCTATTATAAAGAATTACAAGTTTTTTAGTAGAATTTTTTCTGTTGTTTTTATGTATTATTTTCTTGATTTCAAAGACACTAGACTTTAAAGATCCTCTTTATGTAAAATGTAATGAAAAGTTATGTTTTAAAAAGGTAGGATGCCATAAGAGGGATGAATGAGACCTTGGGAATCATACATGGGGAATGTTCTAGGTAGTTTGGTGACTATTTTTACATTTTGGGTGTAGTAATTTGTAAGATATAGACTCTATAACATGGATTAGATGACTTCTTATAAGGGAAAAATAATTTGAATTTTTTTTAAAAATATAACCACATCATAATGGATAAATTACATCCATTCGTGTTTACTCACATTCTTTAGATGCTTATGATGGCTATCCATAAAACCCCTTTTTCAATATAGTTTCTTCAAAAGAAACCCACCCCAAATCCACTCAGTCCATGGGAATGTGACCTATTTTTCATTAATAAGCATAACTATGGAAGATACTTTGAACTCATATTTTCTCAAACTTCCCTTTCTTTTCACCATCCACACTGATAATACAAGAGATTAAAAATAAATAGAAAATATTTAATTTTTTGTGTCTTATTATATTCTTTTTCATATGGTATTATATCTTAATTGGGTTCACATAGAAAATAGTTTGGAATTCAAATGGACATATTAATATATTACCTTTACTAAAAACATGAAGCATCTTTATTTTCCTACAATGTGTAATCCATTTTTCAGGATGATTATATTCATTATTTTAGAAATAACATTTTTTGTGGGATATATGGTTTAATAAATTCACAAATAACATAATTATTTCTTATATATACATCAAATTTCCCACTTGTGAATTCAACACTTTTCCAATCTATTATTTCTTCAAGGAGAAAACCCACTCTTTTTTATTTATTTTAAAATTCATAAACATATTTAAGGGATTTGATTTATGTTTCATAAACACAATACAATTTATATGAGTGAATTTATTAATAAAATAAATAAATTAGTTTTATCCATTATTTTATAGCCTCCCCATAAACGATCAAACATTTGAATAAATGAGATGTAAGGGGTGAGATAATTGAATATCTACATTATTATGTTTAGAATTGAAAATAATTCCATTTTGGAATATAGAGAAATTACAATTTAATCATCACATAAAAATAAGAATATAATGAATATTATTTCCTTGAATAATCTCCCTTAAATTTCTTGGAATAATGTGAGAATGTTTTCAATTCCACAACTGATTTTCTTCCTTCAAGCATAAATATAATGAATTTTAGTATCACCAACCAAAAACATGATGTATCATATTCATTATACACTCATTAATACACAATAATATTTCATCCTCTTAACCAAATATTTATTTTTTAGAAAACAATTATTCATTACCCTCAACACATAACACAGACACACATAATATGATGTGTTTTAATCTATTGACAAAGAGAGTGTTCATCAAATTTTTCTTTTCATCTAAAATAAATACTAACAAAACTCATTTTGTCTTTAGTAAACCATAATTAAAAAAGGTTAATGATCCTTCCTTTCACTTGTCAATATCAATCAAGCACTTTAATATCCTATCATACGTGAAGAGAATCCCCTTTCCAAGATCCATGGTTTTTTATATAATTTGAGTGTGACTTCAACAACCAAACCATTTTACATTATTTTCTACTTCCTATTCAAGGATTTTTGAATAACTAAATTCATAATCAATTATAAAAGGTTTATTGTGAGAAAATATTCAATATGTAAACCTAGTTGGTCACATATTCGACAAACCTCTTCCAAATATTGAGTCTTGGTTTCAACCATTTGTTAAAATATTTTAATTATTTCTAAACATTTTTACATTGAGTGGGATGATTAAACTCCAAAATTTCCACACATGTCATCCAGAGTCATATAAATATTTATAATTTAACCAAAATATCATATACATGCACCAAAATCCTCCAAAATTCTAACAATATCTATTAAATGAGTATATCCATTTGAAAACTACTTGCCATCAAAGAGTATAATAATATTATTCTTCCACCATTTTACCATAATCCTTCTCCATATTCTCTAAACAAAAAAAATATGGAATATCCAATAAAACATTATTATTTAGTCTATTATTCATATATATCATTCTGAATCACAATTTTTAATATATTTTTATCTCAAATTAGCGTTCCCCAAATTTCTAGAATTCAGAGAGTAGTTTTATTTTCCCACTAAATCAACTTTATTCACCTCAATATTTGTATCAACCTTTTCAATAAATTTAATCATTCTGGATTTTTGAAATTCATTAATATAATTCTAATATACAGGTTTAAAATTGTTCAGTTCATTTTCCCCTTCTGTAAATATTATTCAAGATTATTAAGCATGTTTTTCTTTTGTTTAACATTATCTTCCAAACCAACATTAAAATAATTCTCTATAGTGAGAATATTATTCATGTTATCATTTTCACCGATCAATATTTACTTATTTTTAGTATAAAAGGTTTCATTTGTTTAATTATTAACTATATTTCTATAGATTATTATTATTCTTCTCTAGTTTTTAAATCCTTAAAACAAATTATTTGAAATAACAGTTTATCATGAACTCAATCTTTTCCCCTTCCTTAATTACATAATTTTTTATCTAAATTTTATTAATTTCTTCATCATTAATTTTTTAGTTATAAAATCTCACTAACATCTCTTAAAGTCTCAACTTCATCTTTATCTTCTATAATATCATTAGTAGTGTCCACCAATCTGGAACTCTCTCTTATGGCTGTAAAGGGTTCTTCATGAGACTTTAAGTATGCCTCCTTGTAAACCATAGGTTTCTGATTACTATCATAGGTTTAAAGTCTATAGTTAGAAGACTATACCCCTATCATAGAAGTATAAATAAATAATAATAATCAAAAAAATAATAAAATTATACACATAACTTAAGATAAGGATAAAATCAAAACAAATAATATATCAAATAATTAAGGAATATTTAAATTACATTCTATAATATTTATAAATGTTATGATCATACAATATAAATAATACTAACAAACATAAATAAAATACATAATGTCCAATGTCTCAAACCCCACGCCAGTCTCATCTGCAAACTCCATCCCAACTGTAAATAAGAAATAATCAGAAATTTATTTTTACCATGTCCAATCATGCATCTGGATAATCTTCTCTGGTGCCAAATGGTAACCTGAATAGAGCATGAATATAACATAGTATGTTGACACCACCATGTCGAAACTTACCTATCTGATAAGAAGTGTATGCAATAATGTGATAAGTCTGTGTATTAATTAATTAAACAATTAATAAAATAGAACCATATTCTACTTCAACTATGTGCTAGAATATATATGAGCATGTCTTAAAACCATGCCAACCCAAATAATATAACCAAGGATATATAACCTAATTCAGCTCCATGCCAGAATATCTCTATGAATTTCTTACAACCATGTCGACCACAAACATATAACCATGGTATAGTCACAAAAATCGGGATAAATTTTATATAAGCCTTATAATATTATTGGTGAATGACCTATAATAATTAAAACATAGGACTAGACATAGCACATTCTCTATAATCATTATAGATTGGGAATGACATAGGTCTATTCATTATCATCATTATAGAATATAAGTGTGCAAGTTCCAAGTCTAATCCTGATATATAATAATTATATTGTGGAATGAATTATGTATCATACAACATGGATATCACAATATCACATCAAAATTATCAATGGTTAATTATGGGAATTACCCCTTTTCATTCATAATACACCTGAAATTCCATTCAAAATTTATTAAAAATTATATCAAAAAGAAATAATCCAAAATTTATGGATTCTATAACATGAAATCAGCCTACACCACATGTCATGCTAAACATAATTTATACCATTTTCCAATTCAAATAAATTCATGATTTTATCACCCAATGGGTTGCCAAAATCCAGTTAGAATCCAATTTAAAACAAAATAATTCATGGAATAATCCCATTTATCAGTGATTCAATTTAGGTTCTCAATTCATTGGCACAATCAAAATATTGCATAAACATTGAAAATATCAAACCATAGGGTTGAGATATAGACCCATACCTTTAATTGATGATCCAACAATGCTTTAATGGCCAAAACTCATGAGGAAGTAGGTGTGGATGATTGAAAGGATGTTCTTAGAATAAAAATTATTAGGATTAAAACTGATAACACAATTAACCAATATATTTCACTACATTGGTTAGAGAACCAAAGGGGAGAATGAATAAACATTTCCAAAGGTACCTACTAGGGATAGAAGAAAAAAATTAAACATCTATAAGCGTGGATGGAACATAAAAATTTCTTATGTAATTCTTTAGGGTTGAGAGGATATGATATATAGTGAAATAGAATGAATTTCATCTGCATTGCGTGTTTAAAATAATAGGTTAGGCATTTACATGGAGGGTAATGAGGTTACATGTCGTGTAAATGTTTATAATGGGATTATATGTAAAATATCTCACCTCTAATTTAATTTATTAAAAACTCAAATAATTACATTATCTGAAACCCACATACCCTATGTGTAAATTTTCATCAGTTTATTTTTTCCCAATTTCCTTTTAAACAACCTGAACCCCCTTTAAAACTTCTCAACATACTAATAACCCATATTACACTTAATATCATTTATATAAAGACTCCATTAATGTAAAGAATAAATCTTGAAAATTAGTTCATTTTCTCCATAAAATCTCTCCAAATCTAAATATGATTCGACCACTAAGGATCAAACAAAATAACTCAGAGAGAAACGTACCTGGAACAAATATGGGATCTTACAATCTCCCCACCATATAACAGATCATCCCTAAGATGCTCCAAATTTCACTGTGAGGTCTGAGGGAACATTTCAATCCACTTTTTTTCATATAATACCCCTCTACCAAGTGTCCTATTTAATTCACCCATTCATCCATTTCACCTAAACCAATAGTATGGTCTGACCTCAAAAATATTTCTCATTATGACTCCCAACCCTTACCGAATTCTTGTTAATGGATGGATCCGTACAAAGATTAAAGATCACTACATATATCTCATGGGAAGGGTGTGGATGATATATTATGAGTTAATACATGTGGAACATCTCTTGGATTTCACTATAGTGTGGTGGAAGGACTAGACAATATGCCACTGGACCAACCCTTTCCACTATTTCATATATCCCGAGAAACCCTTGGAACCATATTTCCATATTTTTACATATTATATTTCCTTAATATAGGAGACACCTGATGGAAAACGTAATAGCCAACCTATTATTTTGGAGGTCATCTCAAAGGGTCATTATATGATTTCTACCTGCTCTAAGAAGTCACCAACCTATGTCTAAATAACTAGACCTGTTCAGATGTCTCCAACATGAGACAAGGCCCAAAAAGTGCTAAATCACCTGCCTACAGCCTATAAAGAAGATAATGAAGCAAACTTATATAATAATCCTCAAATGTGTCCATTTGGATTGATTCTTAGAATCTACTATTATAATTAAACTCCTTGAGCTCCATATGTATCTCTCATGAACTACCAATATACAAAACACATCTTATAAGATTTCCTCTAGAACCTAAATAGTCCTCTCAGATTTACCATCAGTCTATGGATGATGGGATAAGCTCAAAAGAACTGATGACCCCAAGACGTTCTGAATACCCTTCCTGAAATGGTTGTGAAACAAGGCTATCTATCTGAAATTATACTCCTTGGAATACCATGAAACTGACCTACCTTTCACACATTATGATTTCCTATTTCATAAACTGTAATGGTTTCCCAAATAGGTAAAACGTGGGATAAATTATATAGTCCATCCAAAAATAAACACATAAATCATTATTCTTATAGGACTACCAAGGTAATCAAAACCCAAAATCCATTGTGACATTATAAAATTTCAACTAAGGACTGGGTAAAATATGAAAAAACCCAGACAACCTCTTATGCTCAACTTTCACATTCTAAAATGTGAATCATCTATCCACTAATATTTTCACCAAAATATTCATTTAGGAACACCAATAATATCTTTCTAGAACATGATTCATATGTGTCAAAATACTGATGTAACACCCATATAGAATCATTAAACAACCTCATCGGCTCCTTGCACAAACCTGTAGGAACCCATATTAGGCCATCAAAAAGTCAAGAAATTAAACTACTAAGATACCATCATGATGATGTTTCCCCGCAATATAATTTTTCTCTTTGAATTAATCCGTTTGGACGAGAAAACAACTCTATCTTAATCTTCTAAAAAATTATGGGTATAAAAAATGTTGATGTTAGATCCACATACCCTTAAGACTCTTAAAAATATAAATGAATGTCTGTTAAGTGTTCCATTATCCTCCACTCATCTCAGGACTCCTATACTTCCTCTGATTGTGAATTATGTCTCAAATTGTTTGCAATTATGCTTCCCTTTCCAAGTGTATAATATAATTAAAATTCAAAATACTACACATACTCAACCCACCTCCTCTATATATGGTTAAGTTCACGATGAAAAAAGATATACTTTAGGATCATGTGATTTTTGTATAACAAAAAACACTCACCCATGAGATAGTGTATCAAACATCTTATGGAATGTGCCACTACCACTAACACTAGATTTTGAGAAGGGTAATTCTTCTAATGAGGTATCATCTTCCTATATCCATAAGAAACCACATGATCCTACAATATTATAACTTATATGAGTCCATATTCTGATGTGTTACAATATAGGGCATAAGATTTACCTGACATAGATTAAGTGAAAATAGGTTCCAATGATATACATTAATTCAGATCTTGAAAATCATTATCCTAAGAATCCAACCAAACAAACTTCACCACTTTCTTAGTCAACCTAGATGTTGGGGCTACAAAATAGGAGAAATATTTGATAAAATTCTCTTAATAACCTTTTAAACTCATAAATTTATGAATTTCAAAGACATTAAAGGGTTTTCCTATTGGTATACTAGATGTCACTTTATCTAGGTCCACCGAAACTCATTCCTCTAATATTACATGGCCAAATAAGTGAACATTATTTATTCATAGACTACATTTGGTTATCTTGGCATAAAGATAATCCTCTCTCAATGTACTCAGGATGATGTCCAGATGTTTTACATTATCATATATTGATTTGGAATACACTAACATATCATCAATGAAAACCACCATAAAATGATCCTAGAAAAGATGAAATATCTTATTTATTAAGTCCATGAATACTTCATGTGAATTAGTCAACCAAAATGACATTACAATGAATTTATACATCCCATAACTAACCCTAAAATAAGTTCATGGTATGTACAATGGTCTAACCTTCAACTGATGATATCTTGATATCAATTCAATATTATAGAATATCTTATCACCTCTCAACTAATCAAAAATCTATTCAATGTGTAGAAGAGGATACAAGTTCTTGAAGATCATATTTTTCAACCTTTTATAATCCAAAAATTAGGATAATGATCCATCAGCCTTCTTGGTGAAGAGAACTGAGGAACCCCAAGTAGATATAATCAACACTATTAAGACTTTTGATTCTATATATTCAAACTAAACCTCTAACTCCAAAGCTTTTCTAGTTCCATTCAATCGTGAACTCAACATCTCGCTCGAGTGGTAGAACATAGATCTCATTGGGAAAAAATACTAAAACAATCTACCATTAGATGAAAATATTCTTTCTACATAAAACCATTATCTAGAGCAAGACTAGTGATTTGATCCATGATATAATCCAATCTTAATTGAATTTTTCCCGCATGACCAGTCCGATGATCCTAGTCACCCTACTAAGAATAGTTTCATCCTTATAGGGATAGGAAATGATCTATCCTCCTATAATAATCAATATGATCCAATTATAGAACTATCCAATCTATGAAATGAATTAAGTTGAAGCCTATAATTTCAAGTACAAATGGTTCCAAAAAGAAATGGTAACCACCAATCTCTAGAGAAAACTCCATGAAATGTTTGATATTCTCTAACTGCACTCCCAAAGATGTGTCATTGGTTAAAAAATCATATAATATTTCCACATAAAAGACAAAATCATTTTAAAAAATATCATATTGAAAAGTGTAATATGCTTATATATCAAAGAGAACCAGAGATATGGTATATGATATAAGAATCATACCTCTGAGGGTAGATGGTCTTGCATCCATGTTATCCGAAGTAGTCTTCACAACACGAAACTAACTTGTACCTCTTCCCTATGATTCATTATGACTACCATGAGCTATTTACCTAACTTGGTACTATTTCTTATGAACTAGGGTACCATATACCATGCCTCAACCTGAATAGCCTATATAACTCCAACTACCGGCTAGATATTTGGTAACTCATCTCCTTCTCAATTATTGTTACTATCCTAGTCCTATGCCACTATTATTCTATGGAATGTTCACACAGAGCCTCTTAAGATGTCCCTATCTACCAAAAATATTATAATGGACGTTGGGGAGAGGACAATGTGGGTGCTTGTGGCCAAACATCCCAATATAATAGCACTGTAACAAATCATGATCATTGGATGGTAGTCCGATACCCTAACTTCTCTTCCCACTAATATTTTTGAAGAAACAAGCATAACAGTGCTTCTTACCAATTGAAGAATAGTTCCTAGATCACCTTGTTTAAATATTATTGTCATTGCTTGAAGCCTCTCCCAAATTACCTTGTGTGATGAGTGCCTGATTCATCACCTCTTTAAAGATGCATAAATGAAAAAAAATACATGTGACTTGATCTCATAATGAAGAAAATCCTAGAAACCTCTCACCCATATATTTAATCATCTACTAAAGATGTAGAAAAGCATTTTAGGTCATTAAAACATCCATCATAGTCCATCATTGACAACCCCTCATGTATCAAATGGATGAAATCAGGATATTTTTCATCCCCAAGGTTCTCAAGATATAAATGGATCAATAAAATTGTCTCAAAGTCCTTCCAAGATAGCTCATCACACTACTCAGCTTCCTCTAGAATATCCCACCAATGCTTGGTAGTTCCACTAAGAATATACATAGAACAATTCACCCTCTTATCCTTGGGTGTCATGAGATACTTGAAGATTGTCTATACTATATAAATCTAGAACATGACTACCTATCGTCCACCTACCCCTGTTTGCATTGGCATATGCTGAAGCTGAAACTCCATTGTCAGCTAAGACATGAAAGGAATGGTTTGAAAAATCTCCTTGTCCATGGATTATATAACACTTGGGAATATTTCATGAAGATGAATTTCCATATTCTCATAAGAGACTATAGTAATTTATAGTTTGGATATGTTAGGAGCATACTTATTTCAACTCTAGTGATGCTCGAGTCCATGATGATGAAGATATATTTCTACTATAAGAAAAACAAACACCTTAGAGAACTGGCTCATGATAAGGTCAACCAAACAAGGTGACTAAAATAGAAAACCTCTAACTATTATTCCCTCTAGACATGACATATAAGTATTTTATCATGACACGGAAACTTATTTCATTTTTCCAGTGAAATAGATATTTCATAAAATAGTTCATTAGTAAAGTAAATACCAAATGTAAAATTGATATTCCTCTATCATGAACAATCAATGTCAATATATACCTACATTCCTATTATGATACATTTATGCACAGATCTTCCTATACCAAGAAACAAGTAAAATATAAGGAAACAATAATATCATAAAACAACATCCTCACACAACATGTGAATCACTCAAGGTCAAATAACATCAATTGTAACAAGTACCCATCAAAAACAACAATCCCATCAATGGGTACATAGATTTTCCTCGTACATTAGTTATATAATCTCATTCTAAAGCTTGATACCATGTCTCAAAAAATCCAAGTCTCCTTTATAAATTTATCAAATCTTATAGTAGATGCAAATAAAAACCTCCCTCCGATAACACTTTTTAACATTCCCCAATCTAGAACTTGATCACATTGTCGGAAAGTGTTGGTAATGAGGACTCTAGCACACCTCCCCATATATGAGAGGCCTCCAAATAGCAGTGGTAGTGTTACTAGTATAGTGGGGAGACTACACCCCTAGTATGAAGTGTCATAATAGTAAAAAAAATCCCAATAAGCTGAAAATTATCAAAGCACACACGTAGTAAAAGGTAATGATAAAAGCTAACATAGAAATCCAATAAATAACAATGTAATAATGTAATGACGTAATAAAATGTAAGTAAATTTCATGATAGAAAAATTAAAAAAAATACTAGTTAACAATAACTTGTGTCAAAACCCTATAAGAATTAAAACATTCTAGGTCAAATCCCTATAATAATTGCAACATGGTACTGGGTATATCCCACTCTCTTTAATAATTACAACATAAGAATGGGAATATCTTACAAAATATCACCATTACAACATATAAGTGTTCATTTTTTAGGGATGAGCTTGATATAGTTGAATTACTTAATGGAAAACATTACATTTAATAAAACATGAATATCAAAATATCCCATTACAATTCTCATTCGATAATTATTTAAATTACAATTATTATTTTATAATCCACTTGAAATTTAATTCAAAATTGATTAACAATTATATCAATAAGAAGTAATCCATAATTTAGGGATTCTAAATCAAAAAAATCACCCTTGGTCACATGCCATTCTTACCAAAATTTAATCCATTTCCAATTCAAATATATGCATGGTTTTCTCACCCTATGAGTAGCCATAAGCTAGGTCACAAGACAATTGAAAAAAATGGAATTTAGGGAATAATCCCATTTCTATTTTATTCAATTTATGAGCTCATTTCATTTCTTTAATAAAAATATTTTATAATCTTTTCAAAAGTGAAACCTTATGGTTAATATTTAAAACACTTACCTTTAATAAATGATCAAAAAATGATTCAAATGGATAACACACATGAGGAAGAAAGTTTGGATGATTTAAAAGAGTTTCCTAGATCAAAATTGATCAAGATCAAAACCAACAATGTAATCAGAAAATGGATTTCCACAAATTAGTTGGAGAACCAAAGTGGAGAAAGAAGAAACCTATCCAAAGGATGTTTATAGGGATTGAATATGAAAATATAACACCCATAAGATATTTTGGCGCTCTAATGTTTCTCTTAGAATTTTGTATTCTTGAGATGATTGGAGTTGTAGTCAAATAAAAAAGAAATTTAGTAGCATAACATATTTAAAACACCAGGTCAGGAATTTACCTGGCATGTAATGTGGTAACACATCATGTCAATTTGTTTAATGGAATTCTCCAAAAAACAACCTCGGTGGATTTAATTTGTTAAAACCCTCGAACAATTACACGATGTGTAATACCTTTACTTGACATGTAAATGTTCTTCAGTTGATTTTACAGACAATTTTTCTTTTAAATAACCTAAACACATTTAATGGTTTTCAACTTACCAGGAACCAATATTAGTAATTAGTTCCATTTATACCCAAACTAAATTAACTAAAACAAGTTTACATCACCAAAATTTAGTCTATTTTATCCCACCAAGGATCTTAATCTCCGAACAAGACTTGATCACCAAGGTAGAAATAGAAGAAATCAGAACGAACTATACCTGGAAAATGATGGGATCTTACATCATTTTTTTTACATAGGTAATAAATTTAACTTTTTGGGGTTTAGATAAATACTTAACCTTTCTATTAAAATAAATAAAAATATTTATTTATATTTAAAGGATTTTTATTTGGGGAACATATCACCTTTACAAAATCATATTGATAATCATTATTTTCTTTTAATCGTGGAAATTTTCAATAATATGTAAAATATCTCCAAAATTCAAATACAACAGTGATATGTTTATCTAATAATTTACTTTTCCTCTTCTCACACTTCTTAAAATTAATTTCATTCTTTTATCATATTTTGTTTAAATATATTCTTCTTTATTGTTATATAATAGTTTTTATTCATCTCTTTTATGGTTTTTATGCTTTCAAAGGCATCTATCTCTCTAAAATTTTATTTTATTGAAAGTAATACCTTTCCTCATTTAATAAGAAATAGAAATTTTATGTAATTCATATAATGTAAGTGTACCCTAATCAAATTCTTTGTTTGCTAAAATATTTTCCACAATTCATTTCAATAAGATACATAATATATTTTTGAAAATCCTAGAGTCTTTTAATTTCTCTCCAATCTTGAGATGGTTGTAAAAAATTCATAGAATTGAGTGAATAATTCATCCAATATTTCATCATATTTCATCATGATATATTAATATATTATCCATTAAACATGTATATTTGATTTATTTAATTTCATATTTCTGTAAAAAATATTTTCAAACTTATTCTAAAAGCATTTCACTATTATAATCCCTTTAACTTTAAGAAATTGTTATTCTAAAGGAGAAAAGAGGATGAAATTCCTATCCTAACCATAATTATCAAAATATATCTCACCTACTACTTTCATTTTATCAACTTCAAGATGATGTCTAAAACCGTTGGTATCATCCTCCAATATGTCCAAGATTATTGAATATAGGCATGAAAACATTCCATCTTTCCAAATATAGTAAATTTCCCCACTGAAAATGGGAATCCATTGGCTATTCACTATATTAATTTAATCCACATCAAACAATAAAATTTCAAACATGAATGTTCAAACATATGGGAAACTCTCTCTCTACTCTATACTATAAACAATTTACCAACGTCAAAGGAAACCAGAGTGATTTGATACCAATTGAAAAGTCCCTAATGAATATTGAGAATTCAATGAGACGGGTTTTAATAAGGTAATTCACTACCATTTACATTTATCCATAAAACAAATATATATACCAATTAATATACATGAAAATTTTACTATACACACACCAAACTATTATAAGTAAGGTTTTAATTTTTTATGTTTATTGGTTAAAATAAAATAATTATAGACTCAAGGGTAGAATTGTAGTGTTCATCATTAGTCATGGATGGAATCAAATATTTAAGGAAATATTTTCCATAACACAATATTTTTTAATGCTTATATAACTGTAATAATTTCATAGAAGTTATTTTGAGATGTCTAGACAAAAAAAGTCATGATCATATCCCAATGTTGGTGCACTCACTAGGAAGGGATTACTGGTGTGATTAATTATAAAATATATAAGAGGAACTCAAGTTTCATAGTAATTGTATATAATTATTATAGGGATATATAAGAGTAAATAATAACAAGATCTTATATTCCATAATGAAAATATGTCTATAGATAAATAAACTTTTTTGGATATGGATGAAAATTTTCACCACAGATTTGACCAAACCATAACTAATTCTATATAATAATGAATAAAGAGTACAAAAGAGTAACTAGTTTATAATATTTATAATGGTTTTTTTTAAATAGGAAAAATCCCAGCATAAAAAATAAAATATATTGTGAAAATAATTATTGATTCATAATCAATAACATGTGAGAAATTGGTGTGACTCTGAAAAGTAAAGACTAATGGGACCATGACATAGTCAAGGTGATTGTGATGTGGAGATAAGATTTATCCAGAATTACTTGACCAGATGAAAAATTGGGATATATTAAACCATTCAATAATTAGAATCTTGAGCTAACATATACCAAAATTTTAAAATAAAAAGAGAGGATCATAACATGATATTTCATGTGTTTAAGTAAGATATTATACTTTGATTTTATGGATCAAGCTGTTAACAAAGATCATACCCTAAAATAGACCATTAAACCACATGTTTGGATTTTTTGATTATCACCACATTATAATGAAGGAAATGACATCATGAATTAAATAATTTCAAAAAAAAATTTAATTCAAATACATTTAAGATTTCATGGAACATGTCTCGACTTGACTGAACATAATAGATCATTAATTATTTTTAAAATAAAAAATTAATGGGTGACTTGTGAAATATTCATGAGAAATTTTTTGGAATTTTTACCTCCTGATATTGGGAATATCAATGAATAAATGATATTTTTTTAAGAGTGTAAATTTATAGATATGTAGATTATGTGGAAGCTGTTGCTTAAATGATGAATTTCCTTGTTGTTCTAGAGTTAATGAGAATAATGGAAGAATAATTAAAAAACCCTATATGGATTAGTATTTATATTTTGTTAATAATTATAATTATCATACATTTTGTTTAATATTCTTTTATAAATTACCTTTGAATCTATGAGTTGAAAGGGAAAAAGGGGTAGAAACCCTTTAATAGGGAAGATATATTTTAGAAACCGGATAATGATGTATAATTAGTATAGATATCCTTTATTCCATTGATATAATGTCAATTTATTCTCTTTATATTAGTATATAATGGTGTTCCCTGAAAAATATTTATGTCCATATCTTGATTTTATATCTAGATATTATACATGTGAAAGAATTAAAATATCAAAGACTTCATTCAAATGAAAGAAAAAGATCTAATTAATTAAAGAAGAAGAGAAACTAAACAACCAAATTCACCCCTATTAGTATTTATTTGGGGTTGTGGTAACAACAAGTAATATCAGATCACATGGTTCAATATTTTTGAATATATCAATTTAAATTTTATATCATGGTAAATTCCTTGAATGAAGAATGAGTCTTGTTATTTGATGAATTCAATTAATAATTATGAAATAATCAACTGAGATTTCTTTTATTCTATATCAGGATCAGTGATTACTCTGTAAAAATTTATGAAATTAACACAAGTGATGATATATAATTGGTTATGGTTGAAGTGGAAGAGAAGATTCTCAATTTTCATATAAAGGATCAAAATGAATTGTCTATAATATTATCAAGTAATATTTATATAAAGGATATGAATTATGTTTTTATGAAAAATATTTGGGATATGTTAAAAAAAATATACGATGGATATATCATGGTATGAAAATATAACCTAAATGTGTCACATAATAGGTTTGATGACTAAAAGATGTTTCCAAATTAAAAAAAATTTGGTTTGTTTAATTATCTCCTCAATGTTTTTAAATATATTTTTTTACTTATAGATGAAATGAAATATTTTGATGTTATAAAATAAAGTCTTAAGATATTACCACCATTTTATAACCCGAAGGTTTTTTATCATAAATATGGGAGTTTTGAAAACTTATATCCTGATGATATTCATATAAATCTTATAAAAAATAATATATGGGTAAATACATAGATCCCAAAAAGTCAATCATTAATTAATATTGAAATTATGTCCTTTTAAATACACGATATACATTATTCTATAAGTAAATTAGATGATTTTAGTGATGAATTTCTATCCTCAGTAAAAATAAAATTCATGTGAGGGAAATAGTGGTATAAATGTAAGCTACCATTGGTTTTGTGTGTGTGTGTAAGAGTTGGAAATATATAAGGAGGATGTAGAAATAAGGAAAAGAAGAAAGATGATAATAATAATTATGGAATCCAGCCTTTTTATTATAGAATGTTTCATTAGATTTTACAAACAAAGGATCTTTTATGTTTAGTGTCTTGGAAATACGCTACATAATACATGAAAACATAAGGAATACTTTTAATCATTTTGTAATGTTTATTTATAGGTTCATAGTAAGTAAAACTATTTCATCTTATAACCTGGGGACATACATCAAAGTAAATGGTGGGAAGAAGTCCCATTAAGGGTAAACAAGGGAAACAATTTACTTGTGATATCAATAAAAACATGATGAAATACATAAAGACACGAACAATGGAAATAGAGGCATATCATAATAAAACGAACATGAATATTAACTTGAAAATGTGTCTACAAAATTTAATTTATACATTCATAAGAATATCACCAAATTCTATCCCCAGTGTTTCATAATAATTAATGAGGTTATTCACCAAGGTATTATAAAAAGTAGCAAGGTTATTTACCAAGGTCTGGTGAAGCATTCCATCTATTGAGATTAATTTCTTTACCTAGTGCATTGGAGTGATATCATGGTGCACCTTTAATATGTATTTATTTTCATGTGATCCACATAAACCATAATCAAACATTTCATAAATAACCAAAAGTGAATAAAATAAATGGTCATAATATCAAAATCATGATGTCTTAAAATGTTCTTAAAAACATTATTATTATGCAATTTATAACCCATAGAAATGGAATAAGGGTATAATGTATGTCAATTATAGAATCAAATATATCATTTTTAGGTCTTGATGAATACCCCTATAAATGAAATTGGTTTGGGTATTTACATAAAAATTTAAGATAATTTCTTGAGAAAAAGAGAGTGATTTTGACACGAATGTTTTGCAGCATAATGGCTATGAAACAAGGTTTTTAGAAAACATTAAAAATAGGGGGGGTAAGGGTTAGAAGATTCATAAAATACTCATAATATAGTAGAGGTATAGAACATAATGGAAATAATAATGTGTTATGGAAACATGAAAGACATACAACATAAAAGAAATCATTAAAGGAAAAGAGTGGCCTGAGAGTTCCCTAACCTTGGAGAGTACCTTGTAAAACTCTAAGATCAGGACGTTGGGGGATTGAGGGATCCTTGAGAGGTATAACTAGTATAAATTCGTGGATAATGATTTTGGAATGAATAGATACTATGAAATTGGTGGGTATTTATAAAAAAGTTTAGATAATATTTTTTTAATTTCAAGGGACACCTCATTAGTGGTATTTAAAAAACCATGGGCTTTCCCATGGAATTTTCCCATCATATTGGACACATCAGACACCTTATATCATATTTTAATCCTTAATAGTCTACTAGAATTATTAGATCCTAATTACATCATTATTATATAACTATGATGTCATTAAACATACTGAAAACGAAAAAACTGTATATTAACTATTTACTGAAAAATCAATAGTTTCAGAAAAATCCCAAAACCTCTCCCTTACCATTTTTTAATGTTCATAATTCAAAAGTGAAAAAAAAAATATAAAAATTAATTTCATTTTAAATTAAATTAAATAAAAAAATCTAATACTTAACTAATTATATCTAAAACATTTATATATATATACTATGATATAATTATATCACATTACCCCTTAAGATGACTAAAACATATTTATACATCCTTAGCTGATGTTAATATTCCATTGGTAAAATTACCATTCAGAAGGGTAAAATTAATATTCCAAAGGGTAAAGATACTATTCACCAAAAAAAATATTTTGAACTTCTTAAACCACATTCCTTACCCTAATTACAACTATGTATGTATGATTTTCGAAAATGATTTCACAGAAAAAGTTATTTAATAATAAAATAATTCTTTCTCTTCGTAAAAAACACTATTAATCAAATACTATTCATGAAAAATCACTATTCATAAAATAATATTCATCAAATACTAAAAAATTTAAACTTCATAGAAAAATTCTAAAAATTCAGGCTAGATTAATTTTAAAACCTAAAATTCAAAAATGATGTTTATTTTACAATAAAAATTATCTATGTTTGAGAAATCTCTAAAAAGTAAAACATTTACTTCTAAAATTAATTTTTCAAATTTTTCTTAATCAAACATATATTTTTATAAGAAAATCTATTCTTAAAACGGGAATGATGAAATAATTTTTTTTATATCAATGGATTACACAAAGTAACTAAAAACTCATTACATAACCCCTTATAACGCCCACATAAGACCTAAGAGTAAGGTGTGAAATGCTGAGAGAATCTTTAGGAGGCTTAGAAATCATTTCCAGAGTAAGGATTTCTATCAACTTTCATTTTTCTTATTGACGATTCTGTTCATGGTTAACTTGTTGAAGTTCGGCTTGGGCTTAGTCCAAAGTAAAGTCCAATGATACTATCTCGTTCCCAAGCTCTAAAAAATGGCCTTTGTGATTATCAGGTCTACTAGATGAGGCCAAAAAATATTATTTATACAGAAATAGCCATTATGATTTCTATTTATAATCACTAATATTAACGTTGAGAGTGTAATTTCAAATGGTCATATTGACCAACAGTCATATAATAGTCGAAACCCAACTATCTCATTTCAGCTATAATCACTTCATTAATAAAGGGGTATAGTTTTCTTGAGTACAAAATAATATAACATACATTTTCAAGAAACAATTATTATTCAAAATGTTTGGGTCGTTACATTATCCACACCCCTCTAAGAAATTTCTTCCCTAAAATTACAACTCTTACCCTCAAAAGAGAGAAGGTGTGGGTACTTCTACCATATTGTCTCTACGATCCAATATCTCCATCAGATGCCCCTCATAAGAGAGTTCATGTTCCAGTTGCACCACCTTAGGATTTATTATGTGTGAAGGGTTAGGAATAAAATTCCCCAATAGGGATACATTAAATACAAAATGAAATTGATCTAGATTTGTAAGAAGTGATAGATGATTAGCCATTGCTCTTATGTGATCAAGGATTTTATAGGGGCTAATATACCTAGGGATGAGCTTCGCTTTCTTTCCAAACCACATGAATCTCTTCCATAGGGAAATTCGATGGAAGACTTTGTTACCTAAATCAAACTACATGTCCCTTCGAGGGTTGTCCAGATATCTATTCTTGCGAATCTGATCATCCTTAATGTGTTGTTGGATCACCTAACCATTTTATATCATCTCATGTAAAAGATGAGGCCTAAGAACCTTTATTTCACCACCATTATCAAATCATCTTAGAGTTCTATATTTCTTTCCAAATAGAGCTTTATAGGGTTCCATTAGAATGCTCAAGTGGAAGCAGTTATTGTAAGAGAAAAAAATAATGAAATATGTTGATCCCAATTACATTTAAATTCCATTGAACATGTTCACAAAATTTTGTTGAGTGTTTGAGTAGTTCTTTCAGATTGGACATCAGTTTGGGGTGATAGTCATTACAGAAATAAAATTCTGTACTCAATGCATATTGAAGACATCTCCAAAATGTTGATGTGAACCTTGGATAATGATCATATATGATAGAAAGTGGTACCCCATGTAGCCTTACCACTTCACTCATGTAAATACTAGAAAGTTGATCAAGATATAAATCTTCCTGAATAGAGATAAAATTGGTAGTACTGGTGAGACGATCCACTATAACCCACATCGTATTGTTTCCTTTGGATGTTCATGGGAGACAGGTGTGAAAGTCGATAGTGATATTGTCACACTTCCATGCTGTTATGGGTAGTGGTTGTAATACTCCTTTAGGAAGTGTCCACTCTACCTTCACTTGCTGACACAACATACACCTTTTAGTGTAATCGACAATCTCCCTTTTCATGTTATCCCACCAATAATGATCACAGAGGTCCCTTTACATTTTCACGATTCCCTGATGTATAGAAAATTAAGAGCCATGAGCTTCATTCATTAGATCCATCTTTATTTACATAATATATGGAACACGTAGTCTTATATGAAATTTTAGTACACCTTATTGATCAATAATGATCTTAGGATACTTACCATCATTCATAGGATACAAATTTCTTTGTAACAAAGGATCTTTTTTCTGATCTTTCCAGATCTTCTCTAGTAATGGAATTTGAGAAATAATTTGGGTTAGGGTTGATGATTTTCCTTCCCTTACAATATCCATGTCCATCTTTACTAGGTCGTTGATCAAAGGATCACTTTGAATCCCCATAATTTCCAGCACAACATGGTTTTTCCTACTGAATGCATCAAAAAACTTTATTTTTTCTTATCAGATGATAATGAATTAAACAATCATTATATTTAATAATTTATAACTATATCCTATGTCTTATATTAAATTTCTATTGTGAGAAAATAAACTTCTAACATTGATGATCTATGTATATATCACTCTTCTCCCATTAAAGATAGTGCATCCTTTTATTTAGAGAAAAAACAACTGCATCTAGCTCCAGATCATGCGTAAGATAGTTCTACTCATGAGTCTTTAAGAGTTGAGATACATAAGTAATCAGCTTTTAATTTTCCATGAGAACTCACCGATGCCCTTTTGGAGATGAATAAATAAAAATAATGAATCCTTCTTTTCTTGAGGGAAGAGTTTACATGGGTGTAGTAAGCAATCTCTTCTTCAGCTATTCGAAACATTCCTCACACTTCTTTGTCCAGATGTAATTAATCCATTTTCGAGTTAATATGGTTAGTGGAAAATAAAATAATGATTTTTTTGACAAACCACTTATAATAACCTGAAAAACTAAGGAAACTACAAATCTCATTTATTGATGCAGGCTACAGACACTTCTCTATAACATTTTTCTTGGTGGGTTCAATTGATATTCCTTCATTGTTTACAATGTTCCTTAAGAAAGAAACCTGTTGTAACCAACATTGAAATTTTCAAAAATTTCCAAAAAAGCCTCTTCTTCTATAGAGTTTCAAAATAAACCTTATATAATCTTCATGATTCTCACGAATTTTTGAATATATCAAAATATCACCAATAAAAATTACAACAAAGTTATTAAGGGTGTCCATAAAGACTCTATTCATCAAATCCATAAAAGTAGTAGGAGCATTTGTCAAACTAAAGGGAATAACAACACAATCATAATTCCTATATCATGATTGGAAAGAAGTATTTGGGATATCTTTTTTCATCACCCTCAATTAATAATAACCAGATTGATGATCAATCTTAGAGAAGAACAGATCCCTACAAAGTTGGTCAAATAAACCATTAATTCATGGAACATGGTACCAGTTCTTTAATATGATCTCGTTAAGTTCTCTTTAATCAATTCATAACTGCATTAATACATCCTTCTTCATCACAAATATAACATGTTCTCCCCAAGGAAACACACATGGACAAATAAACCCCTTATCCAAAAAATCACAGAGTTTCTTCTTTAATTATTATTTCTCCATGTTCTCCATTCTATATTAGGTTTCTGAAATTGGCTTGGAACCAAGCATGACTTCAATGGAGAAATCTACATCTATTTCAGGAGGTTTTCCATGTACCATCTTTGAAAATACATCAACATATTCCGGAACTATTGGAACATTCTCTATCCTTATACTCTCATTTCCATCATCGTCTTCATTAATCAACTCCATAAACAAGGCTATAAGAGGCTCTTATAGACAAAGATTAGGATGATATATATCTACTTGGATGATAATTGTATGTTTTCCAATAAATACTATTATTATTTTATTTTTTTTGAAATTGATCTTGGAATTATACTTTGAGAGTTAGTCAATCCCTAGTATAATGTCGAATTCTATCATGGGAATGAATACTATATTGGTTATAAGATTGTACTCTTAAAATTAAATAATATAGTTTCTAAACACTGTTGATGCTTGGACAATCACTTTAGTAGTCTTGACTAATAACTCTAATTTCAGTGTTTCAATAATTGATTCTATATTATTTGAAAACATGGTGCAAATATAGGAATGGATAGAACCATAATAAAAGAAGTACTTTCAAGCTTTGAGAGAACAACAAGAGTACCTTCCACCATATCATTTTGGAGCTTCAACTACATCTATCATGGTAGAAATAGCATGACCATGCTCCATTGGATATTATTAAGGATAATGGTGATTGATCTCCACTACCCTTAGATTCAGATAGTGATTGGAAAAGGGGCCAATATATCCACACTTGAAACAACAGACTTCAAGTATGTCTTGAACCATATTCAATTTGTTGTTGGTGTTGGTATGTTGAGGCTTTACCTTACTACAACAATTACGAGTGATATAGACATATCTTCCACATGTTTAACACTTACCCCTTCCAAGAAGGTAGTTCCTTAAACATATCTTCCCAAATGTATTACACATGGGAAGTAACACATTGGTTTCCTTCTCTTCCCTGATCAAAGATCCCCCCCAAGATTGGCTCCAGGGATATCATCTATTCATTTGACTTGTGGGACCATTGTGTCTCCCTGAACTGATGATCATCGTTCATAGCACTTCATATGATTTCCTTATAGTTTTCCTAATATAGGTTGGATAGATTATATTGTATATGAGGTCTTAGTCCACTAAAGGATCTATAAACCTTACTAAGAGGATCCAGGGCAAATCTAGAGGTGTAACGTGAAAGCCTTGTGAAGTTCCTCTCATAGATTCCCACAGATTAATTCTACTTCTCCTTTTTCTCGAGAAATTATTTCTCCATTTTTTCCTCACAGAATGAGGGAAATACTTATTTTAGAAGATCACCCAGTACAATTGCCACTCCAAAGATTCAATCTACCCTCTTGGCCTCATTTTTCAAATCAGTGCCCACCATAGATCTGCTTCTCCATCTAAGAGGTAAATAGACAAGGTGACATTCTCTTGTTTAGAATTATGATGTATGGAAATGATATTATCAATAGATCTTATCCATTGTTCTGCACTTAATGGGTTGGTAGATCCACTAAACATTGGTGGTTGTTGACACATAACGGAATGAACGGAATGTTATTCTCTTCATTGTGAAATCAGACATTCAGCTTGATTCAAGTTATTTCACATAACATGATTCATTTGATTTATCATTCTCATGAAATTTATCATTCCAACTTCTAGTAGAGGTCAATCAGTGCATGGTCCATTACGATCACTATTTTCACAGTTCCTCCTATTTCTCTTCATTTTATAAAAGAGGAAAAATATACTGAGAAAAATGTTTCATTTATGAATCTTATAACTCTAAAAGATTCTTATGGTTTAAAACATTGTGTTTGAACGTGATATTCAATATCAACAACAAAATTTATTTTAAATCCATCATAATGATCCATAAAAAGATTGTGATTAACCAAACATATCCCAAAGAGTGTAAAATGAGAGTGCATAATGGACTATTTTCAGGTACCAATTCCCATTCATGTCTATCTAAAAGAGGTTTTTTTGTGTCTTACCCCTAGATACATCTATACAGGAACCACATTCAATTGTTCGTATCCAGAAAAGAGTTTATTTATTCAAAAACCGCTTAATAAATATTTCAACAAAAAACAATGAATTTTTCCTGTATTTAAACTTTTCTATAGGCTTTATCCAAAAGTATTCAAATCCAAATTTAAACAAAAAAACTAAACTATCCTATTATACCAAATATGGCATCCCACATTTTTATTATATAACTTTTCATAATAATTTACAAACAAAGTATATTTATATTTTATTGTCTTAAAAATAAAGTACATAATACATGAAAACATAAGGAATTATTAAAATCCACTTGTAATGAATCATCATAGGTTCATCCTATGTATAATTACTATATCTCATAACTTGGGGATATTAATCAAATAAAAGCCTAAGAATAATTCCCAATAAGGTTACACAAGGGAAATAGTTTACTTGTGATATCAATAATAACTTGATGAAATACATAAAGACATGAGAAATGGAAAAAGTGGCATATAATAATAATAAGACCAGGAATAATAACTTGAAAATGAAACAAAAAAAGTTTTATTTAGAAATTCATATGCATATCACCAAGGACCATCTCCAATGTTTCATAAAATTACCAATCTTATTCACTAAGGTATTGTAAAAATTACCAAGGTTATTTACCAAGGTATCACAAAACGTTGAATCTCTAGACATTTATTTCATTACACAATGCATTGGAGACATTTAAGGGATCAACCTTAATATATAATTATTTTATTATGATCCATATAGACAAAAATCGAAAATTTCATAAATAACCGAAAGAGAATATTATAAATGGGTTTCATATCAAAATATTGACATTTTAAAAAGTGCTTAAAAAAGATCATTATGCCATTTATAACGCACAGAAATAGAATGAGGGTTTTATGTGTGTAAATTAAAAAAATAAAATGTATAATTTTTATTTATTGATGAATACCTCTATAAATGAAATATTTTTGGTTATATGCATAAATAATATAAGATAATTTCTTGAGAAAAAGAGGGGATTTTGAGGTGAAAAGTCTGCAGTATAATGGATCTGCAACATGATTCTAAAAAACATTAAAAGGGAGGGGACATGGGTCACCCTTTCATAAGATACCTATAATATAGTATAGGGAAAGAATAAAATGGAAATAATAACATGGTATGGAAACATGAAAGACATACAATATAAAATAAAATTTGAAAGAAAAAGAGATTTTTGAGAATTGCCTTATCATGAAGAGTAACTTCAAAAACACTATGATCGGGACCTTAGGGGATTTAGGACACATTATGGGGACTCCATGGGAGGTAGAACTAGAATAAAGTCATGGAGAATGGTTTTACAATGAATGTAAATGAAATAATGGAAGGGTATTTATAGAAAAAGTGAAGGAATATTTTATTAATTTCAATGGACACCTCATTAGTGGTATTTTAAAAACCATGGACTTTCCCATGGTATTTTCCCCTGGTATTGGAAACATGGGACACATCATGTCATATTTTAATCCTTAAGAGTAGACCAGAATTATTACATCATGATTACATCATTATCACATAGCTATGATGTCATTAAAATTACTGAAAACTCAAAACTGAATTTTTAATATTCACTGAAAAATAATCCGTTTCAGAAAAAATCCAAAAAAGTCACCCTAACTATTTTTCAATGTGTATAATTAAAAATTGATCTCCATTTTGTAAAAAATAATTTCATTTTAAATTAAATAAAATAAATAAAATACTAATACCTAACTTGTAATTTTTAAAATCTTTATTTACTTATACTATGATATAATTATATCACATTACAACATAATATGATTATAACATATTTATACTTCTTTAGGTGTTGTTACTCTTCAATTTTTTAAATTACTATTCATAAGGTTAAAATTACTATTCCAAAGGGTAAATCTACTATTCACCAAAAAAATTATTCTGATCTTATAGAACAACATTTATCAATCTGATTACAACAATGAATGTCAGATTTTCAAAAATCATTTCACCGAGAAAGTAATTTAATAATAAAATAGTATTTTCACTATTCATAAAAAAATTCAACAAATACTATTCATAGAAAAACACTATTCATCACATGAGAAAAAATTGAATATCCATATAAAACATCTAAAATTGAGCCTAGATTAATTTTTACATTTGAAATTTAAAAAAGATTTTTATTTTACCATAATAATTCTCTATGAATGAGAAATCTCTAAAAACTGAAATTTCTACTTCTAAAATAAATTTATCATTTTTTTTCTTCATTGAACATATATTTTATTAATCAATGATATTCTTAAAACCTGATTTATGAAATATGAATATTATTTATACAAAGGGATTACAAAATGTAACTAAGACCTCATTACATGACAACTTATAATGCCCGCATAGAACCTAAGAGTAAGGTGTGAAATGGTGATAAAATCAGGGGCCGGCTCTGACAATATTCCCCGAGTGATGATTTCTATCGACTTGAGCTTCTACAACAGGTGATTTTGTTCAGGATTAATGTGTTTATGTTCGGCTTGGTCTTGGTCCAAAACAAATCCTGGTGATACTACCTCCATTCCAATATCTGAAAAATGGGATTTGTATGGCCATAGTCAATTAGATGAGTTTATCAACTATAATTTCTACATTAATAATCATTTTTTTTCTATTTATAATCACTAATCTTAACGTTTTAGAGTGTAGTTTCCAATGGTCATATTGACCAACAGTCATATAATAGTTGAAGCCCAATGGTCTCATTTAAATTATAATCTATTCATTAGTAAAGGGATATAGTTTTGTTGAGTATAAAATAATATAACTTATATTTTCATGAAATAATTATTGTTCAGAAATTTTGGGTCGTCACATTCTCCCCCCCTTAAGAAAATTTTTCCCCAAAATTTCAACTATAACCCTTAGAAGAGAAAAGGTGTGGGTACTTATATCCCATAGTCTTCTCTAGTTTAAATTTAGCTTCATCATATTTTTGGTTCCTCTACAACACTTTAACAAGATGGGTAGTCTCTTTGAACATAACTTTGTCTTTAAGATCCAAAATCTCCACTGGCTGCTCCTCAAAAGAGAGGTCATGTTCGAGTTACCCCACCTCAGGATTTAGTGCATACGAAGGGTTAGGTATGTACTCCCTAAAGAGGGATACATGGAATATATCATGAACATGATCTAGATTTGTAGGAAGTGTGAGCCGATAGGCCAATGCTTCTATGTAATCAAGGATTTCCTTGGGGCCAATGTACTTAGGGTTGAGCATCCTTTTCATTACAAACCACATGATTTTATTCCATGGAGAAAGTCGAAGGAGAAACTTGTCACCAACTTCAAACTTCTTATCCATTTAAAGGTTTTCATCACAACTCTTCTATTGACTCTGAGTAGCTTAAATCTATTGTTGGATTACATTAAAATTTTCTATTATCTCTTTCACAAGATTAGGTCCAAGAAGCTTTCTTTCAACAGCTTCATCCCAACAAGAAGGAGCTCTACATAACTTTGCGAGTAGATCTTCATAGGGTGCCATTTTAATGTTTGAGTGGATGTTGTTGTTATAATAGAACTCAACTAATGGGAAATATTGATTCCAACCACACCTAAAATCTATTGAACATGTTCTCAACATGTCCTCAAGTGTTTGAATAGTTCCTTTAGATTGGCCATCATTTTGTGGTTGAAAGGCCATACTGAAATTCAATTCAGTACTCAATGAATTTTGAATAGTTATCTTGAATTTTTATGTGTACCTCAGATCATGATCATATATGACAGAGATTGGTACCCCATGCATCCTTACCGCATCACTCACATAAATCCAGGAAAGTTGATCAGGATAGAAATCTTCCCAAATAGAGATAGAACTGGCAGTCTTGGTGAGACGATCATATATAACCCATATCACATTTTTTCCATTGGATGTTATAGTAGACTAGTGAAAAAGTCAATAGTGATATTTTCACACTTCCATGCTAGTATGGTTAGTGGTTGTAATAGCCCTTTAAGATGTTGTTGCTATTCCTTCACTTTATGACACACTCGACACCTTGTAGTGTATTCGGCAATGTACCTTTTTATGTTCTCCAAAAAAATGATCATGAAGGTCCCTATACATTTTTGTGCTTCTAGGATGTATAGATAATGTAGAGCTATAAGATTCATCTAATAGATCCTTCTTTATTTCTACAATATATGGAAGAAATTGTATTTTATGAAAATACAGTACATCTTCTTGATCAATATTGAACATAGGAAACATCCCATCCTTCACAACATCTAACTTATTTTGTAACAAAGGATCTTTTTTCTGAGATGTCTTGATCTTATCTAGAAAAAGATGTTGAGAAATTATTTGGATTAGGGTTGATGATGTCCATTCCTTTACAATTCCCATGTCTAGCATTACTTGGTTATTTATCAAAGGATATCTTTGAATCCTCATCATTTCCAGCACAATAGGGTATTTTCAACTTATTGCATCAGCAACTTTGTTTTCTATTCTAGGATGATAATGAATTGTACAATCATATTCTTTAAGAATATCCAACCATATCCTAAGTATCATGTTCAATTATTTTTGTGAGAAAATATATTTTAATCTTTGATGGTCTGTGTATATATCAAACTTCTCCACATAAAGACAGTGCCTCCATATCATCAGAGAAAAAACAACTACAGCCAGATTTAGATCTTGTGTAGGATAGTTCTACTCATGAGTCTTCAAATATAAATATTCATAAGAAATCTCCTTGTAATTTTCCATGATAACACACCCAAGACCCTTTAGAGATGCATCGCTAAAAATTTGAAATCCTCCTCTGCTTGAGGGAAGAATTAACACAGGTGAAATAACCAATCTCTTCTTCATCTCCTGAAAAATATCCTTACACTCCGTGTTCAGAATAAACTTAACCCATTTTTGAGTTAACTTGTTTAGTGTATTATAAATTCATGAAAAGTTTTCTACAAATATCATATGATATCCTGCTAAACCAAGGAAATTACGAATCTCAATTATTGATGTTGCCTAAGGCCACTCATCTACAAACATTGTCTTGGCAGGGTCAACTGATATTCCTCCATTGGTTATAATGTTCTCTAAGAAATCAACTTGTTGTAACCAATAGTAAAAATTTCTATACATTACAAAAATAATCTCATTCCGTAGAGTTTCCAAAATAACCCTTAGTTGATCCTCATGATCCTCCTGACTTTTGGAATATATCAAAATATCGTCAGTAAAAACTACCACATATTTATCAAGGTAGTCCTTAAATACTATATTCATCAAATCCATAAAAATAGAAGGAGAATTAGTCAAAACAAAGGGTATAACAACAAACTAATAATTCGCGTATCTTGATTAGAAAGAAGATTTTGGAATACCTTATTTCATCACCCTCAATTGATGATAACCCGACTGAAGATCAATCTTAGAGAAGAACCGAGCCCCATGAAGCTTGTCAAATAAATTATCAATTATTATAAGTGGGTACATTTTCTTTATTATGATACAATTAGTTTCTCTTCAATCCATGCATAACCACATTTATCTATCCTTCTTCTTCACAAATAGAAAAGGTTCTCCCAAAGGAGACACACTTAGATGACTAAAACCATTCTCCAAAGGATCTTGAAGTTTCTTCTTTAATTCATCCAGCTCCACAATATCTATTGTATATAGGGTTTTTTAAATTCTCATGGAACCAGGCTTGAGTACAATAAAGAACTCTACCTCTATTTTTGTGGGAGTGTTAGGTATCTATTTATGAAATATTCCAATGTATTCCTGAACTATAAGAACAATATTTTCCCTCAGACTCTTATTTTAGTTCTTATTCTTCACCAATCAACTATATAAACAAGTCTATAGGTGGTTATTCTAGGATAATATTAGATTGAGATATCTATACATGGAAGATAACTATAGGTTGTCCATGTAATACTACTGAGAATTCCTTAATTATTTATTTTATCTTTGTATTATACTTTGAGTGCCCGTCCATCCCTAATATAATGTCAAATTCCAACATGGGAATGACTACATGATTTGAAATATGATTTTTCTCTCTAATGTAAACACTAGAGTTTCTAAACATTGTTAATTCTTGTATAATACCTCTAGCAGTCTTGAATGATAACTCTACTTTTAGTGTTTTAGGAAAAGATTCTATATTCATTGAAAACATGGTAGAAATAAAATAATATGTAGAACTATAATCGAAAAAAGTACGTGTTAGCTTTGAGAGAAGAACAAGAGTACCTTACACCACATCATTTGGATCATTAACATCATCTGACTTGATAGAAAAAGAATGACCATACTACCTTGGCATTTTCTAAGGCTGATGGTGATTTCCCTCTATGCCCCTCATATCCAAACAGTGATCGGAAAAGTACCCAAGTTGTACACACTTGAAGAACTGTACATCAGGTATGGTATGAACCATCTTCACATTGTCGTTAGTGTGGGGAAGTTGTGTCTTCACCTCAATTTGATAATTACAATAGATATGGTCAACTCTTACAGATTTGTAACACTTCTCACTCTCAAGTAGGTAGTTCGTTAAATGATACTTCCAACACTTATTACACATTTTAAGTTTCACAAGATTTCACCATATTCCCTAATCAATGATCCTCCCCAAGAATATCTCATATTCATTTCATTAAACTTGTGAGACCAATTTGTCTCACTGAAATCAATCTCAACATTCATATCAATTTGTACGATTTCCTCATAGCTGTCATAGTCTCGGTTGGCTAGATTATTCTATATATGAGGTCTTAGTCCACCGAATAATCTATCATAATTTCTATTTGAATCCTTGAAAAATATAGAGGTTTAACATGAAAGCCTTGTTTGTTTCATATATTATCTTCCCATAGATTCATTATTCTTTTTCATCAGCTCAAGAAATTCCTTCTCCATTTTTTGTTCTCAATGAATAAGGGAAATACTAATTAAAGAAGTTCCCCATGAACTCTTCTAACTCCAATGATCCAATATCCCCTACTGGACTTTTGTTTTTAATTATTTCCCACCACTGATCTGCTTATACATATAAGTTTTAAATAACCAAGATGACATCTTCTTGTTTAGAACTACGAATTATGGAAAAGTTATTCGCTATTGAGCTTATCCACAATTCCACAATCAATGTGTTAGTAGATCCACTGAACATTAGTGGTTGTTGACGAATAAAGGACCCAATATAATGTTGTTCCCTATGTGGTAAAGTTGATATCTCAACCTTATTCAAGTTATTTCCCATAAATTTAGTTATTTGATTCATCATTCTCATGAATGTTTCCATTCTAGATTCCATCAGAGGGTCGTCAGCGCATGATCCATTGTAATCACCATTTTTGAAGTTCCTCCTATTTCCCACAATTTTATTAAAGAAGAAAAACATATTGTGAAACTTGTTTTATTTTAGAATATTATAAATCTAAAATATTTTTATGTCTTAAATCATTATTCTTAAACACACTATTCAATATAAACAAATACATTTCCTATAAATCCTTCACAATGATTCATAAAAATCTTTTGATAAACCAAACATATCCACGAGGAGTGTCAAACAAGGAGTTTGACAAGGCCCATTTTCGTGAACTAGTTCATGTTCGAGTCTAGCTCAATGTGGTGTTTTTTAGTTTTACACCTAGATGCATCTGTTCTAGAGCAACATACACTTGTTCATATCTAGACATGAATTTATTTGTTTAGATACCACTTACTTAATATTTCACCAAAATACTAGGATTTTTTCCTATATTTAAACATTTATATTGGGTTATTCTTAAAATTTTAAAATCATAATTTCCATAAATAACTAATCTATACTCTGATTCTAGCTATGGAATCACCCCTTTTTATTACATAACTTTTCATTTCATTTAACAAACAAAGGATCTTTAAAGTTATGGGTCTTGGAAATATGGTACATAATATATGAAAACATAAGGCATTTTTCAAATGAACTTTTAAGGATTCACAATAGGTTTATCATAATTACAGTTACTAAATATCATAACATGGGGATATACATCAAAGTAAAGGGTGAGCCGAAGTCCTAGTAAGGGTAAATAAGGGAAACAATTTATTTGTGATATGAATAAGAACATGATGAAATACATAAAGACATGAGCAATAGAAAAATAGGCATATCATAATAAAAATAACCTGAACCATAACAAGAGAATGTGGCTGAAAATTATAA
Source organism: Viscum album (assembly GCA_963277665.1). Taxonomy (NCBI): domain Eukaryota; kingdom Viridiplantae; phylum Streptophyta; class Magnoliopsida; order Santalales; family Viscaceae; genus Viscum; species Viscum album. Next base: position 520,308,866 of record OY728166.1, read on the forward strand.
TTTATAAATTCATAATCATGTCACCATGGTCCATACCCAAGGTGTTATGATAATTACCATGCTTATTCCCCAAGGAATCTTAAAAATTACCATGTTTATTTACCAAGGAATCTGGAAACTTATAATCTCTTGATATTAATTTTAATACCCAATGCATTGGAGAATTATCAGGTTTCACCCATAATATGTATATATTTTAATGTTATCAACATATATCAAAATCAAACATTTTATAAATAACCCAAAGATAATAAAATAAATGGGTTTCATATAAAAATCATGATTTTTTAAAAAGTGCTTAAAAATTGATCATTAGTCCTTTATAACCCATGGAAAGGGAATCAGGGTTTTATGTATGTCAATTACAGAATCAAATATTCCATTTTTATTTCATGATGAATACCCCTATAATTTAAATAGTTTTGGGTATTTAAATAAAAAAATATAGAATTTCTCGATAAAAAGAGAGATATTTTGAATGAAAATTCTATAGCATAACGACTATGCAACATGGATTTAGAAAATAATAAAAATAAAGACGATAAGGGTAACCCATTCATAAACGTAAAATAATATAGAATATATATAGAATAAAATATAAATAATAATATGATATGGAAACTTGAGTGACAGACCATATAAAAGTGAACTTGAAAGGAAAATAGAAATTTTAGAATTCCCTTACCGTGAAGAGTAACTTCTAGAACTCTAATATTTGCAGCTTGGGGGCTTGAGGACACATTTATAGCACTCCTTGGGAGGTAGAAAAGCATAAATTCACGTTGAATGATTTTATAATTAATGAAAAGGATGGAATTGGTGGGTATTTATAACAAAAGTTAGATAATATTTTATTAGTATCAAAGGACACCTCATTATTGGTATTTTCCAAACCATGGGCTTTCCCATGGTATTTTCCCAAGTTATCTTCCACATGGGACACCTCATATCATATTTTAATCCTTAAGAGTTGACCAGAATTATTCCATCATGATTACATCATTTTTATATAGCTATGATGTCATTAAACATACAAAAAACACAAAATTGTATTTTTACTATTCACCGAAAAATCAACCATTTGAGAAAAAAACTCAAAAATTCACTCTAAAAATTTGTCAATGTGTAGAATTAAATAGTTTACACTATTTTATATAATTTTATTTTATTTTTAAAAAATTAAATGAATTAAATATTAATTCTTAACTAATAATTTCTAAAACATTAATTTACTTATACAATGATATAATTATATCACATTACAACTTAAGATGAATAAAACATATTTATACTTCCTTAAGTGATGTTAATATTCATTTGGTCAAATTACTATTCATGAGGGTAAAATTAATATTCCCAAGGGTAAAGTTAATATTCATCAAAAAATTATTTTAATCTTATTGAACAACATTTTTCACTATTATTACAACCATGTATGTCTGATTTTCGAAAATAATTTCCGAGAAAAAGTTATTTAAAAATAAAATATTTTTTTACTATTCATCAAAAAACACTACTGATCAAATACTATTCATCAAAAAACATTATTCATCAAATACTAAGGAAATTGAAACTTCTTAGAAAACAATTAAAATTTAATTATAGATTAATTTTTACATTCCAAATGCAAAAATGATGTTTATTTTACCGTAATAATTCTATAAGTATGAGAAATATCTAAAATTAATAGTTTTTTAATTCAAAAAAAAAATTATCAAATTTGATTTAATTAAACTTTTATTTTACCAAGAAAATATACTCATAAAAAAGGAATAATGAAATGAAATTTTTATTTATACCAAGGGATTACACAAAGTAACTAAGGCCTCATTATATAACCCCTTATAATGCCCAAATAGGTCCTAAGAATAAGGTGTGCAATGGTGATATAGTTTTTGGGTAGCTCATACAACATTGCATGAGTGGTGATTTATATCAACTTGAACTTCTCATGTGGGAAATTCCATTCAAGCATAACGTCTTGAAGTTTATCCTAGGATTGGTCCAAAGAAATGTCCACTGATGCTAACTCCTTCTCAAGATATGAAAAGTGGGCTTTGTATGGACCAATTATACTGGTTGGGGTAATCTACTATTCATTATTCAATAATAACCATTATCATTTCTATTTATAATAACTAATCATAATGTTAAGAGTATAGTTTCCCTGTTTCATTTTGACCAACAGTTATATAATAGTCAAAACCCAATAGTGTCCTTTTAATTATTCTAACTTAATTAATAAATGGATATAGTTTGGTTGTGTATAAAATAATATAACAAACATTTTCAAAAAACAATTATTATTAAAAAAATTACATTCATTACAATACTTCGAAAAAATAGTGGAGACATTTTTCAACAAAAATAAACATTAAATATGGGAATATGTCTAAAAAATGGTTTTTATGGAAATTTTTTATTAGTAAAGAGAAATATAAAGATAATGAAAGATTTAAAGAAAATGAAACATAATTTATCTTAGATATTGATGATGTAATTATAGAAACCATTGAGATGTAGAAACCATAAAATGAAAAATAATTTAAATAAAAAGGTGTCATTTACTTGAATGTAGAACTAAAAAGGTCACATTAAGATATTGATCTATAGTGGAAGAAGAATAAGAAAAATTTAGGGGTTATTAATTAAATTATAAGAATATGTTGAGAAACTCAAATATTAATTTACCTATACTATTTATATTTTTTAATAATATAGTATGACTCTGGCTATATTTGGAAATTTTTATGGATTTTATTGTATTGTTCTATGAACAAAGAAATATGATTGATGGAACCAATGCTCTGGTTGAAGGAAGAACAAAAAAGGATTGATTATACAGAAGGATGGATGGTTTCACAAATAAATAAACAGGAATTTTAAATTAAATCAGGTGATTAAAAGAATAATTATTAGTTCATATAGTTCTAAAATGAAGAATTATTGGAAAGGGACAAACAAGGAACATGAGGTGTTTAGAAAGTGTAGAATGATTAGAGACCATTTTACTTGTGTAAAAGTATAGGTGGATTCATTGTCGAAATATCAAAATAAAGGATAAAAATATCAGAGTACAAAGAGAAATATAATGTTGGGGATAATCTTAAATCAAAATGCCTTATTAATAATCAAGTATCTATTAAAAAATGTATAAAAAAGGATAGATATCTTGAAGGTATTTTCTTTGATGAAGTGAAAAATTTATATCTATCTCAGTTGTATAGAAACTTATTTTAAAAATGTATAAATCTACTTGAAATGATTTTAACCTAGGAGAGGATGACATCCAATCATAAATCACCTTGAAGGATTGCTTTTTATTGATATGGTTATCAATTCACTAACATTTTTCAAAAAGTTGTAAATTACATGGAGTGAATGAATCAAAACTATTCTATTGTAAATTTAATAAAAAATGAATAATTTTAACCAAACACGTTTCCTTTATAGAATTGTTTTTACTCATTAGAGGAAAAAGATTATTGCCTTCTTGTGTATAATGAATAAAATGGTGAGATACCACACCTTGTGTAAACCTATCCAAATTTCTATTGGAAATAAAATAAGAAGAATGAGAAGGATATATTGATGAAAATTTCTCCCAAAATAAATGAAATGTAATAGCATATAGATTCATGAAAATGGGTGTTAATCCCACATGAACAAATTTATGAATCTTTTGAATAATTTTAATTGAAATTTTAGTTGCATATTTTTTTGGAAATGATATATAATTAAAAATAAGAGGAAGTGGAAAGATACGGATAACATAACTTTAGTTGAGAAATACTATTTTTTTCTTTGTGGACAGTCTTTGAAAAATTCATTTAGAGTTGGACAAAATTGTGGATTGGGATATAAATCAAAATTCAATTAGAATTAGTGTTTGATTAAATGAAATGTTGTAACCTCATTTGATGAATGGATAATGATCAAATGACAACTTATATAAATTATATAGAAATGGGAGTTTTTTTATTTATTTGGTATAAGAATAAAATAGCCTTTCACATCAAATGGTTAGGTATATACATCAAAAAATATTAGAGTATTTAATTTAATTGAACTCTACATATAGAATTCCAAATATGTGATGCGATTTAGAAAAGACTATTGATAAATTTGTAATATAGAAATTGGTGGAAAATACCTTGCAATTTTAGTGGAAAATAGATCCAAACCTATTATACATAATTCAGAATGAATTGTTTGGTCACATGAAAATTCCAAGAACAATAGTGAGAGATGATTTATCTGATCTGTTGATGATTTTAGTAGAATGGTATATTTCATTTTCATGATGGCAAAAATAGAGGTGGTTTAATATATCAAGATATATAAAATGAGTTATAAAAATTAAATTAATAGAATAATCAATGTGTTGTGACTAAAAAATAGAGTACACCTATAATAATGTGTAAAGATATTTAGGAAATCATGGAATCAAAAATTAAGTCTCGTTAGGGAGAAAATTCAAAAAACTTATTCATTGAAATATGAAACTAGATAATATAAAACATGGGGATAAACTTTCTCATAGAGAGTGAAATCGATCAACACTATTAGAAGGGAGTGTTATAAGTTGAAATGTATACAAAAATCAGGCTTTAATATGTCCAAAATATAATAATACATGATATGAAATGTGGTATGGGAGGAATCCATCACTGATGAACCCTAAATTGTTTCAAAAAAAGTGCTTCATCCAAAAAATGGTAAATTAAAGAAACTATGGATATAATGTTTATGGATTTATGTTATTAGAAAAAAAATTTAAGAGTACATACTTCACATTCTTTAACAATAGGATATACAAGATCATGGAATGAAATAATGTAAATTTTTTGAATAAAAACTCAAAATAGACTTGAAATCGTAGATTCAAGATAGAAATATGTGGAAAATGAATTAAAAATCAATAAAAATTATTATTATTAACATTATTTTGTGTGTAAAGAGGATTCCAATATTGAATCAATAGATGAAGAATCTTTTGAAGACAATTTTACAAAAAACATAGCATAGTAACACATATTCGGTGGTCAATGAATCAAATATTATTGGTGATAAATATACTCCAACATTAACTCATAGGATGAGGATTTTGGTTCAAACTACACTTTTATCTTTAATAGAGCTATGTTAATTTAAAGATGGAACGATAAAAAATCCATGGGATAAGTCTATGAATGAGGAGCTTGATAAAATAGACAATAATAAATCTTGGGATATTGGGAAGAGTCTAATGCATCATAACATAATATGAATGAAGAGGTTTTATAAAAATAAACATCATGGGCATGTAAAAGTGATTTAGAATAATTCAAGGTTGGTGTAAAGAGGATATTCACAAGTTAAAGTTATTGACATATAATAATCTTTCACACTGGTGGAAAGAACAAAATCAATAATACTCTTTATATCTATGAAAGTTCAAAGAAATATATAAATTTATCAAACAAATAATAAGATGGAATTTATGAATAGTGTACTCAAAGAAGTGTTGTGAACAAAAAATTGATGGGTTTCATGATTAGTGGTGATAAATCCAAATTATGTTGGTTGATAAAAGATTAATATAGATTTAAATAATATCATAGAGCATTGTATACTCAATTGGATGATTTTTTAGTGAATATGTAACTTTGAAGAGGTGAAACTGATTATAATCTATATATGAAATAAAAAAAGTAAGTGCAGTTCATAGATATTTTTAAACCTTGAAAACATCACATTTTTTAGTGGTAAGCTAAAATTAGATAAACATTTGGCATGAATAATGAACAAAATGTATAAAATTTCAATAATTGGAGAGATCACATATTTTATCTATAAACTAGTAAATTAAAATGTGGGAATAATTTTTTTTTCAAAAAAAATGTGATGAAACTGGTGAGAAATTTTGTTATTCATGAGAGTAAGTTGATTTATAATCCAATTGTAGTTGGAGAAAACCTTAAGAAGAATTAATATGGGAAATAAATAATCCCAAACAATACTAAATGATAATTTCAAGTCTTTTTTATATTATAATGGAAAGGATATATACAGTTCATTCTATATTCTTGTACATTAGTTTTAAATGATTTCCCAAAGCAAAACATCTCTCGACCATGAAATGAAGCATAGAGTAAATAAAAAAGTACACTCAATTATATTTTCTAGTATTGTGTAGGAAATTATGAAATATTATATAACTATTATATATATATATATATTGGTTTATAAATTTAGTGAATATAATATCCCCAAGTAGAGGAGTGTTCATTATTAGGAAAAAATAAATTAGAAGGACACATATTCATGTACCCCAATTTGATCTCTTAGTGATTATTTATTCTTCCATATCATTAATTAAATTGTCTTTATATCTTATTTTCTACATAGATAAAGACTTATGTAGACATAGTGTGATTTATGATTCATTCCATTACATTATTAGTGATGTTAGAGTATTATTTATCTTGTATGTCTTTTAATTTCCAACAATCCTAAAGGGGGATAATTCAAGAGCCGAGGTTGTTAATGGTTATGTTAGATTGATAAAATTGGAGAATTAAAGACCCAAGGGTGGAAGTGTTATGTTTATCATTGATCATGTATAGAATAAATTATTTTAGGTGATATTTTGGATAACACATGATTTAGAAATTCTATGAGAACACTTAGAAGATATTGGATGTTTTTAGGGATATCTCTATCAAAAGAGACATGATAACATAAAAATGTTTGTGTTAGTGCCGTGAAGGGAATCTAGGTCATATTAATCTATTATAATATAAGAGTAAATTGGTTTCCAAAGTCCCTATATGAATAAATAATAGTTATGAAAGATTAAATCATACTGTGATAGTATATTATTTATTTTGGATATGGATACTAATGAATAAATTAGTTTAGAGATGGGAGAAGTGTTGTATCACAAAGGATTAGACCATTTTACAAATTATTCTATGTAATAATGAATAAAGTTTACATTAGAGTAACTAATTAATAATCATGGAGTTGTTTATATGAATGTAGGACTAATTACAATGTGATAAAACATATTTCACGTTGAAATCAATGGTTATTCTTTAATGAAGATATTGTGAGAAATTATTGTGGCTCTAGAAAATAAAGACTACTGTGATTCTTCCATGATAAATTTCACTATGATATAAAAATAAGATTTCTATAGAATTAATTTAAGTCTTGAGTAATTTAGAAATATTGAACCACTTCACATCTGTGTTTCTATGCTGTAATATGACCAATTTTTAAGAGAACACTAGAAGACTACAATGAGATATTTTATGATTTTAAGTTATTCTACCCAGATTTCATGGATCTAGATATTTACAAAGATCATGTTGTGAAAGTGATCATCATGCTAGAAGTTGGTAATTTTTCATGATCATTATTTCACAAAGCAGGATATCATTTTGGGAATTAAGAAGGTTCATAAATGATTCAGAATCTAAATCTATATGAGATTTAATTAGGTCTATCTTGATGTTATAAAAAAATTTAAGTTTAAGGATTAGTTAAAATACCCATTTATTGGGTCAGATGTCAAATATTCATGTCAATGTTTTTCAAAACATTTAACCCTTTACATTTGGGAGATTGAGTAAGAAATTATTTTAGATTTTAATATATTAAATTAATACATCTATAGATTTTGGGGAAATTCTTATTATTGTGACAAATTTAATAGACGATTTGAATTTCATGTGAATAATGGATATAAAAAACACCCTAGATAATTGGTGTGTATATTATATGAATATTTATTATAAGTATCTATCAATTTGTTTCTTATTGTGTAAATCTTATTTTAGGTAATGAGTGGATAGGGGGAGTGTCTCTTTGACTGATAATGCTTCTTTCCAAAACCATGTAATCATATATAATGAATAGTGATATACTATATTCAATTGAAAAAACATCATTTATTGATCCTTATAGTATCCCTTTATTGTGTACCAAATAAAAACATTGAGTTAATATGTTTCTTTAATATTATATATTGTGTGTTAGAAATACTGAAGGATTCAAAGAGTTATTTCCAATTTAAAAAATATATAATTAAATTAGAAGATAAATTGAATAGAATTTTCAAACCATGGACCTGATTTTCTTTTATTTTTTTTATTATTTATTGGTTTTTGATCTTCTGGTTGAGGTTTAGGTTGTGTTTATGGTGTAAATATTTTATTTTGGGAGGTTTTAGGTGGGTTTTATCTCTATGTGCAATTTGTGTGTACTGTTTTGGGAGAAACCTTGTTTTTGGTTAAGGAAGAAGTTGTTTCCAGTTCAATTTCTTCTTTCATTGTTTTCCTTTCATGTATTACACATGGTTTTCCCCAAATTGTTCAATAAAAATGAGTATCCTTACAACTCTGGGGTATTATTTGGGACCAGTCACATGACATATATATAGTTATGAAAAACCATATAGAATTCATGTAGGTGCCTCTAAAATGTTGATAGATTTGAATTTTATGGTTGGTGCATGGTTTCCCAAAATATGTGGATAACATATTCAAGTGCCCCTTTTTCCAGTAGGATGTGCATAGTTGGTGTATGGTTTGGAAGACTGTGTGGACAAACTATATGGATTTCCCTATTTTTTAAAAAGTTTAAATTCCAATTCCACCACTACTATGATTTAACTCCATTCTCCCCCTTTCCCACATGGTAATTTTTTGTGCATTGGAGGGCTCCCAAACCCCTCCTCCCTTGGTTTTCTTTTGATGGTTAATGCCTCTTCATTCTTTTAAAGTGTGTTTAGCTTTGTTTTTGGTAAATTTTATATTATTATTCTTCTTACTCTCTCTTGGTTTCTTAGTTTTTCTAAGGGGAGTTATCATTTTTTCAAACCCTAGGTGTTAGGGATGATGTTGGGATTGTGTTTTCTTTAATATCAAGGTGTACAGTTTTATTCTTAGACCATGATTTTTTTTCTAGGGTGGTTTTTCTACGTTTACACACTATTGAGGTAGTTTTATCTATCCATTACATTTCTATAACATTCCATTTTATTATTAAGTGTTTTCAATTAATTTATAAATGTGTTTATCATGATTTTAACTAGTTTGTTTGATGAAATGTGGTGTTTTCATGTTGGAATTTTTTTAAATGGGTTTTCAAAGGATTATATAATTATGAATATATATATATATATATGAATGAAAGGTGTTTGATGAAATTACAATTATTTTATTCAAAATAAATTGTGTATTTTTAGGTTGTTATTGGATTTGGTTGGATTTTTTTGGATTTTATCACATGAGAATAAGTCTTATGAGTGGATTTTAGTGTCTTATATGGTTCAATGTTTATGTGTGGATCCTTATGATAGGTTGTAGTGTTACTTATTTTTCATTAATTACAACCTAGGGTATTTTTATACCTACCAATAAGAGATCAATTGAATGTTGGAATATCCATATGTACATGGGGTGCACATATTGATATGAAGACAAATGATAATGTCATTCTATAATAATGAAACCCATATTTCAACACACTTTTCTTCTATTCTCTACCTCTTCCATTCTATCTTCCAAATGGCATTTCTTAAGACTTATAATGTTATATTAAATGGATTCTTGGATCCAAGATACCTTCAAGTGTGATTTATAAATGTGTTTTCAAAATATCATCCGATTTGGTACTTTGAAACATCATGGGTAATCCCCATGACATAAAAAGTATCATTTGGAACCATACAAGTATAGGTTATGTTATCTCCATGATTTGAAAATGTTTATGGGAATAAAGTTATTTTTTTTGGAAATAGATTTAAATTGTAAATGTTAAGGCCTTGTTGGTACCAAGTGATGTTAAAAAATTGTGTTTAAAATCATAAAATATGTATCCTCAGTTGGAATCTTGGAATATATTAATGTATAGTGGACACCCCTATGGATATCCTTCTAATGAGGGGGACTTCACATAGTTGGTGTTGGGTATTAGTAAATGCATACATGGTGGCATCTATGAGTTGTGTTTAATGGAAAGTGTGTGGTGAAATCCTCCCCATACACCCGATGTTGATGACTAGTAGTGAGGGTGTAAGGATAGCCAGTGGGTAGACTGTACTGTAGCGACCCGTAGCTTATCGTACATGGACATTTCATTACTTTTGCGGAATACTTAGTACATAACAAAAACACACACACAAGGATCGTAATAGTTTAGTGTCTTTGGAAACTCGGAACGTAATCTTCTAATCGTTGTGAAAGATCTTCAATATCTCCCATAAATATCTTCCCTTAGTTTTTACCTAAAACCTTTCTTTATATCCTGGGGAAAATAAAACATAAAAGGGTGAGCTCAAATGCTCAGTAAGGGTAAACAAAAGAAAAAAATCAATCACATCATATTCATAAGAACATAACTTTTGGAAATCTTAACCTGCAAAAGAGAGCATAATTTCATAACATGGGATAAATCATGGCAGTGAAATGTAATCACAATAATCGTAACTTAAAACATGAAACTTTGTGGCATTCACACATAATCATAGAGAATCATTTCTTGTTAGTCAAGACTCATCGCCAAGACTATCTTAGTGGACAAAGTCCCTTTCTGAATCGAGTAACCCTCGTTTCAGTCCTGTTTTACTGAACCGGTATAACCTACCGTTCTAGCCCTGTCTATCTCATGAGATATAAAATCTTTACCCAATGCATTGGAGGGAGATATAGGTCCCACCCGTCTCATAATGATACCATTCTTATGTGTGCCACAAAATCATAAATCATACATCATTTCATAACCCATGTAATAAAAATGGGATTCTTAAACAACATGGCATCATAAAACCATTCAAAAAATATAAAGGAATTCATAAACATAATTCCATCACAACATAGTCAAATCAATAAAAAAAATATGGATAGAAACAGAACCCTTTATTATCTTAGATGGAAAATAATTTTGATAAAACACTTGAATTGAATTCTTGAGGAAAATATCCTTTCTTCTTCAAAATCAATTTCTTTTCACAAAACATCATGCAATTTTAAAAGAAAGCGATTTTATTGAAAATAGTCATGAAATCTTTTGGAGGAAGCTTCATGAAAATAAGGCTTTATAAGACCGTAAAAATCCGTTCGTGCCGTATAAGTTAAAAAAAACATTCTTCGTACTTTTATCGGAAAAGTCAAAAAGTACCTCGTACGACAAAAGATTCCTTTCATAGATATTACTAAAAACTCACCGAAGGGTAAAAATGGATTTAAACAATTTTAGGTGGATGGAAATAATATTACATATTGATGAAACATGGATGTGGATGATAAAATACACCCCAGTAAATACTTACGAATAAACAACCTCGGATAAAAATGAGATTGTGATATTTTCCCTTACCTTAGGTCCGACTTGCTTTGTAAGTGTCCGACCCTCCTGTATAATGATTTAAATCATGTTATTGACTTATTCCAGAATCATATTCATTGTTATTATATCATATATGGTCCAATTATGACTTTATATTACCTGTTCTTTTGTAAATTCATGTTAAAGTAGTGTTTTGGGTAAAATCGTCTCATTTGTCGTTCGTGTTTTTAACTTGTAATTATTAATATGATTACTTGGACCATGATTACTTATATCCAGAATGTAAAACATGATTTATATATAATATATATTCATAATATATATATATATATATATATATATATATATAATATGGATAAATGGAATGAAATACACCGTTCATGGAGACGGTAGTCCGTACGTACGCATGAACGCTGTTTTCGTTTCCTTATTGAAGTGAATGGAATTAAGTAGATGACATACATATAAATTTACATAAATCCCGTATCATTATTATGTCATATATTTCATTAGTACTTATTATATATACTTTATAATCATTCATGAATGGTTAATCATTGAGAATGAATCTCATCGCGTCATGGAGACGGTATTCCGTACGTACGCACGAGCGATGATATCGTTCCCATGGTCATGGAATTATGTTGAAGTGTATGTAGACTATTTCAGTATCAATATCACTTTATAATAATCATATATAGTTACTCATTACACCATTATACCCATCCTTGTAAGGTAATGGTGGAAAATAGATTACACCACGGCGTGGAGACGATATTCCGTACGTACGCACGCGCAGTGATTTCATTTTTCCATAGGATGGATAGAAGGTGAATTAGGGTTGTTTCATATTTATAAAAACATATCAGTATGTAAGTAATACTGATGTTATTACTTTATCATGAAACAACTAAATAAGAAGAAGTTGAAAAAGAAAGAAATTGAAAAGATCGGTAATGGATATTACCTCTTCTTTGGAACGCTTCTTTGAATCCTCCACATAGGGAACTAATATTGGTCTTTGAAGGAGACCAGGACCTCTAGGATTATTCTAGGGAAGTGGAGAGGAGAAAATGTCAGGGGTTGGCCGAGCTTGAGTGCTCAATTTGGTGTGAGGAGGAGGGGGAGGAGGTGTCCTTTTATAAGGGAGGAGAGGGGCACCTTAGGAATACCTCAAAATATTATTTTATATTGATGTCAAAATCGGTTTATAATGGTTCCAAAGGGTCTTATTTCGAAGCTAAAGTGGGGTTGGGTCGAAATCCTATCAACCAATAAGATTTAGACAAGTTTAGGGTATTATTTTAACCTTATCAATTAGATTTAACTCTAAGTTAAATAATTTAACTTTTACCGTGTCTTTTTGTTTTCTTTCACTATATGGTTAATACACTTACTATAACATGCCAAACGAACCCCAAATTGTTTATTATTAACATATATATCTTTATCTAAGTCATTTTGCCGAACCTTAGATTTTTAGGAATAAAATAACAATTAATAATATAATATTTTATTTAAAAACTATTTTGTGTCAATTTTGACACTATTTGATATATGATTTTTGTGAAAGTCATAACAGAATTATATGTTCGAACCATGTTAATTAAATCAACACTAATATATCATAGTAACCTATAAAATTAGTCTAATTCATAAAAAGTCTCAAATTATATTTATTTTGGTGTTTATAACATCAATTATGTCAATATTTCATTAATAAGATAATTACTGCATCATCGTTGTGTCATAAATAAATTAACTTATTTGATGTCTAAAAATTACAAATAAAATACCATTATGTGGGAAATCTATTTAGCTTTCTAATGAATATTTACAATCGAATTTATCTTATGTATAATCCTATATTAAAAATGTTTTAGTAAATAAACTTTGATTTTAACTCTTTTAACTCTTCTTTGAATTAAATAATAATAAATGTCCTAATCTAATCCAAGTGGACCTAAATGGTCATATTTTATTCCAAAGTTTGTTTTTGGTCGAATTACACTTGTCCAATAGAATTAGGACATGTGTTAGGGTAATATTAATATCATATTTACCTTTAGTTACCCTATTTACTATTAACCGCGATAAAAAAAGTAAAAAGTTACTATTCACCAAAAAATTATTTTCATCTCATTGAACCACATTTTAGTCCTTGATATTAACTGTGTCTCTCGGACTTTCGAAATTCCATTCACAGAAGCGGTAAAATTAAGTTTTATGCAAAATTTAGTTTTTAACCTACCACTTAGTGGTTTCACTATTCATCAAAAATTGAAAGTTTTCAGAAAAATACCAAAATTTCACCCTAGGCTAATTTCGATATTCTGAGTCCAAAAATGAAGTCCATTTTGAAAAATAAAATTTATAAAATTTCAAAAAGTGGTTATTACTATTCATAACGGCTAGTTTTAATAGCATATTGCTGTTTAGTGAAACTCGGTATTGCGTACGACGCAAGCTATCGAGGAAGGTCGTGATTTCATGTAATGGAAGGAAAGTCAAGGATGCATGTTGTGAAAGATTCTTTTGGTGTAGCGTACAACACAAGACATTAATGAAATTAAAAAGAATACTTTTCATAAAATCTCGGGGTGTTACATTATACCCCCTTAAAATGAATTTCGCCCTCGAAATTCGTCGGGGTTATAAATGGTTTACTATTCGAAAGTTTCTTTAATAGAAACCCACATCGTAAAAAGGAATACCAAAACTTGGTTTTAAAAACTAAAGTATGAAATGAAATGATTAACCAAATAAACTAATCACTGGGTTTCCACATAGGTGAAAATATGGATATGGAAGAGAAATCTAACCATTATGTTCTGATGGAGAGTGGTAGAGAACATGGCTATGGAAAAGCCAGTAATCACAAATCCATAAATTTGTGACGATCTAAGGTACCATCTGATTCATCAGGTATAAGAGAACTAGGACAACATTTTTGGTTTTCAAGATCATTTCCCTAAAGTTAAAGAATTAGAATTAGAATAAATACTTACTTTATTTTGGTACAATCTCACTGTTGTTCATGCCTTTAACAATTTCCACTTCATCTCTTAAATAAATGAAGTTGAATTTGTTATTCGTGAAGTGTTAGCAGATCATGTGATAGAATGACGGGTCATTCCATCTGTCTCAAAAGGTTAGCAAAATTTATATACATAAGTCGATCTATAGTGGGATTAATCATATATGGTTCCTAAAATGGGCTTATACTTCATATATCATACTGCTTAATATAATAACACTAGTTTCTACTAAAACAGGGACTTCCTGTAGGTCAGTGGTAGGCGATAAAGGCCAGTCGCACTTCGGTTGTGGGTTCGATTCCCACAGCCTTGTCCGAAGCGATGGGCTGTCGCCCGTCCTGCAGGTTGTCCTTTTTATAAAACTATATTACTATAACATCCCATCAATAATATCGAAAAAACTTCTATCCTTAAACAATACTATCTTATGTCCAACATAATCCATTTCAATCTTTAGGCTTATCCATAATACTGCAGTCCACTCTCATAACATAGTGAAAACGATTACCAGAGATTTAATACCATCGTTGATCCCCATATATCATAAGATATGTTTTGTTGGTCACATTCCAAACATTCAAAGGCCTTAATCTTGTACTCTCTTGAATACCCATTGAACCTTAGTGAAAACATGAATGCAGTTAAAAGTTAACACTTTCCAAATACCAAAATCCTCAAAATTCTATATACTCAAACCATGATATCACTTAGTCCTTATATAAATCATGAGCTCATGAATACTGTCTAACATTTCATTTTCTCCTTATCCCTTCAATATGCGCATATCATCTGCTTTCCAAAAATATCTGAATAACCATTCATGGTTACTGGTACCATTAATCATAAACTTTCAAAACTTAAGGAAAGACAATAGTGTAACAATCCTTAGATGTCTCTTTATTCCATAGTACCATGAGATTACTTATACAACATTACACATGATAAACATGTAATCATTCCACTACATTCTTAAACCATTGACCGAGCATCAACAATTCTTTCATCTCACATATCATTTGTAGTCTCTTCATCATCATCCACATAAATACTACCCATACGACCATACTGATTCTCTTCATGAGACTTTCCCTTAGGGCATTGGTTTGCATAATGCCCGTACATTCCACATTTAAAACATTTAACCATTGTTGATGTCGTAGCAATACCATTATCCTCATCCCTGGTGTTAACTGAACCTTTTCCTTTGCACTTACTGGCTTTGTTTCCTTCTTTTCCACACCCAAAGCATCTTCCAGTTCCTTTGAAACATTCTCCTTGATTCCTCTTCCCACATGATTTACATAGGGGAAATTGAACTTTCTTTCCTCTATGATCATCATGAAACTCCATCTTTCTCTTATTAGCCGAGTCAGGAAACTTACCAAATTTTACTTTATTAATCATATTATGAGATTGCTGATTCGGCATAATAATGATGTTTGGACTTCCAAATCCCATTTCATTTGGTTGCTCATGAAAAATATCATTCCATTGTCCAGCATATCCTCCATTATCGTGAATCGCCTTGTTTCCACCCATTTTCTAAAACCCAAAAAGAATAGTGTGAGAGGAAAAAATCATGCTAGGAAAATAACATAATAAAGGTGGAGTATCCTCAATATCTAACATCTTAGGTTAAATTCTATGATCGTTAGCGTAATTCTAGTACTATAACCTATACGTATACTTAACCTTAGGGACATCCCTAGACATACCTTAGAAATATCTATAGGGATCTCACTAAAGTTATCGCATCCTAGTTTCCAAAGGTTGACTAAACCATTCCTCTGATACCAACTGTAGCGACCCGTAGCTTATCGTACATGGACATTTCATTACTTTTGCGGAATACTTAGTACATAACAAAAACACACACACAAGGATCGTAATAGTTTAGTGTCTTTGGAAACTCGGAACGTAATCTTCTAATCGTGGTGAAAGATCTTCAATATCTCCCATAAAGATCTTCCCTTAGTTTTTACCTAAAACCTTTCTTTATATCCTGGGGAAAATAAAACATAAAAGGGTGAGCTCAAATGCTCAGTAAGGGTAAACAAAAGAAAAAAATCAATCACATCATATTCATAAGAACATAACTTTTGGAAATCTTAACCTGCAAAAGAGAGCATAATTTCATTACATGGGATAAATCATGGCAGTGAAATGTAATCACAATAATCATAACTTAAAACATGAAACTTTGTGGAATTCACACATAATCATAGAGAATCATTTCTTGTTAGTCAAGACTCATTTCCAATACTATCTTAGTGGACAAAGTCCCTTTCTGAATCGAGTAACCCTCGTTTCAGTCTTGTTTTACTGAACCGGTATAACCTACCGTTCCAGCCCTGTCTATCTCATGAGATATAAAATCTTTACCCAATGCATTGGAGGGAGATATAGGTCCCACCCGTCTCATAATGATACCATTCTTATGTGTGCCACAAAATCATAAATCATACATCATTTCATAACCCATGTAATAAAAATGGGATTCTTAAACAACATGGCATCATAAAACCATTCAAACAATATAAAGGAATTCATAAACATAATTCCATCACAACATAGTCAAATCAATAAAAAAATATGGATAGAAACAGAACCCTTTATTATCTTAGATGGAAAATAATTTTGATAAAACACTTGAATTGAATTCTTGAGGAAAATATCCTTTCTTCTTCAAAATCAATTTCTTTTCACAAAACATCATGCAATTTTAAAAGAAAGTGATTTTATTGAAAATAGTCATGAAATGTTTTGGAGGAAGCTTCATGAAAATAAGGCTTTATAAGACCATAAAAATCCGTTCGTGCCGTATAAGTTAAAAAAAACATTCTTCGTACTTTTATCGGAAAAGTCAAAAAGTACCTTGTACGACAAAAGATTCCTTTCATAGATATTACTAAAAACTCACCGAAGGGTAAAAATGGATTTAAACAATTTTAGGTGGATGGAAATAATATTACATATTGATGAAACATGGATGTGGATGATAAAATACACCCCAGTAAATACTTACGAATAAACAACCTCGGATAAAAATGAGATTGTGATATTTTCCCTTACCTTAGGTCCGACTTGCTTTGTAAGTGTCCGAACCTCCTGTATAATGATTTAAATCATGTTATTGACTTATTCCAGAATCATATTCATTGTTATTATATCATATATGGTCCAATTATGACTTTATATTACCTGTTCTTTTGTAAATTCATGTTAAAGTAGCGTTTTGGGTAAAATCGTCTCATTTGTCGTTCGTGTTTTTAACTTGTAATTATTAATATGATTACTTGGACGATGATTACTTATATCCAGAATGTAAAACATGATTTATATATAATATATATTCAGAATATATATATATATATATAATATCGATAAATGGAATGAAATACACCGTTCATGGAGACGGTAGTCCGTACGTACGCATGAACGCTGTTTTCGTTTCCTTGTTGAAGTGAATGGAATTAAGTAGATGACATACATATAAATTTACATAAATCCAGTATCATTATTATGTCATATATTTCATTAGTACTTATTATATATACTTTATAATCATTCATGAATGGTTAATCATTGAGAATGAATCTCATCGCGTCGTGGAGACGGTATTCCGTACGTACGCACGAGCGATGATATCGTTCCCATGGTCATGGAATTATGTTGAAGTGTATGTAGACTATTTCAGTATCAATATCACTTTATAATAATCATATATAGTTACTCATTACACCATTATACACATCCTTGTAAGGTAATGGTGGAAAATAGATTACACCACGGCGTGGAGACGGTATTCCGTACGTACGCACGCGCGGTGATTTCATTTTTCCATAGGATGGATAGAAGGTGAATTAGGGTTGTTTCATATTTATAATAACATATCAGTATGTAAGTAATACTGGTGTTATTACTTTATCATGAAACAAATAAAGAAGAAGAAGTTGAAAAAGAAATAAATTGAAAAGATCGGTAATGGATATTACCTCTTCTTTGGAACGCTTCTTTGAATCCTCCACTTAAGGAACTAATATTGGTCTTTGAAGGAGACCAGGACCTCTAGGATTATTCTAGGGAAGTGGAGAGGAGAAAATGGCAGGGGTTGGCCGAGCTTGAGTGCTCAAGTTGGTGTGAGGAGGAGGGGGAGGAGGTGTCCTTTTATAAGGGAGGAGAGGGGCACCTTAGGAATACCTCAAAATATTATTTTATATTAATGTCAAAATCGGTTTATAATGGTTCCAAATGGTCTTATTTCGAAGCTAAAGCGGGGTTGGGTCGAAATCCTATCAACCAATAAGATTTAGACAAGTTTAGGGTATTATTTTAACCTTATCAATTAGATTTAACTCTAAGTTAAATAATTTAACTTTTACCGTGTCTTTTTGTTTTCTTTCACTATATGGTTAATACACTTACTATAACATGCCAAACGAACCCCAAATTGTTTATTATTAATATATATATCTTTATCTAAGTCATTTGGCCTAACCTTAGATTTTTAGGAATAAAATAACAATTAATAATATAATATTTGATTTAAAAACTATTTTGTGTCAATTTTGACACTATTTGATATATGATTTTTGTGAAAGTCATAACAGAATTATATGTTCGAACCATGTTGATTAAATCAACACTAATATATCATAGTAACCTAGAAAATTAGTGGAATTCATAAAAAGTCTCAAATTATATTTATTTTGGTGTTTATAACATCAATTATGTCAATATTTCATTAATAAGATAATTACTGCATCATCGTTGTGTCATAAATAAATTAACTTATTTGATGTCTAAAAATTACAAATAAAATACCATTATGTGGGAAATCTTTTTAGCTTTCTAATGAATTTTTACAATCGAATTTATCTTATGTATAATCCTATATTAAAAATGTTTTAGTAATAACTTTGATTTTAACTCTTTTAACTCTTCTTTGAATTAAATAATAATAAATGTCCTAATCTAATCCAAGTGGACCTAAATGGTCATATTTTATTCCTAAGTTTGTTTTTGGTCGAATTACACTTGTCCAATAGAATTAGTACATGTGTTAGGGTAATATTAATATCATATTTACCTTTAGTTACCCTATTTACTATTAACCGCGGTAAAAAAAGTAAAAAGTTACTATTCACCATAAAATTATTTTCATCTCATTAAACCACATTTTAGTCCTTGATATTAAATGTGTCTCTCGGATTTTTGAAATTCCATTCACAGAAGCGGTAAAATTAAGTTTTATGCAAAATTTAGTTTTTAACCTACCACTTAGTGGTTTCACTATTCATCAAAAATTGAAAGTTTTCAGAAAAATACCAAAATTTCACCCTAGGCTAATTTCGATATTCTGAGTCCAAAAATGAAGTCCATTTTGAAAAATAAAATTTATAAAATTTCAAAAAGTGGTTATTACTATTCATAACGGCTAGTTTTAATAGCATATTGCTGTTTAGTGAAACTCGGTATTGCGTACGACGCAAGCTATCGAGGAATGTCGTGATTGCGTGTAATGGAAGGAAAGTCAAGGATGCGTGTTGTGAAAGCTTCTTTTGGTGTAGCGTACAACACAAGACATTAATGAAATTAAAAAGAATATTTTTCATAAAATCTCGGGGTGTTACATGTACCCTCTTATCAAAGTTGCACAGTGGTATAACAGAGTAAATAACAATCAACAATGGAAACAATGATACATAATTGACAATGCAGTGGAAGAAATATTTTATATAAATAAAGAAAAGTGGCAAAGGAAAGTTTATTCAATAGATGAATGCATTACATAATATTGATACATATTTTAAATCAGTAAAAAACATGCTTAACATCTCAGTACAAAAATAAAGGAAAGACTCAATGCCCTAAGAAAAAAATCCATAAGCATCCGGAGCTCTAGCTTAGTCCTTTTCTCCCTACTCTAGATACAAGGAAACATCAACTAGAAAGGTCTATGTCCCGATGAACATGAAAGGTCTACTCAGTTACCCCAGTGCAATGGCGGCCTCAGTAGGGTGTGAGATATAAATCTCATTTGGCCGGCACCAACATTGTCTAACCCAATCCCGACAGTATAATTTAAATTAAAAAGGGTTTAAACATGCATAAATTAAGTAAGAAGTACATTATAACTAAATAACCATGTACATGCTTCATCCCTTGGCTGGTGTATAGACAAGTAAACAATTCATTAATTGAGTATTACGATTTTATTAATAAGTCACATGTGAGTAAGTCGCCTACCGAGTACATGGAGAGTCCTCCATGGTAAAACGGGGATAAGCAATGACCCGGCCAAATGGGATTTAAACATGGAAAATAATTGTCAATGTTTGACCCAAGTATTGTATCCAAGGCATCCTATGGTAGTATACATAGTGAAGCTACCAGGACGTAAGAAGGCAAACTGGCAAGGATATCCGGTGAGGGAGTTCTAGGGTAAAAACCAAGTGAATGTAAATATCACAGAACTCTAACACAATAGTATCTAAGTCTAGATAAGGGTAAGAGTGTAATAAAAGGATCATAATCCATTTAATTCCACAATGAGGTGCCTACCAAGTCCAAGTGGTAAATACAAGGTGAAATGGGGGTAAGAAAGGACTAGGCCCAAGGAGTGTATCCAAGGCACCTAGTTGTCCATGATCGATCCAAAGAGTGTATCCAAGGCATCATGTAGTACTACATGGAGACCCAACATTAGTATACCGGGCATCCAAATATTAGACAAGGAACATGATCTTGTCAAGTCTGAACCTTAGAAACCCATCCTTGAATTTGGAATGGGGTACATGAGTGCTCATGGAATTCTCTAATCAGAAATAGTGACTAGGTCTACTCTAACAATTCCTATTTAATAATGAAATCATGAAATAAATCATTTTGGCACAACCCTTTTCATCCATTAGTGTGTAGTGGTCAAGTATGATTAAAAACATTTATTTTTTGGTTCAATACTTTCCATCCATTAGTTTGGAGAGGTCAAGTAGCATTGAAACCATTTATTAAAATCCATTAAGGCATTTTCAAATGTTAGGGTCCACACCGCTCCCTGCCCTTAACATGGTACGGGTTTCCACGAACATGGAACCAATTATTATCTCATGTACTTGGGTCTTTCCATTGAATTATTACATGGGAATCCATTTATCTCCCAAGGCATGAGTATGAAGACATATTGAGTCCAACCGTGACATTCCAACATGAGAAACCATGTGTCACCCATGGTGTTATTAGCATTCATAACATTTGAAAACAATTTCAGAAATATTTTTTGACGGTCAATCATTAATCATTAACCATTCATTTATCTCAACTCATTACTTTTATCAAAAACATGTTAATTTTATTTATAAGTCTCAAAGTATCCATGAACAAGGGAAATTTCCTACATGGGTAAGTCCTATCTAAAACTAAACCCAACACTTAAACAATGACTTGGTACATTAGTCATTTTAAAAAGGAATCTTTGTGATTATAATGCCATTAGGGACAGGTCCTAGACATACCTTATTTTTTACATGACACCATGGAATACGAATTATAAGCATGAATAGTCAAATTGGAAAAGGAAAACCACAAATTTTTATCTTGAAGGAAGTGTACCTCTATTGGAGGGGTTTTATTTTAAAAACATAATACTGTTTATCAATAAATTATTTAGGATCTTTATCATTTTAAATATAAAACATTCTAAACCACATTTATGAGAATTCAATTTATATACTTCGCTGCATGAATTTAAATTCTAAATAAAGTGTAGTAAGTAATTAATTAATGAATTAATAGAATTATAGGACTTGGAAAGGGACCCTACCTCAAGGTGGAACCCATCCTTCCACTCCAGTGATGAACCAAAATGAAGTGCAACCACCCATAACAACTCAACACCCTACTTATTTAATAAAACTGAGTTAATGATACATAAAGATCATAATTTAATAGGTGTGAAACAAGGAATGTATAAACCTTACCAAGAAACATTTTTGCAGGCCTAAAACCACCTGAACCACCTTCCCTATGGTGGCAGTTGTCCGAACACACTCCCACGGGCCCTAAGAGACCATTTTCACCAACCTAGAGCAAGAGAAAATTGAAAATCAGATTACCCCTGAAGCCCTATGGCTCAGGATAAACTTGTGGGTCGAAGTAGAGGCCATAATAGGCCAATAAAAGGAAGGAAAATGAGGCAGTAGACCATGCCATGATTATTTGAGGAAGAATAATGAAGAAATGGAACAGAAACTATGGTCGAAGGAGGATCCAGGAGGATGTCCGATCACAAGGAAAAGGGGAGAAAACCTTGGTGCATCGTGATCTTAGGGAAAGAGGGGAGTTTAGGGTATTTTAGTTTTAGGTTTTAATTATAAATAAATTTTAAAATAAATAAAAATCCTAAAATAGGGTGTTGTGCATGGTTAAGCCTCATAGTTTCGAAAACCTTGTACCAACCATGTGTTAACACGCTGCCTTCAAGATGCACCCTGCATTGGCTAGGTGCACGGTTTAGGAACCGTTTGCAGACCATGTGAAAATCCACTACCACTTTTAAAAATGGTCCACACAGTTACCTGCAATGGACCAAACAGTTTAGTAGATCATGCACAAGCTGTGCACCCTCTACTATCTTCTAAAACATGATGTTTTTTGGTCCAAAACTCTTGAAACTTCTTGATCCACTTGGGAGACTTCTCGAGCCTTCACCCAAGTCCGAAAAAAACACGTGTAAGTGTTCCTCCACTTGGAATTTAGTTCTGAAAGTCAGTTCTAAAAATGACCGGTTTAGTAAATGAAAATCTTAAAAAACATTCATATTTTAGTCTGGTTCAAAACACGATATTCTATAATCTACCCACAATAAAAACATCTCATCCCCGAGAAGCTTTTGGGAAGGACATAAACATAACGCAACCTAAAAGGGTAATAAAGATTCATTCAAATGGTTTTAATTTATGACCAACACCCAATGAACCTTATGCATTTCCAATGCACTCTGCACTTCAACATTTACAACCGGATCCAATGATCAAAGTTCAAATTAAATATAGAAACTGAGCTTACATGAGAACATTTTGTTAGTGACACAATCTGGTCAGACTCTGGATAAACACCTGAACGATAGTTCTCCCCACCATAGGTCTGAACTTAAATAAGGTAAAATCAAGGCCATGATACCTCCACCATCAGATATTCTATATAAAGCACAACTCTGAGTGTTATTTCAACACTCCTAGCATGATTTTGTAAAAAATAAATATTCGAATTCTGATCGACGTAACATAACTGGTCAAGCAAGATCTATCAGATGAAATTATAGGCATTGAGAACACACATTCCTTCACCTAGAAACGTGATTTAAAATGCCCCCTTACAACCATAAACATCTATTAAAAGAAGAGAAAGAGTAGAGCCACTTGGATGAGGTATCTCGTAGAATTATGGCTTATGCGGCTGGTGAAAAATAGAAGGAAAATATGAAGATTGTGAGATAGAACAAGGAATTCCTACTTGGGAACCCAAGAATCACCCAGGACATACCAAGCCTCAAGGAGAACCATGCTTATCATACAACACAGATGAAGATCACCCATCAAGATCAACAAATTTTAATGATTTAGCATGGTGCAAAAAAAACTCCCTTTGTGCATCGAGGACGATGTCATGAGAGGGGACATGCTCATCTCTTAAAAAGAGTACACTAAGAAAATTTTAGAAGTGGTTTATAGTGAAATATTCCGAGAAACTGGAAGATAAAACAGTCGAACCAAATCAAAGTCATGTTTTCAAGAAAGCAATGACACTATTTAATAGTTGCAAGCCTCAAGGGAATTCAAGATAACCCAAACAATTCCCAACAGTCCCCTTAGGTTGTGGTCTTTATATATGGAAGGATATATTTACTAGGTTTAAAACGACACTACCCACCTTAAGAGTGTCTTAGTGACCAAAATAAGGAAAACTAACCACTCAAAAGTGTGATAAATTATAACAACAAGACTGGCGTGTCAAAACACTCATATCTTTAGAAAACTAGTATGTGTATATGAATGGAATTGATTCATTAAAAATCAAGCCACACTACTTGGAGATGACCTGATACTGTACTCAATAGTACAAAAAGATTTATTACATAGTCTTATTGTCTCACATGATCATCATCCTAAATGATGCCTTAACCAGTTATCCATTACTCAGAAGTGAAAGGTTCAAAACCTACAAACAAACTGACCATACCTTAGGCATATCTAAGTAATTGAAAAATAGCATTAATCGATGCTAAAACACATAAAAAGGTCAATAAAAGACATGACCACCCATCCAAACAAGGGTGTCAATTTAAAAATAAAAGTCTTACTAGGGGACAATGACACTCAAATAGAACCAAAAGTGAGAAAATTCATATCACTAGCAATACCTTTAAGTTCATAGGGTACTACCTACCATGGGTTATCCCCTTACAGATAACAAGTTTCAACCCTGACACTGGGTCACGTAAAAAAACGTAACTAAGCTCAAAATCCGATCATAAAGCCATTTCTATGGGAAAGAACTCCTACAAAATGTACTCATGCTTCCGTTTCAAGGCAACTCAATGTGAAGACCATACCACCCTTACAAGAGGGTTCTAAACATTAGAAACCACTATAGGTTCTTCTTCCAAGACTCTAATATTTAATCACATTTAATCTTTTAATTTCCAATGGATTTAATAAAAAAACTAAAGTAACATTTTTAAAAGAAAAATCAATGTTATTTATGTTAACCAAAATTCCAAGGGAAAAATAGGAAAGTTTTATAAAACTCCATTTTTTGGAAAAAAACATTTTAAGTTAGTTGACAGCCCTTCATTTTCAGAAAAATTATCAAAATAAATTCCTTTTTAAGAAGATAAAGTGACCTATGAGGGTACCATTTCAATCAACTTTGGTTCTCAATAAAGTAACCCAATAGAAAACATAATATTCTTAAAATTTTAAACACCAAAATGGTTCATCTCATAAGAACATTCCCAACTGACCTACTTGGGTCTGGTTACATTTTGAAAGCTAGCCATTTTCTTTCAGATCAACATTAAACATCGTTAGCCCTTATAAAATTTCATAAAGCATCGTGCCATTTTATTTAATATTGGTTCCCATTTCCCAATTCATGAAGCAACCATACTCTCCAGGTATTAAAAATTGGATCCCATTAATCCATACCTATGCCAATTAAGAATTTAAAATAATCAAACATAATGGTCCATTTCATATGGGTGGCCATCTACCAACCTGCAAATCACTCATACACAATATAGATTTGAATTTGGCTCCCTTTTTTCAAAACCAACTTCACTTAATAATTGAATTTAGCAGCCTTTTCCCAATGGTACACATGTTACCTTTTCCTAGCTATATGATTCCCAAATAACATAGAACTGAAAACTGGATCATGTTATAATTACATATATCAAAGTAATGTAGCTTGTCATTTCACTACAAGCATCTAACATAGAGAAAGAAACTGTAATCACTAAATAATGGTAATTTAAAACTACGAGCATTCGATAACAAATAGTAATCATAGAAAGAATGATAATGTGCTACGTAAATACTTATAAACCTAAGAGTGGAATATTTATAAGGCACGGAATTATACATAGAAAAAAACCATCCGATGAAACTGCATGGCATAAAATATATGCATGGAATATTAATTTCTAATTGTTTAATATGATTTATGTATGTTTCATCCCTACCATAACAGAGCAAGGGTAATATTCATAATTCCGTAAACCATAAGCAGCAAAATGTATACCATCACTCTAGGTGAAATCATATTAGTTGTGAAAGCGAACAACATAAACGGAAATCCGAGCCCTGACCACTTAGTAATTCCTTGTATGTGGGGTGATCAGTCCCAAACACAACTACTAACCATGCATCGACACTTTCCTAGTCTTATATCTACCACCCCAAAATAGTAAGACAGAAATGAAAAACAAGCTATGATACCACATTGTAACGTCTGGACCCGGCTCATCACTTAGACGGTGGCCAGACCGGTCACAACATGACCTCAGGTGTGCCTACCCATACCCCAGAGGCTATTGACGAGCAGAAAGGGTGTATGGATAGTCATTGGGGAGACTATACCCTCTAATTAGAGTTGTGAAGCTGTATAATAGAGTAAATAACAATCTAATGTGGAAGTACTAATACATATTTGACAAAGCAGTGGAAGACATATTTTATATAAATGAAACAAATTGGCCAAGCCAGTTTATACAATAGATGAATGAATGAAATGGTATTGATACATATTTGAAATACATAAACAAAAAAATCATTCTTTATATATGCGTACAAAAATATAGGAAAGACTCAATTCCCTAAGGATAAAACTCAACGAGCATCCTGAGCTCCGGCTCAGTCCTTTGCTCCCAACTATGGGTATAAGCAAAGAACAACTAGAAAGTTCCACATCCCTATGAACAAGAAATATCTACTCGGGTACCCTAGGGAAATGGAGGCCCAAGATGGGTGTGAGAAATAAAATTCAGAAGGCCGGCACCAATGTTGTCTAACCCCCTCCTGAAGTAAATTATAAATTAAACAGTTTGTAAACATGCATAAATAAATTAAGAAGCACATTATAACTAAATAAACATGTACATTCTTTATCCCTTAGCTAGTGTTTGGAAAACTAACCAATTCATTAATTGATTATTACCATTTTATTCAAAAATCACATGTGAGTAAGTCACCTACTGAGTCCAAGGAGTTTCCTCCATGGTAAAGCGTGGCTAAGAAATGACCATGCTCGATGGGCTTTAACCAATGCACCTACATATCAATGTTGGACCCTAGGAGTGTATCCAAGGAATCTTATGACAGTATTAGTAGTGAAGGTCCCAAGACATTACAGGAAAACCTGACAAGGATATCCGATGAGGGAGTTCTAGGGTAAAAACCAAGGTTACGTAAATCTCATGGAATGTTAACCCAGTATTATCTGAGTCTAGCTAGGCGGTAAGAGTGTAATCCAAGGAGTGTAATCCAAGGCATTCGACAATGAGGTGCCTATTGAGTTTATGGAGTGCATCTAAGGTAAAATAGGTATAAGCAACGACTGGGCCCAAGGTGTGTATCCAAGCCACCTACTTGTCAATTCTGGATCCAAGGATTGTATCCAAGGCATCATTTAGTACTAAATTGGGACCCAATGGTAGTATTCTAGTAATCCAAAGATAAGTCAAGGAACATGATATAGGTGGGTATGAACCTTCGCAAATCTTCCTGGAATTTGGAATGGGATTTCATGAGTACTTCTAGTATTCTCTTATCAGAAACCAGGACAATCTTATTAAAACCATTCCTATTTAATAAAGAAGTCATGAAATAATTCCTTTTGGTCAAGGAAATGAAATACATTAGTGTGGATTGGTCAAGTAGAATTGAAACCATTTATTTGTTAGTTCAAGATGTGCCTTCCATTAGTGTGAAAAGTCACGTACAATTTAAACCATTTATTATAATCCATTAATGAATTTTCAAAATACAAGTCCCACACTGCTACCTTCCCTTAACATGGTAAGGGTTTTCATGGATGTGGAGCCAATTATTCTATCAAGAACCCAAGTCCATCCATGGAATTCCTACATGTGAATACATATATCTCCCAATGCATGAGTATGAAAACTTATTGAGTCCATCCATGGAAGTCCTTCTTGTTAACCCACGTGTCCCCCAAGGTGTTATTAGAATCCAGAACATTTGAAAACAATTTTGGAAATTTGAATTGAGGGTCAATAAATAAGCATTAACAATTCACTTACCTCAACTCATACCATTTATAAAAAACATGTCAATTGTATTTATAAGGCTCTAAGTATCCACAGACAAGGGAAATTACCTACATGGGTAATTCCTATCTAAAACTCGACCCAACACTTAGACGATTCCTTGGTCCTTTAATAATTTTAGAAAGGAAAATTAGTGTTTATAATGCCATTAGGGCCATTTCCTAGACATACATCATTTTCAAAATAACATCATGGCATAATAATTATAAACACGACAAGTCAAGCAAGCAAGGTCTAACAACTACTTTTTATCTTAAAGGCAGCACACCTGTGTTGGAAGGGCATTATTATAAAAATATGATATTTTTTATCAACAAATAATTTATCATCTTTAGAATTTTCAATATGAAACACGCAAAACCACATTTAAGATAATTTAATTTTGATACTTCACTAAATGAATTAAAAATCTTACTAATGTGTAGTAAGTAATTAATTAATGCATTTATAGAAATAGAGGACTTAGAAAGGGACCCTACATCAAGGTGAAACCAATCCTTCCACTTCAGTAATAAACCAAAATGATGTGAAACCACCCATAACAACCCAATGCCCTACTAATTTAATAAAAGGGAGTCAAGGAAACATAAAGATATTAATTCAAGAGGTGCAAAACAAGGAAGGTATAAACCTTACCTTGAAAATTTTTTGGCAGACCGATACAACTTGAAATACCTCGCCTTTGGAATCCACTATCAGAAAACACACTTACAAGACCTAAGAGACCATTTTCACTAACCTAGAACAATAGAAAACTTCAAATTGGATGAACCCTAAAGACCTAGGGTTCAGCTGAAACGTTTTGGTTGAAGAAGGGGCCAAAATCATCCATGAAAAGTAAGGAAACTGGGCCCGAAGAATGTAACTTGATGATTCAAGGAAGAATCTTAAATAAATTGGATGAAAAAATGGTCGAAGGAGGATCCAGGAATGGGTCAGAGCGTGAGGTGAAGGGGATAAACCCCTAGTGCATTGTGATATGAGGTAAAGTGAGGATTTTGGGGTATTTTTGTTTTATGTTATAATTTAATTATATTTTAAAATAATTAAAAAACCCAATACAGGGTGTCGCGCATGGTTAAGCCGCATGGTTTGGAAAATTTTGAGCCAACCATACAGTACCCCACAACCTTCAACACACAGCCTGCTTGGTCTAGGTGCAAGGTTTAAGAATCTATGCACAACCTGGGTGCAAAGCCACTTCCCCTTTTAAAAATGGGCTACATAGTTACCAGAAATGGTCTGTATGGTTTTGCAGACCATGCCCAAACTGTGCGCCCTCTACTATCTTCAAAAAACATGATGTTTTTAGGTCCGATACTCTAAAAACTTCTTGAGTCACTTAGTACACTTAGCACGCCTTCAACCAAGCTTGAAAAAACATGTATAAGTGTTTAAACACTCTGAATTTATTTCTAAAGCACGGTTTAAAAATGACCAGTTTAGTAAACAAAAAAGATCAAAAACCTCTATATTTTAGTCTAGTTCAAAACATGGGATTCAACATTATTATTGGGGTTTCCCTTATTCTTACTATTTTTCTTATTTTTCTTGTATTTTCCTATTCTACCTCTTTTATCCTCTATGATACTCTACATGCATGATATTATATTCTATACAATTATATTTTCAAAAAAATCTGAGTTCTAATATTATTTTGGGTTAGAAATTCCATTTCATCTGTTCTTTCTTATTTTCCAGTCATTCAATAATTTTATACCTTTTAGAAACCCTTGGCTATGATTAAATGTCTTAGAGGTTCATGTTGGATTGACCCATGATGCATCAATTTTACCAAATAATCATAAAATGAATTATTTTATTCCGTTTATCTCGGTGTCAAACCTTCCATTACAATATGAAAAACAAATTTTCCAAAAATTCCTGAAACGCTTCTCTTACATTATGGTATGAAGCCTTAACTATTTGATAACCATCAAGAAGGTACAAAAATGTCGCTTGAGTTTTAATCCTATGAAGTACCCTTTAAAGAGTTATCTCTACCTTTACTACACATTGTATATCTTAAATTATAGATTATTCTTCCATACCCTATATCAACTCTTACATGTGGCTTGTTATAGTATAGTCACTTTCTTCCTAGAGTGCCCTCCATCTAATAATTCAATTTGAACTCCTCATCCATATAAATTATGATGTGAGATAAATCTATGAGACATGAATCCCTAGAATTTATAATCTAGAAGATAACCAATTTCATAGTATCATTATAAAAAAAGTTTATTTATCTTAATACTAGTTCAAAATATTATTATATTTAAACCTTAATCAAGTCATGAACCCTTATGTTTTGGTGTGATTTTCTCTTATACCACCATATTTTATTCTTATAAAAACAAATTATCTTATACATTATGAATTTAATCATACACATTATTCATTATAGTGTAATTCCCTTCATTATTGTTTGATTACATCTGTTACACCATAACTTATCCAAAATGACTTATTTCTATATAAAAACACCTTCAAACCTCTTAAAATCATTCCTGAACCATGGAATAAACTTCACCTCAAAAGAAACATATTATAACACTTGTGTTCGGACATGATTTCTATTCATACAATAAAATAAAACATAAGAGACATAATAAAATTATGTCTTCTCAATTTCTTCTCCCCTTAAAAAATTTCACATGACTAGGTTATCTTTTTTATTCTCCAAAACATAAAAAACTCCCATTGGTTCAAAAAAATATTGATATGGAGACCAAACTCTTGATCTCTTCATTTCCCAAATATAGTTACTGGTAATAACATATTTAAACATAATAAAACAAATAATTAAACGTATAAATATGTTTATATGAAATGAAAACCCATTCCATAATAATTTAATTTATTTATCATATTTTATTTAAACAAAATAAAATAAAAAATATATATAGTCAGATTTATATGAATCATAAACTCGTTCTTCTTTGCCCTCTTCTTGATCATGAAACATCCTACTCACATGAGTTCTCGACAATTATAACTGAAATTATACCCTTATAATATATTTTAATAAGTCAAATCACAAATGAAATAATAAATTTATATGTCTACTATAGTAGAACATGAAGGTTCTAATGTAAAAAAAGAAAAAGGTTGCAATGTCAATTTAAAAATTTTCCATGCAATGTTATTGAAATGGCGTCGATAGCATTAATATGATAATAAAGAATAATTCATAAATAACTATTTAAATAAAATAAATACATGGACTATTTGTTTTTTATTTAATTTTCTCATGTCATGGACATCACCGACCCAATCATCGATTATGTTAATTATTTTTTTTCTTTTTGAATCTAAATGATGATCAATATAAACATACCGACACATTCCCCATAAACATCAAATGATGTTATTAAACTCTCAGGTGTTAGTGTGAGATTAACATTTTCTTTATGTAATTCATCATTTATTACAAAAAATGGATCTCTTATTTTCTCTCTCTACAAGATTGAGAGACAAAGGGTGCGTTCTTTATTTTTACATGCAGAACTTAAGAGAATAACTTAGTGTATAATACCCTCACTTGAGAAAAATATGTCAAGTCCATGACATACTAGGTTTTATAAATTATAGCCACATTAAAATTTAAAAAAAATTATTTACTTAATTTAATCCCAATAAAATCTCTATGTAAAATTCGCCACAATAGTAATTATTATAATAATTATTATTTTAGTTGACATGGAAAAAAAACCTTTTAAATTTTTACATAAAATAATAAAATAATAATTAATATTTTAAGGTTATATATAATATTTAAATATCATTCCCTAACAAAATATTTTTACATTGATGATAAAGTACATTTCACAAGTCACTATAACTAAATAATAATATATATTATTTTATGTGACTTGTAATGATTTAAAATCATTTTTGAATAAAAAGTATGATCTAAGATATTAAAATATAATTATTAAATCATTAACTTGATCTGAATCCTACCATATGATTATGAAACCATCAATAAAAAATATTCATTTGATAAAATCAATAATATATTCACTTAAATTTTAGTAAATACTCTATATATTCACATAAATTGAATAAAAATATTATTTTCACTATATTCACCATATTATAAAATAAATAAATATTATATTCATTAAACCATGAATAAAAAATAAAATATTATATTCAACTTATATATTCTAAAATTGAATATCTCTTGATTTAATTGTTATGTTATGATTTTATTGAATACATATTATTCCACTAGGAGGGAATAAATTAATTCTTAAATTTAAATTCAACAAAATTTAATATGTTTTTGGATACCCTTATCATGTAGCCGAGTATTCCCCTTTTATAGTGTTAATAGGTTAATCTTACCTAAATTCTAGGATAATCATTTATCCACACATAAAATAAAACATAGTTAAAAAATATAGTGCAAAAAAATAACCTTCCTACGAATGGTATTGTGTAATATAATCAATTTATCACATGATATCTCATCAAGAAGGATGAATACTCATGTCATCACTTGTTATTAATGATTTTTGTTTTATTTTTTTAAAATGATCTTGTATATAAAATTTCATGGCCACAGATTAATACCATGGATTTATACCATAAACTTACATTTCATTCAAAGGGACAAAGATATCTTTTTCTATTAATATAGAAGGGATAAATTTTTTCTTAACCATTAAACTAATTCCATATCACTTATAACATAGCTATCGTATTCTACCTCACGGTGAGTACATTCCATTAGGAATTTGTCCATACATTAAAGTACATGAATCATGATTCACATTAATAATAATGTCATTTCAAAGGAATAAAACACATGAATAAAAATAGGAATATCAAATGACACATAAAACATGTATAATTACTATTGGTGGGTGTGTCCTCATGACTTCCCTTCTTATATATAACTATGTGTTAACTTAATGAGAAGAATTATTATTTCAAACATTCCATTAAATCTTCATTGTCAAGCATCACATATTTATTATTATAAAGATTTATCCTAACCATTTTACGTATATTTTTTATGAATATTATCATATAATATATTGGTTATCATTATATAGGGGAACCACTATAACTTTTTAAGGATTCAAATATGCCAACAACATTATCAAATTAGTAATACAGGAAAAAATTTATCAGTATATGTTAAAATATTAATATTTTAGTCATAAAAATGTAATGTAATATTTTTTCTGGAGCACCTACACTAACAAAACATAGAATATGACAACCCTAACTCAGAATCCCTCACATTGATACATGATCTAGGATCGTACAAGGCTTTATACATGTACATAGAATTATAAAGAGTGGAAACTACTTCCAAGGAAGAATCATAATCAATGGGGAATGGGTTTTCCTTAAGTAAACATAAAACTATATGATAAAATAATGAAATTTAATTTAAAATCCAACTCCAACATGAAAATAAAAATTTATAGTAAATTTTAAACAAAAAAGAGTGTAACTACAAATAAATATGCCACAATAATGACATGACATGACAACCCACTTATTGGACTCTATTAAATTGGAGTGGCTCAAATACACCTCTATTTAAAAAAATGGCCACTTCTGTATATAATACAAAATTGACTTCTAAAATAATTTTCCCAAAAACATCCAACCCTTTCCCTTACTAGAATAATGACATAAGATATTTACTTGTGTGCTGATATATACAGGTCTGGATGAGTATGGATTTTTAGTGTGATTCTTTATCACTCTCTTGAAATCCTATTTATACCAAATTTAACCATGCGACCAATTTAATTGAAAATAGGTTTGCACATTTTAAGTAAAATAGTTTATCTTAATTACAAATATTCTAAGAAGAAATTCAAAATAAAATATCTATTTTTTTTCATAGAAAACAAAATCCTTCCTCATTCCACCCCAATTTATAACCAAAATATAAATAGTATAATGTAAAGATAAATGAGAAAATAAATATACACATAACATTAATTCATTCTTATGATGATATCATACACCTAATATTGATCGTCACCAACTTGAGTGGTTTTTGAATTTCATGGCCAATATCATCTCGATCACACATAATTAAAGAACCTACCATCTTTCCTAACACCCAAAATATTCATCCAATATAGAAACATCAGGATCATTTCTCATATACAACACATTCATATAACAAAAAAAATTACTTCTTATACTACATTATGAAAAGAGTCCACTAAAACCTTGTCTCAAATCTATCAAATTTAATCCAACCTAAAATAATTTTCCAAAAATAACATTAAAATAAAAATACCATAGTTTAATTCAAATAACATTCTAACCATACATCCTTAGTTTAATTATAAACCCAAAAAAATATTAAAGGGTTGTCTTACCTAGGAAGAACCAATTATCAAATCAATTTCAAATAATTATTTTATAATTTCTTATAGGGGAAAATGAATTAAAATTAGACCAATTATATAACCTAAAATCATAATCCCATAGGATTGAACATTATCTTCCTACTTAAGAATAAAATCAAGCAATTATCCTATAATTTTAGATATTATGTCGGAAAATATAAATATGATATTCGAAGCTCTATAAATAATAACATAGGATCATGGTCCTTCTTTTCATGATACAAATCCAATATCCATGGAATTAATGTGGCATCCCAGGTAAATGAAGAATAATTGATTTTTATATTTATTAATATTTGTTAATTAAATATTAATTTTACTTTAAAAGTGTTCGATAGCGTAACCGATATGCAACAACGAGTTTCTTTGAAATCTTATGTTGTACACTAATAATATAATATTATTATTTTAAATGGTAGTTAACTCCTAGCTGTTGTATTGGAGGGAATAAAAAAACTAAATAAAATATTATTATACATGTTTGTTAAATGTATTTACTTTTATCCAATAAAATTTAGTGGCTTAAAATATGAATGAATCTAATTTTAAGCATAATTTATATTACAAGGATGATTTACCACCTTTTAATGGAAAACCCTCTTTAAATATACATTTGGTCACTTTAATAAATTTTATTTGACAAAATAAAATCATTCATTAGAATGGGGAAAACAAAATTTACTTTGTGTAATTATTTTGAATTTTTCTAATAAAGTTCATTTTTTAATGAATAGTGAAAAATATTGTATTTTAATTTAAATTTTTTTTAATCTAATTATTTATATGGTTAGATTATCTTTTTAATTGGTTTTTAAAGTTTATTTAGAATTTATTTTTTATATTTAATCCAATTTTGGTAATTGTAATTAATTTCACTTTGAAATTAGACATAAACAAGTGTTAATCTTTTGATAGTTATTGTTTCTTAAAAACACGATATTTGTTTTAAAAAATGGAATTAATTTTAAATTAATTAATTTAGCTTCTATGTTTAAAATTTGGTAAAATAAACATCATTTTTGAATTCTCAATATCAAATATATATTAGGCTGAATTTTTGGTATTTTTCTAAAAAACATCTATTTTTGATGAATAGTGAAACCACTTTGTAGTAGTTAAAAAACTGACTTTTTCATTTAAATGAAATTTATCCACTTCTATGAATTGAATTTCGAAATTCCTACATACATGGTTGTTATTAGTAATTGAAATTTGGTTCAATAAGATGAAAATAATTTTTTGTGAATAGTAACTTTTGACTTTTATTTACCGCGGTTATAGGTAAATAGGTTAATTCCAGGTAAAAAGAATATTATAATAATTCCAAATTACCTTAAAACTCATCCTAACATTATTTTATGATTAATGGCCAACAATGGGCATCCCTGGGTCGATTTTGGGACCTCTTGGAGCCACTTATGAATGTTAATGACACTTTAGATTAATTAACTTAAAGTAAAGATTAAAATGACATAAACAGGAATATTTTAGTAAATTAATTTTTATATGTTGTAATATAAGTAATATGTTTTACTATAAATATTATGTGGAAAGATAAATATATTTACTACATCATGACATTTTTT
The DNA here is from genome assembly GCA_963277665.1 of Viscum album. Taxonomy (NCBI): domain Eukaryota; kingdom Viridiplantae; phylum Streptophyta; class Magnoliopsida; order Santalales; family Viscaceae; genus Viscum; species Viscum album. The sequence goes on from OY728166.1 coordinate 520,345,068, forward strand.
TATAATTTTTAGACATCGAATAAATTAAATTATTCATGACACAATAATGATGTAGTGTTTAACTCATTAATAAATCATTTAAATAAATAAGATTATAAATATTAAAATAACATCCAAATCCTATCCAATTCTTATTGGATGATTTTATTTCGACCATGTGTCATCTTATCTTAGACTATAATGATTTTTGGACCTATAGAAACTGAATATCATTATATATAAAATAATATTTTCACACATTCTTAAAAATACCCTCCTCCCCCTGATAAAAGGAGACAATTTCATTCAAATTCCTCATACATATCAAGCCTTTTGGCTCATCCAACCTCTACACAATTAATCTCTATGCATCCCTCTCCTGCACATAGAATCCTTACCTTAGGCAGAAGGCATTTCTAGAATTCATTTTGGTTCAACCCAAAGAAGTTGCCCCAATTAAAGGTAACAGTTTCTCTTAACTTATTTTCTTTTATTTTACATCCCCAACCCATAAAATCTTTTTATTACTTTATTTTATAACAAAACTAGTATCCTAAATATACTAGGATGATTTTATGATATGTATTTGAACTACAGTTACACACACCTCCATCTAGTGGGCGGAGAACCTACTGTTTCTGTGGATGGAAAACTAACAACTCACGAAACGAGGATTGTTTGATTATATCCTACCTCCTCTCATGGTGGCCATTAATATGACACTGTATTTAAATATTATATATATTATGTTTATGTTTTCTTTATGCCTCTATATTTTTATTTTATATCATACCATTGTGGTTTCCATTATGCGTAAACACGGTAATTTCATTTGAGAAAGTGCGGACTACCGCCCCCTCAAAGTAATATGACTCGTTCATGCCATACGTGGGATGTATACAGGTTGTATTTAATTATATTATATGATATTATACTAGAATTATAATATAAATTTGTATCATTATGTTTTAATTCCATTGAAATAAGAAATATAAATGGAAGTAGCGTTCATGTGTACGTACGACTTACCTTCTCCATGAATGGTGCATTTAATTTCTTACCTCCAAATGATATGTACAGTAATAAATATATATATATATATATATACTATATATATATGATATATATGATATCTAAATAAATAATATCATTTTTGATATAATGTACTATTGACCACATGGACAACTTGTAAATATAAGGTTTTCATTTTTGACTCAAGTACCAAATATCGAAAAAACAAATGTTATTAACTAAAATGATTACATAATGTTTATAACATGGAAATAAGTGATATAAAAGGAATAATAAAATTGAAAAATGTTCTTATTCAAGTATTAATTAACTTTAGTTTATTATTCAGGATATCAAAGAATGAATGGGTCAATTTGAACATGAGGTAAGGGACTTCATCTCAATCTCCTTTCATTGATGCATATTTTGTTTTAATACACCACATTCTTTTATACGTTTTATAAACACCCTTTACTTTTCAGAGGGAGACTTTTTATTAAGCATTTTACTAAACAAAAAAAAGGAATATTTCTTTTAATGTAAGCAATGACAACGACCTTTCTTCCACCATGAGTATTATTTGTTCTTTGTCTTCCTTAACAAGACGTAATGTTATTTTTCAAGGAAAATAAATAAAATATACTATTTTATGTATTTTGGTATTGAAAATGATTTTGATAATCTATTTGATATGTTAATATATTTAAGGGATATATTTTTATTGAAATGTGGAAATGTTTTCTTTCCTTTATATTTGTTTTATGTCTTATGATTGTATAATGGTACTTAGAAATTTGACGGATGGTTACGTGATAAACCAAACGACAAGTGGTGCCATGATAAACCAGTATGGGTTACGTTATAACCACCAATACATTGGGTATCGAAGTCAGCCATATGGCTATTCCATTTAGTGATATGTGTGTAAGTTGACCGTATGGTTCTTCCATTTAAGTATGTTTATGTTCTAAGTTACCTTTATATGTTATGAGTTTTTTATATCGGTTTTATGGTAATATTTTGGATAGAAAAGGGTAAGTAGTGATATTTTATTCAGTGAAGAGTATTTACTAATTCATAATGGTGATAAGTATTACTTATGTTAAAAGTATTCATGGTTTACTTGTTGTTTTGAAAAACCAACCATTTTCATTCTTTGGGTATCCCTTGATGAGCCTTTTTGGCCCATCCCAAGTTTTTTAAATTTTTTTCGAAGGACATAATGTGGAATCGAGTCAAGGATGGGATCAATGAAAAGTCATGATGTCTTAAACATGGAACTAGACATGACTGTTATTTTAAGGTGTTTATTTTACGAGAAAAATGGAAACTGAGTAGAAGTGTCTACTTTGTAATCTTTTGAGATGTAATAGTTATATCCTAATTCTCTAAAACTCTGAACATAAAAGATCCTCAATGTGAATTATTCGTTTAATTCAATATTATGTAATGTTTTATGGCTGTGTCCTTATAGTTGGTATTAGATGTCGGTTTAGAAAACTTTAGGGGTTAGGGTATTGTTAAATAAATGTTCATAAATTAATTTCTGGTAATATTGAAATGATATAGAATTTAAAGATTACCATGTTGCTTCGCCTAAGATATTTCAATGTTCAGAAAGGTTTTCTATAGGGGAAATAAGGCAGCTATGTTGGGACGACATTAGGAGGAAGAAAACCTTCCAAATCAGTAACCTGAGATGGTCAGAATCGGAACTAAATAGTTTGTTGCAGTGATGGAACAGTTGGCTTAGGATATAAGTGATGGTGGTATCCATGCACGAGATCAGCCAGATCAACCGTAGAGGAACATGTCAGTAGTAGATCATTTAATGAGGCAACATCCCCATCATTCAGAGGATCATATGACCCTATACCAACTGAAGGGTGGATTAAAGCACTGGAGAAGATCTTCGATGTTATGGGGTGTTCCGAACATCAAAAGGGTAGTCTTGTTGTTTATCATTTTGAAGGTGAAGTTGATCAGTGGTGGTCGACGGTGAAAAATATTAGGGATAGTGAGGAGATTTATTCTCTTGATTGGGAGGAATTCAAAGGTAAGTTTCTTGTAAAATATTTTCCTAAGGTGGTTCATCTTAGGATGGAAAAACAATTCTTGGAATTAAGGTAGGAGGATTACTCAGTGGCTACATATGATGAAAATTTCACTTGACTGTCAAGGTATACTCCAAATTTCATACGATATCCTGATTGTGAAATACACCATTTTTAATCAATATTAAAGCCAAATTATCGAAGGGATATAGTTTATCATGAGTTCAAAATATATGAAAAACTTGTTCGATGTGCGGAGAAGGTTGAAATAGAGTTTTCCTATTATGAGGTGTTCATTGAAAAACAATAGAATAAGAGGTCTAGTTGGCTGGGAAAGGGAAAGAATTCATCAAAGAATCCTGGAGGTAAGAAAATTAAATATCCAACTTGTGAGAAGTGTAGTAAAATGAATCCTATAGTATTTTTTATCAAAGTCTATAAAGTGCTTCCAATGTGGTAAGTCTGGTCATATTTCTCGTAACTATTAGGAAGATGATCAAGAAGGCAATGAAAATCCATCAGTAAGATGTTTTATGTGTAAAGAAATGGGTGATTGTGAAAATGAGTGTCCAGTGTTGAACTCAACTAAGGGATATCAACTAGACTACAATCAGAAAGGGGTGTTGAAATCCTTTGAAACTACTTTAGTTGATGTTGGGCCATCAAATGAAGTAGTATCAAGTACACTGTTTGTTTGTTCAAATTATGCCAATGTGTTGTTTGTTTCTGGGTCAACACACTATTTAATTTCTGAGATTTTTCTTAGTAAATTGGGAATTCCATCTCATGATATTAATATGGAAGTTATGGTTAAAACACCTGGAGGAAATGTTGAGACAAAAAGAAAAAAAAGAACCTTCATGTCCTTGTGTGCGGGAAGAATCTACCTTCAAACCATATTGTTTTTCCTCTAGTAGAGTTTGATGTTATTTTAGTCATGGATTGGTAGTATGTTTATCTTGATACAATTGATGACAAAGATAAAGATGTTTCATTTTAAAAAGATTTATAGTTTGTGTACAAGAATGACTCCTTTATTTTTATAACATATCAGGAAGCTAAGAAACTAGTAAATGATGGAAATGAATGTTACCTTGCACATATTGTTGAAAATAAAGGAACTGTTTAGGTTAATGATGTGCCAGTGGTTAATGAGTATCTTGATTTTTTTTCTTGATTATTTTCCTGGTATTATGCTTAATCGGGAAGTTGAATTTATTATTGAATTAGTTCCTGATTCTAAGACAATTTCAAAACCCACTTAATGAATGGCTCAAATTAAACTTTTAGAGTTAAAGAAGAAACTGCATGAGTTATGAGATAAAGGTTTCATTCGACCTATCACATCACCATGGGGTTCTCTTATCTTGTTTGTTAAAAAGAAATATGGTTCAATGAGACTATGCATTGATCATAGAGCATTGAATAACATCACTGTTAAGAACAAGTATCCATTACCTCATGTCGATAATTTGTTTGATCAGCTTCAGAGATATCAGTATTTTTTGAAGATTGACTTGAGATCGGGTACCATCAGTTAAAAGTAAAGGAAGCTAACATTCCAAAGACTGTGTTTCGTACTATATATGGCCATTATGAATTTCTAGTTATGCCTTTTGGGTTAACCAATGCACCTACTATATTCATGGATATTATGAATAGAAATTTTCATGAGTTCTTTGATAAGTTTGTTATTGTGTTCATTAATGATATTTTGGTTTATTCTAAAATTAAATAGGAGCATGAGAGTCATTTAAGGGTTATATTGAAAACCTTAAAATAAAAGTAATTTTATGGGAAATTCAGCAAGTGGTAGTTTTGGTTACAAAATTTGTTTTTCTTTGATCACATTGTTTCAAAAAATGGCATAACTGTTGATCCTACTAAAACAAAAGTTGTTAGAGAATGGTCAAGACCCAAAAATATAACCAAGATCCATAGTTTTCTTGGCTTGGTAGGTTATTACAAGAGGTTTGTTGAAAATTTTGCATGGTTATCTATTCCAATGACTATGTTAACTCTAAAAGGTGTTAAGTTCATTTGGATAAAAGAATGTGATGATTTTTTTCGGGAATTGAAAAGAAGATTGGTGAATTCTCTAGTTTTGGACTTCCTTCTAGAAATGGAGAGTTTTTTATTTAAAGTGATGCATCATTGAATGGACTTGTATGTGTCCCTTTTCAGAATGATCATGTAATTGCTTATGCTTCACATCAGTTGAAACCCCATGAGTTAAATTACCCTACACATGATTTGGAATTAGCTGCTGTTGTTTTTGCTTTAACAGTTTGGTGGCCTCATTTGTATGGAGTAAAATTTGATATATATACTGACCACAAATGTTTAAAGTATATATTCAAACAAAAATAATTGAACATGAGAGAGAGGATATGGATGGAATTAATCATGGATTACTATTGCATGATCGATTACTATCCAATAAAGGAAAATAAAGTGGTTGATGTTGTGAGTCGAAAAAGTAATGTCTCATTAATCATGAAACGTTTGGAATAAGATCCTTTGGATTTAGATTTGATGAACTTTGGAATATAAGTTATTGGTGCAAGAAATTCTTCTGTTTTTCATCTACTGTCAGTGAAATCATCTCTATCAGACAGAATAAAGAAAGCACAGAAAGAAGATAGTGAGTTGTTGAAAAATGTAGAGTTGGTTCAAAAGGGTATGTTTCTTGATTTTAACATTGATAATTATTTTGTTTTGAGTTTTGGGAAGAGATTATGTGTGCCTTGTGATTCACAGATGAAGAATGGTTTGTTATGTGAAGCTCATAGTTCTCCATTTTCAGTTCATCCTAGTAGTACTACGATGTAAAGAGATCTTCGGGCGTATTACTGAAGGGATAGAATGAAAAGAGATATTGATGATTTTATCATAAAGTGTTTGAATTGTTAGCAGGTTAAAGCACATAGACAGTTACTGAAAGGGATTCATCATACTTTACCAGTGCCAGAGTAGAAATGGGATAATATATCCATGGAATTTTTTGTGGGATTACCGAAGACATCACGACGTAATAATGCAATCTGGGTTATAGTGGAACGATTGGATAAATCTACTCATTTCCTTCTTATTTGAGATTCTTTGTCTCTAGATCATCTTGTGCGGTTGTATGTTAAATAGATAGTCAGGTTTCAAGGATTTCCCCTCACCATTGCATATGATCGTGATCCCAGGTTTACTTCTATCATTTGGAATGGCCTTCAGAAGTCGTTGGGTACTGAATTAAATTTTAGTATAGCTTTTCATCTGCAATCAGATGGGAAGTGAGAACGAAAAATTCAGACCTTGGAGGATATGCTATGTTCTTTTTCATTGGATTATAAGGGAAGTTGAGACCAACATATTTCTTTAGTTGAATTTTCATATAATAACAGTTTCAATTACAGTATACAGATGGCTCAATTTGAGGCATTATATGGAAAGTGTTGTCGAACACTAGCTTTTTGGGATGAAGTAGGTGAAAGGAAGCTGATGGGACCAGAATTGGTAGAAGAGATGGTAGAAAAATTTCAGTTTATTCAGAAGAACATGAGAACAACACAGAGTAGATAGAAAAGTTTTGTAGACAACTGGAGGAAGGATATTTTTTTGAGGTAGGTGATCATGTCTTTCTCAAAGTTTCTCTATGGAAAAGTGTGCTGTGTTTTGTTAAGAAGGGAATGTTGAGTCCGAGGTTCGTTGGACCTTATGAAATCCTCGAAAAAGATGGATCATTTGCGTACATAGTGGATTTACCTCCATGTTTATCCTAGGTACACAGTTTTTTTCATTTTTCGATGTTGAGAAAGTATATTCTAGATCCATCTCATGTTTTGAGCCCATAGGTAGTTCAGTTGGAAGAGAATCACTCTTATGAAGAACAAATAGTCCATATTCCTGACTATAGAGAGCATGTTTTTCAGAATAAAGTAATTCACCAGGTAAAGGTTTTTTTGGAAAAACCATATGATTGAAGACGCAACATGGGAATCGGAAAATTCTATGAGGGATAAATACCCCCACTTATTTTGATAAGTGAATAAAAATTGCGAGGATGCAATTTCCAAAAGGTGGAAGGATGTAACATCCCAGGTAAATGAAGCATAAAATATTTACATATTTATTAATATTTATGAATTAAATATTAATTTTATATTAAAAAGGTTTCTATGTTCGATAGTGTACCTGATACGCAACAACAGGTTTCATTGAAATCATACGTTTCATAGTTATAATATAATAATATTATTTTAAATGGTAGTTAACTCCTAGCCATTATATTGGATGGAATTAAAAAAACTAACTATAATATTATTATAAATGTTTGTTAAATGTATTTACATTTATCCAATAAAATTTAGAGGATTAAAATGTGAAAGAATCTAATTTTAAGCATAATTTACATTAAAGGTTGATTTACCACCTTTTAATGGAAAACCCTCATTAAATATAGTTTGGGTCACTTTAATACATTATATTTGACCAAATAAAATACTTATTTATAATGGGTACATTAAAATTTACTTTTTGTAAATTTTGGGATTTTTTCGGATAAAGTTCATTTCTTTATGAATAGTGAAAAATACTGTATTTTAATTCCAAATTGCGTTTTAATCTAATTTATATATATGGTTAGATTTTCTTATAATGTGGTTTTAAAGTGTAATTAGAATATATTTTTACTATTTAATCAAATGTTGGTCAATGGAATTAATTTTACTTTGTAATCGGATATAAACAAGTGTCAATCGTTTGATAGTTATTGTTTCTTAAAAACACACTATATGTTTTAACAACGTAAAATAATTTTAAATTAATTAATGAAACTTATATGTGTAAAATTTGGTAAAATAGACATCATTTTTTAATATGTAATATCAAATATATCTTATGCTTAATGTTTTCTATTTTTTCTTAAAAACATCAATTTTTGATGAATAGTGAAACCACTTAGTAGTAGTTAAAAAAACTGATTTTTTTCATCTAAATAAAATTTTACCACTTCTATGAATTCAATTTAAAAAATCTAGCATACATGGTTGTTATTAGTAAGTAAAACATGGTTTAATAAGAAGAAAATAATTTTTGGTGAATCGTAACTTTTGACTTTTATTTACCGCAGTTAAAGGTAAATAGCGTAATTCAAGGTAAAAAGAATATTATAATAATTTAAAAATACCTTAAATCTTGTCATAACCTTATTTTATGAGTAATGGACGACCATGAGAATCCTTGGGTCTATTTTGGGACCCTATGGAGTCACTTATGAATGATAATAACACTTTAGGTTAATTAACATAAAGTAAAGACAAAAATGACATACAAAAATCTTTTAGTAAATTAATTTTTATATGTTGTTATATAAGTAATATAATTTAATATAAATATTAATTGAAAATATAAAAATATTTCCTACATCATGGTAATTTTTTATAATTTTTAGACATCGAATAAATTAAATTATTTATGACACAATAATGATGAAGTGTTTACCTCATTGATAAATCATTTAGATAAATAAGATGATAAATATTAACATTACATCCCAAACCTGTCCAATTCTTATTGGATGAATTTATTTCGACCATGAGTCATCTTTTATTTGACTCTATTGTTTTTTGGACCTTTAGAAACCAAATATCATCATATAATAAAATAATATTTTCACACATTCCTAAAGTGCCCCACCTCCCCCATATAAAAGAATACCATTTCTAACCAATTCCTCACATGTTTCAAGCCTTTTGGATCATCCAAACTCTACCCAATTGAGCTAATTACATCCCTATCCTCTACCTAAAAGCCTTACCTTAGGCATAAGGAACTTCATGAATTCCTTTTGGTTCAAAATAATGGAAGGTACCCAAATTAAAGGTAACTGTTTCTCTTAACTTCTTTTCTTTTATATTACTTCTCCAACCCATAAACTCTATTTATTCCATTAATTTATAACAACAATAGTATCCTTAATATACTAGGACATTGTTATGATAATTATTCGAACTACACTTACACACACCTCTATCTAATGGGTGATGAACATACTGTTTCTATGGATGGAAAACTAACGCCTCACGAAATGATGATTGTTCGATTATCTCCTACCGCCTCTCATGGTGTCCATTAAGATGAAACTATATTTATATATGATATATATTATTTTTATGGTTTCTTTATTCTTCTATATTTTTATTTTATAGAATACCTTTATGATTTCTATTATGTGTAAACCCGATAATTTAATTTGAGGATGTGCGGACTACCACCCCCTCTAAGTGATATGACTCGTTCATTCCATACGTGGGACATATAAAGGATGTAGTTAATTATATTATTTGATATTATTCTGGAATTATAAAATAAATATGTATCATTATGTTTTAATTCCATTAAAATAAGAAATATAAATGGAAGTAGCGTTCATGTGTACGTACGGCATACCGTCTCCATGAACGGTGCATTTAATTTCTTACCTCCAAATGATATGTACAGTAATAAATAAATAAATAAATATATATATATATATGCTAGATATATATGATATATATGATATCTAAATAATGAATATCATTCTGGATATAATTGACCATTGACCACATGAACAACTTGTAAATATATGGTGTTCATTTTTGACTCAAGTACCAAATATCAAAAAAACAAACGTTATTAACATAAATGATTACATAATGTTTATAACCTGGTAATAAGTGATATAAAAGAAATAATAATATTGAATTTTTTTAGCAAGTAGAAATTAACTTTAGATTATTATTCAGGATATTAAGGAATGAACGAGTCTAGTCAGACACAATGTAAGGGACTTCGTCTTAATCTTATTTCATTGGGGCATATTTTGTTTTAATACATGAATTTTTTTATATGCTGTACAAACACCCTTGACTTTTCAAAGGGAATGGTTTTCTACGAAGCATTTTACTAAATAAAAAAAAGGATTGTTTCTTTTAACATAAGCAGGGACAATGACCTTTCTACCGCCACGAGTATTATTTGTTCTCTGGATTCCTTAACATGTCGTAATTTTTTTTCCAAGGAAAATAAATACCATATACTATTTTATGTATTTTTTATTTGAAAATGGGTTTGATAATGGATTTTTTATGTCAATATATTTAAGTGATATACTATGATTAAAATGTGGAAATGTTTTTTTCTTTTATATTTGTTTTATGTGTTATTATTTTATAATGGTTCTTCGAAATTTGATGGGTGGTTACGTGATAAATCAAATGACGGGTGGTTCCTTGATAAAATAGGATCGATTGTTAAATTATAACCTCCAATTCATTTGGTATGGTAGTCGGCCGTATGGATATTATATTTAGTGATATGTGTGCAAGTTGATCGTATTGTAATTCCATTTAAGTATGTTTATGTCCTAAGATACCTTTATATGTTATGTGTTCTTTATATGTGTTTTATTGTAATCTTTTGGTTTATAAAAGGGTAAGTAGTGATATTTTATTCAGTCAAGAGTATTTACTACTTTATAAAGGTGAAAAGTATAACTTATGTCAAAGTATTCATGGTTTACTTTTTGTTTGGAAAAACTAACAATTTTATTTCATTGTGTATCCCTTACTGAGCTTTTTATGCTCAACCCATGTTTTTTTAAAAAAAATCACAGGAGATAATGTGGAATAGGGTCAAAGATGGGAGTAAAGAAAGGTCATGTTGTCTTAAACATGGAACTAGACAAGACTCTTTTTTTAGTGTTTTTATTTTATGAAAAAATGGAAACTGAGTTAAAGTGTCTACTTTTTAATCTTTTGAGATGTAATAGTTATGTCCTAATTCTCTAAAACTCCAAACCTAAAAATATCCTCAATGTGAATTATTCGTTTAATTCAATATTATGTAATTTTTTAAGGTCAGGTCCTTATACTTAGAAACAATCTAAAGGGATAGATAAAAGAGGGAAAAAGAAAGTATACAAGGACAGAAAATATAGATAGAATAACACATGGGGTTATCAAGATGAAACATCAAATTCATTTGTGAATTAATTGATCTTAGAGAGAGATGTCTTTTTTTTGTGATGGAGAATACCCAATTTCAATTCCAAGTAACCCAAGTGCTATCTAAAGTCGTGTAAGGGTATATGAAGATGTTTTTGAGGGGATAATTGGAGTTTTAATATAGAAACCATATAATGTGAAACTAGATTTATAGTTAAGTTACATAGTTCTACATGATTTTGTTCTAGTCATATAGGTACATCTATAGACAAACCCTCTATAGAACGATTATTTTTCATGATCATCCATAATCATGTGCACATACCATACACTAACCTCTTCCTCACTAGGATGACATGCATGGTTCTATTATACATTTATTTTGAATATGTTCCCTATCTTTTCATTGTTCACCAATTCCATAAAAACTCAAATATGAATCCAAATATTACTAAAACACAATTGGGGACTAACATATAAAGTCCATGAAATCACACACAAAATTCAACGTTTTATGAAATATAGATACTATAATGTGAAAAATAATATATTTTAATTTTTTAAAAAATATTTTTATAACTATCAAGATATAGAATCATCCAATAATTAATTTTTTTGTTATTAGTTCCTTCAAATTCATATCCAATTATTACTGTGTGCACCATAGTTAACACATTTTGATAATTGGATTGTGGGTCCCTAAATCTACAAATGAGTGTTGTGATATTTTAGTTAAAAGTATATGATGATACATATTCAATCAATATCATTTATATATTTTCATTTATATTCAATTAATTAAAATAATGAAATATCATAATACACATTCATGGAAAATATTTTCATCAATTCAATTCCTAACGTATCAACAATAAAAAAAAATATATTATATCATTATTCATTATAGATAGTGTATAATCTCATTGGAAAATTCTTAAATTTTCTATAATCTAATAAAAATTATCTCGAATAAATGTATTCATTGAAAATTTAAATATCCATTTAGATACATGAGAATATGTATCTAAATGTGTTAGATAATGATGCTTCTTATATTATCAAAGTGACTCTTTATATTTTTAATATCCCTATCAAATTGTGTGAGTGTGTGTGTGAAAAGATTCAAATAAATTTAAAAATAATAGTAAATAAAATTATACACTACACATACATCAGTATTCAACTATAATATAATCTAAATAATCATTATAAAATAATGTTTGTCAATCATTCCAATTATAGTCTCCACATATATAAGGAATGAAAATATATCTAATTCATTTATAATATCATATATTGTAACACTTAGTTTGTTTAAATTTTTCTTATAGTGATTTATAGTATCCCCAATTTTATAGTCTCATATGTTATAATATGACACCGAGAATAATTTATGTATAATTGATAATAAATGTTCGAATCTAACGGAGGTGGAGGACTAGATTATATAGGCTAATAACATGAATATTTTGGAAAACATTGATTGAACTATTGATTTCGTCATATCATCTATTGACTAAACCAAGTCCCAAATACAGATTTTCAATCTATCTATTTTCTCACTTGTATGAGTTATACCTCCTAAAGGTTCAAGGGTGGAATTGTTTTTTATAATATGTACACCTATATATCAATAGAACCTATTTTGGGTTAGAATCAAAGACAAGTGTGAATCCAAAATCCCACCACCAATTGATCATGGTTTGGTGACTAACATAATGGTTATTGGTACCAACATATAGAGGGAATTACCCTAGTATATACCAAGAACAATATATAGAACCACCAAATAATGATATATTATATTAATTACAAATATCATAAGTCCTGATATTTTATAAATTTACAAGGTATCCAAAATAAATACCCTAAATATTTCTCCCTTGGAAGAGATTCCATGAACACCTACTACCCCCAATGATCACTGTGAGCTCGTTTATAAACCTTTTTCTCTAAATACCTCCTAAAAATTTGAAACAAACACGCAAACATGCAAACACACTCACACAAAAATATATATACATATAAATTTGGGCATAATATAATTACCATCATGATTATTATAAAAATTTCTCCTGAAAATGTCTACGAATCATATTGATGCCTTAATAAATAAATTTAAAAATTATCTCATTAACTATACCAGGTTTTCTATCACCCATACTCACCAAGTTTCACTCACCCAAAAAAAACTAATTAAATGTAATACCATGAAAATAAATTTTAAGGAACCCCATGTCTATTTTTCCACAAAACTAGTCTCCCTTACAACCCAATGTCTTGTGTACTACTATCATCCCTTTCATATATACATAACCGTGTAAACAAATATCACATCTATATAACAACAACCATAAAAACATATCCAAAACCACATCAATACCACATCCATATACGACATCACATTCCACCCCATGGTAGATAATGTTATCATGAATAACATAAACCACATTCTCTCTGACTCCCATGTACATCTCCACTATTAACCCATGTCATTATATTTCATAACCTGAAGATATTATATTTCAAATATCATAACCTCATTTCATCACATACTATTATATTTCTGTGAGAAAACGTGGGTATGGAGTAGTTATAAACATGTATCATTTGTAACATGGATGTCTATGAAAACACCAAGAACCCAAGATATGATATGGACATCGACCACATTTTTCGACACAGAAGGTGGTGCATATGAAATAATAAAAATATAAGTAATAATATAATAGAACACACTAAAAACCATAAGATCATTATATTAATGTTATAAGACTATTTCTATAGTTATCACCACCAAACATAAACATTGTTAAAACTGCTAACAACTGTAAAACCAAATCCACCAATACTACACATCACCTACAAAATAACCACAAAATTTCAATTTCTTCATCTAACAATAAATATTATTATTATATAATTTTATATTTCATTAATTTTACTCTTATTAAATAATAAAATAATAATTTTATTATTTCCCAAAATTTTATTCGTTATGTCACATGTGTTTGTTTTGATATTATATTCACATTAATTTCTAACCATTAAACATTCATAGAGAAAATTAAATTTTTAAATCATTAATTAAATTTACCCCATGTCATCCATCGAACACTTTATTAATTATAAAACTTCATTTTTACACTCCATTCCATTATAGTATCAACTAATATTTTCATTTATTATTCCATAACTATTCTAGATTTTTGTATCCCATCCCCATTAATCATTTCATCAATTTTAGCCATATCCTTGAGAAATAATTACTCAACTATACATCAACCTCCACGCCAATATTTAAATCTGAATTATCCCATTAATAACCCATCATAAATTCCATAACTTTAATGAAATCATGCACTATATCTTTCATCGACCACATCGAACAACTACCATAACCGCAACACATAATTACCTCTTTTCAATTGATCAACCACCTTTCTAAAACTACTCCAATGATTTAAAATATTAAAAACTAATAATAGTGGTAAAAAAAATTAAATAAGCACCATAATATTATAGGATTTATTTATCTTTAGTATATTTTATTTCTTTGTTAGTTTTTTACACCCAACACAATGTTTAACCAAACTGTGTTATACTAGTAAAATATTATTATTTAATGAAATTATTATCATATATCCATTTCACTGGAGGGGATGGATAGTAATAAATAATTTTTGAAAATTTATTTGTTTACACATATATAAAATTAATTCATCAGCTATCAATTGGTTAGAAATGAAAATAAAATTACATGAATTTAAAAAAGGGTTGTTTTTCTAAAAACTTGTTATTATATGAACAATGTGTTTTTATCTTAATAAATTAAATTAATCTACATATATGAAGGATTTTAGTTAATTTATTTAATAATATATCCAATAAAATATTTTAATATTTATATAACAATTTTTTCATAGAAAATCATGAATTTAAATATAGTTTTATGCATAAAATGATTTTTTCTAAAGCTAGTTTTCATTATGTTTTGTTTATTATTTTAAAATTGAAATATTCAAACTAGAGAAATTGAACTTCATAAAATGGTTTATATATTTCTAATTAAAATAATTAATATTATCTATTAAGGTAAATTTTGTTTTTCAAAATAAATAGTTAAAATAGTAAAATGATTTACTGTAGTTAAGGTTACAACAAGTTTAACAATGGTAAACCTATAATATATGTTTTAAAATATAAAAAAAAAATATTTATTTAACTTTTTTTATGATATTATTTTGAAGATAGACATATAATATTTTATGATTTTTCATTTTTTCGGCCATTATACATGAGAAATAAATTAATATATTTTATTCTTTTGAAGAATTCTAGGATTGTCCTCTCCCTCCCTAATAAAAGAATACCACTTATAATCTATTACAAATAGTTCATGAGACTTATATATTATAAAATACCTATTATAATAACTCCACAATATCTCTTCCCACATCCTATGGGTCCTATTTTGATCATAATACCATCCTTTCAAGGATTAAGGTGTAAACCGAAGGATGTTTCTCAACGAAGAGGTATAATTCTTAACCGAGTACATTAAATTTTATTTCTCCTTCTAACTCCTATAAATATATGGTGTACATTATAAACTAAATAATTAATTATATTTTATATATTATATTTTCATTATGATGATTTATTAACCATTTCCACCTATTTTTCATCAAATGATAAATCAATGTATCTTATGTGTTTACCTGTGGACTATAAGGCCCCAGCCTTAAACCTTACTTAATCTTGAGTTATTACAAGATTACACATTGAGGATCTTTTCGAGTATAGAGTTTTAGAGAATTAGATCATAAAACTTGCATTACATTCCACATATAAACAAAGTGGTTACATAAAGATAGTATTCTTCATTCCCATAAATGGAAACACATTTAAAATAAAACATGGATTATTTCTTGACACATCCTTGACTCTATCATCTTATCATGTACCTTTCCCTTGACCTGTGAAAAACATTTCAAAAACTTGGGATGAGAATAAAAACTCAGTATGGGTTATAAAAAAAACATGGAAAGGAAACATGAGTTCATATATACATAAGAATGAAATCATACTTTACCCATAAAACATAGGCACTTTAACATACCTCATAAAATCATGAATAAATCATAGAAATCATAAGACATAAAGGTAACTTGAGGCATTCATAACATTCTTACATAGGGAGTAACCCTCTTGGTTACGTTTGGAATACCCATCATAGTATATTCCCTAAATTCTCTTCGGAGAAACCTTAACATTTCACTCCTTCGCGTTACCCAATGCATTGGAGAGCTATAACGGGCTCACCCGCCCTTAGTTTATCACGGAACCACCCGTCTTCATAATAATGCCCAAGAACCATAACATAATCATATCACATAAAACATGCATAAAGGAAACATAAAATTTCCACATTTCAATCACGAGATATCAATACAACACATTGATATAAAAACATTATGACAACCATTTTCAATACTAGAATAAAAGAAAAGTAAAACATGGTATTTATTTTTCTTTTAAAAAGAAGGTATGGCTTGTAGAGGAAGCCGAAACTCAAATAACGGTCACGACGGCGAAGAAGTCGTTGTCGCCGCATACGTACGACAAAAACATTCCCTTTTGTCGTTTAGTAAACGCTTCGTATAAAAAATATTCCTTTTGAATAAACGTAAAAGTCAAAGGGGTTTATACATCGTATAAAAGAAAGTTGTGTATAAAATAAAATATGCCTCAACGAAAGGAGAGATTGAGACGAAGTCCCATACCTCGTATCCGACTTGACCTGACCATTCTTTAATCTCATGAATAATAAACTTGAGTTAATCTCTACTTGCTTAAGAACCTTTTTCAAGTTCACTATTCCTTTTATACCATGTTATGAACATCATGTAATCATTTAAGTTAATAATGTTCATTTTGTTGGTATTTGGTTCTTAAGTCAAAAATAGACTTCTTACACTTACATGTTGTTAATTTGGTCAAAGGTTCATTATATCCAGAATGGTATTCATGATGTAGATATCATATATGTCATACATATCCAGTACATACTTGCATTTATAATATTACATAATCATTTAGAGGTAAGAAATGAAATGCACCGTTCATGGAGACGGTAAGCCGTACGTACGCATCAACACTACTTTCATTTATATTTCGTATTTTATAGAATGGAATCATAATGATATAAAATTATATTATAATTCCAGTATAATAACATATATAATATCATTAACTTTATCCTTTACACATCCCACATATGGTATTAACGAATCAAATCACTTTTAGGGGGCGGTAGTCCGCACTTCCTAAAATGAAGATATCGTGTTTACCCATAATGGAAACCATAAAGGTATGCCCAAAATGAAAACAAATAAGCTTAAGGAAAACATAAACATATTATATATCATATATAAATATAGTGACATCATAATGGCCACCTTTGAAGGTGTTAAATGAGTATTGAACAATCATCGTTTCGGGAGGCAGAATTTCGCCATCCACGGAAACCATATGTTCTTTAACCATTTGATGTAGTTGTGTGAGAGTGTAGCTCAAATAAATATTATAACAACATCCTAGTATATTTAAGATACTGGTGTTGTTACAAAAGAAGTAAATAAAAAGAGTTTAGGTGGTTGGAGAAGCAAAATAAAACAAATGAACATGAGAGAATGAATTACCTTTAAAAGTGTAACTCCTTTTGATTTGAGCCTAAAGGCTTCCTTTGAAAGGATTCTTCCCCAAGGTAATCCTCTAGGATTAGGATAGGGATGTGGAGAGAGCAAATGGGCAGGGGTTGGCCGAGCCAAAGGCTTGAGTAGTGTGTGAAATGAGGTAGAGGTGGGGGCCTTTTATAAGAGGAGAGGAGGGGCACTTTTGGAAAGTAAAGAAATATTACTTTATTTGAAAATGTGTTTCGGTTTCAAAAGGTCCCACATTGATATAATTCGTGGATAAGGTGATAAGGCTTCGAAATACACTCATCCAATTGTTTTTGGCCATGTGTAGTTCATAGATTTTACATTATCTTTCCATTTTATTTAAATCGTCAAATAATGATGTCATCGCTGCATCATTATTATGTCATAAATAATTTAATTTATTTAATGTCTAAAAATCATAAAAAAATACTATAATGTAGGAAATCTTTCTAGATTTCTAATGAATATTTATAATCAAAAATATGATCTTTATAACCGCATGCAAAAATTGGTTTCGTAAAACATATCATGTTTGTGTCATTTTTTCTTTTACATTAAAGAAAAAGTTATTTATGTCATTTCCCAACCAAAATGTCCCCATGGGGTCCCCAAGTTGACCCATGGCTTGTCTTGGTCGGCCATGACACAACCAATAAGGTTGGTACATGTGTCTAGGTCATTTCATATTATTAAAGCATTATTTATACCTTAAACTACCCTAATTACCACTAATCGCGATTAAGAACTTAATAAGTTACTATTCACCAAAAAATTATTATAATCTCATTGAACCACATTTTACTTCTTAATGACAACCATGTATGCAGGATTTTTGAAATTCAAAACACAATGATGGCAAAATTTCATTTAAACGGAAAATCAGTCTTTATAAGTACCACTTAGTGGTTTCACTATTAATCAAAAATTGGAGTTTTTCAGAAAATTACCAAAAATTCACCCTAAGATATATTTGATATTACAAATTCAAAAATGAAGCCTATTTTACAAAATTAAAATCATATAAGTCACATTAATTAATTTAATAATTAATTCCCGCTGCCAGAGCAAATAGAGTGTTTTTACAAGACAATAAGTATCAAAAGATTGACACCAGTTTAAGTCCAATTTCAAAGTGAAATTGATTACAATGACCACCATTGGATTAAATGGTAAAAATATATTCATATTACACATTAATACCAATTCAAAAGATAATCTAATAATATAAATAAATTAGATTAAAAATCAGTTTCGATGTAAAATGCAGTATTTTTCACTATTCATTAAAAAATGAACATTGTCAGAAAAATACCAAAAATTCACACAAAGTAAATTTTGATGTCCCAATCGTAACGAATAAGTTTATTTTGACAAACATAGTTTATAAAATTGTCAAAATATAGATTCAAAAATGATTTGCCATTAAAAGGAAGTAAAACAATCTTTTAAGAATTTTAGTGTATTCCATGCATAAGATTGTATTTATTTTCATTTTAAGCCTCTATAACACTATCTTAATCATTAATAGACATAGATAAAAATATCTATTATTCATTACTTACTTGGGATGATACATCCTTCCCCCCTTTAAAAAATTGCGTCCCCGCAATTTATTTACTTATCGAATAAATGGGGGTACTTATCCCACATTGCATTTTCAGATTCCCATGTTTCCTCTTCAATCATGTGGTTTTTCCACAAAACCTTTACCTGCTTAATCACCTTATTCCGTAACACTTTCTCCCTGTGGTCAAGAATCTGGACCGGTTGTTCCTCATAAGATAGGTTCTCTTCTAGCTGAACTACCTCTGGACTCAAAACATGAGATGGATCTGGCATATACTTTCTCAACATCGAAACGTGAAAAACATTGTGTACCTGAGATAAAATCGTAGGTAAAGACACTTGGTATGCAACTGATCCAACTCTCTCTAGAATTTCGTATGGTCCAACAATCCTTGGACTCAACTTTCCTTTCTTACCAAATCTCATCACACTTTTCCAAGGAGAAACCATGAGAAAAACATGATCACCTACCTCGAAAGATAGATCCTTCCTCCGGTTATCCACATAACTCTTCTGCCTGCTCTGAGATGTTCTCATGTGTTTCTGAATCAGCTGAACTTTTTCTGCCATCTCTTCTACCAATTTTGGTCCCATCAACATCCTTTCACCCACTTTATCCCACAAAGCTGGAGTTCGACACCGCTTCCCATATAATGCCTGAAATAGTGCCATCTGTATACTGGAATGAAAACTGTTATTATATGAAAACTCAACCAAAGAAAGATGTTGGTCCCAACTTCCCTGATAATCCATAGAACAAGCTCGTAGCATATCCTCCAATGTCTGAATTGTTCGTTCTGACTGTCCATCTGATTGAGGATGAAAAGCTGTACTAAAATTTAATTCAGTACCCAACGACTTCTGAAGGCCTTTCCAAAAGTTAGAAGTAAACCTGGGATCACGATCCGATACAATGGAGAGAGGAACTCCATGTAACCTGAATATCTCTTTAAGATACAAACGGAAAAGTTGATCAAGAGAGAACGTATCTCGTATTGCAAGGAAATGAGCAGATTTGGTCAAGCGATCAACAATAACCCAGATTGCATTATTACCTCGAGATGTCTTCGGTAATCCAACAACAAAGTCCAGGGATATATTCTCCCATTTCCACTCTGGAACTGGTAAAGGCTGAAGCATCCCTTTCGGTAACTGCCGCTCTACTTTAACCTGCTGACAAGTCAAACACTTCACAGTAAAATCAGCAATATCTCTTTTCATTTCATCCCACCAGTAATACTCCCGCAGATCTCTATACATCTTAGTACTGCCCGGATGAACTGAAAACGGAGAACTATGAGCTTCACATAACAATTTTGTCTTCAACTGTGAATCACAAGGCACACACAATCTCTTCCCAAATCTCAAAACACAATTATTATCAATGTTGAATTCAGGCAACTTACCTTTCTGAACCAGCTCTATCTTTTTCTGCAACTCACTGTCTTGCTTCTGTGCTTGCTTGATTCTATCTGATAGAGAAGATCTCACTGATATCTGAAACAAAACAGAAGGACTTTCTGCACCAAAAACTTCTATGCCAAAGTTCGTCAAATCCTTAACCAACGGATCACGTTCCAAACGCAACATTGTTAATGAAGCATTACTTTTTCGACTCAAAGCATCAGCCACTTTATTTGCTTTTCCCGGATGGTAATGAATTGTACAATCATAATCCTTGATTAATTCCATCCATCTCTTTTGTCTCATGTTTAACTCTTTCTGAGTGAATATATACTTTAAACTTTTGTGATCGGTATATATTTCACACTTTACTCCATACAAATGATGCCTCCAAATTTTTAAAGCAAAAACAACAGCAGCTAATTCCAAATCATGTGTAGGGTAATTTACCTCATGAGTTTTCAACTATCGTGAAGCATAAGCAATTACCTGATCATTCTGCATTAGGACGCAACCAAGTCCTTTAAATGAAGCATCACTGTATATAACAAACTCACCATTCCTGGAAGGTAGTGCCAAAACTGGAGCATTCACCAATCTTCTTTTCAATTCCTGAAAACAATCATCACATTCTTTTTTCCAGATAAACATAACACCCTTCAGAGTTAGCTTAGTCATTGGACTAGATAACCGTGAAAAATTTCTAACAAACCTTCGGTAATAGCCCGCCAAACCAAGGAAGCTACAAATCTCGGTTACATTTGTGGGTCTTGGCCATTCTTCAACAACTTTTGTTTTTGCAGGATCAACAGTTATTCCATCTTTAGAAACAATGTGACCAAGGAAAGAAATTTGTTGCAACCAAAACTCACACTTGCTGAATTTCCCATACATTTTCTTTTCTTTTAAGGTTTGCAAGATAACCCTTAAATGTTTTTCATGCTCCGATTGACTTTTAGAAAACACCAAAATATCATCAATGAAAACCACCACAAACTTATCCAAGAACTCATGGAAAATTCTATTCATTAAGTCCATGAATACAGCAGGTGCATTGGTTAGCCCAAAAGGCATTACTACAAATTCATAATGGCCATATCTCGTACGGAACGCGGTCTTCGGAATATCTTCCTCCTTTACCTTCAGATGATGGTACCCCGATCTCAAGTCAGTCTTTGAAAAAAACTGAGCTCCCTGGAGCTGATCAAACAAATCATCGATATGAGGCAAAGGATATTTGTTCTTAACAGTGATATTATTCAAGGCTCTATAATCAATGCAAAGTCTCATAGAACCATCTTTCTTTTTAACAAATAAAACAGGAGCACCCCATGGTGATGTGCTAGGTCTAATGAAAACTTTCTCTAATAAATCTTGCAATTGCTCCTTCAACTCTAAAAGTTCAATTTGTGCCATTCGATAAGGGGGTTTTGAAATTGGCTTAGCATCAGGAACTAAGTCAACAGTAAACTCAACTTCCCGATCTGGTATTATTCCAGGCAACTCATCAGGAAAAACATCAGAATACTCATTTACCACTGGCACATCATTAATCTGAACAGTTCCTTTATTTTCAATGACGTGTGCAGGTAACATTCATTTCCATCTTTTACAAGTTTCTCGGCCTCTTGATATGTTATCAAAAGTAAGGGTTCATTCTTGTAAACAAACTGAAAGTCTTTCTGAAAATAAACTTCTTTATCTCTACAGTCAATCATAGCTTGGTAAATAGAGAGCCAATCCATACCCAGGATAACATCAAACTCTACTAGAGGTAGAACAATAAGGTTTGCAAGTAGGTTCTTTCCACAGATAAGGATAGGAAGATTCTTATAAATTCTTTTTGCCTCAACATTCCCCCCAGGTGTTTTTTACCAAAAGTTCAGGAGTCATTTCTTGAGATGGTATTCCCATTTTACTAGAAAAGGTTTCCGAGATGAAAGAATGTGTAGACCCCGAATCAAACAACACACTGGCATAATCTGAAAAAACAAACAAAGTACCTGATACAACTTCATTTGATGGCCCGACATCTGCTGAAGTAGTTGCAAAGGATTTCACCACCCCTTTCTGCTTGTAGTCTAACTGCTTCCCATCACTCAAGCTCCTTGTCGGACACTCATTTGCATAGTAACCCATCTCATTGCACTTATAACATTTCACTAACTGTAAATCAAATTTGTTCTTACCTTCACCTTGATCCTTTTTAGTGCAATCACAAGCCTTATGTCCCATCTTACCACATCGGTAGCACTTCCCAGAATTCAGAAGACATTCCCCAGCATGCCTTTTTCCACATTTATCACAAACTGGAAACTTAGTTCTCTTACCATCAGACTTTTTTGAAGAATTCTTATCTTTATCATGCCACCTCGGTCTCTTCTTCTGCTGGTTGTTATAGAAAGCTTGGTCATCGTCAAACTCCATTTCCACCTTCTCAGCACATCGAACCATCTTTTCATAACTTTTAAACTCACGAGAAGCTAATGCCCTTCGACATTTTGGCTTTAATCCTGAGTAAAAACGATTGATTTTACTATCAAGGTCCCAGATAAAATTTGGAGCATACCTTGCCAATCGAGTGAACCTTTCTTCATAGGCAGCCAATGAGTCTTCCTCTTGCCTCAATTCCAAGAATTACTTTTCCATCCTAAGTCGAACAGCCTTAGGAAAATACTTCTCAAGAAATATACCTTTAAATTCATCCCAGTCAAGAGCATCAATCTCATCGGCGTCCCTGATATTTTTAACCATATACCACCACTGATCTGCTTCACCCTCCAAACGGTAAATAGAAAGACTAACCTTTTGATTGTCTGAACACCCCATGACATCAAAAATATTCTCCAGTGCTTTAATCCACCCTTCAACTAGCACATGGTCAGATGATCCTCTGAATGATGGTGGATGTTGCCTCATGAAATGTTCAACCACTGACATGTTCCTCTGCGGTTGATCTGGCTGATCTCGTGCATGGATACCACCGCCATTTATCGCTTGAGTCAACTGCGCCATTACTGCAACAAACTGTTCAGTTCCAATTCCGACCATTTCTGGATGCTGATTCGGAAGGTTATTTCCTTATGTATGCCTTCCTAGCACTGCCTCCCTGTTTCCTCTGTGGAAAACCATTCTGAACAAACATGTCTTAGATGAAGCAACATGGTAATCTTTAAATGCTATATCATTTCGAAAAAAAATATTTTTGGATAATCATTTAATAGAATTCTAACTCCTAAATTTATCTAAACCGACCTCTGATACCAACTATAAGGCCCCAGCCATAAACCATACTTAATCTTGAGTTATTACAAGATTACACATTGAGGATCTTTTCGGGTTTAGAGTTTTAGAGAATTAGATCATAAAACTTGCATTACATTCCACATATAAACAAAGTGGTTACATAAAGATAGTATTCTTAATTCCCATCAATAGAAACACATTTAAAATAAAACATGGATTATTTCTTGACACATCCTTGACTCTATTATCTTATCATGTACCTTTCCCTTGACCTGTGAAAAACATTTCAAAAACTTTGGATGAGCATAAAAACTCAGTATGGGTTATAAAAAAAACATGGAAAGGAAACATGAGTTCATATATACATAAGAATGAAATCATACTTTACCCATAAAACATAGGCACTTTAACATACCTCAAAAAATCATGAATAAATCACAGAAATCATAAGACATAAAAGTAACTTGAGGCATTCATAACATTCTTACGTAGGGAGTAACCCTCTTGGTTACGTTTGGAATACCCATCACAGTATATTCCCTAAAATCTCTTCAGAGAAACCTTAACGTTTCACTCCTTCGCGTTACCCAATGCATTGGAGAGCTATAACAGGCTCACCCGCCCTTAGTTTATCACGGAACCACCCGTCTTCATAATAATGCCCAAGAACCATAACATAATCATATGACATAAAACATGCATAAAGGAAACATAAAATTTCCACATTTCAATCACGAGATATCGATACAACACATTGATATAAAAACATTATGAAAACCATTTTCAATACTAGAAAAAAAGAAAAGTAAAACATGGTATTTATTTTTCTTTTAAAAAGAAGGTATGGCTTGTAGAGGAAGCCGAAACTCAAATAACGGTCACGACGGCGGAGAAGTCGTTGTCGCCGCATACGTACGACAAAAACATTCCCTTTTGTCATTTAGTAAATGCTTCGTATAAAAAAGATTCCTTTTGAATAAACGTAAATGTCAAAGGGGTTTATACACTGTATAAAAGAAAGTTGTGTATAAAATAAAATATTCCTCAACAAAAGGAGATTGAGACGAAGTCCCATACCTCGTATCCGACTTGACCTGACCGTTCTTTAATCTCCTGAATAATAAACTTGAGTTAATCTCTAATTGCTTAAGAACCTTTTTCAAGTTCACTATTCATTTTATACCATGTTATGAACACCATGTAATCATTTAAGTTAATAGTGTTCATTTTGTCGGTATTTGGTTCTTAAGTCAAAAATAGACTTCTTATACTTACATGTTGTTAATTTGGTCAAAGGTTCATTATATCCAGAATGGTATTCATGATGTAGATATCATATATGTCATATATATCCAGTACATACTTGCATTTATAATATTACATAATCATTTAGAGGTAAGAAATGAAATGCACCGTTCATGGGAGACGGTAAGCCGTACGTACGCATGAACGCTACTTTCGTTTCTATTTCGTATTTTATAGAATGGAATCATAATGATATAAAAGTATATTATAATTCCAGTATAAAAACATATATAATATCATTAACTTTATCCTTTACACATCCCACATATGGTATTAACGAATCAAATCACTTTTAGGGGGCGGTAGTCCGCACTTCCTAAAATGAAGATATCGTGTTTACCCATAATGGAAACCATAAAGGAATGCCCAAAATGAAAAAAAAGAAGCTTAAGGAAAACATAAACATATTATATATCATATATAAATATAGTTACATCATAATGGCCACCTGTGAAGGTGTTAAATGAGTATTGAACAATCATCGTTTCGGGAGGCAGAATTTCACCATCCACGGAAACCGTATGTTCTTTAACCATTTAATGTAGTTTTGTGGGAGTGTAGCTCAAATAAATATTATAAAAATATCCTAGTATATTTAAGATACTGTTTTTGTTACAAAAGAAGTAAATAAAAAGAGTTTAGGGGGTTGGAGAAGCAAAATAAATCAAATGAACATGAGAGAATGAATTACCTTTAAAAGTGTAACTCCTTTTGATTTGAGCCTAAAGGCTTACTTTGAAAGGATTCTGCCCAAAGGGAATCATCTAGGATGAGTATAGGGATGTGGAGAGAGTAAATGGGCAGGGGTTGGCCGAGCCAAAGGCTTGAGTAGTGTGTGAAATGAGGTAGAGGTGGGGGCCTTTTATAAGAGGAGAGGAGGGGCACTTTTGGAAAGTAAAGAAATATTACATTATTTCAAAATGTGTTTCGGTTTAAAAGGGTCCCACATTGATATAATTCGTGGATAAGGTGATAAGGCTTCGAAATACACTCATCCAATTGGTTTTGGCCATGTGTAGTTCATAGATTTTACATTATCTTTCCATTTTATTTAAATCGTCAAATAATGATGTCATCACTGCATCATTATTATGTCATAAATAATTTAATTTATTTAATGACTAAAAATCATAAAAAAATACTATGATGTAGGAAAGCTTTATAGCTTTCCAATGACTATTTATAATCAAAAATCTGATCTTTATAACCCCATGTAAAAATTGTTTTCGTAAAACATATCATGTTTGTGTCATTTTTGCTTTTACATTAAATAAAAAGTTATTTATGTCATTTCCCAACCAAAATGTCCCCATGGGGTCCCCAAGTTGACCCATGGCTTTTCTTGGTCGGCCATGACACAACCAATAATGTTGGGACATGTTTCTAGGTCATTTCATATTATTAAAGCATTATTTATACCTTAAACTACCCTAATTACCACTAATCGCGATTAAGAACTTAATAAGTTACTATTCACCAAAAAATTATTATAATCTCATTGAACCACATTTTACTTATTAATGACAACCATGTATGTCAGATTTTTGAAATTAAAAACACAATGAGGGAAAATTTTCATTTAAACGGAAAATCAGTCTTTATAAGTACCACTTAGTGGTTTCACTATTCATCAAAAATTGGAGTTTTTCAGAAAATTACCAAAAATTCACCCTAAGCTATATTTGATATTCCAAATTCAAAAATGAAGTCTATTTTACAAAATTCAAATCATATAAGTCACATTAATTAATTTAATAATTAATTCCTGCTGCCAGAGCAAATAGCGTGTTTTTACAAGACAATAAGTATCAAAAGATTGACACCAGTTTAAGTCCAATTTCAAAGTGAAATTGATTCCAATGACCACCATTGGATTAAATGGTAAAAATATATTCATACTACACATTAATAACAATTCAAAAGATAATTTAATAATATAAATAAATTAGATTAAAAAGCAGTTTTGATGTAAAATGCAGTATTTTTCACTATTCATTAAAAAATGAACATTGTCAGAAAAATACCAAAAATTCACACAAAGTAAATTTTGATGTCCCAATCATAACGAATAAGTTTATTTTGACAAAAATAGTTTATAAAATTGTCAAAATATAGATTCAAAAATGGTTTGCCATCAAAAGGCAGTAAAACAATCTTTTAAGAATATTAGTGTATTCCATGCATAAGATTGTATTTATTTTCATTTTAAGCCTCTATAACACTATCTTAATCATTAATAGACATAGATAAAAATATCTATTATTCATTACTTACTTGGGATGTTACATGGACTACCGCCACCATGTTGCGATATTATTCATTTTTCATCACCATAATTAATGGTCTGTTATTAAGCTAGATTTAATGATTTTATATGATATTCATTATAATTATTCTCATAAAATTATAATATCTTATCTACCTTTTTACCTTTCCAACTGTTAAAAAATGACTACATTGCTTGTGCGTACGTATTGACTACCACATCCAAGAATTATTGTTATTAATTTTTAATTTAAACTTTACCTGGTTAGTAATAAGGATATATTTCATGAATATATATATATATATATATGATATTAATGATATACTTATTTTAATAAAAAGGTGAATAAGAATTTATATTTAGTTCATTTTATCCTTCGAAAAGTGAAAATATCCCTTGTGTGTGTGTATGAACTATATTCTCCATGAAGTGGTGTAATGAAGGGTAATAAAAGTGTATGTAATAAATAAATATGATAATAATATCATTATTAAGAATATTTATATGATTAATCCATGAAAACTGGGAAATTACCAGAACCATCAAACTAAATCATTTGTGGAATACTTTCAAATCTTTTAATTCAAATAAAGGTAATGGGATATAGTTTAGAAGAGGAGGGGTTAATAGAAAATGTTAAAATGTATTATATAAAATATATTAATTATATAACTAATCTTTAATTATATCTAGAAGTTTTACTTTTCTCTGAAACTAAAAAATGAACATAAGGCTATTTTTATAGTATCTCACTCTAAAGTTGACATAGTCTACTCATATAACTCTCTACTGAGAGAAAGACATGTGTGTACCAATATTATTTTTAAGGGGAATCATAACCTAATTACAAAATACATATTATATTAGAAGAATAACCATGACACCAAACATTAGACTATGAGGTTCATAACACTAACAGTATTAGATTTAGAATTTGGGATTCATGACATGAAGAAAGGGAAAAATAATTATTTTGAATGAAAAAACATAAAAATAAAAGTGAGAGAGTGTGTGAGATAAAGGAAAAAGTTTTACAGAAACTAAAAAAAGTTAAAATTGGAAGTTAAATTAAAGAATCATACGTACTAATTCTTGTCTAATTCATCCATATATCTTGTCAAGGCAGTGGAGGATGATGTATTTTTAAGTATAATAATCGAGAGATTTTCTAACAACAGAATACATGTTCACACTTGAAAAAAAAATCAGTGTTTAGAGTAAATATAAATTTATTTCTGGATATTTGAAGTCTCATAACATGTTGTGTTATTTGAATACACACAGAAGCCTTTAAGTAATATTTTCAAAAACTAACAACCTGATATCCAAATGGATAATAATATTCAAGTACAAAGTATATAATTATCAAGGAGATAGAGATTTATCATTACAGAATAATCATAACAAGTTTCATTTGATATTTATACTTATATAAAAACTCATACCAATTTCAATTTCCTCCTTAATATTCAAACAAAATCCATATTAATTTTAAAACTAAATTTCATAAAATTATAGGATTTTTTATTTTTTAAATTCAAATATTAAAAATTACTTTTAAATTAAAACATGATGTAATTATTAAAAGATTTCATTATACTCTATAAAATACAAAAAAAATTCTGAATGAATTAAAAGTCACTTAATATTAAATTATAAAATGACAAGACAAATAAATTAACTCAAAATATAAAAATTTTAATATTGGAAATATATGGATTATGTATACGTGAGAATAAAGAATAAATTAATTTTAATTTTAAAATGAATTAATATTATTATCATTACACTTAATATTAATTATATATAATATATCTGAATTATAAAAATCAATAAATTAATTAAAACAATTAACTTAAGCTAGAAGTTAACCAAAGTACTAAAAGGAAGAATAATAAAGCATATTAAAAACTTCATTTTTAAGAAAAAATTAATAAAGTATTGAAATGACCATGCATTCTTAGTGGTTATGCACCTGGTATACTAATTTTATGAATATTATAAAATTAAAACATTTAAAATAACACGCATTCACTATATTTAACTTGAAAACAACATGTAGTCTCTTAAAAAATCTGTAACCACTATACATACCATGGATGAAAAATCTTTTGATATAAATTTCAGTCATTATAGTTACCATGATAATAACCATAAAATGTGGTAGCTCTAGTCACCATTCATTCACTTTACATACCATATAAATTAACCCTTTATGTGGAAGATCCTATCATACAAACTGTGTGGCATGAGACCCTGTAAGAGTGGAGTGAATCTTATAGAATATTTAATCAGGTGCACTATAGAACAACTCCTATTTAATTAATCATCTCATAGAGGCATAGAATATTAATTCTAATAATAAAAATCTATTTTAAAAATCATTGGATTCAAATATTCATGTTCAACATGTGTAGATTTCTATAAATATCATCTTTTGGTTAGTTTAACACACTACATCTTGTAGAAAGTATAATTTTAATGGAATTGTAGCTTCATGTTGCACATGCAATTAGATTCAAGGATATATGTGGAAATTTTGAAAAAGGATTCATGTTATTTATTGGGGATTGGATTCAATGTAGGTTTAAAATGGGTTTCACAATATTTTTAGAATGGGTTTCACAGTAAGTTTAAAATAAGAAAAAAATAGTTATAATTTGATATCTTAGAATTCAAAAAATATTTAGAGTCAGTAAATAGGAAAGTTAGAATTCTATGTAGTTGAATTAAATGAATATAAAATAAATAAATTTATAACTGTTAAAAAAACTGAAATCAAACTTTTATATGACATGATATGATCAAATAAAAGGATAAAATGTTATCTCAAATATGTACAAAAAATCACTAGAACAATAAAAAAATTTAACCACTTATTAAAGTATCTTAATGGAAATTTCATCCTTATATACAGTTGAAAGATAAAGACAAATTTATTATCTTTTTATCGCAATTAAATTCATTTAATTATGAGTTATATATCAATATTATTCAAAAAAATCCAAATATATTCAATTTTGAAAATTGATGGATTCTAGAACTACTAGAATGACTTTTTTTTAAATACTGGAAAAATGATTTTATAATTTTAATTAGTTCATTTATAGTTAAAAATATAATTTATCTCCATTGCATCAAGTTTCATTAAGATTCAAGATATATAACCCAAGCTATCACAGAATAAGTAAATCAATCTTTAAGGTGAATAATGATAAAACTAAAGACATTCAAAACAATCAGGCCAAAAGTGAAATAATTTTATAGATTGAATTATAAATTGTGTTAGTTGAATAAAATGTAATTAATATTTCTATATTTTATATGATATAAGAATAATAAAATTAAAATCCCTATATATCATGATATTTTAAAAATACAGTGATCTAGTAAAAAATGCTTTTAAGAAAACAATTTTTAATATAAAATATTTTTTTTAAGGATTGGAATATTAAAAACAAATATATTATGAACAAATAACACCCCCACCCAAAAAAATTATAGTATCAAAACAATATTTTATAAATTATCCCCCATTTTTGATGTTTTTCAATAAGTTAATATTAGTAAACATAAAGACAATTAGTTTGAAAACTGAAGTGAAAAACCAAATTTTTTAATTATAAAAAACTAAGAAAATAAATTTAAATTTATCTATGTTAAATAATTTAAAATATTCCAAATTAATTTATAACATGTCAACCTCAATTTTAATATTCCCTTTTTTGGAAAAAACTAATACTTCTGTAAAAATATTCCCTAATTGTTTTTTTGTTTGAATATATTTTGGGATATTATCACATTTGTTCGAATAATCTCAACGAAAAAAGTGCATGTCTATATGATTAATTCTAAAATGAATTAATGGGTTCTTTTAAATATAAATAATAGAAGAATTAACATAATAAATATGATTTATTTCTGAATTAAATCCATAATTAGAAAAAGTATGTTTAATTCATAATGATTGATGAAAAATAAAGAAATAGAGATATACACACTTTCAATAGTAGAAAAAGAATATTTTTTTCTTAAACTCTAAGAAACTAATTATTACCAATAATGGGACACATACTTGAGAATATTTTTCTATCAACACGATATCCTCCAAAATCAAAGTCAATGTAACTAATCAAATCTACATTTTTCTAAAGAATAAAATAATCCCTAGTTAATTGTTACTTTAGTATATATAATAATATTTTTAACAACTTCTAAGCGAGATTCTTTAAGATCTCATTCAAATAGAGCACATAATTAGACACTAAACTTTATATTAATCCTAGATGAATTTAAATACAAAAAAATCTAATAATTCCTATAAATAATTTAGAGTAAAAAGATTATATTTAATCATCCAAATATAATATATAACTAATACACAATGTAATTTGAGAAGTTATACAAGAATCAAGACCAAAACGTTTTGATAAATCAATAGCATATTTGGATTTATTCAAAAATATTACATAATTTAATTTAATGATTTTAATTCCATGATATTATTTTAATTCTCCCACAAGAATCATTTCAAACTCACTCACCATCAAATTGAAAATAATTTGAAAATAAAATAATTTTAATATAAAAAATCTATACAATATACTTAACTTTATAAAATTAAAATACCATTTGAA
Organism: Viscum album; assembly: GCA_963277665.1. Classification (NCBI taxonomy): domain Eukaryota; kingdom Viridiplantae; phylum Streptophyta; class Magnoliopsida; order Santalales; family Viscaceae; genus Viscum; species Viscum album. Next base: position 520,377,237 of record OY728166.1, read on the forward strand.
ATTATTTTTATAAATAATGTTGGATCTAATTTTAATATCTTATAATAAAATTTTAATAAAAATATTTTAATGCTATCATAACAAGAATGATTTACATTCCAGATACCATATAATGATTTTGATAAAAAAAATTGATTATAAAAATTCTGATTTTCAATACTATGGGATTGAGAAATATTAAATTCTTTAGAAATAAAAGTCTTTAAAATTGAACTTTCAGCATCCATTAGAAATAAAATTAAATCTTCAAAAGAAGAGAAAAACTACAAATATTATAATATAATTAATTCTATAAAAAAATAAAAATGTTTTTTATAAAGAAATTCATTATTATTGAAAAATTCCTTGATCAACATGTATAAATTTATTTTTAAAAACCTCTTGACATTCATCCATATTATTTTTTAAAATCCATTTAGTTCCAATAAAATGTTTATCTAAAGTTGGTTCAACAAAATACCATTCATTGTTTCTCAAAAATTGATTAACCACATATTATAAAAAAAATACAATTAGAATTGTTTATATCATCATCTAGATTATTAAGAATAAATTCAGAAATAATAGCAGAATTAGAACAAAAAATTAGTATAAATATCTTGTTTTAATAAAAAAATAAAAACTACCAATGAAATTATCAAAAGTATGATCTGTTTGAATATTTCATGATTTTGGATCGGGTTGATAATTTGTATCTTCTCATACAGTTGATTTATCTTTATCCCAAGATTTTTATTTTCCAAAGTTATAATATATAAACTCATCATAGAAAACATTTGAACTATATTTTAATTTAAATTATTTTCACCAAATCTAACATGAATAGATTCATTAATTAACATAGTTATTTTTTATGTAATTTAAAAGATTTATTATTTTTTTAACAACTAATAAAAATACCTTAATTCATATTAGAATAAAATTAATATAAATTATCTTTTGAATTCAAAATAAAAAATTAACAACTAAAAACCATAAGATAACTAACTTTTGGATTGTTAACTTTAAAAAATTCATGAAGAATTTTCTTCAAAAAATATATATAAATAATTCTAATAGAAAAATAATAATAAGAAAAAAAATTCATTCCAAAAATATCTAGAAAATTTATATTCACTTAATATAGTTCTTCCCATTTTAATAAGAGTTAAATTTTTCTATTCTACATCACCATTTTTTGTACTATTTTATAAGATAAAAATTTATTAAAATAAAATTTCTTTTAAAAAAATCAACTTATAAATTATGAAATCCATCTCTTTTATTACTACGAATAGTAATAATTATTCAAACATTTTTATTTTGAACCATATTACAAAAAGTAATAAATCTTGGTAATGTATCATTTTATATGAATAAAAGTAAATCCATGTAAATATAATATATTTATAGACAATAACTAAAGTATGTTTCTTTCCACTAATGATATATATTTCAGTATGACCAAAGAAATAAATATATAATAAATTTAATGGTTTATTAGTACTAATAAAAATAATAAGTCTAAAAGAAGCTATATATTGTCTCCCCTTCATAAAAGACTCAAAAACATGAAGTTATTATTTCTTTAAAGTAAGTGTCTATAGAACATTATCATAATTATAGATATAAGACAACATTATTGAATTATAATGAAATAATTATCAATTCCAACGATTTATATCACTCTACACAACATTCAAACACCTAACATGTTGAACATAAAGTTCTTTAAAATCAAGAGTATAAATATTTTCCATCCGATTAGCATAATATAAAAAATAAATATCCCTAAAAACTAAAAAATTATCTTTTTGAAATTTAAATTTCATTTTATTAGAAAAAATTATGATATACTAGATAAATTATTTTCTAATACATCGATATATAATACTATAGAAATAATAATATTATTAGAAATTCCAACTTTACCAAAACCTTTAACTTTTAATTTTGAATTATATATAAATTTAATAGATCATCTATCAAATTCATGGTAAGTGAAAAACATTAATGGGTCTCTAGTCATATTCCTAGACCACGGGTAATCCATGTACCATACCACATGCATGATTAATACAAGGCATTTTACCTACAATGATCAATTAATTGAATTTTTTTTATACCCAAGCTACTTTGGGTCATATCAAATTAGTAAAAAAATTTAGGTACACAAACATTATTTATACAAGTATTGTATGGCACTGTAGATAAAAATGATTTAGGAATATGAGTCTTTATAAATTCAAAATAATATTTTAATTTAAGAGAAAAATAATTTTCCCTATTTCGACACATTGAAAACATATAAGAGTAAAAGTATAACCATTATTACTTTTCACAAAATGAATTAATTAAATTTTCGGAAATCTTCTATCATAAGCACATATATTTTTATTTTTATTTATTATATTAAAATTCATGATTTTGGGATATTTTTTAGTACATTGAATAAAAATAATAAAAATTATATTACATTCAAAATCATTTTTCAATTTTTCATTAAAATCCCAACCCTATTTTAAATAGAAATAAAAATTATAATGAGATGTAGAAGTATTATTCCTAAATTTTTTCCCTTATAAAATCACTTTATTTTTAAAAACAATTTTCTCCTTATTTTCATTAAGAATATTATATAAATTTATATCTATGAAAAGATGTTTTCTCAATAATTTAGTTTCTTCATTTAGATCCAAATAATTAAATTTTTTCGAAAATCATAGCTAGAATAAAAAAATGTAGTATAAAAACCTGAATCACTAACCTCATTAATAGAATCAATAATGAATAAGAAAGAATATGATTTCTTATTTCCATATAATTCTCTATAATCAGATTCTTTGGACCAACTACAACTAGTTATCAATGTCTTTTGTCCAAATTTTGTTATTTTTAGTAATTATTTAGTGTTTGGTTATTCTGGATAGTTGTTCCATTTATTTTTGTACTAAAAATAGGTGACATCCTAATTATTCTAATTAATACTGCCTTAATTTTCTATCTTGGGTTTTTTCTTTTGACTGTTTCTCATAAATCAGTTCTTGAATCCTTTCTTTTTTGTTCATTTTTATACTCCAGTCACAATTTAAGCCATATATTCTTTTTCAATATCATGAATTTCATAATCATAAGACTCAAAAGAAACAACATTAACATAATTGAAGGATAAACCATTTTTCTCCTCTTCAAGGATATTATTCTATTATATTTCTTAATGAAGCAATTATCTAATCAATTCATCATTAGTTGACTCTTTTATGTTCTTGATTTCTTCAATGGATATCTTTTTTATACTCAATTTATTTGGTAGTTATCGTAAGACTTGTTCAAAAATTACTATATTGTTTAATGTATCTCCAAAAAAAATTCATTCCATTCATATTTTTTGTGAATCAATAAAACATATGGTTCATAATTTTTTCTTTATCTATCTTGGAGTCCTTTTATTCATATCAAAACATTCCATTTTTTTTAATCAACTTGTCCAAGACAAGGTGTTTAACTTATATTATCTTGAAAATATCATGAGTTTTCTTACATATAGACACGTGACTAAACATATTTTTTTTAATATAACAATATAGTATATTTATAACTATTAATGTTTAATATATTTAGAAACATCATTTCAATTAAGAGTATTTGGATTAGATTCTATTTTTTTTATTTCTTCATCAACCAGTGTAATATGATTATCCATATGAAGTATGCCTCCATTATGGATTTCTTATAGCTATAATCATTTATATAAAATTGGTTTGGATTATGTGGAATATAATATTCATTTACAATTATTCTTTCCATAAAAAAGTTATAAAAACATGTTTAAAAAAATGAAAATACCCACTCAAAGGTAATAAATAATTAATATCAATTTATTAATTTACTAAAAAAATGTAAACATGATAAAAAAACCATCCAATAAATTGACATTTAAAATATAATGAAAAATATAGCACAATTTTCTTGTAGGATTTCAAATAAGGTATTGTCAGACATAAGTTTTCCTCTACATATATGAATTATAAATGTAAGTGAATCAAATTATGGGATTCAATTAAAGGATTCACATATTTTAATTTATCATGAATGGGAATTCATCAGGTCTATTATTTTCTCACATATCTGAATTTCTCACTTATGGTAATTTCTTACATAAGGTAATTTCTGAAAACAGAAAACAGAATGACACTTAATGTTTCATAGCTAAAATATACATACTATATGGAATAACTGGATTTGGTTAATTTTAATTTTAATTTTTAATTTTTTTATATTTTTAGTTAAATAATAACCACCTTAAACATGTAAATATAACTCAATCTATCATAAAAATACATAATAAAAATAGTTTAAGAAAATTAAATAAATGAAATGAAACCATGCAGTGAATTCAAACCTAATTTCAGACATGATAAAGATCAATTCAGAAGATGGTTTCTTGAAATTTAATTTATATTTTCTTAATAGATTACCCAAAATTAATGATAACTCAATTTATCATTCTATACATATGATATAGAAAAATTACAGAGAGTATATGAAATTGGAAAAATGAGTTTGAGGATTACTTATTAGCTACGTGAATTCTTATTTGGCTACACAGTGTACAAAACGTTTTTAACATGGAAATAGTATAAAATATATATAAATGATATTATAAGGTCCAGAATGACTTATTTAGACTAAGGACTCAAAATAAATCATGTATAACATGCAATGAGATATCAAAACCTAAAATATAGAAAATCTTTAATTAGAGAAACATAATAATATGATAAAAATTAAAAACACTTTAATCAATATAAAATTTAGAATATTAATATATTTAAATGAAATAAAGAAAATAAATAATTTTTCACTTTCAAAATATATAATGGATCAAGGATCCACTCTGTAGAGATAACCAGAAATTACTAAAAGGGTAACCCTTTGAAACTTATTGATAGGTAATATAATGGAAATTATAGATAGTCTAGAGGGAGGTGAATATACTAGATTAAAATTTATTAAGGAAAATGGATTATTTATCTAAATTAATTTCTAATGATAATTAATATAGTTAATTATTATTGAAAATAAAAAAGAAATAAAATAACACCGGGATATTTTTAATGTATTTTGATATAGTATGGACTTATTCTACTCATACACCCCTCTACTAGGAGAGAGATATGTTGTTCACTGATTTGGTTTTTGAAGGGGAATCATAAACTGATTAAAAACTATTTTTTATACTAAAATAATAATTAATAAACAAGGCATTATCATGTGTTTTCATAACCCAATTACTACACTGGTTTTATATTATAAGATTAAAACCTGAATATCTCTAAATTTGGAATCTATAAGTCACTACTTGAAGAAAGAGAAGAAGAATTGTTTTTGATGTAAAATCATAATAAAAAAACAGTGTGTATAAGAGGGAAGGAATAATGTTTTATAGAAACAAAAAACCAAGTTGAATTAGAATATAAATGAAGGAATAACAACATGTTTTTGAGTAATGTATCGGTTCATATTTTCATGGTAGTAGAAGTGGAAGAAGTTTTAGGTATCATAATTGAGAGAGCATCAAACATATGAATTAATGTTTAAATAGGTAAAAAATATCCAATGTTTAGAGTAAATATATTTGGATTTTTTTAATTTCATATTCTCATAAATTGTTTTATTCTTTGATTGCATTAAAAGGCCTTTATATATGTTATTTAAAAACTTACAATCCAATCATCAACCAGGTAAAACAATTCAAATTCAAACTATATAATTATCTATGAGATAAAAAAATATCATTCTTGAATAACCGTAACAAATAAAATTTTAATATAAAAACTAAATACTATTTCAGACCAACATTAATTACCCATTAAATAATTTATATAGGTACCATAATTTTACAACAAATAAATCCCAGAAATATCATAAGACAATTTTAGTGTTTAAATTAAAATATTTATAATATTTTTTAAAATAATCAAATGCGTAATTATTAAAATAATTAATTTTATTCCATTAAATTCTAAAAATATATGAATGAATAAATTCAAAGTGAAAATCTTTAAATTATAAAAAAAAATCAATGAAAATAACTCAAAATATAAAAATCTAAATATTGGAAATATATATTGTATATATACAATTGAATAAATAATAAATTAAATTGTATTTTAAAATTACTAAAAATATTATAATAACACCTTTCATGTATTTTTCATGAAATATATGAATATTATTTAAAAATAAATTACTTAAAACAATTAACCTAATAACATAGTTAATCAAAGTATAAAAAATGAAGGAAAATAGAGCATTCTAAACTCTATAATTAAGAAACAACTTAACAAAGTATTGATATGACCATTCATGATAAGTGGTATTATAGTCACAATACTAACTATGAGAATATTATAATATCTGGTCACTTATATATAAAATTTAGTCATTATATTGACCTTGTGAATAACCTGTGATTACTATACTAATCTTGAATGCATAATCCCTTGACATAACATGCAGTTAGTGTAGTTATCATTATAATACCCATAACATGTAGAAAATCTACTTATCATAGAGTCACAATAATTATTGTGTGAAGTAAAACTTCATGTTGTAGATTATATCAAACTAAATTCATATAATGATACCCTGTAAGAGATACAAGACCCCTATAGAAGAGTGAAGCTAGTTCAATGTGGGATGACTCATATTTATTTAATTTTCTCGAAGAGGAATGGAAAGGTGCTAATATTATTGAAAAAATGATTCATCTTATATGGGATCAAAATATTCAGGATTGACATGTCGTAGGTTGCTATAAATTTCATCTTGTGGTTAGTTAATCAAACATTTTAGGTTGTATATTGAATTTCAAAGTCATGATAACTTTATATTTCTCATGTGGATAGATGAAAGGCTTAATCAAGTTGGTTTAACAAAGTTTTAATAGCGAGTGTTGTAAATCATTTTCCCCATCTGTTGAAAATGGGATTCTTGGTAGTTTGATAATGGGTTTAATGCTAGGTTAAAAATTGGATTCGTGTTAGTTTTAAACGGGGAATATTAAAACCTATATAGTTTCACATCTCTGGCTTTGTAAAAATTTTAGATCCACCAAAAAGAAGAATTATCATTCGATTCAATTGGATTAAATGAATATAAAATAAATATATTTCCATAAAATAAAACAACAATTTAATCCAACATATATAGATCAAGGGATGATAAAATTTTAGTAAAAAATATTACCTAAATGAAGTAGAATTAATTGATGAAATATTTCAGAACATTAGTCCTTTTTAGAATATATAAATAGAAATTTCATGCTTTCATAATTTTTAATTAAATATAGATAAATTTATTATATTAACATATCAATAATTAAAGTGTGATTCAAAGTTATGTATCTATATTTATTGGTGAAAAAACAAAGAAATTGAAATCTAGAAATTGTAGAATACCATAAAAATTCAAAGAAGTTGGGAAATTTTTAGATCACTAAATAATGATTTCATACTTCTTAATTTTTAAATTAAATTTAAATATTTTTTTATTAATTTCATATGAAACAAGATTCATGGTGATTTGATATATATTAATCAATTTATCATAGAATAACTAAAAAATATAATATTAACAGTTATATTTAACTCTGTATATAGAGTAAATACATTCCAAAAGTGACAACACATTATATACTAAATTAGACTTTGTAGTAGTTGAAGAAATTGTAAATTATTTTTTAACCTTTCATTAGAAATTGGAATTATAAAATTATAAGCACTACAGATCGAGATATCATATAAAAATGGTGATATTGTAAAAACTAGTTTTATGAAAAAAATGGAAAACATAAAATATTTTTTAGGGATTGAGATATTTTAAAAAATAAAATATAAACAAAGAAAAACAAACCACATACACATTTTTCTCTTAAATATCCATTTTAAAGAAGAATTGTTAATAAATTGATAATTAAAAATTATAAATAAATGTTAAAAATAATTATATGTAGTAATATGGTTTTTCTTTATATGTATAATAAAGATATGATAATTACAAAGGATATTTTAACGCATATAAATAAATATGAGACTTGATTTAAGGGTTTATTTTGAAATATCAATTCTTTTCTGAATGTCTATGTTAAATTTATATTGAAAGAAATTATGGGGACCTTAAGTAAAAAATCCATATCTATTTTATTATTCTATATTTATTTCTAGAGTTTTTCAATATTATTCAAATTTCCCTCTATTTAGTAATTAAAATTATTAAGAAGTTTTATTTTCAGAAGATCTGACCATATTTTATATTTTCTTGATGATCTTTTTCTTCCATATCCATAAAATTAAAAAAAATTGGAAATTTATTTCTTATAATTGTAATTTTTAACAGATCATTTTCACTAAATATGAATTTATTTAAAATGGATTAAAAATTAAACTTATTAAAGAATCTTTTATTTTCAAATAGTCCAATTTTTACAACCCAATAGTTAATACATGTGAGTATTTACAAGAATGTCACTCATCCTTAAATATAAAATGGAACTCACTCTCCCAATTTATTCACACCTATCAATACATTTAGATCATAAAATCATTGGAAAAATAAATTAAAACAATCCCATACCTTAATCCTAGAATCCTTAGTTTTTATACAAAGATAACAAATAAATGATTTTGTACAATCCTCAAGAGGATACCTTTTGAAGAGTTAACCTTATTCGAAAATCATTTTTTTATTTCTTACAACACCTTCTAAAATTTTATTATACCATGATTATATAATAACCTAAATATATTGTATACAATATTCTGTTTTTATGTAAATTATATTACCTAAAGAAACCCAAACTTCCATCAAAATAGTAACTAAATCATCATACATGTGTGTGGAGGACTATTGTCTCACGAAATGATGTCATTAGTTTTTTATTTCCACATTTAAAGGATGATAATAATGATATAGTTATTGCTTATATATGATATATATGATATTTGTGATGTAATTATTCTTTTGGAATTTTTATATCACACATACCATCAAGCTTTCCATTTTATAGGAATATGATAATATCTCTTATGTGGAGGACTGACTACTGCCCTATAATGGGATGCGGTTCATTTATGATTTACATGGAATGTACTAATGATTGGTTTAATAAAAATATGTGATGTGTATGGAAGAATTATGGTTCATGAATGATAGTACATTTCATTAAATTTTCCTTCTTCTAACCCAAAAATAAAATGGAAAATAGCGTTCTTATGTACGTTTCGCCTACAATCTCCATGAATAGTGTTTTTTATTTCCTATAACAAAATTTTACAAGTTACCCTCAACAAATATATAATGAATATAAATAATTTTTATATCAATTTTATCCTTTTGGATAAGTTTAAATCATGATCAAATTAACAAGAACAAAAACTAAAAAATCAAGACATATATGAAGAACAAAGCAGTTATTAAAAGAGAAGAAAATTTAACAATGAATCATTAATATGTAGGTATTAAAATGTAATAATAAAATAATATATGGTATCATATATAATTATATAGTTCTTTAATATATGTATAATTATCTATTTTTACTATAAAGGTTGTTTAAATGAGTATGGTGGAAGTCATGATTTAGGGTAAGGGGATTTCTAGTATCACACTTATTTCATGGAGACTTATTTTATATTCAACACTGGTTTATTTTGTGTGGTGTATATACTGAAATATGACATTATCTAACATTAACATATAACATTTTATTATATTAAATGTTTCTCTAGATGTTATCATTTCACAGGTCTTATGACATTATTGTTATTCGAAAATAAGATATTTTTTTCTCGATTTTCATTCTTTAATATGTATGTTTTGTTATTCACCAATACTCTTTAAAGAGGAGTATATAATTTACAATAAATGTAATATCATGAATTTATTATTCCTCATGGAATTTTAAATTTTATTTTATGTCAATCCATCAAGTCTGTAATGACCTGTGTTTTGAGCCAAGGTAAATTTTTTAGGAAGTTTGAATTTTGGCATTTATTAGATGAGGTGTCTTTAAAATTGATCTTTAAAACAAAATTTTTAGAATTAAGACACATAAATATGCTCTTTTTGGACTTGGGGGAATTATTGAGATGTTTCATGGGTGTCACTTCGAGTTTTAGGAGCACTGCGTCCAAGAAATCTATGGTTTGGGTGCTCTAAATTGGGTGCTGAGTCTGCCTGAAACTCTGCACCCCCCAGAAGAAAATTGGTTGGCCCCCATCAGTAAAATGTGTGAATGAAGTAAAGGAGAAGAAGTTCCACATGTTTTAAGTTCTTGTTTTTCTATAAATATATGCTTATATCCCTTAGGTAGTGCTACAGATATAGTAGTATAGCACTATTCACTACACGGTTAGTGTAGAATTAGGTTAACCATGCGATGTGGGGTTCTAAGGTAGTGGGAGCCACATTTTTTTTCCAAACCATGAACCTCAATTTTGAATAGTAAAATGTCGAAAATGTACTTAATAGATTTAAGTTTTATATTCATTTTTATCTCTTCATGGTATTCGCATGAGCCCCCTCTTTAATGTGGCTTTCTCCTCCCCAAGAATAACCTTGGATTCATGATAACCCCACCACATGAATTCTTAATCAATCACTATCGGTATCTATAGATCCACTTCGGTATGATCTTGATTAATTTTGAACATTTCTTCATTTAAAATTCTCTCTATCATGTTATCTAGCTCTCACCTCATTTTCCTTATTTTTAGGATGGATCTCTATTTTTTAGATTTCTTCCAAACTAGAACAAATCAAACTTTGATATGCAATGAGTGAAACATCCTTATAATAAGGTTTATGGTATAGGGATTTTACCTAAATTTCCATTGAATTTTTAATACTGTCATTGTTCCACATTCCTGCCTTTTTTATGCGTCATATGTTTATTGGTTTCTTAATATGAAATTGATTAACTCACCTTTGTATACACCCATTGACCAGCTTCATATGATTGTATGATTCCCACATCAATTAAAAACACCCCTTGGGTGTTCGGGATAATATTTATGTTTTATAATTGAATAATCGAATGACTAGAATGACTTTTATGTGTTTTTCTTGGATTGCAAATGGAATTTACCCTTGCAGTATTTGGTTCATATGGTAATGAAACCTCCAAAGTTACATGATAATATTTTTTATAATGGAACTCCCAAGTGTTGTAGATTCAAAAAATGATTTCTTTTTATTAAAGTGAATAATAATTCTTAAATTAAATGTACAATTATTATTGAACGAATTGTTTGATTAAAAATGTCATGCATTCATAATAAAATCCCTCATATGAGGTGTGTTGTCTTCTAAACCAAAAAGTGTTGAATAGTTATTCTATCCCTATTTGGATGTGTAGATTTTTTGTATTCTAATCCCTTGTTTAGTATAGATTGTTATGTGACATGTGTAGAATATGGCCTTTAATGATATTCTTAAGTGGATTTTCGTCATTCTATACACATTAATAATATATCATGCCCTATCTAAGGGATTTGAATATTTCATAAGTGGTATTACCCATGTAGGTATTTTCATAATTAGACCCTGATACCTTCTATATACCTCTTGAGACTTATTAAATTAATTGACATGTTATGAAAGATTCATTGCAATTTTTTTCATTAAGAATCATATTCATGATTTTTTTTTCCTTAAAAAACTCGAATGGCTTGACATGATGGATTCCCTTCCTTGATAGTTTAAAATTGATTGTATTAAAGTGATTGGAATGTAAATGAAAAAATTCCTTCCTTGAATAATAAAATAGGTTAATTGGAATGTAATATAATGTGTGGAAATTCCACATCGATCACCACATGCTTAGTAAATACCCTAATTATAAATAGATTCCCCTATTTGAAATGGGATTATTAAATGTAGATAATGAGATGTAATTACTCATGGGTATTGTTATTAATATTTTTATATTATTACACCTTAAAAGTGGTGTGGAATGATGGTATGGTATCTATTGGTCACGAAGGAAAATAATGCTCCCCAACATCAGGTGTTGATTCATGGTGTATTACACTATTGGTATTATATAGGATGTTGGACTGAGGTGCCATGATCCCAGTTTAGAGTGATTAAATGATATAAAACTCACTTGCCTGAGTTCCATACATGTTGTCTCACATTATACTAGTATATAGGTCATGCCCCCTATTTTTTGAGCTTATAGGCTCGTTCAGATTAGTTATGGAAGACTAAGTTACAACTGATCCATATGACACCCAATATTCTAGGTGTATGGACACTTATGTCTGCATGTACATGGATTATATAGTTGGACGAAATTTATAACTAGTATATATATATATATATATAATTATTTCTACATATATATAGTTCTGGATCAGAAATCTTATTCTGACCATGAGATGATGTAGGTAAGCACCCATGCATCCTTTAGGAACCTAATAGGGATGGTTGTTTATTTATTTTAGTTATATTTATTTATTCATATTAAATGCACTTAATTACATTATACATAGCTGGGTTTATCTGAAGAAACCTTGGGTGGTAAGCAAATTGGATTTATATCTCACACCTTACTTGGAGCGAAATTTCATTTCGTACTTGAGTATACTTATTTGTTATAAGATCATGGTTGATTTCTTGTGTTATTTTACTTGTACTACAGAGTTATGATAATTGGGATGACCTCGAGCTCAGGATGCTTGAAGAGATCTCTATTAGGGTGTTTGGTTCATTTTTTATTCTTGCACTGTATTGTATCACTACCTATTGTATGTCTTTTGTTTTAGTTTTTGTTTAATTTTCTGGACATGGATGAATTGTATACATTGGTGTTATCAATATTTTATTATTAAGTTTATATTATTCTACCACTTATCTTTCATTTATTAATTTTTTCTTCACTATTTTCTATTATTTATTTCTGATATACCACTATAATACTTTGATATGATGGTATAGTCTCCCCAATTATCACCTACATAATCCCTCACTTCTAATTTGAAGCTTATAGAATACAACGTGGTACGCTTGAGGCTATGTAACCCACTGGTCTGATTTTTGTCTTACTGGTTAGTTAGAATGAGATGTTACAATGTGGTATCTGAGTGGTTCTTTTTTACTTTGCCATGCAATTGTTTCCTGGTAGACATGAGACTAAAAATGCATCAACTGTTCATAACCAGACATTACTGGGACTGATCACCCCACCAACAGGGAACATCCAAGTGGTTAGGGATGAGATTTTTGTTCGTGCTATTTTATATTATAGTTGATTATGATTTTTCCTTGAGTTATTAGAGTATTTTCTACTACTTATTGATTTATGGAATTTAGGGTATTTTACCATTGTCCTAGTATTGAAAGAATGAACCATTATATGCCTCATTACAGGGACATAAAAATTCACATGTCATGAATGTTCCTTAAGATGTTGCAACTATAGTTTTCTTGGTGATTTGGTTTTGTGCCTTGAGTGTTATGCCATGATTTTTTTTCATTATCATTCTTGCTAGATATAAAAAAATGATTAGGTGATCATATTCCATGATTCCTATTTAATTTGAACGATTCTCTGTGTTGACTACTTATAATGACATTATAGTTATGTATAGTTATATATTTGTGTGTGTGTTTGAATGGTTTCATGGTCTAAATATATGTGTTGTTAGTAAACGAGAGACAAATTTTAATTGTAATGTTCATGCATTTTTTATGATTGGGAATATATAACCAATGTACTTGAAACATCCTTGATCTTTAAAAATCTCTAAAGTACGTTGTTAAAATCAAAATGAGCCATGAGTTTTAGTTTTAAAAGATAATTGGTTTCAATGAAACGGGAGCCAGTTTTCAATTATTTGATGTATGGGATCTTTATAATTGGGAAAAGATAACTCATGTACTCAAACCATCTTATGAACCTTATTGGTATCAATAGGTCATTGTTAAATTTTATAGGCTGCTAAAGATAAAATTAAATGTTAATCGGTTCTAGTCAAATGGGAGCTAATCTATGATGTATAAAGTGTATGAGCACTTTATAGGTTGTTGAAACGGTAACCGATAAAATAGGACAATTTTATATAACCGTGGTGTGATTTTAATTGGTTATGAAACATAATATTATTTAGTTTTTATTTTATATAAATTTTTCTCCTCTCCAAAGTCTTATGATTCTATCACATGAGAATAAAGATTATGTTCAGAACTTTCTAAATGCACAAATAGACCCAAGTAGGTTAGTTGGGGCATGTTTCATATGAGATAAATTTCTATGGGGGATTTAAATATTCATTAATTTTAAAAAATACTATTGGGTTGAATTTTGATGAACCCAGGCTGGTTAGACGAGACCTTCATAAGTCGCCATAACATTTCAATGTGCTTTATTTTATGTTTGGTACTCAGTGATTCGATAAAATCTTGTAAATGGTTAAATATTAAATATAATAAATGTAATGAATTTAAAATAAAATCATATGAGTATACTTGGTCTATAACATTATGTAAGGGCAATTTAAACATCTCTTTGATCCACCTCAGAACAGAAGCATGATCACTTTCTATAGGCCTCATTTTATTCCCTTTTAGCAATGGCTTAATGATGAACTCTTGAGCCTAGTTAAGTCTTGTTGGTGTGACCTATTGATGGGGATGATGATTCTCTTTTTAGGGGATAAGCCATGGTAGGTATCACCGACAGAGCCTAAATTCCATGATAAAGGATGCGCAGTTTTTATATATGGTGTAGTTTGGGTGATGTTCTCCCTAATAGTACTATTGGTTTCTAAAATTACACAGTTGTTTAGACAGGTGGTCTTGTTATCCTTGAACCATGATATGGGTTTGATAATTGGGTAATATTCTATTTCAGCATGTTAGACAGAATTAGGGAATGACCTTTCACTTCATAGGACATGTGACCCTATCTCTTTCCTCTTTATTGGATGACTTGTTGTGTCATCATCAAGGTTAATGGTCGTATGATGAAATACAACTCTGGGTTAAATATCTCATATGGTCCATCAGATACTTGAATGAAAAAGGATAATAAGACCATGGGTATTATCTAGGATGTTCTATTTTTCTTCGAAATCATTTTTTATTATGATTTGATATACATGGTGCTCATCGAGATTCTCTTATTAAAATGAACTAGTTGATTTTTGTGGAATCATGAAGACATGGGATGTTGAGACTATTATCAAGTCATCTTTATATTAAAGTGACATTTACATTAAAGGAATTAGTTCATCCCAATGATCAGGATGGATTTACAAGAGTATCATTGAAACATCGATAAGGTTGGTTATGGTATTCATGCTAAATTCTCTGATTTTGTGAGGTGGTGATCAAGACTTGGATGAGTTAAATACATGATTTTAAGGTGTTTTTGATCTATTTAACTTGTGGGAATATATTATATCTCATATTTAATGAATAATAATCTCTTAATATGGGTATAATAATATCAATCACGGTAAACATGCCCTTCTATGTAGAAGGAACACAATAGAGAATACCTTTTAAAATGGTTGAACATTCATGAATGGATTTGAAGTTTAAATTTTCTAATCATGTTGTTTACTACTCGAAATCATGATGTTGATGTGGTTGGATTTGTATGAAACCCTTGATAATCCTTGATTGTTTTGGATGAGCTTTAGTGGTAATGATTGAGTGATCACAGATTCACTCGGGTGGTAAAGGCTTGTGATCGGTTAATGGTGATGGTAGTTCAAGTTGATATCCTTTCAAGAAGTAGACCAGTAGTGGTTAAACTATTCTTATTTTGGTATTCCTAGTTTCCTCTAAGTGTAATCTTTTTTAAGATATTATCATGTTCCCTAACTTTATATCTCCCTTGATTCACTGAGAGAGTATCAATCTTACACCATGATAGAGTTTTAAAAGATGTTGGGATATGAAGGTCATCTATATCAGAGTTTCACACAAGATGTGTAGTTTTTCTTATGGTGTGGTGAGTCCTAAGGGATATATGGGTTATTTTGTAGGAGCATCTTATTCATACTTTTAGACACCAACTATTTTCTTTTGTCATAACAACCAGGGAGACTCTCCTCTGGGATTATTCAATATTTTTAAGTAGATGTATTTCTATTTTACCAACATCTATCTTATAAACACAGAGCATGAACATCCTTGGGTTTGTTCCTTGGACTCTAGTTTGATGATCTTGAGGATAGGATGATCTTGTTTTTGGTTTTGAAGGTGATGTTTTAAGGGTGAATATTCTAGTGGGATTGAACTGGGATTCCCACTTTAGGTGATGTTTCGACCAAGAAAACATCACCTAAAGTTATGTTTGGACTTCAATGAACATGTTTTTAGAAAATAAAAAATTCAATAGTGGACGATATTGTGATTTAGTTGGAAATAAATTGGTCATATAAGATGACCATTTCTAAGAAAGGATTGTCGTAGGTGGATTGAATTGTTTTTATCCATGTTCAATGGATACGGTCAAGTGTAACCATTTTAAAACACATCATTGGGTTAATGAGGGTCTAGTTTATGGTTGAAAATTTATCTCAAGGAATTATTTCTTGACTAGTTTTAGTTAGGTCGACTAGGTTGGGCCATTTCCTTGTGGTAAGGTTTCTGTTAGGACCTAAAATATAATCGGGTTATCCATGTTAAAGAAATCATGCGAGAAGCATCCTTAGAATGCCTAAGGAGTTCATTGTATAAAAATTATGACACTAGAGGTTCAATGGTTTAGAATTGGTCCCCTCTACTTTTAAATCATAAGGTGGGGAGAACCTTCATCCACATGATTAAAGAGTAGAAAATGTGATCGTGCGTCTAGCTAAATATGATTGGGTATGGTCAGTTTCAGTCTTTCATTTGGAAAATGACTATTGGATCAGGTTTTGTGGCTTAAGTTACATATTCTTAAGTTAAATCTTGGAGGTTGTTTTGGTGTTTGAAACGAAAAGTAAGCATTTTAACAGGACTTTATGTCCTTCATAGTTCGGGTGATGTTTTATTTGTTCCCAAAGGATTATTGAGGTTAATTATTTCTAACATGGGGAGGTTGTAATGATTCTATTTTTGTACCAAGGTTAATTTTAAATGGAATTTGAATTTTGCAGTTTACTAGAATGGTGGTTTTGAAATCCACGATTCAATACATAATTATGAGAGTTAGAACACATCAATGTGTTGTTTTTGGAATTGGGTGTAGGCCTGAGAGTTTTCTCGTGTGTCTAATCGAGTAATGGGAGTACTGGGTCCTAGAAATATATGGATTGAATGCTTTAAATAGGTTATGTAGTTATTCTGAAACCATATTCCCCCCATTATCAATTTTTTCTACCACAACAGGGGTGAAGAAGTGCCCCACTTGGGCTGTACACCATTTTTCCAAACCATGTTCCTATAATAAATTATATGTTACACTTAGGCGATGACATCACACTATCACTACATGATTGGCACACAATTATACAAACTATGTGGGAAAAAACACGAGATGTGGGATTCTAAGGAAGGGAGGTGGAATGGTTGGAAAATGGTTTTCCCAAACAGTGCAGCCAAACTATGTGATGTAATTCTTAATGGTAAAATGACCAAAATAACCTTAATTCCTTTAGGTTTTATTTAACATCTTTATTCTATTTCAGTCATTCATGTGAGCCTCCTCTAATTCATCAAGTTCTCCTCCTCAAGCATAAAATAGCCATCATGATAACTCCTCCATATTTTGTCAGAATCAATCAATGTCAGCATATATGGATTATCATCAATAAGATCTCGATTTGTTTTGAGCCATTCATTGTTTAATATCATCTCAACTGAGTTATCAAGGTGCAAGCTCATTTTCACTTTTTTAAGGTTGGATCTCTTTTTCATAGATTGATTATAAACTTGGCCAAAACAAACAATGATATTAGACAAGTGAAACATCCTAAGAATGAGGAATGGGGTCTATATAATTTTCTTATTTTTTCAAATATTAATAGCTCCATTGTGGCATGTTCTGGATTTTTTCGAGAGTATCCTTTTTATTGAGTTCATCATATCTTATTGATTTACACACCATTATATACATGCATTGATCATTTTCATTTGATTTAAGGATGGAATTCTCAATTACAGACATCCCACGAGTATGCCTCTTATATTTCTATTCGAGAATTAAATTATCAAAAGCCCGGAATTCCTTTTAAGCATTCAACTTGGATTTAAAATAGAAATTCCCCATATAGGTATTGATCCAAGTGGTAATTTAACTTCTTATGTGCCATGTTAAATTTTTATATAATTCAAATTCCATGTGTGTTATATTCCTTAAATGATTTTTTTGACTAAATTGAATTATAATTATTGAATGAAATGAAAAATTATGATTAAATGAATTATTTTATAAACAATGTCATGCTTTTATAATATAACCCTTCAGATTAGGTGTGATGTCTTCTAAACAGAAATGTGGTGATTATTTATTTGATCATTCTTGGCCCTCGTGCATTGGTGTATTTCTATACCTTATTTGTTAGGGATTGATATGTGACATGTTTAAGATATGTACTTTAATGACGATCTTTTGTGGAGCTTCCCCAGTCTATATACATGACAAATGGACCAAGATCCTTCTAAGGGAGTAGATTATTAAAAATGTGGTATTATTCATATAGGTAATTTCCCAATCAGACCACAGAACCATATAAGTACCTCCTGAGCCTTATTAAATAAATCTTAGTGTTATAAAAGATTTATTGGTTTGTTTTAATTGATAATTCTATTCATGATGGTAGTTTCCTTAAATAAATGGGATGGATTATCAAGATAGATTGCCTTAATTGAGTGTTTAAAATGGAATTTATTAAATTTATTGTCATGTACAAGATAACATTAATTCTTTTAATAAATAATATTGATTAATTGAAATGTAATGTAAAGGGTAGAAAAGCCACACTGATCACCACATTCATAGTACATGATATAATTTTAATGAGCTCCCCTTGGATAAAATAAGATTATTAAATGTAAATCATGATAATTAATTCCTTGTGGATCTATTATTTATATTTTTGTTTGATTTCTCCATAAGCGGGATATGGAATGTTGGTAGGGGATCTATTGATCATGATGGAACATCACACTCCCGCACACTGGGTGTTGATTCATGGCTTCTCACACCATTGATACTATTTTGGACATTGGGATGAGGTTTCATAGTTTTTTTAGAGTGACGACATGATGGATCACTCACCATCCCGAGTGGCACGCGTGACATCTCACTCTATTGGGATATAGGGTATGTACCCAATTTCTTAAGCTTGTAGGATCATTTAGACTATTTATGCTTGACTAATTTATTCTTGGTCCAATAATCACCTATTATTCCATGTATTTGGATACTTAATCTAACACCTTAATATTTTAAGACTTATTTTTTTAGAATTAATTTAACCTTTTTAATATTTTTCATTTCAAACAGTACTAAAATTGATTATTTTATTTCAAAGAACTATTTCTGGCATGAATTATACATAACACCAATTTAATGATGCACTTAACATAAAATAAATTTTATCTTTGTGTACACGAAACACCAATTTTAGCATGAATTATACCCAATATTGACTTTTCTTGATGGTTTTTGAAACACACATGACAGAGTTTTATCAAATAGTAATATATTATTAATATGTTATTATAATAATATATAAATATTCCATTAAATTATTTGTTATGAATATCATTAAATATTTATTAAAACATATGGTTTACATTAATTTTAGATGAATTTTTAGGAAACTAATTAATTAGAAATGAATATGAAAACTAATTGAATATAAAGGGAAATATTATTATTTTTATGGTCACAAATCTTTTTTATCCTAATAAATTTAATTAATTAGTGGGTGATATTAAATATATATATATTATATATATTAAATCAAATATTCTTTATATTTATCCAATATATTTTGTAGACATAAGATATGAACAAGCCCAATTTTATGCTTAAACACCTAAATTTTTATAACGGTAGTTTTTCCATATCTTAATAACAATCACATTTTAAATCCACATTTTTGATATTTTAAAGATTTAATACATAAAAACCTTTATCATTTAAAAATAGAAATACCAATTAGGTTAGGATAATCTTTTGGTATTTTTTTATAATATTTCATATTTTAATGAATAGTTAAAAATACTGAATTTTATTTCAAAAACAAATTCATATAATTTATTTATAAGGGTAAATTATATTTTAAATTTATTTCAATGTATAATTATATATTATTTTTATCAATTAATCCAATTTTGGTAATTGGAATAAATTTCACTTTGAAATTTGGTATAAAAATATAACAAACTTTTGAATATTTTGTAAAAAATCCATATTCTCGACTAGACTGCGATATTAAATTTAAATTAATTTCTTCCACTTATGTTATTGGAATTTTGAAAAATGGATTAAATATTTGGAAAAATAATTATTAATAATTATTAATAATGTTAACCTATTTGTCGACCAAAATTATTATTGAATGCTGTTAAAATTAATCAAAGTGATTATACATAAATGGGGAATAAATATTAAATTTAAGGGCCCAAATGACCAATAAACTTCATAAAAACCCATTAATTAGACATATTTCGTTGATTAACCTTCCATTATTGAATATTTTTGATTTTATGTTACTTTTTCAGGTAAAAACGTGGGTCCACCTAACATATTTTAAAAAATTCTAACTGTATCTTTTCCCTCCCCTATAAAAGGCCACCACCTATCCCACTTCCTCGCACATATTAAACCACTTAGTTTCATCCGATATTTGGACAATATAATCCTAAAAATCCCTAACTTTCTCCTTGAATCCAAATTTTGGGAATAATTACTTACAAGGACTCCCTTTGGTGAAAACAAAAAGGATTCACATGATTAAGAGGCAACACCCTCCCACAAGCTCCTTTATTTTATTCTTTTCTCCACCACATAAATTTATATTATTCCATGATTATAAAATGAATTAACCTAAATATACTGATATTTTTATATGTGATGTTTTTAACCTACACTCACACACACATCCATTTACTAGGTAAAATCATACTTTTTATGTGTATGGTGAACTACTGCCGCACTAAACGATGATTGTTCATTTTTACTTTATAGCCTCTCGGAGTGGACATTATGATAGAAAATATGTTTATATATGTTCAATATTATATTTATTATGTATCCAAACATCTATATTCATTTTACCTCACATATATTTGTACTTTCCAGTTGGTGTAAATATGATAATTTTGTTTTAGAACTCTAGACTACCACCCCCTCAAAGCATTTTGATTCGTTCACATAATACATATAATGTATTAAATATGGGTTTGGTGAACAAATAATATATTTATGACATAATAATTGTACTATAATAATGAATATATATACATATATTTCATTTGTGTTATTTCTTTCAATATGAAAATTAAATGGAAATAATGGTCATGCACACATATGGCCTACCATCTCCATTAAAATTGTATTCCATTAGATATTTCTATGTTATATATATTATTATAATTCAAATATACTGAATATTATTTATATTAATATCATGATTTAAATTTTGGAAATCAGGAAATAAGTATAAGTACCCAATATATAACAAATTAAGACACATTTGAAAAACAATGAGAATTATTACCCAAAAAAACCTTAACATGGAATTGTTAACAAGTGGGTAATGGAATGTAATTATAAAACCATATATTGTATTTGATATATGAATATTAATTAAAAAATTATAGGAACCAGTGCATGTTGGCCCCACTAAATTTAAATATAATGAGGTAGAGAGTCAAGAATACATGGGGTTATTACATAAATGAGTGTGCATCACACCAAATCTATCTGCATCCACCAATGGGACATAGTAATCAAGAGTTATGAAAGACCACATCTCACCAAGATCAATGAGTGCCATTTTTTCTAATGCATCCACCAGTTGATTTCCCTCCTGATAGACATGCGAAACAACCATATGCATTTGAGTGAGCTTGTTGAGACATTCAAACCATTGAGGAAGCACCCACCAAGGCAGATAACGTGTATTGGTTATCAAAGTAAGCATTACACTCTGAGAATCAGATTCAATCCATATATATTTCTAATTAAACTAGACAATTTACTTGATAGATAGATTATTTCCCATATTTTATCTTCAATGGAATTTCCAACACCGATGAAGTGATAGAAACATACCTTTACAAACCCACGGTAGGTGTGGAACAATCCCCCACAACCCGTTGGACCTAGTGCACCTGACGCAGCTCCATCAACGTTTACCTTGGGAAAAGGCGTAATGGGTGGAATCCATCAGATATGCATTAGCATCTGAGGATTGTGTGGCCGACCTGAAATGCCCAAAAATCTTAGATTTTGTAAATCCGAAACAGTGTTAGACATAGAACCATCTTAGAAAAGTGAAGCAGCATAAGCATCCCTATGAATAGCCACCATACCTTACTAGAAAGTGGTGTGAGAACCGCCAAAAAACACTGATTTCAAGACTCCCAAATGGATACAATAACTGCAGTAGTAGAAACCAATATGAAGTTATGAATTTTCTCACAAGATTGAGCATGAGATAGGTCAGATAGCAGGTCAAGAAGCAGTCTACTGGTATCAAAGGCCAACCCTAATAGAGAGCCTGTATAGGTCCCGATCTAGTTGGCCTAACTACATTCTACAAAAACATGCTTAATATATTCCTCAGTAGCCTTGAAAATGGAACACATAAGGGATATCTAAATACCAGCTTTTTGAGATGATCAGTTGTGGGAATCTTGTTTTTCTTGATTCTTTATATCAATAAGAATCTAGAATTCTCTATAAATATGGCTTTGATATTCATGAGCCAAGAAGGTGGAAGAACTAGGCCCCCACATAGAAGCCTATAAATATCCCAATAGTAAAATTTCCCAATTCTACTATGGGTCCAATTCAAATTGTCACAATCCATAAAATAACATCAATTAATTTCAGTATCCTCATAAGAAGGAATGAAAAATATATATGAGTGCATCTGTGAAAGGAAACCTGAAATGGAAAAAGGGGCTACATCAGGTGGAACATTTATCACAAAAATGGGATGTGCAAGCCACTTTGTTTCCAACAATTAAAAGTGGAGTCCCTATATACTTACCATTTTGTATCCTGCATAATCCTTACATAGGAATATTTGAGAGATGCCCAAACTGATGAGGCAGGATAATATTTGTAGCCATTGATAGGCCACTTTGTGAATTTTTTAGAAAGTAAGTAATCATCTATTTCATGTGAAATTATATTCCATGTGAATTTCCAAATCAATCCATCATTAAAGGTACATAGATCTTTGATTCAAAGGCCCCTCATTTCCATATTCTTAATGAAATATTTCTATGCAACCGTAATAAAATTCCTTCCATATATTGGCCCTATCAATATAATGTTTCAAACCATGATTTGAAGCTCCTTGAGAAGTCCTCTCAGCCATCTATAGATGGATAAGGAATGGACAAACTTCGATGTGATCATTGAGTTAACGAGGCAGACCCCCCAACCAGGGACAAAGCCTTCCCTTTCCAACTAGCCACCTGATGTATAATACTATCATAAATACCCTCCAAATACTATATTTTCACCTTTACCTAAAACAATGGGACCCCAAGATACTGGAAAGGCAGAGATCCCCTCCTCACCGCTAGATACCTAACAATATAGTTCTTTTTACCAACTGATATTTCCTTCCTAAAAATGTTGGAAGACTTGTCCTAACCGATGGCCTGGATAGACACCTTCTTGTAATGATTGATAAGGGCCTTGATATAGGATATGTCTCTTCTTGAATAATGACAAAGAAATAAAATGGCATAAGCATACAAGAGGTGAGATGGGGTATGCTCATGCATACCTTCCCTAATCATCTTGTAAAGTCCCATTTATGCAAGGCCATTTATACACCTACTGAGGTAATCCTATACAATGGAAAAAATAATCCTAGATAGTGGATCACCTTGACGTACCCCTTGGTTCATGGGAAAAATCCCTCTCAGGACACCATTAATAAGAATTGAAATCCTTGAATATCCATGTAAGGAGCGAATCATATTCAAAAACCATTAGAGATACCATATCTTCGATGAAAATACAGGAGAAATATCCATTTAAGAGTATCAAAATCCATGGAAATATCAATTTTGAGGGAAGAATTTCATTCCTTTGTCTTCTATCTCATTTGGTTGACACTCTATGAGGCCATGAAGATATACTTTTGGATGTTTCTCCCAGGGACAAATCCAAACTGGTTTGTGGTGATCATTCCATCAACCAGTCCTCCCATCCTGCTTATAAGAATCTTACTGATATGTTTGGGTAATGTGTTACCAAGTGAAACTGGCCTCATGTCCTTGATATCAATAGTATTCTCTTTCATGGGAATGAGAGAAATGAAGTAGGAGTTCATTCCATGGCTAATGTATGAGTGAGAGAATAATTCCGTAATGGTCTTCTCAATATCATTATGCAAAATGTCCCAGTAAAACATAATTTTTTTAGTGAATCTATCAGGGATCAGGGAACAATCAAGATTAAGGGAGAGAAGAGCAGATCTAATCTCCTCTTTTCATGGGGGAGCAATTAGGAGCTGATTCAAGTCCTCATCAATTCATGGTCTGATGTTGTTCACCATGCGATGAGTACTGGACTTCCCATTATCAGAGTAGATTCCCTTAAAGTGCTCAACAACAGCCAGAGAAATTTAATTTTCATCAGAGTAGAGATTCCCACCAATTCAGATCACCATTTTCACTACATGTTTCCTCTCTTAATTATTAAATCTATTGAAGAACATAGAGTTCATGTCCTTATATTTTAACCATATCACATTCAGTTGATTTCTAACTAATCATTCCTTCATTATTAACAAATCATCATGATTTTTATGGGCTCTAATTTCCATTATAGATAGAATAGGATGATGCTCAAAAGAGAATTGAATTATTTCCATCTCTTCTTGTGATCTCTTAATATACTAATCAATTTTTTGAAAATTAATTTCTTCTCTATTCCCTTAGCAACCCCTTAAGATTCACGAGTTTCACAACATTTCTTTCAAGCAGGCTCCCCTTGGCTTCAAATTTCCTTGCCTCCAAGACAATTTACATACATCTTGAAATCAAAATGCATCCAATTTTTGAATCAAAAATGAATAGGGGATGACCTTGTCAGTTGAGTATTAACATCAATAAGAATTGGGTTGTGATTAAAGTGTTGTTTGGGAAGTGTGAATCCAGAGACACCATGGGATGCAGCTTGGTCATCAATGTAGAAAATACATCTATGAAGATTTCTAAATTTTCCCCCCTCCCATGTGTATATACACCATGAAAAATCAGGACCAGAAATGAGAACCTAATCTAGACTGCATAAGTCAATTCAATCAGAAAATTCGAAAGCATCAATCCTATTAATGTTAGTTCTAGTTTTTCCTTAGGATTCAAAATAGCATTGAAATCACCAATAATCATCCAATTTGGATCCATCATCCTAGAAGTGACGTTGAGATATTCCTATAATTCCATCCTCCATATATAATAGGTGGATGAGTAAACAAATGATAATGAAATATTCTGTCCAACAGTGCTAAAATTAATCAAAATCCCTTGGGGCCCACTATCACAAGAAATAATCTGAATGGAATCATGCCTTAAAACCTACATGAGGTCTATAGAAGATAAATGTTGATTCCTGGAGACAATACTGTATCCTAGGGAACCCCATTTGATTTTATTCCAATTTTCAAAGAGGATTTTATGTTCAACAATACTGAAAAACATCAGTTTGTAGGACATAATATAATGTCGAAGGTCCATGGCCATGCGAGAGTTCCCCATCCCATGAAAATTACAATAAATAATCCTCATTTTTTACTATCCATTACCCTTATCAGAGTCCCCCCTTTTTCTCCAATGATTCTTGTATTTTACCTTTCTACCCCATGCCTCCCTGCCCCTTCTTCAGACAATTTCCATGACCAGGGATAGTAATGATCTCACCTACCTTGATCACTTCTTTTCCCCGACTGACACCCTTCCCAAAACCAGTGCACTTCTTAGGTGTATCAGTGGTATCATGAAACTCAACCAATCCACCATCAGGAGTAGCAGTAGCATCCCCTGGGCTGGTTGTGATTGATTCGGTGTGTTGGGTTTCCTCCACATGCTTTGTCCCACTGGCTTCAACAGGCAACCCATCTGGTCCACCATTGAGATCAGCAGTAGCACCCCCTAGATTGATTGTAACCAACTCAGTATTTTGAGATTCCTCTATATTATCTTACTAGAGTCTTCCACTAAGGGGTATAAAGGTGTTTCTGGATTTAAGAGGGGGATCAGTACCCACATTAGGCTTCCTTCGGGCAGCCTTGGATGGGGAAATCTACGTGATTTTTCTTCCTATATTAGAATCAGGATGTCAATTAGTGCACAAATCATTTCCAATACATGGAGAAGCTACCTCAGATAAACTTTCTTGGGCAGTAGTATAGGCCTCAACTCCCATCTGTTCAGGTGTGTCCTTCTCCACATTAACAGTAACATCGCCCTCAGAGAGGGTTGCCTACATATCTACCATAGAAACAACCCTTCTATATGGGGAAGAGGGAATCTCCTAGATTTAATAAACCAATTCCCCCACAGACAAGATAGGTCCATAAAGTTCCCCATTAGGGTTCATGACCTTCCCCATTGCCATAGAGGAGGGACCCCCCATGTGCAGTTTCACATTTTTTCTAGGCCCATTCACTTGGACATATCCATTGTTCTCTGAGGGTTCCATAGGAAGTTTCCCTTTCCCCTTACATCTTCTACAAGTGTGTTGTCTTGACCCTTCACCTTGAAAAAGTGACATTATTTGTCTCTCTTTCTCTCAGCAATCGTATGTCCAATGAATAAGTAGGTTAAGAATAATTTGGGCTACCTCTCATATAATATGTCAAGCTTCATTCAGTCATCCATCACTGTAAGAACCAACTCCTCAACAAGCATACTTGACATGTCAAATTCCACCATAATTCTAGCATAATCCCCAAGCCTTGGGTTATATATCAATCGATCCATTCGAATGGGATTTCCTACTACATATGAAATATCCCATAAAATCCTTATACTCCAATACAACCAATTTATTTTATAAACTATGATCTATAATTGGGTATAGATTTTATGAAGTTTCATAGAATAAAAGTTTTGATCCCATTATTGCACATTCAGAAAATATGGTCTCAAGGATACAATACCTTTGATCTATTCCTTTCACTTACTTTCAACCGAGGGGAAGACCACATGATAGTACACCTTCCCCATCACAATCATTCTCCAATCACCAATTCCCCAAACCTGTGGAACCATTTTCGTCAGATCCTATAATCTAAAGCCTCTCACCCTTAGGTATGATGACTCTAGTGATTATTTAATAATTTAAAAGGTTGATTCACTCCTAAAACACTTCTTTATCAGTCTATACATGAGAAATATTCCCCTTCCTAATCACTCTACTATGTCGAGGATCATCAAAATCAGAGAAGGAAGGTCTCGTTGCATTCTTCAGAACAACTAAAAAATTATTCCTTTTCCAAATATATTCATTCATGGAGATTAACTTGGTAATATCACCCTTTATTGTGAACCATAACATATCATTGTGACTAAGGATCAAAATGTGGCCTCACATCACCAGCATAATCTGCACAATTCCCTATGATGGGATCAGAGGTGTCGTCTGCTTCACCAGGTTTAGGGTTCTCACTCAGTTCCCATTGATCCATATTCTATAGGTATTGATATAATATTATTCTTATTTTAAATATTCATAATGATTTAACATATAATATACTGGATTCTTGTAGGAGTACGAAAATATTCAAGACACAAGGTAGGGGAATTTCATGTTACTTTTTTTCTGTGAGATACATTCCATGTTCACAACTCTTTTATTTTTCATGATGTATATACATCTCATGAATTTATTATATGATTCATATTCATAAATATATGGGTAATTACATACCCATTCTATGATATTCCTTTCATGAGGTATATATTAAAGAAGTTACCAAATCAGTATGATAGTTTTTTCTCAACATAACATCTTTAAGATAGATGACATGTTTTTTAACCTATATTTTAATATGAGGTGTACATACTTCATTTGATGTTATATGTAATGAGTATCCTTCATTTCATGATATTTTATGCTTCATGAAATTTCAATTTCTTACATGTGGATTATGGTTTAAAGTTACTTCGTGATAAGAATTTATTGAAACAATCTCATTGCTTTTCAAGATTGTTTATGATTATGCTTCCTTTATTTAAATATTATAATACGTCTCTCAAGAACATTCATGAGTATTCATATTCTCTATTTATTCATGATTTATTCATGTATTTGTATAATTTTTATACTATTAATAAATAATATAGTTAATAAATTGTTTTTTAGAAAGTCTAACCATACACTCTCTTTGGTCATAAATATATATACTTTCAAAAAAAAAATTTCTAAAAAGGTTGTCCACAAATATTCAACTATTATCGAATAATATTTAAAATACATTTTTTTCTTTTTTTCTTTTACAACTATTTTAATGAAATATTCTTGTATCTTTCCAAGCAAGGAATTTTTATAACCTTTTACAGGGATAATGGAAGGTTCTTTTTAACTCGTACAACATGTATGAGAGTAGGGTCGATTGTGTATTTCAAGGAATTATTTCATGACATATTTCAGTTAGGTTGATCATATTAGACCATTTTCCATATATTAAGGTTTATATTATGTCCTAAAATCTAATCGGGTTCTCCATGTCAATTAAATCATTCTAGGAGAATCATAAGAATTCATAGGGAGTGCTTTGTAAGAAAATTATGATAGTAGAGGAACCATGATTTAAAATTGGTCACCTTTACTATAAAATCATAAGGTGGGATAGCCTTTGAATAAATGATTAAGGAGATGAAAATGTGAACATGTGTGTATCTAAACGGGCTTGGGTCATCTCTGTTTCAGTGTTTCATTTGGAAAATTACTGTTGGATCGGGTTTTGGGGGCTTATGTTCCATATGCTTAAGTGAAATATTGGAGGTGTTTTGGGTGTTTGGAAACGCAAAGAGACCATTTTTACAGGGATTAATGTACCTTATCGGTCGACTGATGTTTACGTTGTTCCCAAAGGCATATTAATGATGATTAGTTATAACATGGGGAGGCTGTAATGATTCGGGTTTTATGCTAAGGTTAATTTTTAATTGAATTAAAATTTTGGAGTTTACTAGACTTGTGGTTTTGAATGCCAGGTTTCATAATATAATTATGAGAGATGGAAGACATCAATGTGTTATTTTTGGGCTTGGGTGAAGGCCCTTGTGTTTTCCCTTATGTCTTTTCGGGTTCTGGAAGCATGGGGTCTGAGAAATCTAAGGATTGGGTTCTCTAAAGAGGGTGCATGTTTTGTCTAAAATTGTATGCCCCAAAATGAAATCCTTTCTGCTATAATAAGGGACAAGAAGTGCCTTTCATGGGTTTTACATCGTTTTCCCAAACCATTTGTCTATATAAAATGATTATTTCTACTTAGGAAATAACATCGCACCATCAATTCATGATTAGAACATGGTTAGACCAACTATGTGGGAAAAACCATGAGATGTGGGGTTCAAAGGAAGAGGGAGTCGCACAGTTGGAGAACAGTTTTCCCAAACAATGCATCAAAACTATGTGATACTATTTTATAGGTAAAATGACCAAAATTACCTTAATGTATTTATGTTTTCTTTTCCTTATTTATTATATTCTTGGAATCGACGTGATCCTCCTCTAATTCATAGGTTTCTCCTCCTTATGCCTAACATATGCTTCATGATAACTACTCCATATGAAGTCTAAATCCAACATTGTCAGTCTCTATGGATATGTATCAGTATAATGTTGATTACTTTTGAGCCATTCATCATTTAATATTATCTCAATTGATTTATCATGGTGATTGATTATTTTCCTTATTTTCATGTCAGATCTTTTTTTCTTAGATTTATTCTAAACCGGAATGAATCAAATATTGAAATTGGATGAGTGAAATTTCCTAAGCATGAGGAATGTGGTCTATGGAATTTTCATAATTTTTTTTATTTTGAATAGATCCATTGTGTCACACGCTATCATTTTCTAAGAGTATCATTTTTCTTGATTTCATCATGTCTAATTTATTAACACACCTTTGTATACACACATTGATCATTTTCATATGATTGGAGGATGGAAAAATCAATTACAGAGATCATGTGGGCATACATATTATATTTCCCTTTGAGAATAAAATTATAGAAAGACTAGAATTTCTATTAAGCATTCAGATTTTTTTTTAAATGGTATTTACCATTTTATACATTGGTCTATATGGTAATGGAACTTCCTAAGTGCCATGTTAAATTTTTATATAATTCAAATTCCATTTATGGTAGCATCCTCAAATTATATTTTTGACTAATTTGAATTATAATTATTAAATGAAATGAATAATTATAATTAAATGGTTAGTTTGATAAAAAAGGTCATGCTTTTATAATATAACCCCTCAGATGAGGTGTGTTGTATTTAAAATGAAAAAGTGTAGATTATTTATTTAACCATGCTTGGACATAGTGATTTTTTGTATTCTTATTGCTTATTTGTTATGGATTTATATGTGTCATGTTTCGAACATAGACTTTAATGACGATCTTAAGTGAAGTTTCTATATACTATATATATGACTAATGGCCCAATATCCTTCTAAGGGATTGTCTTATTTAATAAGTGGTATTATTCATGTAGGTAATTTCCAAATTAGACAAAAATACCATATAAGTACCTCTGAGCCATATTAAAAGAATTTTAGTGTTATGAAAGATTCATTGGCTTGTTTTTAATTGATACTTCTATTCATGATGGTTGTTTCCTTAAATAAATGGGTTGAATTGGCAGGATGGATTTCCTTACTTGAGTGTTTAAAATTGAATGTATTATATCGATTGGCATGTACATAACAACTTTAATTCCTTTAATAAAGTAAATTTATTAATTGAAATGTAACGTAAATGGTGGAAAGGCCACCCTGATCAACACATTCTAAGTACATGGTATAGTTATAATGAGATCCCCTTGGATTAAATGGTATTATTAAATGTAGATTATGATAGGTAATGATTCATGGATCTATTTATTTTGTTGATTTTTTATGCCTTAAGTGGGATTATGAATGATGGTATGGGATCTATTGATCATAACAGAACAACAAACTTCTTTACCCTGGTTCTTGAGTCATGGTTTCTCACACCATTGATACTATGTAGTACGTTTAGATGAGGTTCTACAGTTTCTTTTTAGAGTGATGGCATGATGGATCACTCACCATCCTGAGTGTCATGCATGACACCTTATACTCTATTAGGATATAGGGAATGTACCTTATTTCTTAATATAATATGCTCATTTAGATTGGTTATGTTTGAGGGATTTATACACGTTATAATCCTCACCTAGTATTCCATATATGTGGACACTTACTGTAACACCCTGAAATTTTATGAATTATTTTTTGAGAATTAATTTAACCTTTTTAATATTTTTCATTTCACATAACCCTGAAAATTGTTTATTTTATATTAAATAACTATTATTTTCATGAATTATACATAACACCAATTTAATTATGCACTACACACAAAATAAATTTTATCATTCTCTACACGGAACACCGATGTTAGCTTGCATTACACTCAATAATGTATTTTCTAGATGGTTTGTGTAACATGCAAGACCATGTTCTATTGAAAAATAATATATTATTAATATGTAATTATAATAAGATATAACCAAGATATTAAATTATTTTTTTATGAATATTATTAAATATTTATAAAAATATATGGTTTACATTAGTTTTTTATGAATTCATAGGTTTTCAATTAATTACAAATTAATCTGAAAACCAATTTAATATAAAGGGAAATATTTTTATTTTTATGGTCACAATTCTATTTTATCCTAATTAATTAAATTAATTAGTGGGTGATATTAATTTAATATATATTTTTTATATTAAATCAAATATTTTTTAAATTAATCTAATAGATTTGGTAGACATAATATAAGAACAAGCCCAATTTTCTGCTTGATACCTATATTTTTATAATGGTAGTTTCACCGCAATTTAATAGCAAACCAATTTTAATTCATATTTTT
Source organism: Viscum album (assembly GCA_963277665.1). NCBI lineage: Eukaryota > Viridiplantae > Streptophyta > Magnoliopsida > Santalales > Viscaceae > Viscum > Viscum album. The sequence continues at coordinate 520,409,569 of OY728166.1, forward strand.
GGAAATTTTATAGATTAAATACGTAAAAATAATCTTCATAATTGAAAAATATAAAAATGATGATATGATATTTTTTTGGCAATTTTTTTAGTGATTCAATTTTTAGGGAATTGTTTAAAATACTAAATTTTATTTCTAAAATGATTTTTAATCTGATTTATTTATAAGACCAAATTGGATTTTAAATTTATTTCAATGTTTAATTATATAATATTTTTATTATTTAATCCAATTTTAGTCATTGAAATAAATTTCACTTTTAAATTGGGTATACAAACATAACAAACTTTTGAATGTTTTTTTTAAAATCCACAGTTTTGACCCCACTGTGGAATTAAATTTAAATTAGTTTTTCCACATATGTGATTGGAATTTTTTAAAAAAAATTAAATATTTTGAATAAAAAATATTAACAATATGTTTTAATTCAAACATAGATTTTGACCAAAATTGTTACTGAATGTCGTTAAAATTAATTACATTGATTAAGCATAAAAAGGGATAAATATTCAATTTAAGGGCTCAAATGACCAAGGTATTGCTCCAAAACCCATTTATTGGACATATTTTGGTGATTAATCTTACATTGTTTATTTTTTTGGTTTGTTATGACTTTTTAAGGTAAGAATGTGGGTACACATAACATGTTTTTTAAAAAATGCCAAGTGTGTCATTTCCCTCCCCTATAAAAGGACACCACCTATCCCACTTCCTCACACCTATTAAACCACTTAGGTTCTGCCAATTTTTGACCAATATAATCCTAAATATCCCTAACTTTATCCTTGAATTATACCTTTGTGAATAATATCTTCCAAGGACACTATTTCTTGAAAGTAAAAAGGATTTACTCGATTAAGAGGCAACACCCTCCCACAAGATCCTTTATTTTATTTTCTTTCTCCACCACCTAAATTAATATTATTCCAAGATTATAAAAAAAGTATCCTAAATATACTTATTTGTTGTTATGTGATGTATTTTACCGACACAAACACACACATCCATTTAATGGGTAATAAACATAAATATTTTGTGTACAGTGAACTACCACCTCACTAAATAATGATTATTCATTTTTATTTTATAACAACTCATGGTGGACAATATGAGGGAAAATAAGTTTATAAATTTTATATATTAAATTTATTATGTATTTAATATTATTTAATCATTTTACCACACATATATTTCTACTTTCTATTTGGTGTAAATATGATAATTTCTTTTGAGGATCTATTGACTATCGCCCCCTCAAAGTGTTGTTATTCGTTCACACACTACATAGAATGTATTAAATATAGGTTTAGTGAACATATATGATATATATGATATAATAATTCTTCTGTAATAATTATATATAAACATATATAAACATATATTTTATTTATCTACTTTCTTTCAATACGAAAATTAAATGGAAATAAAGTTCATGTGTACATACAACCTATCATCTCCATGAAAATTATATTCCATAAGATACTTATATATTATATATATTATTATGATACAAAAAAAAGAATATTAGTTATATTAAAATCATTATTTACATTCTTGAAATCATTATATAAGTATAATGACTAAATATATATCAAATAATGACTCATTTGAAAAACAAATAGAATATTACCGGAAGCAGAACCTTAACATGGAATTGTTAACCAGAGGGTAATAAAAATTAATAATAAAACCATATATAGTATTTTAAATAGGAATATTTTTATTTATAATATTTATAATAAACTTATAATTAATATACTAGAATCTTTTATGAGTATGAAGAGATTCAAGACACAAAGAAAGAATATTTCATCTCACTTTTTATTTCTGTTATATACATGCCCTGTTAACCACTCTTTCATTTTTCATGATGCATATACATCCCATGAATTCATTATATGATAATTATTAATAAATTTAGGGGTAATTATATATCCATTCTATGATATTTCTTTTACAGATTTTATATTTAAAAATTTAACAAATCGGAAAGATAGTTTTGTCTCAACATAACTTCTTTGAGACATATGCCATGTTATCATCCTATATTATTATATGAGGTGTAAATAATTACATTGACATATTATGTCATGATTATAATTCATTTAATGATATTTTATGCTTCATGTAATTTCATTTTCTTACATGGGGAGTATGGTTGAAAGTTACTAATTGATAAGAGTTTATTGAAACAATCTCATCGTTTTTCAAGAATATTTATGATTATGCTTACTTTGTTGAAATATTATAATACATATCTCAATAAAACTCATGTATATTAATATACTATATTTATTAATGATATATTCATGTATTGGTAGCATTTTTATACTGTTTGGTACATAATATAGGTAATAAATTACATTTCAGAAAGCCCAACCATACCCTCTCTTCGGTTGGAAATATTTGTTCCTTCAAAACAGTGTTTTCTAAAAAGGATTTCCAAAAATATTCAAATACCATCCAATAATATTTAAAATACATTTTTATTTTTTTACAACTTTTTTTGAAGTAATATTCTTGTCACTTTATGAACAAGCCATTTTCCTAACCTTTTTCATGTAAAAAGTAAACTTCTTTTTAACTCATATGACATGTATGTATTTACCCACCATTATTTTTGTAAAGATTAATTTTAATGATTAAAATGTCAATTTTTAAGAAATTATTTCTATTTTTTTCAATGAAATAATTTTCAAATTGTTTTCATGTTTCTTATATATTATTTCATCGATTTTGTTTTTCAAAATACCATCAAGTGTATTTTATAAGCTTTCAAGGAAATTAGATCTCAAATTGATTTCAAGCCATAATTATAATTTTGAAAATTATTTTCCATGAAATTTTTTTTAAAACCTTTTCGAGTTCATTTTATTATATTTTGTGGAAAATTAGTTTCAAAACGTTTTCAATATTCTTTAATAAGTTTTCATTGAAAAAATATTTTAAAAATATTTTCAAGTGTCTTTTATATGTTTTCAATGAAAATTGTTTTTAAAATGATTTCAAGCCATATTTATATGTTCTAGAAGTATTTTGAAGGAAGTTATTTTCAAAAAAAATTCAATCTCCTTTTATATATTTTCAATGAAAATGGATTTCAATGAATTTTCATGATCCCTCTATAGGTTTTCAATTAAAAGGGTATCAAAATTGTTTTTGATGTTTTCTTTATAAGATATCATGTTTATTTTCATGAAAATTTTTCTAAAAGGATTTTATGTTTTAAAAATTATTATTACATTGAAGAAAGTATGTTTTATCACGAAATGTTTTCAAAATACCTTACCAAGTTTTTATGCATACAATATGACAAATTTATGTTACTCAAACAGTTATATGAAATGATATAAAGGATTAATTCATATTCTTTCTTAAATGTTTTATGATTGGATGAAATGATTCTTATGACACATGTTTCTCTTGTGTGAGTTATATGCATTTAAAACACGCTTCTTTCATGGGTTATTTTTTGCTGAAATTATTTAGAGACCTATATTTTTTCAAAGGTAATGATATGAGTACATGTATATGATAACCCTTTTATTTCATGGGTTATGATATGACTGTTTATGATTTTGTGGAAGATGTATGTTTGATTTCATTATGAGATGAATGCAACCTATATCTACCTCCAAATAATTGGTTAATGATTTATATCTCAATATATTGACATTGTTGAAATTGTAGATGAACATAGTTCAGTATTACATGTCTATAATGATAAATGAACTCAGTTCAGCAATATATGGTTGGAAGGGGGAGTTAACTTGGTTCAATAATACATGCCTAGAACGGGGTGTGAACCTGGTTCAGTAAAGGACTTTTCAAAATAATATATCCTTTATAGTAATGCCTTGACTACTATAGAAGTAAATAATTATTCTTTTGTTTCTTTCATAATTACCTATTTTATTCCTATATTATGTTTTCATGGCATATGTTCTTTATTACCTAATGATTCATATCTTATGAACTACCTAGATTTATACCATGATTCATGTTTATTGTCTTTAAATATGTAGTGTGTGGTCTTCCAATGTTAGGATCATGTTCTTATACCCTTATACTCAAGATTATACTTACATATCTCCATTTTTTACCCTTGCTATGAATATGAGCTCACCCCTTTTAATGTTTCCTTCCCCTAGGTTATAATGATATTTATTTTTTTTGATGTGTCTAAGAAGTGTTCTAGTCAATAAGAACCTAGTGGGAGATGATGTAGCTCATTTATTTATAAGTGATTAGGTATCTTTATTTCCAAAGGCACTAGACAAATATAATAATTTGGAATCTCTTTTTCTAATGTTTTATGTATTCCATAAATTTTTTGTAATGTTAATTTATGAAAATCAATGGTCACTATTGTTTATATCATGTAAAATGTTTAGTTAAACTTTGGAAACTTTAATGATAAATCTTTAGTGATATCCCAAGGTTTATTTCTAAAGATATGTCTAGGTATGTATATAAGGATAAGTATAAGGATGAATCAATGTTTTGAAAAATTTCATAGAATTTTAGTGAAGGATAGAGTGAGTAGTTTCCTACCAATACATACCTATTTGAATACTATAAGTGTATTTGGATCTGGAACATATGTACCTAGGGGTGAAAACTCTAAAAACATGTCATGGGCTTGACTTGGGGTAATCTGGTACATGATAATGAGACTTATTACACACCTGGTTAGACACACCTAGGGGATATGAGTTGGGAATTCACAAACAATTTATGGTAAAGGATTTAAATAGAGGATTACTATGAATAAACAAGGATAAACCTATGGTTTCATAGATTATAGAAGTAGGATCCATGATTTAGAAACCATGTAAGTAATCTTCATGATTATATGGAATCTCAATATGTTAAAATTTTCTCACACAATGCATTCTAATTTAACTTAACAAAGATAACTAGAAGAAAAATTGTTAATATTTAATGTTATAGATGTTGAAATTAAGGGCATTATGCAAATTGATTTCCCAAGTAGAAAATTCATGAAGAGAATCAAGAAGGTGGAATGAGTTTTATTTATGATTATAAATACATGGATACCTCAAACAACATGTGAAAGGTAAGTGATGTTCATATATTATTGTTTACATTAAACATAATAATAATGATTAGATTGAGGATGAGGAATCTTAAAATATTATTCATATTTCATATATAATGAATGATTTACTAAGGAATACATTGATAAAGACTAAATAATGGTTTAAGAATAAATTTGGATGAATAAAGTATTTATTTTTTTTAATTAAAATATTATGTTATTTAAATCATGAAATATGTAATTATTTTCAGTAAAATATTTCATTAAGGATTGAAAATGATGTGTTTAATGGTTATAAAGGCATGGAAAAGTGATTTCATGGAATGGTAATATTTTGATTACGGGATGTAAACCCTCAATTAATGATTTTATATAGAGATAATTATCTTTGGATATGTTATATGTGAATATATAAATTGGTCGGTACAAATTACCCTAAAACAGATTATTTAAATAGTGTTATATTTCTCCAAGGATGAAATTTACAACTTCTTTTATTTTTAGAATATATCTAGTAACCATTGGAATAAGGAAGTATTCATGTTTTCTGAAAGGATTTATGGTAATTAAGGGAATATATCATGAGGGTATTCACATTTTTGGACTGTGACAACCAAGTAGTAGTTTTTGGTATTTGGAGTCTAATGTTGAGCTAATATCATGACATAATTTCTAAATATTTAAATTTTCATCTTTCAGAAGGCTTATAAGGTTAACCATTTAAGGAGTTTTAAATTTAATCTTCAGATAAATATATTATGATTAAAGTGTTCTCTCTCCATATGAGGATTTAGGTGTATTGTATATCCTATTAAAACTACTTTACATTGATGATAACTAATGAAAAATGTATATTATATCATGGATCCAATGATCTATTAGTACTTTTGGAATGAAAATGTTAACATCTTTTTTAGAGAAAGAGGTGAATTGGATCAATAAAAAATAAAGGGTGATGTTTTCATGAAATCATGAAAGTATATATTTTCATGAAAACTATTCATCTTTTTGAAAAAGGATCTCAAAAATTAAAATGTTGTCCTAGTACCATATTTTCTGCTGAATTAGAAGGTCCCTTAGGTCATTGCAGATTTATGGCCCAATGCTTATCAATATTATCCCGACCATGTTCTCTATCAATATCAATCATAATTTTATGGTAATATTTACCTTCCATATACATGTTTTCACATTCAATTAAGGTTATCCTATGTGGAAACCCAACAATATGTTATTATGGGTAACCGTTATGGTAATAACATTCTTTTCAAAATGATGTTTTTGTGTTTATTTTTACAATGTGAGTTTCTATCAAAGGAACATACAAGTATTAAACCACTGATAAATCAGATGTATTTCATGGTAGAAATTCATTTTAAGGGGGGTTGTAGAATATTACCCCTAATATTTTTTGAATTATTATAACTAGAATTAATTTAACCCTTATGATATTTTTCATTTCCTGAAATGCTAAAAATAGTTAATTTTATATTAAATAACTATGTTTGCCTTTAGTTTTATGAAACAAAAATTTAATCATGAACTAAATGAAAAATAAATATTATATTTCTCTATATGGAACATCGAGGTTAGATTTCATTAAACACAACAATGAATTTTGTCAATGGATTTCAGAACACTTAAGACCGAGTTTTACCAAAGGATAATATATTATTAAAATGTTATTATAATAAGATATTACTTAGATATTAAATTAGAGGTTATGAATAGTATTAACTAATTTATTAAACTATATGGTTATATAAATATAATATAAAGTCATATGTTACCAATTAATTAGAAATGAATAAAAAAACCAATTAAGTATAAAGGAAAATATTATTATTTTTGTGGTCACAAAGCATTTCTACCCTAATAAATTTAACTAATTAATGAGTGATATTAATGTAATGTATATTTTATATATTCAATAACATTTTTTTTATTTTTACCTTATATATTTTATAGACATAAGATAAGAACAAACTAATTTTTTTCTAAAAAAATAATATTTTAATAATTATATGTTTACTTCCTTTAAATAGAGAACCCATTTTAAATCCAAAATTTGGAAATTTTATAGATTTAATATATTAAAATAATATTACAATTTAAAAATCAAAAATAAAGATTATGTTAGGATTAATCTAATTATTTTTAGGTTAGGTTTTATTTTTTTAATGAATTGTTAATAATACTGGATTATAATTAAAAATTGATTTTTCATCTAAATTAATTATATAAATAAAATACATTTTAAATTTGTTTGAAGGATTAATTAGGTAATTTTTTTATTAATTAATCCAATTTATTTCACTTTAATCAATTTCACTTTTGATATTTTGAATAAAAATTTATCAAACTTTTGAACATTTTTTTTAAAAACTCACTTGTCGACTAGACTGTGTGATTAAATTTTAATTAATTTCTTCTACACCATTGATTTGAATTTGGAAAAATGTATTCCTTTTTTGAATAATAATATTTTATATTTTCTAATATGGTAAACTTAATTTTTTTCCAATTTTTTTAGTGAATGCAATTAAAATTAATCATAGTGATTAAGCTTAACAAAGAAATAGACCATAAATTTAAGGGCCAAAATGACCTGGCCACGTGTCCAAAACCCAATTTACAGAAATATTTCAGACATAAATATTCCATTATTGAGGTTTTTTTATATTTTATGTTTTTTAGGTTAAAATGTAGGTACACCCAACATTTTTTTAGAAATGCCAAGTGTGACCTTTCCTGCCCCTATAAAAGTCCACCACCTCTCCTACTTCCTCACACCTATCAAACCACATTAGTTCAAAAAATCTCTACCAAATAAAATCCTAAAAATATATCCCTTCATCCTTTATTCGTCCCTTTATGTGTAAATCCATCCAAAGAATCACTTTGCAGAAAACCAAAATGATTTTCCCAATTAATAGGTAACACCCTCCCTCAAGCTCCTTTATTTTATATTCTTACTCCACTGGATGAATTCATCATGTTACATACTTATAAAAAATAGTATCATAAATATACTGATATTTAGTTATGTGATGGGTTATACCTACACTTACACATACATCCATTTAATGGTTTACAAATATACTATTTATATGTACGACGAATTGTTGTCTCACTAAACGATGATTGCTCATTTTTTCCTTTACCGCCTCTCATAGTAGAAGTTATAATAGAGAATTTGTTTTTATATTTTATATATTATATTTATTACTTATTTTACATTATTTAATCCTTTTACCACACATATATTTATAATTTTCATTTGGTTTAAATACAATTATTTTGTTTAAGGAAGTATGGAATACCTCCCCCTCAAAGCGATGGGATTTGTTCACACACTAAATGGACTATATTAAGGATGAGTTTAGTGAACATATATGATATATATTATATAATAATTATACAATAATATATGTATATATATATATACATATATGTTATTTATGAACTTTCTTTCAATACAACAATAAAATCAAAACAATGTTCATGTATATGTACAACCTACTATCTTCATGAACGTTGTATTATATTACATACTTATATACTATATATAGTATTATAATACACATATAATAAATATTGATGATAATTATATCATGTTTTAAATTATGGAAATCATGATATAAGTATAAGAACCATCTATATAAAAAATTAAAAAACATGTTAAAAACAAAGAGAATATTACATGAAGCATAAACTTAATATGGAATCATTAACAAGCGGGTAATATAGAGTCACAATAAAAAAAAATATGGTATTATATATCAAAATATTATTCTGAAAAATATGTATAATAAACATAGATTTATTATATAGGAAGAAGGTACGAGTACTAAGAGAGTAAAGACACAAGGTAAAGGGATTTCATCTCACTTTTTATTGCTATGAGATACATGCCATGTTCACCGCTCTTTCCTTTTACATAGAGTATATAACACAAAAAATATAATATATGTTTCTTATTATTAAATTTATGGGTTATTACAAATCCATTCTATTATATTCCTTTAATGGGGTTTATGTTTCAAATATTACCCAATTGGTAAGATTGGTTTGTCTCAATTTACATTCATTGAGAAACATTCCATGTTATACACCCATAATTATATATGAGTAGTAAATAATTACTTTGAAATGGTTTATCACTACTGGAAATTTGGCCTGTATCCCTGGTTTAAAATTTTGGATATAAGTCCAAAAAATGTGGCTAGTATTGGTGTGGCTATAGGGAAAAACCTATATCCACGGTTCTAAACCGAGGCTGAATACCTAAAGCCACAGTTTCAAACTATGGTAGTATCTTAAGGAACAAAGGGATTTAGCCACAGTTTTAAAGCATGGAAATAGGGTTTCCCATTTCATTAAAAACACACCACCCTATAATCCCCCCTATAACACCCCTTCCCAAATACAAAGACCCCCATCCACTCCCCTGGACCCCCCCCCCTCTTAGATAGACCCCGAACACCCCTAGAAAGACCCTGCACCCCCCAGACCCTGGACACCCCATAAACAGACCCTAGACAGACCCCCCCCCCTTAGGACAGACCCAGAATTCCACTCCCCTAGACCCCCCCCAGACTGACACTAGACACCCCCCAAATAGACCCTAGATATACACCCCCCAAGACCCTAGACACCCCTTCTGGACAAACCCCGGACACACCCTAGGTAGACCCCCTAGGATTGACCTAGACCTCCACTCCCCTGGACATCCCTCTCCCCCCAGACTATGGACAGACCCCCCTAGACAGTTCATACCTCCACTCTCCTAGACATCCCCCTTTTTAGATAGACCATAGGCACCCCAGACCCTGGAAATCCCTCATAAAGACACCCCCATGATAGAACCTGGACACCCCCTGACCCTGCCCCCTGACCCTGGACACCCCCCCCCCCTGACAGACCCCCTGGACATCCCAAACCACCACTCCCCTAGATAGCCCCCCCTGGATAGACCATGGACACCCCCCACCCCCCGCTCGAACCCTAGACACCCCCTAGACAGACCCTAGACACCCCTCACCCCAAGGAAAGACCCCCCCCCCCCCCCAGACCCTGGATAAACTTTGGACACCCCCCCCCAGACAGACCCCCCCCCCCAGGACAGACCCAAACCTCCACTACCCGAGAGATCACCCCCCCCCCCCCCCCCCGAACAGACCTTGGACACCCCCCCCAGACCCTGGACAACCCCCCAGACCCTAGACACCCCCAGACAAACCCCAGGACACACCCTAGACACCCGCCTCACCCTACCCCTACACCCTTCCCCATGTTCCCCCTACCAGTCCTTCATGCCTTCCCCCCACCCCCTTCTAGCCCCCATGGTTAATCCATGGATCTTGGTCCCCTAATAACACTATCAAAACCATGGAAAATATACACTACAACAACAATTTATAACCATGTAAATTTATTCCTACCCAGCTATACGTAGTCACTAAATGATTTCATAATAGCTGAACCTTATAGTAATACTCACATCCTCTAGCTACGAGCAAACAAAACACCACATTCCAAAAAAAAAATGAACTACATAATAATAAAATATATATTATAATAATTCAAACTCTCTCCAATATAAATAATATAATATTTAAAAATCAATATCATCATAATAAATAAGAACTATTTGATAAAATTAAATGTATAAACCAAGAATAAAATATACATTTAAAATGAACCTCGATATCAGCATCACTAGAACCATCATGACCCTCATCATATCCTATAGAAACACCAACATCATTATCACCTCCTCTCATACCACTGCCGCCACCACCACCACCACCATCATGATCATTTAAATATTCATTAGATTATGCACCTAAATTACTGGAGGAAGCTATGAATCTTGATAAACATAATTCATACAAATGATAAAACATTTAATAAATGAAAAAATTTAATGTTTATATCGTTATTCATATATTATCATTTTCATACCAATAAATTACTCTGATAAACATAATGCATAAAAATTTGAACAGATAAAACTAATGAAAACATTGAAATATTCTTTTGTTTGATGATTCATGAACCAAACATTGATGATAAATAAGAAGTATGTTTAGAATATAGAGCAATAGTAAAATTCTTATGGTATAAATAGAAAAAAAATAATGAGAGAGTAATCAAGTTTGGAGATGGTAAAATTATTAAATAAATTTTTTATAAGGATGCTATTATTCTATATGTTCATTCGCGTATGGATTTCATGAAATGGGGAAATTATTATAATTCATAAAAATAAATGAAAAATTTTTCCACATCGGAGGAACATTATATGTTATTGGGTAAATATATAAAGGTTATTAATGAATGGATTCAACATTAACCTATGTCCCACCCCCTTTCACCCCCTTTTACCCTCCCCCCTTGCACCCCACCTGTACCCTCCCCACTACCCTATAGACCCCCCTTGAACCCCAACTCCACCCTCCCCACTGCCCTAAAGACCCCCATGCTGCTTCCCCCACTGCCCCTTGCACCCCACCTTACCCTTAACCACTACCATGCAGTCCCCCCTTCCCCCTCCCCCCTTCCCCCTGCCAGTTTTCCTTCCCCCCACTACCCCCTTGCACCCCACCCGCACCCTCCCCACTACCCTAAAGACCCCCTGCACCCCACTTATGGGTAAAATTATTGGGAAAAATAATACTTTTGTTGGATATAATGATGTTAAACCCACTCAAAAAAATGAATGACATGATTACCTTGATATGAGGAACTGATAAATAAAATGTTACTTTTTTAATAAGATATGAAGGTTACTGTGAAATAAAAATACACATATTCTGATGGTTTTCATGGATGTATAGATAGAGAAATTTGAGGAATCAATGAAGTTGGACGAAAATGAAAATAAGGATTGATTTTTATTTCTATAGTACATGAAGAAGAAAACCCCACATACAAAAAATAAAACATATAAAAATATGTCTCTAAAGTGTAATAAGATTAATTACTAGATAATAAATGGTGGTTACATGAATAAAGTTATAGCTAACATGAAAAGTGACTTTTTATTGAGATAATACTCTCAACCCTATTACTCTAAATAATAAAGAAAGCTATACCGACCTTATTACCTACTAGTTCTGTGATAGTTCTCCCAATTTTATTTATAGTAATAATATGTTTCATGGGCCTAAATATTGAAGCAATTAAGACCTACTAAACAAGCAGTGATCTCATATTATTTTTTCAAATGTTAATGTCATTATCACCATTGAATTTTTCAATTTCAAACCTAGTATTTGAAAATCTTACAAGAATATTAGATGTCTTGTTCATGCATACTATGCTAAGTGTACACCCCTAAAATCCGACCAATCTCAAGCGTAAACTATGTTTATCAAAATAGATTTTAAATGCAAAGGAATTATAAATGTAAAATTGGCTCTAATTAAATATAGTATTAAAATAGAGGAAATTTATGAAGTGATCACAATGAAAAAATACAAAAAATCAATTACTAACAAAAGAAATGGCTTTAATAGAAAATGAAAAAAATTATGGATCTGATACAACATTGTGAGGGGTAAGGGTGAAAAGACAAAAAGGAATAACATACAAACACCTAAGGACGGATATGACGATTTTAAAGTAGAATTCCAATAAATAAAAATAAAAATATTCAAGATGTAATAATTTAATGAAAGAAAGAACACATAATTTATATTATTCAGTCCCTTTGGACCCTACGTGAACAAAGAGAACACCACTCAGACTCATGTATTATAAAAATATCCAAATAAGAAACAATTTTTGTATACAATTTTGAAGAAACATCAACAAGAGAAGTGGTATTTAGAAAAACAATTTGAGTGTTGGGATGTCTTCTAAGGAGTTTTTATGCCTATTCAGGTGTTCTGGTGGTTCATGGGGTAATCAAATAGTAGTTAGAGGGTTATTAGTCCATTCCAATTAATTTTAAGACCCATAAATTACCATGTCTAGGTACACTGGGTACCAAGTCTAATAAAGGAAAAAATAGTTAATTATGAGTTTTATAGTGGGATTTCCTATTGTGGATAACTAGGTATGGCTTACTAGATATTCATGTGCAAGGTTTATGGTTGTGTTCTCTATGTTTTCCATACTCCCTTATTGTATTCATATAGGACATGTATTTAATGAGATAGTGGTGGTACATGATATGATAAGAGACCTGGCATAAAGAATAGATTGGTGATATCAGATGAGATATGGGACCTCCACCTATGTGACTGGGTGATATAATGAGATGAGAAGAAATACCTCACCATGACTGAGATGTTTTTGGAATAAGATAAGATACAAGACCTCACCCAATGTGAGATGGTTTCCATTTGATAGGGTTTATGTGAAGTCACTCTGAGTGAGTGGGAGGTGTTATTAGATAAGTTATGAGACCTCACCTTGAGTGAGAGGGTGGAAGTATGAATTAAAACATGAGATCATTACTTGTTATTGGACCCCATCCTTGAGTGATAGGGTTTTATCCCAAACCATTAGTGGTATCTATGTGACCTAGGACACACGGTTAGTTCAAACAATGAGGCTTCAAACAGGGGAACCTAAAAGTCCACATGATTTTTCCACAACCTTTCAGGCTTAGGTGCACATCCATGTGGCCTGCTGCAAATGGGGGGAATATCCATTTATTGTGGTTTTTACCTAGTTTGTGAACCGTGTGGATAAACCTTGTGTAGTGGGGTTTTTGATAAATAAATAACATTTTCCCTTATTTAATTATAAAAAATAATTATCATTTTCCCTTACCAATATTGGATATTCAAGGGGATCGTACTCCCATAGAGCTTCCTCCTTCTCCATTATTGAAACTTCTACTACGCCTTCGGGCATTGGTTTTCAATTCTTCCAGAAGAATTGGATAACACAAGTTAAGTCTATCCTCATGTTTATACTACCATGTATGAGTTCAATGATCTTGGTGTTATGGTTGAATCTCAAAGGTACATGTTCCAAAATCTTCCAATAGTGCAATTAGACAAGTCTCAAGATGCTCTTGATGAGGTTAAGTCTTTTAGGACTGAAATGAAGGTAATCCTACACACATTGTAATGTGTTTTTTTAATCTAGTTTGAGTTCATTAAAAGTTTTAAACCCTATATAATTCCACCTCAGAACCTTTAGTTGTTCCCGTTTTTTAGAGTGGGATTGATCAATTTCTCTCAAAATTGAATTATGTATCCTTACATATTCAGTCCCTATAGTGTGATATGTTCACACCATTATTTACACAATATTTCAAGAGGAATATTATGGATGAGTTCCATGATAATAGAGAAGATATTCGAAAGATTGGTATTGGAAGTAATAGATCCTTAAATTATGTAGTGGTATTTTATGATGTATTAAATGGGAAGTTGAATTAGATCATTAATTTCTTTACGGATGGTCAATGTATGGTTTTTTGAACTCTCGTTCTAGTATCTAGAAACTACTACCATTTCTTATCCTCTTTCAAGGAGGTCAAAAAAATGTTCAAGGGATATATTCTTATTTTTACTTTACAAAGATAGTGGTTATCAGAAACCCATTTTCTAAAACAATAAAGTAATTATGGAATCAGCTTTTCAAAATAATCAGGCAATTTTAGAATTAAAATTAAAGGTTTAGACAGAGGTATCGACCGTTCCCTGAAGGTGCATTTTCTTTTGACACCAACAACTCGAATATTCCTTTTTTTCCACTTGCACGCATTTGAAACTTTACATATATATAAAGACACCTAGCCCTGATGCAAATATTTTCATGGCCAAATATGCACAGGGGGTCCTTAGATATATCTTTATACTTTCATATACCCCTTCATTCTTAGAAATCAATGCATTTTTCATATCTATATATAAGCACACCTTGCCCCAATATGTATATTCATACTTTCATGAGTGAATATATATAAAGGGGGAACCTATATATGTATATGTATACCTATTCATACACATGTAATCCATCATCAACGGCAACTCGAATCCACCAAAACAAAATCCAAAATGCACTACAAAAAAATATGGAACCCAAAAATCAAAAAAGCTCTAATTAAAATTGGTCTGAAGAATAAAAAAAATAAAACTTACCCAAATCCATTTTTGAACTCAATTACTTCGATGTTTGTGGATATAACCGACCTCAATATAAAAATCCACCTATAACAAAATAGTGCAAAAAGAAATGAGATATAAACACTTATTATGTATATGTGTTCAGTGTGCCAACTATACATGGTAAATGATACCCGAATCCATAACCAAAAATAGACAAATAATATTCATATTGATATGTACATCCCAATACTAAATAACATGATCATTAATAAATCTCTTTATTTTACAAACATCACCCATTCATATCAAATCACAATGATTTAAGCTATTATGAATAAACTAAGAATCAAATCAACATCATCTATATTATTCTTAAAAACTCATGATGATTTTTATTTTTTATTATGAAGTTCTTTCGGCCTCCTGCCCGTTCCCCAACACCCCCTACCCCCTTCCCCCTAGCCAAAATACACACCGCTCCCCACCTTGCACCCCTCCCCCTACACCTTTCTTCACCCACTACCACCTCCCCATGGCACATCCCTTCCCCCTACATACCCCCTCCACCCTCACCTTGCACACCCCCTCCCCTACCCCCTCCCCACTGCACACCCCCTCTCCCTACACACCCATGCCCCTTCCCTAACACCATCCCCCTGCACCCCCGACACCTTTCACCCACCCTCACCCTGGTCACCCCTTCCACCTTCCCCAAAACCCCCTATACTCACCCTTTCCTGTTGTACCCCCTTCCCCCTAAAAACACCCCCCCCCCCACCCACACACACACACCCCACCCCACCTGCACACCACCCCCTTGAACCCCTCTTCCTATCCTTTCCCACCGTCCATTTCTTGATACTCAAGAACATATACAACACCAAATTTATTTCCTAAACATGATCCAGGTATATGTAAAATATATAAATATTCATAATATATCATTTATGTGTCACAATACTCTCCCTCTTGTGACATATTGTCTTTGAGAAGTATCCCCTTAGGCATCCTCAAACAACAAAATTCACTTCACGGACACCAAAATTGAGTTAATAAAACATAATGAATATATAGTAATAAGGGGTCAAATGAATAGGTAAATAGATAAATTTTATCAAAAGATAAAAAAAGTGACCCTTAATTTTAAGAGGTCAATATCAAAATAAGGTGGTGAGATATTTAAGGTAAAGTGTTTAAATTGGTTTAGACTAGAATACACTGATCTCCCTCTCAGGTTATATCTAATGCTAAGACTATAATAGGACATAACATTGTTGATCACTGAAATCTTGATAACCATAAAAAAGACAAGGGCTAGGAAATCACTTTCAAATATGCCTAGTCATATTCAAACTAATATTCCATCTACAATAATCTTTAATCACCATGAAAAAGAGGAAAATTATTCAAGAAACTCAAAAACAGGGAATGGTTAAACTTTACCCCTCCATTAAATGTCTAGGCACAGTTTAGAACCATAATAGCTTCACCCAATGATGAGAAGAATCATCTTCACGATCATCCAAATTGACGCACTCTATATATTCTATTAAGACCTTTATGGGAGAATTAATTTAAATTTCACAAGCCATGGTTCTAAACCATATATGATTTATACCTCCAAAAACTACCATCTTGTTTAGAACTATTGTATTACCTATAATCACTTAAATAATTTCAAATTATAAAAATATATTTCTTAAAAATCCCCACATTTTAAAAAAAATTATGACTCCTCCTTTCAAAGAGAAAAGAAAATTGAAATGAATCTCACTACATTAAAAAAATAAAAAATACATTTCAAAGTGTAAAATTACAACTTCCCAAGTATAGAATTTTAAAAAAAATAATAACACTATATTTGATAATAAGGAACATATTTAAATTAAAATCTCACTCAAACATCATAAAGTTTCCTATATTTTCAAATCACCTCATAAACTTCTTCATAAGACCCAAAAATTCCATGAAATCCCATTTCATTTTAAATCATTTCCCAAATTATATAATGTAATAAAATGATTTCAAAGAATCACGTGAAAGTGAAAACAAATCATAAAACATGCCTTTTAAACCTAAACATCCACGAGTCCCATTTTCAAATTAATCACTAAATGGTTTCAAATTAAAACACTTCATTAAATGTATTTTCATTTTAAATAATTTCTGAATTTCTTTTTTTATCATTAATACTCTTGAAAATGTTATACATGAGATTCAAAATAATTTACAAATAATCCCCAAAAACTATTTTTGGAGTAAAAAAAATCAATAAATATTATTTTGTACAAAAAAATTAAAGCACCAAACATAGTCAAACCAAAATGTGGAACATAATACAAACAATCGATCAATTGATTGATTGATCATAAACATAAGACATCCATGAGGTAAGCCCCATGTTAGCCTCTCGCATATAAGAGTTCCCTATCATCAAGGGGAACTCAAGGGAACCTAAAAAGGTCTAATAAGTATAACACATCACCTGAAGGACCTCTCAGAGCACTACGATTTTTATTTCACTCTTTAAACATGAAGAAATGAAATCTGGTTTCATCCCAAGACATTTTCACATACTTATCAAGACTCACACATCATAAATCACATAAAATGCATTTTAAATAAAGAATAATATTATGGACCACCTACCACATAGTTAAATGTGCCTCTTCATCTGATATTGATGGATGGAATGATCTAAATCAACACAATCCCTCTAAATGGATAAAATACCCCATGTTGTTGATTTAGAATGAAATTTCAATAAATGGTGAGAGAGGTCACGATGTGTACCATCGGGGATGGAGGTTCATGCATAGAGGGTATATAGGAAGAGGGCACCGCTATGAGATTGGACGATGGTGGAGGGTTACAAATCGGGGGAGGATGGAAAAGTATGGCACCACCGTGAGAGAGGTCGATGGAGGAGGGTCGCGGATCGGAGGATGATGGAGGATGGTGACACTATGAGAGAGAGTTTGAGGGC
Organism: Viscum album; assembly: GCA_963277665.1. Classification (NCBI taxonomy): domain Eukaryota; kingdom Viridiplantae; phylum Streptophyta; class Magnoliopsida; order Santalales; family Viscaceae; genus Viscum; species Viscum album. Next base: position 520,427,693 of record OY728166.1, read on the forward strand.
GTAGTGTCACAGATCATGGGATAATAGAGGAGGATGGTGTGGAGGGATATGGATTGGTGGAGAACAGAGGAGGATCCAGACAAATTTTGGAAAAATAAAAGGGAATAAAGAATTTTAGCCATGATTTTTTAATTAAACTGTTGCTATAAAGAGGATATTTCCATAGACCTATAAAATTGTGGCTATAGGTTTATGGATATTTCCTAAATTTTTTGTAGTGTATCTGAATATAATTAGTTTAATGATATTTTAAGATTCAACTAATTTCACCTTCTTACATGGGAAGTATTGTTCAATGTTACTCAGTGATAAGTGTTTATTGAAACAATATCTTCACTTTTCAGGATTCTTTATGATTATGATTCCTATGTTGAAATATTATAATACATATCTGATGAACATTCATGTATTTATTTCTCATATGTTTATTCATGAAATATTCATGTATTGGTAAAATCTATTCTACACTTTGGTCCATAAGATATTTAAGAAAGTGTTGTTAAGAAATCCCGACTTTACCCTCTCGTTGGTCACAAATACACATTCCTTCAAAAACTATATTTTCTAAAAAGAGTTTCCAAGATTTATATACTACTATAATATAATCATAAAAATACATTTTTTTTCTTTCTTTTACAAATTTCTTTAACGGAATCCTGTTATTACATTTTAAATAATGAAATATTTTAACCTTTTTTGTGCAAAGGGAATTTTTTTGACCACGTACCCCATGTACGTATTTACCTATCATCATTTTGGTGAACATTACATTTCATGTTTAAAAGGATAATTTTTATAAAAATGTTTATACGAATAATTTTCACGGAAATGATTTTCAAAACATTTTCAATCTTCTTTTATATGTTTTTAAGTAATTTTTTTTTCAAAATTTCTTCAAGCGTGTTTTATAAGATTTAATGGGAAAATGATTTCAAAATGATTTCAATAATTATTTATAATATTATAAAGTATTTAGAAATAAATGGTTATCAAAAAAAAATTAAAGATCCTTTTTTAATTTTTCAGGAAAATGGGTTTCAAAACGTTTTCAAACTTTTTTTATACGTTTTCATGGAAAATTTGTTTTCAACATGTTTTCAAGGGGATTCTATAAGATTTCAAGGAAAATAGTTTTTGAAATGATTTCAAACCTTATTTATACGTCTGATAAGTATTTTCGTTGAAATGTTTTTCAAAATGTTTTGAAGCACCTATTATAAGATTTCACATAGACAAGTTTTCAAAATATTTTAAAGAAATATTTATATGTTTTTAAAGAAAAATTTTTCCAAAAGGTTTTCAAAGTTTTATTTATAAGATTTCTGGTTTATTTTCAATAAAATGGGTTCCAAAATGTTTTTATTTTTTAAACATAATTTTTTCAAATAATAAAGGATATTTTCCCCATTAAATGGTTTCCAAATACCTTTCTAATTTATTTACCATTTAATATGAAATATGTGTATCTTAATACATCCCTATTAGTAAATGATCCAAAAGTTCCTTCATATTATTTCTAGAATGTTTTTTAGTTTTGATGGAAGGATTCTTATAGCACACGTTTCTCTTCCATAAGTTATATGATTTTTAAACTCTCTTCCTTTCATGTTTCTTTATTTGATTAAATGATTATAAAACCTATATTTTTTATTGGTTAAGATATGATTACAGGTTTATGAAACCCATTTAATTTAGGGTATTAATTTTTAATGTTATTATTGTGTTATCACACCCTTATGTTCACGATTATGCTTATGAATCTCTTTTTTTACCCTTATTAATCATCTATCCTAACCCCTTTTATATTTTTTTCCCCATATTATGAAGATATGTATTATCATTGATGTTTCTGAAATGGGTGGTAGTCAAGATGAATATAGAGGTAGTTGATACAGCTCATTTAAGTACTAGTTTTTATCTTTCCATGTTTCCAAAGCCACGAGAATAGGAAAATATTTGGGAATCTATTTCTGTAATGTTTTATTTATTCCAAAAAAATTCTTTAATGTTAATATATTATCCATCATGGCCTATATACTTACAACTTCATGCACCTAATTCATATTGGTTGATGAAATATATAACTAAAATTTATATATAATTATTACTATATATATGTAGTTTTTGATCATACATCTTATTTTGACCATGAGGAGAAGCAGGTAGAGCCACCACATTCCCTTTAGGATCATAATTTGGATGATTGTTTATTTATTTAAATTATATCTTTTTATTCATATTACCTACACTTTTTTAAATTATATACTTATAGTTTTAGTTATAGAAAACATGGGTGGTAATCTACTGGGATATATATCTCACACCTTGCAGAAGCCACCGTTGCACTATGGTACCTGAGTAAACCTCTTTTATGAAGGTTTATGGATGATTGTTTATGATATTTTAGTTATACCCAAGAGTTAGGAACACATAACCAATATGGATCTCTAGATGCTCATGGAGATCTACATTGAGAATTTTGTTCTTTTCATATTCTTATATTTTACTGTATTAAATCCTACTGTATAAATTCTATTTTTGTTTATGTATGACCATATTGAAATGAATGCATTGTAGACATTGGATTTTTCTATATTTTATTATTTAGTTATATTATTATTCCACTACTCTATCTTTTATTTATTATTGATTCATCTTTTTTGTTATTTATTTCTGATATATGGTTCTTCTACATTGATATGAGGGTATAATATCCCCAATATCCTCTCTTTATACCCTCACTTCAAGTCAGTAGCCTTTTGTATTATGGTATGCGTGCATGAGGCCATGTGACCCACTATTCGGGATAACATCTTAGTGGTCAGTCAACATGGGATATTATAATGGGGCTTATGATTCAATGTTCCTATGTGGTGAATATTTACATTATAATCTCTTAATTTATCGATATCGTTTATGATTGTGTATTAGATGATAAAATCATATCCTAAATCTAGAAATAAAACCATGAATTTTTTTGTAATATAGTAATTCCTGATATTTTCAAGTAATGTTATGATTTTCCTACTCTTTTGTGGTTAAGATAAATGAGAAAACCTTTTTAATAAATTATGACTTTATCTATCTCTTCACTCGATAATCTATTATATTCCAATTCAACGATTTCTAAAAATTGTTTTAATAATTTTAAAAGTAAATTTTAGGATGATATTCAAGTAAAAAGACATTGAAAATATTTTATGATTTAAAAATCCTTTAAAATGTTTTTCAAATATACATTTATAAGTTTCAATGGTCATTTTTAATGAAAATGATTTAAAATAATTTTTTTAAAAAGTGTTTTAAATGATTTTATAAGATTACATTATATGTTTTAAAATTTTATTTTCAAAGAAATTGATGTAAACATTGTTTTATGACTAAATTGTGTTTTAAATGTTTTTTAAATCAAACTTTATAAATTTTCAAATATAATTTTCAAATAAAAGGTTTTAAAAATTTTATTATTATTAAAATGTGTTTTAAATGATTTTTAAATATTCCCTTAATTGTCTTAATGGTTATTTTCAAAGAAAATGATTTCAAAAAAATTATGTTTGAAAAGTTTTTAAATGATTTTAAATTATTCCATCATAAGCCTTCAAGGATATTATTGATGAGAAAATATTTCCAAAATGTTTTATTTTTTAAAAAGTTTTTTTCAAATTTTAGAGGATATTTTCCCAATGAAATGTTTTAAATGATCCTTAAAAATTATTTTCATTATAAGATTCAATCTGATGATGTTACTTATTCATTACTAGGGACATGATCCAAGGATTCAATTCTCATTATTTCTCGAAATGATTTATGTTTATGATGAAAAGTTTTTTATGAAACCCATTTTTATTTCATGGGTTATACCATGAAAAAATTCTTATGAAACCTTCTTTTGTTCATATTTAATTATATGAAAAAATAAATATGAAACCTATATATTTTTCAAAAGTTATGATATTTTTAAATCTTTATGATACCCATTTAATTTTATGGGTTATGATATGTTGAATGTTATTTTTCTTCTAGAAAAACATATGAGTTTTATTATGTGATGGATGTGACATATTTTTCCCCCCAATGCATTGGGTAAAGAATTATATCTGATGAGATAGATATAACTGGAATAGAGAGTAAACACATTTAACTATGTAATTTTTCTATTATGTTTGTCTTGAGAGTAATTCTTGATTACTATAATATTTTTTGTGGACCTATCTTTCATGTCCAAAATGTTATGCTCAATCTTGATTACAAGTTCACATTGTTATGCATGAACCTGATTATATATTAACTATGTCATGAATTGGCCTATCTTTCATTTCTATAATGTTATATGTGAGCCACATTACATGTTCACAATGTTAATAATGAACATAATTTAATTTTCACAGATTTTTTTGACATGTTTTTAATGTCCATAATGTTTTATGTCGAACTTATTGCATATCTAAAAGTTTATACGATGCCTTTATTTCATATCCTTACATAATGAGTGAACATGTTTTACTTTATAAATAATCATATTATTATAAAATAATGGGTTTACCATGAATTTATTTCATATTACAATGTTATTCTCTTATGAATCATGTTCTTTGGTTTTAATAGGATTCATATGGTATGAACTATCAATATTTATCCCAAGACTTAGGATCGTTATCTTTAATATGCATGGTATGGTTTCTAAATGTAATTCTGAAGTTATTATACCCTTATTCTCATGTTATCCTTGTTTATATCCTTTATTTACCCTTACTGAGCATCTAACCTCACCCTTTCTTATGTTTCCTTTTTCTAGGATATTTTGAATGGTTTAATTTAGTAGTACAAAATGAAAATATATTTATGGGAGATATTGAATATCATTCAGAAATTAAAATGATTGTGTTCCATGATTACAAAGGAAATAAACAATTATGGTTATCAGGTGTGTGTTTAATACAATGGAAATTCATAAGAATGATGTAATATACATGTATGATAATCTTGGGTCATTATAGTAGGTATAAAAATGGTGGTTTAGTTATCATTTGGATCCTAGTATGAGAAAACATTAGTGAGATCCCTATCGATATTTATATGGGTACTTATAGGGTTATATATAAGGATATATCTAGGGATGAGTCAATGTTTTTCAAAATGTCTTAGAATATTTTTAAAGGATAGAGCATGGGAATATGATCTTATATACATACTACAAGTGGATGTGGAACTATTTTAGATATACCTAGGGGAAATACCTAAAAAACCATATTTATCTAGGCTCTATTAGGAATTTCTATATAACAATGACCCTAGATGCACAACCAGTTTGACACTCCTGAGGGATATGATTTGGAGATTCAAAAACTATTTAAGAGAAATCATGAAGTATTTAGATATATTATGACTATTAATGACCTAGTATATACCCGAATTGTCATATATTAATAATTATGTGCCTTGATTTAGACATCATATAAGTGTCTTTTCATGATTTTATGGTTTTCCTCTTTGATTATTGTTTCTGACGGTTTTATTTTTGGTTTTATTCAATGGGTAAAATAAAAAGGATTCATGTTAACATTGATTTTGATGGAACATTTAGTTAATGTGACCAACCAAATGGGGTGATGAGTGGAGTAAAGGACGTTGTGATTATTCCTAATTAGTTTTCACAAAACATTATAAATATTGTACACCTTAAAGAACTTTCAGACTCGCTAAAGAAGTGAAGGAATGTGTACATTGAGGTTTTGAGTGATGGTAAGCATGGACGAAATAAGATTTAGTTTCATATATGTTAATAATGCTGAAAGAATCATCGAATTTAATGTCTTAGATAAATGATAAGATGTTTTAAATATGGGAAATAAGGGCACAAAAAAATTAACTTCTAATATAAAATGAAATGTTTAGTTATCTTAATGGATGAGAATATCTGTATTTTAATGATATCATTGACTTTTGAACTCTTTAAATGTGGAATGTATAGAAACTATGTTAATACATGTCGTAAGGGGAAATATCATCATGAAAATCAGCAAGGTTGTAAGAGTAATGGTTATATTTTTTATAATGAAGATAGTATCCTGACATATGAAATGAAAGAGGTATTAAGGACTAAGATGATGAATCCATGTTAATAGTTTTAGAATGAATTGGTTTGACAAATATATTTTCATTTTGGGATTAAATAATTTTAAAATATATAATTATTTATCAATGTAATTTTTTCATTTTTTATTTTAAAGTATATGTTTAATAATGATAATATAATAGAAGAGTGATTTAATGGAAAGGTGATATATTTATTATTGGAAGGTAACTCATAATATGTTTCTAATGTTGAGAAAATGGTGTTTAGTTTGGATAAAGATATGATTGAAATGAATAAAATAAATCAGATAATATTGATGTCCTCTGAACTGATAAAAGATTTCTTAACAATGTAGATTACATTATCATTAATGAATTTTACAACCTTTTGTATTTAAGTAATATATAAAGATATATATGTTTTTTAATGAGTAAATAATAATTCATGTTTTAAATAAGGTTTTATTATTATTTAGGTAATTACCATGTCTCAATAGAATACCTAATAATGGTATTCACATGTTTTGTATGTGACAATCAAGAGATTATTTTTGATAAATAATGTATCAATATTAATCTAATTTTGAGAAATTTGGAGTCCTTGTTTCTTTAGGAAAAAAATCACTTTCATTTTTGGTATTAAAGGACTAATGGATATTAATAATGACACAACCTAAGGGTAATATTGTATATATGAAATGGAATGAAATCATGTAAGTAAATATTCTCATGAAAATTTTTCAACCTTATGAAATAATCTTGAAAAAAATTAACATAACACATTAATTTTTTATGAATAAATTGGAACCATAATTCATCATATATTTACGGTCTTTTTCTTGTCAACCTTCTTTAGATCACCCACTTTCTTATCATCATTATTATCCATTGTTCTACATTAGTATCGTGGGGATATTTTTCTCTTCCATGTAAATTTTTTCACTTCCCATCTACATTATCATATGTGGAATCCTAATTATGAGTTATATTGGGTAACCATTACATTTGCATCTTTCCATTTTTAATGTATGTTATATTATTCATTTTTACTATGCGGGTTTCTATGAAGCAATTTTTAAATGTTAAACCTATTATAACCGAGAGAAATTCATTTTAAGGGGGGGTAGAATGTGACACTCCATGTTTTTATGAATTAATTTTTAAGAATTGATAAAATTTATTTGATGGCTTCTGTTATACAAAAAAACATCTTAATCTTTCACTATAAAAAACCTTGTCTTATCTTGCGTTACGTGAAACACTGAGTTTTAACAGAAGCATGATTTATTTATAATATATTTATATAAACTCAACATTTATTACCTAGATTCTAAACATAGGGATATAAATTGTTATAAATAGATTTTAAATGTTAATTGTAATGGTTTTATATAAATAAAACATATTCATAATAAAATGCATAATTTTTTGTAAAGTATTTATATGTTTCAATAATATAATTTTCCAAAAAAAGATACTTTTTAAATATTTTTTTGTAAAAAATAATAAAATTAATTTTTTGAAACTTTTTGATAATTAATTTTTTAAAATTAAATTAATTTTTTAAATAATATTTTTAAAATTATCTTAGGGAAATTTTTTGTTTATTTTCTGAAAATATACATTTTTTGATTTACAATGAATAATAAGGAATTTTAAATGAAACCTTCATTATCATTGAATTTATTTAAAATGTTAAATAATAATTTAAATCACTTTTAAACTATAATTAGGAAAATTATTCAACTATTAATCCAATATAAGATCATGTAATAAATTTCATAAGGTAATTGGATATGAAAATGTTGTAAACCTTTGAATAATTTTTCTATAAAAAACAGCTTTCTTATCACTACAACTAGATTAATATTAAATTACATTTTCCCACTTCTGGGAATTTAATTTGGAAAAATGGATTATATAATTTTCATAAGTGTAGTTTATATTTTTTATTAAGTTTATTTTATTATTTACTTAAATTAATAGTGAATATATTGAGAATTAATTATTGTGGTTAAAGTAAAAAATGGGTTTACCAATGGTCAAACTAGAACGATAAGAGTGAAAATGACCAAAATTATTATATTAATTTTATTGACATTGTTTATTTATAATTTGGCCATAAAAGTATATGAAATATGTAAATCCTTTTAAATTTCATTGGAAGATGACCCATATAATATTTAATGTAAATAAAAAGACTTAAAAGTTATTTTTCTTACTTTTAATAATTATAATGATTTTGTTGAGGGAAAAATTAGTTTGATTATACAGATGATTTATAAATATAAATGATTTTTTTCAGAACATTTTATCTTTAATTTTTAGACATGAATAATTTACCTAAAATGATTAATAAATGAAAACATAATAATTATTTAGTTAATATTTAACTAAAATAAAAAATACAATTTTTTTAAAAAAAGATATAAATTAAACAAATTTTTCTGTTAAATTAATTTTTTAAATGAATATATCATGTTAAATATGTGTGAAATTAACTGATTAAAATTCCATCATTTCCTAGATATTTTAAAATTCAAATTAAATAAATAATATCTAAATTAACATTATTGTAATTTTATAATAAATGGTAATTTATTAAATTATTTAAAATTAACAAAAAATATATATTATGCAAAGGGATTTATATGTGATAATAAATACTAAATATTATCCATCCATAGACCAATTTTTTTGTTATAATGAACATTATAACCCATAAATTGTAAAAAAAACTCCATTCCCTACTTGATATTAAGGCTATAACCACGATACTACTATAATGGTTTGAATAAATACATTGGTATAGCCTACACAATCCCAACAGTTTATCCAAAATATTAGGATAGGTTTCTTATGTGAATCATATCCCAAAGGTTTTAAAAACCTATTGTGATAGGAATATCTATTCCAATAATTTGTTAAAACTGTTGGTATAGGTATCCATAAATACACTTGATGGAGATGCTCCCCTCCTCCCATTAAGATCTATTCTTGAACCCTCCCAAGCCCTAGAATCAGTAATGATCCTGTGTATTTAGATCCATCCAAATGATGATCCACCTTGTTGATTTAATTTAATTCATGTTCAGTATCTAGTAAATGTGTTTCAAATCATTCAAGTATCCTTTTTTTTTGTTTGGTTCTCCTGAATTTTTTTCACGTTAGATTCTGATTTTTGTGGGATTTAAATTTATTTGGATCATTTTGTTTGATTTAGGATTTCTTATATTTGATTCATGAATGTTTGGATTAGTTCATAGTAGTTTGGTATGGTTTTGGCTTATTTTTTTCAAATTTAGATTATTTCATTATTGTTCTTTCTACTTCATTTTGATTAAAATTAGTTAAAAATCCTTATATTTCTATTTTATATAGGTTTCACGTTGTTAGGTATGGAACATCTTCCTACAGTATGAAATCATCATAAAAATTACTATATAAATGTTTATTTTTTTTAAGTTATGAATGAATTATTATTCATAATTCAGATTTATTAGTATTTTATATATTCAACCTAATGTATGATCTTAGGTACTAGAATTTATTAACTTTTAACATGTTTTTTCTATGTGGATAACTTCAATATAGTTAATATTTTTAGTAATTATAATTATTCTTATTTTTAATATTGTTATGATTTTATATTAAACTATTATCTCGGTATAAAATGTGATTTTGGGATTTATTATTTTTCATATTCAATGATTATTTAAAAATATAATATAATTTTTTTTTATTTTCTATGATTGTTGGAGATTTTGATGTTTTTTTTTTGAAAAAATGATATTCACGAAAGACTCTCATATAGGGTGGAATTATTTACTTATGAATTAATATGGTATTAATGTTATATCATTGATATGGTTTTGTGTATATAGAAAATAAATTATTCAATTAGATTATTTTCTAACATATATACAAAAACAATCAAAATAAGACACGAAGAGATTCTATTATTGGTCACTTATCTAGAAAATTTATTTTTATACCAACACTTTCATAGTTAAATAATGATAAGTCTAACTAAAATATGGAAGGGTAAATGTGTTGTATAATTGTTTTAAGAATCCTAAACTAAACTAACATGTAAAAAAAGTTCCATGTATATGTTCAATTTATTAAAATAGATGAAAACTGTGAAAAGAACACAATGAAATAGTTTTGAGAAAAAAAAGAGAGATTTATTAATGCTCATCGTGAATTGATAACGAGTTGGGGGGGGGGAGTATTTACATAGCCCGGTGGAAAATATATCCTTTAATGAAACAATATTTATAATGGAAGTATAATGTTGATCTTTTAGGTGATGTCACCCTATAATTAGCATACTAATTAATTTATAAATAAAATATAAATCATGATCTAACATAACCATTAAGATCACTCTATAATAGAACCTGGTTTTTTTTAAAGTAATAATCTTGATGTAACATATCACTCTAACTAAAATATAAAACCACACTGACCTAACGTGACCCAAACCACATTGAAATAATCCAAACAAAAAAAATGGGACCCTAACCCACATGAATAGAAATTATTTAGATAGACCAACCCAAGCTAAACTTCATTGACATTACTAAAACCAACCAAACTCGAATGGGCTAGAATGGATCAAAATTAACTCTTAACTAAAAAAAATAAAATTTACATCAAATGACCTAACATAACAAAAAAATGGAACCAAATCAAACTAAAAAAATTGAAATATACCATAAAGGACTAATTAAACACTAAATAAACTAAATTGAAATGTGTTGATGAGACCCAAAGAAAACATAATTTTACTAAACCAAATAGAAGTAGTAATATTTTATACATGAATTGACCAATACATAAGAAACTAAATAATATAAATATAAAAACAGATGAAAATAATGACCGAAGAAAAAAAATGAAAAAGTGACTTGACCTCAAATATAAACCAAATGATATAAGATAAATAATTGGATAGATTACGTAATAAATTAAAAAAACCAAATGACCTAAGAAAATAAAAATAGAAAAATTACGTAATTAATTTACCAAAATGACTTGATGAGCTAACCAAAATTGAATTGGATCAAATTTAAAAATAGAACAAAACTATACCATACCCATGATAAACATGATAATTTGAATGAATTGATTTTACTATGACATGTATTATGTTTTTATATAATTAATACTAAATATAAAATGTTTTTGTAATATCATTTTGTATCATGTATTTTGTTTTACACTTTGTATACATTAGTTTCGTAATGTCTTATATTTTTTACTATTTTGATAAAAAATTATTTAGGAATTTATAATTAGGTATATATTTCTTTTCAAATGTAGGAAATCAAAAACATTGAGGAGATATATACAAAAACAATTAATGTAAACAATAGTTGAATAATAGAGTTGAGTGTTCCTCCCTTGGTGCTCGATGTGTGTATTTTATTTCAAATATATATATCAAAAAAATATAATGTCATGTAATATTTTTAACATTTAATCAGTATCCACCACCTATGTGGTAGTTATTCTCTAACTATACTAGTTTTTCTAGTGTTCGGGATTATGATACAAGGGTGTGGTATGGGAGATACGTGCTCCACTCAACGTACCCAATCACACCTTATCCCTCCCCATTCTATGCCATCTATCACATCTTCTAATCCCATAGTTTCAATAAAGACACTCGATATATTTAGGCCACCCATGTTTTTACCACCATTTTTATCTGAGCCTCATTTCCTATATTTCTCTTATCTAAAGATAATTCATACTCATCATTCATATTATGTATTTGCACAAACATATTTTCCATCTACATTTACTTATACATTCATCTCACCATGATTCTACATTTAGGATTCCTCTACTTATTCTCTGACATATCCTAAGGCTTTAGAGAATACATTGGGACCCACTCCATCTATATAAGATGATGTTCCTTTAATTATTGGTGGTCCAGTATCACACACTAATCATCCTTCCTCAGGTATATTTATAGAACCTTAGTAATTTTTTTACCATAATTTATATTCATTATTAGATTTGTTGATATAATATCCTTTTTTTCTTTAGTAGGTGTATCTTTTGATAATAAGTGTTGGTGTACACACATGGATGCGTTGTTAAAATAATGAGCATAGATCATGGTTTTCTAAATTTAGGGAAACCAAATTATTAGAGAAACTAGGAAAGAATATAGGATATTTATTGCGATGATTTCCAAATACTCTAAAATTATACTCATCAGACCACTCTCTTTGAAACACATACCAAATTAAGTAATGTATAAAAAATTGACTTAGATGTAGTTAAAAAAATCATTGGATTTAATGTTATATTATAATTTAATTTATATGAATTAATATTTTGGTTCGAACATCATTTTAATTTTCTTGATGGTGTGGATTTGAGGATAACATGGCTCCTAGATATAAGTGAGTTGTAGAGAGTGTACATGTGTGATTTGTAAAGTGGATTTCATGATAAACTAGGTATGGATTTAGAGTCTATTCCTATCATGATAAACTATCCTAATGAATAATATGATGAAATTATTTCTCATCGGAGAACAATGAAGTTCATGGTATTAGTCATATTTGAGGTTTTTTAATGAAAATTAACATGATTTGAATTAAACTTTGTTTTTAATTATGGGAAATTATTTTTTAACAATATTCAATAAGAAATAAAAAATAATAATGCTAAAAAATAACTCTATACATTGGCGGGGACTATGATGCTATACTATGAGAGTAATCAGGTATGACACTCATTTAATATTATATGAGAAATTTATTTCTCAAATCACAATGAGGAATATTTATAATAATTTTAACAATTACTGACCCACAATAGTTGTTTTTTTGATCATATATATCTTAACCCAACTAGATAAATTCTTGAATGAATTATATACTCTTTGATGTTGGACTCATCTTTAAACCTCCTTTAAATACATTATCAACTTCCTATGATTACTTGTGTAGTGGTTTGTTAGAATTTATCATTTCAAGTTAACATGTTGTTTTATCTTTTTATTTCTGGGATCAATTTTTCTTATTCAATCTGGCATTGAAATTTTTGTGTTAATCAATTTATCAAATATAATATATTCCACATGCTCTCATGGGTGCGATCATGTTCTCTTCTACATCCACAAATGAAAAAAAAATTGAGTGATTGTTCTATTGAAGTGTTTTATGACCTATTTAATTACATTTTTGAATCTTAATAGAATTATATTAATAGAATTATAGCAAATAATATGTCAATATTAAATAATGTAACATACTTTTGATAGAGCATTAATATTTACAACTTTGTAAACCCACACACAAATAATAATAATTAAAACACATTTTAATATCGATTTAATCCCTCCAACATTTGTTTCAAGATGTTTAAGTATAACCTAATCCTAATATCGCTATTTTAAAATTTTTATAAAGTTCTATTTTTTTCATTTCTCTTGATATTAAAAATATTTCCAATAATTATTTTTTATCATCTATCTGATTGTATATTAATTTACACAACACTACATGGAAATATGAGTTATAATGAATTGTTTTAAAATATTAATAGATAACATAATATCACTATTATACAGGTTAAATGATTCATTATAAAATTATATCATCCTTCTATGACACATAAACTTTGTAAAATATCACAATATAAGATTAAGGGTCACTAGAACCACAATTTATATTATATCTCTAAATATATATTTTTTACACATAATATAAATTAAAAATAACTTCATTAATAAAAACATTTTCCTATCCAGGGTATATAAACTAAACATACATGAAATTTTCACTTCTAAGAGGTGTAAGATAGATCAATTGAATGTGATATTTTTTTCAATATAATTCATCACCAATTTATTTTACTTTTTAGCTTCATTTAGAATTATTATCCATTTGGTTTTATTTATGAAACTCGTTAATAATAATCTATTCTAAATTATGTTTTTCTAACATTAAATTTCATTAAATATGGGGGTTTTGAATATGGATGGGTGTGTTCCTCAAGGCCTTCAGGCCACCATAAGTGCAGATGTTGACCATACAAACTACAAGGAACAAGATTCAGAAGGAGGAGGAGCAAGGTGATTTCACCATAGCAGAAGCTAAACGGATTGTGAGAATGAGAGGGTATGGCACCTTCCATCAGGAAAATCCTATGAATGCATGAGAAGGCCTATCCGAACAGTCATGCGAAGGTTGAGAGCTGATTTCACAATGAAGATGTTGGGGAGTAGTATGTCCAAGTAGTTAGTCTGTGTTGTATGAAATGTTTGAATCCTGCGGGAAATGAATTCCTCTAAAGCCAACGATTATGTAATATTATGCCTATGGGCCTTGTAAGGGTTCCACCTCAACCCTTGAAAGGTGGATTATAAAAAATCAATAAAAAATGATGGCCTTAGGGCCATTGGATAAAGGGTGTGTTACTTGAGAATAATGGTATTTCTCAATAAGAAAAAAAGATCGAGGCATGTTGAAAAAAGCATCACAGAAGATGATTTTAAGTTTAACATAATTGATTTAAAATTTAAATATAAACTTTTTACTTAATGATCCATTTATATTTGTAATATTTTTCTTTGTAGGCCCTTAATGAGTAGAAATCTCACAAATTGGGGCCAAATGATCACTAACATCAGGTTTTTAGTGTTGAGAACCATATAAGAGTATGCTAAAATAGAGGGAAGACTATTTTCCCAATGAGATATTATCCCACTTCATATTATAGTTATGATAGCATCGTATTTCATAATTTTAATGGATGTATAGAATAAGCTCATGCCTATGAATAACTGGACAAAAATATGGTAATATAATAGTGTAAACAGAATTAAAGAGCCAACAATCATTTCAGGAAATTTATGGAAATTTTATATCCACCACTTCCACCATATATCACTGTGTATTCTGATGCATATATAATTACTATGAATACATTATATAGTACATTGGGAACTATTTATTGTTTTCTTTTCAGAATATTACATTCCCAGTGATGGAAATGGAGAGGAAGAGGGTGGGGATGAGTGTGAGGCTTAAGATAAGGATGAGGATTAAGCTAAGGTTGAGACTGTGAATGGGGACTAGTATGATAGTGATTATGATGATAGTGGAGAAGAAAAAAATTATGCTTTACATTTTTTATTTCCATTTTTAGATTTTATGTTTAATGATTTTTTCATAATGAAAATATATGATCTTTTTATGTGTGTTATCAATTCTTAAATTCCTAAATTTATTTCCTATGTTATCATTATTGGTGTATTGGTTTGTGGCTATTTGAGGATGTTTTTTTGTTTACATTGGGGTTTTATTTTTTTATATGTTTTATTAAATTTTTTTGCAGGTAATTTTTATTTAGGATGTTCTGTTGGTTTCATTTCATGTTCTATTTGTTTAGTGGTTCTATTTTAAATGGTTTTTGGATCTTTGATTTCAGGTGATTCATTGCTGGTTGTGTTTCCTTTAAATTTTTGTGTGAAGGGTGGGATTTCTGTTGGCATGGGAATTGGGTGGTTGGAGTCTATACCACTGGTTTTAAAGCTATTGGTGTATATATATACCAATATTTTACTATGAACCATTGGTTAAAATGAAATTTATATTACCTTATACAAAAGGTTCACGAATAACCTTTTGGTATCGTCCTTTACCAAAATACATTTTACTAGTGGTTTGGAGAAATGTTAGTATAGGCTATACCAATTTTTCAATATCATGTACCATTTTTTTAAATCCTTGGTGTAACCATAAATCCCACCATTGATTAGCATAATTAAGGTTAAATTAGTGTTTTTCACATTAAGTGGACTTATGTTAAAATTAAGCTAAATCACATATAAGATGTGCAATTTATAAATTATATATGGTATTTAGAATTACTTTTTAAAAATTATCTATTAAATTTAAATTTAATTTCCTCTTAAAGGATAAATTACCCAAGATAGAAAACTATTTACCATAGTGAAAATCCAAAATGGTAAAAATAGGGATACCTAGTTGTTTAGGAAACAATTGTTTATAAAATATGTTTAAACGTGTTTTGGGGGTATGGATCAAACATACCATCCTTATAAACCTATAATTATCATATTTGGATCCAAATTAATTAATATTTACCTCCCAATAGTGAATTCATTTGAGTATTTATAAGAATGTAACTCCTCCTCATATATAAAAGGGTAATCGCTATCCCAACCACATAAAACCTATCAAACCATTTTAATCACCAAATATCCACAAAAATAACTTACCAAAATCCATAATATAATACTTGAAGCCATATATTGGAAATAAATCTATCCAAGAAAGGATTTATTGAAAATCTAAAGAGGATGCACTAAGAAGTGGGAACATTCATCTATGAGTGTTTCTGTTTTATTTATTCCTCAAACTCCTTAAGTATTTATTAAATAATAATTATATAAAAAATTAAGTATTATAAATGTACATAGATTTTGTTATTTTAATGGTATGACCGAAAATCTTACATAATTACACCAAATGGGATACGAAATCATCGTTTGTGTGTATGTAAGACTGCCACCTTATGAACTAATATAGTTCACTTTTCCAATAACTCCTTGAAATTTTGGTAATGAAGATTTATTTATAGTGTATAAATGATATATATGATATTTATAATTTAATTATTCTTATGTAATTATTATATCACACATACTTTCATGCTTTCTATTTTGTGAGAATATGTTAACGTAGCTCATCAGAACAGTGGACTATAACACTGTCAAGCAATGTAATTCATTCATGATTTACATGGAATATGTAAATTAAGGTTTTAATAAAAATATATTATACATACAATATAAATATTATTATATAATGGTAATATATTTCATTTAAATTTCTTTCTTTCCACCTAATAAGAGAATGAAATATAGTATTCATGAATATGCATGGTCTACAGTCTCTAGGAATGGGGTATTTCATTTCCTATCAAAAAATTTAAAAGTTACTCTAAATACATATATAATAAATATATATGATTTTATATCATGTTTTTTGATCTATATATTCATAAATCATTATGAAAATTACAAGACCTAAATAAAAAAATCGAAACATATTGGAAGAACAAAGAAGTTATTACAGAAGATATAACTTTAACAATAAATCATTAATAAGAGGGTAATAAAAGTTCATAAGAAAATAATATACGGTAAGATATATATGAATATGGTTCAATAATATATTTATAATAGACATATATTTAATAAACAAGATGTTTTAAAGTGTATGTAGGAAGTCAGGACATTAGGTAACGGGATTTTTAATGTCGCTTTTATTTTTGGGAGACTTATGTCATATTCACAACTTGTTTCTTTTTTTTGTGAGGTATGTACTACCATATGAAATGATATATCTTGAATATAACTCATTTAATTATATTTAGTGTTTATATTGATGTAATTATTTCACAGGTCATAAAATTTAAAAGTTACTTAGGTAATAAGGGATTTGTATATCAATTTTCATTTTTTGAGATGTATGTTATGTTATGAAACTATAATCATTCACAATGTGTATATATAGAACCTTGAAATGTAATATAATGATTTTATTCTTCTTTATTATATTTTAGTTTTCATTTTATATTACATTATCATGGGGATAGTGATTCAATGTTACTAATGTGGTGATGATTTTATGTTATAATCTCTTCATTTAGCAGGATTTATTATGATTGTGTTTTTGATGATAAAATATTATGATAAATATCTTAATAAACCCATGAATTTGTTTATTCTCCGGTTATTCAGGATAATTTTATCTAATTGTACTTATTTTGACTCATTAGTACTTAAGATAAATGAGAACCTTTTTTAAGAAAATATGACTTTATTTCACTATTTCTCCAACTATCCAGTTTATTCTAAAACCATATTTTCTATAATAGTTTTCAAAAATGAATTGATATATTATATTAAAATAATTTTCATGGAAAAAGATTTTGAAAATGTTTTATATTTTAAAAATTTTCTTAAAAATTTTTCAAATATTAATTTATATATTTCAAAAGTTATTTTAAAAAAATGGTTTTGAAAATGTTTTATGTTCAAAAAGTTTTTAAATTTTTTCCAAAGATTTATTCATATGTTTTAAAAGATTAATTTTAAAGAAAAGGATTTCAGAAATGTTTTATGTTTAAAAATTGTTTTAAATTATCATCAAATCTTCCTTTATAATTTTTTGAGAGTCATTTTAAAAAATGAATACAATTTTTTATTTCGAATGTGTTTTAAATGATTTTAAAATCTTCATTTCTAGGTTCTTAAGGTTATTTTCAACAGAAATAATTTCTAAAAAATATGTCTAAAATGTGTGATAAATTATTTTCATATATTACTTTATGAATTTTCAAGGTTATTTTCATTAAAAGGTTTATTATTTTTTTATGTTTCTAAAACTATATGTCAAATTAGAAATGAGACTCTCCTCATGAAATATTTTAAATGATATTTCAGAATTATTTTCCATATATGATTTCATCAAAAAGAGTTACCTATTACTTGGGACATTATCCAAGGATACCATTCTTATTCTTTCTTTGAATGGATTAGTTTTATAATGAAAAGTTTTTTATGAAACTCATTTCTCTACAATGGATTATATCATGATAAGATTATTATCAGACCTACTTCTTTTCAAGGATTATACTATGATGAAATGATTATGAAACCTATCAATTTTCCATAGGTTTGGATTTGATGAAATGTTTTTGATAATATTTATTTTCATTGTTCTTGATATTATTAATGTTTATGATCTTGTGTAAAACATAAATATAATTTACATTATGTGATGGGTGGGACCTGTATCTCCCTCTAATGAATTGGGAAATGGATTATATTTCATGATATAGAAAATACTAAAATAGACAGTGTACCCGATTCAGTAACACACTTTGTCTGCTATGATGGTAATGGGAGTGAACCTTGATTACTATTATGTTAGGCATGGACCTGTATTTTATTTCCCTAATGTTATGTGTTAACCAGATTACCTATTCACAATGTTATACATGGATTAGATTACATGTGCATAGTGTAATGCGTTGACCTATATTTCACGTTCATAATGTTAAGCATGAATCAGATTACATGTTCACAATGTTATTAATTATCCTAGTTAAATGATCACAATATAATTAATTGAACTATCTTTCAAGTATATAATGTTATGTGTAGAGATGATATCATGTCTATAAGTTTGTTAGAGGGACTTATTTCATGTACATATCAAAATGAATGAAACTATTTCCATTTAAACATGTTCAAAATGTTATAATATGACAAGAATGAAAAAAAGTCTTTGTCATATACAAATTTTATGATATCATAGATCATGTAATTTTATTATCTTATGATTCATGTTCTATGAAATTCCTTTCTTTATTCATTGCCTCGGGATTATAATATTTGATGTACATGGTATGATTTTCAAATGTTATGATCATGTTCTCATAACCTTATATCAATGATATTCTTACATATCTCTTTTGTTTATCCATACCAAAAATATTCTCTCATAAAAGGAACAAAACTATCAAAGTACTCTAGATTTGTTTTATAATTTAATTAATATTCATAAAAAATATTTAATATCCATGTATGCTAATATGTGGTCTCTATATGTATGTGTTACTAATGTTTCTGACATGGTACATGTCAAGTAATTGATATAATTTTAGTGTAAGTTTAAAATGATAAGAAACCATCCATAAATGATCAATAATGTAGAAAGGTCCAATATACATATGGATCATTTCTTCATTCTTCCAAAATATCATGAACTTATTCCATGAATAAATTTACCGAAATACCTTCTCACCAACATCATACTCTAGATCATGTTGATGACTATTAGTATAACGTTTCTATCGAATTTGATCTTCATTGATGTGTAGTTTAATGGATCAAAATTTACCTACAATTTACTCAACTACCATAGTCCCCAATAGAATTATTTCTCTAATTTAATACTAAAATGTTGGAGTTATACCATTATTTCTATTGGGGGATACACAAGGATCCATATAAATACTCAATTGAAGGTTATTTTCAAAATAAAACTCTACAAGAGGAATTTTTTGATCCCAAACACCTTTTAAATCCATTGAAAAAATATCCTAGTACATAATCTAGTGTTTGAATGGTTCTCTCATAATAAACATACATCATAGGATGATACAAAATTATAAAACTCAACTATGTAACGAGGTCCCACTTAAAACTTTTCAAGAATTTCATGCTAAACCTCAAATAACAATTAGATACAGTATAATGTGGTAATCCATGAATCCTTACGTCTTTATTAATATATATATTGAAAATATAATCTAGAGAAGAATATTTTGTTATACTGATGATGTGTGCCGACTTCGTTAGGTGATATACTACAACACATATATCATTGTTCCCTTTATAGGTTTTGGGGATTTTAGAAACAAAATCCATCTTCATTTTTTTCCAATTTCCACTCTCATATGGATAATAGTTATAAGATCTCCTTATAAGTTTTTCCATAATCTTTAACTTGAAAAAAATACTTAGCACTATGATATATTATCAACAATATCACACTTCATGTTGTCCCGCAAATTTTTTTTAAATCTCAAAATATATTTGTACTTCTAAGATGAATATAAAATGAAGAACTATGATATTCCTCTAATAAGTCCTTCAAAACTAGAATAGATGGAACACATATATGGTTCATGAACCTTTTCATTCCAATATAAAGAAGATTAAACATTGGAACTTTTCTAGCCTACTTCTTCAGATCTACATTTTCCACCTGTGCCAATTTGGTCATTAATTGTATAGATTATTGAACACTCATTTGATAAAGATAATATTATTAAAATTCTTTTATGTTTTCAAGATCCATCATTTATTGGATCTTTTTTATCTTCATTATAGATAATCCAGCTTGATCCTTTCTACTCAAAGAACCAATAACCACATTCACTTTTCCAGTGTGGTAATTTGTTGAGAATACCTAAAATTTAATTAGTTCCAACAATATTATATGGAAAAATTTATATATTTCTATGTGGATATATACTTTAAAATTATATTATCACAATATATATCAAACCTTTTCCCATGGATATAACACTTTATATTATTTAATGAAAAATTATTACCACAGATAACACTAAATAATGAGTTGTGTAATTTTTCTCACGAGCCTTCTATTGTCACGAGGCATAACCTCTTACCATATAAATATACACATGGATTAAATATATACCATTATTTGGTGAATCACTATAGATTGTATATTCTTATCCAGTATTGGGTATTATAAGTATATGTGTGATAACTATTCTTATTTTTTTATCTGTAAAATTTTCACCAGAATCACATTTCTAAAGAAACATATCCTTATTCTAAGTTAACTTGATGAGTCGATTAGATGGTCATGAAAAAATATACACGAACCATTTATAATATCCACACTAACTAAGAAAATTTTTGATCCCATTCATAGTGGTGGTCTGGGCTAATGTTTATTAACATTGGCCACTGATGAATCCACAATGAAATCTCTCTTGAGATTATATTACACAAAAATGAATCCTTTCATATCCAAAATTCACACTTTGTAAAATTTTCATAAAAAATATCCTTCCTCAATTTCATCAGTACAGTTATAAAGTGATCTTAATATTCTCCCTTTATCTTTGAATATATAATAATGTCATCTATAATGGAAAACATAAAATGATAAAGGTAATATCTAAAGGATATATTAATTAAATCCATAAAGTTAAAAGGGGAATTAGTATGAAAAAATGCATCACTATATATTCATAGTGTCTATAACATGTACGAAATGATGTATTGAGTATATCATCATTATTAACCCCAACTACTGATATCTATAAAATATATTTTGGTCTTGAAAAAGTATTTTTCTCCATTAATTTGATAAAGAAAGCCATCAATAAGTATTATGGGGTAATTTTTCTGTATTGTGATTTTGTTCACCTCCAAATAATCAATTCAAAATCGAATCGATCCATCCTTATTATTAT
The DNA here is from genome assembly GCA_963277665.1 of Viscum album. NCBI lineage: Eukaryota > Viridiplantae > Streptophyta > Magnoliopsida > Santalales > Viscaceae > Viscum > Viscum album. The sequence continues at coordinate 520,449,857 of OY728166.1, forward strand.
GAAAAAAGATTAAGTGCACCATATGAAAACACACTAGACTGAATAAATCCCTTGTCAATATTTTATTATATTTTCTTCTTAATTTATTAATACTAAATGAAATACATTCTACAGGGAGTCAATAAAATATGTGTGGCACCAGGTATGGGTTTTATTGAGAACTCAAATTCACAATTCAATGGAAGACTAGAAAACTCTTAAAAAAATTATCAAAAAACTCCCACACAATATTCATAACATATATTTCAAGTTTCTCCCCAACTATTTGAGAAAAGACACCACTTTTGAATGGGAATAATGACACATAAAATGGATATTATTTCAATTGTATGTTCGTATTTATCATCACGCAAATAAATGATCATAGATTGTCTTGGAATATAAAATGTGATATCCCTTATTTATAAATTATTAATGGACTAATATTAATAATTACAACCCATTACCAAAATAAAATAAAATAAAAATTAATAATATTTTAATAAGGAACATTCTTATAAACAACAACTTGATATTAAACCTTCCTTCTTATATGATCTAACCTTTATAAGGGATAATATACTAGGATAATTCCCAAGTTCACCACATTTAATAAAAAGAACCAAAAATGGATCCCTAAGATGTAATTTATTTCATGCCATCTTACTCTTCATTATTTATCAAAATTATTTTCCTTATGCCATTCTATTACAAACAAAATGTTTTACCTTATTCCTTTGAGATATTCTCTTTGGTGTCGCTTTCCCCATTTTTAACATGATGTAAATTGATCATTATTTCCTCTATGGTTTCCACCACTTGATCTCTCAAGTAACTCCATCCTTCTTTTATTTGGAGAGTCTTAGAGTTGGTATAGGAAATGGTTGTTAATCATATCTCATGATAACTAATTCGAAAAAATCATTATATTATTCAATCAATCCATCATAACATTTTTTTACAATCACCATATTTTCAATCAAATTCATCATTTACCTTATTTAATTGGTTTTTACACATTTAATAAAACCAAAAAGTATATTGTGAGTAATAATAATCATAGTGGGAAACCACGTGAAAAAAAAATAGGATGTTGACATATTGGAACCTTATTATAAAATTACATTGTATGTTTGAATTAGGTCATTCATGGTTATAATTTATTCAAATCCTTTATAATGGTTCATAATGTGTTCTCAGGACTTCCAAAACATATCCCATGTGAGTGTTAAACTAGGTGTATAGCAAGGCCCATTATTGTGGACCAGGTGATTATTGATTCAAAGACCTATGTTCCATTTTGGGAGTTATTACCCCTTGGTACAACTACTATAGAGCCACATCCAATTGTAGTATATAGACATGGATGTAATTTCATGAAAACCACTTTCTCCAACCTTCACAAAAATTACTTGATATTTTTCTATAATTAAACATATCCTCAAGGTTATCAATTTTTTTTCTCATATTAGTTTCTAATTGCTTACTAAATAATTATCTAATACCGACTATAGTTTCCCAAACTTATCAATCCTTGATATTACTTCTTGTTAAATGAATATTCATTACAAAACATAATGGTAAATTCTATAATTTTACAAGTCTAGTATCTTTGAAAACATGGGCATGTAAATAAATAGGTCATAAGTGAACTAAATTACCTCCCATTGTGTTGTTTATAACTAGAACCCTTACTGGAAATATCAAACATAATACCTTTATGCATAATATGGGGGAAGGAAACAAAATAATGGCTGAGTTCAGAGTCTCAATAAAAGTAAACAAGGGAGATTACAAAATATCATGAACATAATGGTTTGAGAACATGAGAATAATATTTGGAAACCATACCCTAAATATAAAATTTCATAACACTAATACATGGAATAAAACATTTAATTTAATAATAAATCAATCATAAATGAATCAACTAATATAAGATATTATGGAAAAACATTTACATAAGATATTGATTTTCAGCATAAACATAATCATATAAAATCATTTCCTTAGTAGCCAATTATGATTTACAATAATATGATAGTGGAATGGGTTAACTCCAAAAAACATCATAGTATTCCAGGTTCTATCCTAAGACTATAATAGTTCAAAAAAGTACCTTATTGAACTGGGTTAACTCTCCATTCTAATCCTATTTATCTTATGATATATCCATCTTTACATAATGAATTAGAGAGATATATAATTCTATTCAAACCCCTAACATAAGGAAATTCATAAAAATATGTTCGAAATGATCATAAAATATTCATCATATCATAACACATGAAATGAAATGGGTTTTATAAACATTTCTTCTGATCATAACTCTTTCCAATGAAATGGGTTTCAGAAGCATTTTATCAATTCATCATATCATAAACTCTAGAAAATTAATTGGTTTCATAAACATATTGTCATCATATTCATATCACATATGTATAAAGGATAATTATGGTGTCATTAGATTATATCCTTCATAAATTATAATCTACAGCAGATTTTTTTTTTCATTAATGATTATAAATACAATAAAAATACCATTAAAACATTTTTTTGGAAAATATCCTTTCCATTTTCAAAATAATTATTTAAGAAATAAAAACTACCATATTTAAAATACAAAATTATATTTGAAAATATCCTTGAATTTTTTTTTTGAATAATCAAATAATTTACTAGTCATTATGTGTAAAATTTTGTTTACTCTGACTATGTTTAAACAAATATTCCTTTCACATTTTTGGTAAAAAAAGACAAAAGTACATTTTTTTAAAAAATAAAATAAGATTCATTTTAAATTATTTTTGTAAAAATTAAAACATTGGTAAAATTTAATTTAAATAATTAATATATTAATATTAAAAGAAATCGAAAAATATTTTTTAAAAAAATATATATATATGTAAGAAAGATTATTTTCTTCCAAAGAAAAAAATAAAGCTGGATTTTCAAAAATTAATTTTCACAATAACTTTTAGGATGAAAAAGAGAAAACTGGTACAATTAATTTAATATCTCATTGATAAACTGAGAATAAAAAAGGGTTTAGATTTAAGTTATAAATATTCAAATAAATCCCCCAGTGGATAGTTTAACATAATTAATTGCTAATAATTATGAGTATTTTAAATATACCTTTACCACTTTGGTAACTTTTGAATCATAAACCCCAAAAACAATAAAATAAAATAAATCATTAAATTATAGGAAAATATTGAGATTCATGATATAACATGTCAATTTGTCTGTATATACTCTTCATAAAATAATATAGGTTCATAACATAATATAAGTCCCAAAGAAGACAATTTGAGATGATAAACCCTTACCCCAATTCTCATATTTATTCATACTTGTTCAAACATACTATATAATTAATATAGATTTAATATAAATATATAAAATAACTATACTCATAAATATCATTCTATATATTATTTACTTGTAAATTTTTATCACCAATTTATAAATAATTTTTTATTAATATCATGGTTCCTCGCGATAACTTCTTTGTTTTTCATTATGTTTTGGTTCGGTAGTTTTGGTTCTTATAGTTTGAATATATTTAAATAATAATAATATTTTTTGTTATTAAAATATCATATAAATTCGTTATATACATATTTATAGACCTGCATAAATGTTACTGATTGAAAAAATGAATTACAGCGTTCATGGAGACGGTTGGTTGTGTGTACGCGTAATCATTGTTTTCATTTTTCCACATATGGAAAAAAAATAATGGAATATAATAATTACACTTCTTAGAATAATTTACATATCATATATCTAATATTAAATAACCAAATATAAATTTATTAACATCCCTTTCAAAATAAAATGATAACCATATCACATCGCTTCGAGGATGTGGTATTCCAGACATATGAATGGGTCATGTTGTCGTCGTTAAATTGATTGACTAGTAAGAAGGTAGAGGTGATATTATAATTCAAAATTTTTAATAATTTAAATTATTTTAAAAATATATTTTAAATTCATCATTTTATCCATCCGTGTGAGGCACTTATGGCAAATGAATTACATTAGTTCACGATGTAGTAGTCCCTTGTACGCATGATTGAGAGTTATGTTTCTATTTTTATAGAATAGGTGATGGATACGGGTTATAAAATTAAAATAATACAATACTTGTGTATTTTATATAAATATGTCATTATATAACAATATTTTAATAATTTTTAATGGAAGTTCAAACAATGAATAAAAAACACTCGGTTAAGAAAGATAAATCTTCTTTGGAAAAACTCTACAGGTTTGTACAAAAAACATTTTTTTTGGGGGGTTTCACAATAAAAAATAAGGAATATTGTAAGTGGGTAGTGAATTGTGTTAAATATTTTTGTACTTATTCTAATAAAAAAGTCTTTGTATGGGTGCGATGGGTAGGAGAGGAGATTTGCATATATAAGTTGATGTGAGAACCCACTTAAAAGTTTCCCTAAATAAATAAATTTATAAAATCGTTACCAATCCAAAAGATTAAAACTAAAAATATATAATAATTTAGGATAGTTTAAGGTAGAAAATTTTATATAAAATCTGATTTAGAAAAATTGAATTGGAAAAAATTATCTTATCATTTTGATTAACCCCCCCAATAAACCCATTTTAAACTACACTTTTGTAAATAATTTAATTGTTTTTTCTATTCATTATAACAAAATATTAAGTTTAAATTATTATTAAATATATAATATGACGACTATAAATATTTCATACATTTTACCAAATTTAATTCTTTTAAATTTATGAAAAAAATTTAAAATAAATCCCGTTGATGCGGCAGAAAAGATATTTTCCAAAGGAATATTTTTCATAATTATAAAAAGATCATAAATAAAAATTCATTAGTAAATTAATTTAAATGAACACAATTGAATTAAAAATATCATAATTTAACATATTATACTTTTTAAACAATATTAAAAAAACATTATCTTTTTAATTATTTAAACAAATAGGTAGTTTTTCATAAAAATCAATATTTTCAAAATTTATCGACATATTATAATTTTCTAAAAATTATAAAAAAATAAATCTAAGATAATTATTAAATTTTGGTTCAAAAATTTAATTCAATTTTTTCAAAAATAATTTATATAATCTTAAAAAATGTGTTTCAATATGTTTTGAGAAAAATTTAACAAAAATCGTTTTATATTAAAAAAATTATTTTGAAACATGCAAACACATTACTAAAGTTTAAGTACTTATTTATCAATAAATTTTATTTTATACAATCCTTAAGATATAATTTTAAAAAAAATCTCATATTCATACAGCCATATTTAATGGCTAGTTTATAGTTGTCATGTTTAAATATTCATATTAATAGTCTATTGTGGCTCGTTGAAATTCAGTGGTTTATATAACACATGCTCTCAAAGAAATTAAATTTACTTATAAATCATATAATCTTTGGGTGTTACACATTTCAGCCTTCTTGAACAATATTTTTCTATTAAAATGGCCAATATTTTAAAGATTGGTGATATAAGGACCCGGCCTAAATCATTACATAATATTGAATTAAATAAAGATTTCACATTGAGGATCTTTTCAGGTTTAGAGTTTTAGAGAATTAGGACATAACTATTACATCTCAAAAGATTATATGGTAGACATATCTACACAGTTTCCATTTTTTCATAAAATAAAATCTCTTGAAAAAAAGAGTCATGTTTAGTTCCTTGTTTTTGACAACATGACTTTTCCTTGATCCCATCCTTGACCCTATTCATCTTTAAGTCCTATGAAAATATTTCAAAACTTGGGATGAGCATAAAAAGCTCAGTAAGGGTTATAAAACAAATATTGAAAACATATTTTCATAAATACATACAAAGCATGAAATCATTTACTTACCTCATGAAATCATAAGATTTATGAAAGACAGATAGAAATCATTAATCATAAAGGTAACTTGTGGCATCCATATCATACTTACATTGTAGCTATCACAGCTATATAGGGAGTTACTTTGGAATACCCACCACAGTATATTACCTAAATCTCTTAGAATAAACATTCACGTTTACCTCCATCACGTTACCCAATGCATTGGAGAGCTATCTCGGGATCACTCGCCGTAGGTTTATCACAGAACCACCCGTATACGTAAATAATGGCCAAGATACATAACATGATCATAACACATAACATAAGCATAAAGGAAAGATAAAATTTCAACATTGCAATAATAAAATATAATTTCAAGATATTGAAATAATAAATCCATTCGCAAAATCATTTTCAATACCAAAATACGTAAAAAGAGTATATGGTATTTATTATTCCTTTGAAAAACATTCCAGCTTGTTAAGGAAGCCAAAGATCAAATAATACTCACGATGGCGGAAAGTTCATTGTCACCGCTTAAGTAAAAAACATTCCTTTTTGTCATTTAGTAAAATGATTAGTATAAAAAAATTCCATTTTAATAAAATAAAAAATCAAAGGGGTTTATACAATGTATAAAGTAAAGTCGTGTATAAAACTAAAAAAGCCTCAATGAAAAGAGATTGAGATGAAGTCCCTTACCTCATGTCCGACTTGACTCGATCGTTCTTTAATATCCTAAATAATAAACTAAAGTTAATTTATACTTTCTTAAGAACCTTCCTCATGTTTATTATTCCATTTATATCACTTATTACCTTGTTATAAACATTATGCAATCATTTAAGTTAATAATTTTAATTTTGTCGATATTTGGTATCTGAGTAAAAATAAACACCTTATATTTACATGTTGTCCATGTGGTCAAAGGTTCATTATATCCAGAATGATATTCATGATTTGGATATCATAAATATCATATATATCCAGTATATACATTTTTTTATAATAGTACATAACATTTAGAAGTACGAAATGAAATGCACCGTTCATTGAGACGGTAAGCCGTACGTACGCATGAACGCTACTTTCATTTCTATTTATTATTTTAATGGAAATAAAACATAATGATACATAGGTATATTATAATTCCAGTATAATATCATATATAATATCATTAACTCCATCCTTTATACATCCCACATAAGGCATTAACGAATCAAATCACTTTGAGGGGGTGTTAGTCCGCACTTCCTCAAATGATATTATCGTATCTACCCACTATGGAAACCATAAAGGTGTTCTATAAATGGGAAGTACAGAAGAATAAGGAAATCTTAAAAATAATATATATCATATATAAATATAGTTCTATCACAAGGGCCACCATGAGAGGCGGTAAGATGTAATTGAACAATCATCGTTTCGTGAGGCCTTAGTTTTCCATCCACATAAACATTATGTTCTTCATCCATTAGATAGAGGTGTATGTATGTTTAGTTAAAATAATTCTCATAAAAACATCCTAGTATATTGAGGATACTGGTTTTTTTACAAAATAAAGGAATAAAAAGAGTTTAGGGGTTGGAGAAGTAAAATAAAAGAAAACAATTTAAAAGAAATTATTACCTTTAATTTGGGTAACTCCCTTTGGTTTAAAACAAAGGACTTCTTGAAGTGCCTTATGGCTAGGTAAGGCTTCTAGGAGGAGGATAGATTTATTAGGAGCTAAATTGGGAAGAGTTTGGATGAACCAAATGGCTTGAGAGGTGTGCGGAATTGGATAGAAGTGGTCTCCTTTTATAAGGGAGAGGAGGGGCTCTTTAGGAAGGTGTAAAAACATTATTTTATTATATAATGATATTCGATTTCTAAAGGTCCAGAAATAATTAAGGTCAAATATAAGATGAAACATATTCGAAATAAAATCATCCAATCAGAATTGGACATGTTTTGGATAATATTTTAATCATTATAATCTTATTTATTAAAATCATTTATTAATGAGGTAAATACTGCATCATTATTGTGTCATGAATAATTTAATTTATTCTATGTCTAAAAATTATTAAAAAAATACTATCATGTAGGAAATATTTTTATATTTCAAATGAATATTGATATAAAAAAAGATAATTTATATAACCCCTTATAAAAATTAATTTACTAAAAGATATTTGCTTTTGTCATATTTTCCTTCACTTTAAGTTAATTAATCTAAATTGTCATTATCACTCCCAAGTGGCTCAATGAGGTCCCAAAATAGACCCAAAGATACCCATGGTAGTAAATGACTCAACCAATAAGTTTTGGACAAGTGTTAAGGTAATTTTATATTATTATAATATTCTTTTAACCTTGAATTATCCTATTTACCTTTAACCGCAGTAAATAAAAGTCCAAAGTTACTATTCACAAAAAATATTTTCCTCTTATTGAACCAAATTTTACTTCTTGATAACAAACATGTATATCGGATTTTTAAAATTCAATTCACAGAAGTGGTAAAATTTTATTTAAATGAAAAATTCAGTTTTTTAACTACCACTAAGTGGTTTTACTATTCATAAAAAATTGATGTTTTTCAGAAAAATTCCAAAAATTCTACCTTAGCTATATTTGATATTCCGAATTCAAAAATGATTTCTACTTTTCCAAATTCAAAACATATAAGTATAATTAATTAATTTAAAAAATAATTCCCGTTATTAAAACAAATAGCGTGTTTTTAAGAAACAATAACTATCTAAAGATTGATACTTGTTTATGTCCAATTTCAAAGTGAAATTAATTCTAATGACCAGCATTGGATTAAATGGTAAAAAAAATTAATTAAACTTTAAAACCAATTAAAAATATAATCTAACCATATAAATTAATTAGATTAAAACATAGTTTTGAAGTAAAATACAATAATTACACTATTCATTAAAAAATGAACTTTATCGGAAAATTCCAAAATTTTACACAAAATAAATTTTGATGTCTCCATTATAAAGAAGGATTTTATTTGGTCATATAGAATAAATTAAATTAACCAAAACTAGATTTAAAGAGGGTTCTCCATTAAAAGGCGATAAATTGGCTTTTTAATTCAAATTATGCGTAAAATTATATTCATTCACATTTTAAGCCTCCAAATTTTTATTGGATAATGTAAATATATTTAAATATCATATATAATAATATTTTAGTTAGTTTTGTTTATTCTCACCAATACAATGGCTATGAGTTAACTACCATTTAAAATAATAATATTATATTATTAGTGTGCACGTAAGTTTTCAAAGAAACCCGTTGTTGCGTATCGGGTACGCTATCGAACATAGAAATCACTTTAAAGTAAAATTAATATTTAATTCAAAAAGATTAATAAATATTAAATATTCCTTATTCTTCATTTACCTGGGATGTTACATCCTTCCTCCCTTTTGGGAATTGCATCCTCAAAATTTTTATTCACTTATCAAAATAAGTGGGGGTATTTATCCCTCATAGCATTTTCAGATTCCCACATTGCCTCTTCAACCATATTTTTTTCCAAAAAACCTTTACCTGGTGAATCACCTTATTTCGCAACACTTTCTCTCAATGGTCAAGAATCTGAACTGGTTGTTCTTTATAAGAGAGATTCTCTGCTAACTGAACTACCTCTAGTCTCAAAACATGAGATGGATCTGGCATATACTTTCTCAACATCAAAATATGAAAAAAATTGTGTACCTGGGATAAACTTGGAGGTAAAGCCACTCTATATGGAACTGATCCAACATTCTCCAGAATTTCATAAGGTCGAATGAACCTCCGACTCAACATTCCCTTCTTACCAAAATGCATCACACTTTTCTATGGAAAAACTTTGAGAAAGACACGATCACCTACCTCAAAGGAATGATCCTTCCTACAGTTATCTGCATAACTTTTCTATCTGCTCTAAACTGTTCTCATGTGCTTCTGAATCAACAGAACTTTCTATGCCATCTTTTCTACCAATTCTAGTCCCATCAGCTTCCTTTCACCTACTTCATCCCAGAATTTTTGAGTTCGACAATGCTTTCCATATAATGCCTCAAATGGAGCCATCTGTATAATGTAATGAAAGCTGTTATTATAAGAAAATTCAACCAGAGAAAGAGGTTGGTCCCAACTTCCCTGGAAATTCATCGAGAAAGCACGTAACATATCCTCCAAGGTCTGAATTGTTCGTTCTGACTGTCCATATGATTGAGGATGAAAAGTTGTACTAAAATTTATTTCAGAACCCAATGACTTCTGAAGACCTTTCCAAAAGTTATAAGTGAACTTGAGATCACAATCATAAACAATAGAGAGGGGAACTCCATGTAACCTAACAATCTCTTTAACATACAACCGATCAAGATTATCTAGTGACAATGTATCTCTAATAGGAAGGAAGTGGGAAGATTTAGTCAATCTGTCAACTATAACACAAATTGCATTATTACCTCGAGATGTCTTTGGTAATCCCACATCAAAGTCCATGGATATATTTTCCCATTTCCACTCTGGCACCAGTAAAGGCTGAATCATTCCTTTCAGTAACTATCACTCTTCTTTAACCTGCTGGCATGTCAAAAACTTCACAGTAAAATCGGCAATATCACTTTTCATTCCATCTCACCAGTAATACTTCCAAAGATCTCTGTACATCATAGTACTTATAGGATGAACTGAAAACAGAGAACTATGAGCTTCACCTAAAAACTCATTCTTCAACTGTGAATCACAAGGCACACATAATCTCTTTCCAAATCTCAAAACACAATCATTATCAATGTGAAAATCAGTGAACTTACCCTTCTGAACCAAAAGAACCTTTCTCTGTAACTCATTGTCTTCCTTCTGCGCTTGCTTAATTCTGTCTGATAGAGATGATTTCAGTGACACTTGAAACAAAACAGAAGAATTTCCTGCAATAACAACTTCTATGCCAAAGTTCATCAAATCAAAAACCAAAGGATCTCATTCTAAACATAAGATGGTTAATGAAGTATTACTTTTTCTACTCAAAGCATCAACCACTTTATTTGCTTTCCCCGGATGATAAAGTATCGTGCAATAATAATCATTGATTAATTCCAACCATCTCATCTATCTCATGTTCAATTATTTTTGAGTGAATATATACATCAAAATTTTGTGATCAGTATATATTTCACACTTGACTCCATACAAATGATGCCTCCAAATTTTCAAGAAAAAATAACAGCAGATAATTCCAAATCATGTGTAGGGTAATTTAACTCAGGAGGTTTCAACTGATGTGAAGCATAAGCAATTACCTGATCATTCTGCATAAGGACACATCCAAGTCCTTTCAACGAAGCATCACTATAGATAACAAACTCACCATTTCTGGGAGGTAGTTCCAAAACTGGAGAATTCACCAATCTTATTTTCAATTCCTAAAAACAATCATCACATTCTTCTGTACAGATGAACTTAACACCTTTTCGAGTTAACTTAGTCATTGGACTAGATAACCGTGAAAACGTTTCAACAAACCTCCTATAATAACCTGCCAAAACAAGAAAACTATGATTCTCAGTTATATTTGTGGGTCTTGTCCATTCTTCAACAACTTTCATTTTAGCACGATCAACAGTTATTCCATTTTTTGAAACATTGTGAACAAGGAAAGAAATTGTTTGTAACCAAAACCCACACTTGCTGAATTTCCCAAATAGTTTCTTTTCTTTTATGGTTTTCAAGGCAACCCTTAAATGACCTTCATGTTTCTCCTTAATTTTGGAATAAACCAAAATATCACCAATGAACACAACCACAAACATATCTAAGAACTCATGGAAAATTCTATTTATAAGATCCATGAATATAGAAGGTGCATTAGATAACCCAAAAGGTATAACTACAAATTCATAAGGGCCATATCTAGTATGAAACGCGGTGTTTGGAACATCTGATTCATTTACATTCAACCGATGGTACCCCGACCTCAAGTCAATAATTGAAAAATACTGAGCCCCCTGGAGCTGATAAAAAAATCATCGATATGAGGAAAAGGTTACTTATTCTTAATAGTGATGTTATTTAATGCTCTATAATCAACTCAAAGTCTCATTGAACCATATTTCTTTTTAACAAACAAGACAGGAGAACCCCATGGTGATGTGCTAGGTCGAATGGAATCTTTATCTAATAAATCCTTCAATTGCTTCTTTAACTATAAAAGTTCAATTTGAGCCATTCGATAAGGGGGTTTTGAAATTGGCTTAGCATCAGGAACTAAGTCAACAGTAAATTCCACTTCCCAATCAGGTATAATACCAAGCAACTCATCTAAAAAAACATCAAGGTACTCATTTACCACTGTCACATCATTAATCTGAAAATTTCCTTTGTTTTCAACAATATTTGCAAGGTAACATTCATTTCCATCTTTTAATAGTTTCTCAGCTTCCTGTTATGTTATCAACAACAAGGGTTCATTTTTGTATACAAACTGAAATTCATTCTGAAAAGAAACCACTTTATATCTACAGTCAATCTTAGCATGATAAACGGAAATCCAATCCATGCCCAATATTACATCAAACTATACTAGAGGAAAAACAATAAGCTTTACAGGTAGATTCTTTCTGCACACAAGGACAATAATGTTCTTATGTTTTCTTTTTGTCTCAACATTTCTACCAGGTTTTGTTAATATATGTCCAGTATTCATATCATGAGATGGAATTCCCAATTTACTAGAAAACTAATTAGAAATGAAAGACTGTGTAGAACATGAATCAAACAACACATTGGCATAATCTGAACAAAAAAACAGTGTATCTGACACAACTTCATTTGATGGCCCAACATCTGTTGAAGTAGTTTCAAAGGATTTTAACAGCCCTTTCTACTTGTAGTCTGGAAGCTTTCCTTCGGTTGAGTTTTTTTTTGGACACACATTTTCAGAATGAACCATTTCATTGCACTTAAAACATTTTACTGACTGTAAATCATATTTTTTCTTACCATTACATTGATCTTTTTCAATGCAATTACGAGCCTTATGTCCCATTTTACCACATCAGTAGCACTTAACAGAATTCAAAAGATATTCCCCAGCTTTCTTTTTACCAAAATTCTCACAAACTGTAAACTTAAGTTTATTACCATCATACTTTTTTAAAGAGTTATTACCTTTATCCTGCCACCTCGTCCTATTTTTTTGGTGTTTTTCAAAGAATACCTGATCATCAGAAAACTCCATTACCACCTTCTCCACACAATGAATTAGTTTTTCATAACATTTTAAATCATGAGAAGCTAAATCCCTTTGATACTTTAGCTTTAATCCTGAGTAAAAAATGGTTGATTTCACTATCAAGATCTCGTATGAAATTTGGAGCATACCTTTCCAGTCGAGTGAATTTTTCTTCGAAAGAAGCCACTGAGTCATCCTCCTGCCTCAATTCCAGGAATTTTATTCCATCCTAAGATGAACCACCTTAGGAAAATATTTCTAAAGAAACATACATTTGAATTCATCCCAATTGAGAGCATCAATCTCCTCACTATACCTGATATTTTTCACCATCGACCACCACTGATCAGCTTTACCTTCAAAATGGTAAACAAAAAGACTATCCTTTTAATGTCCTGAACAAACCATGACATCAAAAATCATCTCTAGTGCTTTAATCCACCTTTTAGCTAGCATAGGGTCAGATTATTTTCTGAGTTATGGGGGATATTGCATCATGAAATTCTCCACTACAGACATGTTCCCTTGTGGTTGATCTGGCTGATCTCGTACATGGATAGCACCACCATTTATAGCCTAATTCAACTATGCCATCATTATAACAAAATGTTCCATTCTGATTCCGACCATCCCAGGTTGCTGATTTTGAAGGTTGTCATCCTCCTGATGTCATCCCAACACAGCTGCACCGTTTTTTCTGCGGAAAACCATTCTGAACATAAAAATATATTAGGCGAAGCAACATCGTAATCTAGAAATTCTATATGATGTCAATATTAACATAAATTACTTTATGGATATTACATTAACAATACCCTAACACCTAAAGTTATCTAAACTGACCTCTGATGCCAACTATAAGGACATGACCTTAAAATTTACATAATATTGAATAAAATGAATAATTCACATTGAGGATATTTTTAGGTTTAGAGTTTTAGATAATTAGGACATAACTATTACATATCAAAAGATTACAAGGTAGGCATATCTACACAGTTTCCATTTTTTCATAAAATAAAAACTCTTGAAAAAATATTCATGTCTAGTTCCATGTTTTAGACAACATGACTTTTCTCTAATCCCATCCTTGACCCTATTCATCTTTATGTCCTGTGAAAACATTTCAAAACATGGGATGAGAATAAAAACCTAAGTTAGGGTTATAAAAAAAAGAATGAAAACATTTGTTCATAAATAAATACACAACATGAAATCATTTACTTACCTCTTTAAATCATAAGATTTATGAAAGACAGATAGAAATCATTAATCTTAAAGGCAACGTGTGGTATCTATATCATACTTACATTGTAGCTATCACAACTACATAGGGAGTTACATTGGAATACCCATCACAGTATATTAACTAAATCTCTTAGGAGAAACATTAACATTTACCTCCATCACGTTACCCAATGCATTGGATAGCTATCTCAGTCTCACCCGCCCTAGGTTTATCACAGAACCACCCGTATATGTAAATAATTCCCAAGAACCATAACATGATCATAACACATAACATAAGCATAAAGGAAAGATAACATTTCCACATTGCAATAATAAAATATCATTTCAAGATATTGAAATAATAAATCCATTTTCAAAATAATTTTCAATACCAAAATACGTAAAAAGAGTATATGGTATTTATTTTTCCTTTTAAAAACATTTCGTCTGGTTAAGGAAGCCAAAGATCAAATAATACTCACGGCGGCGGAAAGGTCGTTGTCACCGCTTACGTTAAAAACATTCCTTTTTGTCTTTTAGTAAAACGATTCATATAAAAACGATTCCCTTCAAATAAAATGAAAAGTCAAAGGGGTATATACACCGTATAAAATGAAGTCGTGTATAAAACTGAAAATACCTCAATGAAAGGAGATCGAGGCGAAGTCCCTTACCTCGTGTCTGACATAACTCGATCGTTATTTAATCTCCTGCATAATAAACTAATGTTAATTTATAATTTATTAAGAACCTTTTTCATGTTTATTATTCCTTTTATATCACTTATTACCATGTTATAAACATTATTCAATCATTTAAGTTAATAACGTTCATTTTGTTGAAATTTGGTACTTGAGTAAAAATGAACAACTTATTTTTACAAGTTTTCCATGTGGTAAAAGGTTCATTATTTGAAGAATTTTATTCATGATTTGGATATCATATATATTATATATATCCAGTATATACAACTTTTTATAATAGTACATAACATTTAGAGGTATGAAAGGAAATGCACCATTCATGGAGATGGTAAGTCGTACGTACACATGAACGCTAATTTCATTTATATTTCTTATTTTAATGGAAATAAAACATAATGATACATAGGTATATTATAATTATAGTATAATATAATATATAATATCGTTAACTCCATCCTTTATACATCTCACATAAGGAATTAACGAATCAAATCACTTTGAGGGGGCGGTAGTCTGCACTTCCTCAAATGAGATTATCGTATTTACCCACTATGGAAACCATAAAGGGGTTATATAAATGGGAAGTACAGAAGTATATGGAAATCATAAACATAATATAAATCATATATAAATAAATTTCCATCATAATGTCCACCATGAGAGGCGGTAAGATGTAATTGAACAATCATCGTTTTGTGAGGCCTTAGTTTTCCATCCCCAGAAACATTATGTTCTTCATCCATTAGATGGAGGTGTGTGTAAGTGTAGTTAGAATCCTTCTCATAACAACATCATAATATATTGAGGATACTGGTTTTGTTACAAAAGTAAGGAATAAAAAGAGTTTAGGGGTTGGAGAAGTAAAATAAAAGAAAACAATTTAAGGCAAACGGTTACCTTTAATTTGGGTAACTCCCTTTGGATTGAACCAAAGGACTTCTTCAAGTGCCTTATGCCTAAGTTAAGGACTCGGGGAGGAGGAGATGGATTATGGAAGATTAATTGGGAATTTTTGGGATGAGCCAAATGGCTTTAGTGGTGTGTGGAGTTGGTTAGGAGTGGTCTCCTTTTATAAGGGAGAGAAGGGGCTCTTTAGGAAAGTGTAAAAACATTGTTTTATTATATAACTATATTCGGTTTATAAAGTTCCAAAAATCATTAAAGTGATATATAAGATGACTCATATTCAAAATAAAATCATCCAATCAGAATTGGACATGTTTTAGATATTATTTTAATCATAATAATCTTATTTATTTAAATCATTTATTAATGAGGTAAATACTGCATCATTATTGTGTCCTAAATAATTTAATTTATTAAATGTATAAAAATTATAAAAAAATACCATCCTGTAGGAAATCATTTTAGATTTAAAATTAATATTTATAGACAAAAATATAATTTATATTACCTCTTATAAAAATTAATTTACTAAAAGATATTTTCTTTTGTTATATTTTCCTTTACTTTTTGTTAATTAATCTAAATTGTCATTATCACTCCCATGTGGCTCAATTGGGTCCCAAAATCGTCCCAAAGATTCCCATGGTCGTAAATGACTCAACTAATAACGTTTGGACAAGTTTTAAGGTAATTTTGAATTACCCTATTTACCTTTAACCGCGGTAAATAAGTCAAAAGTTACTATTCACCAATAATTATTTTCATTTATTGAACCACATTTTACTTATTTATAACAACCATGTATTTTGGATTTTCAAAATTCAATTCACATAATTGGTAAAATTTCATTTAAATGGAAAAATCAGTTTTTTTAACTACCACTAAGCGGTTTCACTATTCATTAAAAATTGAAGTTTTTCATAAAAATACCAAAAATTCAGTCTAAGATATACATGATATTCCGAACTCAAAAATAATTTCTAGTTTTCCAAATTCAAAACATATAATTGGAATTAATTAATATAAAAATTAATTCACATTGTTAAAACAAATAGTGTGTTGTTAAGAAACAACAACTATCAAAAGATTGATACTTGTTTATGTCCAATTTCAAAGTGAAATTAATTCCAAAGACCGACATTGGATTAAATGGTAAAAATAAATTTTATTTACTCTTTAAAACTAATTAAAAATATAATATAACCATATAAATTAATTTGATTAAAACATAGTGCTGAATTAAAATACAATATTTTCACTATTCATTAAAAAAATGAACTTTATCGGAAAATTCAAAAAATTTATAAAAAATAAAATTTGATGTCCCCATTCTAAATAAGGATTTTATTTGTTCATATATAATGTATTAAAGTAACCAAAACTATATTTAAAGAGGTTTCTCCATTAAAAGGTGATAAATCCGCTTTTAATGCAAATTATGCTTAAAATTTGATTCATTCACATTTTAAGCCTCTAAGTTTTTATTAGATAATCTAAATACATTTAACAATAATGTATAATCATATTGTAGTTAGTTTTGTTCATTCCCACCAATAAAATGGCTAGGAGTTAACTACCATTTAAAATAATAATATTATATTATTAGTGTGTCACGTAAGTTTTCAAAGAAACCCGTTGTTGCGTATCTAGTATGCTATCGAACATAGAAACCCCTTTAAATTAAAATTAATATTTAATTTAAAAAATATTAAAAAATATTAAATATGTCTTATTCTTCATTTACCTTGGATTTTACAGGTGACTTAATAAAATTTCTTAAGTATATGAAGAAGTTATTTTTATTCGAGAGACACCTTCATATGTCACCAAGTGATGAAGTTGTTCAATGGGTAAATATTGATTTCATTGAATCATAAAATGATTCAATTATTATTTTGAAGGTATTTGATGATAAATTACCTATGTAATTTTAGACTCCAATTATAAATTTAATATGATTGACTATGATAATTACTTGGTTAGAATAGATGAAAACTTAAGGCTTGTTCTAGTTATGGAAATCATTTCATTATCATCTTTAAAAATGCTCTGACAAGATAAATTGTTTTATGAAAATTTTAAAAAACTTGTTTCAAGTGTTTATAATACATAAGCTAGTAATATATTGTATATGTTCTTTTTTTATGTAGATGGTAAAACTGGGTAATTATTCAGAACAAAATAAAAGTGATTTTTTAGAGACTCTAACAATTTTTAAACAAGTATCCATATAAGGTCATTTAAATGTAAAGGTAAAATAATAAAGGAGTGAAAATTCCATAATATAGATTTACTCATGATACCTAATAAAATATTTGGAGACCCATTCAATGTTCATATCAGTTATCTATGTTACAGAATTTGATTATCTAGTTTTAAAAAATATATAACACAATTCGAATACTTTCAAAGAGATATATACATACAATAAGTTCAAAAATAAATCTATTACTTAAAATATATTATAATTTTCATTAAAGTAATTAAGAAAGTGTTGCTATATCAAGTATTTTAATGTATATGACATTATCAATATCAGATGAATCTAAGAAGAAATTTTTTATCCTTATCTCATTTATCTTATGTGATAAGATATTTCATTAATTAATATACATATGTTATGAACAAATAAAAATAATTAATTGTATACACATGGTTTTTGATTCATCATTTTCTATAAAAAAAATCAAAAGGATATGGTGATAAAAATGTTTTATCTATGAAAAATACTATATAAATTTTATTAAAATGTGAGGGACGATATTCCCTTCAACCATTTATATACAATTTTAATAATTTATTATCTTCAATGAAAAATTATCAAAATTCATAGAATACCACATCTGATATAGAATCCATAATGTACTTGTTAAATAATCCTTCTAAAATGTAATAATAGTTATTTTCTATCAAAATTAATTTTTATATCTTTTCATAATGATCTAGTAAGAATATAATGCCTATAGGGAATGTGGGATTATGTTTGATCCTACGAAGTTTAATGTTACAAATAAAAAATTATTAAATTGACAATTAAGTGATTATAACTTAATATAATAATTATTTTAGGATATGTGATGGTAATGAATAAATTTAAAGAGTAATATTAATTTATATTAAAATTTAATATCATTATTTACTAAAGGATTATACCATCCAAAGTGAATGTAACTTTATCATAACTATGTTTTATGGTATTATCATGAAAAAGTAATGTAAATAGTTACATTATTAAATGGAAAAAATGATGGATTAGGGTTACAATGATGATGATGTCAAAAAAATAATTTTTAGCAGATAATAATAAGATAACATCATGTTATTTGATTTTGTGATGTTAAATTGTTTGAATGTGTTCATGGAGTTGAACACTAAAAATATGATTCCTAAATCTCACCATTATTCATGCTTTCTTTCTTTATACATGTTACTAACTAAATATTTTAGGGGTGTGTTTTATTAGATATCCATTTATAGATGTAGAAAAAATCATATATAGTTGTAATACATTAGCATTAACTAAGAATGCACTGAAAACATAAGGATAATTTATTAGATTATCATATATGATATGATATTCTAGTGAATTTTTTCGGAATTGTTATTTGTTATTAATGTATTTTTAAGAATATAAAATTTGGTACTTAAAATTCAATCTTCATTTTATAATACATTAATATTATCTGTATAAATGTATGTTTATATATATATATATATATATCATGAAGTGTTCTGATAATTTTACTCTAAAATTATGATTTTGGGTTATCCCTAATTGATGTTAGTCAAGGATTTTTATAGGCTATAACTAAATGTTAATGTTGAGGTGAGTATGACTTTTTATGAGATATGGAATATTATCACGAGGAAAAAAAAAATGTTCTTTTTTTTAACTAAATTTCCAATTATGTATACCATATGGGATATAATTCACTATACCTATATGTACTAGGAGTGCATAGATAATATTCTATCCCAATAAACTGAGGTTGGTGAGATACCTAGAAAAAAACCTTTATAATTTGATACCTTTCATACATAATACATTTAAACATTTTTTATTATGGGTGATTGGGTTTCTTTCTAATCATATCATCAGTTGGAGCTCAACCAATATGATATTTTCCTCTCTATTAAAGATTATAAAATATTATCCCTCAATTTAGATAGATCGGGGATTGTGAAACCATACATAGTTTATACATTTTATATTATTATATATTTATATGAGGGGATTGTAATTTTCTAATCTATAAAGATTAATTACATGTGATGTATTCACAAACTAGGTTATTCAATACCTAGAGAGTTTGAAATGCATGAGTTGGATATATGGGTTAACATACACTATGTCTCATAGTCACATGATGATTAGATAAAGGTAAAATATGAAAATTTATATTGGAATGAGATATGATTGATAGACACGGGTATAGGGATACATGTTTTTGATGAATATCATGCTAGGTACCTTTATATATTGAGTAGGATTGATGATTTTAAATAAGAAACGTTTTTAAAATTGATTATTTTGGTGATTCATATTAGTTTTCAATATTATAATATAATATATGGTTGCAAAGTTTTTGACAAAATGGGGATTTTTTACATAGATAGATACTCAGATAATGTAATTTAATTAATCAAAAAGTTTTTTGAATGGGTATTCATTGTGTATTACAAATTATGTGAAAAAAGATGATGTAAATGTTAAATTTTCAATTTTTTTAAAAGATAAAAAATATTTTTGTATATGGTTTTAAAAAGATATTTTATATTATATAACATAATGTGGGATGACCAAAATACTTATAGGCTTTAGTGTAAGTGGTATATCAAAGGAAACATATCACTTATTTCCAATAATATTTTATAGTTGGTAAAAAATTAATTACGACATAAAATACATACCAAGAATGAGTTTTATAGATAAGTCATGACCAATGATAATAGAATATCATAATGGGGATTGGAAGGTTTTTTAACACACTCTAACCTTATATTCATATAATATGGTAGAAGGGAATAGTATTATACCATCTATAAAAACCATAGGTTTATGATTCTATTGAATGTAGCATTTAGAATAGGTTTAATAAATTGTTAGAACCTAAATAATATGATATAAATGTGTTACATACCTTGATATTACATTTCGCATAACGGATCATGGGTATATTATAGTGATGATCAAATGATAAATGGTTCATAGTCAAATCATTATCACATATAATTTATCGTTTAATTAAGTGTTATATGATATGTAACACATGATTTTTCTAGCATTCATGGATTTTATGACTGATATATCCAAGAAATTAACTCATTCATTTTAAATCAATGAGTTAATGAATTATTCAATATGAATCATCCTTAATGTTATATAAATATAACTGTGAGGGTATGATAGTCATATTTGTTACTTACATGCTGATATTCTTTGATTCATAGATCTGTAAGTGCTATATTCTTCTTTATTTCATACCAATAAACTAGAACATCAAGAAATGAAGTGGAATAAGACATGTTCGACATGTGACTCAGTATGTTTTGGATGTAACTACAAATATGGATTTCATTTGGATTACCTTTAGTTGTCTAAATCAAACTGTATGATTATCTTAAGATATTTCAAATGACATTCAATGATAGATATTATTTTATAATTGTTCATTGTTAGGATCATGGTAATAGAATAGGGATATCAATGTTTTGTTTGTTTTCAATCCATTTTTTGGTTGATAATGAATTTCATAACTATGAGAGATGATTTAAATAAAATTGTAATGTTTGAGAGTGTATTCCAAATTTTTAGGTGAAAATATATGATGATGGGTGAGTGTTTTTATTGAATTTAAAAGTTATCTTTATGAAAAGATATAAATTTTGTGAATGTATATGTGATTTAGACATAGTCATGGAATTTTATCAATGATAGGCTTTCCATTATTATAGGTGATCGTAATTATAGTAAAGCATTT
The DNA here is from genome assembly GCA_963277665.1 of Viscum album. Taxonomy (NCBI): domain Eukaryota; kingdom Viridiplantae; phylum Streptophyta; class Magnoliopsida; order Santalales; family Viscaceae; genus Viscum; species Viscum album. The sequence goes on from OY728166.1 coordinate 520,471,756, forward strand.
TTTCATATGTAGGTTAATGATAGTTAGGTTACACATGTATCAAGAAACTATGCATAAATGGATCCGCATGAACTCCATACCATTAACTATAGAGGAGAATTATTGAGTTAAAATGGGGGTTGTTGACAATAAATATCATCCTCAATCCTCATTTTAAGTAAAAAGATATGGGGGAACATATTTAGGATCCTGTTGAAATGTATATATTAATGAAGCACAGTCAATTTCATTGAAGGGACCTGAGAAAACATATCTACAATAATGAGTAGTGTGAAGAAGGTATCACAAATCAAAGATGAGAAATTGATTTTCATGAATAATCTGTTGATTTTATGATTTTTATAGGAAAATATATGAGTGGATGAATTGCATGAAACTAACTAGGGAAAAGGTTGTTATGCTAATAATTTTGACTTAATTGACCTATGTGTACTAAACATTTTTTAAGGATGGAAGGGGATGGTAGGGACCTTGTAAAACAATAATTGGGTAATGGAAGGGACATGATAAAACTATTCTAGGGTGAAGGATATGAATTGTTTTGATTATTTTTGGGTAAAGGTAGAGACCTAGGTGAATTATACCTAGGTTAAGGATATGGATTTAGTGAAAATACCTATGTGAAATGAGTTAGGAAAATTTTATATGTTTAGGTAAATATTGTGGGGGTATATACATGAATCATATGTGGACATTAATGATATATTAAATTCTATTTTTTCATTTTCAAGAAAAATCAATTTTTAGGTGTGTAATGGGAACTCATAAAAAAAATTATAAGTAATGAAAATTTAATGAAAAAATTCTCAAAAATTATTCATTGTTATTTTGTTGTGACCATCAAGTCATTAAATTGAGGAAGATGACATAAAAAATAATGAGAAAATAGAATCCAAAGAAATTAATCTATTGGTGGTAGTTTACTATCCATAAATTCATTATAAAAGATGTGATTCTAGCATGGTGTGACCACAACCAAATATTTAAATCCAATAAATAAAGAAAACCACAGTCTTTTCTAGTATGAATGACACATCATCAACATAGGATCCTAATACAATATATTAGAGGTAAACTAAGTAATACACTATTCTATTATGATCTTATATTTGTTTTTTTCGTTGTATTAAATATTCAATTCAATTAAGCATGTCAAATGTGTCCCTTCTTGCAATACGGTATGATCCATTCAAATAGAATAAAAAATTTGATAACTTGATTTACCCTTCCCCTCTCAGGGTATCCCAGATTGAAACAAGTGGCTTCAAAGACATAGGCTACTGATGATAAATCTATTATCTGAATTCTAACACAAATAGAGAATATGAATAGTACCAATAAAGTCCCTCTCTTTCATGGGATAAAAATTTATATTTTTAAAAATGGAATTAGATCACATCTTTTATATTTTAGTATATATGTTTTTTCTACATCTATTCATGGTAATAAAGCCATTGATGAAACCGAGAAATCTTGGACTGAAGCTAACATGAAAATACTCGATGCTAAGGAAAAATAAAAAA